>CM046876.1:461577047-462880797 GCA_025667525.1 Glebionis coronaria | reverse complement strand
TTTTTTATCGAACAAAAACTAAAAATGTACAAATTCATAGGTTAATTTTTATAATTTAAAAACAACGTGTAAATCTCTTATACATTTCATAATCATAATTTAAGACCACATTTTTATGAAATATTCGTATAATTTTGTGTTTTTGATGTATATTAATTTGTAAATTTGTAAAATATTGCAAAAAGTACTAAGAAAATTACATTATAGTAGGATCTTACGATCCCGATCCTACTTTACGATCTCGATCTTACAAAGACGAAAACGATCTAATGTAAGATTCCGATCTTGAAAACCTTGGTTAAAAGCATTAATTGTTTAGCTTTGGAAAAGGCAACAAACACGCGAAATGTTTAAATTTCTCAAGGAAAGATTTTTAATTAATACTAACGTAGTATTCATCATAATCAAGTTTGATATCACAAAAAAGGTAAACTTTTTTTGACACAAAGTTCAAGTCATATAGTGAAGTTCTCGAGTGATATAGTGAAGTTTTATATTTATATGACTTGAACCTGTGGTAAACTTTTTTTTGACACAGGACACAAAGTTCAAGTCATATAAATATACATCCTTGACACAGAGGAAATGATACACCGAGCCGACCACCCTATGGAGTTCTATTTCGAACATTTAAAATTCTTTTAATCACCTGGCATGTTTACATTTATATCCTATAAATTAAGTAGTGTAGATTCAACAACACATATAATATTTTGATATACTATTTCTTAGTTTTGGGCGATATAGCAGGAACTTTGGAATTAATATAAGAATCCAATGGAATTGTACCATAAGCCTTATTCCACAAAATATGAAAGATAACTAACATGAAAATGACTTACCTTTTTCATCAGCATGTCTGATAGAATTCTTAGTCCGTCCTAAGTATTTGTTCCCGTTTGTTTCAGACAGCTATAAGGACGGTGTGAGAGCATGAGAGAGGTTATGACGGAATTTTTTTTACCAAAATAGTGTATTTAACCTCACCGTTTTTAAAGAAAACCAAACATACACTACTTTGCCTTATATGAAAGCAGGCCAGGTTGTGACTGAAATTGTCAAGGTATTGCAGCTCACCAGCTGGAAATAAGGTCTGGTTGCGATTGAAATTATCAATGTGTTGCAGCTCACCAACTGCAAATATAAAAGTTAGCTATTAGTAATAAGCAAGATACGATATAAATCTATTTTAGTAGAACAAAACATTAGACTTTTAAAATAAATAAATAAAAGTATACCCAGAGCAATGACCAATGTTGTTCCGTCAAAAGCTTCCACATCTTGAGCGCGACTTAACTCTTAATGTCTTCGTCTAGATTGCATCTACAATGATTGCATTGCTAACAGTTGATGGGCATGATTCTTCAGAAATAACTGCTTTCACAAGAGATGTAGAGACAGCTGCTTGTCTGGCTAAAGAGCTACTCAATTTCTCAACTACAGATTCCATCACATTTTCTGAAATATAATAGAACATCACCAGAGAATCCGAAAAGAGGACTGCCAAAACGACCACATTGAACACAATCAGACTTAGCTGATAAAAAGTAAACTCCTTCCGATGTCACAATAGGCCAAAAAAAATTTTTTCGGTTCATAGACACTCATTCCATTCCTGAATCTGTAACGCTGTTAGCAACATGTCTAATATCCTTTTGTTTTTACTCTTAAAACTACCCTTATAAGTAACTGACCAACATCTAAACCGCCGAACCAAATTTGCATATTTACTCAAAAAAGATTATAGTTATCTCTGTGTTTGATCATTTGTACTTGCTGCAACTGGAGCTGTACCGTTTGGTCCAACGCCATTTTCTAGCTGTGATGAGGTGCCCCCATTTCCCTTCCGAATCGAGTGGCTCGAGTATACACAGACCACCACCACTTAGTCCGAGTGCAAATTGATCAGCTTCATGCTGATGCCCCACAATCGCTTAGTCGACATGATAAGCTAAATGTTGATCCACGAACTACTTACTTTGGATTGTTTAGAAAATAAGCAGCTGAATTGATCCTAATCGCAACGTGAGTGTTGATGAAGAAAGTATAGCAACTCTTCCATTCTCAAAACCAATAAATATGGACTCGCTATCAGTAGGGGTTATCAAGCCACTTATATCTGGCGGAAACCACTGTGAAAAGAAAATGGATGACATACTTACGTCAGTAACTTTGACCGAATAAATAATTAGAATAGCAAAAAAAACACTATAACCCATAACAAAATAGGTATTAAATACAGACCATATTTTGGTTATAAGTTTAGGGAAAAAAATCATGATTATCGTTAGTTAATTATCCATGAAATTATGCAACTTATTAATGAAAAAAACAGTTTAAAGATGTCACAGTAATCCAAGTTTCTTGAAATTCGCCAATTGTTTCGTATACAGATCGGTCATGCAGATGATTGTTTAGAACGCCAAAAAGCTAAACAACCTAATGTTTATTAAATCAGCATGTGGATGGAATGCCAAAAATACTTGATGCTAGAGGTGGGGGCATAGTATAGGTAGCAATAAGTATATGCACCAAAGAGGGTATAAGGAAAAAAATGCCATTATAAGAGAATGTCAAAAAGTGGAGGAATAGGTTTTGACATTTTCTTCAATAATGGGTCGACAAAAGATATACAACAGATCTAAATATAATATAATTTGAAACATTAAAACTTACTATAACTGCTACGTGATCCAACTCTTTTATTTTCGTGTTATTTAGGATTATTGATTAAAACAAAAAAATATTCTCATATGTTGTAGATTATTTGATGAACATAGGTTGCACAATGACACCTAATATTACACAGAAAAGTACCGGAAAGTTTCGATATGCGTCAATCACCAAAGCATGTCGTCTCTTGGCTGGTTTTCAGCAGTCTTGAACCTGCCTGCAGCAGTGCAGCATCGATCAATTAAGATGGATGTGTGGAAAGAAGAGGTGACAATGGAAGTTAAATCTACGAATTTTTATCATAAGCGGACATGGAGTGGAACCCAGCATCCACACATCCTTTGATTTCGAGAGCTCGTGATTATGGTCGTTGCTAAAACAAATAATGCACCATTTGGAAACATTAAAATCTGACCTCACGGTTAACATATACCATTGAAATCCACAATATGATGACTTCGGGTCTTGTTGTGTCTTCCCATCCTATCTTGCCTTAAAATGCGGATCTACACTATGGGTGCAAATGAAATCCCGTCTTGTAAACCTATAAGGTGTAGCCAATCCATACTGCAAATCAGATGTGGCCAAACCAACCAATGTATCACCCACATCGAAACCAAGCAGCGTTCCTGGTCTTAGACCCATCGCTTTTAGAAAGAAAATGCTCCTGAACGTTGTCCCCCATTGGTCCCTCGAGCAGTATTCCATAGCCAAGTACTGGAAAAGATTTCAAATAATATTATTGGGTTATTAGCAAATCATAATTCTGAAATAATGTAAAAATTTGCTTATTACTTATAATTGTAATCGCCATGTGTTGACAGCATATAAATTTTGTAATTTTTCTTCATAACCAGCAATTAATTAACATGAATATCGGCTGAGAGATTATGGTTAGAAGACATTCCAGAATGTAAGCTTTAGTGAATTTTAGTCAAAAGGCAATTTAATTTCGTAAATACTAAGCTACTTTAATAGAATAGTGTACAGTAACTTTTGTTCTTTTATAAATTATCTGTAAACTATTTAATTTTATAGTGTAGCAATGGCCTGAGCAACGTTCAACAGACTTCCATCTTGTCCACACGAACTCATGTTAAGAAAAAGTGATAATTTTAAATTATGATTACTAAGCAAATGGATATTTCGTCCCAAATTCTTGCAATTGTTTTGATCCTACTGATAAAATATGTAACGAATATACAAATACTTTTTAGTTTCAGAATATGGAAGAAGATCAGCTCATTCATAAGTGGCGCTTGAAAAATCACAATACTTATACTTAATATAACATTTCAGAGAAGGTGTAGAACTTTACATATTGCTGGAGGGACGTAGTCCATTCTGCTACTGAAACAGCAACAAAACCTTTAGCATTAGCACTCACATCAGTAACGGTGCAGACAGCAACACCCACAAGAACAGCCGAAATGCTGATCTCGGTGACTCTGAATCTTATCTAATGCAAGTTCAAGCAAGCATGCTATAGGGATAATACACAGTTTTCTTATTTGAAATTGATAGTTCCATAAAGATCACGCTATCATCCAATTTATCTTAATGGGAGAAAAGGAACCTAATGTAGAAAACGTAATATCACATCATTCTAAACAGATTTATGTTATATATTACTACATATATTTTATAACGGAGTAATAATAAACTATGCGACCTGAAATCGTGTTCTTTAATAGACATATCCCATCTGGTCTTATGCTAGAGTAATAGGAGCCAAAGTTGTGGTAAATGGCATTACCTGGAAACCTGATAAAACCCGGCTTTAAATATGAAACCATCTTACATAGATCATATGGTAACCATGCTCCTGGTAAAAAAATTAAGCATTTGAATCAGAAAATATACATAATGTTTATTGTACCCTTTTATTATCCTTTTTAGCTTCATCAGCCTCTGAACTGGCTCTCACAACAGCCTTTGGTTCACCCTCTTTCTCAGTCTCCAATTCCAGGAATTTGAGTTTGCATCACCGGACTTAACCTGGTTATCATTTTCAGCTGATGTGCTTTTCAACATAAATGCAACAATTAAGCCTTCCACACGTTGACCATTTTCATTTGTTGCAACAGTTGGAGAGGAAGGTAGTGCATCGATAATTGTTCAAATGGTTTTGGTTCGAATTGCCAGCCCTAGTTTCTCGAATATAGACTGTAAAATTTCATTATTTTAAACACTTTTGTAAATTTTGAAGAGAAAAGTTATACCTCGGCTGTTACTACCTCCAATACAGCACCAGGAACAGAATCTGGGCAGAATTCATCTACAGTGAAGTTGTAGAGAATTTGCTTACGCAATTTCAATCCTTTTGCGCTTAAGATATACTTATAGGACACACTACCTTCCCATTCATCGCACCAGAATAAATATGGATCGGGTGATATAAGATATCAGAGACCTAAACAAAAGAGTAAACATGGTAAGCGTATTTCGTGGCAGGGCTCAGATAGTAATAATAAGAAAACTGATAATTCGAATACAGTTCAGATCCAAACATATGACATCTGAAGAGACCGAAGGCATCTTAATATGCAGCATGCTGACAAGATGGAGGTTCTCAGGCTAGGGAAAGGTGGATAATTATGTTGGGTGTCTAGTTGCAGCTCTTCAGCTTGTGAACCCACTTGGACGTCTTCTGGGCTGGCTCCTAAAGATGATATTGTATTCTTATGGGTAATATCTCTTCTGAAAGGTCAGAAACTTGTGTTTAGATGCCTTCAACTTATGCCCTCGAGTAGTGAGCTTGCACGAATAGCATGAAAGCCGACTATTTTCCTTGGCCCTAGAAAATGTTGTTCGAGATCATTAATGTGCAAAAACCGAATTTTAAATATTGAATAAAAAAAAGAACCAGTTTTTTTTTAATTAAGTAATATAAGAGGTTTTTATGCATTTGAATACACTTCTATGCTTTATTATTATACATATCTACACACATACCCAATTGTTAACAGCTAATCTTAAGTATAACACCTACTCCTTAATTAATTGCTGGAGGTGCACCCTGTCTACAATTGTCTACTGTAAGTTGTTCAATCAGTTCTTTTAACCCGGGACCCAATATTACTGACATTACACCGTCTTGGGCCTGGTGGTGCCCCGCTAAAGAACTTAAATTTAACATATGTAGACATTCGAGCAGGAGTTTGACCATCAAACATGAACCATGGAATGTTCAAAGCGGAGTCATGAATCTCCTTCTAATGTCAAAGTTAAGGTTTCTAATGATGTCTTATCATCTCAGCAAAAGAATCCATAATTATGTTTCTAGGGTATTGAAAGATTCCATGTACCCATAAGCTGAAGGCTCGTTTACATGTGTGGGCCCCATGCCATGTTGTCCAGGATCGACCACTTCATTTGGTTCCTGAACAAATCCACCAGAAAATATGGACAAACGGGATTAGGACCCCGAAGCCGGACTGGCTGCTAGCATTGTAGACCAGTGTGTATTACCTCACTCGACATTGCTTGTTAAATATAACATTATATCCTTTCAATAACATTATATGGCTTTAAATTGTGACCTACAATAAATTCATATCCTTTCAATTTGAATTCCCAAAAAACTGCACACCCACTAAATTTAAGCTGAGGGTATATCTATATATATTTATGTACCACCAAACGCTCTTAAACATAAACAGACTATAGTTCTACAAACTAATTATATCCCCAAAGCAATCAAGCTACAAAAATCGTCTAAATTTTTTCTTATAGCTGACATACCATTAAACTTGTTGGCCCTTGATAATAAACCATGATCATTCGCACATTTCCTAACATATAAACAAAAAACAAACCATTACACATCGGTTTATAATAAGGAACTAAAATAAAAAATTACTGGGATTGCGATTCACTCGGTCACCTTATCCCCTCATGTTGGCCCAGCATAACACTATGAGTAGTACAAAACCAAGACCTATCCAAATTATATTTACTTTCAGGGGCCAAATTAGTGATGGGATTCCACAAATAACGACTAAATATTACAATCAAAAATCGTAATAAGTTTATATGCATGTTAAGCATATTAAATGTAAATTTAAAATCCAAACAATGTGTCGCACACAAATATGAGTATCACCTTAAGTTTACAGAAAGCATTCGTCTAAATTTATTCGTCTTGTCGTCGCCATCCTGTTTTCATAAGTGTTATAAAACAAAGCTGTAAAATTAATAAAACCAATGCAATTACAAAAAACCACAATGCGTAAAAACCCAAATTCAAAAAAAACCATACAAACCTAATTCGAAAATTATGATCGTGAGCTCTTGAGGTTAAGGCTTAATTAGAAGTAATCCGAAAAAAAAGCAGTATAATTAATACCAATTTAAAAAACCTCTGTCACAAAATCCGTAACTCAAAAAACCCATAACTTCTTCATATCTTAGCCGTGTTTGCTCCTCATAGATCTGCAGAAGACATAGAAAAACCGCCGTGTTTGCTTGTGTGTGTGAGACTGTGAGAGTAAGAGATCGAGAGAGCGAGAGAGATGATCTGATTGATCAAGTCTGGATCTAACATTAAAAAAACCACAGTAAATATACGATTTTCAAGAGGAAGAATTCGGGAGATTATTAGGTTTCGATAAAAGAAGTGGTGGTAGAAAAACACAATCGAGGATGGTAGAAAAACACGATCAGGTTGGGTTGGGTTGTTTTCATGGATGATCCACATGATTATATGTCAGATTTTTATTTTAATCAAGTGATAACCTTGTAAGCCCAGAACATAAGCCCATGTGCTGACTGGGATTAGTGTTCTGATAGATGACGTGGCAAATCCCTCCTCTTATATATATATATTAAGATTAAGATTAAGATTAGGATATATATATATATATATATATATATATATATTTATATATATATATATATATATATATATATATATATATATATATATATATATATATATGTATATATATATATAGTGTTATATATATATATATATATATATATATATATATATATATATATATATATATATATATATATATATATATATATATATATATATATATATATATATATATACATACATATATATATATATATATATATATATATATATATATATATATATATATATATATATATATATATATATATATATATATATATATATATATATATATATATATATATATATATATATATATATATATATATATATCTTTACATTATATATAAGAGGAGGGATTTGCCACGTCATCTATCAGGGCACTAATTTTACGTGTCAACGGGCTTACAAACTGGGCTTACAAATCCCCGAACCCAGAACCCAAACAACTTAATCGCACCCTATAAAAACGAGACATAAAAGTATACGACGATCAAAAAATATACTACTCCCTCCGTCCCAAAATAAGTGTCCACATTTGACTTTTTAAGTCTTTTTTCGGGAACTTTGACCGTAAATATCTTTGTTTGTGTTATTTAATACTTGATAAAAGTTATATCTACGGAAAATACATTTAATACTCTATCCAACCATATATTTTGCGTAAAGTATTATATAACACTCACAAAAATAATTATGGTCAAAGTTACGGAAGAAAGACTTTGAAAGTCAAATGTGGACACTTATTTTGGGACGGAGGTAGTATGATCTAAAAACATAAAACTCGGTAATATCATCACCGATTAATTCGACTGTTAGTCTACAGGAACCGTACATGGTGTTTGGGACTGCTTTGTAATAGAAGTTTTATGGTGCATATGAGTACAAAGAAACATCAATAATATTTGATACCTGATTTTAGAAGAAAAGTGTTGGTTGGACATGTAAAGGCAGAAAGAGTCCTGTATTTGCAAAAACTAATGGTTTGTGAAGTAAATTTGATTCCACTTGATCAATGATTTTTTGTTGTTAATATTTATGAGCACATTTTATTCTGTTCACAGATAGGTTCAAGCAAGAAGATGTGAAGATCTAAGCTTGGGAGAATCACGAAAAGAGATAATCTGAGATGAATATGAGAAGAATGGAGGTAACTGTTTCATGTTTTTTCATCTTAACAGGCTACTAAAAGTTAAGTATATGACTTCCATAAGACAAAGAACCTATTTAATAGGGTGTTTGGGAATGCTTATTCTTCAAGTGATTATTAGATAACCCCAACAAGCACTACCATATCTTGATAATAGTCGCTGAATTCTAGCCTATTTTTAAGCTTATGGCTTATGTTTTATGCTTATTTGCATCTTTTATGTCCTTGTAGGCTTAGAGTTATAAAAAGCTGAATCACTAGGCTATGAATCTTGAAATTTATAAGAAGTTTGGATGAATTTCAATCTGTTTGACCCATTCCCATATCATAAAAGAACTTATTTGGTCAGTTTGAGTTTGACACAACCCAATTCTACCAGGTTATAACTTTTTAAAGCATGTTGCATCTGTCATAGTTTGAGACACTATTATTCTTTTACCTTTCATTGTTGTATTATTATTGTGCTAAAATTAGTGAGGATAATGTGAAGAAAATTTGAGGATGTACTTGCTGGTCGTAAAGGCAATTCTTTATCGCTCAAAACAGATGGGGTGTTCTTGGTGATGCTATTCCGGGATGGTTAAACTTTGTAGGATACTTATACTTGCAATCCCTAATTTTCATATAATATATGCGATCAGGTTGACCGGGCCTTTCAAGATAATCTAAAATTGGCATCGACTGCTAATGATGTGTGTACAAGTTGGTAAGGAAAGCTGGTGGTATTGGTAGGCCTCAATATGAACTTGGGTATACATGAGGTAAAGTAGGAACATAAGCAGGAACCTTAACAAGACAACTATATTCAAATTAGACTAGAGAACAAAATAATCAACTATGCAGATAAGGGTATTCATAATTAAGGTGGCATTTGGTTTGTAAATATGTGTAGGTTTATATGGAAAAGAGAGAATATTTATAGTGCTAACCAATTTGTACATGTTAATATAGACGCACCACACACCTTATCTTTGCACTCATTTTGATCCATTATCTTTGCACCCATTTTGCCACCTTTAGCAAGACCGATTTTTTGTCACCAATATCTAATTTAATTAATAAGAATCTATACATATGTGCCTATATTTTAAAAACGAGGTCGCATGACATATGCTATTTGCAGGTTGTGTCAAAGAAAAGATCAAGTAAAAAAGTTCAAGCTGAGTAATGTCTAGATATTTTCCTCTGGAGAAATAATGGGAACTGGAATGAGTATAGGAATCTTTGAAAGTCATAGTATTTGTATAATTTATGAGGCCACGTAAGTAGATAAGCAAGTATGAGGGTTGCTGAAAAAGGTATTGATGTTGTTGCTGAGAAGATAGTTGTTGTGAAAGCCTTTGAGGAAAATAAAGAAGACTGCGTTGGTTTGGGTTCTAACTCATGTGGATCAACCAGACCACTGCACTACATGGCTTGTGGTCTTTTGCTTGCACAAACTTCTGGTAAGATAACTTCTCCATCTGACGGTGTTTAGATACAAATAATTGCCTATAAAAAAAATGAAATTGTTCAAAAACGATATAATTTTTAATGTGATTATGTAGAAAACAGTAATACATGATAGTAAAGCATGCCAAAGAAAAGATAATGGAATTGGGATTAAAGCGCCTGATGCACCCAACTTATTTTGTTAACAATGGCATGAGTTGCTATTTTACGGAAAAAAGACAATATAGCGACAAAAGTGATTTACCTTCCTGTTATATTACCCGTATTCTCCCTTATTATCCATTTTAAAGCGGTCACTAAAATTAAATGAGATGATTGAAGAAGAGAACTTACTACCTCAGATACAGATTCATCGAATAAGTGTTTGATGGAGTGGCGATCCAAGAGATTTATGTTTTGTTTGATGGATTGACAGTTGTGGTGCACTGGTGTCGTTGGGACTTGTCATCTTCAAATTTTTTTAGGGTTTCTCTGAATTTGGGAATTTTGAGGGGGTTATTTGTTGATTTCGAAGGAAATTGCGTCTGGGTCGAAGTTGGGGGCTTATTTGCTAAGGAGTGAGTATAAGTTACAACTGTACCACCAAATTTTGCCAACGTCCCAAGCCAAAAAATCTGAAAAGTTAAGTGGAGAAACAAATATTAATTGCCAACGGATAATCCCATTAAAAGATAAGTAAGTCATAATTATCTGATAATTCGGTGATTATACTAAAAGTTACTTGCCTCTCCAGCATTACTGTTGCTTAAGCATGAGGCTACTTTAACTTCTTTAGAGGGTCTCATACACCATATACTGTATTGTAGGATTGCTGACCTGACAGGAAACAATAGGGACAAGAAGCCAAAAAGAGAGATCGATACATCATGTGCCAAAGATAAATAATAAGTACCATAACCAATATCTAGAAGACGCCTTTCCAGAATCCCAAGATTCCAGCTTCACCAAAGACTTCTTGAACCTGCAGAAAACAAATTCTTCAAGTTTCAACCTCAAGAAGTAAATAAGACATAGGTGAACATATCACGGATGTGTCTTTATATCCTTTTTAGGTATGAATCACATAAATTACTAAGCATTATCCGTTGTGCAGAATGATGCTTGATACAAAGGCAAATTCTCAAGGTTAGGCCAATCCCTGAACTATATTTATAATGTACTGTATATTTATGCTATGCAATTCTCATTTCAAACCAGTTTCATAGTTCATCTATATAGAATGGCAGTAACATTTTGTGATGTCAGGTAAAGTGTATATGAAAAGAGAAGATAAAAATTTGCCTATGCAGTCAGATTCTTCTTACATAAGACATAAAATAAAATATTTGGCATTAGTTAGTGAGGGCTCAGTTCGTGCCTGGTCTATGATGTCAGGAAAGAAGGTGAATGTGTACACGCCCTCCAAACTATCCTTGTGACAACATTTATTAGCTTTTTGTTTAGTTTTATAGGCAATAATATGGTTCCTTGCGTGATGGTCATCTAAATACTTGATGACAGTTGGAACATGTGCAGGCTCATGTGACTCTAACTGATGTTAATCTGGGGCCTGGACTTTACGTTTCCAATAGAAAGGGAAAGAGATTCCCATGTCAAATGGGGTCGAGATTTAAGGATATACATGAAGAAAATGATAAAAATTAGGAAGGATCGAAGATTGTTGTAGAACAGAAGCCAGCTTTAACGACAGCACAACTTCCACTGCCACTGTCTTCACTACCAGGTAACGAAGTTGCTTCTGTATATATGATTGTATAACCCAAATGACCAGTTTTGACCAGTCATGTTTGTTTCATATAATTGAAGATATTTCCAAACCAACGACAGTTACAATTATCCAACCATAGTGGTAAGTGAACAACTGAACATGTAATTCATGAATGTTATGTTATGTAAAATTAGGTAGCAAAAGGAGTTCATATGATCCACATTCTAACCTTAAGATGATCGGTTAGGCTAACATAATATACAAAAACATAATATTGAAAAAGGAGTTCATAAGATACAAAAACATAACCCCGAACGATTAAGGTCTTGGTTAATAAGATAACAAACAATGGCGTGTGTCTGTCCAGCCATTCGATTGTTTGTTATCTTATTAACCAAGACCTTAATCGTTCGGGGTTATAAAAATCAAGCATGCTTATCCATAGTTAGTCTTGTGGTCTCTTACACATTTGACCAACATATTACTAATTTACTTCCATAGATATTGAAAAATTATATAGCTTGGATGTTAGATGAGTACTCAAAGTTCAACGGATGTAGAGCACGCTGTAGTAATTAAATTTGAATTTGTTGGTAAATTATTTCATTTTTTAAAGTTGAATCTTGATATCCATAGTTAGTTTTTTCAGCTTCTGCTATGATGAGCCTTAAAATGCTACAACTCCTTTATATTTGCGCTCATCGACATGTTGCAGGATAAATAAGATGCTTCACAACCCAAAAGCTCAAAATCAGCGAGGAAACCAGTGTACGTTATAGGACGATGAACTTGCAATGCTGATCTTGCACCATTACTGATCTTGGTATGACCCTCTTACACCGTGAATGCGGATTTTATATCATACATTCTTATTAATACTTGCTTAATGTAAGTAGTCCTTTTTCGATATAACAGTATAGCCGTTGATTTATTCTATCTTCTTCAATAGTATACCTTTTTTACTCTCTATATATTGCAAGTTCATGATTCTGCGGGTACATCTAATTGTGTTTTTCTTTGTCAGATTATGAGTTGAGAGGTTATAAAATTACCTTGGAATGGTTGAGAAATCCGCTCCAAGGCACGCTTCTGCATACAAGCAAGGGTATGTGGATTGAATTCTTATGTGCATTGATATGCGATTTCACAAATTGTGTTTAATCAAAACGCTTTCACATTGGTTCATTTGTTTTTTGATATGAAATTATAGTTAGCTGCATGTATATGGATCCGATACTCTGCTCTATTTTACTCTTTATATTGGATAAATATGTCTTAAATTGATCCTGCTGTGAATGTAAATTCTAAACACTCTAAACAAAACAAGCTTTTGATTCGGAGAGAATTTTACGCATATAGTGTGTGTTTTATTATATTATCATTTTTTTGGTGGATAGAAGAGTGTCACGGAAGGATATTGAAGCATTTGGACGAAACCGCTCATCCATTTAGTTTAGAATTATTAAGATTTTAGAATTAAGAGAAACAACATAATAAGTTTATATAAGCATTCCCGAACAGCCGCTAAATAACCTATCTGAAAACCCCTTCTATTTGGATAACTTAAGCAGGTTTGCGAAGTTTTTTTACTTATAACCTTTTCTGTCTAGATCTCACCTCTGGTGACAACATAGAGGAAATTCAGAAAATTAGATATGTATCACCGTATTCGTAAATAAGTAACCCATATAGGTAAATAAGAAACCCATAGATCGACACTAAGAAACCGACAGATCGGTTCGTGCAAATCTAAGGAAAATAGATGAAGATGGAATTTCTAAAAGGTTCTAACCCTTGCTTCTCACATCACCCCTGCTTTCATTGTGAAAGATGGATTTTGGGTTTAAATTTCTCAAGGGCTATTAACAATTTGATAAAAAATACGGTTTATTACATGCCGACTTAAGGATGTTGAATGATTTATCTTAGTGATTATGATTCTGAATGAAAACAATTGTTTGATATTACCACTGTGACTTTTTGTGTGATTTAGTATGAAGTAGAGTAAGTAATTTAGTTAATATTAAGATTTGATGAAGCAATGATACAATTTAGATTGGCTTATTATTCTTGCTGATCGATTAAGATATACATGCTTAATCTTTCTATTAAGTGGGCAGCAAACAACGCCCTTAGAGTGATTGCAAATGTGGAACCACAAAGTTAACTGACATACTTTGAAATAGATTTGCAGACCAAATATGCTATAAGTGTTACAGTTTTCTCAATAGCTTAAGTGGTGTATATCAAATCTTGTCATTTAGTGTTTTCTGTTGTGCTGCTAATTTGATCATTTGTTGATTGAATATCTGAGTTTTATGAAAGATAAATATATGGAGTTATGTCAGTCAAACTGGAATAGATATATAAAGTATAATGAAGGTTTTGTCACTGACTAATATACGGGTTAAAGACAAAACACATGACGGGACTTATAACATCATATCCCCACCATTTTTGTAAGTGAAAACAATTTATATGATTTAAGCATCAGGAAGATGAAACACCATATTTCAATGTATGTATCTCCAGTGTTAGTGTGTTGTCTCTGAAAAAAAGGGATAAGTGATTCGATTGTAGTCTCACTTGAAGGTTGAACTGTTGAAGATATACATAATCTGCACTACAAGTCTACACGAAGTCGTAAACAAGTGGCTAGAAATAATATTGGCATGCATGATCTTCCCGGAAATGCTCATGATATTGGTGACCTCCGACTCTCTTTCAAAACAATAGGGCATAGGATCTTATGTCCATAATGTTTACGAATCCGTATCTGCTTTTGTAAGTATATGTTCCTTTTTATTCCTATTGTTTTCCGGTACAAATGTCCTTACGTGGGCTCTTATATGTTTCTGTATCTGTTAAGCGGTGACCAACTGATTGCGTCCAGTTCTGTATCTGTTAGGCAGTGACCAACTGACTAAGTCCTCCTTAAATAGTCGTATACCGCATGTGAGAGGCGACTCCATTGATCACATTTTTTAACAACGGAATGCAATGAGCTCTTAGCAGAAGCCACAAACAATGAACCCTATCAACTACATTGTATCTAAAGGAACTGGAAGGTACATCCCATATCTTCAAGTTTCACTGACTTTGGAAGCACCCATAATTCATTCTTGACACGGTTTTCAAAGCCCCTATAAAGTTCAGAGTGTAACTTCAAAGTCGAAAGAAAAAAAAATTAAAGTTTTATTTATAGCGACAGTGAAGATGTGGTTTACAAACTTCTTTGTGGGCTCTGACTATACGACATCTATCATAGTTTGTTACCATCATCAAATAGTATTCATTTCATACTAAGATTTGAGTGTATCATGAAACTATGCTTTAAATATGTTTACAAAGTTACATATATATGTGATTCGAATGTAGAAGCTTTGTGATTGTAGATTCTTTGGCTCAGTTTTATCTGCTAGACATCACATGAAATCTGAGTTAATTTGCAAGATTCTTAGAATCAGATAATTTTTGTGGCCTATTAGAAGATTTATCACTTTTTAGTATGTCCAAAGTTCTCTTCATGGGATTTTTAGGAGATTCTAACAAATCTCAATAGAGTTTAATAGCTGCCCGATCAAAAAACAGTTATCGAAGTCAGTGGTGGCAAAAAAATGGGGGTCTGATGCAGGTTGGTTGGAAAAAACAAGTTTTAATAGCTGCCCGATCAAAAAACAGCTATCAAAGTCAAGGATGGCAAAAAATTGGGGGTCTGATGCAGGTTGGTTGGAAAAAAACATGTTAATACTCTCCACACTCAAGATAGATTATGAATGGCATGTTATTTTTTCATCTTCATGTCAACTAAACTATGTTTATGATTTCTCAAGTCCGTGCAAAAGTAACAAATCCAGAAATCGACATATTTGATCGTGAAAGGGTATTCATTGATACAAAAATTGACATATTGGGACACACAGTCATCTTATGAATTCATGTGGTCTCTTTTATTTTAATATACAATGCTAAAAGAGGTACACTCATAGTTACTTGGTCGATTTCTGGACAAAATTACTTTAATAAACAGAAAAACTACAACAACATTTTAATCAGGTTATGAATCTAATTAGGCCTTCTTGCCTCAATATGTTTAAGTACATCTGTAATATCTTTTGGCTAATCAATATCAGCCAATAAGCCTAATATGTCTATTGTATATCATAAACTCTTTGCGTACTGTAATTACTTATTTTAGCTACTCTTTGGACAAAGCGTATCTCAAGAGCTGTTTGGACTAAATTGATTGTTTGGACATAATTAAACAAGCATTTGAAGCTTTGATTAGTAAGCTTTGTTTATAACCCCTTTTGCTTCTATGAATATTGGAGGTTTTGTCAGCAACCTCAAAAGTTATCTGATTAAAAAATGTTGAACAGTTTTGTATGCTTATTTTACTTTATTTTAGGAAAATCACTCATAAACCATTTTCAGCTAAATGACAATGCACTATAGAGTTTTCATTTTTTCTTGCTTAGCTTAGGAAGTGTTTCAGTATCTATTTTAAGAGTGTTGTGGGCTTATTGTGTTCTGATAATGCATCATATTGTGTTTTGATAATGTATTTACGTTAATTCGTAATACACTTACGAATTAACCCTCATAATATCATGTTTATGAAACAAATACACTTGCGGGGATTCCATTTGTACATTATCGTCAAAGCATTCTGAGATATTTTTTTTCGGTTGCAGGAGATAACCTTCACACATGCTTTTGCTTTTCTCGCAACTACTACGAAAGAGATTGTTTGAAATGTTGAAAATATTCCGTTTGTTTGGCTGCAGTTGTGGCAGTACTGAAGCTATTACGCTTGCAACTTGCAAAAACCCAATGAGGCAATTAAGCCATTGTTCTCTGCTTGATTTTTTTAGACTCCAAAAACATGATTTAATAAGTGAAATCTTGTCAAGACAAATCTGTAACAAAAACTTGGATACATTGTAATGTTTGGACAGCAGAGAAAATGGTGTTTAGACACTAATTTTACACCTTTTTATGGTTTTAGTTAACAGGTTTGCATGTTCTTTTTTACCATTCTTTATATGTTCTACTCCGTACTATATTACTTCGCTTTTACTGTAACACTAATAGAGTATATCCAATTCAAGGTAAGGGCCTGTGTAATCCTATAGGTTAAGAATGTAACAGTTTAGTAGATGTATTTTACTTTTATGTCCCGATGTCAAGTAGTAAAAATCCATGTGGTGCTCTAACCATAATAATATTTTTAATACCCTATGTGAAGCTCAAAACCTAGCATCAGCATCTATATGCTAATAGATTGATTTGAATTATGCAACAATCCCTTTAATCACACGGGTCACTGAAAGATGACGATTAGTTGCTTACAAACCTATGTCTCATGTTTGCTCTATTTGTCCAAGACATAAAATGTTTGTATTAGAATCCCTTGAGACACTATAGGGTTGATGTAAACCAAAGCAAACATGGGTCATGAAATTATAACCGTAATTGTGGGTGAAAGCAAACGTTTGTCTTTTTTTATTTTAATTCTTTTACTTTATGATTTTTTATTTTTTTTTGTGATGTACTTTACGGTGAAGGGCAAGTCTAATAAGTTATATACTTGTGAGGGAATAATCTAAATATGAATACAAAAGTGGAAGACAAAGTGAAACTGCACACTGACCATCGGCCACCTAATGACTACTATCATCGACATAGAACTGTGTTAATTTGAAATGACTGAGCTTATGGTTTTTATTATACTTTTTTTTGGTTCATTTTCATTTTTCATTTGGCACGCAGCAAATATGTGTCCATGTGAAGTTATCTTGAATGATTTAAAGTATTAAAGTTATTAAGAATGACTTTAAGTGTTGTTTTAAGTGCACATTATTTTGAATTCTGATTTGTTACGATTTTGTTTTAACAAGGTTGACAACGTAAGTAGAATCTGCAAAAGTTTATGTTATAATAATGAAGATAAAACCACATCAACCAATCACATTCGTTCAGATCAAGTTTTCACAATTTTCTTAAAAAATAAGTATCTCTTAAATGACAAATCGTTAAGCGACAAAAAATACACCATTACAACGAAAATTAAATCATCTTTCTAACGACGGGCACATGTATATACTTTCGACGAACTTTTTTTCTAAGAAAATCATATATGATTCGTATCATGAATCAGTATATGATTTTGAAAAATCATATATGCTCCGTGGTACGAATCATATATGATTTTCACACAAAAAAAGTTCGTCGAAAGTATATTCATGTGTTCCTTATTAGAGAAAAGATTTAATTCTCGTCACGATGGTATGTTTCATTTTACGTAACAATTAAAGCTTTGTGAGATGTTTAATTTTTAAAAAATATATTTTTTTGTTAGATGAAAAAATGAATGATTGTAATTGTTGATTAAGTATATCAAAGAGGGTCTACATTTAAACTTTTTCATATAATAATGTTTATCTTATACTATTATAGATTTTTTATTCCAAAATTTAGATTAATATATCACATTTGAGACCATGCGGGTTGTCAATAAAAAAAGAAGAAAATATCCTTTTGTAAGGCATGCGGTTATTCTACAACAAATGAAGATGGATATTATTTATAATTGTTAACTTTTCTTTTTCCTGCAATAATATATAAAGACTTTTTACAATCATTTATATTTTGTTCTAACATTTTATATTCATGCTATTATATCAAGTACTTTACTACTTTATATTTAAAAACAAAATCTTAAAACTAAAAAACACAAGATTTCATTTGTAAATGCAAACAATTTGACAAATATTTTTACTATGCTAAAAAGATCTTATAGAAAAGTATTTTTTTAATATATATTTAACTAAATAAAAATATATCAACGATAATTACAAACATAGACCAATATTTAATCGAATATTGTCATGAGTTATCAACGTTTCTTTGTAAAACAACAATTTACCTACATAAAATCGTAATCGATAATCACAATTCATACCCGTCCATCGGACGGGTTTTGCAACTAGTATATATATATATATATATATATATATGAGGCATTCAGACCCGTGGGTGCACTCGAGTTGTACGCGTTTGTTAAGTGTGTAGTGTTTTGTTGTATTGAGGATGTGTAATTATATTGTTCCGTACTTCCATGTAATTGAGAGATTACGGGAATTTGAAATTAATGTTGACCTACCCGAAGGTTGAATAGACAATTTTTTTGCCAGTCATTATTTCACATAACAAACGTGTGGCAATCTTTTTGTTCGTCATTCCTTATAGCTTAGTTGTTGAATGGTTTCTCTTTGTACGTTGCCTTTGTTGGAAATACGTTTTTACGTATTTATGAAGGATCGGTCGCTCCAACGATATTTATGTAATGGGCTCGTGATCTACTTAGTAAACGTATAGTCCATATAGCCCACATGTAGGGTGGGCTATATATACCCCTCCTAGCATGTTAGGAGGGGTTGGTGATTTCATTTTTCTAATAATCAATCTTTACTTTCTCTCTCTACTTTTCTCTTTTCTCTCATTTCTCTCTCTACACCATCATCTCCTTCTCATCTAATCTTCTATTATTAATCAATCCAATCTATTAAATCCATCTAATCAATCATGTAGAATAGGCCAAGTATTTCGCAGACCTTCAATTGGTATCAAGAGCCAAGGTTAGATTGGTTTATTCTTGCTTTTATTTTAATTGATTTTGGTGGGTTTTGATTTTTTCAAGCTTAAATCTTAAAAAGATTGTGTTTTTATGCTTTAAATCATTATCAAATATTTTGATTTACTTATTTTTATATAAAATCACAATTTTTTATATAAAAAAAAACACGAATCTTTTTGGTATATATATTCATATCTTTTAAAAAGTTTGTATTTTTTATAAAAAGTTTGTGTTTTATCTTTTTAATTTTGTCTTTTTGATTGAAAACAATAAGTTTTATTTTTCGTTTGATTATTTTTTGATTGAGAAAAACAAAAGACACGCGTTTTTTACTTTTTGATTGAATTTTAGTTTTATTTTTAACTGATTGTCTATTTTCAAGTATTTCATTTTTTATTATTTTTTTATTATTTTTTATATATCAGATTTTATTATCAGACTTTGATTTATGTCAAAGTGATTAAATTTTTTATTTTATTTTTAATTCTTTTTTATTTTATTTCTTTTCTGTTATCAGTCTGTTGGTCAGAGTTTATTTTTTTTTTGTTTTTGTTTTGTCCTTTTGTCCTTTCAAACAAATAAGCTGTCCCTTCAGCCTCATCGTATCAACTTTTCCAATCGAAGGTAGTTCCGGACGAACAAGTTCCGGACGAACAAGTTCGGGACGAACAAGTTCGGGACGAACAAGTTCCGAACGAACAAGTTCCGAACGAACAAGTTCCGAACGAAACTGTTCCGAACGAAACTGTTCCGAACGAAACTGTTCCGAACGAAACTATTCCGAACGAACCTGTTCCGAACGAACCTGTTCCGAACGAACCTGTTCGGAACGAAATTGTTTCGAACGAAGCTTTTTACTCGATTCAAACACAACGGTAATAAAACTCACCTCAACTCGACCTCTCGTCAATCACACTCGAACCCTCACCCTCGACCAAACCATTCTCTCCCCGACTCGACCCTCGCACAAATCACACTTAAAACCCCTTTCACAAATCAAAACACACCCTCGAATCTACACAGCCTGAATCACTCCCATTTACAAACACAAACAACCTCTCAATCAACAACGAAACCCTTTCGAGTCTAAACCATTTCGACTCAAACTAGATTTCTCTCGACTTTAATCTTGACTCAATCCCAAACCTAGACTCATCACACGACACAGACACAAAGTCAAAATACATTGAGTGCAATCTTTAAATTCGACTGTTACAAAGTCAAAATACAGATACAAAGCCAAAAGTTTCAGCCTCTTTAAACTCGACTGTTACACATTGAGTGCAATATTTAACCCACCCTCGACTCCAGACGCGACCCTCACACCCTCTTTCACTCTCCCTCACAACACCCTCGACTCCTAGACTCTACACACACCCACACCTCTCGACTCACACTCATCGACCACACCAAAGACTCAATCTAGACACTAGACAGAAAGACTCGACAGATGATAGAAAGTCTTGACACACCGTGACAAACCTCATAACAAAAATTAAAATACCTACCCGAGACCTTTATAATAAAAGATCTTGAAGCCATAAAACCCTTGTGTTCTTCATGATTTTGATCTGAAATTTATAACTGATTTGAGATGATTGATCAAAAGCCGTGAGATTGGTTTATAGATGAGTGATTGGTTTTGAGATTTGGTTTGAGATAGGTAGTTTTGGTTTTGTTCATTCCTGAGAAAATCAAAGAGACGGAGGGTTCTAAGATTTGAGAGGAATTGAGATTTGTGAGAATTGAGATTTGAGACTTGAGAGGAGAGAGAGATACTGTTTTGGGGTCAAGTATAGGCGGAGGTTTTGAGGTTGTGAGAGAGAGACGACTTTAAATAAAGGGGCGGAGTATTCTATGAGATAAATAAAGGCTGTGAATTTTCTTTTGTAACTGCCATGTTTTAGCCACGTCTTTACTCTCATTTTTATTTAGAGCTGTGTTTTTGCCACGTTATTTTTTTTGGCACAATTGTGAGTTTTTTAGGCCACGATTTATATTTAATTTATCATATCTCGTTTTTGTTAGATCTTTTAAACCAACATACTAAAGTTTTAACTTTAATATTTTATTTTAGTTAAAATATTGTATTATGTGGTTAAGTTTGTGGCTTACAAATTGATAACGTGACAAAGTGACGACAAAGTGATAAAATTTATTTGACGAATAATCGGGCCGATCCTTATATTTACCGAAGGTGGGATTTATTTGTTGACGGGCTTTGTCTTTTAGAGTGAACCAAATTTTACTTGGACTCCGGTTTGTTTTATCAAGGTTTGAGCCGATAAGAAATTATTCAGCCGAGAAAAGAGTTATATCATCCAACGAGGATTTTTAAGAGTTATTTACGGATCATTTGTTGGTTTTGTCATATCCCGTGTATTTCCATTTCTAAGTTTCTTCACAAATTGTAAAATCCCGATAACAACCACATCCACATCATTTCTCATCGATATTCAATGGATTCGTTCGATTCGACATGTCAAAAGGGAGACGCGCATAAAATGAAAGACAAAGTTAGTGATAATGGCATCACTTCATTTCAAATGCTTTAGTATCATCTAGTTACTCTCCACGGATTCAAGGAGGGAGCGAATTTGTGACAATCTTTGGTCAAGATCGTCATATATTCTTGGAATCGATGTTCATCATCTTGACCGAACTAGCAGAACAACTCCACAATAAAGACTTTAATCACTCGGCATCGGTACTTGCATATAAGGCTCTAGTGACACAACTCACGCATTTCCTCCAATTCAATATCGTCAAGCTTGAAAGTTTAGTGATTTGCCAATCATTTCTTCGAGATACACATACCGAGCTTCGAGATTTCTGTGGTACAATATTAAAACTCATGACATCGGTCTCGTCTTCGATTTATGAAAGATCTCGACATCAGCAAGCGTGTGATAATGGACTGCAAGAATCTGTGATGCAAATGCAAGAGGAGAATGGTCACACGATTGACACCTTGGAGCCTAACGATGGTAAGAGCACGGAATCAGGAGGACAACATGATACCAGTGGCACGTCAGGAAATGTTCACGAGATCTATTTTGATGACACCTTACCCGTTTATGATGTATATGCTGATGACATGCCGCATGTTGAGCAGTCTGAACCTAATTATGACAAACATGGGATGGAAAAGAGTGATAGAAATACCACTTCTGATTCATCCGATGTGAGTCATAATGGGGGAGAAAGTATTCAAAATGCTATGCATCATGATAATTGTCTTATAACTGCTTCTGATTCCAAGATTAGAGAGCCCGAAACGATTGTAGCTCAACAATCAAAAGATCTTGAGGATGCCAAATTAGAATTTTCCAAGAAAACATACAAATTTGAAACATACTTTGAAAAACTTGAAAAGTCAAACGTTGTTCTTGAAAGAAAATTGGATCAAACTGTTCTAGATTCTAAAGCTGAAAAGGATAATCTTTTGAAACAAATTAAGTGGCTTGAATCTAAGTTGGCATCCCAAGATGAACTGCTCAAAGAGAATGAGACGTTAAAGGCTCAAGTACAGGAAAAGGTCTTTGCTATAGCTGCGTTGAAAAACGAATTGAGGAAAACTAAAGGAACTAGTGTGGATACTAAGCTTGAAAAACCATCAATCTTGGGGAAACCGCCTACAAATAAGTTCGTTAGACAACCGACTGCATTTAGATCCGAGCGACCACAATCCTCGAGACCACGGTTTGCCTCCCAAGTTGATTTGGTTCATTTTCCTAGACCAGTCACTCCAGCAACTAGGCCCATTGTGATCAAAACAGCCTTGGCAAGACCTAATCACATGATTGCCTCTAGTTTCCCTAAAAATACCAAGACCACGTCTAGAACTAGTTCAAATGACGTTTTCCATAAATCTGGTCTAAGGGAAGTTATGCAAAAGACACAAGTAAGAGATAAGAATTTCAAACCTAGTCAGATGCCTTCTAGATTACCCAACACTGCTAACCATAGCATGTCAAATCCTAGGAGCATCAATCAATCGATCAAGAATTCTAGATCTTACTCGGACATTAAATATGCTACTTGTAAAACATGTAGAAAATGTGTCTTTACGGCAAATCATGATTCTTGTATCAAGAAATTACTTAATGAGGTGAACTCCCGTGCTAGACTTACATCCCAGTGGGTTGCTAAAATCAAACCCATTGGTAAAATGTGGCGCCCCACTGGTAGAACTTTCACTCTTGTAGGAAACGAGTGCCCTTTAACTAGGATAATCTCCGACTGTACTAAGACTGCTAGGGAGTAATTTGAAAAAAATGATACATCACTTAAGCCTGAACTTAAGGTTTTCTATAAAAGGAAACGTTTGCCAACTAAGATAAGTGAATCATCTACTCAGGTCACCTCTGACACAAGTAAAGCCAACTGTGAACCCCCACATGCTTCTAAGATAGATATCGCTAACCCATGTCAAAGTATACAAACTCCTAATGAGAATGCAGGTACCAAAGTTGATGTTCCAAAAGAACGAAGCGGTCCAATCATTGTATACCGTTCAACTAAGGACACTCTCAGAGTTTGGTTGCTGAAGAAGCAGATATCAGAGAAACAAGTGTCTCAGGGGATTCATGGTTAAGCTTAATGTAAAGAGGCTTACAGTCGGATCACAGATTGTTACCCGTTCTTCAAAGAAAGGAAAGTTTATCGCCGATGATAAACTTATCCTAACAACGGGAAATTCATTTTTCTCGGGCATGAGCTTATATAAAAAAACATTCCAAGTTTTTAAGCTCATGCACAATGGCGTATAATCACATCATAGTTTATGCCCCGGACTTCCAAGAAAGGAAAGTTTATCGCCGATGGTAAACTTATCCTCATTAAGGAGAAATTAAATTTTCTCGGGCACGAGCTTACGTTAAAACCATTCAAAGGTTTTAAGCTCGTGTACATGACTTACAGTTAAATGTCAGACTGTAACTCGAACTTAAAATAAAGGAAAGATTATCTTTTATGATAACTTATCCTCTTAACGAGAAATTCACCTTTCTCGGTCATGAGCTTGTATTAAAATGTTCGAAGTTTTAAGCTCAGAAAGGAAAGTGTATCTTTTAAATAAGAGAACTTTTCCTCATAACGAGAAATTAACCTTTCTCGGTCATGAGCTTTCCGTTAAAACAGTCAAAGTTTTCAAGCTCATGAAAAACGACTTCTAAGTAAATGCCAGCTTAGGACTCGTCCTTCAGATAAAAGGAAAGTTTATCGCCGATGGTAACTTATCCTTAACAACGGGAAGTTCACAACTTCTCGGACTTGAGATCGCTTTTAAGATATTCAACATCTTAAGCTCAAGTAATTGTTTTTCAAAACTATGAACACAATTTTTCAAGAACTTTTCAAAAGGTTTTTCTAAATCTCTTAAAATTGTGTGTTCAAATATGTTTTGATAAAAAGAGCATGTCTTCTGGAATCGATAATATTTACGAACCTAGAAATGTCGTTCAATAATGACACGGGGTTGTAAATAAAGTTCGAGCAGAAGTTTAAACGATTTAAAACATGCTCCATATGGTTTGCTATTATTTCCGATAGTAACCCGCTTTTCACATTGAAGTCAAGCATTTCACCGGAAAGCTTTGACTCTACAATCCGAAGTTATCAACTCCACAATCCGAAGTTCGTTGCAATTGATATCTACATACTAGACGATGCGACTGCTCAAACGACGACTACAGCTCTTTAAGTAGAACACATGTCAACAATTGAGGGGGAGCAATTGTCCAGCATTCAGAATCTTCGATGCCGAAAGTGCCATAGTTCACAAGTTGGTGTCAAGACAACGATATCAATTGTCCATGTGGTGTAAAGGGGAAGATAATTTCAGAAGTTACGAGGAAGACCAACATTCGTGAACAAGAACCATGTGCTTCTTTCATATGATGTTCTCCATCATTCAGGTCCAACCTCGTAAATTGCTAATATTGTGAATTCATTATCATATATGATCTTTGCACGTGATAAATACCTTAGACTTGTGTTTAAAAGGTATTTAATTTACGTTTCAAGTACACCCTTATTAATTTGAGGGGGAGCTTGTGTAATTCATGAAGATAATTGGATTTGCATTTTTCTTCCCAAATTTTCTTAAAACGCTATTAAATCAATTGATATTAAAAACATTGATTGAGTTAATATTTTTAATATGGGGGAGAAAATGTGATTTAATATGGGAAATGATTAATCACAAATGGTTTGACTTAACGTGCTAGCTCATCCCGACATGTGCGAAATGTTTTCGGATATCGTGGCATATGTTAAGGGGGAGCAAAATGGATTTGCACTTCAAAATGGATTTCATGGTGACATACACTTACCCAAAACATCTCTATTCATGATGATGAAGATTGTGGTGACATAAGGATGGTAGGATAGGTTAAAGTCCAATGATTCCTCTAGAACCGGAGGAATCTTCCCAAGGACATTCCATAGCTAGAAATAGTAGTCCTTAGGAAAGATGGAGAAAGATTGTGAACGCAGCTGAATGCCGACCAAGTACTTAAGTTAGCACTGGAACAATCACAACAAGGTGCTAGTGATGACGTATTGGTAAGCATTGAAGGGGTTGAAGAATGAAAAAGAATTGTAAAGATAAAGGGTGTAAAGAAAGAAGCCCTCCTTACAACCTTAGGCAGAAACCGGGTCAATTCATATGCTATTGAGATCATTTTTAATGATTCTTGATATTGAAGATAGACATCATGGACCCAGTGATGCATGGCACAACCCATCCCAGCTAACTCAGATATCTCTCAAAAGATATTTGTTTTAATCACACGGAGACAACGTATTATCTATTGATTTATTCACTCCGAATAAATTGGTATTGAAAAGGTGGCACTCCTCTCCAGCCTCCGATCACTAAAATCCAAAATGCACGATCGAGTCTAGAGCCATTTGAGATCATCAAATATCTCATTAGGACACATTTTTCATTATTCCTTGCTTGTTCACACAATGTGAAAAGTAAGAAAGATATTAAGAGTCCTACGCAAAATCTTCATGATCTTGCCTGAACATCCGAGTAATACGAAAGTATTTACAATGAAGATGGAAATCCTTCTTGAGCGAAAATCAAAAAGCTCATGGTAGGTAACTTGTGCGATTCTTTATGAATCAAACTTGTGATAACTGGAAAGCAACAGTTGTTTAATTCTTAATTGAATTTAAACACGTTCCAGGCCTCTACGCAATATCTTAGTGATCTTGCCAGAACACTCAGAGTGATACCTTAGTGTTCACAGTGATGAGTGGAAATCCTTCTAGTGTTAACCTCAAACAGCACTTGGTAGGTAACTTGCAAGATTCTATATGAATCAAGCTCGTGACAACTGGAAAGCAACGATGGTGCGGTTCTTAATTGAACTTCACTTGTTCCAGGAACATGAATTGACGACTTCAAATCATGCGGATATTATTATCCAAATGATTCACTCTTTATGTTCGCAGTCAGCTTTGGACGGTCGAATAAAGAGAACGGGTTTACCCGCGAAATCTTGTCAAGGAGGTTCTTAATTGAAACTACCTGCCACAAGTACGATAGTTAATATCGTCCAACGGTCTTCACCGACCGGAGGTAAAATGCTACCGATTTAGAATGAAATGTTCAAGGCCATTTCATCCGTGTCTATGGTTTGTTGCTAACTGTCTTATGCAACGTAACAAGAAGGTGGCATTGCGGTGTACAATCCAAAAGAAGTCGTCACCACATGCTTATACTACATACAATTAGTACTTCAACAAATTCAAGAAAGTCTGAAGGTCAAGTCTTCCGCTGTATCAAACTCTGAAGCTTTCAAGAATTTAAAGGTATAAGTATGTGGAACATGAAGTCACGAAGAGGCGAATATCACAAGTGATGAATGCACAAGGTCAAGGCAAGGAAACATGCTCAAGACATAAGTCAAAGATCACATCAAGCTTATTCACAAGAACAAGATCGAAGACTCAAGCATAGATGCTAGGTTTAAGATTTTGTAAAAAGATGTGACCTCCCTTAGGGGGAGATTGTTGGAAATACGTTTTTCCCAATAAAGTCTCGGTCACATCTTAGTTAGCATAGATCACGAGATATAGAATATTTAGAACTTTGTCTCTTGGAGCGACCTCCCTTAGGGGGAGATTGTTGGAAATACGTTTTTACGTATTTATGAAGGATCGGTCGCTCCAACGATATTTATGTAATGTGTGACAACCCGTCAATTTCAGGTCGTTATTTTAATCTCGACTATTACGTATTACGTGTTTACTTTAATGAGAATTTTAATTTATCGACTAACCGAGAAGGTTATGACTTGAAACTAGCGTAAGAATGTCGATTAGATGAAAACCGACAAGGAATATGTTAGGTATCGATATTATATTCTCAAATAATCATAAAAATGATTTTTATTATATTTAATCTTTATTTCTCGTATTTTACGTTTTAACGAATGACGATAACTATTAGTGATCGCGATACCGACGGATGCCCAAAAATTTACGTTTCATTATCGATTGTCTCGATATTGTATATTTTCGACGTTTCCGATTTAATTGCGTTTTAAGTCGTGTCGAAGCTTTGTTATTATATTTTGAAGCGTTTTAACTTTCGAAAAGTATTTTTACGAAACCCGAGCCCCGTAAATATTTTTAAAATTTATAATTTACATTTTCTACCTTGTAAACTATTTACTTACATTATTAGACCAAAAGAATGCACTTTTGACAAAATCTACCCTCACCCCACTATTTAAAGATTTTCCACTAACTCCTTTCATTTAAAAATTCATTTTAAACAAAAAAAAAAAAAATCTCTCTCTCTTGTTCTCCATTTGGCCGTCCACCCCCCTTCACCCTAATCCATTGATTTTTGATTTTGTACTTTGAATCAAAGGAAACTAAAACAAGTCCCATCCTAGAAATTTCAAGAGCTTCATATTGGTATAATTTTTTTTCACATGCATCCACTTTTTTTTTTGCTTTCAATTTTTGATGATGAACATCATGTTTGATCCATTTTTATGGTGATGAATGGTGTTAATATTATTATATTCATAGTGGGTTATTGTTGCATGTAAGATTTTTAATTATTTAATTTTTGTGAGATCAAATTTGAGGGTGTTATGAGTTAGTTAGATGTGTTAGTATGATATTAGGATCATATTAGGACTATAGGAATTGTTGGAATGGGTCGAAAAATTGTTTTGGTATGATTTTTAGATAGTCTATTTTAGGCAGTAACTTTAAGGCCATTTTTGAAATTGTTACTGTAGTAAACTTGGTAAACTAATAAGACAGTGTCGTAGAGAATTTCGTTAGCTTCGATTTGAGCTAAGGTAGAGCTTCTAACTCATTACGAGCGAAAAGTTATGCTACTTTTAGTATTTGTGTACCGGGAGACGGGTATCGGCACAATCCGAAAATTGTTGTCGATATTTGGAACGAATCTCGGGGACTATAAAATGAGTTTTAAAAATGTTCAAGGGCTGTTGTAAGTTGATAAACCTCAGGTTATGAGTCTATTTTCAAACCCGAGTGTCGGTTTTGCAAACGGAAATGTTTAGATAAGTCAAAATGGTTTTACAAGTCAAAGGCGTAAAACTGTCCGGTTTTTGCAACACGAAGGTATGTCGGGCAGAAGGTCTTAGAAGTAATATTTTTGAATGAAATTTAAACTGAGTCTTATTCATATTATGTGTGAGTTTGTCACCAAGTTTCGTCGAAATCGGACATGTCTAGATAGGTTAGATTGGTGTGTACATTTGGAGTGTACATGCTGAGTGGTGTTTTGGACACGTAGTTCAATACTTGTATGGCGTGAGTCGAGTATTCACTATTGGACATAGTGACTTACTCGAGTGTTAAGTCATTATATAAATGACTTAGTTACTGGTCCGAGGGAAGTAAAAATGATGGTTTGACTTGAGTTGACTTGGCGTCTTATGACGGTCAATGTCAAGGGGGTGTAAGCTTTTAAATGAATAAGTGTTGAACAAAAGGGTATAGTAGTACACTTATATTTTTGTTATTTTTCGGGATTTTCATGGTCATTTGAAATTGACTTTCGTATTATTTAAGTATTATTTATACTTGAGTCATTTATTAACGAACGCGCCTTAATTGGTAGGTTGCGGTCTTCGTGTTTAACGGGCATCACAAATCGTCGGCAATCGTCACATTTCTACTATCGTACCAAGGTGAGTCTATAGCCTCGCTTTAACATGTTTACTTGTTTTATAAAACCCGCGAGGGGGATAACATGCTTGTTTTATTAAGATAAAAGGGGTACGATGAGAAGTTGTGGAAACCCTTATTATTGGAAAAACATATATTGATAAATGAAGGGTACAACGAGAAGTTGTGGTAAACCTTCTTTCTTTTAAAATTGAACACAAAGGACCCGATTGTATGCTTAGATGAAAGTTGTTATAAAAGTTTGTTTAGCCTGAAAAGACCCATGAATCGTGAATTGTTAATCGAAAGGAACGCTAATACTATGGATAGATCTATCGGGGTGACACCCAGTCCGGTCGCGACTAGCTATCGCGTGGTGTTGTGATGCACCAGTAATGAAACATCGGATGCAATTGTATAAGAGAAATATACGCACTTGGCTAGGTGTGTTGGGCTGAAATAATATATGTTAACGTTCAATTTCACGAGACTTATGAAATAACAACGATAATTATGTCTGATCCACATGATTGTCAACCACGGAAGGTTTATTCAGAATACTTGGGTTCGTTTATTTAAATTTAAACTCTATAGATTCACTCAACATTTTTGTTGACTTTATAGCATGTTTTATCTCAGGTCCATGAAGAAGGCACTCAGGGAAGGCGGTTTCACGCAGCTTGCTAAATTAAAATGTTTTGGCCCGCTTTTATAAACTATGTTCATTCAAAGAAACTTTTATCGTATGGTTGGTTGTGTAAACCTTGAAACTATTTGGGACCGTGTGTGAATTGTTTTATTTTTAAAATGTTGGATGAATGTATGTTTTAACAAAACGACTCATTTTGAGGCGTTTTCTATTATATTGAGGTTGAACCATGATAGTAACACCCAATGACCCTTCCGCTGCTATGACCGAAATTGGGGGTGTTACAGATCGGCATCAGAGCTCAAGTTATAGAGAACGAAAAGATTTTCCAAAAATAAAAAAAAAATTTGAAATCTTTTGACTATAACATCTGCAAGCGAAACCTCCGAGTTGCCAATGGACGAGAATAAGAAAAGTATATATATGTTATACATATTTAATTATTAATTATGCTTAAAGCATAATGAAATTACATTTATTTATTTATAAATGTTTATTATTTGATTATTATAATACTAATACGTGATTTACAAACGACGCTGATTGTCATAATAGAAATCCCTGTCTTTTGACTCATTCCTCGTGAATCTTCGTTCCTTGTCTAAATTCTATCCTTCGTTCTATCATCCATTATTGTTTCTTTTCATCTATCTATTCTCATTTTATGTTATTCATGTTTTGTTATCACAAGCGTTGAATGAATACTCATTTTGATGTGAATTGTGTAACAGGATCATGCCGCCAAAACAGTTGACTGAGACTCAGTTACGTGCTATAGTAGCTGATCAATTCCAGATATCTATGAATGCATTTATGGCAAATTTGAATAATGGAGCCGGTGGAGCTGGTGGATCTGGTGGGTCTGGTGGAGCTGGTGGATCTGGTGGAGCTGGTGGATCCGGTGGAGCTGGTGGAGCTGGCGATACTGGAGCTGGCAACACTGGAGCTGGCAACACTGGAGCTGGCAACACTGGAGCTGGCAATACTGGAGCTGGCGCTACTGGAGCTGGCGCTACTGGAGCTAGTAATGCGGGAGCTGGCAATGCTGGTGCTGGAACTGGTGATGCTAATAGACCAGTGATTCCTGAAAACAAGAAGTGCAATTATACCTCGTTCATGAAATGCAAACCTCCAACTTTTAAGGGTACTGAAGGTGCTGTTGGGTTAATGCAATGGTTTGAGAAATTAGAATCCGTGTTTCGATTTAGTGGAAGTGAGGAAGGAGATAAAGTGATGTTTGCCTCTGCTACTCTTCAAGGGCGAGCATTAACTTGGTGGAATGGAAGAATGGCATCATTGGGTATGGATGCTGCTTATGCTACACCTTGAGTTGAGGTAAGAAGGTGGATGACTGAGGAATTATGTCCAAGGAGTGTTATTCAGAGGTTAGAACAGGAACTATATCAGCTGAGACTGAAGGGTACTAACATCGATGGATACACCAACAGATTCCATGAGCTTGCTCTACTTTGTCCAAACAAAGTTAACCCAGAATACTTGAAGGTAGAGCAGTATATTCGAGGCTTACCGACCAACATCCGTGGTGATGTGACCTCATCTAAACCTGCCAATATTGATGAAGCTATTCGTATGGCCTACCAACTAATGGGTCAAATCATCCAAGACAAGGCTGATGGTGTTTCTGAAGGCAACAAAAGAAGAGCTGAAAATGACAGTGATGATCGTGGTGATAACCGTCAATCTCACAACAGAAATCAAAACCGAAGGAGGGGTAACGCTAATGCGATGACTGAAGCTGCAACTGCTGATAAGGGAACCAGATGTCAACGCTGCAAGAAGTCTCATACTGGTGAGTGTGCTAAGTGTGGAAAGTGCAACAAGTTAGGTCACAAGACTGAAGACTGTTGGGGACCAGGAAAGAAGGGAGTGACGTGTTATAACTGCCAAGGTAAAGGTCACATGAGGAACCAATGCCCTCAACCTCCGAAGAATGCACGTGGTGGAGATAACCAAGGAAAAGCTTATCAGTTGGGAGAAGCCGAAGCGAAGCAAAACCCGAAAGTTGTCACTGGTACGTTTTTACTGAACAACCGTTATGCTACAGCTTTATTTGATTCTGGTGCGGACAAAAGCTTTGTGTCTACAAGTTTTAGTACCTTAATTGATATCAAACCGGTCGAATTAGACGCAAGTTATGAGGTAGAACTAGCTGATGGTAAATTAGTGAGTACCAATCGTGCGCTCCTAGGATGTTCTCTTAATCTCTTGAACCGTATTTTTAAGATAGACTTGATGATTGTCGAATTGGGAAGTTTTGATATTATTATCGGAATGGATTGGTTATCCAAGTATAATGCGTCTATCTTGTGTGGAGAAAAGAAAGTTAGGATTTCCTTAGATGACAAGACCATGGTTATCGAAGGTGATCAACGTAATTCACGACTAAAAATCATTTCGTGCATTAAGGCTCGTAAGTATATCGAAAGAGGGTGTGAGTTATTCCTAGCTAAAGTAGTGGAGAAAGAATCGAAGGAGAAACGTGCTGAAGATGTACCTGTTATCCGTGACTTTCCTGAAGTGTTTCCGGAAGATTTGCCTGGAATTCCTCCTCCAAGGCAAGTAGAATTCCAAATTGATCTAATTCCTGGTGCTGCACCCGTGGCTCGTGCGCCATATCGTTTAGCACCATCCGAGCTGAAGGAGTTATCTGTACAATTGCAAGAGCTATCTGATAAGGGTTTTATACGACCGAGTTCGTCACCTTGGGGAGCCCCTGTCTTATTCGTTAAGAAGAAAGATGGTTCGTTTCGTATGTGTATTGATTACCGAGAGCTGAATAAGCTAACGATCAAGAATCATTATCCGCTTCCAAGAATTGATGATTTATTCGATCAACTTCAAGGTTCTCGTGTTTTCTCTAAGATTGATCTTCGTTCTGGTTACCATCAACTTCGCATACGTGAGGAAGATATTCCTATTACGGCGTTTAGAACTCGTTATGGTCATTATGAGTTTCTGGTTATGCCTTTTTGTTTGACTAATGCACCTACTGTATTCATGGATTTAATGAATCGCATTTGTAAGCCGTATCTTGATAAATTTGTGATCGTTTTCATAGATGATATTCTAATATACTCCAAGAGCAATGAAGAGCATGCCGAGCACTTAAGGATTATCTTGAACTTGTTGAAGAACGAAAAGTTATATGCTAAGTTCTCAAAGTGTGATTTTTGGCTTAACTCTGTACAATTTCTCGGGCACGTGATTGATAAAAGTGGAGTACATGTTGATCCTGCAAAGATCGAAGCCATCAAGGATTGGAGTGCTCCGACTACTCCAACTGAAGTGCGACAATTTCTAGGTCTGGCTGGTTATTACCGAAGGTTTATTGAAGGATTCTCCTTGATATCGAAACCATTAACGAAGCTGACTCAGAAGAATAAACCGTATGTGTGGGGCAATGATGAAGAAGAAGCTTTCCAAACCCTGAAGATGAAACTTTGTAGTGCGCCGATTTTATCGTTACCTAAAGGAAGTGAAGATTTTGTTGTTTATTGCGATGCATCTCTTCGAGGATACGGTGCTGTTCTTATGCAACGCGAAAAGGTGATCGCATATGCCTCTAGACAATTAAGGAAGAATGAGGAGAACTACACTACCCATGACTTGGAATTGGGCGCTGTGGTTTTTGCTCTACGACTTTGGAGACATTATCTGTATGGTACGAAGTGTACAGTATTCACTGACCATAAAAGCCTACAATACATATTGGATCAAAAGGAGCTGAATATGAGGCAACGTCGATGGGTTGAACTCTTGAGTGATTACGACTGCGAAATTCGTTATCATCCGGGAAAGGCGAACGTGGTAGCTGACGCGTTAAGTCGAAAGGAAAGGGAGAAACCGATTCGAGTGCATGCTTTGGTGGTGACAGTTCATAATAACTTACCTGAGCAGATTCGAAACGCACAAGTCGAAGCATGCAAGAAGGAAAATATTGCTGCCGAAAGATTTAGAGGAGACGGTGAAACATTTGAGACGCGAGCCGATGGTATCAAATGTTTGAGAGGTCGAATCTGGTTACCATTATATGGTGGACTGAGAGACTTGATTATGTTAGAATCTCATAAGTCCAAGTATTCTATTCATCCTGGATCGGACAAAATGTACCAAGACTTGAAAAAGTTATACTGGTGGCCGAATATGAAAGCTGATATTGCAACATACGTCGCGAAATGCTTAACATGTGCAAAAGTGAAAGCTGAATATCAGAAGCCGTCAGGATTACTTGTCCAACCTGAAATTCCAGTCTGGAAATGGGAGCGAATTACGATGGACTTCATCACAAAACTCCCAAGGACACCGTCTGGGTTCGATGCAATTTGGGTTATTGTCGATCGTTTAACTAAATCCGCTCATTTTATTCCAATCAACGAGAGGTTTGGTTTGGAGAAACTCGCCGATATTTATCTGAAGGAAATCGTGTGCAAGCATGGTGTTCCTATTTCAATCATTTCCGATAGAGATAGTCGTTTTGCTTCTGGATTTTGGAGATCACTTCAAAAGTCGTTAGGAACCAATTTGGATATGAGCACAGCCTATCATCCACAAACTGATGGGCAAAGCGAAAGAACAATCCAAACTTTGGAGGATATGCTACGTGCTTGTGTGATAGACTTTGGAAGTAGCTGGGATAAGCACTTACATTTGGCCGAATTCTCGTACAATAACAGTTATCACGCGAGTATTAAAGCTGCACCTTTTGAAGCACTTTATGGGAGAAAATGTAGATCACCCGTTAGCTGGAGTGAGGTTGGTGATGCCCAACTCACTGGACCAGATTTGATTAGAGAGACGACGGATATGATTGTGCAAATCAAGAATAGGTTGTTGTCTGCTCGAAGCCGACAGAAGAGTTATGCGGATGTGAGAAGAAAACCATTGGAGTTTAACGTGGGAGATAAGGTTATGCTAAAGGTATCACCATGGAAAGGTGTTGTACGATTTGGAAAACGTGGGAAGTTAAGTCCTCGTTATATCGGACCATTCAAGGTTACATCTAGAGTAGGACCCGTGGCATACCAACTTGAACTACCACAAGAACTGTATGGGATTCATAACACTTTTCACGTGTCGAATCTGAAGAAGTGTTTATCCGATGAAGAACTCGTTATACCGTTAGACGAGGTTAAGGTTGATAAAAAGTTGCATTTTATTGAAGAACCAGTCGAGATCATGGATCGTGAGGTCAAGCAACTAAAGCAAAGCCGAATACCTATCGTCAAAGTTCGATGGAACTCTCGAAGAGGACCAGAGTTTACTTGGGAACGAGAAGACCAAATGTGGAAGAATTACCCTCATCTCTTTGATTTCAACAAGCGATCGGACAAGAACGCAAGTTGATCTTCGAGGGCGAAGATCCTAATTTGGTGGGGATGATGTGACAACCCGTCAATTTCAGGTCGTTATTTTAATCTCGACTATTACGTATTACGTGTTTACTTTAATGAGAATTTTAATTTATCGACTAACCGAGAAGGTTATGACTTGAAACTAGCGTAAGAATGTCGATTAGATGAAAACCGACAAGGAATATGTTAGGTATCGATATTATATTCTCAAATAATCATAAAAATGATTTTTATTATATTTAATCTTTATTTCTCGTATTTTACGTTTTAACGAATGACGATAACTATTAGTGATCGCGATACCGACGGATGCCCAAAAATTTACGTTTCATTATCGATTGTCTCGATATTGTATATTTTCGACGTTTCCGATTTAATTGCGTTTTAAGTCGTGTCGAAGCTTTGTTATTATATTTTGAAGCGTTTTAACTTTCGAAAAGTATTTTTACGAAACCCGAGCCCCGTAAATATTTTTAAAATTTACAATTTACATTTTCTACCTTGTAAACTATTTACTTACATTATTGGACCAAAAGAATGCACTTTTGACAAAATCTACCCTCACCCCACTATTTAAAGATTTTCCACTAACTCCTTTCATTTAAAAATTCATTTTAAACAAAAAAAAAAAAAATCTCTTTCTCTTGTTCTTCCCCATTTGGCCGTCCACCCCCCTTCACCCTAATCCATTGATTTTTGATTTTGTACTTTTAATCAAAGGAAACTAAAACAAGTCCCATCCTAGAAATTTCAAGAGCTTCATATTGGTATAATTTTTTTTCACATGCATCCACTTTTTTTTTTTTGCTTTCAATTTTTGATGATGAACATCATGTTTGATCCATTTTTATGGTGATGAATGGTGTTCATATTATTATATTCATAGTGGGTTATTGTTGCATGTAAGATTTTTAATTATTTAGTTTTTGTGAGATCAAATTTGAGGGTGTTATGAGTTAGTTAGATGTGTTAGTATGATATTAGGATCATATTAGGACTATAGGAATTGTTGGAATGGGTCGAAAAATTGTTTTGGTATGATTTTTAGATAGTCTATTTTAGGCAGTAACTTTAAGGCCATTTTTGAAATTGTTACTGTAGTAAACTTGGTAAACTAATAAGATAGGGTCGTAGAGAATTTCGTTAGCTTCGATTTGAGCTAAGGTAGAGCTTCTAACTCATTACGAGCGAAAAGTTATGCTACTTTTAGTATTTGTGTACCGGGAGACGGGTATCGACACAATCCGAAAATTGTTGTCGATATTTGGAACGAATCTCGGGGACTATAAAATGAGTTTTAAAAATGTTCAAGGGCTGTTGTAAGTTGATAAACCTCAGGTTATGAGTCTATTTTCAAACCCGAGTGTCGGTTTTGCAAACGGAAATGTTTAGATAAGTCAAAATGGTTTTACAAGTCAAAGGCGTAAAACTGTCCGGTTTTTGCAACACGAAGGTGTGTCGGGCAGAAGGTCTTAGAAGTAATATTTTTGAATGAAATTTAAACTGAGTCTTATTCATATTATGTGTGAGTTTTTCACCAAGTTTCGTCGAAATCGGACATGTCTAGATAGGTTAGATTGGTGTGTACATTTGGAGTGTACATGCTGAGTGGTATTTTGGACACGTAGTTCAATACTTGTATGGCGTGAGTCGAGTATTCACTATTGGACATAGTGACTTACTCGAGTGTTAAGTCATTATATAAATGACTTAGTTACTGGTCCGAGGGAAGTAAAAATGATGGTTTGACTTGCGTTGACTTGGCGTCTTATGACGGTCAATGTCAAGGGTGTAAGCTTTTAAATGAATAAGTGTTGAACAAAAGGGTATAGTAGTACACTTATATTTTTGTTATTTTTCGGGATTTTCATGGTCATTTGAAATTGACTTTCGTATTATTTAAGTATTATTTATACTTGAGTCATTTATTAACGAACGCGCCTTAATTGGTAGGTTGCGGTCTTCGTGTTTAACGGGCATCACAAATCGTCGGTAATCGTCACATTTCTACTATCGTACCAAGGTGAGTCTATAGCCTCGCTTTAACATGTTTACTTGTTTTATAAAACCCGCGAGGGGGATAACATGCTTGTTTTATTAAGATAAAAGGGGTACGACGAGAAGTTGTGGAAACCCTTATTATTGGAAAAACATATATTGATAAATGAAGGGTACAACGAGAAGTTGTGGTAAACCTTCTTTCTTTTAAAATTGAACACAAAGGACCCGATTGTATGCTTAGATGAAAGTTGTTATAAAAGTTTGTTTAGCCTGAAAAGACCCATGAATCGTGAATTGTTAATCGAAAGGAACGCTAATACTATGGATAGATCTATCGGGGTGACACCCAGTCCGGTCGCGACTAACTATCGCGTGGTGTTGTGATGCACCAGTAATGAAACATCGGATGCAATTGTATAAGAGAAATATACGCACTTGGCTAGGTGTGTTGGGCTGAAATAATATATGTTAACGTTCAATTTCACGAGACTTATGAAATAACAACGATAATTATGTCTGATCCACATGATTGTCAACCACGGAAGGTTTATTCAGAATACTTGTGTTCGTTTATTTAAATTTAAACTCTATAGATTCACTCAACATTTTTGTTGACTTTATAGCATGTTTTATCTCAGGTCCATGAAGAAGGCACTCAGGGAAGGCGGTTTCACGCAGCTTGCTAAATTAAAATGTTTTGGCCCGCTTTTATAAACTATGTTCATTCACTGAAACTTTTATCGTATGGTTGGTTGTGTAAACCTTGAAACTATTTGGGACCGTGTGTGAATTGTTTTATTTTTAAAATGTTGGATGAATGTATGTTTTAACAAAACGACTCATTTTGAGGCGTTTTCTATTATATTGAGGTTGAACCATGATAGTAACACCCAATGACCCTTCCGCTGCTATGACCGAAATTGGGGGTGTTACATAATGGGCTCGTGATCTACTTAGTAAACGTATAGTCCATATAGCCCACATGTAGGGTGGGCTATATATACCCCTCTTAGCATGTTAGGAGGGGTTGGTGATTTTATTTTTCTAATAATCAATCTTTACTTTTTCTCTCTACTCTTCTCTTTTCTCTCTCTACACCCTCATCTCCTTCTCATCTAATCTTCTATTATTAATCAATCCAATCTATTAAATCCATCTAATCAATCATGTAGAATAGGCCAAGTATTTCGTAGACCTTCAGCCTTCATGACATTTCTTTTTTTAGATTATTTAGGTGCTTCATTAAACTTGATTCTTATATTTAAACCTATATTTTAACACGAATAGTCAAATACATCGGTACGATATTCTAATTATTTGGTTAGATTTATATAATGGTCACATATGTACCAAATTTTCTTATGTCAAAACTAAGTACAATAAAAAAATTTGGTAAAAAGAATGTTAAGCTAAATTCCTAAAAAAATTCGATACACAACCCAAAATAATACTCAAATTTTTATAAAAACCCAACACTTGCACTCCATTACAAACCTTAACACACTCTCTCATAAAAAGACACAACCACGAATTGATTATATCAAACCTCTTGTAACTTTTAATATAACATATCAACTAAAAATATCATAGCCACAAATAGATAAATACTCAACCCACAAATACTCGTTTCTTTCTTTTCCTTGTTTGAACGATGCCCAAAATCTCACGGTAAGTTTGTTTTATATAGTTTTTGCGTTTTCTTGAATAGGAAGAAAGATGGAAGATTTGAACAAATCGAAATATAAAAAGGACATGACATCTTGTTTTTTATCTTTCAAATAAATTTCGAAAATTAAAACGAAGTTTAAATTTCAAAGTGATCTGTGATGAGAATCTTATTTTGTTTATGGTTTTCATGATTTGTAACTTTGTTGTAAAATACGAAAAAGAAATAATATGAGATCTTGTTCTATTGTCTGTAGTTTATATTAGTTGAGAATTGGTTTTGCTTTTTCGTATCTTATAAAAAAGGAAAAACAGAATATAACATAAGTGTTATCATATTTTTTTGTTGTAACCGTTCTTTTTTCTTTGTTTTTATAAGCGAAAGAAGAGGAGGAGGACCACTCAATTTTTTTGAACCTCATTTATTCACTTCTGGCGATTAAAATGGTAATAGTAATGTTTATTATGGTGGTTGTTGTTCAGGATGATTAGTTTGAAACTCATGTGATTGGTTTTGTCAGAGCAATGAATATCTCTTTTAATTTATAGATGTCAAAAATTGTAGTTTTGTAACATTGTGATCTTTTGTATTCCTTTTTCTTGTATATTTGGATAAAGTTTGTATCCTTTGTAATAAATGCATCATTTCCTGTAAGCCTTTGGACTTCTAAACCAAACTAAAATCGTAGGAAGACTACATATCGTATGAAGAGCATCTTTAATACAGATTATACCAAGAGATATAGATGGTCTTAATATAAGGTGATGTAAATAAGTTTTACACTAATTATGGAGACCCCCACACCCATAACAAAGACCTCCATATTTAATTAGTGTAATGAATCATTAGTAATATTAAGATAATGTAATAAGCTTTTTTACATGTTCTTTAAAGCATGATCATTAAAAACGCAATTAGAAGCATTTCTAATTTAGACATTTGGTACAACGATTCAATGCACAAATGTGATAATATGAATAGATGTCATGTTTTACACGAGTGAATATTTGTTTTAAATGTATTCATCAAAACTTTCCTATATTATAGCTACTAAACATTGTGTAAATCTTAAAAAATAACAAACCCAAAATGTGTTTAAACTTTTTATTATTAGGAAACACGAATTCATCGTCCAACATTAGAGAGAAGACGTATTTTTTCTTATCAATCTTATGCAACTAAATAAAAAAACAATATCTTATAAAGACTTTTTATTTTTAGCAAGTCAAATTTCAAATGCCAACATTATAAGGAGGAGCATTTTCATTTTATCAAACCTATTTTTAGGGCAAAGTTTGTCCCAACTATTATTCCTCTACAATATACGCGTGATTCCAAATCTTCATGTACGTTTCAAATGAATTACTAAAAATACAATTATAAATCCGGTGTTATACATAAGCTGTGATATTATTAATGGCTAACTGATAATATGAAGTGTTGCCCTTTTTATGGCTGGCTTTTATTATCATTCGATAAAGTTATATAAACCATTGCCTTATGGTGTCAAATGCATGCCTCATATTCACCGATAGTTTATTACAATGGCTACATTCGTCGCATGATATATTAACAATTTGTATGTAGTCAAGGACAACATCACTTTACAAGTATGGGTCGTTCGTACTACGATGAAATAAGTTTATGTGAGTATTGTTCCTGATATTCCTTTATTTTTTATGAATATATGGGATGTTTGTCTTTTTAACACTGTGTTCTCAATTTGGTTTTTTAAATGAAAAGGAAAGTAATGAATGGGAACATAAAATATATCACGTTCTTGAGATTTTTAGGAAGGAAAGGAAAGTTTTTTTTTCTGGTAGCTGTGATTTCCGACTCATTGGCCGACTAATCCACAGGGTTTGACCCCACCGCCACACAGACTCAAACCAGGTAAAGCCCTCCCTTTTCAGGAGGTTGGCGTGGCCACTTTAAGGTTGTTTGCACCTAGTGGGAATTGAACTTGAGACCTCACACACTTTGGAGTGATAGCCACAAATCTTTTTGCCACTAGGCCACCCTTGAGTGGTTAAGGGAAAGTAAATGTAAGCAAAATGGGGGAAAGTTTTTGCAATTTGGAGGGATATTATTTCAGCCCAATTTTGGAAGGAAACTAAATCGTTCTTTACTTTATGACATATATACCCATTAACCTCTATTATTATAAACTTTTATCTCACTTACAACTCTTCTTCCACGATCATTCTTCTTCTTCAAAACTGATTACCAAGTTCTTTTTTCTTTCTCAATCTCACATAACATATATTGCATCATATACATGTCTGTAATAAGTTTCATGGTCTGTATATTTGTCAAAATTGATTGCATTATTTACATATTATTTGCTAAAAGGTTTTCTTGATGTGTTACTTTGATGCATGTTGTGAATTCTTATTGATAACTATCTAGCTAACAATAATTATGTATATATATATATATGTGTTTTTAATTGAATAACATTTGCATGTCTAGTTTTTATTTGGGGTAAAATGTTCATGTTGATGAATAAATAGTTTGTGTTGTTGTTTTATTTCATTTAATTGATGTTATTAACACTTTGTTGTTTAACAACTTATTACTATGCTTACACCTTTTCGTAAACTCTGCTATACAAAAAAACCACTAATTAAATGGATGATAACTTAATTCATATGGTGAGAGCTCAACATCTAGTTGTAGTTCATGTTGTTTGTCTAGTTGTGGCTCTTATTGCATATAGAAGATTTAGAAATAGGAACGGTAATGTGCCTACTCGAGCTTTGACGTTGCATAGACAAGAAGTACGAGAAGAGATGTTGAACGATCTCTTAACAAGTGGCAGATGTCGTCAACTTATTCGTATGAGTGAAAATGCTTTTAAGATATTATATCAAAAGTTGCAAAGTGACTATTGAAGAACAAGTTGCTAGGTTTTTGCATATTGTAGGTAATGATTTTAGAAATCGTTTTGTCTCTTGGTGTTATCGTCGCTCCGGATCAGCTACAAGTCGGCATTTACATAGAGTTTTGAATGCAATAATATCTTTAGAAGATCAATATATTAAACAAACTAGTGTTGTAACCGTTCAAAAAGAAATTCAGCAAAAGAAGAGATTTTATCCCTTTTTCAAAGATTGTATAGGGGTAATTGATGGAACACATGTGCGTGTGAGAGTTCATATTAATGATTCCCCGAGATATCGTGGTCGTAAAAGATATCCAACGATCAATGTACTAGTTGTTTGTACGTATGATTTAAAGTTCACATATATTTCGAGTGGTTGGGAAGGCATGACATCAGATTCAATAATAATAAAAGATACGCTTACTAGGGAAGATAAGCTCATTATTCCTGACGGTAATATATTAACTAAAAGTTAGGTATATTGGCATCTTTCTTTAACTATGACACTAATGTTACTGCATTTATAGGTAAATTTTATTTGGTTGACGAAGGTCTACCCCATAGGAGTACTCTCATAGCACCTTATAGAGGCGTTAGATATCATTTGAAAGAGTACTCGAATCGTGTACCTCAAAATCCACGAGAATTATTTAACCGTCACCACACATCGTTAAGGAACGCAATTGAAAGGGCATTTAGGGTCTTAAAGAAAAGGCTTCATATTGTTAGAAGCACAACCGAACCGTTCTATTCATGTGAAACACAATCAAATATATTTTTGGCATGTTGTATCCTACACAACTTTTTACTTGAGGAAGATTGTGACAAGGAACTTGAAGATGAGGTGATCCAAGAGGTGTTAAATGCCACACAAGTTAAAGAAATTCATGCACCACGAGACACATATGATGGAGGAGAACAAATAAGAGATACAATGGCAAATGAAATGTGGAATGAATATTTGTTGTACCCGAACAACAAAGTCAATATGTCTATCTAATTTTCTAGGATTTATGATTGTAAAACTTGAACTTTGCACTTATTTGATTGTTCAATAATTCTGAATTAGTTTTTGATCTCTGGCCCTATGTTCAATGTTTATGCATATTTTTAGTCAGTCTGCACATGTTTAATGATTATGCATATTTTTAGACAGTCTGCATATGTTCAATGATTCTGCATATTTTTAGTCAGTCTACATATGTTCAATGATTCTGATTAGTGTTTCTTGTTTGCTTTAATTGACGAACAACTATAAAGAAATTAACCCCACAAGCAAAAAAGATGGAGAAATCGCAAAGAAGGTGCATTTTACTTGGACCACCCAATTGTACACTGCATTAATTGAAGCTATGCTTAAAGAACAAGACAAAGGAAACAAACCTAATGGCACATTCACTTCTGAGGCATACTCGACCATGGCTGTAAAATCCGCATAAAAATACCATGAATTTAAAACCTTTTATATTTTAGTAATTCACGACAAGTATATAAGAATAATAAATACGACCTAACAGGATATAACACGAAAAGTATATAATTAATTCACGACAAATATTACGTATATTAAATAAGACACGACAAGATATAACGGAAATTAAAATCACGAATTAACGAACATACGTGAATACAAGTATGACACGAAATAATAAGATAGGCTTCATGTTAAGAATAAACCTTATAGACCAATTAAGGCCCAAGGCCCAGCCCACTATAGGTAAACTAGCAAAACACATATAACCCTCTCATTTTTCAAGATAAGAAAAAAATAGAAAACCCTAGCATAGGAATTGTTGCCACCGGCCATAGGGAAGAATAAGGAGAAAGAAAAACTTGGTTTTGATCTTGATTTATTAAGGGTGTGTTCGTGTTCATGTTTTCTCATTGCCATCTCTCGGTAATCATCATAAACCTTAATCTTTTGTTTATTTATTAGAAATCATCCTTGAATTTAATTAAAAGGAAATGAACATATGTTTTAATTATCAAACAAAAAGGAAAACATGATTTTTATAAGCCCAGGGCTCTTTTGATTTGGGTTTGTTGGTAACCGAGCGCCCAAAGGCCTCGGTAGGTGGTTGATGACTATCGGCCGCAAGCTAAGGCCCACGATGGGAACCCTATGTTGGGCAGCCGAGAGCAAGGGGCTCTCGGTGGGTATTATATGTCGAACAGTGGCAAACCATAAGGCCAGTGGGTATAATATCGGTGGGACTTACCTGTTGGGCAGCGGCAAAGCCATAAGGCTTGGTGGATACTGATGTGGGCAGCCGCAAAGCTTTAAGGCTCGGTGGGGTTTGGTTTTGGTTTGGTAGCCGAGAACCTCAAAAGGGTGTCTTGGTGGTGTGTTGTTCGGCTACGCCGAGAGACGGAAGGGGTGTTTAGATTAATTGATTCGACTTAATTAATTACGACTTATTTAAACCAGCTTATTATATTTTAGAATTATTAAAATATGTTTATTAAATTAAAACTTAATTAATATGGGCTTATTAATAGATGACTTAATTAATTTATGCCTAATAATTCATGACTTATATAAATTAGCTTATCAAGATATCGGCTTATCGATTTTGACTTAATTAAATTATGACTTATTAGAATCGAGCTTATTACTAATTATGAAGACCTGCTATTTTTTGGAAAGTTACTATATATAAACCGGCTATTTTTGGAAAGTTAATATATATGGAAACCTGTTATTTCTGAAAAGATACTATATATGGAAACCTACTATTTTTGGAAAGTTATTAATTATGGAAATTTCAAGTATAATAACACAAGAATCATGAAATACATTAATCAAGAACACATGAACGTATAACACAAAGGAAAGACACGATGAACCATGAACAAGTAACTCAAGTCATGAACAAGTAACTCAAACTATGAACAAGTAACTTATACCATGAACAAACAACTCATACGCGTCCTTTATCATGTAGCTCACGTGAAATTGGAGTAGTACTTTTTCACTATTCATCTCTCTCACTGATTACTGGACACAAGGTACGAATATTCCGTCCTTCAGTAAGGACATTCATTTCTATTCATGATTAGGATTCCTCGTTTGGTATGCCACATGTTCTCCCGAGTTTCATGTTATAAAACTTTTCATGTTTGCCATGTTTTCATTATTATTTATTTCATAACCCACGTTTTGCCCGAGCTATATACATGCATGACCATGACTTACATGATTTACCACCAAGTTATGGAGGTACCATGACCATGACATATGAGGCACCTGTGTCATGACTCTTCCGCGACGAGAGTGATTTATCGCGGCATCCCTTCATGCTACATGTTATATTACAAGTTGGCCATTATTATTATTTCGGGGCGTTTGGGTGCATCCTAGTTTACATGTTTACACGTACAGGGTGATTGGTTTGGTGTGTGCTCTACACCCCAACACATTGGAGCTAATCCCTCCACCCAGGTTACAATTATTAGAGGTCACCCCTCTATTGTATGGCGAGGAAGCCCCTCTATTTATTCATGCACACGTTGATGATATTATATTACATGACATGTTACGACCTATATTAGATCGTGGGCATTTACTTATATCACATGTACAACTCATGACATTTCAGTTATCCTTCATGCTTCATAGATCATTTACTTATATCACATGTATAACTCATGACATTTCAGTTATCCTTCATGTTTCATAAATTATCTCCAGGTTTTCCTCAGGACATGCACATTATTTCCGCTGCTTTTATATTCATTATTCATGTTACATTTATTCTTATCATGTCTTTATATCCGTTCACTGAGCGTATTGCTCATTCGTATCTTATTTTTATGTCTCATACGGCAAGTACCTAAGGACGAGATTGGGCATTGAGAGTACGTGTTTAGGATGAGAGCTACCTTAGTCTCATTTCCTTTATGCATTTTAATACTTATGCTTTAGTTGGACACATGTCATGTCCTTTAGACTTCCTTTATTTTCTTTCATGTTGAGCTTATGTTGGGAGCCGATGTTTGATTCCGACTTTCCTGTTGGTCTTTTATGTCTTCATGACGTTATGCCTTTATTATGCTTTGATGACACGTCATGATTATGATATAACGACCTCCTTGCCAAAGTGGGTCGCTACAATTATGGTATCAGAGCCAAGGCTTCGACCTGTAGGCTCTAAAACTTGACTTGTGACTAGTGGGTAGTCACCAGAATCTTCCTAAACCGACGCTTAATTTCTTCCGTGTATTGATATTTTCAAAACTTTGTTGGTTCTCATTCATGATGTTTTCTCTTGAACTTTTACTAGTATGGATTGAACCATAGTCATCCATACTTAGTCTCATGTTGTTAGTTCTTATTCATGATGTTTTCTCTTGAATTTTGCTAGTATGGATTGAACCATAGTCGTCCATACTTAGTCACATGTTGTTGATTCCTACTCATTACATTTTCTCTTGAATTTTGACTAGTATGCATTGAACCATAGTCGTCCATACTTAGTCACATGTTTCTTTCTTTCACATTTTAGACTGGTATGGGTTGAACCATAATCGTTCATACCTAGTCACATGTTTATGTATTTTGAAAATGTTGACTAGTGCGGGTTGAACCATAGTTGTCCACACTAGTCATTGTTAGATTTCGGTTTATTATGCTTTCATGCTTCTTCGTGTAGATTATGCTTTCATGCTTCTTCGTGTGGATTTTGCTTTCATGCTAATTATGCTTTCGTGCTTCTTCATGTTAATTATGCTTTCATGCTTCTTCATGTCGATTATGCTTTCATGCTTCTTCATGTTGATTATGCTTTCATGCTTCTTTATGCAAGTGCAGTTATGTCTATGATGGATTAGATAGGCTATCATGTTATTCTCTTCCATGTATTGATATTCTAACCGTTTATCGTTTATTTCGCAAGTCGACTCTCGATGATCGCATGTGTATTCCATTTACCGATTTTATTCAAGTTACTGATGTTGCTTGCAGCTTGGAGATTCTACGGGACAGAGATGAGTATGATGGATCAGAGCGATTAGACAAGAAATATACTTCCTCAGTCAGACGTTACCATCTCATTTCATGTATTTACCTTCTCATTTACATATCATGCACCATTCAACTATACCTTTCCGACATAAGAGTGAAGACCGGTACCCGCCGACCACTCAACAGAGTAGTTACAAGAATCACGGTCAAAATAATGACCATCATGGAGCTGACAAGGGAGGCGGTAGTGCCAGCTACCGTAACAACACCAACTACTCTGGCAATAACAACAAATCCATCCTTAAACTTTTGGGGTTTAAACTGTTGTGTAACATGATTCTAACATTGCAACATGATAACTCCGATAATGGACATGACTAAGATACAAGGGTCAGCAGTCCAATCGAACATCCAATTTTGGGTATTATAACCTAAAATTTTCAACTTTATTCGTTTTCACATGTCGAGACACATATCTCACGTATATCTCCTGAAGACACATGCCTCACGTATATCTTCTGAAGACTCATGTCAAGACACGTGTCAATATATATATGTCTCACGTATACCTTCTAAAGACACATGTCAAGACACCTGTCAAAATGCATGTCTCACGTATACCTTCTGAAGACACATGCCAAGACACCTGTCAATACCCATGTTTCACGTATATTTTCTAAATCAGGTTCTCATCAATCCAGGTTATCCTCCGAAGAGTACCTCATGTTTGTACCACAGGTAGATGTAGACACTAGGAGAGTGTCGTCGTGCTGCTGGTACTTGCTTCAAGTGTGGACAGGCTGGTCACCTTCAACGAGATTGCAAGAAGCGCACTACTGCTGGTACATATGGACATGCTCATCAAAAGCCAGTTGCATCCGGCCGTGTCTTGGCATACTATTCATGTTTGGACACGTAGCATGCGTTCTGTTTGATACGGGCGCGACACATTCAGTAATATCTACCACGTTTGCTTCAGGTATTGATATGACACCTACATTACTTGATCATGTATTATGTATATATCCACGCCCATGAAAGACTCTGTTCGTATTACCTATGTATATAGATATCTTCCTTTACAGTTTGATGACAAGATTCTTCCTGTTAACGCACCTTGGACATGTACAAGTTTGATATGATTCTGGGTATGGATTGGTCATCAGCACATGGTGCTACGATTGATTGCCATTCATATCGTGTTATATTCAGTGATATTTACGCTCCTGAATTCATTTGTCATGGTTTCCTACCAGGAAAATCTGTGCAGATCATTTCTGCTTTACAAGCACGCATTTTATTATCTCATGGCTGCGAAAGTTTTCCAACTACCATTAATGACACGACTTCTGGTTTTCTTTCTATTCATGTTCAGCCTTTTGCTTCCGAGTTTCCTGATATATTTCTAGAGGAACTCCCAGGAATACCTCCTATCCGCGAGGTTGAGTTTGGCATCGAGCTTGTTCCGGGTGATGAACCTGTCTCAAAAGCTCCTTATCACATGGCTTCCTTTGAGTTAAAGGAGTTGAAGGATCAGTTGCAAGAATTGCTGCAACGATGTTACATTCGCCAAATGTATCACCGTGGGGTGCACCGGTTCTGTTTGTCAAGAAGAAGGACGATAGTAGGAGATTATGCATCGACTACCGTGAATTGAACAAGATCACTCTCTGTAATCATTATCCTCTTTCACGTATTGATGATTTATTTGATCAGCTTCAGGGCGCTAAACATTTTTCCAAGATTGATTTATGATCCGGATACCACCAGTTGCGAGTGAAAGGGCAGGACATCTCCAAGACTGCTTTTCGCAGGCGTTATGGTCATTATGAATTCATGGTTATGCCTTTTGGTCTCACGAATGCTCTAGCGGTATTAATAGACTTGATGAATAGAGTTTTTCATAAATTCTTAGACAAGTTCATCATTGTGTTCATTGACGATATCCTGATCTTCTCTAAGACAAGAGAGGAACACGAGGATCATCTTCACACTGTTCTACAGATTCTACGACAAGAGAAATTGTATGCTAAGTTTTCCAAGTGCGAATTTTGGTTGAGTAAAGTGGCATTTCTAGGCCACAATGTTTCAACATAAGGAATTACCATGGATTCGGTGAAGGTTAGGGCTATTACTAAATGGCCGAGACCGACATCCGTGACTGAAGAACATGATTTTCTAAGGTTAGCTGTTTGTTACCGCATATTTATTGAAGGCTTCTCACGACTGACCTTACCCTTTATTAAGTCATGCGTAAGGGTGAGAAATTGTTTCGAAAGACGAGCGAGAGAAGAGCTTCGAAGAACTTAAGCAGTGTGTAGTTTCTGCGCCTATTCTTACTCACCCATCTGGTACATGTGGTTTTTAGATTTCAGTCATGTTTCTAAGAAAGGTTTGGTTACGTACTCATGCAACATGGGAAAGTAATCGCTTATGCTTTACGACAGCTAAGCCCTATGAAGTGAGTATTCCTACTCATGATTTAGAGTTAACAGCCGCAGTTTTCGCACGCGAGATTTAGAGGCACTATCTCTACGGCGAGTCATGTGACATCCTAGAGGAGGCATGATACTATCTCAGTTGTTATTGATTGTTTGACCAAGTCTGCACATTTTCTCCCTATCCGTAAGGATTATGTAGTTAGCAAGTTGACAAGGGTATTTCAACAAGAGATCGAACGATTACACGGTATTCCATCAGCGATCATATCAAATAGAGATTCATGTTCATGTTCATGTTCATGACCTAGTTCACGTTCATGTTCTTGTTCCACCTCACGATTCACGTTTCACGTCTCGGTTCTGGAAAGGCTTACAGAAAGCTTGGGGAACCAGACTCAAGTTTAGTATAGTTTTCCATCCTCAGATAGACGGTCTGTAACACCGCATTTGTTAAGATAAGATGCTACAGTAAATTATGGCGTGTCATCAAAGCATGCAAGGTAAATGTCTAAACATTCATGAACATAAATAGAAATACCGGAATCAAACATCGGTAGTCTAGTAACTCACACACAAGCAATATAAGTACTGTAAATGGAGAGGACTAAACAATATCCAAAATAAGTAAAGTATGATAAAGTAGGAATGCATAAGGTAAAATAGGCTGGATAGCTTCCAATCCGAATGCACATACTCTAGAGTTCCTACTTGCGTCCTTGGGTACCTGTCGTTTGGGAACATGGAAAAGTAGACGTCTGAGCATAACGCTCAATGCACGGATATACAATAAAGCATGGAAGACGTAGAATATGAAATAATATAAAGAGTATAAAGCATGAATGGCAGCGGAAATGAATAAGTCCTGGAAAACCTAGTTGTCTGTCATGTTAACTGGTTTTAGTTCTGAAAACATAGCTTATGTTACTTATGAAAATCTGTATTAGTTAATGTACCAAAATAGCCAATATAGGTCATGTGGTCAACAACGTGCATGAATACTTGGAGGGGTGACCTCGTCATGCAAATTAGAGGGGATGCCTCTAATTAACTGGTAAGTGGGTAGGAGGGATCAGCTCCTTGTGAAGGATGCAAGGCACACACCACATTCACCATGAAATCCTGACTGGAACATGTAACTAGGATGCACCCATACGTCCCACATGATAATATAATAATATAATGGCCAAATAAATGAAAAGGGACGCCACGAGCTATCACTCCGCCGTGGTGAAGTCATAACACTAGTGCCTCTAGTGTTATGGTTATGGTACCTCCATAACTAGGTGAAACTGGTCATGCATGTATATGGCTAAGGTAACTAATAAAACATAAGCATTTAATCTGTAACTGCTGGGGAAAACAGTTGGCTGCATACGGGAAATCCTAATGAAGGAAGAGATTGTCCTTACTGAAGGACGGGAAATCCGTACCTTATGTCCAGTAGAAGCTAAGGAAAACGATGAAGACTAATCCGCCTCGACGGATAACACTACATAAGAAATATGGACGTGTATGAGTTGTCTGAATGACATGTGTTTTACTGGTTCTGTGTGTTATTAGCTTGTTATACGTATTATGTCATGTTTTACTGTTTACCATGTTAACTGTAGTTATTCTGATGTTCTATTCTGTATTATTTATGTATTAGTGTATTAAAATACTTGTATTGTAATACTACGTAACTTTCTAAAAATAGCAGGTTTCCATAAATAGTAAGTTTCTAAAAATAGAAAGTTTCTAAAAATAGTAAGTTTCCATAATTAGAAATAAGCTAGATTATAAATAATAATTAAAGTTTACATTGTAGAATACAAGTCATAGATATATCTTATTAATTAAATAACTGGTTAATTAATTAAAGTATATGTCATATGATTTTAATTAAAATACATGTTTTAATTAAATGACTAAGTAAAAATACCTTAGGTTATATATGAATAAATTAAATGAATTAATTAACCTAAAGTTTAATATAACATGACGTATAAAAATAGTTTTTATAAAAACCCGAATCCCGAGCCCGTGTTCTATATAATCCGAACCAAATAAGCTATACAAAAGTCCCAACGAGACCTTGGAGGGTCTTGGTTGACACTAAACAAACCAACAAACATGCAAAACATACCCCGACTTAAAGTCAGGGTCCCTTTGGTCTCGGGTCCGACCAAACAAACCAAGCCGAGCCGCTTTGGGGGTCTCGGTGGTGTCTCGGTGCACACAAACCGAACAACAAACACACCCCGACCTTTGGTCGGGGTTTCTTGCCTGCGTCCGAGCCCAAAACCAACCAAGCCTAGAGTCATGAGACTCTCGGTGGTGGTGAAGAAAACAAACCGAGCCCCTTTGGGGTCTCGGGTGTCTCGGCCGAACCACAACCCACACAAACCAAACCCAAAACCATGATTTAATTAATCTTACACATGTTTTTATTCTTGTTATTTATGATTAATTAAATAATAACATGAAATTAAAAGAATTAAATAAAAATAAAGGGGTTTGATTTATACCGAATGCGTGAAAAGAAAAAGGGAATGATCACGAACACAAAACCAATAACAAAAATCGTACGATTTCTCCTTCTTGCTTGTTGTAGCCAGCGACACCAAGAGACAAAAGGGAGAGAGCACAAAATTTTGTAAACCTAAATAATGAAGTTGTTTTTCCCCTGGTGTTTTAATAAAAATTGGTTTTGGGCCAAAAGGCCCATTGGCCTCCCTTCTTGTCCTTGTCGCGGCTATAGGGCCCACTAAGGGTAAACTCGAAGTTTTTCCATGTTAAAATAATTATCGTGTATGTTCGTGTTTTAGTATTCATGATTTTGGTATTCGTGATCGTGTCACATTTATAATATTCATGATTGTTCGTTATTTATTACCGTGACACGTGTATTAATATTATAAATGGTAAGTTTAAATTTTATCCTGTTTTCATAAGTTACTGTTCACGTGTACTGTTCATGGTATTTTAATGCGGGTTTTACAACTCTTCCCCTCTAAAAGAACAATTCGTCCTCGAATTGGAGAAACGTAAACTGAAAGAAAACGTACCCGAATTAGAACTGGAAATGAGGGTAAGAAGTCCGTATAGACTCCTCCGTCTCCCAAATGGCTTCCCGCTCAGGATGATCCCTCCAGAGGATTTTGACAAAAGGGATCGTCTTCCTCCGCATGACACGATCTTGTCACTCAAGAACTCTCTCGGGTTATTCAACATATGAAAGATCCTCTCAAATCTGATCAAGCAGATACTGAACAACATGGACTGGATGATAGGTGTATCCTCTGAGTAAGGACACATGGAACACGTTGTGAACGTGTGATAGCTGAGGCGGTAACGCTAAACGGTAAGACACTTCACCAACGCGTCCTATGATGTTGAACGGTCCGATGAAGCGAGGACTGAGCTTTCCTCTGATTCCAAAACGTTTAGCTCCTCATAAAGGTGATACCTTGAGGAAAACGTGATCACCTACGTTGAAAGACACATCTCTACGACGTTTATCAGCATAGCTCTTCTGACGAGCACGAGCTTCCTGAAGCTTTGCCTTGGTGACAACAACCTTCTCAGTGGTCACCTCAATCATCTCTGGACCCTCGAGCAGTCGTTCGCCCACCTGATCCCAACAGATTGGGGCGCGACACTTTCTGCCATACAACATCTCAAAAGGAGCACACTTGATGCTAGCGTGCCAACTATTGTTGTATGCGAATTCTACTAGGAATATATAATCATCCCAGCTTCCTGACCACTCTAGAGCACACGATCGCAGCATGTCCTCCAATGTCTGAATGGTATGTTCCGACTGTCCGTCGGTCTGAGGATGAAAGGCAGTGCTGAGCTTAAGTCTAGTGCCCCAAGCTTTCTGCAGACTCTGCCAGAAACGTAAAGTGAAACGGGGATCTATGTCAGAGATGATTTCTGATGGAGTACCATGTAGTCTCATGATCTCCCTCTGGAATGTGTCTGCTAATTTGCTTACCGGATGCTCCTTGCGAATCGGCAGAAAATGAGCAGATTTAGTCAACCTAACCACAATAACCCAGAGAGCGTCATTCTTCTTCTGAGTAACAGGAAGACCGGTAACAAAATCCATGGAGATTTTGTCCCACTTCCATGCTGGAATATCTAATGGTTGTAGTAAACCACTAGCTCGCTGGTGTTCGATCTTCACCTGTTGGCAGATCATACATTTAGAAACGAAGGTGGCAACATCTTGCTTGATACCACTCCACCAAAAGTTTTGCTTGATGTCGTGGTACATCTTGGTTGAACCAGGATGTATGGTAAATGGAGAACTATGAGCATCAGTAAGCACAGCTTCCTTGAGTGTAGAGTCATCAGGAACCACTAGTCTAGTGCCCTGCCATAAGATACCGTCGTCGTCAACACGAAACTCCGTCTGCTGATCGAAGTTCTGAATGATAGCCCAAATCTCACCATCGTACTTCTGAGCTTCCTTGATCCTAGAATGTAAGTCTGGTTCCACTCTAAGATTATCCCAGTAATCATGCTGTCCTCGTATACAAAACTCAATGTCAGTCATCTCTAGGTCATGAATGATCTCCTTTGCAATCCAGATGCCAGCAATCATACCTGACCTTCTACTTAGAGCATCTGCCACCACATTCGCCTTACTAGGATGGTACTGAATGTTGGTGTCGTAGTCCTTCAATAGCTCTAACCATCTCCTCTGTCTCATGTTCAGTTCCTTCTGGGTGAAGATTTACTTGAGACTCTTGTGGTCGGTGAATATGTCACATGATTCATGATGAGATGGCATTTATACATGATCTCATCGTTCTTTTCGGGCTTTAAATGCATAAAATGTCATAATATACCATATATATGCTTGTGTTTGTTTACTTGTGTATTTTAGGTATGGATATCGTGAAAAAGACAAAAGATCACAAGATACAAGGAAAAACGGACACGAGAAACAAAGCCGTACAAAGAACCGGGCCCTAATCATGGAATACTCAACAAATACCCTTGAAGACTTGAAGACATACAAGATTGATCCTCATTTATTGAAGAAATGACACTTAAAACCCTTGTATATTAATAATTACAAGTTTGGTCCCTTAAGTTTGTCAAAATTACACAAAAGGTCCTTCAAGAAATGGCAAGATTAGTCCCCCAACAATTTCAAATTGTCAAATATGGTCCCTCATCAAGCCAAAGAAACATTAAAGACCTTTGAAGATCAAGAATGTCCAATATCAGTCCTTCAAATATGCAAAAGTTCCAAAAATAACCCTTATAACTCTTTTAGAAAAGTCTTGTGCCAAAAATGCCAAGTTGTGAAAGTTGATATAAAGGAAATGGGCGCTGACAGACTTTTATACACAAATGAAAGAAAAGAAAAAGAAGAAGGGCCAAATATGTGCACTCAAACATTCAAACCTGAATATTGCGCCAAACAACTCCCATTCCCCCAATTTCGGATCAAAACATGTTACTATTCACTTTTACCAACCCAGAATTTACACCAACTTAAACAAAGGGTAAATCTAAATTAACCTTACCCACACTTGATTCGCATGTGCAGAAAAAATCCCACACACAAAACCCTCACTCCCACTACTCCTTGGACCCCACACTCAACCTCCTTAACCAATGAAAACACAACTTGGCCTTCAAGAAAAATGACGTGGCCAAATCAACAGCCTAGACTCTTTGCTTCATATCAAAGCTGAAATGAACGTCCAAGATGTATTTGAACAGCTCATTCCATCAAAACGTCTAGAAGGACCTAGGGCATTTAGGGAATTTCACTTCTAGGGTTTGTGAATAGTGCTAGCCTTGGCATTTGCCTATATAAAGACTCCTCAACTTGTGAGAGAGCTTTGTTCCAGTTTTAGGCTATTATCTTTGTAATTCCTTTTTAAAGTTTAAATAAAATTTGAATTTCTGAAATTTTGAATTCTCTTTTTGATTTGATTAAAAGTTGGTGTTTGAGTAGCCTAATTCTGAGTTCCATTTGATTGATTAGACCTTACTTAACCTTGTGGTTAAGGCACGTCTAGGTTTGAAAGGTTTTCAAGGTTCAAAGGCCTTGAAGTCCTTGTTTCTGATTTTGGTTTTATTTGTGTACTAACCCTTAGCCATAGGCCTTGAGCTCCTTCAAGCTTGTTGACACCAAGCCTGGGAAGATTTCTAAGCCCTTGGTTGAGTTTGTTTGCTGTTTGTGTTGAAGACATATCATAATCAAAGCCTTGTTCTGCTTGGAACATCAGCAGGCTTTGATCATCTTCATTGAAGTACCTTGGTCTTGTTCTAGTTGTTGAACAAGGTCCAAGGAGCATAGCTGGCCCTCCTAGGATGTTGTGGAGGGCAGGTATAATCTCTTGGTTAAGATTCCCCTAAATATTTCATGTTTATGCCTGTTTTGGATTTGGTGCTTTGATTTTGAGTATTTGTGTTTGTGCTGGTAATTTTTGAGTTTGATTGTGTTAGTTCTATCTAGTAAGTGTTTTTGATCATTAAAATCAGTAGGTTATTAGTTAAAATCACAAGTTTCTTTGTTAAGTGGTAGATTAAGGAGTGTTTGGGTCTACTGCATGATTTGGATTTGTGGTTTGCTAAGTGCTTGTATTGTGATTGCAAGTGTTGGTATCTGTTTGTTAGGTGCTATTATTCATCTGTTTGCAGGTTTGAAGGTTTGAAACACATAGATTCATAGATTGGCTATAAAATCTTAAATACTTGGTAAAATTGGCTAGGATTTTGAGGACACCTAGATCTAAGCTTAGGATAGGGCTAACAAGTGCTAAACCTTAGTTAATCACACTAGGGAAGAAGGATTTGAGGCCTGAAATTGGATCAAGTGTCAAACAGATCAGCAAAACTTGTTTGCATATTGTTCATTGTTCATCAGAAACTTTTTATGCTTTGATCTTGTTGTTTACTTTGATTCAGTGTTTGATTCTTGTTGCTTTGTGTTTATTCTTAGTTTATATAGCTTGTGTATGCATCCTGTTAAGTTTGGTTGGCTTATTCTTGCTAAATCTGCTTATTAAGTGCTTAACTGCTTATTTCCATATCTGGGCTATATTTGGTGACTGTTTGGCTTTTTGTGGCTTATTGTGTGAACCAAATTGTGATTTTCTTGTTGCTATTGACTCCTTGTGATTCACTGATCACAAGGGTGCCTTTGTTTCCAATTGAATCAAACCAGAACTCTCATATAAGCTTGGTCAAATAGTCAAAGCAGTGGGAACTCCTTTCCCCTGCTAGTTGCCACTACTAGTGTAAAATTAGGTTCAGCTTATCAATAAGCTATAATAGCTTATTTTAACCAGCAACAACTTTGTTTTTGTAATAGGTGCTCATTATTTGACCCATTTGTTCATACTGTTCAATTTGGTGGGTTGACTTTAGGGTTTGACTAGAAAACCAACTTCATTGACTTTTTCATAAGTTCATTTGTGCTTATTCTGGCTTATTGGTTGTGCTTATTGGATTTTTGTTGATTGATTTGGCTTATTGAGTCCATTTGTGATCTTTTGCAAGTTGAATCAAGTCCTGAGGTGCCTTATTTCTCAAACCCGACTATTTTGTCGTTTTGTGAAATAATACTTTGCTTATTTCTGGCTTATTGAGTGAGCTTTTTCAAAATTTCTTTTTACAGATCTCATAAGCATCCCAAAAGAAGGTTGTGTGTCAAATTAGAGCTTATGGCATTAGCTTATGGCTTAATGGGCTGAAAAGCCCAATAAGAATAAGTTGTGTGCTTAATAAGCTGTGATAAGCTCATATTCAGCTTTTGGGCCTTTAGAGTTTTGTTCTTAGAATTGAATTTTGAGTTAGATAGGGCTTTTCCAAGTCAATTGGGCCAAGTTTGACTTTTTGGGCCCAAAAGCCCAATTGTGTTGACTGTTTTTGATTTTGGCCCATTTGGGGGGCCAATAGGGGTATTCTGGTAATTTCACTTTGATTTTCTGATTATTTAGGTTAAAATAAACTAGTTTGCAAGTTTTTAGAATTTTTTTTCAAATTTTTGGATTTTTAATATTATTTTATTATTATTTTATTATTATTTTATTATTATTTTTAAAATTTCACATTTTCCAACTTTTTACATTTTTCTTAGGTTTAATACATTAAAATAGGAATTTAGCAACTTTTAGAATAATTTTATCTCTTTTAGATTAATTTTTATAATTATTTTAAGTTTTAATAGTTTTTAAATCGTTTTAAATAGTTTTTATTAGTTTAAAAATTTCTAAAAATAGTTTTTAATCTTTTTAGGTCATTTTAGAGGATTACCAATTGAAAAATCTTTATTTGGGCTTTTTGATAATTTATTTGATTTTTAGGGCTTTAATTAGCATTTAAAAATTGAATATTCAATTATTTAAAAGGTTTGAAAAAGTTTTGATCATTGGTAAACTCTTAGTTTATTTATTTTGATTTTTGGTGAATTTTTGGTAATTTTTAGAATTAATTTTTATTTTTGTGGTTTTTAAGGTTCTACGTTTTAACTTTCTAGTAGTAATAATTTTTATTTTTACGTCTTCGTCATCTTCTTTTCTCATCCCCTTCTAAACCAATCATTAATCACAAACATTTAACAAGTTTTTCACACACATATACCTCCTTGGGAAACGAACTTTGAATTCATAAGGGTCATTAGTGCTTGATTTTCCTAAATCATCACTCGATACTTACCGCTCATTTGCCCTCCTTTGTTTTCCTAAACAAGAGGTGTAATTTTCCTACAATCATTTTGGCACCGCTGCCGGGGAGGTGTGTCGTGATTAATTTGTATTGTTGTTTTTAATATTAACCATAAATAGTATTTGTATTAGTATAACTCTACTAATACGTATTATCGGTTTTCTTGGTTCTTCTTGTGAAAATATTATTACTATATTGTATTAAGTATCACAACAAATAAACAATATCTCCAAAAGTGTGAAAACACAACCTTAATTGGGATTTCATCACTCAATTATTGTATTCGAATCTCAAACAAAAAGAAAAAGGCAAAAATAGATAAATACTTTCTTGAAGCTCGATTTTGAAAAATACAAACTATAAGGTGGGTATAAGGCGGGTATTATAAAATATACCCTAAGGAAAAAGGCTCTTAAGTGCTTCGCGCCGCCTCGTTTCCCCGCTTGCTTGTGAGTATTTTGAAATTGAAGGCTAATCGAGGGTTTTGCCGCCCAAAGTATTATTACGTATAATATATTTGCTTGGTTTCTTTGTGATTAAACCCTCTTGAACAATTTGGTTTTCACCAAAGTTCTAAAGTCATTCGAAGGCGTTCACTCCACGTGATCGTTTTCATTCCTTTGAGGCTTCTTTAATCAAGAGTTTGATTCGAGGAGAGATTTTGTAGATTGTTGTCTACGAAGATACACCAAAATCCAAAAAAATTAAATATCATCAAAAACACAAAAAAATTGAAAATTCACAAAACACCCAAAAAGAATCTTCTTTGCTCACCTCCCATTCTTCGTGAAGTTTATGATCACTCGTAATCAAGCAAAACGAGCTCGTAGACATCTCAAAAGCAAGCCAATCAAGAGACGTTGATTGTTGAAGAACCTCCAATTGTTGAACCTATTGTAGAACAAGAAGTCGTCATGGCTAATCGTACTATGATGGAGTTGCTACAAGCACCCACCGAGGGTTTTGGAGAGGCTATTGTGATTCCGCCATCCTTGCGGAGAATTTCGAGATTAAGACGGGTTTAATGTCGATGTTGCAAGCAAATAATTTTAGAGGTCATGAGAAAGACAACCCGCACTATCACATTAGGAATTTTAACCGTCTCACCGCTACTAGCAAGTTTAAGGATGTTCCACATGACGCCATTAAGATGATGTTGTTTCCATACTCGTTAGATGGACCCGCTAAAATTTGGCTTGAGAAAGAACCGCCAAATTCGATTTTGACATGGGCCGATCTCGTTTCTAAGTTTGTGAACAAGTTTTTTCCACCATCTAAAACAACACATTTGAAAAAGGAGATTTCACGATTTGTGCAAAGAAATAATGAAAGTTTTTCAATGGCATGGGAACGATTTAAAGAAATGTTACATGAATGTCCACACCATGATTTTACGGAATTACATCAGGTTGATACTTTTTATAATGGGCTTAATGATCATGAACGAGATTATTTGAATACCGCCGCGGGTGGTAATTTTTTGTGCAAGACGACAAATGAGGCTTTACAAATCATCGAGAATAGATCTAAGGTTTATAGCCCTCGTAACACACCGAGTGTTGCCAATTTGGGTTCGTCATCATCGTCACAATCGTCTCGTAGCATTAATGCCTTACATGATGAAGCTAATGAGGAAAATCGGTTTTTTGATAGATTTGCTAATCTTATGTCCCATTGGAAAGCTCAAGAAGCTTCAAATTCTGCTTCGGTTAAAGCGGTTGCTAAAAGTTGTTTATCTTGTGGTGGAGCTCATGAGCTTTCCGAGTGCATTACCGCGGATGGTAACACTTCGAGTGCTTATGTAGCAACGGGAACTTACAACCAAAACGGTCAAGGTTCCCGCCAAAATCAAGCTCCACCAAACCAAAATGTTAATAATTATCGAAACAACAACCAAGGTAATTACCAAGGCAATTCACGAAATTACAACAAAGGGAATTATCAAAATGGGAATGGACAAATTTCTAATCAAAACTAAAACCGTGATTTTCAAAACACTACACAAGGTTTTCAAAATGCTCACACTAAAAATTTGCAAGGAGATTTTTTGGATTATGCTAAAGCAAATGATGCTAAATTTGATAACATGCAACGTGAGATGATTAACTTAAGATCCGAGTTGAAAAACGAGCTAAAAAATGAACTTGCTAATGAACTTAAAACTCATGCAAACAAAATGGAAGGAAATGTCCAACGTCTTCAACAAAATCAACAAAAGATGGAATTAGGAGAACATGAGATTAAGCAAGAATTATTAAAAGCGGATGCTAGGCAATCAAAATTTGAGGACCGAATGGCTAAGATGTTTGAAGCAATCATGTGTAAACCCTCTTCCTCGGGTGGTCTTCCTAGTGATACCATTGCAAACCCGAAGGGAGAAATGAAGGTTATTACTACACGAAGTGGTAAAACTTTCAAGTAACCAATCTCTCGTCCAAGTACTTCTACGGAGAAGGAAATCGAGAAATAACCCGAGGTGATGGTCGAAAAGGAGCACATTACAATCCCACGAAGTACCGCTCATACCACACCTACGGTTGAACCAATACCAAATGTGGAACCCGAGTTTCCAAGGCCGTTGCCTAATGACTAACCCACACCACCTTTACCCTACCCTTCGAGACGAAACAAAGAGAAGTTGCAAGAACGTAACAAACAACAAATCGAGCTTTTTATAAAAATGTTTCAACAAGTGCATTTTGATGTGAGTTTAGCCGACGCGTTGTTATATATGCCTCGTTTCGCTTCCACTTTTAAAAGTATGATGAGCGATAAGGAAAAGCTTTCAAAGCTTGCTAATTGTTCTTCGGTTTATCTTAACCGCATACCGGAAAAAGTTGGTGATCCCGGAAAGTTTCTCATTCCTTGTGACATACAAGATATGAAAGAATGCCTCGCCTTGGCCGATCTTGGTGCAAGCATTAATTTGATGCCATTTTCCATTTGGAAATCGCTTTCGCTTCCGGCTCTCATTCCTTCGAACATGTCTATCGAGATGGCCGATCATTCTACGATTATGGCATGTAGAGTAGCTGGAGATGTTTTCGTGAAAGTGGGGAAGTTCTACTATCCCGTTGATTTTATAGTAGTTGACATCCCCGCGGATCCTCAAGTTCCTCTAATTTTAGGTCGTTCATTTTTAGACACTTCGAGATCGCTTATCGATGTTCATGCGAGAACTATCAGTTTGAGATTCAACGAAAAGGAACTTGTTATAAATGCTACTCAAAACTCGAAACCTTCTCATGTTTATGCAATCGCTACCATCAATCACATTTGCGATGAGTTTTCACAAGAAGTGTTAGGTTTTTCTGATAGCTCGTCAAGTGGCAATCCCACTATTTTGGATCCGATTCTTGCTAATTCCACACCAAATCTCACTCCATTCCAAGGAGGCGATCTCACTTCAAATGAAATCGACAATGAAGATGAGGTGTTGATTAGTAATAATACTTCTATTCCACCATTTCTTCCGCCGATGGAAGTTATGAGTGTTGAACCAAAATCTTCAATCGAGGAACCACCTATCCTTGAATTGAAAGATCTTCCTTCTCACCTTGAATACGCATTCTTGGAAGGTGATGACAAGTTGCCGGTTATTATTGCAAGAGGTCTTGCTAATGATGAAAAAACCGAGCTCTTGAAAGTTCTTAAGGCTCATAAAGGGGCAATTGCGTGGAAAATATCCGACATTACGGGTATTGACCCAAAATTTTGTACTCACAAGATTTTAATGGAAGAGGACTACAAACCCGCAATTCAAAGTCAAAGAAGGATGAATCCCAAAATTCACGATGTCATTAAAAAGGAGGTCCTTAAACTCCTTGACGCGGGAATGATTTATCCTATATCCGATAGCCCATGGGTGAGCCCAATCCATTGTGTCCCTAAAAAGGGAGGAATGACCGTTGTGCCCAATGAAAACAACGAGTTAATTCCCACTCGAGTTGTGACCGGTTGGAGGGTGTGTATTGACTACCGAAAGTTAAATGACGCCACTCGTAAAGACCACTTTCCTTTGCCCTTCATGGATCAAATGTTGGAGCGACTCGCGGGAAATGAATTCTATTGCTTTTTAGATGGTTTTTCCGGTTACTTTCAAATCCCTATCGACCCTCGTGATCAAGAGAAGACTACTTTTACGTGTCCTTATGGAACGTTCGCTTATCGTAGGATGCCTTTCGGACTTTGTAATGCACCGGGTACGTTTCAACGGTGTATGATGGCAATTTTTCACGATATGATCGAGAAGTCGATGGAAGTGTTTATGGATGACTTCTCGGTGTTTGGCAATTCGTTCACGTCGTGTTTATCTAATCTCGAGCAAATGTTAAAACGTTGTGAAGAAACCAATCTTGTGCTTAATTGGGAAAAATGTCATTTTATGTGTAAACAAGGAATCGTCTTAGGACATAAGGTGTCGAAGGCGGGGATTGAGGTCGATAAAGCTAAAGTAGACGTCATCGCCAAGTTACCTCATCCCAAAACCGTTAAGGGAGTTAGGAGTTTCCTAGGCCACGCGGGCTTTTATCGTCGTTTCATCAAGGACTTTTCGAAAATCTCTCGACCTATGACACACCTTCTCGAGAAGGATGCTCCTTTTAACTTCAATGAGGATTGTGTTAAGGCTTTCGAAACTCTCAAAAGGAAACTTACCGAAGCTCCCATTCTTGTTGCTCCTAATTGGGATTACCCTTTGAAATCATGTGTGATGCAAGTGATTATGCTATAGGGGCCGTCTTAGGGAAACGTTATGACAAGCATTTCCGTCCTATCCACTATGATAGTAAGACGATGACCGAGGCTCAATTAAAGTACACCACAACGGAAAAGGAATTCCTTGTCGTGGTCTATGCTTTTGAGAAATTCCGACCTTATCTAGTCTTAACTAAAAGCATCGTGTATACCGACCATTCGGCTATCAAGTATCTCTTAGCTAAGCAAGATGCTAAGCCGAGATTGCTTCGTTGGATGCTCCTCCTCCAAGAATTTGATGTCACCGTGCTTGACAAAAAAGGAGCCGAGAATCTAGCGGCCGATCATCTCTCTCGTCTAGAAGATCCTCACAAAGATGTTTTCGAGAACAAGGAAATCACCGAAACATTTCCTCTCGAGACTCTCGGTGTAGTGAATTCTAAAGACACCACCCCATGGTTTGCCGACATTGCAAATTACCATGCGGGAAATTTCATAATCAAGGGTATGACGACACAACAAAAACGAAAATTCTTTCGTGACTTCAAGTTCTATTTTTGGGACGACCCTTATCTCTTTCGGGTTTGTGCGGATCAACTCGTTCGACGTTGTGTTTTTTGTGCCGAAGCTTCTAATATCCTTAGAGCTTGTCACGAGGGACCCACGGGTGGTCACCACGGTGCTAATCTCACGGCTAAGAAAGTGTTCGATGCCGGTTTCTTTTGGCCTTCTATCTATCGTGATGCACACGCACTTGTAAAGTCGTGTGATTCGTGCCAACGTCAAGGAAAATCGTCTCAACGTGATGAAATGCCGCAAAACATAATTCAAGTGTGTGAGATTTTCGACATATGGGGAATAGACTTTATGGGGCCGTTCCCATCGTCTCATGGCAACAAATATATCCTCGTCGCGGTGGACTACCTTTCTAAGTGGGTGGAAGCTAAGGCTTTGCCTACTAATGATGCTCGTGTGGTAGTGAAGTTTTTGAAGCAACTATTCTCTCGGTTCGGAACCCCTCGTGCTATTATAAGCGATCGTGGAACCCATTTTTGTAATGACCAATTGGAAAAGGTTCTAAAGAAATATGGAGTTACTCATCGTCTTTCTACGGCTTATCACCCGCAAACAAGTGGGCAAGTCGAGGTTTCGAACCGAGCTTTGAAAAGGATTTTAGAAAGGTCAATTGGAGAAAACCGTGCTTCATGGTCCGACAAACTCGATGACGCTTTATGGGCCTTTAGGACCGGTTATAAGACACCTATCGGTTGCACTCCTTATAAGTTAGTCTATGGGAAGAATTGTCATTTGCCCATTGAATTGGAGCACAAGGCATATTGGGCCCTTAAGCATGCAAACTTTGACTTGAAGACCACGGGAGATCACCGGAAAATACAATTGAATGAATTGGATGAATTAAGGGATAATGCTTATGAAAATTCATTAATTTTTAAAGAAAAGACTAAAAAGTTTCATGATTAAAAGATTAAAAACCGGGTTTTTAACATTGGTGATCAAGTGTTGCTTTTTAACTCTCGTCTTAAGATATTTTCCGGGAAACTGAAATCTCGTTGGTCGGGTCCGTTTACCATTACACAAGTGTTTCCGTATGGGACCATTGAGCTAGCTCAAGATGATGGTCCTAATTTCAAGGTGAATGGACATAGGCTTAAGCACTACTTTGGTGGGGAAATTCCTTCAATGGTTGCCCTCGACCAAGTCACCTTCCCCAATGATAATTAGCATTGAGGGGATCGAGTCGAGCTCATGACTCGGTAATCAAAAACGAGGTGCCTCATGGGGGAGATCCCATGCTTATCCTTTATGCTTACTATTCACTAATAAGGGGAGTTGTACCCTTTCAACTCGGTGTCTCGTGGTTGTTTGTGATTGTGTTATCTAGATCATCATCATCATCTACGATTGAAGACTCTCGTGTTCGTTTACGTGAGACTCCATCGTTTGCTTGAAGAAGTTTTTCACGAATCCATGACATATCCTTTATTGTTCTAACAATTATCTTTTAGCATACTTAATAAACGGCTTTAGATATATTGTTGATCACCCTTTCCATGCTAGATCCTAAGCATTCGATTCTTCGTCTCTAGTATGGGGGTGCTCCACCTTTAGACTCGAAACATTGAGGACAATGTTTACTTTTAGTATGGGGGGGGTGAATAGGTACTTGCTTTGCTGCGCCCTCGCGCTTTCCAATTTTCAATGTTTTGTTGCTAATAAGGCTAAAAATGGCCAAATTTTAACTTTTTTCTTAGTTTTCATAAGTGTTTTTAAGACACGAATGTATATTTTCCGTTGGGTAGAATAAGAGTTAATTTTTGACTTGATGGGCATTTGGAGCCATTTACATTCCTTAACCCGCTCAATTCAAGTTTTGCTAGACTTTTATATAGGGAGCTTTAAAACGCGAAAGTCTTAGCTCATACGGGTTAAGAACAAGAACTTTTCGCAAGTTCCTATAATTGATCCTAGAAAGTCACTTATCAAGGGAACTATAAAACGCATTCTCTAAACTTGAAAAAGTCCAAGAAAGTGCAAGATCCTATAGGTGGCTTGAAAACCCAAAACTTTGATTTGGTATAGTCTTAATGAAAGCTAATCCAAATTTGGCTTAATTTTGACTTGCATGGCTAAGTATTCACGAGTCTCTTTAATTAGAGGTCTTTATATAGTGAAGAACGAGAAATGATAGAGTTAGACAAGTGATCATGCTAAACGTAGAACATGAAAGTGTTCTTTCAAAAACTCATATGTTTTTAATTGTGGCTTTTTCTTCCCATAAGATCAATGCATTAGGAATAAATCATAATTGCAATAAGTAAGGTCATACGATTTGAAAGTTTACTTAGCCTCTAGCGCAAGATCGTTTAAAAGTTGCTCGGGGTTGAATAGAGTTCATAGCCAAGGCATAACTTATTGAAGCGGGACGCGAAGATTGGCGATCATCCAAAAAGGCCCTAACAAGGTATGAGGAGCTCTATTTTTGCTAAAGATCCAAAGATGATGTGAAGTATCATTATTCCTAAATCAATATGAAGGATCGAGACACACGACGAAAAGCAATTACTCCCCTAAAGATCATGGAGAAAGTCTATCCAAAAAGACCCTAACAAGGTATGAGGATAAATATATCCAAGTCCGAAAAGGAGGCGGATCGTTGTATATCAAAATCCAAAGTAAAGATTGAAGAAAAATGATGAAGTCGTGGTCCAATATGAAGAATCTCTCAAAAATGTCAAGTGAAGAAATTCCAAATATGTGAAGAGAAGACCATAATTTCAAGAACGTCTTCCCAAGATTTGAAGTATGAAGTACATGCCAAACATCGGTCCGAGAAAGGTCTCAAATCGTGAAACGAGTTATGCCAAGATATGAACATAAGGAGATACACGAGAAGCCGTTTTAAAAGATTTTGTCCTTCGGCTAACTATTGATCAAATCGTGCTACTTTGCTTTCGGACTAATAACTACTCAAATAAGTCAATATGAATCACTTGTGATCCATGACAAATAGATCAGTCCTTCAAATATGCAAAAGTTCCAAAAACAACCCTTATAACTCTTTTGGAAAAGTCTTGTGCCAAAAATGCCAAGTTGTGAAAGTTGATACAAAGGAAATGGGCGCTGACAGACTTTTATACACAAATGAAAGAAAAGAAAAAGAAGAAGGGCCAAATATGTGCACTCAAACATTCAAACCTGAATATTGCGCCAAACAACTCCCATTCCCCCAATTTCGGATCAAAACATGTTACTATTCACTTTTACCAACCCAGAATTTACACCAACTTAAACAAAGGGTAAATCTAAATTAACCTTACCCACAGTTGATTCGCATGTGCAAAAACAAATCCCACACACAAAACCCTCACTCCCACTACTCCTTGGACCCCACACTCAACCTCCTTAACCAATGAAAACACAACTTGGCCTTCAGAAAAATGACGTGGCCAAATCAACAGCCTAGACTCTTTGCTTCATATCAAAGCTGAAATGAACGTCCAAGATGTATTTGAACAGCTCATTCCATCAAAACGTCTAGAAGGACCTAGGGCATTTAGGGAATTTCACTTCTAGGGTTTGTGAATAGTGCTAGCCTTGACATTTGCCTATATAAAGACTCCTCAACCTGTGAGAGAGCTTTGTTCTAGTTTTAGGCTATTATCTTTGTAATTCCTTTTTAAAGTTTAAATAAAATTTGAATTTCTGAAATTTTGAATTCTCTTTTTGATTTGATTAAAAGTTGGTGTTTGAGTAACCTAATTCTGAGTTCCATTTGATTGATTAGACCTTCCTTAACCTTGTGGTTAAGGCACGTCTAGGTTTGAAAGGTTTTCAAGGTTCAAAGGCCTTGAAGTCCTTGTTTCTGATTTTGGTTTTATTTGTGTACTAACCCTTAGCCGTAAGCCTTGAGCTCCTTCAAGCTTGTTGACACCAAGCCTGGGAAGAGTTCTAAGCCCTTGGTTGAGTTTGTTTGTTGTTTGTGTTGAAGACATATCATAATCAAAGCCTTGTTCTGCTTTGAACATCAGCAGGCTTTGATCATCTTCATTGAAGTACCTTGGTCTTGTTCTAGTTGTTGAACAAGGTCCAAGGAGCATAACTGGCCCTCCTAGGATGTTGTGGAGGGCAGGTATAATCTCTTGGTTAAGATTCCCCTAAATATTTCATGTTTATGCCTGTTTTGGATTTGGTGCTTTGATTTTGAGTATTTGTGTTTGTGCTGGTAATTTTTGAGTTTGATTGTGTTAGTTGCTATCTAGTAAGTTTTTTTGATCATTAAAATCAGTAGGTTATTAGTTAAAATGACAAGTTTCTTTGTTAAGTGGTAGATTAAGGAGTGTTTGGGTCTACTGCATGATTTGGATTTGTGGTTTGCTAAGTGCTTGTATTGTGATTGCAAGTGTTGGTATCTGTTTGTTAGGTGCTATTGTTCATCTGTTTGCAGGTTTGAAGGTTTGAAACACATAGATTCATAGATTGGCTATAAAATCTTAAATACTTGGTAATATTGGCTAGGATTTTGAGGACACCTAGATCTAAGCTTAGGCTAGGGCTAACAAGTGCTAAACCTTAGTTAATCACACCAGGGAAGAAGGATTTGAGGCCTGAAATTGGATCAAGTGTCAAATAGATCAGCAAAACTTGTTTGCATATTGTTCATTGTTCATCAGAAACTTTTTATGCTTTGATCTTGTTGTTTACTTTGATTCAGTGTTTGATTCTTGTTGCTTTGTGTTTATTCTTAGTTTATATAGCTTGTGTATGCATCCTGTTAAGTTTGGTTGGCTTATTCTTGCTAAATCTGCTTATTAAGTGCTTAACTGCTTATTTCCATATCTGGGCTATATCTGGTGACTGTTTGGCTTATTGTGGCTTATTGTGTGAACCAAATTGTGATTTTCTTGTTGCTATTGACTCCTTGTGATTCACTGATCACAAGGGTGCCTTTGTTTCCAATTGAATCAAACCAGAACTCTCATATAAGCTTGGTCAAATAGTCAAAGCAGTGGGAACTCCTTTCCCCTACTAGTTGCCACTGCTAGTGTAAAATTGGGTTCAGCTTATCAATAAGCTATAATAGCTCATTTTAACCAGCAACAACTTTGTTTTTGTAATAGGTGCTCATTATTTGACCCATTTGTTTATATTGGAGCATTTGGTGGGTTGACTTTAGGGTTTGACTAGAAAACAAACTTCATTGACTTTTTCATAAGTTCATTTGTGCTTATTCTGGCTTATTGGTTGTGCTTATTGGATTTTTGTTGATTGATTTGGCTTATTGAGTCCATTTGTGATCTTTTGCAAGTTGAATCAAGTCCTGAGGTGCCTTATTTCTCTAACCCGACTATTTTGTCGTTTTGTGAAATAATACTTTGCTTATTTCTGGCTTATTGAGTGAGCTTTTTCAAAATTTATTTTTACAGATCTCATAAGCATCCCAAAAGAAGGTTGTGTGTCAAATTAGAGCTTATGGCATTAGCTTATGGCTTAATGGGCTGAAAAGCCCAATAAGAATAAGGTGTGTGCTTAATAAGCTGTGATAAGCTCATATTCAGCTTTTGGGCCTTTAGAGTTTTGTTCTTAGAATTGAATTTTGAGTCAGATAGGGCTTTTCCAAGTCAATTGGGCCAAGTTTGACTTTTTGGGCCCAAAAGCCCAATTGTGTTGACTGTTTTTGATTTTGGCCCATTTGAGGGCCCAATAGGGGTATTCTGGTAATTTCACTTTGATTTTCTGATTATTTAGATTAAAATAAACTAGTTTGCAAGTTTTTAGAATTTTTTATAATTTTTGGATTTTTAATATTATTTTATTATTATTTTATTATTATTTTTAAAATTTCACATTTTCCAACTTTTTACATTTTCTTAGGTTTAATACATTAAAATAGGAATTTAGCAACTTTTATAATAATTTTATCTCTTTTAGATTAATTTTTATAATTATTTTAAGTTTTAATAGTTTTTAAATCGTCTTAAATAGTTTTTATTAGTTTAAAAATTTCTAAAAATAGTTTTTAATCTTTTTAGGTCATTTTAGAGGATTACCATTTGAAAAATCTTTATTTGGGCTTTTTGATAATTTATTTGATTTTTAGGGCTTTAATTAGCATTTAAAAACTGAATATTTAATTATTTAAAAGGTTTGAAAAAGTTTTGATCATTGGTAAACTCTTAGTTTATTTATTTTGATTTTTGGTGAATTTTTGGTAATTTTTAGAATTAATTTTTATTTTTGTGGTTTTTAAGGTTTTACGTTTTAACTTTCTAGTAGTAATAATTTTTATTTTTACGTCTTCGTCATCTTCTTTTCTCATCCCCTTCTAAACCAATCATTAATCATAAACATTTAACAAGTTTTTCACACACATATACCTCCTTGGGAAACGAACTTTGAATTCATAAGGGTCATTAGTGCTTGATTTTCCTAAATCATCACTCGATACTTACCGCTCATTTGCCCTCCTTTGTTTTCCTAAGGTGTAATTTTCCTACAATCAATTCACCATACAAATAATGCCTCCAAATCTTCAACGCGAAAACAACTGCTGCAAGCTCTAAATCGTGAGTAGGATAGTTTTCTTCATAAGGTTTCAGCAGTCGTGATGCGTATGCAATAACCTTCCCATGTTGCATGAGAACCCAGCCTAAACCCTTTCCTGAAGCGTCATTATATATCTGAAATCCACCTGAGCCAGATGGGAGAGTAAGAATAGGTGCAGTCACTAACTTCTGCTTTAGATCTTCAAAGCTCTTCTCTCGCTCTTCCGTCCAGACGAATTTCTCTCCTTTCCTCATCAGCTTAGTCAAAGGTAAGGCTAACCATGAAAAGTTCTCTACAAACCTGTGATAATAGCCAGCTAAACCCAGAAAACTTCTAACTTTAGTTGCAGATGTGGGTCTCGGCCATTTAGTGATAGCTTCGACCTTGGTAGGATCCATGGTGATCCCCTGTGCGGATACAATATGGCCTAGAAATGCCACCTTGTTTAACCAGAACTCACACTTAGAGAACTTGGCGTATAGCTGTTTCTGACGAAGAATTTGTAAGACTGTACGAAGGTGTTCCTCATGTTCCTCCTTGGATTTGGAGAATATTAGGATGTCATCAATGAACACGATAACGAACTTGTCCAGAAACTAATGGAAAACACGGTTCATCAGATCCATGAAGACAACTAGAACATTAGTGAATCCAAATGGCATTACTACGAACTCGTAGTGCCGATAACATGTACGGAAAGCAGTCTTGGAGATATCCTGCTCTTTAACCCGTAACTGATGGTAGCCGGACCTCAGATCGATCTTCGAGAAATGCTTGGCGCCATGTAGTTGATCGAACAGGTCATCAATACGCGGCAAAGGGTAACGATTCCTGATCATGATCTTGTTCAGCTCACGATAGTCTATACATAAACGCATGCTGCCGTCTTTCTTCTTCACGAACAATACCGGTGCACCCCATGACGATGCACTAGGACGGATGAAACCTCATTCCAAAAGTTCCTGCAGCTGATATTTTAGTTCCTTAAGCTCTATAGGAGCCATACGGTAAGGAGCTTTGGAAATCAGCTTTGCACCTGGTATGAGCTCGATTCCAAACTCGACTTCACGAACATGTGGTATGCCCGAAAGTTCATCTGGAAATACGTTAGGAAACTCTAAAACAATAGGCTGATCTTGGATCGATGAAGACTCGGCAGTAATGTCATGAATATTGGCTATGAAGCCCTGACAGCCGTGTGTTAGCAATGCGCGTGCCTCCATGGACGAAATAATTTGTACTGACCTCCCTGGTAGAAAACTATGGTGTATGTACTCTGTAGATTTAACATCACCGAAGATAACCCGATAAGTGTGGCAGTCAATCGTAGGCTGGTGTTTGGATAACCAGTCCATGCCCAAAATCAAGTCAAAATCGCACATGTCCAAAGGAAGTGCGTAAACTCTGCGGATCTTATCATCAAATTCTAGGGGAAGATCTCTGTACACCTGAGTGATTCGTACAGAGTCCCTAAGTGGCGTGGAAATGCATAAGGCATTATCTAATGACATCGGGGAAATCCTAACACGTACAGCAAAAGTAGTGGAAACGACTGAATGCGTCGCTCCAGTATCACACAGAACACATGCTGCTAAACCATTCATAAAGAGATTTTCGGTGATGGTACCTGAAGTCTTATTCGCCTGGTCTCTAGTAGTAGTGAACACACGACCAGAAGTAGGAGGTGTCTTGGTGTCGGCGTGCCCAGAGGTGCCTTCTATCTTACCCTTGCGATAGTCCTTCTGCTGATGGCCTTGTTGGACACACCTGAAACAACCATCAGTACCTCGGCAAAAAATACCAAAGTGTTTACGTGAACAAGTAGGACAGACAGGATGCATGAATCCTCCAGCAGGCGTCCTAGTTAGCTAAGAGCCTGTTTAAGGATTACATGCATGAGACATGATCGTGGAGCATAAACATAATTACATAGAAGGTGTGAAATTTACCAGATGAGGTAGAACGGTTAGGTTGTGAAAACCTACGGTCCTGATCCCTACCGTTACCATTGTTCCTGAATTAACAATTGTTGGAGTGTCAGAATACCATAACATAAGATAGTTTAACACGAAATAAGGTTAATGTAGGGACCTGCTGTTGTTCGAGTTGTTAGCGTTGTTACGGTAACCAACGTTACCGCCACGCCTCTCAGAACCAGAACGGTCGTTAGTCTGACCGTTTCCCTTAGATGCTTGCTGCTGAGCGGCCGCAGGCTTACGGTCGTCAGTCTTCTGCCTGGAATATAACGTTGAACATAGGATTAAATGAATTAAAAATACTAATGAAATGAATTGTTTACAATTGGTGATTAAAGATACCTCTTCACTGCTCTGTCATCACCAAACTCCTCTTGCTCCTTAAGCATCTCGAGCTTACGGGCTGCATCGGCCACCTGTGCCACTGTAGTGAAAGTAGCACATACCAAGTTGTTGGCAACCGAAGTGCGAAGTGCCCAGGGAAACTTTTCAGCCTGCTCCGCAGCAGTTCCTGTAGCTAGACCCAGATATCCTGCCAAGCGGAGAAACCTTTGCATGAATTCGTTGCTGTTTTCACCAGCAACCTGTCGAATGTTGTGGTAGTCCCTCTTGAGCTTCTCTTGCTCAGCATGTGGAAAGTACTGATTAAGGAAGAGCTCCTTAAACCAGTCCCATGTCAGCTGTGCAACCCAATTATCACCACCGTTGGACTGCTTGACCGATTTCCACCACTGCAGCACATCACCTTCAAACTTATAGCAAGCCAGTCTTGCCTTGAAAACACCGTCAAAACCCATTGCATCGAAAATCGTCTTGATGTGAGAAATCCAAGCTCCAGCCTCGTTAGGGCTGTCAGTCTGCTCAAACGAACGGGGTTGCTATTTGTTGAATCTCTCCAACCAAGTCATAAGAGTAACCGGTGGAGGAGGAGGTGGAGCATTGTTGTTGTTGTTCTGATTGCCATGAGACTGGAATTCCGCCTGAACTTCGTCTCTGATTTCATTACGAAGTTGGGGAAGGAGGGATTGCAGAGCTGCATTAATAGCTGCTGCCAAATCTGGAGTATTACGTGAGTTCACCATCTGACAGTTTAAAACAACAAAATGCAACATAAATCATAAATCGAAAATGAGATAACATAAAAATGCATGAACAATGTATAAATCAATGAAGCAGTTTATAATGCATGAAACAATGTAAAATGCATGATGCAGTTTATAAAACTTTTATATGAACGGGAGTGGACGCCTATGGCCAGTTCACTCAAAAGAAAAGACATGGTGAGGGGACGCCGATGGGTCGGTCCCAAAGTTAAAAGTTTCGATAAAAGCACATGCGACTAAATAGGGTCAGTCTTGTACCAACCATTACTTAGTCATAAACCTGCTACAATGATATGAATGCATGAAATAAAATGAAAATGAATGAATGCATGAAAACTAACTGTCAGCTCTAGGAAGACACTGGTGACTACCCATAAGTCACAGGTCATGTTTTACATAGCTACAAGTCGAAACCTTGGCTCTGATACCATAATTGTAACACCCCATTTGTTAAGATAGGATGCTACAGTAAATTATGGCGTGTCATCAAAGCATGCAAGGTAAATGTCTAAACATTCATAACCATAAATAGAAATACCCGAATCAAACATCGGTAGTCTAGTAACTCACACACAAGAAACATAAGTACTGTAAATGGGAAGGACTAAACAAGCCAAAAGAAGTAAAGTATGATAAAGTAGGAATAAATGCATGAGGTAAAAGAGGCCGGATAGCTTCCAATCCGAATTCACATACTCTGGAGTTCCTACTTGCGTCCTTGGGTACCTGCCGTTTGGGAACATGGAAAAGTAGACAGCTGAGCATAACGCTCAGTGCACGGATATACAATAAAGCACAGAAGACATAGAATATGAAAGCATATAAAGAGTATAAAGCATGAATGGCAGCGGAAATGAATAAGTCCTGGAAAACCTAGTTGTCTGTCATGTTAACTAGTTTTAGTTCTGAAAACATAGCTTATGTTACTTATGAAAATCTGTATTAGTTAATGTACCAAAATAGCCAATATAGGTCATGAGGTCAACAAACGTGCATGAATACTTGGAGGGGTGACCTCGTCATACAAATTGGAGGGGATGCCTCTAATTAACTGGTAAGTGGGTATGAGGATCAGCTCCTTATGAAGGATACAAGGCACACACCACATTCACCATGAAATCCTGACTGAAACATGTAACTAGGATGCACCCATACGCCCTACATGATAATATAATAATATAATGGCCAAATAACTGAAAAGGGACGCCACGAGCTATTACTCCGCCGTGGTGAAGTCATAACACTAGTGCCTCTAGTGTTATGGTTATGGTACCTCCATAACTAGGTGAAACTGGTCATGCATGTATATGGCTAAGGTAACTAATAAAACATAAGCATTTAATCTGTAACTACTGGGGAAAACAGTTGGCTGCATACGGGAAATCCTAATGAAGGAAGAGATTGTCCTTACTGAAGGACGGGAAATCCGTACCTTTCGTCCAGTAGAAGCTAAGGAAAAAGATGAAGACTAATCTACCTCGACGGATAACACTACATAAGAAATATGGACGTGTATGAGTTGTCTGAATGACATGTGTTTTACTGGTTCCGTGTGTTAATAGCTGGTTATACGTATTCTGTCATGTTTTATTGTTTACCGTGTTAACTGTAGTTATTCTGATGTTCTGTTGTGTATTATTCATGTATTAGTGTATTAAAATACTTGTATAATACTAAGTAACTTTCTAAAAATAGCAGGTTTCCATAAATAGTAAGTTTCTAAAAATAGAAAGTTTCCAAAAATAGTAAGTTTCCATAATTAGAAATAAGTTGGATTATAAATAATAATTAAAGTTTACATAGTACAATACAAGTCATAGATATAGCTTATTAATTAAATAACCGGTTAATTAATTAAACTATACGTTATATGATTTTAATTAAAATACATGTTTTAATTAAATGACTAGGTAAAAATACCTTAGGTTATACATGAATTAATTAAATGAAATAATTAACCTAAAGTTTAATATAACATGACTTATAAAAATAGTTTTTATAAAAACCCGAATCCTGAGCCCGTGTTCTATATAAGCCGAACCAAATAAGCTATTCAAAAGTCCCACCGAGACCTTGGAGGGTCTCGGTTGACACTAACCAAACCAACAAACATGCAAAACATACCCCGACTTAAAGTCGGGGTCCCTTTGGTCTAAGGTCCGATCAAACAAACCAAGCCGAGCCCCTTTGGGGGTCTCGGTGGTGTCTCGGTACACACAAACCGAACAACAAACACACCCCGACCTTCGGTCGGGGTTTCTTGCCTGTGTCCGAGCCCAAAACCAACCAAGCCGAGAGTCATGAGACTCTCGGTGGTGGTGAAAAAAACAAACCGAGCCCCTTTGGGGTCTCGGGTGTCTCAGCCGAACCACAACCCACACAAACCAAACCTAAAACCATGATTTAAATAATCTTACACATGTTTTATTCTTGTTATTGATGATTAATTAAATAATAACATGAAATCAAAAGAATTAAATAAAAAGAAAAGGGGTTTGATTTATACCGAATGCGTGTGAAGAAAAAGGGAATGATCACGAACACAAAACCAATAACAAAAATCGTTCGGTTTATCCTTCTTGCTTGTTGAAGCCGGCGGCACCAAGAGACAAAAGGGAGAGAGCACAAAATTTTGTAAACCTAAAATAATGAAGTTGTTTTTCCCCTGGTATTTTAATAAAAATTGGTTTTGGGCCAAAAGGCCCACTTGGCCTCCCTTCTTGGCCTTGCCGCGACTATAGGGCCCACTAAGGGTAAACCCGAAGTTTTTCCGTGTTAAAATAATTATCGTGTATGTTCGTGCTTTAGTATTCGTGATTTTGGTATTCGTGATCGTGTCACATTTATAATATTCATGATTGTTCGTTATTTATTGTCATGACACGTGTATTAATATTATAAATGGAAAGTTTAAATTTTATCGTGTTTTCATAAGTTACTGTTCACGTGTACTGTTCATGGTATTTTAATGCGGGTTTTACACGGTCAGACTGAGAAGGTCTTCGTTGCCAAGGAAAAGCTTAAGGAAGTTCGTACTTGTCAGAAAAGTTATGCTGACAAGCATCGTAGATCATTAGAATTTCAGCCTGGTGATCGTGTTTTCTTGAAGGTATCACCTACACGTGGAGTCAGACGTTTTGGTATCAAGGGAAAGCTTAATCCTTGTTTCATCAGACCGTTCGAGATTCTCGATTGTGTCGGTGAGGTTTCTATCGTATGGTGTTACCTCCTCAATTATCACACACTCACGATATGTTTCACGTATCACGTTCACGATATGTCTCATGTATCACATTCACAATATGCTTCACGTATCACGTTCACGATATGTTTCACGTATCACGTTCACGATATGTCTCACGTATCACGCTCACAATATGTTTCACGTATCATGTTCACAATATGTTTCACGTATCACGTTCACAATTGTTCACGTATCACGTTCACAATATGTTTCATGTATCATTACTCAGAGGTTACAAGCATCATTTCTTACACGTTATTTCGTATCGTATCGTTTCATGTACCTTTGCACGCTATTTCTTATCCACTCGATCAGATTCGTGAGGATCTATCTTGCGTTGAGAAACCAGAAACCATTCTAGATCGTTAAGATAGGGCCAAGAGAAACAAGACCATTCCTTTCATCAAGATTCTTTGGAGAATCCATCCCGAGCAGGAAGCCACTTGGGAAATCGAAGACTCGATCCAGACTTCTTATCCTTATTTTCTCTCATGATCCAAGTATATTCTTTTCAGTCACATCATGTTTCTAATTCGAGGACGAATTATTCTCTTAGAGGGGAAGAGTTGTAAAACCCGCATAAATGAAGGTTTATATAGTTCATAACAATTACACAAAACCCTAAACTAGATCAAAGCACACATAGCGGAAGCGATTTAACAAGATCATAATAATAACATAATTATAATTAATCTAATTTGGGTTATATACCTTTACGCTAAAGCAAATCCACAATATAAAGAACGAATCACCAATTCGGGTTAATAATGTACACCACCAAGATATAGTCTAAATTAAGACTATATTACGTTCTTGTACACACGTAATACAACGAGCTAACCGTGATTCTAGCACGTGTAAACCGAGCTTCTACGCTAGTGAAAAAATCTACCAAAAAACCCTAGAGAGGGGCCAGGACTAAATTATAAGTAAAATCAAAAGAACACAAAAACAAACCAAAACCCTTTGTGGGTTTTGTGTTGCGATCGCAAGAGAGAAAGGAGAGGGAGAGATTGGTGTGTTGAATTATGAGGGTGGGGGGTTGTTTATATAGACCTAAACCTTGTAGCCTAAAACAAATATAAGGAAAATTTTCCTTCCCCTTTTTCCCCTCATAGCCGACGGCCCAAAACACCCCTTAGGGGTGTTCCGGAACTGTCCATTCTTCTTTCTATTTATTTTACTTACTATTTATTCCATAACGCTCGTTAATACTTAACTCTTAATTATTTAACGATCGTTAAAGTCATAGATCGGTTTAATTTAATAAATATAATAAATATATTTATTAAATAAATTAATAAATATAATAAATATATTTATTAAATAAATGAACTCTTTACGTATTGTGTGCAATCCCGTAATCTCGAGTTCGATCCTATCACACGACTATTAAATATAAGTCCATAAACTTTCAGCTCCCACTTGGACATATTTCGAATATCGTGATTACATTGACTAGAGTCTAGTTACACTAGCAATGTCACTAGTACAACTCGAGTAAGGTCTCCTGGATAAAACATTTTAATGATTCATCATTATTATTATCCTTTTATTTCTAATACAACGTTAATAAGGATATGGATCTCAGTCATTCCTTTCATTAACCATTCTATTTCTCGTTCACAGATTCAACAAGATTACCAAAACAAATTTAGGTGCGGCCGCACAAACATCTTACTAATCCCACGAGGGGCCAAACTGTATTATACTCCAAAACGAAATTGGAGGAAATAAATTCCATATTGACTACAAGCAAAACTTATGATTTTCGCAACACTTCTGAAAATAACCCTTATAGCTACCAATTACGTTTAGCTTAGATTATTCCACAGAGATGCACTAGATTCATAACAGTTCCCTGGTATCTCAAGTCTAAGGATAACTATTTATAATTTACTTGATGACAAAGATCCACAAAAGTAAAATCATATAGTTGGGATAAGTCCAATATTCGATTCATCGAATATCACCAAAATCGATCAATATACTTTCAAGTATACTCTATCGCAATTTTGATTTGTCTTAATTTAACAATATTTCCATATTATTAATCGACAACGTACATTTAGCATAACAATTTATTCATGGATTTAAAACATGTAAAATAAGATAAAAAATTAAATAATAAGAATAAACGAAACCCAATCTTTATTTTATTAAATAATAATGTCTTAACATCCTTATCCAAATACTAATTACAAATTTATTGCACGAGTTCGTTAGCTAGTTGCAGCCCAATAGCCTTGGCATGCTTAACTACCTTTGGTCTAGGCACAGTCTTAGTAAAAGGATCAACTATGTTATCATCTGTGTGAACTTTTATTAATTTTATTTCACGAGCTTCAACTTGTTCTCGAACGTAGTGATGTCTACGTTTAAAGTGTCTGGCGCCTTTCATGACTCTAGAATCATTGGCAAATATAATTGCAGCAGAACTGTCGCAATATATGAATAGGTTCTTTTATTGAAGACATCACTCCAAGATCTCCAATAAACTTCCTAATCCAAACAACTTCCATTGCAGCTTCTGAAGCAGCCATGTACTCAGATTGAGTAGCATGCATTGCAATCGTTGTCTGTTTCTTGCTCTTCTATTCAACTTCTCCTCCATTGATAACAAACACGTAACCCGTGATGAGACTGCTTTTATACATAGTCTCATCGTCCAAAACATGCTTAAAATGGTTAAAATATCATAAAATGTGCCAAATATATGCTTGTGTTTGTTAAATGTGTATTTTAGGTACGATAGTGAAAAAATGACAAAAGATCACAAGAAACAAGTGATGACGTATAGTCCCCAATCGGGTCATGAACCCGGCTCACGGGTACTACCCGCATCCGGCCCATTACTAATGGGTTGGATTAATATCATTTAAGCTTATGGGCTTCGGATGAATAGTGACCGCACATATGCGTGTGGCCCACGGCCCGGCACGGCCGGTACAGGGTTAGACAGAATTATAATCTTATTATAATTAGGATATGCCCCAAGGTAAAGGATATACACTCACCATAATTAGAAGATAACAATCAAACTAATTATGACACTTATCCTTTGCTTGGGGCCGAAGCATTGGTGACAGCCATTAGGGTTTCACTGCCTATATAAGGAACCCCCAAGGGTTCCACAAAGGTATTACATTCTACACACCCTCAACTCTCATCAGATTCTTAAACCCCAACCGATTACTTACTCTCACGCCAGAGTCTGATCGTGGGATACATTCCCACGGTAAGCCTAACGCGCGTTATTTTAGTGTGCAGGATCCCAACCAGATATTTCACTTGGTGCAGGAGCCGGAACCCAGCCAACCCGAATTAAGCCTAATTCGTGTCTAGCAAAGATCATCCAACTTTTGTATCAACAAGTTGGCGCCATCCGTGGGACCAATACACTAAGCTAGAGCAAATCTCATCTCGATCTCTCTCAAGGACGAAAGGACATTCGCAAGGAAACCCCAGGAACACGAATCATGCGAATCGGAAGTCCACAGGGGACGGGATACTCATCCCCACTCAGTCCCCTGGCAACCAAGCAGGTGGACCGAATAACCGGAGCATTTTTCAGCCCATGGGTGGAATAGGCACGTCCGCTATTACCCCACCACCAACCTCAACCTTGGACAACCCTGATCCAGGGAGTGCGCCTAAGCCCCCTAACAAGGAGCCACGCAGGCCATCGACTGAAGAAGAAGTGGAAGTTGAACCACTTAGTGAGGAAGACCTCGCTCGAGTTCTCACGCAGAACTTTGAGAGGATCGTCCCAGGAATCGCGTCTAGGTTAAACCTAGGGAGGAACCTCCAATCTAGGCTCAACTTTGTTAGAGACGTACCCGACACCTCTCCTCAGACTCAAAAGAAGAAGAGGGCACGACCCCAGGAACGAAACCTCTTTGAGGAAACCCCTCAACCTAGGAATGCGTTCGAACGTATAGGAAATCGTGTTATGCAGGAACTACTACAATTTCGTGAAGAAGGAGATAGGTCCGACGATTCAGCCGAACGGCCAGACTTGGAGTTAACCAGAACTAATCACCGCACAAGCGTGTGGGATAGGATGAATACCGGGAAGAAGGCTCCTAGCTCTTCTCACAAGAGAGACCCTCAGCCAAGGAGTGGGGCACCGCCCCTTCCCCCGGTCCCTCAGGAGAGGATTCGGATGATCATCCACCCAAGCGTCACCGACCTAGGCGTACTCCTCCACTGCCGTCAGACGATGAGGGGTACTACGGTGGCCCCTATTATCGTGAGGCGGAAGAGGAAGATCTCTCCCGCCCATGGTGTGATCCTAATCTCACCCGTCCATGGTGTGATCCCAGGGAAGATCCTTTTACTCTCCGCATACGGAATTACTCCGAGGATAAAAAGCGTCGCATACCAGCGTGCGTCAACACTTATGATGGGTCTGGTGATCCGGATAATCACCTAAAAATATTTGACACGCAGGCGAAAATCGAACGATGGCCCATGCCTATATGGTGCCAGATGTTCAATTCAACCTTGATCGGCAATGCCCGTGATTGGTTTGAGGGACTTCCTCCCCCAAGCATTGATAGCTTCACTGAACTGCGTGCTGTGTTAAAAACAATTATACGCAGCGAAATAAGTATAATAGGGACCCGGTCTCATTGGCAACCGTCAAGCAACGGCCGGGAGAATCTAAGGAGGCCTTCACCGAACGCTTCAATGACGAGTGCACGCGCACAAAGACAATGCCGGAACTCTTAAAAATTTCCGATTACATGCATGCCATAACAGACAGAGAATTAATTAGGCGGCTCAATGACAAGCGACCAGAGAGGTATGACTACCTCATGGAAAGGGCCAGGAACTTTATAGAAGGAGAAAACGCGGTAGCCGCGGCCTATCCTACAAAGGGAAACAACTATCGATCAAACGACCAGTCCAGGAGACAGTCGGGTAGTCAAAACAACCAAGGCAGTGGAAGGGGCTCAGACTACAAGAGCCAAAACAAAGGAGAACGGTCGGAGGATAAGTTCACCCCCTTAAAGATGTCCTACCGGGAGATCTTGCTGACCGAAGGGGCCAACTTCCTGAGACCTCCCCCAATGACGACTCCGGTGGACCGTCGTCAAGGATATCGCTTCTGCGAATTCCACAACGACAAGGGCCACGACACGGAGGAATGTATCCAGCTCAAGAAGCATATTGAGTCACTGATCAAGTCAGGCAAACTCAAACATTTGGTCAAGGATTGGAAGGACGGAAAGGATAACAAGAAGCACGATAAGAAGGATCCCCAATAGGACAAACCTTCGACCATATACATGATCCAATCCTGGCAACGCCGCACAAAGTAGAAAATTAGTCAAAAATTTTCACGAGGCAGAGAAATCTCATTCCCTCCCATTACGGCAAGCGACGTGACCGATGCACCTCTCACGATTGAGGTAAGCATTGGAACACACAATGTTCGCCGTATGTATGTGGATGAAGGGTCATCGGCGGAAGTACTATACGAACATTGTTTCGTACAGCTACGACCAGAAATAAGAAGCCAATTAGTACCGGCCACGTCGCCGCTCATCGGCTTTAGTGGAGACACCATCTGGCCAATAGGACAGCTGCGTCTACTAGTAACCATTGGGAATGAAGAGCATTCCACCACGGCGTGGATGAACTTTATGGTGATACGCTCACACTCTCCATACAATGGGATAATAGGAAGACCAGGTATCCTGGCCATACGAGCAGTACCCTCCACAGCTCACGAAATTATTAAATTCCCTGTGGAAGGAGGAATTGTCACCATCTATAACTCAATCATGCCAGCATCTGAATGTCATGTCGTGGCAACACCAGTCCTACCGGTCCCCGCCAAGGAAGAATCACCGCCCCTAACTGGAAGGTGGCAATCCTTCCCGATTATCCGGAACAAGAGGTGTCCATAGGAGGAACGCTCTCGGATAGCGGCAAGAGGGCCATGTTCTCTCTTCTGAAAGCAAACTTGGATGTATGCGCATGGGAGCCCAAGCATATGACGGGTGTGCCGCGTGCGATAGCAGAACATAAACTCCAAATCCGCCAGGGATATCCTCCCGTTAAGCAAAAGAAGCGTGGTCAAGCACCACAACGCAGACAAGTAATATTGGATGAAGTACGGAAATTAGTGGATGCAGGAATTATGCGCGAGGTATACTACCATGAGTGGTTATCCAACCCGGTCATGGTCAAGAAGCATGACGGGAGCTGGCGCATGTGGGTGGACTTCACAGACCTGAACAAAGCCTGTCCACAGGATTGCTATCGGTTACCAGAGATTGATTGGAAGGTGGAATCCCTATGTGGATATCCCTTTAAGTGCTTCTTAGACGCATACATAGGGTATACCACCAGATCCAGATGGCGGAAGAGGACGCGGAGAAGACGGCATTTCATACTAGTCAGGGCGTATACTTGTTGATAAAGCCTTTGACTCACAGATAGGCCGCAACCTTGAGGTCTATGTTGACGATCTAGTCATCAAAAGTCATATGGAGGAGGCACTTCTCCGTGACGTCCAAGAGATGTTTGACACATTGAGGAGGATTAATATGAAACTGAATCCAAAAAAATGCATGTTTGGGGCAACTGAAGGGATGTTCCTTAGATACATGATCGATCCGAATGGGATCAAACCTTGCCCAGAAAAGACGGACGATACAGTTACCGTCTCATCAGACGCGAAAAGAGGTACAATCATTAAATGGAAAGCTGGCCGGGCTAAAAAGGTTCTTGTCGAAGTCCGTGGAGAAGTCACTCCCCCTATTCAAAACACTCAAGAAGTGAATCAAGAAGGGAGATTTCTGTTGGACAAAGGAAGCTGAGGAAGCTTTTGGTCAGCTTAAACAACACCTCGCAGCTCTACCCATGCTAGTGGCACCCCGACCTAAGGAAGAGCTCATCATGTATCTGTCGGCTACACATGGAGCAATAAGTGCGGTACTTATGACGGATAGGGACACAGTCCAAACTCCGGTCTACTTCCTATGGCACTTATCCTTTGCTTGGGGCCGAAGCATTGGTGACAGCCCATTAGGGTTTCACTGCATATATAAGGAACCCCCAAGGGTTACACAAAGGTATTACATTCTACACACCCTGAACTCTCATCCGATTCTTAAACCCTAACCGATTACTTACTCTCACGCCGGAGTCTAATCGTGGGATACATTCCCACGGTAAGCCTAACGCGCGTTGTTTTAGTATGCAGGATCCCAACCAAATATTTCACTTGGTGCAGGAGTCGGAACCCAGCTAACCCGAATTAAGCCTAATTCGGGTCTAGAAAGGATCATCCAACTTTTGTATCAACAACAAGCAAAAACGAACACAAGAAACGAAGCCGCACAATGAACCGGGCCCTAGAGTCGATTTTCCATAAAAAGTCCTTGAAGAATTGAAGATTGTACAAAAAGGGTCCTTCATTATTGAAGAATTGATACTTTGAACCCTTGTATATTCATAATTACAAGATTAGTCCCTAAAGTTTGTCAAAATTACAAAAAGGACCCCCAACTTTGAAGAATTGGCAAGAATGGTCCCTCAAATTTGAAGACTTGTCACTTTTAGTCCTCTATGAAGACAAAGATACAAGTAAAGACCTTAAAGAATGAAGATATGTCAAAAACAGCCCTTGAAGAATCATCAAATTACAAGAAATACCCTTTGAAATACTTTGCAAAACGTTTTGTGGCCAAAGTATGAAAAACAAAACTTGTATAACAAAGGAAATCTGATTTTGGCTAATTAAACTTCAAATGAAACATCAAGAAGAATGGAGGGGTGAAATCTGTCAAACACTAAACCTTACCTAGACCAACTAGTGTGTGCCGCGTGCCCCAATAACCCTTTTTATCCAATCACAAACCACCACACTGCCACATCCATATCCACTAAGCCGGTTTAATAACTAATTATTTAAGTTAGTTATAAACACGCGCTAAACACATATTCAAACCCAAACAAAGATCAAACTCCATACTGTTTACTCAAGAACACAAATTGGGGATTTGTGTTTAAGCAACAATTAGACCATAATCTCGTCCAGATTTGAGATTAAGGGTGCACTAAACAAACCCAACTCCTAAATCCCTTGCCACATCACCACAAAAGTCACATGATACTTACCTTGCCTCACTTTTGGAGAAGAAGACAAAGATAGCCAGTGAAATCAACGAACCACAATGTAGCTTCATTTTTAAGCTCATTAGGACACCTTGCATCAATTTCTCACCAACTGGCATCACTTGTTCTACACAAACGTCCAATTCAGTAAAGAAAAATTCAAACTTCAAAGGGCAAAAGAGGAACTTCATCATTAGGGTTTATAGTTTTTATTCAGCTTTCTAGAATCATTGTGAGCCTATATAAAAGCCTTAGGGTTTTACTTTTACATTTGCTCTTGGTTTTTCTTTGGTCACTTTTCTGTAAAGCCTATGTTCAATGGAATGAAATAGTGTTTGAATTTGTTGACGAAATCTAAGTGCCACTCTTATTATCTTGTTATTGTTGATCTAAGTTTGTGTTTCTAAAATTTTTAAGGATTGGTTTTTAGTATTGTACAAGTTATTGCAAAAGTTTTTCCAAAACCTGATTTTTTTCTAAGTGTTGTTCAAACACTTGAACTTTTTGGATCAAAAGTTGATCATAGCACCTTGATAAGAATATTATCAAGGTGTAGTGAGGCTTGTGGTTTGGGAAGGATCAAGGAGTGGGGTTCAAGCTTGAAAGATTGGTCATTTTCCATTTTTCATACAATCTGTTATTGTTGACTTTGTTTGATCTCAGCAGGGTGTTTTGTGGTAAGCTAGTGGTTGTTAAGCTACCACTTAAGCTCTAAAATTCGTGAGTGTGGATGTGCATTCATGAGGTTTGTCCTTTTTTTCTTGAAAAATCTGTCAAGAAAGTGATTTTATGTGATTTGGTTAACTGCTGTTGTATGTGGTGTTCGTGTGGCTTAAATCTTATTCTAACTGCATGATAATGTTGTTATGATGTTAGTTTAGGCTTGGTATAACCTGAAAACATTTTTACTTTGCAAAATTTTGATCTTCAAAAGTTAAAAGGGTGTTTGGGTCTACTGATTTATGTTTTGAATGTTTGATTGAGTAGTTGTGTAAGGGTGTTTAGTGTTTTTATCTGTTATTGAAGTACATGTGTGCTGATATTTGCAAGTCTTGTGCTCTTAAACATCAAATCCTAATTTGTGCTATATCTTCTTTGTTCTTGCCTGTTTTGAATTGAAAATTTGGGAACACTTAGAGTGTATGCTAATTTACAGTTAACAAGGATAACAAAGTTATTATAAGCTGATAAGTAGATTTGAGGGTTTAAAATTGGGTTTGTGGTCAAGTATATCAGCAAGTAAGGTCTTTGTGTTCATCTGAGTTCATCAGTAAGTAACATAGGCTTAAATCTAGATCTAATCTTTAAACCAGTGCTTGAAACCAATTTATTTATGCTTCATTAAGTTTATTTAAGTTGTTGTATAAGTTTGGTTCAATTTGGTTGGCTTAATCTGCTTATTTTGCTTAGTTCATCATAAACTACTTATTTTTCATATCTAGACCATATCTGAGCACTGTTTGAATTAACTGCACTAATTGGCTGGGTGTTTTGTGGTTTGTTGCTTGTTATTGACTCCTTATAACCTACTTGTTAAAATGGTGCCTAGTTTGTCCATTGAATCCAACAAAAGTCAACTAAAAACAACAAGTCAATTAAGTCAAACTGTGGGAACCCTTTCCCACTGCTACTAGCCACTGCTAGTGTTAATTTGTGAACAACTTGTCAATAAGCTGTAATAGCTTATTTTATTGTGCAAAAACTTTGTTTTGGTAATCAATCTTCCTTATTTGACCCATTTGACTAAACTGGAGCTTTGCAGCCTTTGACTTTTAGGTTTGACTAGAAAACGAATTGACTTTTCTTTTTTAAAACAGCTTATTGCTTATTCCAGCTTATTCAGTGTGCTTATTTGAAATCTTATTGATTATTTTGCTTCATTAAGTCATTACAAAGCTTTTGCAACTTGAATCAGCCTTTGAAGTGGTATAGAACTCAAAAACGACTATTTTGTCGTTTTGTGTAGAGAGCTTTTGCTTATTTCAGGCTTATTTCTTGGGCTTATTCAAAATTTATTTTTACAAACAGCTTTATAATCTCATTAGAAGGATGTGTGTCAAATTACAGCTTATGGCATTAACTTATGGCTTAATGGGCCAAAAAGCCTATTAAGAATAAGCTGTTTTCATTTAAGCTGTGATAAGCACTTATTCAGCTTTTGGGCCTTTAGAGTTTTATGTTTAGAATCAGATTTGAAGCTAGACTGGAAGTTTTGGGCTTATCTGGACAACATTTTCTTATTGGGCCTTAAATAAGCCCATTAAGCTAACTGTTTGGACTTTTAGCCCATTTGGAGGCCCATTAGGGGTATTTTTGTAATTTCAAGTTCATTTTCTGTTTAATTAGGTTAAAATAAACTTTTGCAAGTTTTTAGAATTTTTTTATAAATTTTGTATTTTTATTAATATTTTCTTATTATATTAAAAATTGTTTCTAGGATTTTTGCAACTTTTTCATTTTTCCTAGGTGAAATATATCAAGTTAGGATTTTTAAAACTTTTAGATTAATTTTCTTGTCATTTAATTAATTTTTAGGATTATTTTAATATTTTAATAGTTTTTAATCATTTTAAATAGTTTTAATTAATTTTTAATTTTTCAAAAATAGTTTTTAGTTTAATTAAGTTATTTTAGAGGTTTACAAATTGAAAAATCTCATTTTGGGCTTTTTGTTAATTAAATTGATTTTTTGGGCTTTAATTAGCATTAAAAAATTATTATTTAATTAAATAAAAGGTTTGAGTGATTTTTGATTTTTGTAAACTCTAATTTCCCTTTTTAGGATTTAGTGTAATTTTTTAGGAATTTTTAGGATAATTTTTAAATTTTGTCACGTTTTACGGTTTTACGTTTACGGCTTTCGTCTTAGTTTTACTTTAATCGTAACCGTCATCCTTTTCTCTTTTCTTTCTTCATAATATTAATCACAAACATTTAATCATCTCTTAATACAACACACAAGCCTCCTTGAGAACGAACTCACCTTTGGGTCATTTGTGCGCGGTTTTCCTAAACCGTCGTACTTACCTTAATTACCTTGTTTTCCTAAACGAGTGTAAAATTACAACTATCATTTTTGGCGCCGCTGCCGGGGAGGCGTGTTGTGTTTTGATTTGAACAAATTTTGTTGTGATATTATCCATAAATAGTAATTGTGTGTTTTAGAACTCTAAGCACACGTATTATCGGTTTTCGTTTTTTGTGTGAGTATTATTACTATATTGTATACGTATCACAATAAATTCACAAGTACTCCAAAAGTGTGAAAACACAACCTTGATTTGGGATTTCATCACTCAATCATTGTATTCGAATCTCAAACAAAGAAAAAAAAAGCAAAATAGATAATTACTTTCGTGAAGCTTGATTTTAATTAACACAAACTATAAGGTGGGTATAAGGCGGTTGTATTTAACGACCTAAGGAAAAAAGGCTCTTAAGTGCTTAGTGCCGCCTCGTTTCCCCTGCTTGCTTGTGCGTGTTAAGAGAAAAAGGGCTAATCGAGGGTTTGCCAACCAAAGTATTATCTACGTATCTATATATTTTCTTGGTTTCAAAAGATTAAACCCTTTTGAACGTTTTGGTGTTTAATAAGTGTGTAAACACTTATCCTTTTGCCACTAAAATCAAGGAAAAACAAGACCTTATCATGTGTTTTATTTCGTAAAAGTCGGAATTACGTGTGGTTTTGTGTTTTTATGATAAAATAGGTACAAATGATCAAAAGAAGAGAAAACACGGGATTTCACGGTCAAAAGATGAAGAAAAGTCCAAAAAGAGACGAAGACGAAGTCAAAGACCAAAAGTGTGCCCAAGTTCACGTAAACCGACACGGTTTTGAAGATAATTTCAAGAAAACCAAAATCGAGCTCGATTTAGTGGATTAAATCATTTACGAAGATAATCGAGACAAGTGGGTCCCACATTCGGGTTAATGGGCTCAATGGCCCATTTGAAATTGTATTTTGCTTATTAAAAGTCACTTGGCCCAATTAAGCCCAAATGCAAATCAAACGGATGGAAGAATTTAATGGGCCAAAGCCCATTTTGGCTTGTTTAAATAAATGAGACGGAAGAATTAAGCCCTAATTGGGCCAAGCCCAGTTTTCTAAAATCAAACGGAATGAGTAAATAGCAAGTGAAATTTATTGGTCAAACAATTACCCATAATTTACTCCCAACCGTTCCTACCATGCACCCTCACCTCACTTAATTCCAACCTTTTAACTCCCTTTTATCCCCTCACCCACGTGTTTGTACACACACATTTCAACCACAAAATAAATAAACTATTTACCCCCACCCATTGTGTTTCGATAACAACAAGAAACTTCCCCTCTCACTGTTCACCCACAATTCTTTCTTTCTCCTCCACTTTTACACAGCCATTTTTTCATCAAAACCCTAATTTTACCCAGCAAAAATAACCCACGAAAATTGGGGGTTTTACCTTTATGGTTTAATTCACATCAAAATAAATTAAATCCCCCAAAAATTCGGATGCAAACACTCACTGTGGTCCTCTCATCCTGACGTGGCACGAATCCACCAATCACCATTCCATGCTGGCAATCCGTGGATACCAAAATCAGTCACAACCGTTGGAATCAAGAGAGAAGAGGAAAAGAAGAATGAATGGCTGTGATCCTTCACCTTGGGCACCAAGGAGAACCTAGAAGGTTCGGGCTTCTCCTATAAAACCCCCTTTCATGTGTAATTTTAGATAGCTTTTCTTTACTTTTTATTTTTCAGTTAAATTAGATTAGGATTTAAATCTTGTATTTTAATTTTCCAGTTAATGTAATTTGATTTTTAATAAATGAAAAGTTGATATTTAATCTTAATCTCGTCTCATTTTTATTTCCAGTACTGTTTTTATCTCAAAATTTTTAATCTGTTTTTATATTAATTGTTACTGTTCTCGGAAGTTATTATTATTCATATAAAAAAATAAAAAAATAAAGGAAAGTGATAAAAATTTCCCCCACTGGGAGATTTAAATCTATTGTTCATACTTGGATTGGTAAATGTTCGGGTAGAAAGTTTTTGTTCGAGGCTTGTTTGATTCGAAGGTGGTGTTTGTTTTGATTCGATCCGGTTCACAAGTACGCTCAGCGCGTTACTTCGGCTCAAAGGTTTCATCTCAAGGTTCTTCTCCTTTCTTTTTTATTTTTATGTTAAAGATTAATTTCTGTTTAAGTTTTATTTGATTTAAAACTGCTTATTTAGATTTTTGTTTAATATCTGCTTTTGTGTTTTGAATAACACTGTGGATCTGCTCACTGTTTTGATGTCTCATCATTTGTTTGATTTGCTAATTGTTAAGGATTATTATTTGCTAGTTGTTTAAGGATTATTATTTGCTAGTTCACTGTTTGGATTTATTTTAAGATTGGATTTAATTTAGCTTTACGGTTTAGCTTATTTATCTAGTAGCTTATTTGTTTTCAGCTTATTGGTCAGTTCTTATTTGATTTTCAGCTTATTGTTTGGTTTGCCTGCTTACTTTCTTGTCAATGCTTTTTCAGTTTTGCTTATGTTCTTTTAATCACTACTTATTTGGATTATCAGCTTTTTGTCTATTAGCTTTACTTTTGCTTATCTAGTGTTTGCAAAGTTAACAGATTCAACTGATCTGTTAACTCTTTCTGTCCAAAATAAAAGTGCCATAAAGCTAAAAAAAATTAAAATAGCTAAAATTTTTTGTCTGTCGAGGGTTTCGAACCCTCGACCTCTCGTTCCAGAATCCAAAGCCTCAATTATCTCTGCCAGCACCTTTTTTATGTTTACTTTGCATATTTGAATTAATATAGGGTTAATTAGTAGTAGGCAGTTTTAAATTTAATAGATTAAATCAAGTTTTATGTTTTATTGAAATTTTATTTAAAAGTTTTACTTAATTAATTTCTTTAATTCAGTTTTAAAAATAAAAGGATAAAAATATTTCTTTTATTTAAATTACTTTTGCAATTAGTTTTCACATTAGTTTTCATTTTATTAGTTTTGTCTTTTATTTAAAAATAGTTTTTGTTAAAAGTTTTTAAAATTAGTCTATTTCAATTTATTTAGTCTTATTAAAATTAGATTTAGATTTAGATTTATAATTTATTTTCTAAAATTAATTTTAATTAAGTTTTAAAATAGTTTTATATTTTAAATTAGTTTAAATTAGTTTTCAAATTTATTTAAGTTTTAAATTAGTTAATTAAATAGTTTTCTTTTAATTAAATAGTTTATAATTAGATTAAAATTTCCAAAAAAAAAAATATTATTTACCAAAAACAAAGTTAAGTCGAAACGTTAAAATTGGCTTTCAATTCGAGTCGAGTCGAGGAATAACGAACTTAATTGCAATACCCTAGTAAAATCCCTGTATCAAATGGCGCCGATGCCGCTTCGCTCGTACGATTGACGATTTTTCGTGAAGATGTTTGGATTTTGGGATCCGTTCTTTTTGAACGTTAATTTTCTTGCACAAAAAAATTAAAACACAAAAAAATCAAAAACTTAAAAATACAAAAAAAAATTAAAAAATCACAAAAGCAATTTCTTCCCTAAGAATTGCACCAAAAAAAAAATTAACAAATCCAAAAGTAATACTTTTTCCTAAAAGTATTACACCAAAAATATTACGTATTAGTGTTAATTTTTAGTTCGATTTCTTTCGATTTTTATTATATATATATATTTTTCTAAAAAATACAAAAAGATTTTTCTTCTATTATAATATATTACGTAGCATAATAATTATTGTTATTTTGTTTTCTTTCGACACTACCATGGATAATCGTCCGATTTGGGAAATCTTGCAAGAAGGGCGTTATAAGATTATGTCCGAGGAGTGTTCGACTTGTGGTGGGCCTCATGCTTATTTTAATTGTGACAAAACTTATGAGGAGGTTTATAATAATGAGGAAAGTATGTGTTATGATACTAATACTTATTTTGGCTCCCCTAGTTTTCCTACGACTAGTGACCCACCACAATATGATCAACGGTTTTATGGGGAATTTCAAAATCAAGGGTTTTCAAATAATGAAGGTTTTCCACATGACGGCAATTTTCAAAACTTTAATCAAATGGACATGCACAACCCTCAAATGGACTTGATTCTACAAAAATTGACCGAACATGAGAAAATCATGGAAGAAATGCAAGAATCTACTCGACAAATGCAAGAGTCCAACGATAGGAAATTCATGCTCATTTTAGAAACCTATCAAGATCAATTTGATATTGAGCCATCTTTGAGTGATGATATTGAGGCTAACACCACTACTAGTAGTGATGTTCCCACTGTGGTTCCTTCCATCTTTCCGCCAATAAAGGAGAGACAAGGCCCGGAGATTATCATGAGTTTTACTCACCCTCCGGTGTTGACACCCACGGATACTATTAGCTCACCTATTGAGGAAATTCCCGAGATTACACTTGAGCCTTCATTACCCGTTGATGACCCCATTTCTTTTATGCCTCCTTCACCTACCCCTTCAAATGACTTTATGCTTTCTTCAAATCCTCTTAGCGAGACATGTTTTGAGAAACCAATTTTTGAGGAGTATGAGTGCATAGAAGAAGAACCCATAAGTTGTCCCACACCTAAGGAGTTTGCAGATAGGGATGAGTTATCTTGTGATTCCGATTACATTTTTAATTATTCCTCGGGATCGGATGAGGATGATTCTCCTATTTTACCAAGACCGACTTTTGAAAACCATGATACTAATGATTTATCGGATTCTTTACTCATTAGTGATGACTTTTATACCCCGAGTATCGAGAAATTCCATCACGAGGATGCTTTTTATGATCCCGTGTTATTGGATTTCTCGCATGAGCTTAATTGTGATCATGGTATTGATGAGAAGGCAAATGGTGTTTTAAAACTTGATATTGATATTGATTTTGAGAACTCGGATTTTGATAAATTCACATTTTCCTCTTCGCCAATTACTTTTGAGTCTACCATCGATTCTCATCCAATTATCGAGGAGTTACCTAATCAACACTCCTCTAATGAGAGTTACGTTCACCACATTCGTGAGGATTTAACTTTTCATCAAATCCCACAAATGAATGATGGTTTCGTACTTGATCATGATCTCTTCGAAAGAATTTCTAAAATCCTAAATGAGGGGAACGACAAACCTTTGTTTGACGAGCCTATCTATGATGAAGAAATCGAAGAGATTCACGTTCATGAGGATGAATGCTTTGACCCGGGAGGTGACATTGACCATTCTTTGATTGATACCTTTACGGCTTTGCCGAATAGTGACCATCCTATGTTTTTGGGGGATGACAATTTGTCTCCTTTACCCACCCCACCTCCCGTGGATCACGACCTCACATACTTTTCGTATGTTGAGCGGATTTTTCTCCCTTTCATGACTTATCCTCCTGCCTCTCATTTATTATGTTCCTTCGGGACCGAGGATAAGATTTTTGATCCCGGTATAACATTCGAGGCTTCCACATGGACCATTTAATTCGGGGTCGAGTCAGGCTCGGGACTCGGTTAACAAAAACAAGCGCTTCTCGGGAGGCAACCCGATTATCTATCTTTTATTTATTTTCTACAATAAGTGTAGGGGGAGCCGTGTAGGTTGTTTGTTTTGTGTGTTGTGATTGTGTAGGGACATGTGCTTTGATGATCCACTTTTGGTACTTTTGACGAGACCCGTGTTCCCGTGTTTCCCGTGTACCCGATTCCTTCGATAAGTTTTTGCTATTGTGATTCAATCTTGTATATTAATAAAATAAATAATGTAATCACTTTAGTTGTCCTTTCCTTAACTCGATTTTAAACAACGTACTCAATGTCCTAAGTGTAGGGGAGTTTATTTTCTCACATGCTTAAACATTGAGGACAATGTTTATATTAAGCGTAGGGGGGATTTCTATCGAAATTTTAGTGGCCTTTTCCATGAATTTGATCCCATTTTAACCGGAAAATTTTTAAAAAAATTTCAACGTTTTTCAAATTTTTGATCTATTTTGGCCTTGTAGTATTTTTCTTTTATTTTTCTTTTGTCATCGCATCATAATATTTCCCGTTTCAAGAATAAAGTCAAAAATAAATAAATGAATAAAATGGTTTTAACAAGTTTAGATATCTTTGATATATTAGGTCCGTCGTGAATATTTTGACTCAACCCGAGTTTACTTATCCAAGTTAACTCTAGCTAGTATCCTTAACCATATGGACCTTAATTGGTTTATTAGGCTAAGCATCCACGAGTCTCATTCCTTGAGATTTTAAATTGTGGAGAACGAGAGATGATAGATTTAATTATAAGTTCGGTATTCTTTCATTAACTTATGTGAGTTAATTATGAGCTTTTTCTCCCATCACTTGTTAATAAATATATTTGCAATAAATAAGGTTGTACGATTTAAAAGGTTACTTAGCTTCTAGCACAAGATCGCTTAAAAGTTGCTCGGTATTAATTAGAGTTCATAGCCAAGGCATAACTTATTGAAGTGGGATGCGAATATTGGCTTATCCAAAAAGGCCCTAACAAGGCATGAGGATACCCGAGTCCAAAAAGGCCCTAACAAGGCATGAGGATTCACTTTTTTTGCTAAGGATCCAGAGATTGTGAAGATCATTAATCCAAATCAATATGATGGATCAAGACACACGACGAGAAGCAATTACTCCCCTAAAGATCATGGAGAAGTCTATCCAAAAAGAGCCTAACAAGGTATGAGGATAAATAGATCCAAGTCCGAAAAGGAGGCGGATCGTTGTATATCAAAATCCTAAATAAAGAATAGGATAAATGAAGAAGTCGTGGTCAACGTTTGAAGCATCTTTCACTCCTAATGAAGATGTGTACCAAAAAGAAGAGAAGACCATAATTTCAAGATCGTCTCTCAAGATTTGAAGTTTGAAGTACAAGCCAAATATCGGTCCGATAAAGGTCTCAAATCGTGAAACGAGTTATGCCAAGATATGAACTTTTTGAGGTCTCGAGAAGCAGTTTTAAAAGATTTTGTCCTTTAGCTAACTATTGATTAAATCGTCCCACTTTATTTTCGGCCTAAATAAATTATCGAAATAAGTCAAAAATGCATCCTCGTGATCATTCAAGACAAAAATAAAATACAAGAGATACACCGTAGGAATAAGGGGGTCTAAGTGATTAACTAAACCGCACGAGTAAGTGTTAGTTGTGCTAACTTGTAATAACAATGATCTCGTTTTTATGCTTGGTATGGGGAACGTGAAACTTGAGGGTGATTAATATTCATGACACCAAAGCCCTAATCTAAATCTTAGATTTATTTACGAGTTTCTTCCATCAAATAATTTCAAGTTAATAAAATTGTTATAACTTTTGTCTCTTTCTTAAGTTTTATCTTTTCGTCATAGTAGTAGTAATAATAGTAATAGAGGCCATTATGGGTTGATTATGAGAAAAATGTAATTTAATGCTTTACAACTATGCATTGCATGGGGTCATTGTAATGGTCAAGTGTAGGGGATTTAATAAGTGTGTAAACACTTATCCTTTTGCCACTAAAATCAAGGAAAAACAAGACCTTATCATGTGTTTTATTTCGTAAAAGTCGGAATTACGCGTGGTTTTGTGTTTTTATGATAAAATAGGTACAAATGATCAAAAGAAGAGAAAACACGGGATTTCACGGTCAAAAGTTGAAGAAAAGTCCAAAAAGAGACGAAGACGAAGTAAAAGACCAAAAGTGTGCCCAAGTTCACGTAAACCGACACGGTTTTGAAGATAATTTCAAGAAAACCGAAATCGAGCTCGATTTAGTGGATTAAATCATTTACGAAGATAATCGAGACAAGTGGGTCCCACATTCGGGTTAATGGGCTCAATGGACCATTTGAAATTGTATTTTGCTTATTAAAAGTCACTTGGCCCAATTAAGCCAAAATGCAAATCAAACGGATGGAAGAATTTAATGGGCCAAAGCCCATTTTGGCTTGTTTAAATAAATGAGACGGAAGAATTAAGCCCTAACTGGGCCAAGCCCAGTTTTCTAAAATCAAACGGAAGGAGTAAATAGCAAGTGAAATTTATTGGTCAAACAATTACCCATAATTTACTCCCAACCGTTCCTACCATGCACCCTCACCTCACTTAATTCCAACCTTTTAACTCCCTTTTATCCCCTCACCCACGTGTTTATACACACACATTTCAACCACAAAATAAATAAACTATTTACCCCCACCCATTGTGTTTCGATAACAACAAGAAACTTCCCCTCTCACTTTTCACCCACAATTCTTTCTTTCTCCTCCACTTTTACACAACCATTTTTTCATCAAAACCCTAATTTTACCCATCAAAAATAACCCACGAAAATTGGGGGTTTTACCTTTATGGTTTAATTCACATCAAAATAAATTAAATCCCCCAAAAATTCGGATGCAAACACTCACTGTGGTCCTCTCATCCTGACGTGGCACGAATCCATCAATCACCATTCCATGCTGGCAATCCGTGGATACCAAAATCAATCACAGCCGTTGGAATCAAGAGAGAAGAGGAAAAGAAGAATGAATGGTTGTGATCCTTCACCTTGGGCACCAAGGAGAACCTAGAAGGTTCGGGGTTCTCCTATAAAACCCCCTTCCATGTGTAATTTTAGATAGCTTTTCTTTACTTTTTATTTTTCAGTTAAATTAGATTAGGATTTAAATCTTGTATTTTAATTTTCCAGTTAATGTAATTTGATTTTTAATTAATGAAAAGTTGATATTTAATCTTAATCTCGTCTCATTTTTATTTCCAGTACTGTTTTTATCTCAAAATTTTTAATCTGTTTTTATATTAATTGTTACTGTTCTCGGAAGTTATTATTATTCATATAAAAAAAATAAAAAAAAAAGGAAAGTGATTAAAATTTCCCCCACTGGGAGATTTAAATCTACTGTTCATACTTGGATTGGTAAATGTTCGGGTAGAAAGTTTTTGTTCGAGGCTTGTTTGATTCGAAGGTGGTGTTTGTTTTGATTCGATCCGGTTCACAAGTACGCTCAGCGCGTTACTTCGGCTCAAAGGTTTCATCTCAAGGTTCTTCTCCTTTCTTTTTTATTTTTATGTTAAAGATTAATTTCTGTTTAAGTTTTATTTGATTTAAAACTGCTTATTTAGATTTTTGTTTAATATCTGCTTTTGTGTTTTGAATAACACTGTGGATCTGCTCACTGTTTTGATGTCTCATCATTTGTTTGATTTGCTAATTGTTAAGGATTATTATTTGCTAGTTGTTTAAGGATTATTATTTGCTAGTTCACTGTTTGGATTTATTTTAAGATTGGATTTAATTTATCTTTACGGTTTAGCTTATTTATCTAGTAGCTTATTTGTTTTCAGCTTATTGGTCAGTTCTTATTTGATTTTCAGCTTATTGTTTGGTTTGCCTGCTTACTTTCTTGTCAATGCTTTTTCAGTTTTGCTTATGTTCTTTTAATCACTACTTATTTGGATTATCAGCTTTTTGTCTATTAGCTTTACTTTTGCTTATCTAGTGTTTGCAAAGTTAACAGATTCAACTGATCTGTTAACTCTTTCTGTCCAAAATAAAAGTGCCATAAAGCTAAAAAAATTAAAATAGCTAAAAAATTTTGTCTGTCGAGGGTTTCGAACCCTCGACCTCTCGTTCCAGAATCCAAAGCCTCAACCATCTCTGCCAGCACCTTTTTTATGTTTACTTTGCATATTTGAATTAATATAGGGTTAATTAGTAGTAGGCAGTTTTAAATTTAATAGATTAAATCAAGTTTTATGTTTTATTGAAATTTTATTTAAAAGTTTTACTTAATTAATTTCTTTAATTCAGTTTTAAAAATAAAAAGATAAAAATATTTCTTTTATTTAAATTACTTTTGCAATTAGTTTTCACATTAGTTTTCATTTTATTAGTTTTGTCTTTTATTTAAAAGTAGTTTTTGTTAAAAGTTTTTAAAATTAGTCTATTTCAATTTATTTAGTCTTATTAAAATTAGATTTAGATTTAGATTTATAATTTATTTTCTAAAATTAATTTTAATTAAGTTTTAAAATAGTTTTATATTTTAAATTAGTTTAAATTAGTTTTCAAATTTATTTAAGTTTTAAATTAGTTAATTAAATAGTTTTCTTTTAATTAAATAGTTTACAATTAGATTAAAATTTCCAAAAAGAAAAATATTATTTACCAAAAACAAAGTTAAGTCGAAACTTTAAAATTGGCTTTCAATTCGAGTCGAGTCGAGGAATAATGAACTTAATTGCAATACCCTAGTAAAATCCCTGTATCAGTGTTCCACCAACGTTCTAAAGTCATCGAAGGCGTTCACTTCACGTGATCGTTTTCATTCCTTTAGGCTCCTTTAATCGAGAGATTTGATTTGAGGAGAGATTTGTAGATTTGTGTCTACGTAATACATCATAAAAATCCAAAAAAGTAAAAAAAAACAATCAAAAGCACAAAAAAATTGAAAAATTAAAAACACAAAAAAGAATCTTCTTTGCTCATCCCCAAGTTGTACGTGACGTTTATGCAAACTCGTAACCAAGCAAGACGTGCACGTAAACGTAGAAACCGAAAGGAAACCACAACAAACCTTTCTAGTGAAGAATCTCCTATTGGCGAACCCATCGTAGAACAAGAAGCAACCATGGCAAATCGAACTATGATGGAGTTACTTCAGGCACCCACCGAGGGTTATGGAGAGGCTATTGTGATTCCCGCTATCCTTACAGAGAATTTTGAGGTTAAGACGGGTTTGTTGTCCATGATTCAAAACAACAAGTTTCGTGGTGACGGGAAGGACAACCCTCACAACCATATCCGCCAATTCAATCGTCTTACCGCCACTTGCAAGTTTAAGGACATCTCTAACGACTCGATTAAGATGATGCTTTTTCCGTATTCCTTAGCGGGGCCCGCTAAAATTTGGTTAGAGAAAGAGCCACCCAATTCTATATTGACGTGGAAGGATCTCGTTTCGAAGTTCGTGAACCAATTTTTCCCGCCTTCTAAGGCTACGCATTTGAAAAACGAGATTTCAAAATTTTCACAAGAGTATAATGAGAGTTTTTCAACGGCTTGGAATAGGTTTAAGGAAATGTTACATGAGTGTCCTCACCATGGTTTTTCCGACTTGCATCAAATTGACACGTTTTACAATGGCTTGAACGATCATGAGAGAGATTATCTTAATGCCGTCGCGGGTGGTAATTTTTTGTGTAAAACGGTCGAGGAAGCATTGTTGATTATAGAGAATAGGTCTAAGGTCTATAGTCCTCGTAGCACATCGAATGTTCATAAGACTTCGTCTTCGCCTTCGTCTTCGCCTTCGCCTTTGTTGGAAATACGTTTTTACGTATTTAGGAAGATTCGGTCACTCCGATAATATATTAAGTAGTAGCTCGTAGTCTAGATATCTTTATATATATCAAACAAGGAAAAGTCCGGTCCATGCTTGTATGGCCGGCCCAATTGTAAGCCCAAGCCAATCTTATGGGCTTTGTATAGAAACCCTCTCCTTAGATGGAGAGGGTGTTGGTTCACATAACTTTACACATAGTAAAAGTGTGTTTTCATACTTTATCTCTCAAAGTGTGTGTATGTTCTTACCATATTACTATCTCTTTCTCTCTCTAAACATAAGAAAGATTTACAATATCCTTCAGCTCAGAAGCCATACTTCATGAAATAGGACCCAGTAACATTAGCTGTGGTCTTGTCCCAAATAACCCTACTTCATCATCATTTACACCACCTTCTAGGAATGAATGGGATACGTTGTTTCAACCGTTATTTAATGAATTCTTTACTCCTCCAAGTATTGTTGCTACAGAACCTGAGGTAATAGCTCCGGTAACCGAAGTTGTCGCTCCAGCAACCGAAGCACAATCAGATACGTCTACACCTACAATTGGTCAAGATATACCTTCAACGAGTAATTCTCAACCTACTACCGAATCAACTACTCATGTCATGCCTATTGATGATGAAGAGGATGATGATGATCACGATTTGGAATTCGCTCAAATGCGTGAACTTCCATTCTTTGGTGTACCAATTCCTGACTCTAATCTAGCCGGGTCGTCCACCTCAGAGGAAGCTCCTACTACGGTCTACTCCAATCCACGGATTCGTGAACATGACAACAAGTGGACAAAGGATCATCCTATAGATTCTATTATTGGTGACCCTAATCATCCGGTATCCACACGAACCCAGTTACAAGAAAATGCAATGTTTTGTCATTTTGATGCTTTTCTCACTGAAGTTGAACCTAAAACATGGCAAGAAGCTTTTACTCAATCCTGTTGGATAGAAGATATGCAAGATGAACTTAATGAATTTATACGTCTTGAAGTATGGTAACTTGTCCCATGCCTGGATCAAGTGTAATTACTCACTTTGAAATGGGTTTACAAGGTGAAACTCGACGAGTTAGGCGGAATATTGAAGAACAAAGCTCGACTAGTAGCTCGTGGATACAAGCAATTATTAGGCATCGAATTTATGGAATCCTTTGCACATGTTTCCCGTTTGGAAGCTATTAGACTATTCCTCGCTTATGCAGCCCACATGAATATGATCATCTATCAGATGGATGTGAAGACGGCATTTCTGAATGGTGAAATCAAGGAAGAGGTCTATGTTCAACAACCGGATGGTTTTGTGAATCATAAATATCCTAATCATGTGTAAAAGCTTAAGAAGGCTCTTTATGGGTTGAAGCAAGCTCCACGCGCATGGTATGATCTATTGTCACAATTCCTCATTACGCAAGGCTTCGCTAAAGGCAAGGTGGATCCCACGCTGTTCATTCAGAAACGAGGTAAAGATATGATTATGGTACAAAAATATGTTGATGATATTATATTTGTAGCCTCGACCCAAACCTTATCCGATGAGTTTGGGACACTCATGTCTTCTAAGTTTAAGATGTCAATGATGGGAAAGGTATCATTCTTCTTAGGACTTCAGATATCTCAGAGTCCTAGAGGCATCTTTATCAATCAATCCAAGTATGCCCTTGAATTACTTAAGAAATATAAGATGGAATCTTGCGACCCCGTAGACACTCCAATGGTGGAACGAACTAAGCTTGATGCAGATCCACATGGAGTTGTAGTTGATCCTACACTTTATCATGGAATGATCGGTACTCTTCTGTATATCACAACTAGTCGACCTGATCTTCAATTTTCTATGTGTATGTGTGCTCGGTATCAAACTCGACCTACTGAGTTACACTTAGCTACTGTTAAACGGATCTTTCGGTATCTTAAAGGAACCATTAATCAGGGACTTTATTATTCGAAGGACTCTTCGATTGCACTAATGGCATATGCAGATGCGGATCACGCGGGTTGTCAAGATACAAGGCGTAGCACAAGTGGAACTTTGCAACTACTAGGAGATCGACTAATCAGTTAGGCATCTAAAAGGCAGAAAAGCGCTGTAATTTCAAGTACGGAAGCAGAATACATAGCTATGTCCGGTTGCTGTGCTCAAATTCTTTGGATGAGATTGCAATTAACCGACTATGGTCTAGGTTTCAACAAAATTCCGATATACTGCGACAACAAGAGTGTAATTGCCTTATGCCGCAACAATGTTCAATTCTCTCGGTCGAAGCATATTGACATTCGCTACCACTTTATCAAGGAGCAAGTGGAAAATGGAGTGATAGAGCTTTACTTTGTCTGATCTGAGTATCAATTGGCGGATATTTTCACGAAGGCTTTAGATCGCGCTCGAATGGAATTTTTGGCCGACAAGCTAGCTTTGAGAACTTTCTCGCCCGAGACTCTAAAGGAATTGGCAGATGAAGCGAAAGAATAGTGGTGGTAAACTATTCTCCGCATCCTTGGTGATCATCTGTATATATTGTTTATATTTTTATCCACAAAAGCATAATACAAAAATATAAAACCATATAAAAACCATAAAAATTAAAAAATCTAGAAAAATTCAAAAATATTTTTACTTTATTTTTCAAAGGCATGTCTTTTGGTACGATAATATTTACGGCCTTAGAAATCTTGATTAATATCGACACGCCGCCATAAATAGAGTTCGTACAAAAGTTGTAAATATTTCATAAAACATGCCTATATGGCTTGTAGTTATTTCAGACTGCAACCCGTTTTTTATATTAAAGTCAAGTATTTCTTATGAAAGCTTTGGCTCACAACAGGAATTAACTTTCTCGGGCAAGGTTTACTTTAAAACCTTGTAAGGGATCAAGTTTTCTTTATAACTTGGTCTGACACAAATCTATGTACGCTTCAGTGCATTTATTTGTTAAAACAAGAGAAGTCTTGTTTTTATGAAGCTATCATCTCTACAACCATAGTTATCTACAATTGGTATCTACATACTCGACGATGTGACTACTCAAATGACGACTACAACTCTTTCAATAGAACACGGGTCAACAATTGAGGGGGAGCAATTGTCAAGCATTCAGAATCTTCGATGCCGAAAGTGCCAAGTTCACAAACTGGTGTCAAGACAAAAATACCAATCGTACATGTGGTGTCAAGAGATGACTTCAGACGTGACGCGGCGACCAACATTTGCCGACAAGAACCATGTGAACTTATCATATGATGTTTGTTGTCCCATATATTTGTGATGATTAAACAAGAAAGAAAGGTAGATAAAAGATGAATTCTAGAGAGAGAAAGTAGTGAGAGAAACAGAGAGAAGTGTGTGAGAAACTTGGTGAATATTAGATTAGGAGAATAGAAAAATGAGACAACCAACCTCTTCTTACATGCAAGGAGAGGTTTATATAGCCTTGCCTACATGTGGCATAATAGGCTATATAATAATGGGCCGGGCTTTCCTTTTGGGCTTTGGTTACTTATGAATGAACCTTAGCTTAAAGTTAAGCCCGTAATCCACGACTAACCTACTACCTATTACAACGTTCTAATATACGATACATAATAAACATATGACCGGGCATTCTTGTTTGACTCAATATTTTGAGGCTAACAATCTCCCCCAATGTGAGGTCATTATCCTTTATGAGAGGTCATTACCCTTTGTCATTTAGAGATTCATAGAGATTACTAATCTCGCCAAAAATGAGTCTTGAACGTGTAATAGTAGTCTTTTTCCTTCATGATGTGATCTTTGAGCCTTTGTTGTTGTCTTTCGACTTTGTCTTTTGATCTTGAGATCTTCAAATTATCCTTGACTTGTCTTTGCCATCTTGCGATCTTGTGTCTTCATCCACATGCTCATGCTATTAATTGTTGAATATGTCTTTTGGCATGAGTATATGGTTTTGAATCTTTGACTTTGCTGAGTACACCATGACGCCACCTTCTTGAGACAAAACATAGACACGGACTGAATGGCTTTGACATTCGTCCTAAATCGGTAGCGTTTTACCTCTGGTCGGTGAAGACCGTTATACGATATTAAATACCGTACCTGTGATAGGTAGATTCAATTAAGAATCTCCTTGACAGGGTTTCGCGGCTGTACTAGCCGTTCTCTTTACTCGACCGTCTCAAAGCAAGACTGCGAACATAAAGAGTGAATCAATTGGATAGATATCCGCTTGATTAAAGTCGTCAATTCAAATTCCTGGAACAAGTGTGATTCGTAAAGAATCTTACCATTGTTGCTTTCCAGTTGACACAAGCTTAATTCATAAGAATCTCACAAGTCACCTACCGTAGCGCTGTTTGATGTTGACGCTAGAAGGATTTCCATTCGTCAATGTGAATATTAATGAATGTCACTCTGAATGTTCTAGCAAGACCATAAAGATATTGTGTAGAAACCTGAAATGAGTTTGAATCAGTTAAGAATCAAACCACTGTTGCTTTTCAGTTCTACATATGTTTAATTCATAAAGAATCTTACATATGACCTACCGCGATGCTGTTTGATGTTAACACTGGAAGGATTTCCACTCATCATTGTGAATACTAAGTAGTATAACTCTGAGTGTTCTAGCAATATCACAAGGATATGGCGTAGGACTCTCTTGTTCGTCTTCCGTGTGTCATAACGAGATTTGGTTGATCTCTTGGCTCTAGACTCGATTTGTGCACTTTTGGTGGTCAAAGGCTGGAGCAGATGCCACCTATTTAATATCAACTATCTCGGAATGAGAAAGCTAATAAAATTCATGTTGTTCTTCGTGACAATAAAACAAACTTCTTTTGAGAGAAGCCTGAGTAGCTAGGAAAGGGTTGTGCTTCACATCACTGGGTCCATGATGAGTTGTCTTCATGATGTGTTGACCCGGTTTCTGCCTAAGTTGTATGGAGGGCTTCTTTGTTTACACCCTTTATCCTTACATTTATTTTTCATTCTTCAACCCCTTCAATGCTTACCAAGACATCATTACTAGCACCTTGTTGTGATTGTTCTAGTGCTAGCATCAGTACTTAGTTGGCATTCAGCTACGTTCACATTCTACTCCATCTTTCCTAAGGACTTCTAATAATCTATTGGATTGTCCCTGGAAAGAACCCTCCGGTTCTGGTTGGATCATAGGACTTAAACCTAACCACCCTTTTGACACCAATAACGTCGTGAATTAAAGATGTTGTGGCTATTTGATCGTAACCATAAAAAACCACTTCACATGTCTAACAAGGTGTTTGAAAAACATTTAACACCTTGATAGTTTTGTCGTTTTAGAAATGCTCCCCCTTCACATGTGCATTGATAATCGAAAGTGTTTTGCACATGTAGGTAAGAGTTAAAGTGCTTGAGTCTTATATAAGATCACATTTTAATCACATTTTCTCCCCCTATCTCTAATATATAAAATATATTAGAGATACCAAATTTGATTAAAATATATTTTGAAAAATAGTCTTGATAATCTCCGGGAGAAAGATGTGTTAATCTTTTGCATGAAGTTAAAATGATCCCCCTCAAAAATTGATCCAATTGAATTGTCATTGTGAGGATGTGATCCACATTTCTCTTTTTGAGGATGGGAGTTGTTGAACACACAATTTTTGAAAGATTTTGCATAATCATTGAAAAATTCTTGAAAAAATTGTGTTCAACGCTTTTTGAAAAATCCTATTTCTTTTTGTCGAAGAGGTTTTTCTAAAGCATAAACTTGAGTTCATAGACTTTGATATTCTTGACGAATCCACTCAAGTGTAAGAAGATTGGTCTTATTTTGCTGAGGGTAAGCGCACTAAATCGTACACTCCCCCGTGAATATTGATCCGGGTTGCAATCTGAAAGTGATTACAAGCCATTGTGTTGAGCTTAAAACGTTGAATGTTTTGGGACAAGCTCAACCCAAGATAGATTGCTCTACCCGTTGTTTGGAAATATTGTCCAAAATAGACAATTTCCTTTATTAAAAGAAATGACATGTTTTGAAAAATATTTACAACTTTCATTCGAGCTTTATGTACACACCTGTGTCGTTATTGAGAGACATTTCTAGGCACGTCCATATTATCGATACAGAAAGACATGTCGAGAAGAATATTTTTGGATTTTGAAAGATTTTTTTAATTTTGTGTTTTGTTTTATATGCTTTATATTTTTGTATTTTGCTTTTTCAAAGATATTTACAGGTTGATGTTTGATAGATAAACCAAGCAGGCACCTTTGCCAGAATCTCCAGGTCTGCTGGAGTCAAACATCTCATACCAATTTGCCCAACGAGGTACTCAAACCTATCTTTCGACAGAGCTTTCGTAAACAAGTTGGCTAATTGGTAATCCGTTCCAACAAAGTATAGTTCAGCGATACCTCTTTTAACTTGTTCCTATATGAAGTGGTATCTGACATCGATGTGCTTCGTGCGGGAATGCTGTACCGGATTACAGGAGATGGCTATGGCCGACTTTGAGTCACAGTACACAGGTACTTTATCAAAGTGGAAGCCATAATCCGTGAGTTGTGTTCTCATCCAAAGAACTTGAGCACAACACGCAGATAGAGACACATACTCCGCTTCGGCTGATGAAAGTGACGTGCAATCCTGCTTCTTGGAAGACCATCCCACAAGCTTATCTTGACCTAGAAATTGTGCACCACCAGAAGTACTTTTTCGTGTATCAAGACACCCTGCATGATCAGAATCTGAATAGGCCGTTAGAAAGAAACTGGTTTCCCTCGGATACCAGAGTCCCAAATGAATGGTATTCTTGGGGTACCGAAAGATCCGTTTAACCTCCTTGAGGTGATTTTCAGTAGGTTGTGCTTGATATCGTGCACAATAACACGTAGCATGTGAAATATCAGGTCTGCTTGCTGTCAAGTACATGAGGGAACCGATCATGGAACGATATCTCGTTTGATCTATGGCATTTCCCTCCAAGTCAGCATCTAGCGATGTGGTTGATAATGGTGTCCCAACGGGGTCACATGAAATCATACCATGCTTTTTGATTATCTCTTAACAATACTTAGCTTGGTTTATAAAGATACCACTTGGGGATTGGTGAACTTGAATTCCTAGAAAGAATTTTAGTTCGCCCATCATGGCCATTTCAAATTTGTTGTGCATAACTTTTTCAAACCATTTTGAAAGTTTCGGGTTTGTAGACCCGAAAATAATGTCATCAACATAAATCTGCACAAGTAAAATGTCATCCCCATATTTATAAGTGAACAAAGTTAGATCGACGGAACCTTTTGTGAAACCTTTGGATACCAGAAATTTCGAGAGCTCGTCGTACCACGCCCTTGGAGCTTGCTTGAGTCCATAAAGTGCTTTGTGTAGATGATACACCTTGTCAGGATAATAAGGATTGACGAATCCTTCCGGCTGCGTGACATAGAATTCTTCTTTCAAAGGGCCGTTAAGAAATGCTGTCTTTACGTCCATTTGATAGACAGTGAATCCCTTATGTGCAGCATAAGCAAGGAAAATCTTGACCGCTTCCATACGAGCTACTGGTGCAAATGATTCTTCAAAATCAATACCCTCTTTCTGTCCATACCCTTTAGCCACTAGCCTATATTTATTCTTGATGATTGTGTTCTCTTCATCCATCTTGTTTTTCCAGATCCATCGAAGATTTAATGGTATTACATCGTATGAGCTGTCAACAAGTTCCCTGAGCTGTCAACAAGTTCCCAGACTTTAAGTCTTTCAAATTGTTGAAGTTCATCCGTCATCGATTCAATCCAAGCATGATCAGCCATGGCTTCTTTGATATTTGTTGGTTTATTTGTACTCACGGTGAGTGCAAACATACAAACATCGCCATCGGTTTCAAGCTGTCGTCTTGTATGAACGGGCTGTGAAGGGTTTCCAATTACGTGAACCAAAGGATGATCTCAGGTCCAATGATGTGTTGAAGGATGTCGTTGGTAGAACGTATACATATTTGACGGATCAACATGGCGAGTAGAAGACTCTTCAGTTTCGTGTACCGGTGTACCGAATAGGTTGATAAATTCGTCTTCGTCAGATAATGCATTGTCTACTTGATTTGTGTTCTCTGGAGCAATGAAAGTAGTTGTGGATGTTGTAGGAGCGGTTGTTGATGTGATATTATAAGGAGGTAAATCTACAGCAACCCGTCTTGAAGTAAATGAGGTTGTGTCCTTTTGTTGACGATGATCGGTATCATCATTCTTATCATGAGTGACAGCGGAAGACTTTGATACAACTTGTTTCTCCCCCATGAAATATTCATCATACATTGGTCCATATAATATTTCCAACTCTTCAAGTGTCGTGTCCACTGTCATATCTGCTCTAGGAACATGTTCAGGAACCAGCTTTGAACTTGACGGTTCATTGTTGTGGTCTTGAGTTCCGAGTTCCGTGCGGTTGTGTACAGAAGTCTTTTGTCGTTGTGGATCGGGACTTAAACTGTTTTGTTCAAGTGTCATTTCTTGTATTTCATCAAATCGGATATGAATAGTCTCGACTATCAATTTTGTTCTCTTGTTGTAAACTCTATATCCCTTAGACTGAGTTGCATATCCCACAATAATGCATGCATCGCCTTTTTGTTTCATATTTTCCAAGTTTGCACCATCCCGTATAATGTAACAAGTACATCCAAAAACGTGAAGGTGTTTGAGTGAAGGTTTTCTGATGTTGGAGTTTTTACACACCTTTGCTTTAGGAAAAACAAAAGGGTAATTAGGGGAAGTATTAACAAGTGATTTTGGAAAACCACAAGTTATGACCCAAAGTGGGGATCGTTCTCAAGGAGGCCTGGTGTGTGTGTTAAGAGATGATTAACTTTGTGATTATATATATGAGAAGAAAAAAAATAGAAATAGGATTAGAAGAGAATGACGGTTACGATGACGAATTAAACTAAGACGATAAAGTCGTACACGTAAAACCGTAAAAAGTAGCAAAATTAAAATTCCTAGAAAATTGCAATAAATCCAAAATGATATAATTAGAGTTTACAAAAAATCAAAAATCATCCAAACCTTTTATTTAATTAAATAATAATTTTTTAATGCTAATTAAAGCCCAAAAAATCAATTTAATTAAAAAAAGCCTAAAATGAGATTTTTTCAATTGTAAACCTCTAAAATGACCTAACTTAATTTAAAAATATTTTTGAAAATTTTAAAATTAATTAAAACTATTTAAAAACAATTAATAACTATTTAAACTTAATATAATTATAAAAATTAATCTAAGGACAATAAAAATATTCTAAAAGTTGTAAAATTCCTAACTTAATGTATTTAACCTAAGAAAAATATAAAAACTTGAAAAATCTAAATTTTAATTTTTAATAATAAAATAATAATAAAATAATATTAAAAATCCAAGATTAATAAAAAATTCTAAAAAGTTGCAAACTAGCTTAATTTAACCTAATTAACACAGAAATGAAGTTGAAATTACAAAATACCCCTAATGGGCCTTCAAATGGGCCAAAGTCCAAAACGGACCCTTATTGGGCCAAAATAAGCCCAATAAGAAAAATGTTTATAAAAATGGCCCAAAAGCTCCTATCTGACCTAAAATTTGATTCTAAACACAATTTTTCAAAGGCCCAAAAGCTGAAAATGCCCTTAAGTTAGCTTATTTCACCACAGCTTATTCTTAATGGGCTTTTTGGCCCATTAAGCTATAAGCTAAAATTAAACACACAAGCTTATTTTGAGTTACCTAAGACTTCTGTAAAAAGAAATTTGAAATAAGCACAAGGAATAAGCCTGAAAAAGAAATAAGCTATCTTCACAAAACGACAAAATAGTCGTTTTCGAGTTCTAGGCCACCCCAAGAGCTGATTCAAGTTTCAAAAGCTTTTAAATGACTTAAATAAGCTTAATCAACAAAACGTTTTAAAATTAGTTCACTCAATAAGCTGGAATAAGCAAATAAGCACTTCTTTAAAAGTCAACTTTATGAGTTTTCTAGCAAAAAGTCAAAGCCAAGGTCTGATAAGCTCCAGTTCAAACAAATGGGTCAAATGATGAAGATTGATCACAAAAAGTAAGTTGTTGCAGGTATGGATAAGCCAATATGGCTTATTAATAAGCTGGTTTAAAAATTACACTAGCAGGGGCTAGTTTTGGTGTCTGAGCAGTGGAAACTTTTTCCACTGCTTGACTTGTTTGACTATTTGTCTTTAGTGACTTTTTTGTGGATTCAAGTTTCACAAAGGCACCGAAATGATCAGTGGATCATAAGGAGTCAATAACAACAAAGAAATCACAATCACAATCAGCCAATTAGTACAGTTAATTCAAAACATCACCAGATCTAGCCTAGACATGAACAAATAAGCAGTTAAGCACTTATAAGCCGTTTTAGCAAATTTCAGCCAACCAAATTGCACCAAAAGCATACACAAGCTATAATAAACTTAAATGAACAAGTCTAAACAGTTTTCATGCAATGGTTCAAAGCCTAAATCAAGATTCAAGCACAATAAGGTTACTGATGAACACTAACACAAACAGATTTTTACTTTGCTAATGCACTTGACCAACAAGCCAAATTCAAACACTCAGATCTCTAAGATATGTTATGAAAACTTTGATTTAACAGCTTATATCCCTAAACATGCATATACTCTAAGTATTACCAAATTTTTAGGTCAAAAACAGTCAAAATCAATAAGTTATAGCACAATCTTTGATTCGAAGGTTCAAGACCAATAACTTACAGAAACTAGTAGTCAACCAAGTCAATAACAGATAACAAGCATAAACATCAACTTTCAACAACACAATAACACTTAATGATCTTAAACAGATAATCCCAAACACCGCTTATCTTTTTCAAATGAGATTTAAAAAAGTATAAGTGTATTCCAAGACTACCAAAGCCCAATCAAACACATTAACAAGTATGATATGCAGTATTGAACAAGATTAGACCACAAAATCAGCAAGAACACAAGCAACACACAAATTTACCAAAAATCAAGATTTTAAGCAGATTTTGGGTAAGATGGTGCAAACCTCATGGATGTACATCCGCACCCACGAATTTTGAGCTTATGTGCTAGCAAGAACAAGCACAAGCTTCCACAATAAAGCCTGCTAAGATTCAACAAAGTTAGAAGCAAAATATCAAAATCAGAAAAGTGGAAAATCCTTGATTAATGCAACCTTAGTTCCCCACACTTGATTATCCCCAAGTTATAAGCTTCACCACACCTTGATAACACAATATCAGGATGCTATGATCAGCTTTATAGCCCAAGAATTCCAAGGTTTGAACTAGACTTAGCAAAATATCAAGATTAATGGAAAATGTGCAAACTTTTGCACACTCCTTTGAAAACAAGTTTTAGGATTCAAGAATAGTTAACATCAAACAATAATAAACATATAATAAGTTTGGCACTTGATTTTTCTTCACCAAATTCAAACACATTTCATTAAACTGAATATATGATTTACAGATTTGTGAACAATGGAAAATTCAAGAGCAAAGCTAAAATGAAGTATCCTAAGGCCTTTATATAGGCTTACAAGTGAACTAGGAAAGCTGAAAAACGTGAAACCCTAGCTAATGAAGTCCCCAATTTGCCCTTGTGAAGTTTTGAACTTTGAAGATCATGTGACAAGTTCTTGGCTAGTTGTGTGAGTTGGCATAGTGAAAATGTGATCAATGGCTTCAAATAAGCTTAGAAAATAAGCTGGAATGTGGGGCGTTGGATTTTCTTGGCTCCTTTGTCTTCTTCCTCAAACGTGTAGCAGGGGAGTCACAAGGGGACAAATGTGGTGATGTGGCAAGTGATATTAAGGTTGGCATGTGTTTATAGGACCCTTAATCATAAATCTGCACAATATTAGGGTTTAATTATAAGTAAATAACAAAACCCCAAATTGTATTCTTGGTGAATAGTTGGGTGTTTAATCCGAGTTTGGTTTTAAAAAGGTGTTAACCGCCAGTTTTTAACTTAATTAAAAAAGTTTAAACTGGTTAGTTAAAGTTGGTTGTGAGTGGAGAGTGATGTGGCAGCAGGGTGAGCTCTCATTGGTGGGTTTTGGTAGTGGGGCATGTGTCAAGCCCCAAGTGGTCTAGGTAAGTTTTGTTGTACCCCAAAAAATAGCCCCTCATCTCCTTAATTTCTTTCACTTGCAAATAAACTATCCAAATCCGGATTTCCTTTGTATTTGAAGTTTTGGTTTTCATACTTTTGCCCCAAAAAGTTTTGTAAAGTAAATTCAGGGGTATTTCTTGCCATTTCTTGATTCTTGAAGGACTGATTTGGCATTTTCTTCATAGATAATGGTCTTGAATTGTCTTGTTGACTTCTTGGAGGACTGAATTTGCCAAGTCATGATTAATGAGGGACCATTTTTGCCATTTCTTCAAAGTCAAGGGTCCTGTTGGTAATTTTGACATTTTTAAAGGTCCAAACTTGTAATTTCTTATAACTTGAAGTCCTTCATGGTATGTTTGACTTTGAGGAGGATAATTATTGACATTTTAGTTTTGTTGAGGGACTAAAATTGCCAATTCTTCAAAGTGGAGGGCCCTTTTTGCAATATTGACAAACTTTAGGGACCAATATTGTAATTATGAAGATACAAGGGTATAAAGTGTCAATTATTCAATATTGGAGGACCCTTCTTCATAAATCTTCAAATCTTCAAGGGTTAGTCTTGGAAAATTCTTCATTAGGGCTTGGTTCAATGTGCGGCTTCGTTTCCCGTGTTCGTCTTTGCATGATTCTTGTGATCTTTTGTCATTTTCTCAATATCCATACCTAAAATATACAAGCAACAAACACAAGCATATATTTGGCCATTTTCATGATATTTTATGCATTTAAAGCCCTTTTTGGACGATGAGACTATGTATAAAAGCAGTCTCATCACTCCCCCATACTAAACCATTGTCGTGCCCTCACGCAATGCTAGAATAAAGTATCGTAGCACCTCCAAAATTTATTTTTATTCACTTTATTGAATGATAATGTAAAACCCGCATGCTTTTACCATAAATAGTACCCTTAAGATCGTACGTACTGGATAAAAACTTTCCTAATATAGCATGATTACGATTACGTGTTAGGATTTTACGTATTACGTACGTGTTAGAACACGATAAGTATTGACTACGCACGAGCACGTAATAATTATTTGACAAAAATTAATCACGAACATGCGATCATGAAATCATGAACGTAATTAAAACACGAACTATTATTAATTACGTATATATTTATTACGAGCGTAAATAAATATATTAGATCACGATAATTACGTACGAGAACACATAAAACGCAAACACAAATAATCATGAACGAATGACTAAACGTCGAGACACGGAAAAAGGTACGGGTACCCCATGTGGGCCCCCCTACCCGCGGCTACAAGGAACAAATGGGCCAAGCCCGTTTGTATTTTTACTAAAAGGAGGTTAAGGAATTTTACACTACTCAAAATTGTTTTTACAGAAGATTTACAAAAAACCTAAAACCCTCCTCTTTTTCTTCTTTTTGGCCGCCACCTTCAAAACACCAAAAGGGGGTGTTTGTTGATCTTGTATCTTGGAATTCTTGCTGGTGTTCGTTTTTGTTCTTCGTTCTTTTGATCCACGTATTCGCACTAGTGATACGGAAGTAGGATTCCTCTCAGTTCATCTTCCTCGTTCACTGGACATAAGGTACGGATTCTCGTCCTTTCAGTATGGACATTCTTTCCTTATTAGGATTCCCCGTATGCAGCCAAATTTTTTCCCGTAGTATAAGTTACGTGTTTGATTTGCTTATGTTTAATTAAGAATACCTATAGCCATATACATGCATGACCAGTTTCACCTAGTTATGGAGGTACCATAACCATAACATTAGAGGCACTGATGTTATGACTTCACCACGGCGGAGTGATTGCTCGTGGCGTCCCTTCAGCTTTTGGCCATTTATTTTATATTTATCATGTGGGGCGTATGGGTGCATCCTAGTTACATGTTTTCAGTCAGGATTTCATGGTGAATGTGGTGTGTGCCTTGCACCATTCACAAGGAGCTGATCCCTCCTACCCAAAAACCAGTATATTAAATTAGAGGCAGCCCCTCTAATTTGCATGATGAGGTCACCCCTCCAGGTATTCATGCACGGTGGATTTTCATGACCTATATTGGCTAATGGTAAAATATGTCAAACAGTTTTTACAAGATAAACATAAGACTTTTCAAACTATAAAACCAGTTTTATCAAGACTTAACCAGGTTACTCGGGACTTAGTTTTCTTCCGCTGATATATGTTATATGCTTATCTTATTCATGCTTTATTGTACATCCGTGCATTGAGCGTATTTGCTCAGCCGTTTTCCTTTTCTATGTTCCCAAAACGGCAGGTACTCAGGGACGCTCGTAGACACTAAGAGTACGTGCATATGGACTGGAAGTTGTCTAGCCTTCTTTACTTTATGCATTTCCTTTCTTATGATACATTTGCTATGGACATTGTTTAGTCCTTTCCTTTATTATACTATGTCTGTGTGTGATGAGCTTTACATTTGGACTACCGATGTTTGATTCTGGTATTTTCCTTTTATGGTCAAGTAATGTTTAGACATTTTTCCTTGTATGCTTTGATGACACGCCATAATTGCATGTGACATTTGCATTTCCAAAATGGGATGTTACAGATAAACTAGCTATACTACTACTATTGCTACTACTACTTGCGTTTTAGACATAATGTATGATTTTCATCGCAAAATGGGACGTTTAGGTTCATAGAATAAGAACACGTGAATGCTTTGTTAGAAATAATTTCATCGTCCTCGATTTTCACCCCAATTCCATGCCAAGCGTGCAACGATATCATTGTCATTATAAGTTAGTAATGCTAACACTACTCATATGCCCTAATCATGTACTTATCCTCCCATTTTCCTAAGTTGTATCTCTTATATTTTATTTTGTCTTGAATGTTTCACGAGGATACATTGTTTGACTTATGCGATAATAGAGATTTAGGTCTAAAAATAGAATCCTAACGGTGTAACCAAGACCATCAAATCAATAACCCCTCCTAATAGACAACGATGTCAAAAAATTAAGTCAACAAGAAGGATCGATAAACACGGTTTTATAACGGTTTTGAACATGAGACTTATTACCAAGACTTTTATACGCCCCCTAACGGAAGGGCCTTATTATCATAGGTTTACCTCCATCTTTTATTCAACTTCGTCATGAAGCTTTTATTATGACTTCGGTCTTGCCTTGCCTTTTATTATCCACCTCATCGGTGCTTTTGTTATCCAAAGACGTATATCCTCACGCTAAGGCGAATTTTGGATCTTTAAAGCTTCAAAGATTAAGGCTTGATTCACTTTCAATTTTGCATAGATTTTTCGGCCTTGTGAGCTTCAAATTGTTTGCTGTCAGATGGTTCTCACACGCGAACAGGAACAGCTCAATGCTGTAATTCAAGCTGCTATGCAAGCTTTGCTTCCTCAACTGAGGAATGACATCAGGGCTGAAGTTCAAGCCGCCAACAATCAGCAGCATAATCAGGCACCTCCCCCTCCTCCTCCAGTGACATTAGCAGTATGGCTGGAGAGATTCAACAAGCTCCGCCCTTGAGCTTTTGAGAAGACAGATAGCCCCAGCGATGCTGAAAGCTGGTTGGCTCACATCGAGAAGATTTTCAATGCTATGGGCTGTGACCCCGCATACAAGGCGAGGTTAGCATGTTATCGGTTCGAAGGCGATGTACTTAATTGGTGGTTAGCGTTGATGCAGTCTGAAGGTGGTGACGAGTGGGTTGTTGGTTTGACTTGGGCTCAGTTCAAGGACAGGGTGATGGAGTAGTTCTTTCCCAAGGCTGAGCAGGATAAGCTCAAGAGAGAGTACCATGGGATCCGACAGAGAGCTGGGGAGAATAGCAACGAGTTTATGCAGCGCTTTCTTCGCTTAGCTGCTTTCCTTAGTGCGGCAGCAGGTACTCCCGAAGAGCAGGCACATCACTTTAGATGGGCTCTTCGCACATCGGTCGCAAACAATCTGGTGTGTGCTACGTTCAACACTGTAGCACAAGTGGCCGATGCAGCACGTAAGCTGGAGATGCTGCAGGAGAGAGATGAGTTCGGGGAAGCTGAAAGACCCGACAAGAAGTAAACATTCGTATTCAAGCGGTGATCAATCCGTATACTTTCCATATATGTCAATTATTCATCTCATAAAATGTATCTTCCAGGCAGAAAACTGGGTACCGGTCTCAGCCGGCTACTCAGCAGCAGCCTCGTCAGCCCAAGGGAAACGGTCAGACTAACGACCGTTCTGCTACGGATAGGTGTGGCGGTAATGATAATTACCGTAACAATGCTGGACACTCCAACAGCAGCAGGTCCTAAGACTTACGCATTTCCTTATGATTTCATGTTATAACTCATATTCTGACACTTCAGCAAAACTTTACCAGGAACCATGGAAACGGTAAGGACCAGAACCAGAGAGGTTCGCAGCCTACGTCCAGCTATCACTGGTATTCAATCTTACGATTATCCGCTTTGTCCTTTGTACCCAATTATCATGTCTTATGTAAAATGTTTTATCAGGTTCCCAGCCAGCCAGAGCACCTGCTGGAGGATTCACTCATCCTCTTTGCTCTACTTGCCACCGTAGGCACCCAGGGCCATGTGGCCGTAATACTGACGCGTGCTTCAAGTGTGGTCTTCCTGGCCAAATTATGAAGGATTGCCGTAAGGGCGAGATGGAGGGTACATCGGGACATGCTGATACCAAGCCGCCTCCTACTACCGGGCGTGTCTACACGACATCTCGAGACCAGGCCAACAAGTCTACAGGTACCATCACTGGAATCTTGTATATGTATGGTCAAGCTGCATGTGTTCTTTTCGATACGGGTGCTACTCACTCGGTTATTTCTACTGATTATGCTAAGAACATTAGGATGCTCCCCATGCCACTAGAAAATAGGCTTACTCTTTCCACGCCTTTGAGGGACTTTGTATTAATCACTCATCTATACAAGAGTCTTCCCCTAGAATTTGACGATAAGGTTCGACCTGTTGACGCACTTCCGCTGGACATGAATGACTTCGACATGATTCTGGGCATGGATTGGCTATCCAAGCATCATGCTACCATACACTGCCATTCATATCGAGTTATTTTTGGTGATGTTAATGCACCAGAGTACATTCATAACGGGTTCATACCCGGACGGTCTGTACAAATCATATCTACCTTGCAAGCGCGTGCACTACTGTCACATGGCTGTGAGGGTTATCTAGCTACGGTTCACGACATGGATGCTGAATCCCCATTAATTCAGGATCAACCTATAGTGTCGGAATTCCAAGATGTTTTTCCCGCAGAACTTCCGGGCATACCACCTGCACGAGAAGTGGAATTCAGTATCGAGCTTATTCCAGGAGCTGAACCAATCTCCAAGGCTCCTTATCGCATGTCTCCCATAGAGCTGAAGGAGCTGAAGGATCAACAGCAATAACTTCTTGAAAGAGGTTTCATTCGACCGAGCGCATCTCCATGGGGCGCACCAGTTTTTGTTCGTTAAGAAGAAGGACGGCAGTATGCGTCTTTGCATAGACTATCGCGAGCTCAACAAGATTACTATCCGGAATAGATATCCACTGCCACGAATAAACGATTTGTTTGACCAACTCCAAGGGGCCAAACACTTCTCCAAGATTGATCTTAGGTCAGGCTATCATCAGCTACGGGTCAAGGAGCAGGACATCGCTAAGACTGCTTTTCGTACCCGCTATGGCCACTACGAGTTTGTAGTTATGCCATTTGGCCTGACAAATGCTCCAGCAGTGTTCATGGACTTGATTAACAGAATCTTCCATGAATTTCTGGACAAGTTCGTCATTGTCTTTATCGATGACATCTTGATTTTCTCAAAGTCCAAGGAGGAACACGAAGACCATCTTCGTACAGTACTACAGATTCTTCGCCAAAAGCAGCTGTATGCTAAATTTTCCAAGTGTGAGTTCTGGTTAGACAAGGTGGCATTCTTAGGTCACATTGTATCAGCAGAAGGAATCACTATGGATCCAGCGAAGGTTGAGGCCATTACTAAGTGGCCAAGGCCGACATCAGTGACGGAAGTCCGTAGTTTCTTAGGCTTAGCTGGCTATTACCGTAGGTTCGTGGAGAACTTTTCCCGCCTAGCACTACCATTGACCAAACTGATGCGGAAAGGGGATAAATTCGTCTGGACTGAAGATCGAGAGAAGAGCTTTGAAGACCTGAAGCAGAAGCTAGTATCTACACCTATTCTTACTCTACCATCTGGTACGGGTGGATTTCAAATCTACAGCGATGCATCTGGGAAGGGACTTGGCTGTGTTCTCATGCAACATGGGAAAGTGATCGCGTACGCTTCACGACAGCTTAAGCCTTACGAGGAAAATTACCCCACGCATGACCTGGAACTTGCAGCTGTGGTGTTTGCATTAAAGATATGGAGGCACTACTTGTATGGAGAATCATGTGACATTTTCACGGATCACAAGAGCTTGAAGTATATCTTCACTCAACGTGAATTGAACATGAGGCAGAGGAGATGGTTAGAGCTGTTGAAGGATTATGACATTAATCTACAGTATCATCCCGGAAAGGCAAATGTAGTAGCAGATGCTCTTAGCAGGAAGTCCGGAATGATCAACAGCATTAAAATCGAAGAGGAAATCATAAGAGACTTGGAGCAACTAGACATCGAGATCATGGTACGTGGACAACACGGTTACTGGGCTAATCTTAGAGTAGAACCCGAGTTACTCTCTAAGATCAAGGAAGCTCAGAAGGATGACGGAGAAATCTGGGCGACAGTACAAAATTTGGAGAAACAGACAGAATTCAGAGTAGATGCAGATGGTGTCGTATGGCAGGGCACGAGACTTTGTGTTCCTGATGACCAAGAACTCCGGGAAGCTTTGTTAGCTGAAGCTCATAGCTCCCCATTCTCTATACATCCTGGTTCGACTAAGATGTACCATGACATCAAGCAGTACTTTTGGTGGAGTGGTATGAAACAGGATGTGGCCACTTACGTCTCCAAATGTCTTACCTGCCAGCAGGTTAAGATCGAGCATCAGCGATCTGGCGGTCTCCTTCAACCGTTAGATATTCCAGCGTGGAAGTGGGACAAAATCACCATGTATTTTGTTACTGGTCTTCCACCTACCAAGAGGAAGCACGATGCAATTTGGGTTATCATAGATCGACTTACCAAATCAGCTCATTTCTTACCGATTCGCAAGGAAGATCCGGTAAGTAAACTCGCCGATACGTACAGAAGAGAGATCATGAGACTCCACGGTGCACCATCCACCATCGTCTCAGACAGAGATCCTCGATTCACTTCGCGCTTTTGGAAGAGTCTGCAGAAAGCTTGGGGTACACAACTTAAGCTTAGCACGGCTTTTCATCCTCAAACGGACGGACAGTCGGAGCGAACCATTCAGACATTGGAAGATATGTTGAGGTCATGTGCGTTGGAATGGACGAGTGATTGGGACGATTACATCTGTTTGGTGGAGTTTGCATACAACAATAGTTGGCACGCAAGCATCAAGTGTGCTCCTTTTGAGATGTTGTATGGCAGAAAGTGTCGCGCCCCAATCTGCTGGGATCAGGTTGGTGAGCGAACACTTGAAGGACCAGAAATCATAGAGATGAACAATGAGAAGATCGCAGTAGCTAAGCAGAAAATTCAGGAAGCACGGTCACGTCAGAAGAGTTACGCCGATAAGCATTGTAGGGACATACATTTTAACGTAGGAGATCACGTCTTCCTTAAAGTTTCGCCGACACCTGGTGTTAGACGCTTCGGGATTAAAGGGAAGCTCAGTCCTCATTTCATCGGACCGTTTAATATCATTGAACGAGTCGGTGAAGTATCTTACCGATTGGCGTTACCTCCGCAGCTTTCGCATGTACACAATGTGTTTCATGTGTCCTTACTCATAGGGTACCAGTATCATCCCCTTCACATGGTTCAGTATCCACTGGAACAGATACGTGAAGATCTCACTTTTATAGAAGAACCCGAACGAGTTCTTGAGAAACAAGAACGAGTCATGAGAAGGAAGACGATTCCATTTGTCAAAATCCTATGGAGGGATCATACCGAGCGGGAAGCCACTTGGGAAACAGAGGAGTCTATCCAGGCTTCTTACCCTCATTTCATATTTTGAATTCGGGTATGTTCTTCTTTTCCAGTTTACTTTATCTATAATTTGGGGACGAATTATTCTTTTTAGGGGGGAAGAGTTGTAAAACCCGCATGCTTTTACCATGAATAGTACCCTTAAGATCGTACGTACTAGATTAACAATTTCCTAATATAGCATGATTACGATTACGTGTTAGGATTTTACGTATTACGTACGTGTTAGAACACGATAAGTATTGACTACGCACGAGCACGTAATAATTATTTGACAATAATTAATCACGAACATGCGATCATGAAATCATGAACGTAATTAAAACACGAACTATTATTAATTACGTATATATATTTATTACGAGCGTAAATAAATATATTAGATCACGATAATTACGTAACGCGAACACATAAAACGCGAACACAAATAATCATGAACGAATGACTAAACGTCGAGACACGAAAAAAGGTACGGGTACCCCATGTGGGGCCCCCTACCCGCTGCTACAAGGAACAAATGGGCCAAGCCCATTTGTATTTTTACTAAAAGGAGGTTAAGGAATTTTACACTACTCAAAATTGTTTTTACAGAAGATTTACAGAAAACCTAAAACCCTCCTCTTTTTTTCTTCTTTTTGGCCGCCACCTTCAAAACACCAAAAGGGGGTGTTTGTTGATCTTGGATCTTAGAATTCTTGTTGGTGTTCGTGTTTGTTCTTCGTTCTTTTGATCCACGTATTCGCACTAGTGATACGGAAGTAGGATTCCTCTTAGTTCATCTTCCTCGTTCACTGGACATAAGGTACAGATTCCCGTCCTTTCAGTATGGACATTCTTTCCTTATTAGGATTCCCCGTATGCAGCCAAATGTTTTCCCGTAGTATAAGTTACGTGTTTGATTTGCTTATGTTTAATTAAGAATACCTATAGCCATATACATGCATGACCAGTTTCACCTAGTTATGGAGGTACCATAACCATAACATTAGAGGCACTGATGTTATGACTTCACCACGGCAGAGTGATTGCTCGTGGCGTCCCTTCAACTTTTGGCCATTTATTTTATATTTATCATGTGGGGCGTATGGGTGCATCCTAGTTACATGTTTTCAGTCAAGATTTCATGGTGAATGTGGTGTGTGCCTTGCATCATTCACAAGGAGCTGATCCCTCCTACCCAAAAACCAGTATATTAAATTAGAGGCAGCCCCTCTAATTTGCATGATGAGGTCACCCCTCCAAGTATTCATGCACGGTGGATTTTCATGACCTATATTGGCTAATGGTAAAATATGTCAAACAGTTTTTACAAGATAAACATAAGACTTTTCAAACTATAAAACCATTTTTATCAAGACTTAACCAGGTTACTCGGGACTTAGTTTTCTTCCACTGATATATGTTATATGCTTATCCTATTCATGCTTTATTGTACATCCGTGCACTGAGCGTATTTGCTCAGCCGTTTTCCTTTTCTATGTTCCCAAAACGGCAGGTACTCAGGGACGCTCGTAGACACTAATAGTACGTGCATATGGACTGGAAGTTGTCTAGCCTTCTTTACTTTATGCATTTCCTTTCTTATGATACATTTGATATGGACATTGTTTAGTCATTTCCTTTATTATACTATGTTTGTGTGTGATGAGCTTTACATTTGGACTACCGATGTTTGATTCCGGTATTTTCCTTTTATGGTCAAGTAATGTTTAGACATTTTTCTTTGTATGCTTTGATGACACGCCATAATTGCATGTGACATTTCCATTTCCAAAATGGGGTGTTACAGATAAACTAGCTATACTACTACTATTGCTACTACTACTTGCGTTTTAGACATAATGTATGATTTTCATCGCAAAATGGGACGTTTAGGTTCATAGAATAAGAACACGTGAATGCTTTGTTAGAAATAATTTCATCGTCCTCGATTTTCACCCCAATTCCATGCCAAGCGTGCAACGATATCATTGTCATTATAAGTTAGTAATGCTAACACTACTCATATGCCCTAATCATGTACTTATCCTCCCATTTTCCTAAGTTGTATCTCTTATATTTTATTTTGTCTTGAATGTTTCACGAGGATACATTGTTTGACTTATGCGATAATAGAGATTTAGGTCTAAAAATAGAGTCCTAACGGTGTAACCAAGACCATCAAATCAATAACCCCTCCTAATAGACAACGATGTCAAAATATTAAGTTAACAAGAAGGATCGATAAACACGGTTTTATAATGGTTTTGAACATGAGACTTATTACCAAGACTTTTATACGCCCCCTAACGGAAGGGCCTTATTATCATAGGTTTACCTCCATCTTTTATTCAACTTCGCCATGAAGCTTTTATTATGACTTCGGTCTTGCCTTGCCTTTTATTATCCACCTCATCGGTGGTTTTATTATCCAAAGACGTATATCCTCATGCTAAGGCAAATTTTGGATCTTTAAAGCTTCAAAGATTAAGGCTTGATTCACTTTCAATTTTGCATAGATTTTTCGGCCTTGTGAGCTTCAAATTGTTTGCTTGATTTAGGTGAGCACTTGAAATCTTATTATTGGGTGAAGCTTTCGGTTATTCGGGTGCCAATACTTCAAAACCGTGACGCTGGCGATACCTTAATGTCTTCCCAATTTAATTACACGGAAGCTACTAGAAAAGACTAGAAACCCAACAATCAAGACTAAACCGCTAAGTCAATATTTATTAAGCAAAAATATTTACAAGCGAAGGGAGAATAAGCAAACAACGAGAACACATGGGTTTTTTAAAGAATACGAGTACTCTACGTTTAGCATAGTAACTTATAATTAACTCTATCGTTTCTCGTCCTCATTTAAGAGACTTATCCTAATGTAAAGTTAAGGAATCAAAGCTAAGTGCTCAACACGCACGGTCGAGTCAAAAATTACTCCTATTCTCGCCATCAAAAAACCTACATTCGTGTCTTCAAACACTTATAAAACATGAGAAAAAATTTAAAGCTCTGCCATTTTTAGCCTTATTTTGCAACAAAACGATAAGCAAAAAGATAAACTTTGGAAAGCGTGAAGGTTTGGCAAGGCAAGTATCTATTCACTCCCCCATACTAAAGTTAAACATTGTCCTCAATGTTTCGAGTCTAGGGGTGCAAACACCCCCATACTAGAGACGTAGTCGAATGCCTAATCTAGCATGGAAAGGGTGTAACCGTTAAATTTAAAGCCATTTATGAAGTGTGCTATAAACCTAAGGTTAGAACATCAAAGGATATATAATGGACATTGAGAAAGTCTTCAAAGCAAACGATCGAGTGCTCCCATAAAACGAACACGAGAGGCTCCAATCGTGAAGATAATGATTATCTAAAATCCACAATTCACAAACAACCACGGAACAAAGGTTGGAAGGGCATAAATCCCCTCACGTTACTACATTAGAAAGCGATAATATGTACATAGGATAAGCATGGGACTCCCCCACGAGGCACCTTGTTTTTGACTACCGAGTCATGAGCTCGACTCGATCCCCTCAATACTAATTATCATTGGGGAAGGTGATTTGGTCGAGGTAGTTCAAGGATGGAACTTCCCCGCCAAAGTAGTGCTTCAACCTATGTCCATTCACCTTGAAATTGGGGCCATCATTTTGAGCTAGCTCGATGGTCCCATATGGAAAAACTTGAGTCACGGTGAATGGACCGGACCAACGGGATTTCAACTTACCAGAAAAGATTTTCAAACGAGAATTAAAAAGCAAAACTTGATCCCCAATGTTAAAAACCCGGTTTTTAATTTTTGAATCATGCAACTTTTTAGTCTTTTCTTTATAAATCAATGAATTTTCATAAGCAATATACCTTCATTCATCCAATTTATTTAATTGCATTTTCCGGTGTTTTCCCACGGTCTCCATATCATCATTACAATGCTTTAGGGCCCAATAAGCCTTGTGTTCGAGTTCAATTGGCAAGTGACAATTCTTCCCATACACTAGCTTATAAGGAGTGCACCCGATGGGCGTCTTATGAGCGGTCCTAAAAGCCCATAAAGCATCGTCCAACTTATCTGACCAAGATTGTCAGTTTTCCCCAATGGATCTCTCCAAGATCCTCTTCAACGCTCGGTTTGAAACCTCGACTTGCCCACTCGTTTGTGGGTGATAAGCCGTAGAAAGACGATGTGTAACCCCATATTTCCTTAGGACCCTTTCGAATTGGTCGTTACAAAAATGGGTTCCATGATCGCTTATGATCGCACGAGGGGTTCCAAACCGAGAAAACAAGCTTTTCAAAAACTTGACTACCACACGAGCATCATTGGTGGGCAAAGCCTTAGCTTCCACCCACTTAGATAGGTAGTCAACGGCGACAAGGATGTACTTATTACCACGAGACGATGGGAACGGCCCCATAAAGTCGATGCCCCAAACGTCAAAGATCTCACACACTTGGATGATGTTTTGTGGCATTTCATCTTTTTTGTGAGGCTTTTCCTTGTCGTTGGCATGAGTCACACGACCTCACAAGTTCATGTGCATCTCGGTAAATAGTAGGCCAAAAGAAACCGACATCAAATACCTTCTTAGCCGTGAGATTAGCACCGTGGTGACCACCCGTGGGTCCCTCGTGACAATCTCTAAGGATGTTAGAAGCTTCGGTGCCAAATACACAACGTCGGATGATTTGATCCGCACAAGTTTGAAACAAGTAAGGGTCGTTCCAAAAGTAGAACTTGATGTCACAAAAGAATTTTCGTTTTTCTTGAGTCGTCATACCCTTGATGATGAAGTTGACAGCATGGTAATTTGCGATGTCCGCAAACCATGGGGTGGAAGAATCAAGCTTAGAATTCACTACACCAAGTGTCTCGAGCAGAAATGTTTTGGTGATTTCCTTGGGCTCGTAAACACTTTGGTGAGGATCTTCCAAACGAGAAAGATGATCGGCCGCTAGATTCTCGGCTCCTTTTTTGTCAACAATTTTGTGATCAAATTCTTGAAGGAGGAGAATCCAACGAAGTAATCTCGGCTTTGCATCTTGTTTAGCCATAAGATACTTGATAGCCGAATGATCCGTATACACTATGCATTTCGTCAAGACGAGATAAGGTCGGAATTTCTCAAATGCATACACCACGGCAAGGAATTCCTTCTCCGTTGTAGTATATTTTAGTTGAGCCTCGGTCATCGTCTTGCTAGCATAGTGAATAGGCAAGAAGTGCTTTTCATGACGTTGCCCCAATACGGCCCCAATAGCATAGTCACTAGCATCACATATGAGCTCAAAGGGGAGGTTCCAATTGGGAGCAACAAGAATGGGAGCTTCGGTAAGTTTCCTCTTAAGGAATTCAAAGGCTCGTACACAATCTTCGTCAAAGACAAAACGTGCATCTTTTTCAAGAAGATGTGTAATAGGTCGAGAGATCTTTGAAAAATCCTTGATGAATCGACGATAAAAGCCCGCGTGGCCTAGGAAACTCCTAACTCCCTTAACGGTTTTGGGATGAGGTAATTTGGCGATGACGTCTACCTTAGCTTGATCTACCTCAATCCCCGCTTTCGAAACCTTGTGCCCTAAGACGATTCCACTTTTAACCATAAAATGACATTTTTCCCAATTAAGCACAAGGTTGGTTTCCTCACAACGCTTCAACATTCTCTCTAGATTCGACAAACACGAAGTGAACGAACTACCAAACATGGAAAAGTCATCCATGAAGACTTCCATCGTCTTCTCGATCATATCATGAAAAATAGCCATCATGCACCTTTGAATGTTTCCCGGTGCATTGCAAAGTCCGAATGGCATTCTACGATAGGCAAACGTTCCATATGGACACGTAAACGTAGTTTTTTCTTGATCACGAGGATCGATGGGGATTTGGAAATAACCGGAAAAACCATCTAAAAAGCAATAGAAATCGTTTCCCGCAAGACGCTCCAACATTTGGTCCATGAAGGGCAAGGGAAAATGGTCTTTTCGAGTGGCTTCATTCAACTTACGATAGTCAATGCACACTCTCCATCCGGTCACGAGTCTAGTTGGAATTAACTCGTTGGCATCGTTTGGCCCAACGGTCATCCCTCCCTTTTTAGGGATACAATTGATAGGACTCACCCAAGGGCTATCGAAAATAGGGTAAATCATTCCCGCGTCAAGGAGTTTTAGGACTTCCTTTTTGATGACGTCGTGAATTTTGGGGTTCACCCTCCTTTGACATTAGATTGCGGGCTTGTAATCCTCCTCCATTAAGATTTTGTGGGTACAAAATTTGGGATCAATCCCCTTAATGTCGGATAACTTCCACGCAATTGCCCCTTTGTGATCATTTAGAACATCGACAAGTGCGGTTTTTTCATCATCCGAAAGTTCTTTCGCAATAATAACCGGCAACTTGTCGCCCTCCTCCAAAAAGACATATTCGAGATGAGGAGGTAAATCTTTCAACTCGAGGATAGGTGGTTCCTCAATTGAAGATTTGGGCTCGATACTCATAACCTCCTCGGGTGGAGGAAATGGGAAATCGTTAAGAAAATCCTTGATAATCGAGAAGTCCTCATCATTGTCGAGGTCTTCATTACAAGTACGTGGAACATCGAATTCTTCCAACGTAAAACAACCACCTTCAAATGGAGTGAAGGTTGGTGTCGAATTATCAAGAATGGGATCTAACATAGTGGGATTGCCACTATTTTCATCATCACCAAAACCTAGAACTTCTTGTGAAAATTCCTCGCAAACCACGTCGATCATATCAACGAGGTTTATGGTTGCAACGGAATAAACATGAGAAATTTGAGAGTTTTGAGTTGCGTTTATAACAAGTTCCTCGCCGTTGAAGCGTAAGGTGATCTTTCTAGCATGAACATCAATCAAAGCCATAGACGTATCTAAAAACGAACGACCTAAAATGAGAGGAACTTGAGGATCCGTGGGAATATCGACAACGATAAAGTCTAGCGGATAATAGAACTTTCCCACTTTCACAAAAACGTCTTCCGCCAATCCACATGCGGGAATTGTGGAATGGTCGGCCAACTCGATAGACATTAGTGAAGGAGTAAGATTAGGAAGATTGAGCGACTTGAAGATTGCAGGTGGCATCAAGTTAATACTAGCACCAAGATCGGCCAAGGCATAGCATTCTTCCATATCTTGGATTGCACAAGGGATCAAGAATTTACCGGGATCACCGACTTTTTGAGGTATGCGATTAAGATAAACCGATGAACAACTAGACAATTGATGCAATTTCTCCTTGTTGTTCAACATACTCTTAAAGTTAGCGGCAATCGAGGCATCATGACCAAAGCATCGCCGAAACTCACATTAAAGGGTAAATCACGAAACATTTTCATAAAAAGCTTAAATTGGTAATTGTCGCGCTCTTGACGTTTCTCCTTTCTAAGTCTCGATAGATAGGGCAAAGGTGGTGTGGGTTGAGGCATAGGCATAGCCTTTGGCATCTCGGGTTCCAAATGTGGTAATGGGTCAACCGTAGGTGTGGCATGAGCGGTACTTCGTGGGATTTGGACATGCTCCTTTTTGACCACCACCTCGGGTTCTTCCTCAATTGCATCCTCCGTAGGAGCAATTGGTTGAGGAGTCAGTTCCTTGAGTGTCTTACCACTACGTGTGGTAAACACTTTCATCTCTCCCTTAGGGTTCGATATGGTGTTGCTAGGAAGACTACTCGAAGACGGTTTGCACATAATTGCCTCAAACATAGATGAAATTTTGTCCTCAAACATGGATTGCCTCTTCTCGGCCTTAATCATTTCTTGCTTAACTTCATGTTGCCCTTGTTCCATTTTTTTTGATTTTGTTGTAACCTAGTTACATTTCCTTCCATTTTGTTTGTATGGATTTTAAGCTCATTTGCTAACTCATTTTTCAACTCTTTCTTCAAGTCGTTCTTAAACTTGAATCTTAGGCTAATGATTTCTCTTTGAATGTTGTCAAACCTAGCATAGTTTCCATTAGCGTATTCAACAAAATCATTTGGAAGATCTTTAAAAGTTTGCAAACTCTTGTTGTTTTGAAAATCACTTTGATTTTTGTTTGAAACTTGATTATTAGCCCCTTGATTCCCATAGTTTCCTTTGTAATTGTTTGAAACCAACTTGATTGTTTCGATAGTTGTTGTTAGCATTTTGATTTGAAGCAAAACCCGGTGGAGTCAATTGATTAGAGCGGGTAACTTGACCGTTTTGGTTGTAAGTTCCCGTGGCTGCGTAGCCACTCGAAGTGTTACCACCGTTGGTAATGCACTCGGAGAAATCACGACCTCCACTACAATACATACATGAAGCCTCAACCGCTATAGCCGTAGTGGGAGCACTTTGTTCTCCAACTTTGAATTCAATTAAAAGTCCTTTAAGCTTATCAAAGATTTTGTTTTCCAAGTTCGCCTCAATTTGTCAAGCATCGATGGTATTAGACAAAGAAGGTGAAGCCGAAGACGAAGCCTTACGAACACTCGACGTGCTACGAGGACTATACACCTTAGATCTATTCTCAATTATCACCAAAGCTTCCTCAACCGTTTTACACAAAAAATTACCACCCGCGGTGGCATTTAGATAATCCCTTTCATGATCATTAAGTCCATTGTAAAACGTGTCAATTTGATGCAAGTCGGAAAAACCGTGATGAGGACACTCATGTAACATTTCCTTAAACCTATTCCAAGCCGTTGAAAAACTCTCATTAAATTCTTGTGAAAATTTTGAAATCTCGTTTTTCAAATGCGTAGTCTTAGAGGGCGGGAAAAATTGGTTCACAAATTTTGAAACGAGATCCTTCCACGTCAATATAGAATTGGGTGGCTCTTTCTCCAACCAAATTTTAGCGGGCCCCGCTAAGGAATACGGAAAAAGCATCATATTAATCGAGTCATTAGCAACATCCTTAAATTTGCAAGTGGCGGTAAGACGGTTGAATTGGCGGATATGGTTGTGCGGGTTGTCCTTTTCATCACCACGGAATTTGTTGTTTTGGATCATCGACAACAAACCCGTTTTCACTTCAAAATTCTCCGCAAGGATAGCGGGAATTACAATAGCCTCTCCATAACCCTCGGTGGGTGCTTGAAGTAACTCCATCATAGTTCGATTCTCCATGGTTGGTTCCTCTCTTACAATGGGTTCGTCAATAGGAGACTCCTCACTAGAAAGATTAGGAGTAGGTGTTGACTCCTTTCGGTTTTTTCGTTTACGTGCACGTCTTGCTTGATTACGAGTAAGCATAAACGTCACATACAACGTGGGGATGAGCAAAGAAGATTCTTTTTGGTGTTTTGTATTTTTCCAAATTTTTTGTGGTTTTTGACGGTTTTTACTTTTTTGGATTTTTGTGATTGTATTAAGTAGACCAAAATCTACAAATCTCCTCCTTAATCAAATCTCTTGATTAAAGAAGCCTCAAGGAATGAAAACGATCACGTGAAGTGAACGCCTTCGATGACTTTAGAACGTTGGTGGAACACCAAAACGTTCAAGAGGGTTTAATCAAATGAAACCAAGAAAGTATATATGATACTTAATAATACTTTGGGCGGCAAAACCCTCGATTAGCTTTCAAAATCAAATACTCAGAAGCAAGCGGGGAAACGAGGCGGCGCGAAGCACTTAAGAGTCTTTTTCTTAGGGTATATTTTATAATACCCGCCTTATACCCACCTTATAGTTTGTATTTTTCAAAATCGAGCTTCACGAAAGTATTTATCTATTTTTGCCTTTCTTTCTTGTTTGAGATTCGAATACAATGATTGGGTAATGACCTCCCAAGTCAAGGTTGTGTTTTCACACTTTTGGAGTACTTGTGAATTTATTGTTCTACGTATACAATATATTAATAATATTCACACAAAAAACGAAAAACCGATAATACGTATTAGTAGAGTGATACTAATACAAATAGATATTATGGCTATATATAAAAACAACAATTTCCAAATCAAAACACAACAAGCCTCTCCGGCAGCGGCACCAAAATGATGTTGGAGTTTTTACACACCTTTGCTTTAGGAAAAACAAAAGGATAATTAGGGCAAGTATTAACAAGTGATTTAGGAAAACCACAAGTTATGACCCAAAGTGGGGATCGTTCTCAAGAAGGCTTGGTGTGTGTGTTAGGAGATGATTAACTTTGTGATTATATTTATGAGAAGAAAAAAATAGAAATGGGATTAGAAGAGAATGACGGTTACGATGACAAATTAAACTAAGACGATAAAGTAATACACGTAAAACCGTAAAAAGTAGCAAAATTAAAACTTTACCCTAAAAATTCCTAGAAAATTGCAATAAATCCTAAATAATATAATTAGAGTTTACAAAAAATCAAAAATCACCCAAACCTTTTATTTAATTAAATAATAATTTTTTAATGTTAATTAAAGCCCAAAAAATCAGTTTAATTAACAAAAAGCCCAAAATGAGATTTTTTTTAATTGTAAACTTCTTAAATGACTAACTTAATTTAAAACTATTTTTGAAAATTTTAAAATTAATTAAAACTATTTAAAAACAATTAAGAACTATTTAAACTTAAAATAATTATAAAAATTAATCTAAGGACAATAAAAATATTCTAAAAGTTGTAAAATTCCTAACTTAATGTATTTAACCTAAGAAAAATATAAAAACTTGAAAATCTAAATTTTAATCTTTAATAATAAAATAATAATAAAATAATATTAAAAATCCAAGGGATGCGTTAACGTGGTAAACACTTTTAAAATGAGTTATAATAGGTACACTTATGAGCCATTGGATCGATCATTAGAATGAGATTAACATTTAATTAGACGTGTGTATATAATTAATGTACATAGTGACATTATTGTAAATATGTAGGAGTTCTTGAGCATTCGTAGTTTGGCTAAATATTGCCCATGTCTACAACCGTACCATTCCCAGTTCTTTATTATTCTTATTATTATTTATTTGTTTGAAGTTATATTTGATATGTCGATACATATACTATAGACATTGAGCTAGTTTCGCATGTCTCTTGTTTCCAATTTTTTAGTTGTTTCTTTTATTCACAATCTACGAAAATTATACATACAACATTATTCGTAAAAGATAGATGATACACAAAACAATTTTAATATATTCGACAAAAATAATAATTGAAACACGATTGATTTGGAAAAATGGCGAAACAAAGACAAACAAATGCAAACATAAAAAATCTTATAAATCTTATCGAAAGATCTTGCGAAAAGTCAAAACATACGTCACTTATTTTAAAGTATCACTTTCATATTTTTATGTATAATACTTGATACACACTTTTTTATAGATAATAAAATATATGTGTCACTCATATTGATGCATAAACAAAACGTACACTAATGATACATTTGACACTTTTTTGTAACAAATACAAAAGGGGTAATCAGGGGCTTAGTTACATTGATACACCATTTGCCAATGATACATTTGACACTTTTTTCTCCGCAAATACAAAATGGGTACACACTTTCCTACGTACCATCAATGATACATCCACACACTTAAATATGGACAAGGAAAACACACATCGTTGACGAGCTTATACATAAAACCGCATATGATCGAGAACAACATCCGTATAAAACTTAAACCACTATATCACTTTTTCATTTAGTAATTCATTTGTTTAGTTAATTATTCTTATGTATAAACATAATTTAATAATGTCATATTCTTGAAGTCATTTTTTTATGTCAACCACATGTATTGACGGAATACGCATTTATACATATCTAAAAGATCGTTTAGGCACGATCATGGTTCTAAATAACTTGTTAAGGATCGTTAAAATCTAAGGCGAGTTCAACGCAATATAATAGATCAGAGCGCGCTACAACATGTAGTGCGGTGCTTTTTTTTAATTTCAACTTTAAAAAATAAATATTATTACAGGTTAGTTTTAATTATTATTTACAACATTTATTAAGAACTCAATATAAATATAATATTAAAATATAATTTTTTATTTTATATTATGTCGTTATAAGTCACACTTTAAAAACGCTAAAAAATCGTCTTAACCATTAAAACATGTAGTTTGGACATGACGCTACCACACGTCTAACGTTATTTATAACCATAAAAACAGTACATATTATTTGTCATCCATTCTTGAAGTCGAGGAAATCTTTGGCTCCCTCTTATTATAACATTGATAAACATTCAAATATTCACTTGAAATTATTACGACGAAGATGACAGACAAGTATATCTTAATGAATACGATACATAACTGCTTACATGGAGGCGGCAAAAAAGGAATAAAAATAGATGACGGAACACGTGATACACCATTTGTAATTACACTCATCTATAATATCATTGACCGATCATAGTAAAAAACACAAGAAAAAACGAAACTAATTGAAAAGGATTATATGCATCTATTTAAAAAGAATTCATATGTGGTTTGAAACTTTTTGTAAGTTTGGATAAAAACAAGTTTTAGATCTGAGATGGAGAGTTACAGATACTCACGAATTATGTTATGTATTTTGGTTAATTGAACTAATAACAAGCAATAGCTAAAATACCAGGTATACCCTTTTAATTTGGTTTGTAGTTATTTTTTTCTTTTAATAAGAACTGCCACTTGTCACTTTGCTATTAGTGTCTATTATAACACATTTTAAAGTGTAACGCATTTGAACGCAAATCAAAAATCCAAAATTTATAAAAAATTCTAAAAAGTTGCAAACTAGCTTAATTTAACCTAATTAACACATAAATGAAGTTGAAATTACAAAATACCCCTAACGGGCCTTCAAATGGGCCAAAGTCCAAAGCAGACCCTTATTGGGCCAAAATAAGCCCAATAAGAAAAATATTTATAAAAATGGCCCAAAAGCTCCTATTTGACCTAAAATTTGATTCTGAACACAATTTTTCAAAGGCCCAAAAGCTGAAAATGCCCTTAAGTTAGCTTATTTCACCACAGCTTATTCTTAATGGGCTTTTGGCCCATTAAGCTATAAGCTGATGCCATAAGCTAAAATTTAAACACACGAGCTTCTTTTGAGTTACCTAAGATTTCTGTAAAAAGAAATTTGAAATAAGCACAAGGAATAAGCCTGAAAAAGCAATAAGCTATCTTCACAAAACGACAAAATAGTCGTTTTCGAGTTCTAGGCCACCCCAAGAGCTGATTCAAGTTTCAAAAGCTTTTAAATGACTTAACTAAGCTTAATCAACAAAAAGTTTTCAAATAAGTTCCCTCAATAAGCTGGAATAAGCAAATAAGCACTTCTTTAAAAGTCAACTTTATGAGTTTTCTAGCAAAACGTCAAAGCCAAGGTCTGATAAGCTCCAGTTCAAACAAATGGGTCAAATGATGAAGATTGATCACAAAAAGTAAGTTGTTGCAGGTCTGGATAAGCCAATATGGCTTATTGATAAGCTGGATCAAAAATTACACTAGCAGGGGCTAGTTTTGGTGTCTGAGCAGTGGAAACTTTTTCCACAGCTTGACTTGTTTGACTATTTGTCTTTAGTGACTTTTTGTGGATTCAAGTTTCACAAAGGCACCCAAATGATCAGTGGATCATAAGGAGTCAATAACAACAAAGAAATCACAATCACAATCAGCCAATTAGTACAGTTAATTCAAAACATCACCAGATCTAGCCCAGACATGAACAAATAAGCAGTTAAGCACTTATAAGCTGTTTTAGCAAATTTCAGCCAACCAAATTGCACCAAAAGCATAGACAAGCTATAATAAACTCAAATGAACAAGTCTAAACAGTTTTCATGCAATGGTTCAAAGCCTAAATCAAGATTCAAGCACAATAAGGTTACTAATGAACACTAACACAGGCAGATTTTTACTTTGCTGATGCACTTGACCAACAAGCCAAATTCAAACACTCAGATCTCTAAGATATGTTATGAAAACTTTGATTTAACAGCTTATATCCCTAAACATGCATATACTCTAAGTATTACCAAAATTTTAGGTCAAAAACAGTCAAAATCAATAAGTTATAGCACAATCTTTGATTCAAAGGTTCAAGACCAATAACTTGCAGAAACTAGTACTCAACCAAGTCAATAACAGATAACAAGCATAAACATCAACTTTCAACAACACAATAACACTCAATGATCTTAAACAGATAATCCCAAACACCCCTTATCTTTTTCAAATGAGATTTAAACAAGTATAAGTGTATTCCAAGACTATCCAAGCCCAATCAAACACATTAACAAGTATAATATGGAGTATTGAACAAGATTAGACCACAAAATCAGCAAGAACACAAGCAACACACAAATTTACCAAAAATCAAGATTTTAAGCAGATTTTGGGTAAGATGGTGCAAACCTCATGGATGTACATCCACACCTACGAATTTTGAGCTTATGTGCTAGCAAGAACAAGCACAAGCTTCCACAATAAAGCCTGCTAAGATTCAACAAAGTTAGAAGCAAAATATCAAAATCAGAAAAGTGGAAAATCCTTGATTAATGCAACCTTAGTTCCCCACACTTGATTATCCCCAAGTTATAAGCTTCACCACACCTTGATAACACAATATCAAGATGCTATGATCAGCTTTATAGCCCAAGAATTCCAAGGTTTGAACTAGACTTAGCAAAATATCAAGATTAATGGAAAATGTGCAAACTTTTGCACACTCCTTTGAAAACAAGTTTTAGGATTCAAGAACAGTTAACATCAAACAATAATAAATAGATAATAAGGTTGGCACTTGATTTTTCTTCACCAAATTCAAACACATTTCATTAAACTGAATATATGATTTACAGATTTGTGAACAATGGAAAATTCAAGAGCAAAGCTAAAATGAAGTATCCTAAGGCCTTTATATAGGCTTACAAGTGAACTAGGAAAGCTGAAAAATGTGAAACCCTAGCTAATGAAGTCCCCAATTTGCCCTTGTGAAGTTTTGAACTTTGAAGATCATGTGACAAGTTCTTGGCTGGTTGTGTGAGTTGGCATAGTGAAAATGTGATCAATGGCTTCAAATAAGCTTAGAAAATAAGCTGGAATGTGGGGTGTTGGATTTTCTTGGCTCCTTTGTCTTCTTCCTCAAACGTGTAGCAGGGGAGTCACAAGGGGAAAAATGTGGTGATGTGGCAAGTGATATTAAGGTTGGGATGTGTTTATAGAACCCTTAATCATAAATCTGCACAATATTAGGGTTTAATTATAAGTAAATAACAAAACCCCAAATTGTGTTCTTGGTGAATAGTTGGGTGTTTAATCCGAGTTTGGTTTTAAAAAGGTGTTAACCGCCAGTTTTTAACTTAATTAAATAATTTTAAACTGGTTAGTTAAAGTTGGTTGTGAGTGGAGAGTGATGTGGCAGCAGGGTGAGCTCTCATTGGTGGGTTTTTAGTAGTGGGGCACGTGTCAAGCCCCAAGTGGTCTAGGTAAGTTTTGTTGTCGCCCAGAAATAGCCCCTTATCTCCTTAATTTCTTTCACTTGCAAATAAACTATCCAAATCCGGATTTCCTTTGTATTTGAAGTTTTGGTTTTCACACTTTTGCCCCAAAAAGTTTTGTAAAGTAATTTAAGGGGTATTTCTTGCCATTTCTTGATTCTTGAAGGACTGATTTGGCATTTTCTTCATAGATAATGGTCTTGACTTGTCTTGTTGACTTCTTGGAGGACTGAATTTGCCAAGTCATGATTAATGAGGGACCATTTTTGCCATTTCTTCAAAGTCAATGGTCCTTTTGGTAATTTTGACATTTTTAAAGGACCAAACTTGTAATTTCTTGTAACTTGAAGTCCTTCATGGTATGTTTGACTTTGAGGAGGATAATTATTGACATTTTAGTTTTGTTGAGGGACTAAAATTGCCAATTCTTCAAAGTGGAGGGCCCTTTTTGCAATATTGACAAACTTTAGGGACCAATCTTGTAATTCTGAAGATATAAGGGTATAAAGTGTTAATTCTTAAATATTGGAGGACCCTTCTTCATAAATCTTCAAATCTTCAAGGGTTAGTCTTGGAAAATTCTTCATTAGGGCTTGGTTCAGTGTGCGGCTTCGTTTCCCGTGTTCGTCTTTGCATGATTCTTGTGATCTTTTGTCATTTTCTCAATATCCGTACCTAAAATACACAAGCAACAAACACAAGCATATATTTGGCCATTTTCATGATATTTTATGCATTTAAAGCCCTTTTTGGACGATGAGACTATGTATAAAAGCAGTCTCATCATTTTCGATCATGAATTATGTTATATGTTGTCTTTTTGTGTCTAGGAATAATTAAGGATCGGTTTTGTGTGTAGCATGTGGTTGACACGGCTTCGGCCCAAAAGTATAATGGTAGTTTTGAAGCGGATAATAGTGTTCGAGCAGCCTCAACTAAAGTACGATTTCGTCTTTCAACAACTTTGTTTTGTTTAGGTGTTCGAGCAATATATGTTTCATGTTCAATCCCTTCGGCTTCAAAATATTTCTTCAGAGTTGAATTTAAGAATTATGTGCCTCTGTTAGTACGTACCACTTTTACTTGAGCTTGAAGACCACGTTGTATCAGCTTAAGGAAGTTAATGAGAACCTTAGGTGTTCCATCCTTGGACCTTAAGAAGAGGGTCCACATGTACCTTGAGTAGTCATCGACAATTACCACAACGTGTTTCTTCCTATTGATGCTTTGAACACGCATGGGGCCACACAAATCTATATGAAGAAGATCTAACCATCCTTTAGAGCTTGGTGTAGTCTTTGTTTTGAAGCTACTTCGTTTAGCTTTACAAAGCTCACAAGAAGAACAAAGATGATCTTTGATGAATTTCAAACTTGGAAGGCCTCTCACAATATCTTTCTTAGAAAGCAAGTTGATGGCATCAAAATTAAGATGAGATAAATGTTGATGCCATAACCATGCCTGAGTTGTTGAAGCTTTAGTCTTGAAGCAAATTAGAGTTGAGGAAGTTGTGTCTTAAAGTGAAATTGTGTAAAGATCAGTACCCCGTGAACCGGTAAGTAAGTCATTCCCATTATAATCACGAACAAAACATGTCTTCTTTCTGAAAGCAACCTCCAAATCTACATCACAGAATTGACCAACCGAGAAAAGATTGTGATTGAGCCCTTCGACGTAGTATACCCTTTTTATCATGATATTCCTCTGAACCAAATCTCCATATCCTAGGATCGATGCAAATTGATCATTTTTGAATCGGACCGTACCCAGGAACTTCTCCACGAAGTTAATTAGAAGCTTGAGATTCCCCGTCATGTGCTTCGTGCATCCAGAGTCCAGTATGAAGAGAATTATTTGTATTACCTGCAGAAGAGTTAGAACACGATGGACTATTTGCTAAATTGGATACCACAGTAGTTGTGAGTGTAGAATCATTAGTGTCCTTAGAAACATTTAAAGGCATACTAACACTCGTTGTCACATTTTCTGTCCTAACTTTAGGCATCCATTTATATCCTGGAGGACATTGATTAGCAACCACCATTTCCACGACTTGCTAGCAGACTCATATAATTCCCTAATTCTGCTTCTAGTGGTCTTAGTGGTGGAGTCTGATGCAATACTTTTCTCAGGGGGGTTCCACCAGAATTGTTCACTTTGCGTTTGGGTTTTCTAGCACTAATAGGCATCGCAATTTTCTTCTTAGTTCTAGTATCTACGCCTTTGACATTATTCGAAACACACATAGCATGATTAGCATTATCACACTTTCCACATTTCACACAAACAAACTTAACATTCAAAGCATTCAAAGTCGAATCATTCAAATCGTCATTACACGCGATTACAGACGTTTTATTCTTAGAAACATTGAAAATCCTAGGGTGGTCTTCTATTGTCTTCATATTCCCTTGACTTTGTTTTGCCAAAACTTTTCATTCATGCGAGTGCTCTTAAGCTGAGGCCGGCTAACACTATTAGTGGGGATTACTCCTGTAGTAAAATACACACGTCTATTAGTGTTTCTAGAAGTCTGAGGTGATTGACTTTCTTTGTTTTGTGTGGGTTTAGTGGCCAATCTATACATCCCTGGTTTAATCACATTTGTGTTCTTAATGCTTGGTGATCGAATATGTGTTTTGGGAGTATTCTGTGGTAACCTATCCTTCCCATCCGCCTTGGGGGCAAACGCAGGTTTTGCAAATGCAGAATTAGAGAAAACAGATGGTTTTCCCAAGACAGAGGTCTAGTCACTTTTTGTGCATTGGGTTGTCTTACAACAGGTTTCTTAACACTAGGTTTCATAATTTTTCCACCCATCCTAGCAACGAGTTTCTTCAACTCTGCTATCGCTATTTCCCTGTCTTATAATTGAGCTTTCAACCCTTTAATTTCCAAACTCTGTTCATTCATTTCTCAAAACGTTTTGGAAAGTTTTTCTTGCAAGTTATTATCATGTGGAAAACTACCAACGTCTTTTTGCAAAGCAAGTTCAAGAGAATGACAATGTTTTTGAAGGAAGTCAATTTTGTGTTGAAGTAACTCAAAATCCTTTTTATCAACATTTTCTTTACGTTTCGAAAGCTCAAGTTCAAGACGCTCACATTCTTTGATTTTATCAAGATATTTCCATGCAACATCAGAATATTCCTCGATATCAACACAAGATTGAAGAGTAACACACAAAATATCTTTGGAGAGACATTCTTCTAAGAGTAAATCATATTCATCAGAAAAAACGGACTTGTCCATTTGAAGATTGTCAATTTCTTTCTCAATAGACTCAACATATTTTAAATCATCAAACATTTCAGACCGAATTAATCTTTCAAATTCAAGCATATTTTCTTTTAATGTGGTCGTGTTCGGTATTAAGATTTGTTTGATAAGCACAGTTATATCTTGAGGAATTGGTTTTTTCCACTCGTCATTTTGTCGTTGTTTCCATTCATTGTCAACAATGGATTTAATATTATCAATGTAATGTTGTAGAAACCCAAATGTCTGCCTACTCTTGCTCATAGAAGCATCAAGAGGCAAGTAGTTGATGAACTTAGAAACGTTTGTTTTCTTAGTAGCAAAAGCTTTCTTCCATTGAATTCTTCTTTGTTTGCATTCTAAAAACAATTCCTCACGAGACTTCTGTTTTTGTGTAGTGAAAAGACCATATAGACTATTCTCATAAGCATAATTGTATGGTTTCACAAACTCTTTATTGACCGGCGATCTACTCTCCTCTTTCCAAAGGGATGTCTCGTCATAACCAAGAGGATATTCAGGATCGGTCCATTCGGACTCATCCATATAAAGGCGTGGGTTCGCAGCTTGAGCTTGGGCAAGATAATCAGGACTTGCAAAGCTAGCTTGACCCTTAAACATAGACGGAGGTTCTATCATTCTTACGGTTTGAATAGAGTCATGCGTTTTATAAACAACTTTCTTCAAAAATTCGACTTGTTTTTCTAGTTCCGTTACTTTTTTAACATCTTTTTCATGTCGACTTTTTAAATCTTGTTTTAACGTTTCAACCTCTTGTTTCTTAACATCAAGAATTTTAGCAGACTCGGTGTTATCTATCGAAATCCGTTGTTCAAGTTCGTTAACTTTGGTGGTAGCAAGGTACGTTTTTTGACGTTCATCCATTAATAAAACATTAAATTGACGTTTCTCTTTGGTTAATAACTCAAGAGTTTCGTTGTATTTCTTTTCATGATCGTCCTTTTGACTTTTTAACGCACTACCCTTGTACCCCTCAAGCTCTTTGGTTTTCTGAAGAAGCTCATCTTTATAGCGTTCAATGGTCTCACTAGATGTAATTAGTGCGGCTTTACATTCTTCAAAATTTTAAGTGAGCGCTGCGTTTGCCTTCTTTAATTGCTTTTGAATTTTTCTAGTTTCATTCACATCTTTTTGTAAACTAGCAATTAAATTAGCAAGCGCGACACACTCCTCATCATCATACTCATTTTCATGTTGATCATCCTCAAACTCATTATTGCACATGTCTGATGAATTGAGTGTGTTATTGTTATCAACCTTTTCTGTCATACATGTGTCATTAATGGCATTGGGTAGCTCACTATGCTCATGAATATCACCAAACACATTATATTCATCAGTGGTGTGTACCTTATCGAGTGGCTCAGTGTCAAAGATAGGGCCATTGTCATCTTCAGTGACTTTGAGAACTTCTTCAACCTTTGCCATGTACGAGTAATGTGCTTCTAATTCTTGGTCTAAGGCTTCATCATCAATGTCATCAAGCATTGCTCCTTCCTCAGCCGACAATTTGACCCCTGCTTCCATCTTCTTGCATAAAAACATCTTCTCTTTATGATAGCTAGAGTCCCTAACCCGTTTTGGCTTTCTGCATTCCTTTGCCATATGCCCATAACCTTGGCCGTTATAACATTGAATCCCACTTTGTTGAACCACTTGCGTTCCAACAGTTTCCCTATTCCCAGAAGCAGCAGCAATCCTCTGAGTATCATACTTGGCAGTTTGTCGATCATACCTTGCAGAACCCTCAACATGTGTTGGATTATGTCGATCATACCTAGAAGGACTTTCACCACGTCGACGTGTGTCATACCTTGGAGGATTCTCAACATATTGGTTCTTTCTGTTGGATGATGTTCGAAGATTGTTGTTGGTGGGTTTGAAGATTTTCTGGTAGGTCTTCATAATGAAAGCAATTTGTTGTTTCATTTCCTGATTCTTCTGAGCTTGATCTTCATCACTATCATCTTCATATGATGACTCTGTTCATGGTGATGGTGCTCTTGGTTCTTTACCGCGTGATCTTGTGGATGATGAAGACTTGGATGATGTGGAATATCGTGGTGAGGATGATTGAATGGAGTATGACTTTGGAGTACGAGTTCGATGATCTTGAGTGGTAGACACTAGAGCAAGTGGATTAGCCGTCTTTGCAACTCGTTCAGCTCGAATTTCATTTGCCTCATGCTGAAATTATTTCAAGATATCAAAGAGAGTGTGATAGTTTACCTTGTCTAACTGCTTCTGTTGTTTCACCAAAGTAACAAAACGTGTCCACTCTGGTTGAAGTTGCTAAAGAAATTGCACATTGACTTGCATGGTGGAGACCTCCAAGTTGTTTCTTGTCATATCGTTCATCATCTTGTAGAATCGTGAATAATAAGACTCAATTGATTCTCCATCTAATGCATTAAACTTACCAAAATTCCAAAACAAGTTTGTTTTAACATCTTGCTTGTTGAGTGATTCTCCTTGTTGCAAGCGTTCAATAGCCGTCCACATTTCTTGTGTCGTAGGACATGCATCAACCGTGGAATAAATATCATCTCCAATTCCACTTAGAATCATATAGATCGCTTCTTTTTCTGCGTCATATCAAGCACGCTTCTCTAGTGTAAGATCAAATAAAGTTTCTTTTCTTGTGGTTGTGGGTATTTCTGTAATAGTGTATGTGGCTGGTGTATGAGGGACAGTGATATCGGAGAAAACATATGGTCCATTGTTAATACATTGCCTTAATAAATCACCATTAGGTCTTGTATCAAGATAACGAAAAAAACGTGATTGCCATTGAGCATATCGACCGGCCACAAGCATTGGTGGTCTCTCTTTGTTACCCGTCACCATTATGCTGTTGTTCGTCACACGATATTCTGTAGTAGAACCCATCTCAATATTCTCTGAAACGATGAAGTGAATATGGATCTTAAGTAGATATGATGTGATTGAGTTGTTGCTGAAATTCCGAAAATTGCTATTTTTCTCAGTCAGACAATAAATTCCTCAGTCCGACAAAACGGTAGACCAAAAAATTTTGTATCGCAAAATTTTGAAATTGAGCTAGAAATGTGCTAAAACTAGTATGGAAAAAATTTGAATTTACTTGACGGGAAAATTTTAACTGATTTTTTTTAATCTTCGTGTAAACAATATTCCGAAACTAGTCTAGATGGTGGCTAAGTCTAAAAAATACTCGAACAAAATTTAGCAAAACATAGCATCGGAATGTCCATCGGAATGTTCCATCGGAATGACCATCGGAATGTTATCGGAATGTTGTATCGGAATACTGTCGGAATGTAGTACTGTCGGAATATGAACTGTCGGAATACCTATCGGAATTAGTGTCGGAATAAGGCTGTCAGAATAAGGTTGTCGGAATCCCTGTCGGAATCACTGTCGGAATAACCTATCAGAATACACAATCGGAATAAGGTTGTCGGATTCCACTATCGGAAAAATGGTCGGAATATTAAAACCCTTTTCCGATGGAGTGCTATCGGAATAACTGTCGGAAAATTAAGCCCTTTTTCGATAGAATTCAGTCGGAATGCATGTATATTTCCAAAACTTTAGGTAAAAAATGAGATTTTTGACAAGAAATCCGTGATTTTAACCAACCAAAAGCAACCAAATCCCTACCTCAACTATGTAGGAGATGTAAATCAAGATGTAGAGCACGAAAAACACAAAAAGATTTGAATTCAAGATGATGTATGGATTAAATCATACGAATCAAATGATATAACAACAATCAATCACAAAACTACCCCATGGCGATTGATACCAATTGTTGTCCCATATATTTGTGATGATTAAACAAGAAAGAAAGGTAGATAAAAGATGAATTCTAGAGAGAGAAATTAGTGAGAGAAAGTAGAGAGAAGTGTGTGAGAAACTTGGTGAATATTAGATTAGGAGAATAAAAAAATGAGACAACCAACCTCTCCGTACATGCAAGGAGAGGTTTATATAGCCTTGCCTACATGTGGCATAATGGGCTATATAATAATGGGCTGGGCTTTCCTTTTGGGCTTTGGTTACTTATGAATGAACCTTAGCTTAAAATTAAGCCCGTAATCTACGACTAACCTACTACCTATTACAACGTTCTAATATACAATACATAATAAACATATGACCGAGCATTCTTGTTTGACTCAATATTTTGAGGCTAACAATGTTCTCATCATTCAGGTCCAACTTTGTCAATTTATTCTAATACGGTGAATATGTGATCATGTTACAAATCGATATCATTTCTCACAAATTTGTCTCATGAAGATTAAAAGGACTTGCATTTTTCTTCCCAAAACCTTTGTTAAAACTTCATTAAATCAATTGATATTAAAAACATCGATTGAGTTAATATTTTTAATATGGGGGAGAAAATGTGATTTAATATGGTAAATTATCACAAATGGTTTGACTTAACGTGATGGCTCATCCCGACATGTGCAAAATGTTTTCGAATATCGTGGCATATATTAATGGGGAGAACAATGGATTTGCTATATCAAAATGGATTTCATGGTGACATATACTTATCCTAAACCCATTTATTTCACGACGATGAAGATTGTGGTGACATAAAGATGGTAGGATAGGTTAAGTCCAACGATTCTTCCAAACCCGGAGGAATCTTCCCAAGGACATTCCATAGCTAGAAATAGTAGTCCTTAGGAAAGATGGGGAAAGATTGTGAACGTAGCTGAATGCCGACCAAGTACTTAAGTTAGCAATGGAACGATCACAACAAGGTGCTAGTTATGACGTATTGGTAAGCATTGAAGGGGTTGAAGAATGAAAAAAGAATTGTAAAGATAAAGGGTCTCAAGAAAGAAGCCCTTCTTACAACCTTAGGCAGAAACCGGGTCAACACATATGCTATTGAGATCATTTTAATGATGCTCGATATTCAAGATAGACATCATGGACCCAGTGATGCAATTCACAACCCATCCCAACTAACTCAGATATCTCTTAAAAGATATTTGTTTTAATCACACGGAGACGACGCATTATCTATTGATTTATTCACTCCGAATAAATTGGTATTGAAATGGTGGCACTCCTCTCCAGCCTCCGATCACTAAAATCCAAAATGCACGATCGAGTCTAGAGCCATTTGAGATCATCAAATATCTCATTAGGACACACTTTCATAATTCCTTGCTTCTTCAGACACTATGAAAAGTAAGAAAGATCTTAAGAGTCCTACGCAAAATCTTCATGATCTTGCCTGAACATCCGAGTAATACGAAAGTATTTACAATGAAGATGGAAATCCTTCTTGAGTGAATATCAAAAAGCTTATGGTAGGTGACTTGTGAGATTCTTTATGAATCAGGCTTGTGATAACTGGAAAGAAACAGTGGTTTAATTCTTAACTGAACTTAAACACGTTCCAGGCCTCTATGCACTATCTTAGTGATCTTGCCAGAACACTCAGAGTGACACTCTATAGTGTTCACAGTGATGAGTGGAAATCCTTCTAGTGTTAACCTCAAACAACACTTGGTAGGTAACTTGCAAGATTCGATATGCATCAAGATCGTGACAACTGGAAAGCAACGACGGTGCAATTCTTTAATGAATCAAACTTGTTCCAGGAATCCGAATTGACGGCTTCAATCATGCGGATAATTTTATCCAAATGATTCACTCTTTACGTTCGCAGTCAGCTTTGGACGGTCGAGTAAAGAGAACGGCTTTACCCGCGAAATCTTGTCAAGGAGATTTTTAATTAAATCTACCTGCCACAAGTACGATATTTTATATCGTCCAACGGTCTTCGTCGACCGGAGGTAAAATGCTACCGAATTAGAATGAAATGTTCAAAGCCATTTCGTTCGTGTCTACTTATGTTGCGGCATTTGAAGACGGTAGCGTTGCAGAATCCGAGAAGAAGTCGTCCCCGCATGCTTATACTTTATGCACTTAATACTTCATCTAATTCAAGAAAGCCTAAAAGTCAAAGTCTTCCGCTGTATCGAACTCTGAAGCTTTCAAGAATCACGAAGGTATAAGTATGTGGGAAATGAAGTCACGAAGAGGGGAAAATCACAAGTGATGGATGCACAAGATCAAGGCAAGAGATTAATGCTCAAGATTGATATCAAAGATCACATCAAAATGTTCACCTGAAAAGAAAAAGAAAAGAAAGACGAAGACTACGAGCTCAAGACAAGCATAGTATGCTAGGTTTATTTTATTATTGTAACTTGGGTAACGCCCTTGTTTGGAGTGACCTCCCTTAAGGGGAGATTGTTGGAAATACGTTTTTACGTATTTAGGAAGATTCGGTCACTCCGACAATATATTAAGTAGTAGCTCGTAGTCTAGATATCTTTATATATATCAAACAAGGAAAAGCCTGGTCCATGCTTGTATGGCCGACCAAATTGTAAGCCCAAGCCCATCTTATGGGCTTGGTATATAAACCATCTCCTTAGATGGAGAGGGTGTTGGTTCACATAACTTTACACATAGTAAAAGTGTGTTTTCATACTTACTCTCTCAAAGTGTGTGTGTTCTTACCATATTTCTATCTCTAAACATAAGCAAGATTTACAATATCCTTCAGCCTTCATTGTCACATACCATCGATGCCTGCCAAATTGAGGCAAATTTGGAAAACAAGATTTTTGATAAGCTTAAAGGATTGTTAATTGAGTTTAAAGTTGGTGAACAACCCACTCCCACTACGGCTAAAGCGGTTGAGGTTTCTTGTATGTATTGTGGTGGAGGTCATGATTTCTCTGAGTGCATTACCAACGGTGGTAACACTTTGAGTGCCTACGCGGCCACGGGAACTTATAACCAAAACGGTCAAGTTACCCGCACTAATCAATTGACTCCACCGGGTATTTCACCAAATCAAAATGCTAACAATTATCGAAACAATCAAGTTGGTTACCAAGGAAATCAAAGGAACAATTACAAGGGTAACAACTACGGGAATCAAGGGGCTAATAATCAAGTGTAAAACAAAAATCAAAACCGTGATTTTCAAAACAACAACAAAGGTTTGCAAAACTTAAAAGATCTTCCAAATGAATTTGTTGAATATGCAAACGGAAATGATGCTAGGTTTGATAATATACAAAGGGAGATCATTAGCCTAAGATCCGAGTTTAAGAATGATTTGAAAAATGAGTTAAAAAACGAGCTTGCAAATGAACTTAAGACTCATGCAAACAAAATGGAGAGTAATGTGAAAAGGTTACAACAAAACCAACAAAAGATGGAACAAGGCCAACATGAGATTAAACAAGAGATGCTTAAGGCGGATACGAGGCAATCTACGTTTGAGGATAAAATTTCAAGTATGTTTGAGGCTATAATGTGTAAATCGTCTTCTTCGAGTGGTCTTCCAAGTAACACCGTGTCTAATCCTAAGGGAGAGATGAAAGTGATTACCACAGGTAGTGGTAAGACCTTTAAGGAACCGACTCCTCAACCAATTACTCCAACGGTGGAGGAAATTGAGGAATAACCCGAGGTGGTGGTCGAAGAGGAGCATATCCTAATCCCACGAAGTACCGCTCAAACCACACCTACGCTTGACCCATTACCATCATAGGAACCCGAGATTCCGAAGGCTATGCCTATGCCCCAACCCACACCACCCTTGCCTTACCCATCGAGACTTCGTAAGGAGAAATTGCAAGAGCGTGAAAATTACCAATTCGAGCTTTTTTATGAAAATGTTTCGTGATTTGCATTTTAACATAAGTTTTTCCGACGCTTTAGTCATGATGCCTCGATTCGCCGCCAACTTTAAGAGTATGTTAAACAACCAGGAGAAATTGCAATAATTGTCTAGTTGTTCATCGGTTTATCTTAACCGCAAACCTCAAAAAGTCGGTGATCCCGGTAAAATTTTAATTCCATGTGCTATTCAAGATATGGAAGAATGATATGCCTTGGCCGATCTTGGTGATAGTATTAATTTGATGCCTCTTGCGATCTTCAAGTCGCTCAATCTTCCTAATCTTACTCCTTCACTAATGTCTATTGAGATGGCCGATAATTCCACTATTCCTGCATGTGGATTGGCCGAAGACGTTTTTGTGAAAGTGGGAAAGTTCAATTATCCGGTAGACTTTATTGTAGTCGATATTCCCACGGATCCTCAAGTTCCTCTTATTTTAGGTCGTTCGTTTTTGGATACGTCAATGGCGTTGATTGATGTGCATGCTAGGAAAATCACCTTACGTTTCAACGACGAGGAACTTGTTATAAACGCAACACAAAACTCTCAACTTTCTCATGTTTATTCCGTCGCGACTATAAGGCATCGTTAGAAAGCTAGTCGTGTCGTCTAGAGACCTGTATGTTTAGTTTTATAAACCGATGTCGTTTGATAGGGTAAAATCATGTTCGAAGTAAGGGTCGATAATTACTTTAAAAGACAAGTGTTTGATGAGCCACTTTCGATCTCGTCTATGATTTTCAATAAAGACCTTTGGGTTGAACTAAAAATAAGCTCGTGTAGACGACATGGACGTCTACAACTTTTGTTCTTTACACGAATTGGGGCAAGCTCGTTTAGAGGGCCAAAAGCATGTCGTAAAAGGTCGTGTTTGCAATACTACACCAAGCTATATTTTCGATTACACTAAGTCTCATTCGGCATTTTCGCCGATTAATATCTAACGCGTTTCTTAACCATTATAGGTGATTCAAGTTGGGCTATAATCTCGGGACTATGGGGTATGTTTTGCCCCCATAAAACTCGTGGGCACTCAATCCTAAATGCCTCGGTTTGGGTCTCAAACATTGAGGTTTAGGCTGCTTAATCTACAATCTTGTTTCACACGTCTTCTTACTGTAAATGGTAAGATGGTTTCCTGCTTTCTATTATAGCCTAGTACGTCATTTTATATAAACATGTTTATGGGTTTGTTTACCTCAGTACATTTTTAATCAACTCAACAAAAGTAAACAGTAAGGTTATGACTTACGTGTAGTAATATGACTTCGAGGGTTTGTTTTCTCTTTTAGTTACGTTTCAAGCACACACTATGGAAGACTAGAATGTATGCGTAAATAATAAAAGAAGAGATAGGAATGACGAGAAATGAAGGACTCACCGAAATGGGAACAAAGAGGTAACATGAATGAGACCCGAAGGCCCTATCAAAACCCTAATTTGTGTATGTCGGATCCCTTGTTTGTTTCCAACGCTTGAGACCCACTGTTCCAATATCCCAACCTTTCAACACAAATCCTTACTAACAACAACTGCGAGATATATTGTTGCTGATGTGGTGTTTTGGACCCGAAAGAAATAGGTGGATATAATTGTTTGGTTTGTGAACATGCAAAATATTCAGATTCTTTCTTTGGTTGCTTCATAATGTACTATCATTAGAACAAATATGAAAAGTGTCTACATTTGTGTTTTTTGTTCTCGGCAGAAAAGAAGTGGAAGTAGGAGGTGGGAGACAAAAAGGTGTTGTGTGTGTTTAGTGTATGCCGAGAGAGGGAGGTATAAGGATGAAGGATTTGTGTTTGTGGCTTATACTTGGCCACATATAGGAGGTAGGTTACAAATGTGGCTGTGAGGAAGCCACCATGCTCATTTTGGTTTTCCAAAAAATGGTGATGTGTTCATGATTTGGTGGAAGAGAAGTTATACTAAGAATATATGGGACGTGTACATTGTTACACAATGGGGAGGATTGACTTTGTTTGATTTATTTTATGACATTGTACACAAAATAAATGATCAAGGTGTTTCAAAATATTTCATTGAGTTGAGTTTGTATTGTTTTATTTGTACTAAAAGTTTATGTTTAAAAATTATTGTAAATACTTTAGATCATCATTATTAATTATAATAAATATAATTATTAATTATTTATGCACATAAAATGTGTCTAAAACTAAAAATAAAATAAGTCCGTGGTTAAAACGTTAAGCTTTTAAGAAATATAAGTAAATATATAATATTTACTATATTATGATTTCGTTTGTAAAGGTCGTTGATAAAAATATTATAGGATGAACGATATTAATAATGAAACCGGTGACGTGTCAAAAGCCCAAAATTTGGGGTTTTACAGCAACTAACCGTTATTTTAGCTTCGTCCTCAAAGCTTAAAACGAAGTTACTCGTCCAGGGAACAAGTGAGGACACTTTTTCTTGAACGTGTAATCTTGTGAACTCAAGTTTAGACTCAAAGGTGATATTTAGAATGTAGTTATTGATCGTATGCCGCCGATGAGTAAATTTTAATGCACCAAGTAACTTGTCTTTTACGTTTTGATAATATTCACATTTGGTCATTTTATTTTTGTAATGTGACCCTTAGTGCACGAATAGTTTTCCAATGAAAATAACTTAGGGCTCAAGTTTAGTTTCAAAAGTGGCAAACTCAACCCCTAGGGTTTTTAGTCCGTGTTAAATCATCTAGGGCTTCTTTTAAGTTCATTGAAATATGTGTTTAGTCCTTAGAGTTGTCTAGGGCTTGAAATATGTTTGAAGAGTGGCAAAACGAGTCCCTTATAGTTCTAAAATCAAGTTTAGCCCAAAAGATTTAGTAAAAGGTTCATTAAATCATGTTCGAGTTCGATTGAGTTTACAAGGTTGGATAAAATAGGACAAGTTCGTTTTAAGTCTTGGCTCTATTAATTGTGTTTCATGGGCCTTATTGGGCCTTGATATGCATAGATAAGGTTCAGTAATGTTTTAATAGTTCTTCAAGAGATTTTTAAGTCTATTAAGCTTCAATAAGCTTAAGTGGGTTTATTAGTTTTATTTGGATCAAAAATAAGTCGAGAATCAATAGCACCATGCTATGATCCCAAAAGGATGAACACGAATCTTCCTTAGGTTTCTTGATGAGGATGTAATAATGATAAGATATGTTTGAAAAAACCGAGAATCAAAAGGAATAAATTCCATAGCTGGATTAATAAAATAATATCAATAATGAGTCACGTCGAATATATTTAAGCCCACTTGTTTATAAATTTTTAATTACATCGACAAGCGTCCTTATCCATGTAAAGTAAAAATTTATAACTTCATGGTTCGGTGCCCTATGATTTCTTTATTCAAACGAAAACGCGTCCTAATTCGTTTCAATAAGGATTTCATAGCCCAACCTACTCAAATATTCTCGGCAATGCTTACCATTAAAACGAATACAATATCTAAGAAAATAGATATTACTAAGAGAGTTTACAATTGGTTTATTTTGTAACTTTCGTCTTCAGACGTCCCATAACATCTTAATACGAAACTATAAATAAACTTCTGGTCTGGTGGCTTATGATCAGGGGACTTACGTTCCATATTTAAATGTCATCTAATTATAGAGTCATACCCTGATTTGGGTCCCACCGCATCATGCAAACTTATCCAAATAATATCACATAAAATTCACCAAAAGCAAAGCGTATGAGTTGTCAATAAGTTGTGTTCCGTAAGTAGAAGCTCAAATTATGTGTGCTAAAATATGTATCAAATAGGGATCTTGTATATAATATAATGATATATTATAAAAGTTGTCAAATAGGTATAAGGAGTAATCAGCGTATAAGCTTAAACAGATACAGCAAGTAGTCATGAAGGATTTGTAATCTTAGTATAAGATTTTAGGACTTATTTGGATTTCATTACAATATCAAGTATATTTCTCAATTGGTAACTATTGTATAAGGTTTAAAACAAGATAGAGAGTAATCTCAAACATTTGCTAGTAATATTAGCCGAAAACTTTAGTAAGAGATTTGTTAAGATGTGGTTAGATACTAAATATTTCGGTTGAGATCTCAAAAAAATCAATTAAGGTTTACAAAGACTAATAATAAGATTTCCAAAATACTTTTTATATTTTTCCAAGATTTATAAAATCTGATTAGATTTTTCAAAGATTTATAGAATCTGATTAAATTTTCTAAAATTTAAAAATCTAGTTAGATTCTCTAAAATTTATAAAATCTAGTTCGATTTTCCAAAGATATGGTAAGATTTTTAAAGATTTAGTTAGATTCCCAAATATTTCCAAACATTTGGTTAGATTTCCATTTAGATATTTCCAAGAGTTTGGTATGTATTAGGTTGTTTGTGGTTATAATGCATTGTTCGGGCCATCATACTTCAGAAGCCATTCTATAAACGTTTGAGGAGCGAGGGCACTTTAAATCGTAAACCCAACCACTCAGTCAAAACGTAATATCGAGATGGAACATCTTTAGTATAAAGCTCCCTACTAACATGACATGTTTAAACGTTTCATTAAATACGTTAAGTATTTTAATATTTTAATATCGTAAAGATATTAAACAGTCGTAATATGTAAAGTACGTAAAGGGTTAGTATCTAATACTATCATAAATATAAATGCATAGGATAATGAATTGCATTTAAATCTTATAGTTATGCATGCTCTCTATGCTAAATGCTCTCTAAGTATGTCCCCGTCAAAAACCCAGTTTTTGAAATCTATGTTTTTGAAATTTTTTATCCGGTTATAGTTCAGTTAATAAAATAAATTTTTTATTTTTGATCTGATTCTCCATAACCATTGCTCTGATACCATTCTGTGATACCTCCAGATCAAGTTTGCAGTGGAATAGTAATTGGGTGTCACGTTGCGGATCACTGAACAAATGGCATACAAAGCATTGATCATAATTATATGATTTTGAAATACAATTGATACAAATATTGTTTTAGTACAATTAGTTGAAATCTTGAATATCCGTTGTTACAAGTATCCTAGTGAAAACAGATCCCCCAATTATTATGATGCTCCTAAATGATGCTCAGTCCATGCTCAAATGATCCAACTTAATTTCCTGAGAAAAACATGCTTAAAACAGTCAACATAAAGTTAGTGAATTCATAGATTTTTGTAAAATCATAGTTCATTTGATATAAAAATCAAGTGTAGTATCTCAAAATATCCCGTATAGTATTTCATAAGGTTTGATAAAAAATCAAGTTCAGAAATATCAAAATGTTCCATATTGTACTGCACAAGTTGTGATAAGAATCTAGTTCAGAGATCTCAGTATGTTCTATGTATTAATGTACCAAATAATATAAGTCAAGTTTAGAACCGCAAACATCACAAAACTAGTATCGCACAAAGCCAAATACTATAAGATAATTACATTTCCTATTGCCCGAAACTGACACTTGACAAGTTAAGCCCTCAACAAATGAGGACCCTTCGCCTTATTAAAAGGCACCCATTATTCCGTTCTGACATGACAAACATCTGTTTGGCCCATATGAGACACAGTGAGCATGACTCACCCAGATGGGGATGGTCAATCTCAAATAGATCTATTTATAACATTCAGGTAATTCTACAATTCTAACAGTTTCAGTTCACGGGTCATGAGGAATTCTACAATAGGCAATGTAATTAAAGGTAAAGTTCAATTTGCGTCCTATAAAATATGTTACTTGTTTTGTCTCACAGTATCAATCAACAGTTTATTAAGTATAAGTGTGGGGCCACGATCTCACGATATTAAAATCGTATTATCCAAAACAACTGATAGGTCTTTAGTAGCATGTCTTCCCCTCGCGGGTTAGTAAAAACATAAATAGTAGTGAAAGGCGAGGCTATGAACTCACCTGATTAATTAGCAACGGTATAATGGCACAATGTAGACATGGAGAAATAATAGCTCGAACTAATCCGCAGTCTATATTAGATAAGATTCGTATCACTATAAAAATAATGATAATAAACGTAGCATTTAATCCCCTAGTATGTGCTTGATGGATTGTAACACACGACTTATAATGATATAGAAATGTAGATGAAGATTAAACCAAAAAAGAAAGATTAGATTTGATGAAGGAAAAAGAGAAAAACAAGGTTGTGAATTCCTAGTGAGAGAAACACATACGTTTCTCTCTCTACAAAACAATGAAATGGAAAACACACACACAAATGAGGCTTAGGAGGCCTTTTATACTAAGTACTAAGTGTTTAGGAGGCCTTCCTCATTTGTGTGTTCGGGACTAATTCCCGTTACATAAACATTAATAACTAAGAACTCTCGACACCGTTGAATAGTATTTTTCACGAGCTTCGCAACGGTATATTATATGACCATCACTTTAAATAAGGCTAACAATCTCCCCCTAAGGGGTGGTCATGTAATATGTGACTTCACTTCGTTGGTGTTGCAGACTTTGAAGCTCGTTGTCTTGAGAGTTCTTTCATAGTTACTTTCATGACTTGTGATCTTGGATCTTTGATCTTTGCCTTGACTTGATCTTGTAACTTTTCCAGCTTGTGTTCTTGTGTCTTTACCCACATACTCATGTTTTGAGTTGTCATGAAAGCTTGTTAACAATCTCCCTTGATCATCAGAGTAGCGGAAGTCTTTGTCTTTAGATGTTCTTGAGCTTTCTTCAATAATCCTGAATATGTGGCCTTGAATTGCGACTCTTGAGATAATGCCACCGTTTGCATTCCACCGGTTTCCCGTTATACAGTACGAATACGGTACCTGTGATCAGGTAAGTTCAAAGAACTTCCTTGACAGGATTTCCAGCTGTGGTAGCCGTTCTCAATACTTGAATATATCGAAAGATAATTCAAAGTAAGGAGTGAATCATGCAGTTCCATTCTGCTGATTAGGTCGTCAATTCACTTTCCTGGAACAAGTCTGAATCAATTAAGAATCAAACCATCGCTGCTTTCCAGTTGACACAAGTTTGATTCATATAGAATCGCACAAGTTACCTACCGCAGTGCTGTTTGATGATGACACTGGAAGGATATCCATTCGTCACTGTAAATACTGAAAAGTATTACTCTGAATGTTCTGGCAAGATCATAAAGATATTGCGTCGAGACCTGGAACGAGTTTGAATCAATTAAGAATCAAACCACTGTTGCTTTCCAGTTAACATATGTTTAATTCAAGTGAATCTTACATATGACCTACCGCAGTGCTGTTTGATGTTAACACTGGAAGGATTTCCATTCATCACTGTGAATACTAAAGAGTATCACTCTGAATGTTCTAGCAATACCACAAGGATAGAGCGTAGGACTCTGTAAATCATCGCTTGTGTTCTAATGATGAACAACAATTGATCTATGGAATAAGTGTCCTAATGAGATTTTTGATGAATCTCGTTGGCTCTAGACTCTATAAGTGCACGTTTATTTAGTGATCGGAGGCTGGAGCAGACTGCCACCTATTCAATATCTACTATCTCGGAGTGAGAAAGTTGATAGAAATGAGTTGAACTCCGTGACAATAAAACAATCTTCTTTTGAGAGAAGCTTGAGTAGGCTGGGAAGGGTTGTGCATTGCATCACTGGGTCCATGATGCTTTGTCTTCAGTATCAGAAATCATCAAAGTGATTCTGATAATAGATGTATTGACCCGGTTTCTGCCTAAGTTGTATGGAGGGATTCTTTCTTTACACCCTTTATCCTTACATTTCTTTTTCATTCTTCAACCCCTTCAATGCTTACCAAGACGTCATAACTAGCACCTTGTTGTGATTGTTCCAGTGCTAGCTTAAGTCATTAGTCGGCATTATTCCCATACACTCAACTACTCCATCTTTCCTAAGGACTTCTAAGTTCTAATGGATTGCCCCTGGGAAGATCCCTCCGGTTCTGGTTGGATCATAGGACGAATACCTAACCACCTTTTGACACCAATATCGTCGTGATTAATTGTGTTGAAGGGTATGGATATCGTAACCAGAAAAATCATTTGAAAATGCAGTCAAGGTGTTGATGAAATCAATGTTTACACCTTGAAAGTTTTCTCTATCACCAAAAACGCTCCCCCTACATATGTGCATCATAAAAGGAGAGATTTTTTCCACATATTAGGAAGAGAAAGCACTTATATCAAAGATCTTATTCAAGATAACACATTTTAATCACTATTCTCCCCCTCAAAAATTGCATGAAATTGAAATTTTTGTGAAACTAGTGATGAACCATGGAGAGAATAATGTGTCATGAAACTTTGGAACAAATGTTTATAAAAACATTACACTCCCCCTCGAAAAGAGATTGTATTTAAATAGGGGAGTATATGAGCACATTGTTTTGAAATACTTTGAAAAATTGTGCTCAAAAGTCCGAGAAAAATTGTGTTCATGAGCTTAAAACTTTGAATGTTTCGATATAAGCTCATGACCGAGAAAAATGAATTTCTCGTTGTTGAGGATAAGTCAAAGACTTTCCTTTATTTAGGGACCGGGTTATAGTCTGACATGTGACTATAAGCCATTATGAGAAGAAAAATAGAAAAGACATGTTTTGAAAACATTTGAACTCTCATTCGAACTTTATGTACGTACCCGTGTCGTTATTGAACAACATTTCTAAGCACGTCCATATTATCGATGCTGAGAGACATGTCGGAGAAGAATATTTTTGGTATTTTTTGAAAGGTTTGCTCATTTTTTATTTTGTTTTTATAGGTTTTATATTTTTGTATTTTGATTTTCTGATAGATATATACAAGGTTACTGCGAATGTGCAAGACGTTCAAGTTCATCAGGAGTGAAACTACGCATACCAAGTCGACGAACCAAGAATTCAAATCTGTCTTGAGAAAGAGCTTTGGTGAAGATGTCGGCTAGTTGGTAGTCCGTCTTGACAAAGAACACTTTGATCGTTCCTTTTTCCACATGCTCCTTAATGAAATGGAATCGGACAGCTATGTGCTTGGTCTTGGAGTGTTGGACCGGGTTGCAGGATATGGCTATGGCTGATTGTGAATCACAGTAAATAGGGACTTTGTTAAAGTAAAAGCCATAATCCGTTAGTTGTGTTCTCATCCAAAGGACTTGAGCACTACACACGGATAGAGACACATATTCTGCTTCCGCGGTTGACAACGCCGTACAGTCTTGTTTCCTTGATGACCAGCTCACTAGCTTCTCGCCTAAGAATTGTGCTCCACCGGAAGTGCTCTTGAATGTATCATGACACCCTGCATGATCGGCATCTGAAAAACCAGTGAGATTAAAACCAGAATCCTTCGTATACCAGAGACCCATGTTAATGGTTCCCCGGAGATAACGAAAGATCCTTTTAACCTCCTTGAGGTGCTTCTCGGTTGGCTTAGCCTGGTACCGAGCACATAAACAAGTAGCATGCACAATGTCCGGTCTGCTTGAGGTTAAGTACATAAGGGACCCGATCATACTTCGGTATTTTTTAGAATCTACAAATGTCCCTTTCTTATCCAAATCAAGCTTGTGTTTAGTGTCCATTGGAGTACCAATAGGATCACAGTTTTCCATGCCAAATTTCGTTAGAATCTCAAGCACATACTTGGACTGATTTATGAAAATACCACGGGGGGATTGGTGAACTTGGAGACCAAGAAAGAACGTCATTTCCCCCATCATGGACATTTCGAATCGACTTTTCATAAGGTCGGCAAATAATATTGAATATTTTGGGTTAGTAGAACCAAATATAATATCATCTACATAAACCTGAGCCACCAAGATGTCGTTGCCGTAGTGCTTGATAAACAACGTTGGATCAATGGTTCCTTTGCTGAAGTGATTTTGTAGAAGAAATGATGATAATTCGTCGTACCATGCCCTCGGTGCTTGTTTCAAACCATAAATTGCCTTTTTCAACTTGTAGACATGGCTTGGATGTTCAGTATTGATGAAACCTTCAGGTTGACATACATACACATCTTCTTTTAACGGCCCATGCAAGAAAGCCGTCTTCACGTCCATTTGATACACTGTGAATGATTTGTGTGCAGCGTATGCCAAGAAAATCCTAATAGCTTCCATCCGAGCAACCGGGGCAAAGGATTCTACGAAGACAATTCCCTCCTTTTGTTTATAACCTCTCACAACTAACCGAGTTTTGTTCCTAATGACCGTTTGCTCCTCATCCATCTTGTTTTTGAATAACCATTTTAGAGTGAGGGGATCGATATTGTCTGGTCGAGGTACTAACTCCCATACATCAAGCCGGATGAACTGATTGAGTTCTTCTTGCATAGACTCAATCCATGATGCATCGGTCATTGCTTCTTTCACACTTGCTGGTTCCATTGTGCTGACTGATAGTGCATAGATACACATATCACCATCGGTACGCAGCTGATTTCGTGTTGAGACCGGTCGTGAGAGATTGCCAATCACTTGAACCAAAGGATGATTCTTAGTCCATTTGTGTTCATGTGGAAGTGTATGAGAAACTTGATGCGAGCTCGACGGATCCACATAGGGTGTTGAAGGCTGAGTAGTACTTGTGGAAGCCGCAAATGGATTAACAAACTCGTGTTCGTTGAGCATCGCATTGTTTGCATTTTCAGCAACTATTTCATTCTGAAGATGAACATGAGTAGGAATTTGCTGAGAATGTTGTTGAGTTGCGTCAGCAATCGGAGAAGTGGTTGGAATGTTTTGAGTCACTATGGTTGAGGTTGACGTAGATGGTGCAGAAGTAGATGCCGATGGTGTAGATGCAGTCGGAGGTTCTTGAACTACCGTAGCAGGTGCAGCTGGGGCATTTTGAGGAACACCAAATGACGAAGGACCCTCCATATATTCATCATATATTGGCCCAAATAAAACTTCCAAGTCACGTTCCGATGGTTGTAACGATGAGATTGCTGACGGTGCAAATTGAAGCGCGAGTCCTGAACTTACAGGTCCAGAAGTCTGACCTTGAAGCTCGGGATGTGAACTTCTATGCTGAGAGGCCATACCCGAGAGTTCATCAAAGGTAACGTTCATAGGCTCCATTACCTTTCTTGTCCTTCGATTATAAACCCTGTAAGCACAAGCAGTTGAAGAATAACCAATGAAAAAGCCAATATCACCTTTAGGTTCAAGTTTACCGATATCTTCACGATCATTCTTCGGATAACATAATGCACCGAAGACATGTAAAAATGAAATATCCGGTTTTCTTCCATTAATGATCTCATAAGGTGTTTTGTTGAAACGGGTGTGAATAATGGAGCGGTTTTGAGTATAACATGCAGTTGCTATAGCGTCGGCCCAAAGGAATAACGGTGCACTAGAGGAGAGAAGCATCGTTCGAGCAGCTTCAACTAACATACGATTCCTCCGTTCCACAACTCCATTCTGCTCTGGAGTTCTTACAGCCGAAGTTTGATGAGAAATCCCAACTTCGTCAAAATAAGCTTTCAATTTCTGATTTGTGAATTCTGTACCGTTATCCGTTCTCACAATAATGACAGGGGCTTGCAGTAGAACTGATGTTTTCTTCAAGAAGTTAATAATTACATCAGGGGTTTCATCTTTTGAAGCAAGAAAATGAACCCATGTGTAGCGAGAATAGTCATCCACAATGACAAGGACATACCGCTTTCCATTAATACTTTTGATTCTCATTGGGCCACACAAATCCATATGTAGGAGATGTAACCTATTCGTTGAGTTGGGAACAGGTTTGGGTTTGTGAGGCTTCTTCTTACTTTTACCTTGCTCACATGAAGGACAAAGATGGTCTTTTGTATATTTGAACTTTGGAAGACCGGTAACGAGATCATCTTTCGCGAGATGGGTGATGGCATCGAAATTAAGATGAGATAACCTTTGATGCCATAACCACGACTTTGTTGATGTGGCTCGGGCCATGAGACAAATTGGAGAAGTAGCAGACATTTGAAAAAGATCAATGGTGTAAAGGTTGGTGGTACGATTTCCTTTCAACAGATCAATTCCTTCAAGATCTCTTACAAAACATGTATGACTTCTGAAAGCGACCTCCAAGTCTGAATCACAAAATTGCCCGACCGAGAACAAGTTATGTCCCAAGCCATCAACAAAAGAGACTCTGGTGATGATTATATTTCCCCAATGAAGATCACCATAGCCTAGAATTGCTGCAACATGATCATTTCCAAATCGAACAGTTCCCATGAAACGCCATACAAAGTTCTTGAGAAGGCTTCGATTCCCAGTCATATGTTTGGAACAGCCCGAGTCCACGCACCAGAGACAAATTTCAACAGCCTGCCAATGATAAGAGAAACAAATATTTTGGCAACCGATGAAATAGGTTCCTGTAGGGTTAGAAGATAATTAAGCCGTATCACATACCGACGTTTCACTGTCAGTATGAGATCTACTAGTGTCGATAATTTTGCCACTATAGTCAAAATTTCTACCAGTAGGCAACCATTTAGAGGTGAGTCTAGGGCTACTAGGCTTAGCAATACTTTCTGTGGACCCTACATGCGTACTTTTTGGAACATACACCTTAGCCTTAGGAGTGTGTTGTTGTTCACTGACTGACAGCTTGTCAATTCGAGTGTAACCACCATAATTCAAACCATTCATGGTCAAACCACAAGCATCATGACTAAAAGTAAAGAAACATTTATTACATTTAGCACAAATAACTTCAGATTTTTCATTCCGAATAGCAAGCTTAAAGTCATTACATTCAGATGAATTAGGTTTCTGATTATGATTAAAAAGCGGTAAATTCCTAGGGTGTTCTTCTACTTCCACATTATTGATCTTGGGGCGACTACTTCTAGAGGCAAAAGGGACCCTATCATTCCTTGTATTGCTCGTAGGCTGTGGCCTTCTGCTCTTAGTGTAGTTTTTTATTCCTGTAGAAGAAGACACGTGTCTATTAGAATTAGCACTTTTTAAATCAATAACTTGTGGTTGAGTTATAGTGATCGGTTTTGTCCTAACGCTTGCTTTACGTTGTTTGCTAGGCACAGAGGGAGAACTAACATGAAACATTCATGGGGCAATCACAGCAGTTTTCGTTCCAGCAACCTTGGGAAAAGGTGTCACAGCAATACGAGTGGGTCCCGAGGATGCTGGTTTCTGGATCATCGTATCCACAACCGAGCTAGATTCAGAGGTCTTATCTTTTAACAAGGCCTTTAACTTACAGTTCTCACAGATTTTATCAATAAGTTTCTGATAGACAGACTTACTTTGTTCAACGGCCCGCTTATATGAAACAACAACAGATTCTAAATCTGCAATCTTAGCCTTAAGCTTCTGAACATTAGCACTACTAGCACTCTCTAACCCTGACGAGGCCAAATTTGTTTCCGAAACCCCTCCTAACTGAGCCTGTAACCGTACGATAGTTTGTTGCATTTCATTGTGAGCTTTTTCATACGAAATCTTGTCATATTTGCATTCATCACATTTTTTGACAAATTTATTCCAAAGATCGGTGAATTCTTTATCCTTTTTAATGACATAAGATTCCATTTTCTCTTTCATATGATCAAGCTCAGTTTGGAGGTTCTCATTATGCGACATAGAGGTACCTAACTCGACAGGGCTACTATCAATACAATCACGAGCTTTAGAGAGGCGTTCAAGATCGTTTTCCAAAACTTTGATTTTATCAAGAGATTCATCAGCTTCCTTCGTCAAAGATTTAAAGTCTTCAACAAAGTTGGCTAATTCTTGTAGAAAAGCGTTTTCAAAATTTCCTAACCGAGCATCAACTTGATTAATAATCGGATTAATATCGTTTTGAAGAATTTTCTGAACCTCAATCTGAACAGGTGATGTAAAATTACCTCCAGTTATTTTTGAATTAACAACACGTTTAAGGATGACAAAGTTATCTTTAAGCTCGTTTAGAAATCGGCGAGTGATACTCGGTTTAGGAGGGTCATCAGACAATTCCTCACTTGGTAGCAAAAGCATTTCAGTATTTGTTTTAGACCGAACAAAAACAGTTGGAGGATTAACTTTCGGATAATAAACGGGTATCACTTCTTTATCAAGCTTTTTCATTCTTAAACGAGACTCTACAGCAAGTTCAGTAGTTTCCTCGGAATCATGCACACTAGGAGGATCATGCTCATCAGACAATAGCACACTACCATTATATAAAGTTTCATTAGTGGCCTGAACTTGCTTAAGGTATCCTGGATTAGGGGAAGAGGACAACCTAAAGCCATTTTGTATCGAGTGTAATTTATCTCATTCACTTTTGGTGCGAGCATATTTATCGTTTGCATAGTTTGGCCACGTTTTACTAAAAGGTTGTCTAATTCTCTAATCATATCCTGCGCTTTGCAAAAGTCCTCAAGAAGCCCATCTTCTCGAATTTTGAAATCATGTTTTAGCTTTTTTCTTTCTTCTTTTAAATCAGAAACAATAGACTTTTCAGTTGAAAGCTGTTTATTAAGAGAAGTGATTTCATCATTCAATTCGCTTATCTTTTTAGCACTACTTAAGTGTAAGGCATTTAATTTCTTAGTGGTGCATTTTTCTTGATAAACCGATGTAGCATGAGCTTGTTCAAGTTCCTTGATTTTTTCATGATGAATCTCAAAACTTTTCTCCCGTTCCTTATATCCCGCAAGCTCAGTGGTCAATTTGGCATTAGTTTCTCTAAACTTATTATTAACCACCGTAGCATGATCTACATCCTTAGCAAGCTTATCAAATAGAGATTTATAATACGCATGTGTCTCATCAGGAAGGGTTGTAGGCTGGGCAACTTGATCCACACTAAGGTCCACACTAGGCTCATTTGAAATAATATTACTAGTATTCGTTTGATCCTCGTGTGTATCAATGTAGGGCTCAAGCATCTCAGTATACTCTTCCTCCTGATTAGACATATTATATATATCATTATCATCAAAACTTGGGTGTACCTCAGAGGGACCGTCTGCATCATAAACGGGAGCTCTGTCATCATGCATTCCTGAGGTTGATGCTTGTTGTAAGTTTGCCATCAAGATGTAGTTGGCATTCACCTCTTCTTCCTCGTCATATTCTGCAGCAGAAGCCATAAGATCAAATTCCTCAGCTTGAAGTGGGATTCCTGCCTCTTCTTTTTGTGCTATGAGAAGCTGATAAGCAGCATCCCTCTTCTTTTTGGCTGTGCAATCTCGAGCATAATGACCAAATCCCCTGCAGTTGTTGCACTGAACCTGACGATTGTTGTTTCCATTTCCCGTACCAGTATTCTCAGCCCTTGCAGCCACAATGTTTCCCATCTGGTTACCAACCGCTGGCACAACAATTAACCCATTATGATTACCCGCATTCGGAACACCCGGATTTTGACCACGGTTTTGACCATACTGATTTCCTGCATTGCCAACGGTCTGCCCAGCATTCTGACCATATTGTGGAAACTGAGTCCCCGTGTTTCCAGCAACTACCAATTGGCGATCTTGATTCGCATTCATGAAAGGTTGAGCAATCTGCCTATTTCTAGTATTCGAGGAGATTCTCTGATTGTTGTTGGTGGGGTTAATGGTGAATTTGAATGCTTTTGCAAGAAGGGCAAGACCAGTATTAATAGCATGAGTAGGATCAGTAATGTCATCAAAACAGGCAATGGGTTGTTGTAAGTAATTCATAGCAGCAGGATGTTGATATCCATAAGCAGTGAGTTGTTGTTGTTGTTGTTGTGGCATGAAGTTACTTGATGAGGGTTGATGGTAGGGTACCATGGGATATGACATAGATGATGGAGAGTTTGCCATAAAAGCCAATGGATCTTGTGTCTTGGCACGTCTTTCTGCCCTAACTTCGTTAGCTTCATCTTGATTCATCTTCAAATAGTCATACACTTGAGTGTAGTCCACGACATGAAGATCCTTGGTTTGATTGACAAGAGTGACATATCGTGACCATTCAGAAGGAAGATTATCAAGAAATTTGATGTTGGCAGCAATTTGTGCAGGTTCATGTTTGTTTCTTCTAAGATGGTTCATGAGGGTTGAAAACCGATGATAATAAGGTTCAATTTGTTCCCCTTCAGTAGACGTAAATTTCTCCCATTCACGAAGCAACTTAGTTTCCTTTTCTTGTAAACTAATTTCACTGCCCTTCATCATTTTCTGAATCCTAAGCCACATCTCGTGTGCGGTTTCACAACTATCGACAGCAGCATAAACATCTTCAGGAAGTCCCATAAGAATGACTTGAATTGCTTGATCATCAGCGTCGAGTTGTTTGGATTCAGCTTCAGTTAATTCTTCATCTGTTTGCTCATGACTTGAATCAGCTACTGGGTTAGCATTCGTAGGGTCCCCAGGCACAATAATTGTTCTTCTAACGTACGGACCCTTTTGAATCGAGTTGACAATCAACTTTCCCAGAGGTTTACATTTTGCATAACGAAGGAGACGACTAGCCCATGTAGTGTAATTCTCCTTGGTAAGCATGGGTGGACGATTCTCAGTACCCGCAACATAGATATCTTGTTGAGACGTCATCGAAGAAGTCGTGTGAACAACAGGATCTCAATTCGTAGAAAGCGTGTGGTGATGTTGAAATTCCGAAACTTCCGATTTTGTTCTCAGTCCGACAATAAATTCCTCAGTCCGACAAAACGGTAAGCTGAAAAAATTATGTATCGCCAAATTTTGAAATTGAGTTCGAGATAGCCAAAAACTAGTAGGGAAAAAATTTGATTCTACTTGACCTAAAAATTTTAACTCTTTTTTTTTTTTTTTTTTTTTGATCTTCGTGTAAACTATGTTCTGAGACTAGTCTAGATGGTGGCTAACACTAAAAATTACTCTAACAAAAAAATTCCATCGGAATGTCCAACGATCGGAATGTCTCTCTATCAGAATGTCCCTCTATCGGAATGTCCTTTGATCGGAATGTCCTTTGATCGGAATGTTGATCTGTCGCAATGTTGCTTGTATCGGAATGTCTTACGATCGAAATGTCCTTCTATCGGAATCTTAGATCGCAATGATGATCTGTCGGAATGCTTAGATCGGAATAACCTCAGATCAGAATATGTTCAGATCGGAATATGTTCAGATCGGAATAACTTCAGATCAGAATGCTGACAAAATTGAAGCAGAGTAACGGCTTAAAAACCTTCCTTATACCCGTCAGAATCCTAGATCGCAAAGTACGATCGGAATGTCCAGATCGGAATAAGTAATAAAATCCAACTATCGCAATGTAGAACCAAACCCTTTGCGATGGTAATGGTTATTGCGATGGAAGCCCACGTTTAACTTGTACTTTCCGATGGAAGATTCTGCAAGAATTTCGGAAAGATGAACAAACAAGAAATTTCTTAACTTGATCCAAAATACTTGTTTTTAAGCCAAAGCCAAGATGCCCAAATCACTCCTACACGATTTAAAGAAGTTATACGACTTAGAAACACAAACAACCACGAAAAAGTTTTGATGTTTTGGCGAAAAACAATCAAAATCACACGAAATGCTTAAATACGAATCCCTTGGCGAATGATACCACTTGATGGATTGTAACACACGACTTATAATGATATAGAAATGTAGATGAAGATTAAACCAAAAAAGAAAGATTAGATTAGATGAAGGAAAAAGAGAAAAACAAGGTTGTGAATTCCTAGTGAGAGAAACACATACGTTTCTCTCTCTACAAAACAATAAAATGGAAAACACACACACAAATGAGGCTTAGGAGGCCTTTTATACTAAGTACTAAGTGTTTAGGAGGCCTTCCTCATTTGTGTGTTCGGGACTAATTCCCGTTACATAAACATTAATAACTAAGAACTCTCGACACCGTTGAATAGTATTTTTCACGAGCTTCGCAACGGTATATTATATGACCATCACTTTAAATACGGCTAACAGTGCTTGAGTTTATTTAAATAAATCGACGGTTTTAACATTTATGAAAGTTTAGTGTTTTAGTAAAAGTGTAGTCATTTAATCGGGATATATTTAGCAATATTAAATATTTTGTTGTTGTGCCAATTTATTTATTCGGATCATTTAATGGGTCAAATATCCTAAATATATTATATTTTTATTATAAAAATAATTAATTTAAAAAAATTAATATTTATTATAAAAGAGTTTCTAAAAGTGAAACATGTCCCTTTTAAGGTAACAATTATGTTGGTGTTGTGAGAACAGAGAAAAAAATTGTCAATTGTTGAGGAACATGAAACATTTTACAACATTGGAAATTCATAGGTTACGTCTTTCTTTGTTTCTTCAAACAGTGGCTATTCTAAACTATCAGTGGCAACATTCAACTAAGGTCGCAAGATCTATGCTATACTTGTCGTTGTGGTTGTTTTCGATAGCAAGTAGCGAGTTCATAATTGATTCATGGTTCAAACTAAAGGCATCGTTAGAAAGCCAGTTGGGTCGTCTAGAGACCCCTATGTTTAGTTTTATAAACCGATGTCGTTTGATAGGGTAAAATCATGTTCGAAGTAAGGGTCGGTAATTACTTTAAAAGACAAGTGTTTGATGAGCCACTTTCGATCTCGTCTACGATTTTCAATAAAGACCTTTGGGTTGAACTAAAAATAGGCTCGTGTAGACGACATGGCCGTCTACAACTTCTGTTCTTTACTCGACTTGGGGGAAGCTCGTTTAGAGGGTCAAAAGCATGTCGTAAAAGGTCGTGTTTGCAATACTGCACCAAGCTATATTTTCGATTACACTAAGTCTCATTCAGCATTTTCGTCGATTAATATCTAGCGCTTTTTTAACCATTATAGGTGATTCAAGTTGGGCTATAATCTCGGGACTATGGGGTACGTTTTGCCCCCATAAAACTCGTGGGCACTCAATCCTAAATGCCTCGGTTTGGGTCTCAAACATTGAGGTTTAGGCTGCTTAATCTACAATCTTGTTTCACACGTCTTCTTACTGTAAATGGTAAGATGGTTTCCTGCTTTCTATTATAGCCTAGTATGTCATTTTATATAAACAGGTTTATGGGTTTGTTTACCTCAGTACATGTTTTAATAAACTCAACAAAAGTAAACAATAAGGTTATGACTTACGTGTAGTAATATGACTTCGAGAGTTTGTTTTCTCTTTTAGTTACGTTTCAAGCACACACTATGGAAGACTAGAATGTATGCGTAAATAATAAAATAAGAGATAGGAATGACGAGAGACGAAGGACACACCAAAATGGGATCAAAGAGGTACATGAATGAGACCCGAAGGTCCTATCAAAACCCTAGTTTGTGTATGTCAGATCCCTTGTTTGTTTCCAACGCTTGAGACCCACTGTTCCAATATCCCAACCTTTCAACACAAATCCTCACTAACAACAACTTCGAGATATATTGTTGCTGATGTGGTGTTTTGGACCCGAAAGAAATAGGTGGATAGAATTGTTTGGTTTGTGAACATGCAAAATATTCAGATTCTTTCTTTGGTTGCTTCATAATGTACTATCATTAGAAGAGATATGAAAAGTGTCTACATTTGTGTTGTTTGTTCTCGGCAGAAAAAAAGAGGAAGTAGGAGGTGGGAGACAAAAAGGTGTTGTGTGTGTTTAGTGTATGCCGAGAGAGGGAGGTATAAGGATGAAGGATATGTGTTTGTGGCTTATACTTGGCCATATATAGGAGGTAGGTTACAAATGTGGCTGTGAGGAAGCCACCATGCTCATTTTGGTTTTACCAAAAAATGGTGATGTGTTCATGATTTGGTGGAAGAGAAGTTATACTAAGAATATATGGGACGTGTACATTGTTACACCATGGGGAGGATTGATTTTGTTTTATTTATTTTATGACATTGTACACAAAATAAATGATCAAGGTGTTTCAAAATATATCATTGAGTTGAGTTTGTATTGTTTTATTTGTACTAAAATTTTATGTTTAAAAATTATTTTAAATACTTTGGATCATCATTATTAATTAATATAATTATTAATTATTTATGCACATAAAATGTGTCTAAAAATAAAAATAAAATAATTCCATGGTTAAAACGTTAAGTTTTTAAGAAATATAAGTAATTATATAATATTTAATATATTATGATTTCGTTTGTAAAGGTCGTTGATAAAAATATTATAGGATGAATGATATTAATAATGAAACCGGTGACGTGTCAAAAGCCCAAATTTTGGGGTTTTACAGCAACTACCCGTTATTTTAGTTTTGTCCTCAAAGCTTAAAACGAAGTTACTCGTCCAGGGAACAAGTGAGGACACTTTTTCTTGAACGTGTAATCTTGTGAACTCAAGTTTAGACTCATAGGTGATATTTAGAATGTAGTTATTGATCGTATGCCTCCTATGAGTAAATTTTAGTGCACCAAGTAACTTGTCTTTTACGTTTTGATAATATACATATTTGGTCCTTCTATTTTTGTAATGTGACCCTTAGGGCACGAATAGTTTTCCTATGAAAATAACTTAGGGCTCAAGTTTAGTTTCAAAAGTGGCAAACTCAACCCCTAGGGTTTTTAGTCCGTGTTAAATCATCTAGGGCTTATTTTAAGTTTATTGAAATACGTGTTTAGTCCTTAGAGTTGTCTAGGGCTTGAAATATGTTTGAAGAGTGGCAAAACGAGTCCCTGATAGTTCTAAAATCAAGTTTAGCCCAAAAGATTTAGTAAAAGGTTCATTAAATCATGTTCGAGTTCGATTGAGTTTACAAGGTTGGATAAAATAGGACAAGTTCGTTTTAAGTCTTGGCTCTATTAATTGTGTTTCATGGGCCTTATTGGGCCTTGATATGCATAGATAAGGTTTATTAATGTTTTTAATAGTTCTTCAAGAGATTTTTAAGTCTATTAAGCTTCAATAAGCTTAAGTGGGTTTATTAGTTTTATGTTAGATAAAAGTAAGTCGAGAATCAATAGCACCATGCTATGATCCCAGAGGGATGAACACGAATCTTCCTTAGGTTTCTTGATGAGGATGTAATAATGATAAGATATGTTTGGAAAAACCGAGAATCAAAAGGAATACATTCCATAGCTGGATTAATATAATAATATCAATAATGAGTCACGTCGAATATATTTAAGCCCACTTGTTTATAAGTTTTTATTTACATCGACAAGCATCCTTATCCATGTAAAGTAAAAATTTATAACTTCATGGTTCGGTGCCCTATGATTTCTTTATTCAAACGAAAAAGCATCCTAATTCGTTTCAATAAGGATTTCATAGCCCAACCTACTCAAATATTCTCGGAAAGGCTTACCATTAAAACGAATACAATATCTCAGAAAATAGATATTACTAAGAGAGTTTACAATTGGTTTATTTTGTAACTTTCGTCTTCAGACGTCCCATAACATCTTAATATGAAACTATAAATAAACTTCTGGTCTGGTGGCTTATGATCAAGGGACTTACGTTCCATAATTAAATGTCATCTAATTAATGAGTCATACCTTGATTTGGGTCCCACCGCATCATGCAAACTTATCCAAATAATATCACATAAAATTCACCAAAAGCAAAGCGTATGAGTTGTCAATAAGTTGTGTTCCGTAAGTAGAAGCTCGAATTATGTGTGCTAAAATATGTATCAAATAGGGATCTTGTATATAATATAATGATATATTATAAAAGTTGTCAAATAGGTATAAGGAGCAATCAGCGTATAAGCTTAAACAGATACAGCAAGTAGTCATGAAGGATTTGTAATCTTAGTATAAGATATTAGGACTTATTTGGATTTCATTACAATATCAAGTATATTTCTCAATTGGTAACTATTGTATAAGGTTTAAAACAAGATAGAGAGTAATCTCAAACATTTGCTAGTAATATTAGCCGAAAACTTCAGTAAGAGATTTGTTAAGATGTGGTTAGATACTAAATATTTCGGTTGAGATCTCCAAAAAATCAATTAAGGTTTACAAAGACTAATAATAAGATTTCCAAAATCGTTTTTAGATTTTTCCAAGATTTTTAAAATCTGATTAGATTTTTCAAAGATTTATAGAATCTGGTTAAATTTTCTAAAATTTAAAAATCTAGTTAGATTCTCTAAAATTTTTAAAATCTAGTTCGATTTTCCAAAGATATGGTAAGATTTTTAAAGATTTAGTTAGATTCCCAAATATTTCCAAAGATTTGGTTAGATTTCCATTTAGATATTTCCAAGAGTTTGGTATGTATTAGGTTGTTTGTGGTTATAATGCATTGTTCGGGCCATCATACTTCAGAAGCCATTCTATAAACGTTTGAGGAGCAAGGGCACTTTAAATCGTAAACCCAACCACTCAGTCAAAACGTAATATCGAGATGGAACATCTTTAGTATAAAGCTCCCTACTAACATGACATGTTTATACGTTTCATTAAATACGATAAGTATTTTAATATTTTAATATCATAAAGATATTAAACAGTCGTAATATGTAAAGTACGTAAAGGGTTAGTATCTAATACTATCATAAATATAAATGCATAGGATAATGAATTGCATTTAAATCATATAGTTATGCATGCTCTCTATGCTAAATGATCTCTAAGTATGTCCCCGTCAAAAACCCAGTTTTTGAAATCTATGTTTTTTAAATTTTTTATCCGGTTATAGTTCAGTTAATAAAATAAAGTTTTTATTTTTGATCTGATTCTCTATAACCATTGCTTTGATACCATTCTGTGACACCTCCAAACCAGGTTTGCAGTGGAATAGTAATTGAGTGTCACGTTGCGGATCACAGAACAAATGGCATACAAAGCATTGATCATAATTATATGGTTTTGAAATACAATTGAAACAAATATTGTTTTAGTACAATCAGTTGAAATCTTGAATATCCGTTGTTACAAGTATCCCAGTGAAAACAGATCCCCCAATTATTATGATGCTCCTAAATGATGCTCATTCCATGCTCAAATAATCCAGCTTAATTTCTTGATAAAAACATGCTTAAAACAGTCAACATAAAGTTAGTGAATTCATAGAGTTTTGTAAAATCATAGTTCATTTGATATAAAAATCAAGTGTAGTATCTCAAAATATCCCGTATAGTATTTCATAAGGTTTGATAAAAAATCAAATTCTGAAATATCAAAATGTTCCATATTGTACTGCACAAGTTGTGATAAGAATCTAGTTCAGAGATCTCAGTATGTTCCATGTATTAATGTACCAAATAATATAAAGTCAAGTTTAGAACCGCAAACATCACAAAACTAGTATCGCACAAAGCCAAATACTATAAGATAATTATATTTCCTATTGCCCGAAACTGACACTTGACAAGTTAAGCCCTCAACAAATAAGGACCCTTCGCCTTATTAAAAGGCACCCATTATTCCGTTCAGACATGATAAACATCTGTTTGGCCCATATGAGACACAGTGAGCATGACTCACCCAGATGGGGATGGTCAATCCCAAATAGATCTATTTATAACATTCAGGTAATTCTACAATTCTAACAGTTTCAGTTCACGGGTCATGAGGAATTCTACAATAGGCAATGTAATTAAAGGTAAAGTTCAATTTGCGTCCTATAAAATATGTTACTTGTTTTGTCTCACAGTTTCAGTCAACAGTTTATTAAGTATAAGTGTGGGGCCACGATCTCACGATATTAAAATCATATTATCCAAAACAATTGATAGGTCTTTAGTAGCATGTCTTCCCCTCGCGGGTTAGTAAAAACATAAATAGTAGTGAAAGGCGAGGCTATGAACTCACCTGATTAATTAGCAACGGTATAATGGCACAATGTAGACATGGAGAAATAATAGCTCGAACTAATCCGCAGTCTATATTAGATAAGATTCGTATCACTATAAAAATAATGATAATAAACGTAGCATTTAATCCCCTAGTATTTGCTTGAGTTTATTTAAATAAATCGATGGTTTTAACATTTATGAAAGTTTAGTGTTTTAGTAAAAGTGTAGTCATTTAATCGGGATATATTTAGCAATATTAAATATTTTGTTGTTGTGCCAATTTATTTATTCGGTCATTAATGGGTCAAATATCCTAAATATATTATATTTTTATTATAAAAATAATTAATTTAAATAAATTAATATTTATTATAAAAGAGTTTATAAAAGTGAAACATGTCCCTTTTAAGGTAACAATTATGTTGGTGTTGTGAGAACAGGGAACAAAATTGTCAATAGTTGGGGAACATGAAACATTTTACAACATTGGAAATTCATAGGTTACGTCTTTCTTTGTTTCTTCCAACAGTAGCCATTCTAAACTATCAGTGGCAATATTCAACTAACGATGGCAAGATCTATGTTATAATTGCCGTTGTGGTTGTTTTCGAAAGCAAGTAGCGAGTTCATAATTGATTCATGGTTGAAACTAAAGGCATCGTTAGAAAGCCAGTCGGGTCGACTAGAGACCCGTATGTTTAGTTTTATAAACCGATGTCGTTTGATAGGGTAAAATCATGTTCGAAGTAAGGGTCGATAATTACTTTAAAAGACAAGTGTTTGATGAGCCACTTTCGATCTCGTCTAATTTTCAATAAAGACCTTTGGGTTGAACTAAAAATAGGCTCGTGTAGACGACATGGCCGTCTACAACTTTTGTTCTTTACTCGACTTGGGGCAAGCTCGTTTAGAGGGTCAAAAGCATGTCGTAAAAGGTCGTGTTTGCAATACTACACCAAGCTATATTTTCGATTACACTAAGTCTCATTTGGCATTTTTGCCGATTAATATCTAGCGCGTTTCTTAACCATTATAGGTGAATCAAGTTGGGCTATATCTCGGGACTATGGGGTACGTTTTGCCCCCATAAAACTCGTGGGCACTCAATCCTAAATGCCTCGGTTTGGGTCTCAAACATTGAGGTTTAGGCTGCTTAATCTAAAATCTTGTTTCACACGTCTTCTTACTATAAATGGTAAGATGGTTTCCTGCTTTCTATTATAGCCTAGTACGTCATTTTATATAAACAGGTTTATGGGTTTGTTTACCTCAGTACATGTTTTAATAAACTCAACAAAAGTAAATAGTAAGGTTATGACTTACGCGTAGTAATATGACTTCGAGAGTTTGTTTTCTCTTTTAGTTACATTTCAAGCACACACTATGGAAGACTAGAATGTATGCGTAAATAATAAAAGAAGAGATAGGAATGACGAGAGACGAAGGACTCACCAAAATAGGAACAGAGAGGTACATGAATGAGACCCGAAGGTCCTATCAAAACCCTAATTTGTGTATGTCAGATCCCTTGTTTGTTTCCAACGCTTGAGACCCACTGTTCCAATATCCTAACCTTTCAACACAAATCCTCACTAACAACAACTTCGAGATATATAGTTGTTGATGTGGTGTTTTGGACCCGAAAGAAATAGGTGGATAGAATTGTTTGGTTTGTGAACATGCAAAATATTCAGATTCTTTCTTTGGTTGCTTCATAATGTACTATCATTAGAAGAGATATGAAAAGTGTCTACATTTGTGTTGTTTGTTCTCGGCAAAAAAGAACAGGAAGCAGGAGGTGGGAGACAAAAAGGTGTTGTGTGTTGATGTAGAGATTTTACTACTCTTTAGGAAAAGAGAGCAAATAGGGCAAGGAATGAATACGACGATTTAGGAAAACCGTGTATTAATGACCCTAAAATGAGTTCGTTCTCAAGGAGGCTAGTGTGTTATGTGTGTAATGACTTGAATTAGATTTGTGATTATACTTTTGAGAAAGAAAAATAGAAATGAGATTAGAAGAGAATGACGGTTACGAAGACAGGATTAAACTAAGTCGAAAAAGGTGTACACGTAAAATCGTAAAAAGTACCAAAATTAAAATTTTAACCTAAAAATTCCTAAAAATTACCAAAAATCCACATTAATATTCTAAGAGTTTACAAAAAATCCAAACTTGCCAAGACCTTTTAATTAATTAGATAAAGACTTTTTAATGCTAATTAAAGCCCTAAAAATCAAAATTATTTATTAAAAACCCCCAACAAGATTTTGAAGTTTGTAAATCTCAAAAATACTCTAATTAAGCTAAAAAGTATTTTTCAAAATTTTAAAACCACTAAAAACTATTTTTAAACAATTAAAAACTACTAAAATCAATTAAAACTTAAATTAATTCTAGAAAATGATTAAAAGACTCTAAAAATATTTGGAAAGTTGAAAAATTCCTAATTCAGTGATTACAATCTAGGAAAAATATAAAAACTTAGAAAATCAGACTTTTAATTTTTAATAATAAAATAATATTAAAATAATATTAAAAATCCAAAAATCATAAAAAATTCTAAAAACTTGCAAACTAGCTTAATTTAACCTAAATAACTCAGAAATGAAAGTGAAATTACCTAAATACCCTTAATGGGCCTAGAAAATGGGCTAAACCCAAAACAGTCCACTATAGGGCCAAATTTGGGCCCAATATAAAAAAGTGTTCAAAATAAGCGCAAAAAGCACAAGTTGACTCAAAATTTGATTTTAAACAACTTTTTCCAAAGGCCCAAAAGCTGAAAATGTGAAATAAGCTAGCTTATACCATACAGCTTATTCTTAATGGGCTTTTTGGCCCATTAAGCTATAAGCCAATGCCATAAGCTAAAATTTGACACACAAGCTTCTTTTGACCTAAATAAGACTTCTGCAAAAAAAAATTTGAAATAAGCCCAAGGAATAAGCCTGAAAATGCAATAAGCAATCTATAGAAAACGACAAAATAGTCGTTTTTGAGTTCTAGGCCACCCCAAGTGCTGATTCAAGTTTCTATAGCTTCTAAATGACTTAATTAAGCAAAATCAACAAAGAGTTTTCAAATAAGCTGACTCAATAAGCTAGAAAAAGCAAATAAGTACTTATGTAAAAGTAAAATAAGTTGGTTTTCTAGTAAAAAGTCAAAGTCAAAGTCCAATAAGCTCCAGTCTACTTAAATGGGTCAAATAATGAAGACCTATCACAAAAATAAGTTGTTGCAAGTCTGGATAAGCTAAAATAGCTTATTGATAAGCTGAGTTCAATTTTACACTAGCAGGGGCTAGTTTTGAGTGTTGAGCAGTGGAAACTTTTTCCACTGCTTGACTTGTTTGACTTTTTGTCTTTAGTGACTTTTTTGGAGATTCAGATTACACAAAGGCACCCAAATGATCTTTGGATCAAAAGGAGTCAATAACAATCAAAATATCACAATCACAAACACCCAATTGATACAGTTTAATCAATAAAGTCCCAGATATGATATAGACATGAACAATTAAGCAATTGAGCACTTATAAGCAGTTTTAGCACAAATCAGCCAGCCAAATTCAACCAAATGCATACACAAGCTATATTAAACTCAGATAAGCAAGTCTAAACAAGTTTCATGCAATGATTCAAAGAATTAAGCAAGATTCAAGTCAATGAATGTTACTAATGAACACTAACACATGCAGTTTTACACTTTGCTGATGTATTTGACCAATAAGCCAGATTCAACACTCAATATCTATCAAATAAGTTATAATAATGATGTTCTAACAACTTTCAACCCTAAGCATGCACAAATACTAGATTTCAGCAAAATCTTAGGTCAAAAACAGTTAAATTCACCAAGTTATAGCAGATTGTGTGATTTGAGGTTTCAAACCTAAAAACTTGCAGCAAAACACTCTCAACAAGGCATATATCAGTTACCAAGCACAAACAATACCTTCTAACAACACAATATCAAGTTGCAATCACAAACAGGTAGACCCAAACACCCCTTTATCTTTTCAAAATCAAATTTTTCAAAGGAAAAGTGAGATTTAAGACCACCCAAGCATCAATTAACACAATAACAAGTAAGATTAACAGATCCAAGCAGTATTAAGCCACAAAATTCACAAGAGCACAAGTCACATAAAATATCACCAAAAATCAAGATTTTAAGCAGATTTTAGGATTAAGTATGCAAACCTCATGGATGTACATCCACACCCACGAATTTATGAGCTTATGTACTAGCAAGAACAAGTACAAGCTTCCAATAACACTCCTGCTAAGAATCAACAAGGTTAGAAGCACAAGTATAAAAATCAGAAACTTGAAAAATCTTGATTAATGCAACCTTGTTACCCCACACTTGATTATCCCCAAGTTATAAGCCTCACCACACCTTAATAAACTCAATTAGGATGCTATGATCAGCCCTATAACCCAAGAATTCCAAGATAGAAACAAGAACTTAGCAAAATATCAAGAAAATGAAGAAAATGTGCAAACTTTTGCACACTCCTCTTTTGAAAACAGGTTTTAAACTTCAAAATCAGTAAACTAAGAACATAAACAAGCAATAATAAGATGGCACTTGGTCTTTCTTCAACACACTTAACTCAAATTTCATAAAACTGAAAAAGGGATTTACAAGTGCTTGAACAAGGAAAAACCAAAAGCAAACGTCTAAGTGAGACCCTATGGCTTTATATATAGCCTTACAAATGAGCTAAGAACAGATAAAAATGCTTAACCCTAATGCTTGAACTTCCAAAATTGCCCTTGCAGATTTTGAAAACCTTGGAGTCTTGTGAAGAATTCTTGGCTGTTTGTGGTGTGTATAGCTGTAGAAAGTTGATCAATGGCCTCAAACAAGCTTAGTTTCCAAGCTTTGTTGTGGGACGTTGGATTTTCTTTACTGTTTTGTATTCTTCTCCAAGAGGTGGGACAAGGGTTTTTCATGTGACTAAGGGAGTGAGGTGGCAGTCTTTTTGAGAGTTGGGTTGTGATTAGGGTCACCTTAATCACTAATCTGCACAATTTTGGGGTTTAATTTTTGCTAAATCAAAAATCTCTAATTGTGTTCTTGAGTCTGATGAACATGGTTTTGATCCATTTAGAAAGTGATTAACATTTAAATAAATCTTAAGGCGCCAATGTGTGGTTAATTAATTAATCAGGGGTGAGTGGGATCTGATGTGGAGGCAGGGAAGAATGTGATTGGAGGAAAAGATTGAGTGGGCTACGTGTCATGCCTTGGTTGGTCTAGGTTAGAATCTTGTCTACCAGCATTACACCCTTATCTTTGCACAACTTGTTATTTCCTTTACAAACTTCTATCAACGCCAAAACTAGTTATAATAACTTTTGCAACTTTGCACTTTTGCCCCAAAAACTTTTGTAAAATGATTTCAGGGGTATTTCTTGCCATTTTTGAATTCTTGAAGGACTGATTTGGTAATTTCTTCAATGATAATGGTCTTGACTTGTATGTTGAGCATTTTGGAAGACTAAAATTGCCAAGTCTTGTTTGATGAGGGACCATTCTGGCCAAATGTTGAAAATCAAGGGTCCTTTTTGTAATTTTGGGATTTTCAAAGGACCAAACTTGTAATTTCTTGTACTTTGAAGGACTTCATGATATATTTGACTTTGTGGAGGATAATGGTTGACAATTTAGCTTTGTTGAGGGGCTAAACTTGCCAAATCTTCAAAGTGGAGGGCCCTTTTTGTAATTTTGACAAACTTTAGGGACCAAACTTGTAATTATGAGGATACAAGGGTATAAAGTGTCAATTCTTCCATATTGAGGACCCTTCTTCATAATTCTTCAAATCTTCAAGGGTAAATCTTGGGTAAGTCTTCATTAGGGCTTGGTTTATTGTGCGGCTTCGTTTCCCGTGTTCGTTTTTGAATGATTCTTGTGATCTTTTATCATTTTCTCAATATCCGTACCTAAAATACACAAGCAACAAACACAAGCATATATATGGGTATTTTGATGATATTTAATGCATTTTAAGCCCTATTTGGACGATGAGACTATGTATAAAAGCAGTCTCATCACTCCCCCATACTAAACCATTGTCGTGCCCTCACGCAATGCTAGAATAAAGTATCGTAGCATCTCCAAAATTCATTTTTATTCCCTTTATTGAACGATAAACTAGCTACACTACTACTATTGCTACTACTACTTGTGTTTTAGACATAATGTATGATTTTCATCGCAAAATGGGACGTTTAGGTTCATAGAATTAGAACACGTGAATGCTTCGTTAGAAATAATTTCATCGTCCTCGATTTTCACCCCAATTCCATGCCAAGCGTGCAACGAGATCATTGTCATTATAAGTTAGTAATGCTAACACTACTCATATGCCCTAATCACGTACTTATCCTCCCATTATTCCTAAGTTGTATCTCTTATATTTTATATTGTCTTGAATGTTTCACGAGGATACATTGTTTGACTTATGCGATAATAGAGATTTAGGTCTAAAAATAGAGTCCTAACGGTGTAACCAAGACCATCAAATCAATAACCCCTCCTAATAGACAACGATGTCAAAAAATTAAGTTGACAAGAAGAATCGATAAACACGGTTTTATAACGGTTTTGAACATGAGACTTATTACCAAGACTTTTATACGCCCCCTAACGGAAGGGCCTTATTATCTTTGGTTTACCTCCATCTTTTATTCAACTTCGCCATGAAGCTTTTATTATGACTTCGGTCTTGCCTTGCCTTTTATTATCCACCTCATCGGTAGTTTTATTAGCCAAAGACGTATATCCTCACGCTAAGGCGAATTTTGTATCTTTAAAGCTTCGAAGATTAAGGCTTGATTCACTTTCAATTTTGCATAGACTTTTAGGCCTTGTGGGGCTTCAAATTGTTTGCTTGATTTAGGTGAGCACTTGAAATCTTATTATTGGGTGAAGCTTTTGATTATTAGGGTGCCAATACTTCAAAACCGTGACGCTGGCGATACCTTAATGTCTTCCCAATTTAATTACACGGAAGCTACTAGAAAAGACTAGAAACCCAACAATCCCAACTAAACCGCTAAGTCAATATATATTAAGCAAAAAATATTTACATGCGAAGGGAGAATAAGCAAACAACGAGAACACATGAGTTTTTGAAAGAATACGAGTACTCTACGTTTAACATAGTAACTTATAATTAACCCTATCATTTCTCGTCCTCATTTAAGAGACTTAGCCTAATGTGTAGTTAAGGAACCAAAGCTAAGTGCTCAACACGCACGGTCGAGTCAAAAATTACTCTTATTCTCGCCATCAGAAAACCTACATTCGTGTCTTCAAACACTTATAAAACATGAGAAAAATTTTAAAATTTGGCCATTTTTAGCCTTATTTTGTAACAAAATCGATAAACAAAAAGATAAACTTTGGAAAGCGTGAAGGTTTGGCAAGGCAAGTATCTATTCACCCCCCCCCCCCCATACTAAAGTTAAACATTGTCCTCAATGTTTTGAGTCTAGGGGTGCAAACACCCCCATACTAGAGACGTAGTCGAATGCCTAATCTAGCATGGAAAGGGTGTAACCAATAAATTAATAGCCGTTTATGAAGTGTGCTAATAACCTAAGGTTAGAACATCAAAAGGATATATCATGGATATTAAGAAAGTCTTCAAAGCAAACGATCGAGTGCTCCCATAAGACGAACACGAGAGGCTCCAATGGTGAAGATCATGATCATCTAAAGTCCACAATTCACAAACAACCACGGAACAAAGGTTGGAAGGGCACAAATCCCCACACGTTAACTACATTAGAAAGCGATAATATGTACATAGGATAAGCATGGGACTCCCCCACGAGGCTCCTCGTCTTTGATTACCGAGTCATGAGCTCGACTCGATCCCCTCAATACTAATTATCATTGGGGAAAGTGACTTGGTCGAGGTAGTTCAAGGATGGAACTTCCCCGCCAAAGTAGTGCTTCAACCTATGTCCATTCACCTTGAAGTTAGGACCATCATCTTGAGCTAGCTCGATGGTCCCATATGGAAACACTTGAGTCACGGTGAATGGACCGGACCAACGGGATTTCAACATACCGGAAAAGATTTTCAAGCGAGAATTAAAAAGCAAAACTTGATCCCCAATGTTAAAAACCCGGTTTTTAATTTTAGAATCATGCAACTTTTTAGTTTTTTCTTTATAAATCAATGAATTTTCATAAGCAATGTCCCTCAATTCATCTAATTCATTCAATTGCATTTTCTGGTGTTTTCCCGCGGTCTCTATATCATCATTACAATGCTTTAGGGCCCAATAAGCTTTGTGTTCTAACTCGATAGGCAAATGACAATTCTTTCCATATACAAGCTTATAGGGAGTGCACCCGATGGGCGTCTTATGAGCGGTCCTAAAGGCCCATAAAGCATCGTCCAACTTATCCGACCATGATTGTCGGTTTTCCCCAATGGATCTCTCTAAGATCCTCTTCAAATCTCGGTTTGAAACCTCGACTTGCCCACTCGTTTGTGGGTGATAAGCCGTAGAAAGCCGATGTGTAACCCCATATTTCCTTAGGACCCTTTCGAATTGGTCGTTACAAAAATGGGTTCCACGATCGCTTATAATCGTACGAGGGGTTCCAAACCGAGAAAACAAGCTCTTCAAAAACTTGACTACCACACAAGCATCATTGGTGGGCAAGGCTTTGGCCTCCACCCACTTAGATAGGTATTCAACCACAACGAGAATGTACTTATTACCACGAGATGATGGGAACGACCCCATAAAGTCTATACCCCAAACGTCAAAGATCTCACACACTTGGATGATATTTTGTGGCATTTCATCTTTTTGTGAGGCTTTTCCTTGTCGTTGGCATGAATCACATGACTTCACAAGATCTTGTGCATCTCGGTAAATAGTAGGCCAAAAGAAGCCGGCATCAAACACTTTCTTAGCCGTGAGATTAGCACCGTGGTGACCACCTGTGGGTCCCTCATGGAAAGCTCTAAGAATGTTAGAAGCTTCGGTGCCAAAAACACAACGTCGGATGATTTGATCCGCACAAGTTCGAAACAAGTAAGGGTCGTTCCAAAAGTAGAACTTAACGTCACGAAAGAATTTTCGTTTTTCTTGGTCGTCATACCCTTAATGATGAAGTTACCCGCATGGTAATTTGCAAAATCCGCAAACCATGGGGTGGAAGAATCAAGCTTAGAATTCACTACACCAAGTGTCTCGAGCGGAAATATTTCGGTGATTTCCTTGGGCTCGTAAACACTTTGGTGAGGATCTTCCAAACGAGAAAGATGATCGGTCGCTAGATTCTCGGCTCCTTTTTTGTCAACGATGGTGTGATCAAATTCTTGAAGGAGGAGAATCCAACGAAGTAATCTAGGCTTAGCATCTTGCTTTGCCATGAGATACTTGATAGCCGAATGGTCCGTATACACTATGCATTTAGCTAAGACGAGATAAGGTCGGAACTTCTCAAATGCATACACCACGGCAAGGAACTCCTTCTCCGTTGTAGTGTATTTTAGTTGAGCCTCGGTCATCGTCTTGCTAGCATAGTGAATAGGCAAGAAGTGCTTATCATGATGTTGCCCCAAAACGACCCCAATAGCGTAATCACTAGCATCACACATGAGCTCAAAGGGGAGGTTCCAATTGGGAGCAACAAGAATGGGAGCTTCGGTAAGTTTTCTTTGTTAGAAATACGTTTTTAACGTATATTAGAAGTATCGGTCACTCCACAATATTATTTATGTTGTAATAGCTCGTAGTTAATGTTACTTATTAAGTTAAGTAAGAAACCGACCCATGGGCTTGTCATGGGTCGGCCCAAGCCCAAATAATGGCCTTGGATATAAATACCCCTTTCCACCATGGAAAGGGGTTGGTTGTTGTTCATTCCACATTTTCATTTGAATCAAATACACATAGTTTCTCTCTCACTTTCTCTCACTAGTTTCTCTCTCTAGGAATCTTCAACCCACTTCATAGATTCATAGGTTATCAAGATTCTACATTTGGTATCAAGAGCTATGGGGTGATTTAAGGTAATGATTTGTGTTATTTTTTAGTTTTTGATTGTATTAGTGTTCTTTAAGAAGATCCATCTTGATTCTTGGAGTTTTTGGTGATTTTGTGATTGGGATTAGTAGATAAGTATTTGTTTTTACTTATTTTAGTAGAAATCACAAAACTTTTTGGGTAACTTGGTAAAAATCTGGGTTTTTTCTTCATATTTTTGTTCGTCTGTCACTCGAACCAAGTTTCTGATTCCCAGCAAAAGTTCTGAACCAAAAGTTCCGAACCAAAAGTTCCGAAACAAAAGTTCCGGATCAAGGAAAGGTCCGGATCAAGGAAAGTTCCGGATCAAGACAAAGTTCCGGATCAAAAAGTTCCGAACCAAAAGTTCCGGATCAAGGAAAGTTCCGGATCAAGGAAAGTTCCGGATCAAAGGAAAGTTCCGGATCAAAGGAAAGTTCCGGATCAAGGGAAAGTTCCGGATCAAGGGAAAGTTCCGGATCAAAGGAAAGTTCTGGATCAAGGGAAAGTTCCGGATCAAGGGAAAGTTCCGGATCAAAGGAAAGTTCCGGATAAAGAAAAGTTCCGGATCAATCTTCCGAACCAAAAGTTCCGGATCAAGGATTTCCAAGCCAAAATCTTCCGAATCAACACTTCCGAATCAACAAAAGTTTCGGATCAAGGGATATTTCACTTGTTTTTTCGACGATTTTTTAGAGGATTTAATCTTGGATTCTTACAACAAAAACTTAACATAATTCACAAGCTTTACTTCACTACTCGATCAACCGATAATCTTTGTTTCTTTGAAGTGAACAAAATGAATCCGAATTCATTAATGCCTCAGATGACATCACTTACGGACATTTCCGTCATTACGGGAACGGATAATCGCCCTCCAATGCTCATTAAAGAAGTCTTTGAAGCATGGCAAGGCCGTATGATGTCATACCTTAAGGGAAAACCGACATATGGGAGGCTTATGGTTAAGTCAATTCTAAATGGTCCACTTGACTATGGTACCATCGTGGTTAACAATGTGACTCGACCAAGGGAGTTTGAAGAACTTACACCAGCTCAACAACTTGTTGCCGATGCAGACGAAAAGGCTCTTCAAACCATTCTCCAAGCTCTTCCACATGACATCTATCTAATGGTAAGTCAGTATACGGTGGCAAAGGATTTATGGGAACGTCTAAAGGTGTTGCTACAAGGTACGTCTCTTACCAAACAGGAAAGGGAATATCAGTTGTATGATCTGTTTGATAGATTCACGTACAGCCCAGGGGAAACGCTTCACGACTATTACTTCAGATTCACTACTCTCATGAATGATCTGAATGTATACAATCTCGTGATTGCTCCATTCCAGGTTAACACCAAATTTTTGAATACTTTACCTCAAGCTGAATGGGGTGAGTATATTACCGATGTTAAGTTAACCAGGGATCTGCATAAGTGCAATTTGGATCAACTATATGCTTTTCTTCAGCAGCATGAGAAACATGTGATCATGCACCGTTCGCCTCGAGGTATGTACCCTGATTCCTTAGCTTTAATGGCGAATCAACCAAGCTTGTCACACAACAACACTCCTTATATCTTGGGACATCAAGCCTATCATCCATCACCTTACATGACACCAACCTTCCCCTAATATTCGATTCTACCACAACCACCCACCTCACATCAGCAACAATATCGGTTTAATGCACCTTCATCACAATATGCTTCACAACCTCACCCAGCAAGCATTGCACCTTATGCTCAGTCTTCATATTCTTCTTATCAAGAGAATGCAGCATATACATCAAGCTACTCTGACCACATGAGTGTTCCTTCTAGTGCTTATGCAGCTCAACAAGACCAAGCACTGTATTGTGATGATGATGAAGTCCCCATTCCTGAATTCAAACAAGGAACTGACCCAGTTGAAGTGTTAGCCACTATGTCTGCTTATCTCACAAGGACTTTAAGCAAACGAGGATTTAGAGGACCAGCTCCTACTAACAATCAGTTGAGGAATTCATCCAATTCTCGCCAACAAGCTACTATTGAGAACGGCAGGGTAATGGTTCAACCTATTTAACCTTATCAGGGGAGACCTACTACATCAACCACCAATGCACGCACGGTCAATCCTGCTCCAATGGTCAACACTCCTCCACGGGCTAATTCTACAGGCAAGTTGAGAATGATTACATGCTATAACTGTAAGGAAGAAGGTCACATGTCCAGGGATTGCAAGAAACCCAAGAGGAGAAGGGATGGTCAATGGTTTGCAGAGAAGATTTATCGGGTAAACGCTCAGGCACAAGGAAGGGAACTTGATGAAGAGGAGCTTGCATTTCTTGCTGATCCAGAGATTGCTGAACAAGACGTTGACACCACACAGAATTCAGCATACCAAGCAGATGAACTTGATGCGTATGATTCAGACTGTGATGAACTTCAATCTGCACAGGCAGCTCTTATGGCAACTATCTCTAGCTTAGGGCCAGAAAAAAGATCTGAGGTACTTATTAATACCACTGATAATACCACTGATACTAGTATTCAACCACATCAAGTTGTGCAAGAGAGTGCTGATTCGAATGAGTCTTCGGTGGTGAGTCTTTCAAATGAGGAGTCAATCAATGATAGTAATATCAATGTGAGTCCCCAGACTTTGAGTGAATCACAACCGGGAGCCATTTCGCATACGCATACTCCTGCTCAACAAGATTTGGTCATGGTTCCTGCTACATTACTTAGCCAAATGAATGCTGCACTCTTAGAAACCCTAGCTAAGAATAAGAATTTATCTGATGAGCTTGCCTTATGCAACGAGAAAGTTCAAACTTTGGAATTAGTTCCTTCGTCTAGTGTTCTAACAAATCCCGAATATGATCATTTTCGAAACAACCAAATGGGTCATTTGCAAGAAATTGAAACCTTAAGAGCAGATCTTTCTAACGAACTTAAAGACAAAGAGTTAGTGGTCACTAATTTTCAAAAACTTCAAACGGATTTTGAATTACTCGAGTCTAAGAAGAATGAAATGGAAATTAATGCTGCTAATAAGATTAGAAGTCTAGATTATTTGCTTTTAAGACAATACGCTGCCTCTCAACTAGTGCACTTATTTGATGCTTCGTTTAGAGAATTTAACTTATCACGTCAAAAAGGCCTTCCCCCCTAACCCACGGTATGCAAAACAAGCTTTAAGCCATAGTCCAAGACTTTATAATGCAACCCAATTAGGATTGGTCTTAGACCCGATTGTTATTTTCGATGATCGCACAAGTAAGGATCTAGTTGATGAGGATCAGTCATACAACTTTGCAAAATATCCCGAGTGTGATTATTTTAAAATGAATCAGGAGCTTGCAAAAACGGATTTTAGAATTCGCTTCCATATGGATAAAGATCTCATCACGGCACCAACCTACATGTTAAATGAAGAAAACCCTAGTACACTTCCTACACTTGTCAAAATGGAAGGACCTAAGGAAATTCCAAAGGATCTTCCACCTGTTAGCACTGTATGGTTAAACTTGCAAGAGATTAATCAATACTTTGCTAGTTTTGACAAGGTCATTTTGGAATGTACGACTTCAAATGGCCTAAACGTCGGAGAATGGGCTTTCGAACACATGAACGAGGTGTTTAAGAATGAGATCAACCCGTTTGTCGAAAGTCTAAAAGGAAGTTTTGTATCTCTTAAAGAAAATCTTGAGTTTGAAATTGGAGAAGTTCAAAAAGTGTTTTATGAAATGGACACCGCTTACGAACTACAACTAATTGAAAAGGAAAAGATCTAATCCGAATATGACCGATTCTTGTCCCAAGTAATTTTGTGTGATGTGCTTACTACTGTGAATGTTAATTATTCGAATGAGCTTACATCCGCTATGATTAACTGTGATGCTGTGAATATATGTGATGATGTGTGTGATCTCTCTGTAAATGTTGCTGATACTGTAAATGAGGTAGATAATCATTCTTGTCACGAATCTAACGCTGAATTTTTAAAGCTTCAAGATTCTTACAATTTACTCTCAAAACGTTTTAATCAACTTGAACAACATTGTATATCTTTAGAATTAAAACAACAAACTCAAAATGAGGATCTTTTGATAATCAATAGTTGTGAAAACAGTGTTGAGACGAGTGACAAGATGATTGCAATAGTTAAGGCATTAGAGGAAGAGATTATGAGATTGAAGAGAGATGTGTCATCAAATGAAACACTAAAATTGGAACTAGCGGCTGCAGAGTCTAAAAACCAGGACTTAGAAATTAGACTTTCGTCTATTCTAGGGGAGATGGACCGGGCAAGACAGGGACTATCCGCTCTTTATGGTTCAATAGAAGAACGCTTAGCTTTTAATGCTGCACAGCAACAATCTTATGTTGAACAACTGAACCAAAAGTGTGAGGAAATCTCTGACTTAAACATCCAGCTCATTGACAAAAACATGGTTTTGGCCGAGTTAAAGGAGACACTTCTTCTCACCCGACAAGAAGTTGTTGATAACTTAGCTACCGACTCTGCACCATCCTCTAGTGCTCCAACAACCAAGTCAGTAGTGCTCTATAAGAACCCGCTCCATAAGAAAAACCCGGTTACCTACGATGATTATATGAGGAATGCAATTAAGCATGTAAATCTGGTTAGGGATATCTTAGACGATCTTTATGCCTTAGATCCCTCAAGTAGCTACTATTATTCAGCCCATGAATATATTAAGCGTGTTCAATATTGCTTAGCCTACTTGCAATACATAGGTAAACCAGGTTCTGCACTACTCACTAATCGACCTATTGCTGTAACTCCATTCAATAAGACCCCAGGAGCAAAACCGTCATTGGCACCATCAAGTAAGGCACCTTTAAAATCTGTTGCTAATGTTCCCACTTTACCTTCTACAGGAGTAAAAGAGTATACTAAGGCTAAAGGATCGCCACTCAAGAAAGATAAGATCAAGCCCTCCACTAGTAGTACCAACAAGAAGAAAGTAGAAGCTCACCATAGGAATGTTAGTTCAGTTTTAAATAAAAAGAATCATGTTAAGACTAAAAGCTCTGTGCCTGTGCAGAAGCCTAAACCATTTGTGAATTCTGATTTAAAATGTTGGAATTGTAATGAATGTATGTTTTCCCAACATCATGATTTGTGTCTTATTGATCATGTGAATGAAATGAATTCCATTAGGAATAATCTTGAATGGAAGCCAACTGGTAGAACTCGTGCCCAAGTTGGCTGGCAATGGCGTCCCACTGGTAGGACCTTTACATTAGATGGAAAAATGTGCCCTTTAACTAGGAATGCATCCATTGAGGTTAGGTCTGAGCGTCCTTTAGTTAGGCACACTAGCACTAAAGTATGGAAACAGCGCCCTTTAATTAGGTCAGCCCCCACTATAGTGCCTATCAGTGAAGAAATACCTCAGGATTTAAGCCAACTAGAATCTACACCACCAAATAGGAAGAAGAAGGCTAGGAAATCTAAGAAACCTAAAGTTAGCAAATCTAAGATTATTAAATCTGTATCTGCTAATAACAAGGAACATTCAGATTCCGATACCTCTACATTGTCCTCGTCTGGTGATATTTTCAGGTGGTCCAAATCATCCTCTGGTATTTGGACTCCGGTTGTTCAAAGCATATGACCGGAGATCGCTCGATGCTCCGAAATTTCGTTAGCAAGTTTCTTGGAACGGTTAAATTCGGTAATGATCATATTGCAAAGATAATGGGGTATGGTGAATATCAGATTGGAAACGTTACGATTTCAAGGGTATACTATGTAGAAGGTCTTGGTCATAATTTATTTTCAGTAGGACAGTTTTGTGATTCCAACCTAGAAGTTGCTTTTCGACAACATACTTGTTTCATCCGCAACTTGGAAGGAATAGACTTGTTGAAGGGTTCTCGCGGTGCAAATCTTTATACGTTGTCCCTACAAGACATGATGGCTGCCTCTCCAGTATGTCTTCTCTCTAAAGCATCTAAGACCAAGTCATGGTTATGGCATCGCAGATTATCTCATCTCAACTTTGATGCTATTAATCATCTGGCTAAAAACGAATTAGTTCGTGGTCTTCCAAAGCTCAAATTTCACAAGGACCATCTATGTTCCGTGTGTTCAAGGGGGAAAAGTACCAAGAAATCATACAAGCCCAAAGCTGAAGACACCAATCAAGAAAAACTTCATCTTTTGCATATGGATCTTTGTGGGCCAATGAGAACTGAAAGTGTGAGCGGTAAGAAATTCATTCTTGTTATTGTGGATGATTTCTCCAGGTTTACATGGGTTAGATTTCTACGTACAAAGGATGAAGCACCGAAGGCTATCATCACTTTTCTGAAATTCATTCAGGTACGTTTAAATACTACTGTCCGCCGTATTCGTACAGATAATGGAACAGAGTTCGTCAACCAGACTCTTCGTGTTTACTATGAAGATGTTGGTATTTCACATGAAACATCCGCTGCACGCACTCCACAACAAAATGGTGTCGTTGAAAGACGGAATCGTACGCTTATGGAAGCTGCTAGGACTATGCTGATTTATGCGAACGCTCCATTGTTCTTGTGGGCAGAAGCTATATCTACTGCATGTTTCACCCAAAACCGTTCTATCATTCGGAAACGCCATGGAAAAACACCTTACGAGCTTCTACATGATCGTAAACCCGATGTTTCATTTTTTCATGTGTTTGGGGCTCTTTGTTATCCAAACATTAATAGTGAGAACTTGGGCAAGCTTCAACCGAAAGCCGATATAGGTATTTTCATTGGTTACTCACCCTCCAAGAAAGCCTACCGAATTTACAACCGTCGTCTTGGTAAGATAGTAGAAACTATGGACGCAGATTTCGATGAGCTGACAGCGATGGCTTCTGAGCAACGCAGCTCTGAACCCGCGCTTCATGAGATGGGAACCGGTGCTATTAGTTCCGGATTAGTTCCCAATAATCCTACTTCTACATCATTTTTACCACCTACAAGGCCCGAGTGGGATAAACTGTTTCAGCCGTTGTTTGATGAATTCTTTGATCCCCCAAATGATGAAGCTCCAACACCTGTAGTGATAGCTCCAATCCCTGAAGTTGTTGCTCAAGCAAATGAAGCTTTATCTAATGCATCTTCAATTAACATTGAACCGGATGCACCTTTACCAAGTGATTCTCAAACTACACCTGAATCGTCACCCTTACTTGTGCCTAATGATGTTGAAGAGGATTCTATTGATCACGATTTAGAATATGCTCACCTACAAGAGCTTCCTTTCTTTGGTGTACCGATACCTGAAAACCCTTCAGCCGCGTCTACCTCAGAAGAAGCTCCTTCAATTGTTCACTCCAGACCACCACGGATTGAAAATCATAGCACCAAATGGACAAAAGATCACCCAATTAGGAATGTCATTGGAGATCTAGATCGACCAGTCTCTACACGCCATCAATTACAAGAGAGTGCACTCTATTGCTATTTTGATGCATTTCTCTTCGAAGTTGAACCTAAAAATTGGAAACAGGCTATGACTCAATCATCTTGGATTGAAGCCATGCAGGAGGAACTAAATGAATTCCAAAGACTTGAAGTATGGGAATTAGTTCCTCTCCCTGACAAGGTTAACATCCTTACTTTGTTGTGGGTTTATAAGGTTAAACTCGATGAGATGGGTGCAGTATTGAAGAATAAGGCTAGATTGGTTGCTAGAGGATATAAACAAGCCTTGGGTATAGACTTTGAAGAATCTTTTGCTCCTGTTGCAAGATTGGAGGCTATTAGACTATTCCTTGCGTATGCTGCTCATATGAACATGATCGTCTATCAAATGGATGTGAAGACGGCATTTTTGAATGGTAAACTAAGGGAAGAAGTCTATGTTAGTCAGCCGGATGGGTTCGTTAGTATAGAGTTTCCTAATCATGTGTACAAGCTTAAGAAGGCTCTCTATGGGTTGAAACAAGCTCCACGCGCGTGGTATGATCTCCTTTAACATATCTCATCTCGGAAGGCTTCTCCAAAGGGAAGGTGGACCCCACTCTATTCACTCTCAACGAGGACAACGACATGATACTGGTACAAATTTATGTTGATGATATAATATTTGCTGCCTCTAACATAGAATTGTCAAAACGCTTTGAGAAGATAATGTCCACACGCTTTCAGATGTCAATGATGGGAAAAATTTCATTTTTCTTAGGATTACAAATTTCTCAGAATCCCAGAGGCATCTTTATTAATCAATCCAAATATGCTCTAGAATCTTTAAAGAAATATAACTTTGAAAATTGTGACCCCGTGGACACTCCAATGGTGGAGAAATCCAAGTTAGATGAAGATAGGAATGGGATTATTGTCGATCCAAAACTTTACCGTGGGATGATCGACACCCTTCTCTATCTGACTGCTAGCAGGCCTGATTTGCAATTTGCTGTATGCATGTGTGCCCGGTATCAGGCTCGGCCTACCGAAAAGCACCAACATGTTGTTAAAAGGATCTTTCGGTATCTCAAAGGAACACTTCATCGTGGTGTATGGTATCCAAAAGATTCCTCTATTGTTTTAATATCATACGCAGATGTCGATCATGCTGGGTGTCAAGACACGAGGCGTAGCACCTCTGGATCTGTGCAACTCCTTGGAGACAGATTGATCAGTTGGTCTTTAAAAAGGCAGAAAAGCGCTGCAATTTCTAGCACGGAGGCTGAATACATCGCCATGTCCGGTTGTTGTGCTCAAGTCCTTTGGATGAGATCACAATTAACTGACTACGGTTTGGGTTTCAACAAAATCCCGATGTATTGTGACAACAAGAGCGCCATTGCCCTTTGCTGCAACTATGTTCAACACTCCCGGGCCAAGCACATAGACATTCGCTACCATTTCATTAAAGAGCAGGTGGAGAACGGAGTGATCGAGCTGTATTTTGTCACCACTGAGTATCAGCTGGCAGATATGTTCACCAAAGCCTTAGATCGAGGACGAATCGAGTTTTTGATCGACAAGCTTGGCATGAAATCATTCACTCCAGCGACTCTCAAGGAATTGGCAGAAGAATCAGTTGAATAGTGGTGGTAAACTATTCAGGCGTATCCTTTGTTCGTGATCATGTATATTATCGTATATATATAAACCACAAAAAGAAAAATACAAAAATATAAAACCAAGAAAAAACCATAAAAATATAAAACCTACAAAAACCATAAAAATTATAAAATCAAGAAAAACCAAAAATATTTTTCGTTTTTTAAATCGGGCATGTCTTTTAGTACGGTAATATTTACGGCTTTAGAAATGTCGATCAAAATTGACACGGCGCCATAAATAGAGTCCGTATAAAAGTTGTACATTTTTAAAACATGCCCATTATGGCTTGTAGTTATTTCAGACTGCAACCCGGTTTTCATATTAAAGTCACGTATTTCCTTGGAAAACGTTGGCTCACAACGGGAATTAATTTTCTCGGGCATGATATACAAGCCAAATCATGCAAAGGGATCAAGATTACTTTACAACTTGGTCTAACACGAGTTAGTGTACGTCTCAGTGCATTAATTTGTCTAAATAAGAGAAATCTTATTTCCACCACGAATCAATCTTTTTCAACATACTAATTGGAAATGCTTTCATCAATATTCGACTCTTTAAACATTGACTACAGCTCTTTAAATAGAAAACGGGTCATCGTTTAAGGAGGAGAAAATATTAAATCATCTTCGTCATCAAAACGATTTTCAAAAGTGTTTGAAATTGGCTAAATGGTAAATGAGTGGTCTTGCTTTAGAATACGACTTGTGCTCGCTCAATGAGTTAGCACTTGCTTTAGATCTCGGAGAACAAGGCTTTTGAACTTCCGAATGAAGAACTTCCGGATGAACAAGGCTTTTGAAGTTCCGGATGAACTTCCGAATGAATAAGTTCCGAACGAACTTCCGAATGAAGCGTTCCGGACGAACTTCCGAATGAAGAAGTTCCGGATGAAGTTCCGAATGAAGAGTTCCGGACGAACTTCCGAATGAAGAAGTTACGGATGAAGTTCCGAATGAAGAAGTTCCGAACGAACTTCCGAATGAAGAAGTTCCGGGTGAACTTCCGAATGAAGAAGTTCCGAGTGAACTTCCGAATGAAGAAGTTCCGAGTGAACTTCCGAATGAAGAAGTTCCGAGTGAACTTCCGAATGAAGAAGTTCCGAGTGAACTTCCGAATGAAGAAGTTCCGGATGAACTTCCGAATGAAGAAGTTCCGAGTGAACTTCCGAATGAAGAAGTTCCGAATGAACTTCCGAATGAAGAGTTCCGAATGAAAGACTTCCGAATGAAGGACTTCCGAATGAAGACTTCCGGATGAAGAGTTCTGAATGAAGGACTTCAGGATGAAGAGTTCCAAGGACTTCCGGATGAAGAGCTCCGAATGAAGGACTTCCGGATGAAGAGTTGTTGGATTGATAGTTGTTTGCCTATTATACTTACTTGTTGAAATGTGTTATGCTTAGAAGTCATAATGATACATATCTATATATTTTTGTGCATCAACCTTTTATGTCTTATCTTAAGCAAATACGATGACTAATCCAACAGTACAAGCACTCCAAGATTCAAGAGCAGCCGCAATTGCCGAAGCAAGAACTCTTGAACGAAGAGTGATGAGGAGCTTAGAAAGATTCGTTGGTGGTAGACCATATGGAGTGCACCACAATCTCAGGTCTACTCTATATTGGTTTTTAATTGTGAATATGTAAATTTGTGAATATTGTGCTTTAATGGCTTGATGTTGTGTTAAGGTATGATAATTTTTCAAGAATTTCTCACGAGATTCTAAATCTTTCAAAATATATCATACTAAAGCACTACAACTATCCCTTATTAATTTAAGGGGGAGCATTAACATGTTCTATGGCCAAACATCGATTTCATTTTTACCCAAAGACCGGTTAATCCATTCAATATCCCAAATATTAATGGTTAACATTTTGGATAAGGGGAGAAAATGGGATTAAGGAGACTTAAATGATACTTGGCTAAAAGATGAAAAAGACTTAACGATTATCCAACTTAATATGTGTAAAGCACGTGTTAAGGGGGAGCGTTTTTGATGAACAAAACACCTAAGGTACAAAACTTTTGATTTCATTATCATAAGTACCTTAAGTGATTTTCAATGATTTTTCATGGTGGCTATACTTTCCCAAAACACGCTTAATTCACGACGGATGTGGTGACAAAAGGGTGGTAGGAATAGGTTTTAGTCCTATGATTCATCAGAGCCGATGGAATCTTCCCAAGGACAATTCCCTAGATAGAATTAGAGGTCCTATGAAAGTTGGAGAAAGATTGTGAATGTAGCTGAATGCCGACCAAGTACTTAAGCTAGCACTGGAACAATCACAACAAGGCGCTAGTTATGACGTATTGGTAAGCATTGAAGGGGTTGAAGAATGAAAAAGAATTGTAAAGATAAAGGGTGTAAAGAAAGAAGCCCTCCTTACAACTTTAGGCAGAAACCGGGTCAATACATATGTTATTGAGATCATTTTTGTTAATGATTCTCGATATTGAAGAAAGACATCATGGACCCAGTGATGCACTGCACAACCCTTCCCAGCTAACTCAAATATCTCTCAAAAGGTATTTGTTTTAATCACACGGAGATCAACATGTTGTCTATTGATTTATTCACTCCGAATAGACTGATATTGAAAAGGTGGCACTCCTCTCCAGCCATCGCTCACTAAATCAAAACGCACTATCGAGTCTAGAGCCACGAGATCATCAAAAGTCTCATTAGGACACTTTCCATTTATTCCTTGTTTTCTCACACACTGTGAAAAGTAAGAGATTTTTATGAGTCCTACGCAGTATTCTTGTAATATTGCCAGAACATCCGAGTAATACGCAAGTATTACAATGAAGATGGAAATCCTGCTTGAGCCAACATCAAACAAGCTCATGATAGGTTACACGTGCGGTTCTTTTAGAACCAATCTTGTGAAAAACTGGAAAGAAACAGTGGTTTAATTCTTAATTGAACTTAAACTCGTTCCAGTGACGAGTGGAAATCCTTCTAGTGTTAACATCAAACAGCACTTGGTAGGTGACGTGCAAGATTCTTTATGAATTAAGCTCGTGATAACTGGAAAGCAACGATGGTGAATATCTTAACTGAAATTCACTTGTTCCAGGTTTTCATGAATTGACGGCTTCAATCATAAGGATTTTTAATCCAAATGATTCACTCTTTATGTTCGCAGTCAGCTTTGGACGGTCGAATAAAGAGAACGGGTTTACCCGCGAAATCCTGTCAGGAAGTTACTTAATTGAAACTATCCGTCACGGGTACGATATCTAATATCGTCCAACGGTCTTCACCGACCGGAGGTAAAATGCTACCGAATTAGAATAAAATGTCAAAGCCATTTTATTCATGTCGTTGCTGTGTACCTGTTAAATACGGTGGCGTTGCTGTGTACCTGTTGAAGACGGTGGCGTTGCTGTGTACCAGTAGAAGACGGTGGCGTTGCGGTGTACCTGTTGAAGTCATTCCCACATGCTTATGTTTTCCTGCATCAAAGTTCAGCAAAATTCAAGAAAGTGCAAAATGAAGTCTTCCGTTGTACCAAACTCTGAAGCTTTCGAGAATTTAACAAAAGACATAAGTGTGTGGAACATGGAGTCACGAGGAGGCAAGATTCACAAGAAGGCAAAGATCGCACGTGAAAGGCCAAAAGAACAATGCTCTCAAGCCAAAGCCTAAAAGATCAAATCAACATATTCACAACAAAAAGAAAGAAGAAAAGACTACGAGTTGAAGAACGAAGACTTAGTATAGTATGCTAGGTTTAGAACTTTGTAAACGTGGAGTGACCTCCCTTAGGGGGAGATAGTTAGAAATACATTTTTAACGTATATTAGAAGTATCGGTCACTCCACAATATTATTTATGTTGTAATAGCTCGTAGTTAATGTTACTTATTAAGTTAAGTAAGAAACCGACCCATGGGCTTGTCATGGGTCGGCCCAAGCCCAAATAATGGCCTTGGATATAAATACCCCTTTCCACCATGGAAAGGGGTTGGTTGTTGTTCATTCCACATTTTCATTTGAATCAAATACACATAGTTTCTCTCTCACTTTCTCTCACTAGTTTCTCTCTCTAGGAATCTTCAACCCACTTCATAGATTCATAGGTTATCAAGATTCTACATTCTTTTAAGGATTTCAAAGGCTCGTACACAATCTTCGTCAAAGACAAAACGTGCCTCTTTTTCAAGAAGATGTGTAATGGGTCGAGAAATCTTCGAAAAATCCTTGATGAATCGAGGATAAAAGCCCGCGTGGCCTAGGAAACTCCTTACTCCCTTAACGGTTTTGGGATGAGGTAATTTGGCGATGACGTCTACCTTAGCTTGATCTACCTCAATCCCCGCTTTCGAGACCTTGTGCCCTAAGACGATTCCACTCTTAACCATAAAATGACACTTTTACCAATTGAGCACAAGGTTGGTTTCCTCACAACGTTTCAACATTCTCTCAAGGTTCGACAAACACGAAGTGAACGAATTACCAAACACGGAAAAGTCATCCATGAAGACTTCCATCGTCTTCTCGATCATATCATGAAAAATAGCCATCGTGCACCTTTGGAAAGTTCCCGGTGCATTGCAAAGTCCGAATGGCATTCTACGATAGGCAAACGTTCCATATGGACACGTAAACGTAGTTTTCTCTTGATCACGAGGATCGATGGAAATTTGGAAGTAACCGGAAAAACCATCTAAAAAGCAATAGAAATCGTTTCCCGCAAGACGCTCCAACATTTGGTCCATGAAGGGCAAGGGAAAATGGTCTTTTCGAGTGGCTTCATTCAACTTACGATAGTCAATGCACACTCTCCATCCGGTCACGAGTCTAGTGGGAATCAACTCGTTGGCATCGTTTGGCACAACGGTCATCCCTCCCTTCTTAGGGACACAATGAATTGGACTCACCCAAGGGCTATCGGAAATAGGGTAAATCATTCCCGCGTCAAGGAGTTTAAGGACCTCCTTTTTGATGATGTCGTGAATTTTGGGGTTCACCCTCCTTTGACTTTGGATTGCGGGCTTGTAATCCTCCTCCATTAATATTTTGTGAGTACAAAACTTGGGATCGATTCCCTTAATGTCGGATAACTTCCACGCAATTTCCCCTTTGTGATCCTTTAGAACATCGACAAGTGCGGTTTTTTCATTATTCGAAAGTTCCTTCGCAATAATAACCGGCAACTTGTCGTCCTCCTCCAAATAGACATATTCGAGATGAGGAGGTAAATCTTTCAACTCGAGGATAGGTGGTTCCTCAAGTGAAGATTTGGGCTCGATACTCATAACCTCCTCGGGTGGAGGAAATGGGAAATCGTTAAGAAAATCCTTGATAATCGAGAAGTCCTCATCGTTGTCGAGGTCTTCGTTACAAGTACGTAGAACATCGAATTCTTCCAACGTAAAACCACCACCTTCAAATGGAGTGAAGGTTGGTGTCGAATTATCAAGAATTGGATCTAACATAGTGGGATTGCCACTAGTTTCTTCATCACCAAAACCTAGAACTTCTTGTGAAAATTCCTCGCAAACCACGTCGATCATGTCAACGAGGTTTATGGTTGCAACAGAATAAACATGAGAAATTTGAGAGTTTTGAGTTGCGTTTATAACAAGTTCCTCGTCGTTGAAACGTAAGGTGATCTTTCTATCATGAACATCGATCAAAGCCATAGACGTATCTAAAAACGAACGACCTAAAATGAGAGGAACTTGAGGATCCGTGGGGATATCAACAACGATAAAGTCTACGGGATACTAGAACTTCCCCACTTTCACAAAAACGTCTTCCGCCAAACCACATGCGGGAATCGTGGAATGGTCGGCCAACTCGATAGACATTAGTGAAGGAGTAAGATTAGGAAGATTGAGCGACTTGAAGATTGCAAGTGGCATCAAGTTAATGCTAGCACCAAGATCGGCCAAGGCGAAGCATTCCTCCATATCTTGGATTGCACAAGGGATCAAGAATTTACCAGGATCACTGACTTTTTGAGGTATGCGATTAAGATAAACCGATGAACAACTAGACAATTGGTGCAATTTCTCCTTTTTGTTCAACATACTCTTAAAGTTATCGGCAAATCGAGGCATCATGACCAAAGCATCGGCGAAACTCACATTAAAGTGCAAATCACGAAACATTTTCATAAAAAGCTCAAATAGATAATTGTCGCGCTCTTGACGTTTCTCCTTCCTAAGTCTCGATGGATAGGGCAAAGGTGGTGTGGGTTGAGGCATAGTAGGCATAGCCTTTGGAATCTCGGGTTCCAATGATGGTAATGGGTCAACCGTAGGCGTGGCATGAGCGGTACTTCGTGGGATTGGGACATGCTCCTTTTGGACCACCACCTCGGGTTCTTCCTCAATTGCTTCCTCCGTAGGAGCAATTGGTTGAGGAGTCGGTCCCTTAAGTGTCTTACCACTACGTGTGGTAATCACTCTCATCTCACCCTTAGGGTTGGATACGGTGTTGCTAGGAAGACTACTCGAAGACGGTTTACACATTATTGCCTCAAACATAGATGAGATTTTATCTTCAAACACGGATTGCCTCTTCTCGACTTTAATCATTTCTTGTTTAATCTCATGTTGCCCTTGTTCCATTTTTTGTTAGTTTTGTTGTAACCTAGTGACATTTCCTTCCATCTTGTTGGTGTGGATTTTAAGTTCATTAGCTAACTCATTTTTCAACTCTTTCTTCAAGTCGTTCTTAAACTCGGATCTTAGGCTAATGATTTCTCTTTGAATATTGTCAAACCTAGCATCATTCCCACTAGCGTATTCAACAAACTCACTTGGAAGATCTTTCAATGTTTGCAAACCTTTGTTGTTGTTTTGAAAATCATTTTGATTCTTGTTTGAAACTTGATTATTAGCCCCTTGATTCCCATAGTTTCCCTTGTTGTAATTGTTTTTGAAACCAACTTGATTGGCGCGATAGTTGTTGTTAGCCTTTTGATTTGAACCAAAACCCGGTGGAGTCATTTGATTAGAGCGGGAAACTTGACCGTTTTGGTTGTAATTTCCCGTGGCCGCGAAGGCACTCGAAGTGTTACCACCGTTGGTAATGCACTCGGAGAAATCATGACCTCCACCACAATACATGCAAGAAACCTCAACCGCTTTAGCCGTAGCGGGAGCACTTTGTTCACCAACTTTAAATTCAATCAAAAGTCCTTTTAGCTTATCAAAAATCTTGTTTTCCAAGTTTGCCTCAATTTGGCAAGCATCGATGGTAGTAGACAAAGAAGGTGAAGCCGAAGACGAAGCCTTACGAACACTAGACGTGCTACGAGGACTATACACCTTAGATCTATTCTCAATTATCACCAAAGCTTCCTCAACCGTTTTACATAAAAAATTACCACTCGCGGCGGCATTCAAATAATCCCTTTCTTGATCATTAAGTCCATTGTAAAACGTGTCAATTTGATGCGAGTCGGAAAAACCGTGATGAGGACATTCATGTAAGATTTCCTTAAACCTATTCCAAGCCACTGAAAAACTTTCATTAAATTCTTGTGAAAACTTTGAAATCTCGTTTTTCAAGTGCATAGTCTTAGAGGGCGGAAAAAATTGGTTCACAAACTTAGACACGAGATCCTTCCACGTCAATATAGAATTGGGTGGCTCTTTCTCTAACCAAATTTTAGCGGGCCCCGCTAAGGAATACGGAAAAAGCATCATCTTAATCGAGTCATTTGAGACATCCTTAAACTTGAAAGTGGGGTAAGACGATTGAATTGGCGGATATGGTTGTGTGGATTGTCCTTCTCATCACCACGGAATTTGTTGTTTTGGATCATCGACAACAAACCCGTTTTCACCTCAAAATTCTCCGCAAGGATAGCGGGAATCACAATAGCCTCTCCATAACCCTCGGTGGGTGCTTGAAGTAACTCCATCATAGTTCGATTCGCCATGGTTGGTGCTTCTCTTACAATGGGTTCGTCAATAGGAGACTCCTCACTAGAAAGATTAGGAGTGGGATTTTGTTCTTTCGTTTACGTGCACGTCTTGCTTGATTAAGAGTTAGCATAAACGTCACGTACAACGAGGGGACGAGCAAAGAAGATTCTCTTTGGTGTTTTGTATTTTTCAATTTTTTTGTGGTTTTTGATTGTATTAACCTTTTTGGATTTTGGTGAATGTATTAAGTAGACACAAATCTACAAATCTCCTCCTTAATCAAATCTCTCGATTAAAGAAGCCTCAAGGAATGAAAACGATCACGTGAAGTGAACGCCTTCGATGACTTTAGAACGTTGGTGGAACACCAAAACGTTCAAGAGGGTTTAATCAATGGAAACCAAGAAAATATATATGATACTTAGTAATACTTTGGGCGGCAAAACCCTCGATTAGCTCTCAAAATCAAATACTCACAAGCAAGCGGGGAAACGAGGCGGCGCGAAGCACTTAAGAGCCTTTTTCCTTAGGATATATTTTATAATATCCGCCTTATACCCACCTTATAGTTTGTATTTTCAAAATTAAGCTTCACGAAAGTATTTATCTATTTTTGCCTTTTTTCTTTGGTTTGAGATTCGAATACAATGATTGGGTAATGACCTCCCAAGTCAAGGTTGTGATTTCTCACGTATTTGGAGTACTTGTGAATTTATTGTTCTACGTATACACTATAGTAATAGTATTCACACAAATACCGAAAATCGATAATACGTATTAGTAGAGTGCTACTAATACAAATACTATTTATGGTTAGTATATAAAAACAACAATGCCAAATCAAAACACAACACGACTCCCGGGCAGCGGCGCCAAAATGATGTAGAGATTTTACTACTCTTTAGGAAAAGAGAGCAAATAGGGCAAGTAATGAATACGACGATTTAGGAAAACCGTGTATTAATGACCCTAAAATGAGTTCGTTCTCAAGGAGGCTAGTGTGTTATGTGTGTAATGACTTGAATTAGATTTGTGATTATACTTTTGAGAAAGAAAAATAGAAATGAGATTAGAAGAGAATGACGGTTACGAAGACGGATTAAACTAAGTCGAAAAAGGTGTACACGTAAAATCGTAAAAAGTACCAAAATTAAAATTTTAACCTAAAAATTCCTAAAAATTACCAAAAATCCACAATAATATTCTAAGAGTTTACAAAAAATCCAAACTTGCCAAGACCTTTTAATTAACTAGATAAAGACTTTTTAATGCTAATTAAAGCCCTAAAATCAAAATTAATTATTAAAAATCCCCCAACAAGATTTTAAAGTTTTTAAACCTCAAAATTACTCTAATTCAGCTAAAAAGTATTTTTCAAAATTTTAAAACCACTAAAAACTATTTTTAAACAATTAAAAACTACTAAAATCAATTAAAACTTAAATTAATTCTAGAAAATGATTAAAAGACTCTAAAAATATTTGGAAAGTTGCAAAATTCCTAATTAAGTGTTTACAATCTAGGAAAAATATAAAAACTTAGAAAATCAGACTTTTAATTTTTAATAATAAAATAATATTAAAATAATATTAAAAATCCAAAAATCATAAAAAAATCTATAAACTTGCAAACTAGCTTAATTTAACCTAAATAACTCAGAAATGAAAGTGAAATTACCTAAATACCCTTAATGGGCCTAGAAAATGGGCTAAACCCAAAACAGTCCACTATTGGGCCAAATTTGGGCCCAATATAAAAAAGTGTTCAAAATAAGCCCAAAAAGCACAGGTTGACTCAAAATTTGATTTTAAACAACTTTTTCCAAAGGCCCAAAAGCTGAAAATGTGAATTAAGCTAGCTTATACCAAACAGCTTATTCTTAATGGGCTTTTTGGCCCATTAAGCTATAAGCCAATGCCATAAGCTAAAATTTGACACACAAGCTTCTTTTGACCTAAATAAGAAATTTGAAATAAGCCCAAGGAATAAGCCTGAAAATGCAATAAGCAATCTACAGAAAACGACAAAATAGTCGTTTTTGAGTTCTAAGCCACCCCAAGTGCTGATTCAAGTTTCTATAGCTTCTAAATGACTTAATTAAGCAAAATCAACAAAGAGTTTTCAAATAAGCAGACTCAATAAGCTGGAAAAAGCAAATAAGCACTTATGTAAAAGTAAAATAAGTTGGTTTTCTAGTAAAAGGTCAAAGTCAAAGTCCAATAAGCTCTAGTCTACTTAAATGGGTCAAATAATGAAGACCTGTCACAAAAAATAAGTTGTTGCAAGTCTGGATAAGCTAAAATAGCTTATTGATAAGCTGAGTTCAATTTTACACTAGCAGGGGCTAGTTTTGAGTGTTGAGCAGTGGAAACTTTTTCCACTGCTTGACTTGTTTGACTTTTTGTCTTTAGTGACATTTTTGGAGATTCAGATTACACAAAGGCACCCAAATGATCTTTGGATCAAAAGGAGTCAATAACAATCAAAATATCACAATCACAAACACCCAATTGATACAATTTAATCAATAAAGTCCCAGATATGATACAGACATGAACAATTAAGCAGTTGAGCACTTATAAGCAGTTTTAGCACAAATCAGCCTGCCAAATTCAACCAAATGCATACACAAGCTATATTAAACTCAGATAAGCAAGTCTAAACAGGTTTCATGCAATGATTCAAAGAATTAAGCAAGATTCAAGCCAATGAATGTTACTGATGAACACTAACACATGCAGTTTTACACTTTGCTGATGTATTTGACCAATAAGCCAGATTCAACACTCAATATCTATCAAATAAGTTATAATAATGATGTTCTAACAACTTTCAACCCTAAGCATGCACAAATAGTAGATTTCACCAGAATCTTAGGTCAAAAACAGTTAAATTCACCAAGTTATAGCAGATTGTGTGATTTGAGGTTTCAAACCTAAAAACTTGCAGCAAAACACTCTCAACAAGGCATATATCAGTTACCAAGCACAAACAATACCTTCTAACAACACAATATCAAGTTGCAATCACAAACAGGTAGACCCAAACACCCCTTTATCTTTTCAAAATCAAATTTTTCAAAGGAAAAGTGAGATTTAAGACCACCCAAGCATCAATTAACACAATAACAAGTAAGATTAACAGATTCAAGCAGTATTAAGCCACAAAATTCACAAGAGCACAAGTCACATACAAATATCACCAAAAATCAAGATTTTAAGCAGATTTTAGGATTAAGTATGCAAACCTCATGGATGTACATCCACACCCACGAATTTATGAGCTTATGTACTAGCAAGAACAAGTACAAGCTTCCAATAACACTCCTGTTAAGAATCAACAAGGTTAGAAGCACAAGTATAAAAATCAGAAACTTGAAGAATCTTGATTAATGCAACCTTGTTACCCCACACTTGATTATCCCCAAGTTATAAGCCTCACCACACCTTAATCAACTCAATTAGGATGCTATGATCAGCCCTATAACCCAAGAATTCCAAGATAGAAACAAGAACTTAGCAAAATATCAAGAAAATGAAGAAAATGTGCAAACTTTTGCACACTCCTCTTTTGAAAACAGGTTTTAAACTTCAAAATCAGTAAACTAAGAACATAAACAAGCAATAATAAGATGGCACTTGGTCTTTCTTCAACACACTTAACTCAAATTTCATAAAACTGAAAAAGGGATTTACAAGTGCTTGAACAAGGAAAAACCAAAAGCAAACGTCTAAGTGAGACCCTATGGCTTTATATATAGCCTTACAAGTGAGCTAAGAACAGATAAAAATGCTTAACCCTAATGCTTGAACTTCCAAAATTGCCCTTGCAGATTTTGAAAACCTTGGAGTCTTGTGAAGAATTCTTGGCTGTTTGTGGTGTGTATAGCTGTAGAAAGTTGATCAATGGCCTCAAACAAGCTTAGTTTCCAAGCTTTGTTGTTGGACGTTGGATTTTCTTTACTGTTTTGTCTTCTTCTCCAAGAGGTGGGACAAGGGTTTTTCATGTGACTAAGGGAGTGAGGTGGCAGTCTTTTTTAGAGTTGGGTTGTGATTAGGGTCACCTTAATCACTAATCTGCATAATTTTGGGGTTTAATTTTTGCTAAATCAAAAATCCCTAATTGTGTTCTTGAGTCCGATGAACATGGTTTTGATCCGTTTAGAAATGTTTAACATTTAAATAAATGTTAAGGCGCCAATGTGTGGTTAATTAATTAATCAGGGGTGAGTGGGATCTGATGTGGAGGCAGGGAAGAATGTGATTGGAGGAAAAGATTGAGTGGGCTACGTGTCATGCCTTGGTTGGTCTAGGTTAGAATCTTGTCTGCCAGCATTACACCCTTATCTTTGCACAACTTGTCATTTCCTTTACAAACTTCTATCAACGCCAAAACTAGTTATAACAACTTTTGCAACTTTGCACTTTTGCCCCAAAAACTTTTGTAAAATGATTTCAGGGGTATTTCTTACCATTTTTGAATTCTTGAAGGATTGATTTGGTAATTTCTTCAATGATAATGGTCTTGACTTGTATGTTGAGCATTTTGGAGGACTGAAATTGCCAAGTCTTGTTTGATGAGGGACCATTCTTGCCAAATGTTGAAAGTCAAGGGTCCTTTTTGTAATTTTGGGATTTTCAAAGGACCAAACTTGTAATTTCTTGTACTTTGAAGGACTTCATGATATATTTGACTTTGTGGAGGATAATGGTTGACATTTAGCTTTGTTGAGGGGCTAAACTTGCCAAATCTTCAAAGTGGAGGGCCCTTTTTGTAATTTTGACAAACTTTAGGGACCAAACTTGTAATTATGAGGATACAAGGGTATAAAGTGTCAATTCTTCCATATTGAAGGACCCTTCTTCATAATTCTTCAAATCTTAAAGGTTAAATCTTGGGTAAGTCTTCATTAGGGCTTGGTTCATTGTGCTGCTTCGTTTCCCGTGTTCGTTTTTGAATGATTCTTGTGATCTTTTGTCATTTTCTCAATATCCGTACCTAAAATACACAAGAAACAAACACAAGCATATATATGGGTATTTTGATGATATTTAATGCATTTTGAGCCCTATTTGGACGATGAGACTATGTATAAAAGCAGTCTCATCATGTGTGTTTAGTGTATGCCGAGAGAGAGAGGTACAAGGATGAAGGATTTGTGTTTGTGGCTTATACTTGGCCACATATAGGAGGTAGGTTACAAATGTGGCTGTGAGGAAGCCACCATGCTCATTTTGGTTTTACCAAAAAATGGTGATGTGTTCATGATTTGGTGGAAGAGAAGTTATACTAAGAATATATGGGACGTGTACACTGTTACACCATGGGTAGGATTGATTTCGTTTGATTTATTTTATGACATTGTACACAAAATAAATGATCAAGGTGTTTCAAAATATTTCATTGAGTTGAGTTTGTATTGTTTTATATGTACTAAAATTTTATGTTTAAAAATTACTTTGGATCATCATTATTAATTATAATAAATATAATTATTAATTATTTATGCACATAAAATGTGTCTAGAAATAAAAATAAAATAAGTACATGGTTAAAACGTTAATTTTTTAAGAAATATAAGTAAATATATAATATTTACTATATTATGATTTCGTTTGTAAAGGTCGTTAATAAAAATATTATAGGATGAACGATATTAATAATGAAACCGGTAACGTGTCAAAAGCCCAAATTTTAGGGTTTTACATAAAGGATCACAAAGGGGCAATTGGGTGGAAATTATCCGACACTAAGGGGATCGATCCTAAATTTTGTACCCACAAAATCTTAATGGAGGAATACTACAAACCCGCAATCCAATGTCAAAGGTGGGTGAACCCCAAAATTCATGACGTCATAAAAAAGGAAGTCCTTAAACTCCTTGACGTGGGAATGATTTACCCTATTTCTGATAGCCCTTGGGTGAGTCCCATTCATTGTGTCCCTAAAAAGGGAGGAATAACCGTTGTGCCAAACGATGACAACGAGTTAATTACAACTCGACTCGTGACCGGTTGGAGGGTGTGCATCGACTATCGTAAGTTGAATGACGCCACTCGTAAAGACCATTTTCCCTTTCCCTTCATGGATCAAATGTTGGAGCGTCTTGCGGGAAACGATTTCTATTGCTTTTTAGATGGTTTTTCCGGTTACTTCCAAATCCCCATCGATCCTCTTGATCAAGAAAAAACTACATTTACGTGTCCATATGGAACGTTTGCCTATTGTATGATGCCATTCCGACTTTGCAATGCACCGGGAACTTTTCAACGGTGCATGATGGCTATTTTCATGACATGATCGAGAAGACGATGGAAGTATTTATGGATGATTTTTCTGTATTTGGTAGTTCGTTCACTTCGTGTCTAGGAAATTTGAAACATATGTTGAAACGTTGTGAAGAAACCAACCTTGTGCTCAATTGGGAAAAATGTCATTTTATGGTTAAAGAAGGAATCGTCTTAGGGCACAAGGTTTCGAAAGCGGGGATTGAGGTAGATAAAGCTAAGGTAGATGTCATCGCCAAATTACCTCATCCCAAAACCGTTAAGGGAGTTAGGAGTTTCCTAGGCCACACGGGCTTTTATCGTCGATTCATCAAGGATTTTTCAAAGATATCTCGACCCATTACACACCTCCTCGAAAAAGATGCTCCTTTTGTCTTTAACGAAGATTGTGTACGAGCCTTTGAAATCCTTAAGAGGAAACTTACCGAAGCTCCCATTCTTGTTGCTCCCAATTGGAACCTCCCCTTTGAGCTTATGTGTGATGCAAGTGATTACGCTATTGGGGACGTTTTGGGGCAACGTCATGAAAAGCACTTCTTGCCTATTCACTATGTTATCAAGACGATGACCGAGGCTGAACTTAAGTATACCACAACGGAAAAGTAATTCCTTTCTGTGGTGTATGCATTTGAGAAATTCCGACCTTACCTCGTCTTGACTAAATGCATAGTGTATACGGATCATTCGGCAATTAAGTTCCTATTGGCTAAACAAGATGCTAAGCCAAGGTTGCTTCGTTGGATTCTCCTACTACAAGAATTTGATCTCACGATACTTGACAAAAAAGGAGCCGAGAATCTAGCGACCGATCATCTTTCTCGCTTGAAAGATCCTCACCAAACTGTTTACGAGAACAAGGAAATCACCGAAACATTTCCTCTCGAGACACTTGGTGTAGTGAATTCTAAGAAAGACTCGTCCACCCCATGGTTTGCGGACATCGCAAATTACCATGCGGGAAACTTCATCATTAAGGGTATGACGACTTAACAAAAACGAAAATTCTTTCGTGACGTCAAGTTCTACTTTTGAAACGACCCTTACCTATTTCGGACTTGTGCGGATTAAATTATTCGACGTTGTGTTTTTGGCACCGAAGCTTCTAATATCCTTAGAGCTTGTCACGAGGGACCCATGGGTGATCACCATGGTGCTAATCTCACGGCGAAGAAGGTCTTTGATGTCGGTTTCTTTTGGCCTACTATTTGCCGAGATGCACATGCACTTGTCAAGTCATGTGACTAATGCCAACGACAAGGAAAAGCCTCACAAAACGATGAAATGCCACAAAATATCATCCAAGTGTGTGAGATCTTTGACGTTTGGGGAATTGATTTTATGGGCCCGTTCCCATCATCTTGTGGTAATAAGTACATTCTTGTTGCCGTTGACTACCTATCTAAGTGGGTGGAAGCTAAGGCTTTGCCCACGAACGATGCTCGTGTGGTAGTCAAGTTTTTGAAGCAATTGTTTTCTCGGTTTGAAACCCATCGTGCTATCATAAGCGATCGTGGAACCCATTTTTCCAATGACCAATTTGAAAGAGTTTTAAAGAAATATGGGGTTACAAATCGGCTTTCTACGGCTTATCACCCACAAACGAGTGGGCAAGTCGAGGTTTCAAACCAAGCGTTGAAGAAGATCTTGGATAGATCAATAGCGAAAAACCGACAATCGTGGTCGGATAAGTTAGATGATGCTTTATGGGCCTTCCGTACCGCTCATAAAATGCCCATTGGGTGCACTCCTTACAAGCTTGTGTATGGGAAGAATTGTCATTTGCCAATTGAACTCGAACACAAAGCTTATTGGGCCCTAAAGCATTGTAATAATGACATTGAGACCACCGAAAAAGGCAATTAAATGAATTGGATAAATTAAGGGATATTGCTTATGAAAATTAATTGATTTATAAAGAGAAAACCAAAAAGTTTCACGATTCTAAAATTAAAAACCGGGTTTTTAACATTGGAGATCAAGTGTTGCTTTTTAATTCAAGATTGAAAATCTTTTCCGGCAAGTTGAAATCTCGTTGGTCGGGTCCATTCACCATTACCCAAGTGTTTCCATATGTGACCATCGAGCTAGCTCAAAATGATGTTCCTAACTTTAAGGTGAATGGCCATAGGTTGAAGCACTACTTTGTTGGGGAAGTTCCTTCTTTGAACTACCTCGACCAAGTCACCTTCCCCAATGATAATTAGTATTGAGGGGATCGAGTCGAGCTCATGACTCGGTAATCAAAAACGAGGTGCCTCGTGGGGGAGTCCCATGCTTATCCATGTACATATTATCGGTTTCTAATGTAGCTTACGTGATGGGATTTGTGCCCTTCCAACCTTTGTTCCGTGGTTGTTTGTGATATGTGGTTTTTAGATGATTATTATCTTCATGATTGGAGCCTCTCGTGTTCGTTTTACGTGATCACTCGATCGTTTGCTTTGAAGAATTTCTCGATATCCATATGATATATCCTTGATTGTTCTAACCTTAGGTTTTTAGCACACTTCATAAACGGCTAATGATTTAATGGTTACACCCTTTCCATGCTAGATTAAGCATTCTACTACGTCTCTAGTATGGGGTTATTTTACTCTTAGACTCGAAACATTGAGGACAATGTTTAACTTTAGTATGGAGGGGTAAATAGATACTTGCCTTGCCAAACCTTCACGCTTTCCAAAGTTTATCTTTTTGTTTATCGTTTTGTTGTAAAGTAAGGCTAAAAATGGCCAAATTTTAAAATTTTTCTCATGTTTTATAAGTGTTTGAAGACACGAATGTAGATTTTCTGATGGCGAGAATAAGAGTAATTTTTTACTCGACCGTGCGTGTTGAGCACTTAGCTTCGATTCCTTAACTTATATTAGGCTAAGTCTCTTAAATGAGGACGAGAAATGATAGAGTTAATTATAAGTTACTATGCTAAACGTAGAGTACTCGTATTCTTTCAAAAACTCATGTGTTCTAATTGTTTGCTTATTCTCCCTTCGCTTGTATATATATTTTGCTAATAAGTATTGGCTTAGCGGTTTAGTCTTGATTGTTGGTTTCTAGTCTTTTCGAGTAGCTTTCATGTAATTAAATTGGGAAGACATTAAGGTATCGCCAGCATCATGGTTTTGAAGTATTGGCAACTCGAATAATCGAAAGCTTCACCCAATAATAAGATTTCAAGTGCTCACCTAAATTAAGCAAAAATTTCAAGCTCACAAGGCCGAAAAATCTATGCCCAAATTGAAAGTGAATCAAGCCTTAATCTTTGAAGCTTTAAAGATCCAAAATTCGCTTTAGCGTGAGGATATACGTCTTTGACCATAATAAACACCTCATGGCGAGGTTAAATAAAAGGCGAGGCAAGACCGAAGTCATAATAAAAGCTCCATGGCGGAGTTGAATAAAAGATGGAGGTAAACCAATGATAATCAGGCCCATCCGTTAGTGGACGTATAAAAGTCTTGGTAATAAGTCTCATGTTCAAAACCGTTATAAAACCGTCTTTATCGATCCTTCTTATTAACTTAATTTTTGACACCGTTGTCTATAAGGGGGGGTTATTAATTCGATGGTCTTGGTTACACCGTTATGACTCTGTTTTTGGACCTTAATCTCTATCATCGCATAAGTCAAAAATGTATCCTCGTGAACATTCAAGACAAAAATAAAATATAAGAGATACCATTTAGGATTAAGGGAGTCTAAGTACGTGATTAGGGCATATGAGTGGTGTTAGCATTACTAACTTACAATGACAATGATCTCGTTACACGCTTGGCATGGAATTGGGTGAAAATCGAGGACGACGCAATTATTTCTAACGAAGCATTCACGTGTTCTTGTTCTATGAACCTAAACGTCTTATTTTGCGATGAAAATCCTACATTATCTCTAAAACGCATGTAGTAGCAAGTAGTAGTGTAGTAAGTTTATGATTCAATAAAAGTGCATAAAAATGAATTTTGGAGGTGCTAAGATACTTTATTCTAGCATTGCGTGAGGGCATGGCAATGGTTTAGTATGGGGGAGTGATGAGACTGCTTTTATACATAGTCTCATCGTCCAAAACGGGCTTAAAATGGTTAAAATATCATAAAATGTGCCAAATATATGCCTGTGTTTGTTCAATGTTTATCTTAGGTACGGATATTGAGAAAATGACAAAAGATCACAAGAAACAAGCAAAAACAAATACGGGAAACGAAGCCGCACAATGAACCGGGCCCTAGAGTTGATTTTCCATGAAAAGTCCTTGAAGAATTGAAGATTGTACAAGAAGGGTCCTTCATTATTGAATAATTGACACTTTAAACCCTTTTATATTCATAATTACAAGAATGGTCCCTCAAATTTGAAGACTTGTCACTTTTAGTCCTCTATGAAGACAAAGATACAAGTAAAGACCTTAAAGAATTAAGATATGTCAAAAAGAGCCCTTGAAGAATCATCAAATTACAAGAAATACCCTTTGAAATACTTAGCAACACTTTTTGTGGCTAAAGTATGAAAAACAAAACTTGTATAACAAAGGAAATCTGATTTTGGCTAATTAAACTTCAAATGAAACATCAAGAAGAACAGAGGGGTGAAATCTGTCAAACACTAAACCTTACCTAGACCAACCAGTGTGTGCCACGTGCCCCACTAACCCTTTTTATCCAATCACAAACCACCACACTGCCACATCACTATCCACTAAGCCGGTTTAATAACTAATTAATTAAATTAGTTATAAACACGCGTTAAACACATATTCAAATCCAAACAAAGATTAAACTCCCTACTGTTTACCCAAGGACAAAAATTGGGGATTTGTGTTTAAGCAACAATTAGACCATAATCTCGTCCAGATTTGAGATTAAGGGTGCACTAAACAAAACCCAATTCCTAAATCCCTTGCTACATCACCACAAGAGTCATATGATACTTACCCTGCCTCACTGTTGGAGAAGAAGACAAAGATAGCCAGTGAAATCAATGAACCACAATGTAGCTTCATTTCTAAGCTCATTGGGACACCTTGGATCAATTTCTCACCAACTGGCATCACATGTTCTACACAAACGTCCAATTCAGTCAAGAAAAATTCAAACTTCAAAGGGCAAAAGAAGAACTTCATCATTAGGGTTTATAGTTTTTTTTCAGCTTTCTAGAACCATTGTGAGCCTATATAAAGGCCTTAGGGTTTTACTTTTACATTTGCTCTTGGTTTTTCTTTGGTCACTTTTCTGTAAAGCCTATGTTCAATGGAATGAAATAGTGTTTGAGTTTGTTGACGAAATCCAAGTGCCACTCTTATTATCTTGTTATTTTTTATCTAAGTTTGTGTTTCTAAAGTTTCAAGGATTGGTTTTTAGTATTGTGCAAGTTATTGCAAAGTTTTTCCAAAACCTGGTTTTTTTCTAAGTGTTGTTCAAACACTTGAACTTTTTGGATCAAAAGTTGATCATAGCACCCTGATAAGAATCTTATCAAGGTGTAGTGAGGCTTGTGGTTTGGGAAGGATCAAGGAGTGGGGTTCAAGCTTGAAAGAATCTTGGTCATTTTCCGTTTTTCATTTTTCATATAATCTGTTATTGTTGACTTTGTTTGATCTCAGCAGGGTGTTTTGTGGGAAGCTAGTGGTTGTTAAGCTACCACTTAAGCTTTAAAATTCGTGAGTGTGGATGTGCATTCATGAGGTTTGTCCTCTTTTCTTGAAAAATCTGTCAAGAAAGTGATTTTAAGTGATTTGGTTAACTGCTATTGTATGTGGTGTTCTTATGGCTTAAATCTGATTCTAACTGCATGAAAATGTTGTTATGATGTTAGTTTAGGCTTGGTATAACCTGAAAACATTTTTACTTTGCAAAATTTTGATCTTCAAAAGTTAAAAGGGTGTTTGGGTCTACTAATTTATGTTTTGAATGTTGGATTGAGTAGTTGTGTAAGGGTGTTTAGTGTTTTTATCTGTTATTGAAGTACATGTGTGCTGATATTTGCAAGTCTTGTGCTCTTAAACATCAAATCCTAATATGTGCTATATCTTCTTTGTTCTTGCCTGTTTTGACTTGAGATTTTGGGAACACTTAGAGTGTATGCTAATTTAGGGTTAACAAGGATAAAAACAAAGTTATTATAAGCTGATAAGTAGATTTGAGGGTTTAAAATTGGGTTTGTGGTCAAGTATATCAACAAGTAAGGTCTTTGTGTTCATCTGAGTTCATCAGTAAGTAACATAGGCTTGAATCTAGATCTGATCTTTAAACCAGTGCTTGAAACCAGTTTATTTATGCTTCATTAAGTTTATTTAAGCTGTTGTATAAGTTTGGTTCAATTTGATTGGCTTAATCTGCTTATTTTGCTTATTTCATCATAAACTGCTTATTTTTCATATCTGGACCATATCTGAGCACTGTTTGAATTAACTGCACTAATTGGCTGGGTGTTTTGTTATTTGTTGCTTGTTATTGACTCCTTATAACCCACTTATTATAAGGGTGCCTTGTTTGTCCACTGAATCCAACAAAAGTCCACTAAAAAGAACAGGTCAATTAAGTCAAACAGTGGGAACCCTTTCCCACTGCTACTAGCCACTACTAGTGTTAATTTGTTAACAGCTTATAAATAAGCTATAATAGCTTATTTTATTGTGCAACAACTTTGTTTTGGTAATAAATCTTCCTTAATTGACCCATTTGACTAAACTGGAGCTTTGCAGCCTTTGACTTTTAGGTTTGACTAGAAAACGAATTGACTTTTCTTTTTCAAAACAGCTTCTTGCTTATTCCAGCTTATTCAGTGTGCTTATTTGAAATCTTTTTGATTATTTTGCTTAATTAAGTCATTACAAAGCTTTTGCCACTTAAATCAGCCTTTGAAGTGGTCTAGAACTCGAAAACGACTATTTTGTCGTTTTGTGTAGAGAGCTTTTGCTTATTTCAGGCTTATTTCTTGGGCTTATTCAAAATTTCTTTTTACAAACAGCTTTATAATCTCATTAGAAGGATGTGTGTCAAATTACAGCTTATGGTATTAGCTTATGGCTTAATGGGCCAAAAAGCCCATTAAGAATAAGCTATGATAAGCACTTATTCAGCTTTTGAGCCTTTAGAGTTTTGTGTTTAGAATCAGATTTTAAGCTAGACCGGAAGTTTTGGGCTTATTTGGACAACATTTTCTTATTGGGCCTTAAATAAGCCTATTAAGCTTACTGTTTGGACTTTTAGCCCATTTGGAGGCCCATTAGGGGTATTTTGTAATTTCAAGTTCATGTTCTGTTTAATTAGGTTAAAATAAACTAGTTTTCAAGTTTTTATAATTTTTTATAAATTTTGAATTTTTATTAATATTTTATTTTTAAAAATTGTTTTTAGGATTTTTGCAACTTTTTCATTTTTCTTAGGTGAAATATATCAAGTTAGGATTTTTAAAACTTTTAGATTAATTTTCTTGTCATTTATTTAATTTTTAGGATTATTTTAATATTTTAATTGTTTTTAATCATTTTAAATAGTTTTAATTAATTTTAAAACTTTCAAAAATATTTTTTAGTTTAATTAAGTTATTTTAGAGGTTTACAAATTGAAAGATCTCATTTTGGGCTTTCTGTTAATTAAATTGATTTTTTGGGCTTTAATTAGCATTAAAAAATTATTATTTAATTAAATAAAAGGTTTGAGTGATTTTTGATTTTTTGTAAACTCTAATTGCATTTTTTAGGATTTATTGTAATTTTCTAGGAATTTTTAGGATAACTTTTAAATTTTGTCACGTTTTACGGTTTTACGTGTACGCCTTTCGTCTTAGTTTTACTTTAATCGTAACTGTCATCCTTTTCTCTTTTCTTTCTTCATAATATTAATCACAAACATTTAATCATCTCTTAGTACAACACACAAGCCTCCTTGAGAACGAACTCACCTTTGGGTCATTTGTGCACTTTTTTCCTAAACCGTCGTACTTACCCTAATTACCTTGTTTTCCTAAACGAGTGTAAAATTACAACTATCAACCCGTCTGAGACTTCGTATCGTCTTTATCACATTGCCAGGACGCATCACAGAAACCTGTCACATTCAGTTATGTGTCTGGTTTCCCTCCAAATACCAAAAACATATCTTTCGTACTCCTCAAATACTTTAGAATATGTTTAACATCAGTCCAGTGGAGCTTCCCTAGATTCTGTTGGTATCAACTGACCAAGTTCTGAGCAAACGCCACATCAGGTCTTGTGCATCTTACAACATACATAATAGATCCTATAGTCGAAGCATAAGGCACCTTCTGTATGTATGCCTCCTCTTCAGGAGTTGATGCATCCATCTCATGACTCAGATTGTGCTTAACTTCTATAGGTTGAAAACTTTTCTTGGAATTATGCATATTATACTTCTTCAATATCTTATCTATATAAGCATCTTGACTTAGACCAATTAACCGTCTTTTCCTATCTCGATAGATCTTCATTCCCAGAATGTATGCAGCTTCTCCTAAATCCTTTATAGAAAAACATTTACCAAGATAATCCTTAACAGCTTTAAGTCATAGAATGTTACTTCCTATGATTAATATGTCATCAACATATAGGACTAGAAATACTACATCACTCCCACTAGCTTTGCGATATACACATGGCTCATCATGATTTTGAATAAATCCAAACTTTTTGATTTCTTCATCGAATCATTTATTCCATTGACGTGATCCTTGCTTCAAACCATAAATAGGTCTTTGAAGTTTACACACGTGTTTTGGATTCTTAGGATCAACATACCCTTCTGGTTGTTGCATATAGATGTCTTCATCTAAGCGACCGTTCAAGAAGGAAGTTTTAACACCCATTTGCCATATCTCATAGTCATAGTATGCTGCTATAGCTATTAGAATCCTATTAGCTCTTAAATCTGCTACAGGATAAAATGTCTCCTTGTAGTCTACACTAAAAGTTTGAGTAAAACCTTTAGCTACTAAACGAGCTTTATAGGATTGTATTCTACCGTCCATGTCGGTTTTCTTCTTGTATATCCACTTATGTCTCACTACTTTAGCATTTGGTGGTGGATCTACAAGAATCCAAACATCATTAACTTTCATGGATTTCATTTCCTCATCCATAGCAACCATCCACTTATCCTTCTCAGGATCAAGCATGGCGGATTTATAATTAGCAGTTTCTCCAAGATCCCCTACTTCATCATCATCTATATTAAGACATAGATTGCTATTTGTGTTTTTAATCCTTTCGGATCTATGAAGAGTAAAACCTTTAGATTGCTAGTTCCGGTGGAACCGCCAGACTTTCTGGTTCTATAGGAATTATTTCGCTAGTGTTTTCAGAAGGTAATGATTCTATATGACTCTCTTCGGGATCATAATTTCTCCCACTGAATTCTTGATTTACAAGATCACATTCAAGGAAATCTCCATACCTAGCAACAATAACTTTGTTCTCGGGTGGATAATAAAAGTAATAACCCATAGTTTCCTTAGGGTATCCTACAAAGATACATTTCACAGATCGTTATTGGAGTTTGTCACCTGCGTCACGTTTCACATACGCCTCACAACCCCAGACCTTTAAATAAGACAAATATGGCTTCTTTCCATGCTATAGTTCATATGGTGTCTTACTGTCTTATTCATCTTCTTCGTGGGAACCATATTTAAAATGCGAACAACAGATTCTAAAGCATAATCCCAAAAGGATAAAGGTAAAGTTGTAAGATTAAACATATATCACACCATATCTAATAATGTACGATTTCTCCTTTTGGATACACCATTTTGTTGTGGAGTATAGGGAGAAGTAAGATGCTGAACAATTCCATTCTCACTTAGATAATCTATAAACTCTTGACTTAAATATTCACCACCTCTATCAAAACGAAAAGCTTTAATCTTCTTTCCTAGTTGCAATTCTAATTCTACTTTAAACACTTTGAATGTTTCAAATACCTCATGTTTATGCTTAAGTAAATTAAGATAACCATAACGGTTATAATCATCCGTAAATGTTAAGAAGTAGTTAGCACCTTTCCTTGACAAATGTCTAAGTGGTCTGCACACATCAGTATGTATTAAACCAAGTAGATCAGCAGCCCTTTCAATATTACTATTAAAAGGTTTCTTGGTCATCTTTCCAGAGATACAAAACTCGCATTTATCAAATGATTTATCATTGATATTTTCAAAAAGAACTTCACGTTGAAGCTTTTGTATACGAGTCTTCCCAATATGGGCAAGTCTACAATGCCAAAGATAAGAAGAGTTCTTGTCAAACTTTCTCTTCTTATTCATGCTAAATACAGAATTATTATTATACTTGGATTCTTTTTCATGCATGTGTATTTCAAACACACCATTCATAGAAATTGCATTAAAATAGAAAATACTATCTTTCCAAACAGAATTTTCATTATAATCAATAGTGTGAACGAATCCATTTTTCAACAAACAAGAAAAGGAAATAACACCCCTAAACAATTGTAGGTGCATGATGACAATCATTTAAAATCAGTACTAAACACGGAGGTAAAACTAAATTAAATGTTCCTATAGCTTCAACCGTTTATTGTGCGCCATTGCCCACTTGTAGAAATTGTTCCCCATAGGATAGCTTCCTTTCCAGATTAAATCCCTGCAGCGTATTACAAATGTTAATACCGCATCCCGTATCATATACCCAAGGATTTGATTTGTATGTTAAATTAAATAATTCGATCATAAATAAATTACTTGAAGCTACAACGCTCTGCTCAGACTTCTTCTATATTTCTCGCAACTCTTGGAGGTAAAGAGGACAATTCCTCTTCCAGTGACCACTTGCCTTGTAATGGTGACAAGTCTCATCCTTCTGAGATTGATTCTCCTTGACAAAATTCTGCTTAGGTTTCGAATAAGTCACAACTTGCTTGCCCTTATCACCCTTGCCTTTGCCTTTCTTCTTGTTCGCTTGCGGTTTTGACTTACTCACTCTACCCTTTTATATTGCTAATACAGGAGGAGTAGAGTTAGATGCCTTGTCCTTTAACCCCTTTTCATAGTCAATGAGCATTGCATGCAAATCATTAACTGTTTTCCTCGTGCAATGCATATTATAGTTTCGAACAAAATCACTGAAGTCCTTGTTTAAGGGACCTATTGATCAAGTTGATAGCCATATTATGATCGTAGGGTTGTCCTAGTGCAATGAGTTGTTCCATATAACCCCTCATCTCCATGTAATGGGCACTAATAGACTTTCCAGGAGTTTGCTTGCAGCTATGAAAAGCATCTACTAAGTCGTAGTGAGCAGTACCGATCATTAAAGTTTGGGCCAGTAAGTTCAAGACGATCAAAAACGTTTTGAACGTAGAACTTATAGTGTTATTGTCGGGTTGAGCCATTTCTACATAAATAAGTTCAAATATTAGTATTTTCGTAATAAAATACTTTCAAGAAAATAAAATTACCCTGGTATATAAACCATAGTATTTTCCTTGAATACTAGAACTATATTGACATAGACCCATTACATCAGTTGATCTGCTAGTAATGAATGTACTCAACATAGCGACTTGTCGAATAATTTAATTGACAAACAATTTTCAATTTCTAGATATTTAAGGGATTTACATTGCCAAAAACGTTATGCATTGTAAACATGTTTCATCCCTTCTGAATGCCTTAAGTTTTCAGATCTCACTGAGTAACTTAATTAAGTCGTCTAATCTGAGTAACGTAAAACCATCATACGTGTTAATGCAATGACGCCTAAAAACATTACTTGCATTTTTCGGTCTCGCTTTGTTTTGATTACGACAATATGTAAAAAGAAGCATTTACGAAAACAACGAAAAACACATTCTTGAGTTCAAGTATATTTCATTTCAACCATTATCACATAAGGTATGTACAAACAAGTATTCATCCTAATTAAGTGATCAAGGATTTAATCTTTTCTTAAAACTCACTTTTTATTAAGTGTGACAAGTTTTTATTAAACTTTCTTTTTAAGAAAATGTTTTATTAAACTAATTATTTGAAAATTTGAAAATTTGAAAATTTGAAAATGACATATTCTATCTTGGTTTGGAATATCCTTTCAGGATATTTTAATCTCCAGATTCGAACCATACCACTAAAAGACAAAAAGGAGCGGAGTCTACTCCGGCGGCGATTCCTTATCGATAAGGAACCGCGTGCAGAAATAGTCGTTGGAAGTTTGTCTTATAAATAGTGGATTATTCTCAGATTTTATCTTCACTTCTTTTGCACATACATTTCCAGATTCTTTCATACTTCTTAAATCACTCAAATCCTTGGTCATTTGGTTGATTACTACTTGTTTAGAAGTGAATCTTTCTCCTCCTATCTCTTTCTCTCAAAGTGCAAAGAGAAGAACACTTTCATCCTTAAAGTGTTGTGTCTACCTCAAAGATCCATTGAAGATCCAAACTTATTTATTCATTGTTGTGTTATTGTTGTGAAGATCCAAGTAATTGTGTCTATTTGGAAGTTGTGTATGTATTAAGGTTAATACTTGGTCCTTAAAGTATATTGGTGTAGATTGGTCCTAGCTAAGATTAGGGCTCGACTTTTAGCTTAGAGTCAAAAATTGAATAAGCGACGTTGTGTACGGTTTCTCCACCTTTAGGAGCTTTTTGATTAGTGAACTCTCGAGTAAGGAGTACTCGAGGAGTGGAGTAGGAACGAGGAGTGAGCTTCGTTGCCGAACCACTATAAATCCTTGGTGTATGGTTTGATCTTCCCTTCCCTTATCTCTTTACATTCATTATTCTTTATACTTGAGATAATTAGTTTAGTTGCACTATACCTTGTTCATATTGTGTATAAGAAGGTTTCACTAAATACTCAAGCCTAAGTTTTTGAATTTTTTTTAAACCATCTTTTAACAAGTAAATTTAAGAAACTATTCAACCCCCCCTTCTATTTTCAACAATTGGTATCAGATAGTGGTTGCTCAAGCTTTTTAAAAATATATTGTATTTTAAAACTTGAATCGATCTATGGATTCCAACAAGTATCTAGAAGGGTAATCTGTGCAAAGACTACCTTTTTTATTGGAAAAATAGATTTGAGATTTATGTGAAATCAAAAGATTTAGATCCTTGGCATGTTATTACCCATGGTGATTTTCTGCCTTATCAATATAATGAAGTTTCTAAAAGTAAAGAGATAGTCACTTTTCACAAAGCTAATGATGACACTAAAAGAAAACTTGCTAAAAATAATGAGGCTAAAATGGTGATTTTTAATGCTTTACCAAAGAAAGAGTACGAAAGGATTTTTATGTGTGAAACCGCTAAAGATATTTGGAACACTCTTTTACTAACCCACCAAGGTAAGCCAAGTCAAAGAAAGCAAAATCGATCTTCTTGTTCAACAATATGAACAATTTGTCATCTTAGAAGATGAAACTATTTTCTAAGAACCCGTACTTTCCCAGCATTATTTTATTCTTTTATTCGTGTTTCTTGAATTTTCTAACGTATTACGTTTTCTTGTATTCTAATATGTAAATCCTAAGATCATGATAATTTTAATAAATTATACTTTTTAAGTATTTTCTGATCATTGATAAATACTTTATCTGGAATTATAAATTTTTTATTTTATTTTTCCATATTTATTTAAATAAAGGTTTTTGATTTAAAATCACACGCGTGCGTTTTACATCGAGTTTACTCAAAATCAATTAACAACGAGAATTTCTAGTGATCGCGATACCGACGGATGCCTAAAATTTTATAGTTAATTATAGATTGTTTCGATAATTAATAAATTCAACGATTCCGTTTTAATTACGTATTAAGTCGTGTCGGGAAACCATATTATCATATTTATGATGCATTGTAACATTTGAAAAGAATTTTTACGAAACCCGAGCCCCTTAAATACTTTCAAAATTTACTAATAGCCATTTGCTACCCTTTAAACTATTAAATTGCTTTTTAGTCCAAAGGTTTCAAACTTGGCAAAATTAGTCCTTCCACTACCCACCATATATAATCTTTTTCTTCCACCAAAAACACACACTAACTACATTTTTACAAATCAAACAACCGCTCATCTCTCCCCCTCCCCCTCTTTCTTTTTCGTCACCACCACCACAAAAACACCCTCAAAACATCAAGTTTTACCTTGAATTTCTTAAAACAAAAATTAGACCACACCTTGGAATTTAATTATGGTTCTTTTGATACCAAAATCATATACATGCATTAAGTTTCAAGGGTTTTATGATTTTTATGGTTGATAGGGTTTTGATCATCTTGCATGTGTTGTTTATACTATGATCATCATGTTTTTATCATAAAAGGTTTATTTTTATTTACATGCAAGTGTTTAGAAGTTGTTTGGTTGAGGGGTATGATGGTAGGATAATATTAGAGGTATGGATCATGGTGGATTTGAGTCAAAATAATTTTTCTATGATTTTCTAAAAGTGTATTTTTGGATAGCAGGTTAGAGAAGATTAATTCGTGGGTTTAAGTTTGGATATGGGCTGAGATCATTTTATTTGTTGTATAGTTTTCCGAGACACTCGTTTTGGTATAAGATAGGGCTTCTAACTCATTACGGATCAAAAGTTATGCTAGTTTTAGTATTCGTGTACCAGAAGACGCAAGTCGGCAAAATCTGAAATTTTGGCTGATTTTGGATCGACTCTCGGGGACTTTAGGCATAGTTAGATAAATGATACTACTGGTTATCAATGTTTATAAACTTAATATGATGGGTCTAGTAGTGGGTTTAAAAGGAGGATTGTCGAGATAATACTTTAAAAGTGGTCTAAACGGTTTTATAAAACAAGTATACAATTTTGTCCTAAATTTTAGAGTCGGGTATAGTGTCGAGCTGATAGGTTTTAAAGTGTAAAATTTGGCTCAAATTTTGGCAGGGTCTTATATAGGTTATAAGTGACCTTGACACCAAGTTTAATCTAAAACGGACAAGTCTAGATAGGTAGATCGGTGTGTACATTCGGGTTGTACTTGCTGATTGTATTTTGGACACATAGTTCAATGCTCGTGTGGCGTGAGTTTGAGAATTCACTATCGGACATGGTGACTTACTCAAGTGTTTAGTCATTATATAAATGACTTAACTACTGGTCCGAGTAAGGTAAAAGAATAGTTTGACTTGCGTTGACTTGGCGTTGTATGACGGGTCAATTTCAAGTATACAAGTGTTTAAATGGGTAGTGTTGGATAAGTGGGTTAATATGGATTCATTTGGTTCGTTTCATTAATAATGAAACATTAATACTTTAAAAATACTTAAGTCATATTATACTTGGTATATATCGATATTGAGTTCGAGTCTTAACGTGCGCCTTATTTTGATAGGTTGTGGTTTTCGTGTTTCCCGGGCATCCATATCGTCGGTGATCGTCTCACTACCATTGTTTGTACTCAGTTACTGCGTACCGTGATTGACTTACCTCGTGGCTAAGGTGAGTTCATAGCCCCTTATTACTTGTACATGGTTTCTAAACACGAGGTGAGATTTTACATGGTGGAACACAACCATCTAAAAACTGTATGCTATCCAGAACTTGTATGTTATCCAGAACTTGTACGCTATCCAGAACGTGTATGCTTTCCAGATGAATTCAATGATATTATTGCTTTTAGACGTTAGCCTTGAGTTTCCTCTTCTGATCATGAACCGTTATTGTCCCGTATGCTTTGTGCTGAGCGCGAATGTTGTGGGTGGATCCATCGGGATTGACAATCCCCGTCCAGATTACCTTGACGCACATACATTTGTTTATACTTGAGTATTTAGGCTGAATACTCCCTAGAGGAACTTACATTGAGTTAAGCTTCGGTTCATGAGACTAAACAGCAATAATATACATCGTGACTATGGACAATGTACATAGTTAATCCCCTCACTATTTGTTTTACAAATTCTATTGTGTTCCACACCTTTACTGCTAAACCTATGAATATCACTCAAATTTATGTCGACAATTTTACATGTTTAATCTCAGGTATTATTACTTAGCTTTGCTTGGATGGGAGTCCGCAAGATATTATCGCAGCTTGGAGAGTTCTGTGTTACTTTTAAAGTTTGGTTTTGGTAAAAGCTGTCAGAAGTTATTCTGTACTTGTTAGTAGCAATATGTTACAAAACCATGATTAAATAATATATTTTTTCGCACATAAAACTTTGAGACCTATGTTAAAAACTCTGATCTTTTATGATGTAATGTATATGTTTTTATTACGTCAACTTTGTGTCTACAGTAATTCATTGTTTCTTGTACCATGACGTGTTACCCCCTCGTTGCCTAGTTGTTTCATGTCAGATTCTGGGGGTCTCACAGATTGGTATCAGAGCGATGGTTATTGGGAACTGAGTTGTTTTTCAAAACATAGTCTATAACCAAAAGTTCAAATATTTTATGTTTTAAGTGTCAACCACAGAATCTGCCAATGTTGTTCAATATCTGCGTGGGTAACTCTCTAATCCATATTATTTACTTTTAATTATCATTGTAGTATTTCTTCTCCTGATTACATGTTGAAATATTACATTACCCTAGCGATGATAATTACTATATCTTTTCAAAGCCTTTGTTCTCAATGAACTACCATTGGATATTTCTTGATTACATATGCTCTTACTACATTTCTTGAATTCTTGTTCTTGTGAATTGATCTATTACAATTATTTTATATTATCATGACGTTACATACTTGTATTCGGAGCGCGTATGCTGCTGACTTTTCCTACTCACTTTTCTAAGTACTATTGCTATCTTGTTTATGTGTGGTACGACTGACCTCATATACTCGTTCTTTTTGAACCGTCTATTTTTCTCAACCCACTGTTACATTTTGTGCATACTCTCGTGATACCATTGTTCGGGATTGAATAAGTGTTGTTTTCGATAAAACTTCTGATTTTTATTTTACTAGCGTGCGTGTTGCTTTCACTATTAAACCTCTTTAAAATATCTATTTAGATATCCAGATTATTTTCTGACCATCTGTGATTGGATGCCTTGAAAATTAGTCTATCTACCATTGTGTAGCTCAATGTGTCTCCTATAAAGACTAAAGGACATCGTGTGAGTCACACATCTCGAAGCATTCGCTGAATCAGTGCTGAATAATATCGTGGGTTTTCGTAATCTTGATTGACCTTTACGTCACCGTTTTACATGACAATTGTACCTGGACTACATTTTATTTCATTGACCAATCTACGTTTCGATTTCGAATTACAACGTCCATTTGTACCTTGAAAAGATCATCGTCATCTTATAATTCATTCTCTATTATATGGTGATTGTTTGAAATACGATACTACTTCTATAAACTTGTATCCTCCCTTTTTATTAACCCTCCTTGCTCCGGGAGTGTAACCCGTTAATGCTCCATTTCTTTCTCGGCGTGTCTTGTGATTTTGGAAAATCACGCTGCCAAGAGACCTTCCTCCATTGCAACTTGAAATCGAAGACATGAATGTCATGCGTCGTTTTTCATTTATTAGATTTTCGTTGGTATTCTTGAACCATTTCCTTACTGTGTTTTCTTTACATGATTAATTATACAGTTTATTCTCTTTCGTCTTTATGGAATCCACAAGTCTTGTGTGTATATTAATTCTGAGTTATTATGAAATTTAGATTTAATTTCAACCTGTGTCAAAGAATATACTTTGTACATAAACTTTAAAGGAAATTTTACAGTGTCGAGAAAATATTTAAAAACTTTTAGACATAAAAATATATTTTTACCTGTTGAAGATATTCGTTTAGGATATAAAATTCGACCCGAAAATCTTAAAGACGAGCAATTTACGCTCATTTGAAATTGTAAAATTTGAGAATTAAATTTTGCGTACTTCAAAATATCATTTGGCTGACAGATTTAATGCAAGGGTATTTTTGTCCATTTTTAATTCATTTCAAGTCTCGAGTAAAATTAGAAAGTTGTTCAAAACATCGTTTTACACCCAATTGCTTTAGACATCGAGTATTAAAAATGTCATTTAGTGAATCAGTTGGTCTAGTCGAACCCAAAAGTCAAAGTTGACTAAAAAGGTCAAAACTGATAAAAGTTAAAAATATGGTTTGAAGCATTTTGAGTTCGTGTGAGCTCGTAAAACTTTAACTAATGATATTTTACGACCATGAAAAATCGATTGCATTTTTGAAAACGTTTACAAATAGTAACTTGAGCTCGGTCATACATAAATCTTGAACTTTTAGGAACCAAATGATTTGATAAACTGATGCTCTACTTTCCTAAAAGTGTATTTTTGTCAAATAAATTACGATGTGCACACCTACGGGATTCCTTTATCCTTTCTTTTATATATGACTTATTTGTCATTCTATATTGTCTTCTTTGCTTCTATCGTACCACTGATTTGGACCGAGGTTGAAGTTCTTGCTTTCGTATCGTTCGTTACCATCTTGACACGTGTCTCCTAACGATTCCTGCTAAACCTCTTGAAACCCTATCACCTTGTAACCATTTCAATGATTGTCTCGAATTACTCTTTATTACCCTTATGTAACCCACTCGCTATTTTTTAAGCTATCATCATGTCACCACATGAATTTAACTGGTATTATTTGCGAAATATTTTACAAAATGTTCCACTTGGGCATTATTAAATACGGGAAAGTTATCTTATAAAATTAGTCTATATTAATTTTACAATGTATATTCGTAAATTATTCTACCTTATTGTTGAATTAAATATCTAGCCAGTAACTTATTGGCAAAATTTCATAAATTATTTTGATTCATGTTTTTATAAATGACATTATATACATATTTTAAATTATATGACCTGTAATACTGGTTTGACGAAGCTGAGCATCGCATTGCTAGTCCTAAATTATGCATGGTCTGATCACCTATGCGTAATTTAGAAGGAGCCATGCAAGGCTAAATAGTAGTCACCTTAAATATTTAACCAAGATTCAAATTTTTAATTATGTTCCTTAAAAAGTTAGATAAAATGAAAGTTTTGAAAACTTTTACATCTTACGCGAGTAGCAACAGTTTTCAACATACACATATAATCCCTTATCTTTCCTTGAACAAATTACATACCTCAAACACATATTTCTTTACTCAACGACCTCTGTTTTACTTGTTACCTCATCTTCCTTCATGATACAATTCTCGTTACCACTCATCTAATTATCGACCATTGATACCATATTTGAAAGTTTCAATGTTGTTATGCTTTTACATCGACCAGCCTTCTCTATCTATTTTGATAGACCTTCGAAACGTCTTTGGACGCGAATAGTGATTTATGACTAGACGTGAACGATAAATTTGTGTAACTGTCATAATTATGTGTTAGACTCTATCATTTTGAAATTTATTCGTGTGAATCATGTGTTGATTTCGCCTTTCATTGCTAAGGTTGTTCATCTTACTGGAATTTCGCTCAAGTGACTTCTTAAGAATTTCTTTGATTCGAAAATTTGTTGTGTGGCTTTCTCTTTCGATTGTGTATCGACCACCGAGAACTTAATAAGCCGTTATTGGTAACACCAACTGCCCACAAGAAGTGATGGCATGCCATAATCCTTTGTTTCTTATTGTCTTTACCATCGATGCATCTATTCTATCAAGCTCATTAAGAAAATGGTACGAATTTCATTTTGTTCCCTCTTGTTGTTTCTTGTATTCTAATTTTTGATTTTTATTCGTTTCATACTTGTTTACTATCTTGTCACCTTTTAAAAACCAGGATGTCAAGCTATCTTTTAAAGTAATTGATTTTATCATACTTTACTTTCAATATAATGAAATTATTAAATTAATTTATAATTTCTTACAATGATTCTAAATAACTTGGAAAATCTGAATTTTCGCTAAAGGTAACGATAAATCTGAGTTTTTAACGATAATTTTATACAGTCATCCAAAAGTTATTAAGTCGATCAGGATAACTATTTGGAACTGTTCTACTTTTGCTTTGAAAATCATGATCAAGAAAAAGATATAGCAACAGCTTACTTACCAAATATAGATAGTTTCATTTTAAATCACTACACCTTGTAAAATTTTCTTTTAATAAAGGAAATATTTAAACTGAGTTTTAAAGTAATACCAAAATACTAGACAACTGATTGTGATAGCTTGTATTTTAAATGATCATATGTAATTCATTTTTCCCTTCTATTTCTCTTGTAAATAGATTCTTACATTTTAAGATTGTCACGTTTTACAGTTGGCGCGATCCGTGATTCCTTGTCGATTATCAATCTTGATTCATCTTAACGCACCTTGTCCATTTAAGCAATTCTTGTGTTCATTCTATCTCTTGCTATATCTCCGTATTGAAAGATCGTTATTCTAATGCAAGTTTGAAAAGTTATATGAAAAGGAGCTAAGAAACTGAAGCGTAGTGAATTCTAATTGTGAAGGTATGTCGTAGTGCAGAAATTACCTGGGAAGAAATGAATTTGTTCTACAGTTTGTACCTCCTCTTGTTTGCATCTTCTACTGTTTCTAGAAGAACTCTGAGGGACCAGAGTTCCTTTAGGAGGGAAGACTGTAAGAACCCGTACTTTCCCAGCATTATTTTATTCTTTTATTCGTGTTTCTTGAATTTTCCAACGTATTACGTTTTCTTGTATTCTTATATGTAAATCCTGAGATCATGATAATTTTAATAAATTATACTTTTTAAGTATTTTCTGATCATTGATAAATACATTATCTGGAATTATAAAAAATTTATTTTATTTTTCCATATTTATTTAAATCAAAGTTTTTGATTTAAAATCACCCGCGTGCGTTTTACAACGAGTTTACTCAAAATCAATGAACAACGAGAATTCCTAGTGATCGTGATACCGACGGATGCCCAAAATTTTACAGTTTATTATCGATTGTTTCGATAATTAATAAATTCGGCGATTCCGTTTTAATTACGTATTAAGTCGTGTCGGGAAACCATATTATCATATTTATGATGCATTGTAACTTTTGAAAAGAATTTTTACGAAACCCTAGCCCCGTAAATACTTTCAAAATTTACTAATACCCATTTGCTACCCTTTAAACTATTAAACTGCTTTTTAGTCCAAAGGTTTCAAACTTGGCAAACTTGGTCCTTCCACTACCCACCATATATAATCTTCTTCTTCAGCCAAAAACACACACCAACTACATTTTTACAAATCAAACAACCACTCCTCTCTCCCCCTCTTTCTTTTCCGTCACCACCACCATAAAAACACCCTCAAAACACCCTGTTTTACCTTGAATTTCTTAAAACAAAAATTAGACCACACCTTGGAATTCAATTGTGGTTCTTTTGATACCAAAATCATATACATGCATTAAGTTTCAAGGCTTTAATGATTTTTATGGTTGATAGGGTTTTGATCATCTTGCATGTGTTGTTTATGCTATGATCATTATGTTTTTATCATAAAAGGTTTATTTTTTATCTTTGATTTTCTTAAAAATTTACATGAAAGTGTTTAGAAGTTTTTTGGTTGAGGGGTATGATGGTAGGATAATATTAGAGGTATGGATCATGGTGGATTTGAGTCAAAATGGTGTTTTCTATGATTTTCTAAAAGTGTATTTTTGGATAGCGGGTTAGAGCAGATTAATTCGTGGGTTTAAGTTTGTATATAGGCTGAGATCATTTGATTTTTTTGTAGAGTTTTCTGAGACGCTAGTTTTGATATAAGATAGAGCTTCTAACTCATTACGGATCAAAAGTTATGCTAGTTTTAGTATTCGTGTATCGGGAGACGCAAGTCGGCACAATCCGAAATTATGGCTGATTTTGGGTCGACTCTCGGGACTTTAGGCATAGTTAGATAAATGATGCTAGTGGTTTTCAATGTTTATAAACTTAATATGATGGGTCTAGTAGTGGGTTTAAAAGGCGGATTGTCGAGATAATACTTTTAAAGTGGTCTAAACGGTTTTATAAAACAAGTATACAATTCTATCCCAAATTTTAGAGTCGGGTATAGTGTCGAGCTGATGGAATTAAAGTGTTAACTTTGGCTCAAATTTTGGCAGGGTCTTATATAGGTTATAAGTGACCTTGACACCTAGTTTTATCTAAAACGGACAAGTCTAGATAGGGTATATCGGTGTGTACATTCGGGGTGTACTTGCTGATTGTATTTTGGACACATAGTTCAGTGCTCGTGTGGCGTGAGTTTGAGCATTCACTATCGGACATGGTGCTTACTCAAGTGTTTACTCATTATATAAATGACTTAACTACTGGTCAGAGTAAGGTAAAAGAATAGTTTGACTTGCGTTGACTTGGCGTTGTATGACGGGTCAATTTTAAGTGTACAACTATTTAAACGGGTAGTGTTGGATAAGTGGGTTAATATGGATTCATTTGGTTCGTGTCATTAGTCATGAAACATGAATACTTTAAAAAAACTTAAGTCATATTATACTTGGTATATATCAATATTGAGTTCGAGTCTTAACGCGCGCCTTATTTTGATAGGTTGCGGTTTTCGTGTTTCCCGGGCATCCATATCGTCGGTGATCGTCTCACTACCATTGTTTCTACTCAGTTGTTGAGTACCGTGATTGACTTACCTCGTGGATAAGGTGAGTTCATAGACCCTTTTTACTTGTACATGGTTTCTAAACACAAGGTGAGATTTTACATGGTGGAACACAACCATTTAAAAATTGTATGCTATCCAGAACTTGTATGCTATCCAGAACTTGTATGCTATCCAGAACGTGTATGCTTTCCAATTGAATTCAATGATATTATTGCTTTTAGACGTTAGCCTTGAGTTTCCTCTCCTGATCATGAACCGTTAATTGTCCCGTACGCTTTATGCTACGCGTGAATGTTGTGGGTGGATCCATCGGGATTGACAATCTCCGTCCCGATTATCTTGACGCACATACATTTGTTCATACATGAGTATTTAGGCTGAATACTCCCTAGAGGAACTTACATTGAGTTAAGCTTCGGTTCATGAGACTAAACAACAATAATATACATCGTGACTATGGACAATGTACATAGTTAATCCCCCCACTAGTTGTTTTACAAATTCTATTGTGTTCCACACCTTTACTTCTAAACCTATGAATATCACTCAACTTTATGTTGAAAATTTTACATGTTTAATCTCAGGTATTATTACTTAGCTTTGCTTGGATGGGAGTCTGCATGATATTATCTCAGCTTGGAGAGTTCTGTGTTACTTTTAAAGTTTGGTTTTGGTAAAAGCTGTCAGAAGTTATTCTGTACTTTTTAGTAGCAATATGTTACAAAACCATGATTAAATAATATATTTTTCTGCACATAAAACTCTGGGACCTATGTTTAAAACTCTGATCTTTTATGATGTTATGTATATGTTTTTATTACATCAACTTTGTGTCTACAGTAATTCAGTGTTTCTTGTACCATGACGTGTTACCCCCTCGTTGCCTAGTTGTTCCATGTCAGATTCTGGGCGTCTCACATATTGATAGTGCATTTGCTAGATTTAACACTATTATTACTAGTCTAAAAGCACTTGATGAAGGTTTTTCTAGCAAGAACAATGTTAGGAAGTTTCTTAGGGCGTTGCATCCAAAATGGATAGCTAAAGTCACGAAGATTGAAGAATCAAAGGATCTCGCCAAATTATCACTCGATGAACTCATTGGTAACTTGAAAGTTCATGAGATGATAATTTTGAAGGACTCGGAAATGGTGAAAACTAAGAGTGAAAGAAAGTCTCTTGCACTTAAGGCCAAGAAGGCGCAAAGTGACAATGAAAGTTCCTCTGATAGTGACGATGAGGAATATGCCATGGCGGTTAGAGACTTTAAGAAGTTCTTTAAGAGATGAGGTCAATACGTGAGGCAACCAAACAACGACAAGAAACCCTTCTCCAAAAACCGATTCATCAAAGATGATAAAGGTGATAGGAAATGCTTTAGATGTGGTGATCCGAATCATTTCATCGGTGATTGTCCTATGCCTTCACGCGATAAGAACCACATGATGTTCGTCAGAGGTTTATGGAGTGATAGCGGTGAAGATGTTGATGACAACCCCAAATATGAGAAATGCCATATGGCTCACACTTCTAAAGAGATATGCTTGGGAATCGATTTAGAACCCGACGTGTGGATTAAGGATAGTGGTTGTTCTAAACACATGACGGGTAATCGAAGTTTGTTCTCGCACTACAAAGCATATGATGGAGGTAACGTTACATTCGCAAGTAATCGACGTGGTAATATCATTGGCAAAGGTACGGTCTCTCTTGACTCTATGTCCATAGAAAACGTAGAGCACATAGATAACTTAGGTTTTAACCTTCTAAGTATAGGTCAAATTTGTGACAATAAGTATAAGGTCATCTTTTCGGAATATGACAGTGAAATCGCAAAAGATGGAAAGGTCATTGGAAAAGGTGTTAGAAAGCATGGGCTTTATGTCATGAAGGTCAATAGGAAGTCAAAGGACAACTTATGTCTAGCGACTTTAGATGATAGTTCTACTCTTTGGCATAGGAGATTAGGTCACGCTAATATGCGTTTAATTCAATCTTTAGTCTCTAAGGAGTTGGTAAGACATCTTCCTAAGATGAAGTTTTGTAAAACCCGCATGCTTTTACCATGAATAGTACCCTTAAGATGGTACGTACATGATTAGAACTTTCCTTTTATAGCACGTTTACGATTCACGAACAAGATTTACAAGTATTACGTACGTGATATATCACGATAAGTATTTAATACGTATTAAGACACGATAATTATTTCAATAATAATTATAATCACGAACATACGAACATGAAATCATGAACGTTAATAATCATGAGCTTAGTATTACGTATTTATGTATATTTATTATGATCATGAATAAATATAATAAGACACGAGCGATAACTATTTAAATCACGTAAAAACACGAACACGAGAACAAGTATAATATTAGACACGGAAAACATTTGGGTTACCCCATGTGGGCCCCCTTACCTGCGGCTAAACAAAAGAAAAGGGCCAAGCCCATGCAAGTTTTACTAAACAAGGAATAAAGGGAAAAACTTATTTTCATAATTACAAGAATTAGAAAATAATCAAAAACCCTAATCTCTCTTTCTCCTCTCCTTGGTCGCCGGGTAGTACACAAACACAAGGGTGTGTTGGTTTATTTTTGGTGATTGATTTATTGCAAGGGTGTTAGTGTGTTCGTTCTCCTTTGATTCACGTGATCGGTATATCGTTAAACCTCTTTTCCTTTATGTTTTTACTTAATCAAGAACACATGAAATCATGGTGTATTTAAAAACAAGTAATTACATGTTATAAAATCATGGGGGGTAAATTAAATCATGGTTAAGGGGTGTTTGTTTATGTCCGGCGTAAGGAACCGAGCCCCAAGGGGGTCTCGGCTTGTTATGTTTCGCACCAACCGAGACCTCAAGGTCTCGGTGTGGTGTGGTGTGTCTCGGCAGCAGGAGAAAAGGGAACCTCGACCTCGGTCGGGGTATGTTTGGTGTTTGATTGGGTCTCGGCTAGAACAAGAACCACCACCGGCTTATGCCGGTGGCTAAATAAGGAAAGCAGGGGGAACCCCCATGTCGCGGCAGCAAGGGGAACCATCGGCTAGCCGGTGGGAACTTTTGCTAGCCGGCAGCTAGCCAAGGCTAGGGGTGCGTTTGGTTGCCGGTTCACGGGGTTAAACCGGTTCGGTTCACACATGTTTAGATTAAACACGGGTTCGGTTCATGGGCCATTTTTGCAAGTTAATTATTTTACAAGGTTAATTATTTTTACAAGTTTATTTTAACAAGATTAAATTAAATTAATTAAAACATGCACATGATTAGTTTAATTTATACATGACTTAGGTACATGAATTTTAACCTAAGTAATTATCATTTTAATTAGACCATATAATTAATTAATTTAAAATCATGACTTATAATTAATCAATTTACATGACTTAGGTTATATTATTAATAGATAATAATACATGTTTTAACCTAAGTATTTTTACCTTTATTTAATTAAATCATGTTATATTTAATTAAATGCTTTAACCTATAGTTTATTTAATTCACATGAAATAATTAATAAACTATACTATCTAATTACATGACTTAGAATATTAATCAGTAAACACTTAAGCTTATATAATTAGCTTAATAATCCAGCTTATTTCTATTTATGGAAACTTTCTATTTTTAGAAACTTATCTATTTTAAGCAGTAAATCTATTTTTGGAGACTTTTTATTTTTGGAAACTTTCTATTTTTGGAAACTTTCTATTTTTGGAAACTTTCTATTTTAGGAAACCTGCTATTTTTAGAAAGTTACTTATTATTACACAACAAGTATAATAATACATGAAATACAAGTAATACTTAATCAGAATAGACAGAATACATGATAAACACAGTATAAAGCTTTAATCAGTAAAACATGACATGAACATATAAAACAAGCTAAGACATGATATAAAACCAGTTACATACTCAGTAATCAGATACTTATACACGTATGTATTTATGTAGCATTAGTGATACCGAAGTAGGACTCTCTTCCGTTCGTCTTCTTCGTTCACTAGACACAAGGTACGGATTCTCCGTCCTTTCAGTATGGACATTCTTCCTTATTAGGATTTCCCGTATGCAGCCAACTGTTTTCCCCAGTATAGGTTTTATATGTTTTTGAATTGCTTATGTTTAATTAGATACCTAAATCCATATACATGCATGACCAGTTTCACCTAGTTATGGAGGTACCATAACCATAACACTGGAGGCACCAGTGTTATGACTCTACCACAACGGAGTGATAGCTCGTGGCGTCCCTTTTCAGCTTTTGGCCATATTATTAGGTTATCATTTGGGGCGTATGGGTGCATCCTAGTTACATGTTTTCAGTAGATTATTCAGGTGAATGTGGTGTGTGCCTTGCATCCTTCACAAGGAGCTTATCCCTCCTACCCAAACCAGTATATTAATTAGAGGCAGCCCCACTAATTTGCATGACGAGGTCACCCCTCCAAGTATTCATGCACATTGATAATTCATGACCTATATTGGCTAATGGTAAACATGTTAAACAGTTTTTACAAGATAAACATAAGGCTTTTCAAACTATAAAACCAGTTTTAATAAGATATAACCAGGTAATCCAGGACTTAGTCTTTTCTGCTGCTCTATGCTTATATGCTTATGTTATTCATGCTTTACATGCATATCCGTGCACTGAGCGTTATGCTCAGTCGTTTTCCTTTTCATGTTCCCAAAACGGCAGGTACTCAGGGACGGTCTTAGACTTTAAGCGTACATGCATATGGATTGGAAGCTTCCTAGCCTTCTTTACTTTATGCATTTCTTTATACTTTGATACTCATTTCCATGGACATTATTTAGTCCTTTCCATTTACAGTACTTATGTTTGTGTGTGATGAGTTCTACTTTTGGGGTACCGATGTTTGATTCTGGTATTTCCTTTATGGTCATGTAATGTTCTATACATTTATCCTTGTATGCTTTGATGACACGCCATAATCACGCGTGACATTCCATTTATCAAAATGGGGTGTTATAATTATGGTATCAGAGCCAAGGCTTAGACCTGTAGGCTCTCAAAACACGACTTGTGATTAGTGGATAGTCACTATGGTCTTCCTAGAACTGACAGTCGGTTTTCATGCATTCATCATTTTCATGCATACATATATGTCATTGTCGCAGGTTTATGACTAGGTAATGGTTGGTACATGACTGGCCCTATTTAGTCGCATGTGTTTTATTCGAAACTTTTAATTTTGGGACCGACCCATTGGCGTCCCCTCGCCATGTCTTTTGTTTTGAGTGAACTGACCATAGGCGTTCACTCTCGCGCATACAAAAGTTTTCATAAAATTACATCATGCATTCGTGTACTAGTTTTTCCTGCATAAAATTTTTCTCATGATTTGTTGGTATAATTTTTTTCATGTATAGAGTTTATGTTTTAATCAGTTTAATCATGTATTTTATGTTATGCTGTCAGGTGGTTCTCACACGCGAGCAGGAACAACTCAATGCAGCAACCCAAGCTGCAATGCAAGTTATGCTTCCTCAGCTGAGGAAGGAAATCAAGGCTGAGGTTCAGGCTGCCAACAACCAGCAGCAACACCCAGTACCTCCTCCTCCTCCTCCAGCAACATTGGTCACATGGCCGGAGAGATTCAATAAGCTCCGCCCTCGAGCTTTCGAGAGAACAGATAGCCCCAGTGAAGCTGAAAGCTGGTTGGCTCACATTGAGAAGATCTTCGATGCTAAGGGTTGTGACCCCGTCTTCAAGTCGAGGTTGGCTTGCTACCGATTCGACGATGATGTACTATCATGGTGGATGACACTGAAGCAGTCTGAGGGAGGTGATAATTGGGTGACTGGTTTGACTTGGGCTCAGTTCAGGGATTTAGTGATGGGACAGTTCTTTCCCAAGGCTGAGCAAGACAAGCTTAAGAGAGAGTACCATGGGATCCGACAAAGAGCTGGGGAGAATAGCAACGAGTTCATGCAACGCTTTCTTCGCTTGGCGGGTTTCCTTGGTGCAGCAGCAGGTACTCCTGAAGAGCAAGCACACCACTTCAGGTGGGCTCTTCGTACATCGGTCGCAAACAACTTGGTGTGTGCTATGTTCAACACGGTAGCACAGGTGGCCGATGCAGCACGTAAGCTGGAGATGTTGTAGGAAAGAGATGAGTTAGGGGAAGCAGAGAGACCCGATAAGAGGTCAACATTCGTATTTAAACGGTGACCAATCCGTATTCTTTTAGTATATGTCAATATTTCATCTCTTTAAATTGTATCTTCCAGGCAGAAGACTGGGGACCGGTCTCAGCCGGCTACTCAGCAATAGCCTAATCAGCCCAAGGGAAACGGTGAGACTCACGACCGTTCTGCTACGGATAGGCGTGGCGGTAATGATAATTACCGTAACAACGCTGGACACTCCAACAGCAGCATGTCCTCATACTTACTCATTTTCTTATGATTACATGGTATAATTCTTAATTCTGACACATTAGCAAATCTTCTACCAGGAATCATGGTAACGAGAGGGACCAGAACCAGAGAGGTTCACAGCCTAACCGTCCAGCTATCACTGGTATTCAATCTTACGATTTATCTGCATTGTCCTTTGTACCTTTTACCATGTCTCATGTATATTGTTCTTATCAGGCTCTCAGCCAGTCAGGACACCTGCTGGAGGATATACTCATCCTCTTTGCTCTACTTGCCACCGTAGGCACCCAGGGCCATGTCGCCGCGACAGCGAAGCATGCTACAAGTGTGGTCTTCTTGGCCATCGCATGAAGGATTGCCGCAAGGGCGAGATGGAGGGTACATCGGGACATGCTGATACCAAGCCGCCTCCTACTAGTGGACGCGTTTACACGACATCTCGCGATCAGGCCAACAAGTCTACAGGTACTATCACTGGAATCTTGTATATGTATGGTCAAGCTGCATGTGTTTTGTTTGATACGGGTGATACTCACTCGGTCATTTCTACTGCTTATTCCAAGAATGTTAGGATACTCACCATGCCACTAGAGAATATACAAAGTATTTCCACGCCTTTGAGAGACTCTGTACGCATAACCCATGTGTACAAGAGCCTTCCCCTAGAATTTGATGACAAGGTTCGTCCTGTTGACGTACTTCCGCTGGACATGAATAATTTTGACATGATTTTGGGCATGGATTGGCTATGCAAGCATCATGCTACCATAGACTGCCATTCATATCGAGTCATCTTCGGTGATGTTAATGCACCAGAGTACATTCACAACGGGTTCATACCTGGAAGGTCTGTACAATCATATCAACCCTGTAAGCACGTGCATTACTTTCACATGGTTGTGAGGGTTATCTAGCTACTGTTCATGACATGGATGTTGAATCCCCATCAATTCAGAATCATCCGATAGTGTCAGAATTTCCAGATGTATTTCCACAAGAACTTCCGGGCATACCACCTGCACGTGAAGTAGAATTTAATATCGAGCTCATCCTAGGAGCTGAGCTGATTTCCAAGGCTCCTTATCGCATGGCTCCCATAGAGTTGAAGGAGCTGAAGGATCAATTGCAAGAACTTCTGGAACGAGGCTTTATTTGACCGAGCGCATCTCCATGGGGCGCACTGGTCTTATTCGTTAAGAAGAAGGACGGCAATATGCGTCTTTGCATAGATTATCGCGAGCTCAACAAGATTACCATTAGGAATAGGTATCCACTACCACGTATAGACGATATGTTTGACCAACTCCAAGGGGCCAAACATTTCTCCAAATTGATCTAAGGTCGGGCTATCATCAGCTACGGGTTAAGGAGCAGGACATCGCCAAGACTGCTTTCCGTATACGCTATGGCTACTACGAATTTGTAGTCATGCCATTTGGCCTTACCAATGCTCCAGCAGTGTTCATGGATTTGATGAACAGAATCTTCCATGAATTTCTGGACAAGTTCGTCATTGTCTTCATCGATGACATCCTGATATTCTCTAAGTCCAAGGAGGAACACGAAGACCATCTTCATACAGTACTACAGATTCTTCGCCAGAAGTAGTTGTATGCTAAATTCTCCAAGTGCGAGTTCTGGTTAGACAAGGTGGCATTCTTAGGTCACATTGTATCAGCAGAAGGAATCACGATGGATCCAGCAAAGGTTGAGGCTATTACCAAGTGGCCAAGGGAGACATCAGCGACTGATGTCACACCCCACCATGACGGAATATGGGGCGCGACGTATGGATATCATCACAACAATAGCATGTCTATAGAGATAACTAAATGAAATGGAAATATCATAAATGGTGACACAATGTCATGAAGATATCTCAAACAATGCAGGCGTCTAGGTAAGTAGGTAACAGATCTACCTCTTACCAAAGACATACAATTAACAAATAACAAACATATAGGTGTCTACAAAGTATCACTTATTCAAACATAAATAAAGAATAAGAGGAAAGGAGGTTCCTCCAAATGCAATCCTAAGCCTTCCAACTAGCCACTCTTATTCTCACGCTTAACCACATTCTCACCTGAAAGAGACACTAAAACACGTCAACATAATGTTGGAGAGAGTCATAGGTTTAAACTCCAACGCCAAATCAGTTATAAGCTGTGAATAACAACCATTAACGAAAGAACATATGAACAATGTGCTACAATTATGTATTAACAACTATCATTCAAGATTAACCAAACACCACAAATCTAAGGCTCCAAGCCCTACCAATAACCACAATTCCAAGGCTCCAAGCCTTACTAATAACCATGGTCCCATAGGCGCCCATACACCTATGAACCAATCCCAAGGCCCCGCCTTGTCAACATCCCCTTGGTACCAAGTCAAACCACAATAACTGAGATGGTACGTGTCCCTCGATCCAAATCATAAACACAATCAAGAATCACATAGCAGTTAATCACATAAGTGTACACACAAGTCCATCACAAACCATAAAAACATCCACAACATTCTTTACAAAACCATACAGTGTCTCTTCCATCCCATCTGGAAATCAAGTTATAAAAAGACATGGGACTATGAAACTCACCTGAACAAGCTTCTCCAAGTACCCACGCTCTAGCACAAATCTAAACACACAAACGTATACAATAAAGACATGAACCACATACCAAAATGGCTCATCAATCTATGATGGATATCTAACCTTCTCCTACAACTTAAACCCATTTATATGCCATATTAATCTCATTACACCCCTATATAAAGCCCTTAACTTAGTTTAGTTCATAACTCATCCCATTAGCATTTAACCCAAAACATTCCCGTTTTTCATACTTCAAACTATTGGTCGAACACCCCCTTAACAAAAATAACATGCCCTGTAAAAGAAACCCTATGCCCTTACATGTGTTAGATAACTCTCCCTTTTGCCTCAACCTTAAAGCTACTGTTAAGGTCTCCATATATATATATATATATATATATATATATATATATATATATATATATATATATATATATATATATATATATATATATATATATATATATATATATATATATATATATATATATATATATATATATATATATATATATATATATATACTTTTACCTATCCAGAATTTACTAATTTTGAACATATGAAAAGTTTGTTATGACCAGAGGGTCTTAACCTATCCCATTTGCTTATCCCTTCTCCAGATCTTTTAATTAATATATAATATAAATCTCATGTTCATTTGAAGCTCCAATTATAACCCTAGGTACCCCAAACAATTCAAAACATAAAATGAAAACAGGCTGATCCAAAAACTGTTTTGACACCCGAATGATGTAACATGTTTTTGACCCACTTCCCGACCTCCAATTTAGTCCTAGTTTCTTTCATTGTAAACATAATTCAATTACCTTTCCAGATACATAAGATTTGAAATTTAAAAGTTTGTAGAACTCTAGATATGATCAAAACAATGGACCAACAATTCTGCCCAGTTTTTAAAAACGAATTTAAACATGATTAAACCCTAATTACGATCACTAATCTTCATAATAACCAAAGTAATCAATTCATATGAACCCTAAACTCACTAATCTCATAAAACTCACAAACCCTAATCCACCATAAGATCAATTACATGATTAGATTGATTAAAATCATTAATAGAACAAGGGTTTTGAAGGTTTTACCTTAGAAATCAATGGAAGATCTTTATTTTTGAAACCCTAATTGGCCACCATTGTTGAATTTCGGCTAGGAGCTGTTATGAAGGTTAAAAATCTGATTTGGTTATGGGTTGGGTTTGGTTAAGTCCTAAAGGCCCCATAATTCCATTACAAGTTCATTGGGCCTGTTTTGGGATTTTCCTTCTTTCTTTCTTGCGTCGTCCAAACCGACCCCCTTTATTATTATTTTTATTTTTATTTTATTTTTATTATTAATTAATGTATTAATAATATTACCTAAATTTACCTTAATTTATTTCAGCTCCAAAAACCTTAAAACCATAAAACTAGTCAAATTTACGCGTATACCGTAAAAGACGTAAAAATATACACTTTTATAAAAACTCTTAGAATATGAAGTAAACTATATAATTAAGTCCTACATGACTTAAAACCATCCCGTTAATTATTCCCGTGACTAAATAGCTCATCCGAGACCCCTAAATGCACAACCCTAAATCGTAAAAATACGATTTTCTATAATACATATACGTATACGTAAAACCACTAAATAACACCATCATATTTCATAGTCACTACTATGTGAGCTCATGAACATAAAAACATCACACATCATTTCACTCACATGGTACCCCGTACCCGAAAACGATGTCCAAACCACACTCTATTCACACCACATAGCTCACAAACATATAAAGACACGTAATTCCACGAAATATGAACAAAATAAAACTAAGTGACGAACCTCAAAACCGTGGTTGTCGCAACTGAAGTCCGCAGTTTCCTAGGCTTAGTTGGTTATTATCGTAGGTTCGTGGAGAACTTTTCCCGCTTAGCACTACCATTGACCAAACTGATGCGGAAAGGGGAGAAATTCTTATGGACTGAAGAAAAAGAGAAGAGCTTTGAAGACCTAAAGCAGAAGTTAGTATCGGCACCGATTCTTACTCTCCTATCTGGTACAGGTGGATTTCAGATCTACAGTGATGCATCGGGGAAGGGACTTGGTTGTGTTCTCATGCAACATGGGAAAGTGATCGTGTACGCTTCACGACAGCTTAAGCCTTATGAGGAAAATTACCCTACGCATGACTTGGAACTTACAGCAGTCGTGTTTGCATTGAAGATATGGAGGCACTACTTGTATGGAGAATCATGTGACATCTTCACGGACCACAAGAGCTTGAAGTATATCTTCACTCAGCGTGAATTGAACATGAGACAGAGGAGATGGTTAGAGCTGTTGAAGGATTATGACATTAATCTGCAGTATCATCCCGGCAAGGCGAATGTAGTGGCAGATGCACTTAGCAGAAAGTCTGGAATGATAAACGGCATTAAAATTGAGGAGGAAATCAGAAGAGACTTGGAGCGACTAGACATAGAGATCATGGTACGTGGACAGCACGGTTACTGGGCTAATCTTAGAGTAGAACCCGAGTTACTATCTAAGATCAAGGAAGCACAGAAAGATGATGGAGAAATCTGGGCGATAATTCTGAATTTGGAGAAGCAGACAGAATTCCGAGTAGACGCAAATGGTATCTTATGGCAGGACACGAGACTTTGTGTTCCTGATGATCAAGAGCTCCGGGAGGCATTGTTAGCTGAGGCTCATAGCTCCCTATTCTCTATTTCGACCAAGATGTACCATGACATCAAGCAGTACTTTTGGTGGAGTGGTATGAAACAGGATGTTGCTACTTACGTCTCCAAATGTCTTACCTGCCAGCAGGTTAAGATCGAGCATCAGCGATCTGGCGGTCTTCTTCAACCGTTTGATATTCCAGAGTGGAAGTGGGACAAAATCACCATGGATTTTGTTACTGGTCTTCCACCGACAAAGAAGAAGCACGATGCAATTTGGGTTATCGTGGATCGACTTACCAAATCAGCTCATTTTTTACCGATCCGTAAGGAAGATTCGGTTAGTAAACTCGCCGATACTTATAGGAAGGAGATCATGAGACTTCATGGTGCTCCATCCAGCATCGTCTCAGACAGAGACCCTCGGTTCACTTCGCGATTCTGGAGAAGTCTACAGAAAGCTTGGGGTACACAACTTAAGCTTAGCATGGCTTTTCATCCTCAAACAGACGAGCAGTCAGAGCGAACGATTCAGACATTGGAAGACATGTTGAGGTCATGTGCGTTGGAATGGACGGGTGATTGGGACGATTATATTTATTTGGTGGAGTTTGCATACAACAACAGTTGGCACGCAAGTATCAAGTGTGCTCCTTTCGAGATGTTGTATGGCAGAAAGTGTCGCGCCCCAATCTACTGGGATCAGGTTGGTGAGCGAACACTTGAAGGACCGGATACGATAGAGCTGACTAATGAGAAGGTCGCAGTAGCTAAGCAGAAACTGCAAGAAGCACGGTCACGCTAGAAGAGTTATGCAGACAAGCATCGTAGGGACTTACATTTTAACGTAGGAGATCATGTTTTCCTCAAGGTTTTACCGGCACGTGGTGTTAGACGTTTTGGAATCAAAGGGAAGCTCAGTCCTCGATTTATCGGACCGTTTGATGTCATTGAACGAGTCGGTGAAGTATCTTACTGTTTAGCGTTACCTCCGCAGCTTTCTCATGTTCAAGATGTTTTCCATGTGTCCTTACTCAGAGGGTACAAGTATCATCACCTTCACATGATTCAGTATCCATAATGTAAGGGTTTTTGCAAACTCTTTTTAATCTATTTATCGTTCCACAAATCGACTCGAATTGAAATCGGACTAACGTAAGACTTACTTGTTTTTGGTAACGATACTATTTGATAACTTTAAACTAAAACTATTTAATTAAAAACTAATTTAAAATTTAAATGAAACTAAAAATTATTTAATCTAAGAAAAATCTTTGAAACAAATTAAGCTAATTAAAAATAAATCTATTTTTTAAAAAAATATTAACAAATTAAAAACTTAATTTTATAAAAACTTTAAATGAAATCTATAAAAACTATTTTTAAACAAAACTAAATTTAAAACAATTTAAATAAAATATATTTTTTTATCTTTTTATTTTTTGTTTAAACTAAATTTTATAAAGAAAACTTTAAATAAAACTTTTATATAAAAATTTATTAATCTAAAACTTATACTTAAACTAATTTAAATAATCTGCCAAAAATCATAAACCTATATTAATTAATAGATGAGTAAACAAACACAAGAAAGGTCTTAGAACAGATGGTAAGGGCGTAGGTTACTGAGCTGGGGGTCAGGGGTTCGAGTCCCACTATGACCCTTTTTGCTAATTTTTTTTATATATTTTATTTTTGGAATATTTTAACCAGCAGACCAAAAGGGTCTGTTGCTATCAATCAGCAAGACCAGTAAACAAAATAAGCTAGAAAAATATTTAACTAATGAGCAACTAAGCAGATAAAATCTAGGCTAAAAAACAGTTACGAATAAGCAGACAACTAGAAAAGCAAATAAGTAGATAAGCTAAATGTGACAAAAGCAGATAAGCACATTCAGATAGTGACAATAAGCAAATGCAACTTTAAATACCAAAAGCAGATCTAAACAACTAAAAATCTAAAGGCAAACCCAAAATAAGCTGAATCTAATAAGCTAATAACAACAAGAAAAAGAAACTAAATGAAAATCAAACAGATCCAATAGACTAAAAACTTAAAATTAAACAAAACAGTGACAGAACAAAATCTAATAAACTAATCAAGTCCAAATTAACACAAAACAAAACAGACAAACTAAACAAGCAGATTAACAACTTAAACCAATTAAACAAAAGCAGATTTATCAATCAAACATAAACCGAATCTAAATAAACTAAATCTGATAAAAAAATTAAAAAGAGGTGAGAACCTTGTGATGATTCCGTTGAGCCGAAGGGTGAAGCACTGAGCCCCCTTAATAACTAAACCGAACACCACCTTAAATCATCAACAGCTCGAACCATGAACACTGAACCATAGAAACAAACGGTGACCGAAACAATAACAACCCTTCAAACAGTTTGTAATTTTCCCAGTAGGGGAAAATCAATAACACTTTAAATTTTATAATATTTAAACAAAAGCAGTTATTAAAATAATATAACTTGCAAATTTAATTCAGAAAAAGAAATTGAGGCACCAAATTAAAATTGAAAATAACTTTTTATTAATAATAATAGAAAATTACAATACTAGAAAATTGAAATTACATTTAACCCTAAAGACTAAATTGGCAGAAATTAAAAATAAAATAAAGTGCACCCATAAATTACAAATGAAGGGGGTTTTTATAGGCAAACCCCTAGAAACCCTCTTGTGATCTTGGTGCCCATGGCTTCAAATCATGGCCGTTTAATCTTTTCTCTTTCTTCATTTTCTTCATCAACGGTTGAGAATCGTCCTTGCATCACACGGATCGCCCTCGTGGCATGATTTGTGTTTGTTGTGCTTTGTTTATGCTGATGTGGAGGATCCTTATTGGAGGGATTGGTATTGGTGAGTTGTTCCATCCAATCACAACAAGGATTTAGGCCACGTCTGATTTGGACCACTGGTAGTGTTCATCTCCTATTTTTTTGGGGAATTTATTTCATACTCGTGTGAATCACACGGATTGGGAAAAAGCCCCAAATATCTTTGGGTAAATTTTGTTATAGGGTTAATTAGGGTTTATGTAAAAATGGTGGTGGTTGTGAGAGAGAATGTAAGAATGGATTCTTGTTTTCATCGAATGGTTAAGGTGAGTGGGTGGGTAAATGGGATTTATTTATTTAAGGCGTGTGTTGTGGGGTGATGTGTGTTGACCAGGCAAAGTGAAATGTTTATTTACTTTGTAACTCATTCTTTTTCACCGTCCAAGTCATTTATCAAATGGGCTTTGCCCAAAATTCACCCCTTCCATCTTTAAACAATTTGGGCTTGTAAGGCCCAGTCTCCCATCCGTTTGAATAAATTTGATAAATGGGCTTTAATTTGGCCTTTTTATCCAATGTGAAAGTAATTCATATCCATAATTGGGTTTTAAGGCCCAACAAGAACATGTGGGTCCCAAAAAGCTCGAATATCTTTAAAAAGATTAAATCCGCTAAAAACGAACTTGATTGCGGCTTCCTTGATTGTTTCTTCAAAACCCGTGTCGGTTTAGCCGGTTTTCGTGAACTTGGGCACACTTTTGGTCTTTGACTTTGTCTTCGTCTCTTTTTGGACTTTTCTTCAACATTTGACCGTGAAATCTCGTGTTTTCTCTTCTTTTGATCATTTGTACCTATTTAACACAAAACACAAAACCACGCGTAATTCCGACTTTTACGATATTAAACACATGATTAGGTCTTGTTTTTTCCTTGTTTTTAGTGGCAAAGGATAAGTGTTTACACACTTATTAAATCTCCTACACTTGACCATTGCAATGACCCCATGCAATGCATTATTTTAAAGCATTAAGTTACATTTTTCTCATAATTAACCCATCATGGCCTTTATTAAGATATGCTATTACTACTACGATAAAAAGATAAAAACTTAAAAGGAGACAAAAGTTATAACAATTTATTAACTTGGAAATTATTGATGGAAGAAACTCGTAAAGAAATCTAAGACTTAAATTAGGGCTTTGGTGTCATGAATATTAATCACCCTCAAGTTTCATGTTCCCCATACTAAGCTTAAAAACGATATCATTTTTACCATAAGTCCTCAAGTTAAAATCACTTATATAAGATAATTGTGTAATACTCTTTCTCCAATTCCTACGTTGTATCTCTAGATTTTATTGATTGTCATTCACCCGTAGGCTCATTTGACTTATTTGATAATTATTAGTTCAAAAATGAAGGCCAAACGGTGCAAACCCGATACTCAAAACCTGACCTCGTCCTCAAAAACGTTGTCACTAAAGTAAGCCCACATCAAGGATGATTTAACACGATTTGGGGAATAAATTCCCGGACCCAAAATTTGGTCAATAGTACTACTTATTAATTATTCCTCCAAAGTCATGTAGACTTTATGTGGAGTTCAGCAAGTTCACATCATATACCTTTAGGCTCTTTAAGATGTAAAAATGCTCGTCATCTATTGTCCACACCCTAAGGCTCCTTGAACGATAAACGAGGGAATTGATTTTTGTGATCAATTTTTATTCAAGACTTACCATGCCATACACCCTAAGGCTCTAATGACAAGGTTCGTGCTACATGCCCCACACCCTAAGGCTCTTTGAGGTCATGTTTTAATCTTATTCTTTCTTTATTTATGATATGTATAGTAGGCCAAATTCCGTGGTCCCATGGTCTGAATACCTCCTACTTAGTGGTTATGAGCCACCTTAGTCGGAAGTCTACAACGCTGGCACCCTTAATGTGTTCATGCTTTAATTACAAGGAGAATAAAGATTTGGCTAAGAGTTAAGATATCGAATCGACACCGTAAAAATCCTCATTTATTAAGCAATTAAATATACAAGCGGGAAGAAAGAGCCACAAAAACTCATATAAATAAGAATTAACCCTTAAACTTATTATCAACTATATCATCTCTCGTTCTCGACAATTTAAAATCTCAAAGAATGAGACTCGTGGATGCTTAGCCTAATAAACAAATTAAGGTCCATATGGTTAAGGATACTAGCTAGAGTAAACTTGGATAAGTAAACTCGGGTTGAGTCAAAATATTCACGACGGGCCTAATATATCAAAGATATCTAAACTTGTTAAAACCATTTTATTCAGTTATTTATTTTTATTTATGACTTTATTCTTTGAAATGAAAAATACGATGCGATGACAAAAAGAAAATAAATGGAAATACTACTAGGCCAAAATAGATCAAAATTTTGAAAAACGTTGAAATTTTTTAAATTTTCCGGTTAAATGGGGTCAAATTCATGGACAAGCCCCACTAAAATTTCGATAGAAATCCCCCTACACTTAATATAAACATTGTCCTCAATGTTTAAGCCTGTGGAGAATAAACTCCCCTACACTTAGGACATTGAGTACGTTGTTTAAAATTGAGCTAAGGAAAGGACAACTAAAGTGATTACATTTATTTGTCTTATTTATATACAAGATTGAATCACAATAGCAAAAACTTATCGAAGGAACTGGGTACACGGGAAACACGGGAACACGGGTCGCGTCAAAAACACCAAAAGTGGATCATTAAAGCTCATGTCCCTGCACAACATCACAACACACAAACAACCTACTTGGCTCACCCCTACACTTATTGGCGGAAATGGGTAAAGGTGAAAAAGGGTGGAAAGGATGGAAAAGGTAAAAATCTAACCTAGTTAAACGATGCTTGATTTATTTACCACGAGTCTCTAGCTCGACTCGATTTCCCGAATGTCATCATTCAAAAGGGAAAATCATGGGAAAACCGAGATTTCCAAGGGATGAAAATCTCTCCATGATAAAGGGTGAAATAAAGTCATATAAGGCATACCCCATGAAAATCCACCCGGGTCAAACACATAATTTCCATCACAAAAGGAAATAAACCCCGAGTTGGTAAAATCACGCAAGTCAAAGAAGAGTGGGGTATCATTAGGCAAAATTCTCTTACAAGGAAAGGTGTTATGGTGATAAGGTAATGATAGCATGAAAGTCTCTATTCCAGGATCAAACACCGATTCCTTAACGGGAAAATAGCAAGAGGTGTTGACATTTAAGCTCAAAATATCATCAAAATCCAAAGTGGGAAAGTCGTCCTCTTCCAAACTCGATGTGAAAACATAAATATCATCGGAGTCATAGGAAAACTCATCCTCATGAGGAAAATAGGAGTTTAGAAAGTTATCTAAATCCTACTCAAATGGAATATCCTCTAAAATAGGGGCAACCTCTAAGGGTGGAGGATCCTCCTCAAAAGTCATAACCCCCACTTTAGGAATATAAGAGTCAAAGGGAGACTCAAGAATGGGAGAATCACTCAAAGAGATGATAGGATCATTAGGCTCACTAGGTGTCTCGTCAAAACCCAAAGAAATGAGATCACTTAAAGAAGTGTCGTCATCATAGTCATTGTAGATTGGGGTATCAAAGATTTGAGGCTCTAAAGGTGTCTCCCTAAGATCGAAAGGAAAGTGAGCACTTGAAGAAGTGTCATCACTATAGGTGTCTGTTGGGCCAATGAAAGTTTTAACTATGGCCCTGTCTAGATTTGTTTAAATTAGACTAAGTGTTGAAAGGTCGCTGAGAAGACCAACGACAGAGACTAGACCAGTGGAAGGCAAAGCCTTAGCTGGCACACCAGGATCATTCAAGTCAAAGACAACGTCAGAGAAGTCGAAGACAATCTGAAGTCAGACTCACCAGCGATTATGGATAGCTGGGATGTCAAAGGAATGCACTGGTGTTCAAGGATCTCTGAGTTGACAACACTCAGAGATCACTTAAGAACCCTAGAGACTTGGATTAAGCAAAGCTTATCCAACCCTTTATAGTTTAGGCGGGAGAATCTTACAAGTGTTTTGAGCGGGACAAAACAAGAGATTCAAGTCAATGCCTAGTACGACCTAGTGGGACAAAGGTGAACAGTTGGCAGAACTGTTCACCTAAAGTAGTTAAAGGCATGTCTCGATTTGGACATGCATTTAATACGTTGTACTCTTCCACTCAGAAGATGACACGTATCAACTACTCCCACTAAGGATACAACCTCGTACCACTATAAATAGGGATGAGAAAGAAGTTAAGATTCAACCCTTGTGCTTGGAATCTTAATCTAAGTTCTTTCTCCCACTGGAACCACTGAGCCCTCAGCTGTCCATCAGCGACTCATTGGTTCTCTTGTAAACTTGAGTCTCGAATCAAGTTTACTTGTTCTAGGGTTCATTTCTTGTTGTTATTCAACAGGTGTATTCATAACACTTTGTAATACTTTGTTGATAATAGTTAATAAAGCATTACTCGTTTGAAAAGTATATCTATTGTGTGTTATTGTTTTTCGTGACTTAGTTTCAACAATATTTGTTATTTGGGACTTTCAATTGGTATCAGAGCGGTTTGATTTATAAAACCTTTCTAAAAACCGTTCTAGTTTTTTAAATCAAGATCCAAATATGACTGAAACTATGCCACCCATCCCACCACCGTTTGGTCAATCTAACCAAGCAAATACTTCAACAAACGCACCAGCCACCACATCTACTACCATGCCTACACCTGTTGTAAGCACTGGTGTAAATGAGGATGACCTTCCACAACTTCTTGATAATCGTGGAGGGTCACATGTGTCTAATGTTCCAGCGTTTGATGAAGAAGATTTCTCAAGTTGGAAAAGTGAATTTCTTATATACTTAGATGGTCTAGAACCCTTCTTGTTTGAAATCTTAGAAAATGGTCCTTATGTACCACTGGTCATTTCCTCTACACCAGAGAAACCCATTAAGAAACCTGTTAAGCAATGGTCTCCCGCTGATAGACGTCTGGCTAACCAGGACAAGAGACTTAAAAGTATAATAGTCTCTTGCCTACCCAAGAACATTATGAAGTCCATCATCAAGTGCAACACCGCACAGGAAATGTGGACTGAGTTGGTTCTAGGGTATGAAGGACCAGAAGAGACTAAAGAGACCAAAATCCAAGCATTAAGACTTAAGTTTAACGCTTTCAAAGCCTTGGAAACTGAAATTGTTTCTCAAACTTACACTAGACTCAAGATCTTGCTGAATGATTTAGGTAACAATGGGGTTGTACTACCCAAGGCTGAGGTTAATGCCACGTTTGTAAACAGCTTGCCTAGGAAATGGCTTAGTCTTAACCAAACCCTGAGAGCAAATAATGCCATAAAAATGATACTCTTGCTCAACTGTTTGGTAGATACAATTATGAAGAAGGACTGATTGACTCTATTTACAAATCAGAGACTGATAGGTTTACCTCTCCTATATCTGGGTCAAAAGCTCTTGTTGCTAACCACTCTTTTCAGGATAGTGACTCTGACGTGGAAGAAGACACAAGAAGTAGTCAAGAATTCCTTGATGAATTACATGTTGAATTCCATGACAGAGCCCTTTTAGCTGACCAGAAGAGATACTACAAAAGATCTGGTAGAGTTGGTGCTGCCAAGATTGACAAATCCAAAGTGTCATGTTACACTTGTGGAAAGACTGGTCATTTCCAAAAGGACTGCTGGTCAAACAAGACATCTTCTCCCAACTTTCCATCATCCAGCAAAACCCACAGCAAAAAGAAGTTTTCTTCCTCACCTTTCAAGCAATCCTCTCTCAGTGACTCTGAGGGTAAAAAGGACTACAAGGTAAAATACAAGGCCTTGAAAGCTGAGCTGATTAAACTCAATCAAAAAGCTGATGATGCAGCCAAGAAGAAGGATAACAAAAAGACTGAAAAAGGTCTAATAGCTGCTTCTTTTGACTGGGATGATGAACCCCTCACCTCTGAGGATGAAGGAACCACTACCGTCAGAGCCTTCATGGCTGTTGCTGATGAAGAACCAGCAGTTGGTAAAAGTGAAGCAAGATCAGGTCAATGGGTTGACATCACTATGAAAAAGGTACAAAGATTACTCTCCATGCCTGAGGGTCCTGACAGAGACCATGTCAGTGACTACACTTTAGTTGACCTCCATTTTGTAGAAGAACAAAGAAAAAATCTGTTAAATAAGTTTCAAAATCTCAAAAACGAGTTGAGTCTTTGTCAATCTGAATTAGCTAATCTCAAACCTTTTGTGAACATCGCTAATCAACTTCAAAATGAGGTCAGCAAGTTGTCCATTGAAAATGAATCTTTAACTGATGAAAACTCTGATTTGAGAAAAACCATTGAAAAATGGAACCTTGGCCAGTCCACTGTGGAAGAAATAGTTGCTGAAACCATTCCAGGGAATGTGGTTCAGGCAATAGGGGGTAAGGGTAGGTTCAAAAATCACATTCTTGTGCCCAATGTTAAATTTGTCCCATCAGAAGTCTCTTCTCCTCTCTCCACCTCTGTGGTTGAGAAGGACTCTGACAAAGAATCTGACGCATCAGCTACTCCCAAACTTGCTGGTGCTAACCCATCAGATTCCTTGCTTGGCCCAAAACCGGTTCTCAAAACCTCTGGGAATCTCACTTCCAAAGTTGCTGATAAAGCACACAAGAAGGTTTATGTGGCCAAAAACACTGACATACCCACTTCTTCCCCTGAAGAGTTATCACCCACCAAGAAACTTCTCCTCACCCTGATGGAAGAGGTAAAAGGGTTGAAAGAAAAAATCAACCCCAAGGATAACAGTCCTTCTGTTAACTCTCTTGGTGAAAGCTCCAGCAGCTCAAAGGGGAGAACGCTATTCAGGCCTTGCAAACACTGTGGGTTCAAAAATCATTCCTCAGATGATTGTTCCAAGAGACCCAAGTGTATCACATGTGAGTCCACTGAACACTCTTCTAGAGAGCATGAGGAGATCATCGCTGTTCAAAGAACTCGAACACATCTTAGATCTAAAACCCCTCACAGGCCCTCTAGAAGACCTGAGCAACCAAAATCCAGAGAAAATTCTCAGGGATACAGGCCTAATCCTCCCTGCAAATATTGTGGCTTTTATGACCACCACTCTGATGAGTGTGAACATTACCCTGGTTGTGACATCTGTGGCAGCATGCGTCATGAAACCAGGGATTGCAACCAAAGAGGGGGAGAAAGGCCCAGAAGACCCAATGTCGCCAGTCAGCGACAGCATGGACCCACTGGAAAGTGGGTTCATCATAGAAACTAATCTGGTTTGTTATATCTATGCAGGCATACCTAAAGAAATCTGTTTGGTATTTGGATAGCGGGTGCTCCAGACACATGACAGGAATTAAACAATATCTGCATAGATATAAGAAGGAGCCTGGTCCAAAAGTAGTCTTTGGGGATGACTCCTCAGGGGCCACTGAAGGATATGGCTCAGTGGATTGCAATGGATTAACCTTCACAAGGGTCGCTTAGGTAAATGGTTTGAAGCACAACCTAATCAGCATCAGTCAACTCTGCGATGCTGGGTTCAAGGTTCTGTTCTCTAAGACCCAAGGAACTATCTTCAATCAGAATGATGATGTCGTTCTAATTGCACCCAGAAGAAGGGATGTTTATGTCATTGACATGACGTTATCCCCTGAAGGAGAGAACACCTGTCTCTTTGCCAAAGCATCTGATAGCGAAAATTGGCTCTGGCATAAGAGACTCTCCCATCTCAACTTCAAAAACATCAACAAACTGGCAAAGAATGACTTGGTAGCTGGACTTCCCTCTCTGACCTTCAGCAAGGACAGACCCTGCTCAGCCTGCGAGAAAGGGAAGCATCATAGGGCTTCGTTCAAAACAAAACAATCATTCTCCATTAACAAGTGCCTTCATCTTCTTAACATGGACTTGTTTGGACCAATTAAACCTCAATCCCTAAATCACAACAAATATACCTTGGTCATTGTAGATGAATTCTCCAGATTCACATGGGTATTCTTTCTTAAGAGAAAGAGTGATGCTGCTGAAAGAATCATGTCCTTCATCAGATAAATAGAAAACTTCAATGATTGCAGGGTAAAGGCTATCAGAAGCGACAATGGCATAGAATTCAAAAACCATGCCATGGAAGCCTTTTGTGATGAAAAGGGTATATCACAGAACTTCTCAAACCCAGGAACCCCTGAACAAAACGGTGTCGCTGAAAGAAGAAACAGAACTCTCATTGAAGCTGCCAGAACGATGCTCAGCGAATCTAGACTTCCTAAACAATTCTGGGGTGAAGCTGTGTACACAGCATGCTACACACAAAACAGATCCATTATTGTGAAGAGACATGGTAAGACCGCTTATGAAGTGTATAGAAAGAGAGCCCCTGATGTAAGCTACTTCCATGTATTTGGTTGCCCTGTTTTCATTCATAATTACAAAGATCACCTGGGTAAATTTGATGAAAAATCAGATGATGGATTCTTCCTTGGATACTCTCCTACCTCCAGATCTTTCAGAGTATTCAATATTCGCAGGCAAGAATTAGAAGAGTCCATTCATGTCACCTTTAATGAAGCTGACTCTGTCATCACACACACCAACTCAGAGGATTGTGACATTGACTTCAATGAAGTTAAATCTTATCCCAAAGATGATTTCTCAAATCCCAAGGAATCATCTCAAAGTCGTCACAAGGATCTTCCATATGTTCAAGCTTTTGATCCTCACTCCATCTCTGACATCATTCCAGAGACTGTTGGTGTTGAATCTCTTACTCAAATCTCTGAAGAAAATGATGATCCAGTCACTTTAAATATTCAATCAGATGAAGAGATCATGGACGAAGAGATTACATGTGATGAACCTCCATCACTCCCTGAACTTGAAGTGACTCCTGATCCCACAGAGACTCCTGCTCCACAATCCAAATGGAGTAGGAACCAAGATATTCTTCTAGTTAATATTTTTGGAGAACCCTCTGAGGGAGTCACCACCAGAGGAAAATTAAGAACTCTGGAAACCGCCTCTGCAAATGAATGCCTTTTTGCAAATTTTCTCTCTGAGGATGAACCTAAGAACGTGGTTGCTGCTCTGCTTGATGAAGGCTGGGTTGTTGCCATGCAAGATGAACTCAATCAGATCAAGAGAAACAAGGTGTGGACTCTGGTTAAAGCTCCAGCTGATAAGCAAGTGGTTGGAACAAAATGGGTCTACAGAAATAAAAGGGATGAAGCTGGTATGATTGTAAAAAACAAGGCTAGGCTCGTGGTGCTGGGCTATAACCAATCTGAAGGAATTGATTATGATGAAACCTTCGCACCAGTGGCCAGATTGGAAGCCATCAGAATCTTCCTAGCCTTTGCAGCTTATATGGGTTTCATAGTTTATCAGATAGATGTGAAGAGTGCCTTTCTTAATGGGAAACTTGCAGAGGAATTATATGTCAGTCAACCCCCAGGGTTTGAAAACAGTGACTACCCCAATCATGTCTGCAGACTTCACAAAGCACTCTATGGGCTGAAACAAGCGCCCAGAGCCTGGTATGAAACTCTCTCAAAATTCCTTCTTAAAAATAAATTTGTCAGAGGTACCATTGACCAAACCTTGTTCACCTATAGGTCCAAGGGTGACGTCATTTTAGTACAGATTTATGTGGATGACATAATTTTTGGTTCAACCAATGTTATCTTGAGCAAACAATTTGCCAAACTAATGACCAAAAAGTATGAAATGAGCATGATGGGGGAACTAACCTTTTTCTTGGGTTTTCAAATCAAACAAAATTCCAAAGGAATTTCTATTTGTCAAGAAAAATATGTTAGAGATTTGCTCAAGAAGTATGATCTGTCTGATTGTGCATCAGTGAAATGCCCCATGCTTCCTCCCAACAACTTGGGAGCTGATGACTCAGGGGTCTCTGTTAATGAGACCTTATATAGAGGCATGATTGGGTCACTGATGTACCTCACAGCAAGCAGACCAGATATACAATTCTCTACTTGTCTCTGTGCTAGGTACCAAGCTAACCCCAAGGAATCCCACCTTGTAGCTGTCAAAAGAATTTTCAGGTACTTAAAAGGATCTCCCTCATTGGGTCTCTGGTACCCAAATGGTTCAGGCTTCGACCTTAAAGCCTACTCCGACTCAGATTACGCAGGGTGCTACCTTGACAGAAAGAGCACCTCTGGTAGCTGTCAAATCCTTGGAGGAAAGTTGGTATGCTGGAGTGCTAAGAAGCAAAACTCTGTGGCCATGTCATCAGCTGAGGCTGAATATGTTGCGGCCGCTGGTTGCTGTGCACAAGTTCTCTGGATGAAAAGTCAGCTGGCTGACTATGGAATTAACTATGAGCAAGTTCCCATATTCTGTGACAACACCAGTGCCATAGCCATCTCCAATAATCCAGTACTTCATTCCAGAACCAAGCATACTGACATCAGGTATCACTTTATCAAAGACCATATTCTAAAAGGTGATATTGAGCTACATTTCATACCCACTGAGTACCAGCTCGCTGACATTTTCACCAAGCCGCTGGCTGAGCCAAGTTTTACTAGGCTGGTCGCTGAGCTGGGAATGCTCAATATTGGCAAATAAATCTGATGATGACCGCTGTCTCTGGGCATTTAAGGGAATTGAATGTAACGAGGTAGTTACATTTCAATGGGAATGTGTATATTCTGATATTAAATTCAAATGATTGTCTCTTAATGCTACCAACTTTCCCGCTTTCCAAGGGGACAAGTATCCCATGAAAGGTCAAGGGGACCCACGTTTTTCTGAAAAGCTTAACTTTTGCATTTAATGCTCAAATTTGGAAAACAGCTCAACCTTTCAAAACCCTTGACCCAAAATATGTTTGTCATTTTAAAAAATTTCCTAACACACACATTCCCTTTCATCTTCTTCTATCCTCTCACCACCTTCAATCTCTCAACAATGGCGTCTACTTCACCAAACCAAACCTTCGTTGTACAAGCCGCCACAAACGTTGATTTCGAGGTCTCTGATGGAAAGATTGCACTTAATAACTGTGTAGCCCTTCTTGAACACAACAATCCCCTCTACCATCCACTTTTCAACTTCCTCAAGAACTCCACCATCAACGAAGCTATCATCAAGGAACCCTCCACCTGCTACTCCCAATACCTTCGCGAGTTCTGGTATAGCGCTGAAGTTGACCAAACCTCTTCACACATCACCTTCAACCTTTCCACCCATCCTCAACCTCTCACCTTTGATTTCCCAACCTTTGCTAAAGCCATTGGACTCCCTTACAACAATAACATGTCAGCTTTGCCCACCAGTGCCACTGTGAGAAAAACTCTGGCCACCCTTCAACCTCATGATGATCATGAACAACCTTTCACCGCTGCTGGCTTCCAAAGAAAATCTCTCATCAAGGTGAATTACTTCTCTCCCACATGGAGAACGCTGATGCTGTACATCGTAAAGTGTCTAGGAGGAAACACTGGATCACATGACCAACTCAATGGCTCCCAGCTAGCCATTGCATACAGCTTAATCTGGGGTTTGGATATTGGAATCGCTCACATACTGTACACCGATCTCATCGCTAAGTTGGAAAACAAAGGAAAGAAGAATCGTGGGGCCACCATCTGCTACACCAGATATCTCTCTCTTGTCTTAGAAGACATTCTTGGTGAATCCTACACCAATGATGCTTTACACTCCTTTCCCTCTCATCACATCACCGCAGCTTCTCTGAAGACTCCCATAGATAATGAAGTGCCCCTTACCAGGCATATGATGAGAGTTGCTGGGCTACTAGCTGAGGATGATGAGCCCTTGATCCCTCAACTTGAGGTGAATGCTGAAAGCACGGTTGATAAGTCTCTGTCCAAGACCTCTGTGCAATCTACTTCTCAGCCCAAGGTGCTTAAGGAAAAGAAGAAGAAGAGGAAAGACATCCCCCTTTACTCTGAAACCCCTTCTGTTAATCCTTCTAAGAAGATAAAGACAAAGAAGAACCCATCCCCTTCTCTGGTGGATGTGGTAGAAGAGCCCATTGCTGACAAACAACCAGTGTCTAGTGTCTCCAAGTCAGCGAAGACGACTAAGATCCCTCTCCACGCTGATATCACTCAGGTATTAGTATGTCCTTTTTTTTCCTCTCAGAGGTCCACATACATTCACTCTCATTGTCTTTAGGAGAGAGTGATGTAATTTAGAGTTTGCCTCAACTCTTAGCGTGTCTGTGTCAGCACCTAGATCTTTTAGGACTCTCTGTACACTCTGTCTTCACTAGGAAATGATTTACTTGTGCTCCTAACGCACCCCGATGATCCTTCACCCTCTGGACTGTGCTCTTGGCAAACAAGAACCAGAGCACATATAAGTCCCGACCCAGAGTCTCTGCACTTCTCACTGACTCTGGGTCCCCCTCATTATTAAAAGAGTCCTAAAGAATTTATTCTTTTGGAAAGACTAAATCATCACCCTCAGTCTTTCTAGGGGCAGCGATAAAAGGCGACCATCACCCTCATATTAATTCACAATCAAAAGAGTCCCAGGGAGTAATCCCTCAGGGGGAGCTGGATAATCACACCCAGCTATCCCAGGGGCAGAGAAAGGCGACCATTCCCATATCATGTTTCACAATAAAAGAGTCCCAAGGAGAAATCCTTCAGGGGGAGCTGGATAATCACACCCAGCTATCCTAGGGGCAGCGAACGGCGACCATTCACCTCATAACTTTCACATATAAAAAGAGTCCCAAGGAGTAATCCTTACGGGGGAGCTGGATAATCACACCCAGCTATCCTAGGGGCAGCGAATGGCGATCCTTCCACATATCTATTTCACATTAAAAGAGTCCCAAGGAGAAATCCTTAGGGGGGGCTGGATAATCACACCCAGCTTTCCTAGGGGCAGCGAATGGCGATCCTTCAACGTATCTATCTCACATTAAAAGAGTCCCAAGGAGAAATCCTTAGGGGGGGTTGGATAATCACACCCAGCTTTCCTAGGGGCAGCGACTGGCGATCTATAACTGCATTATTATTTCACAACTGGTCAACTAATAACTCTTATCACAGGCTCACAATCTTCATCAGGAACAACTTAACAATGATGATTACTCGATTGTTGATGACGAAACCGCTGAAGTTACCACCATTGATATTGATGCCCTCTCAGACATTGAATCATTGCCTGATGATGAAGTTTTTGTTGTAGAGGAAGGCACCTTCACCTCTGACTTTGAGGAGATGAGCACTGATGATTACAATATGTCTTCCATTGAGCTGAAGACTGCCTCTGTTCCATCACTTCCAAATGTTCAGGAATTGGCTGCCAGAAAGCTATGCGAACAGAGACCTTGCTCACCTACACCTATTCCATTTCCCACCTTGCCAAACGTTTTGGAACTAGGGGCTAAACAACACTTGGAGTATTTACAATCCCGCAAGTCAGCACAAGTTCCCAGAATGAAAAATGTACAGGAATTGGCTGCTAAGGCTTTATGGCAAAAGAGAGGGGATATCAGCACCACAAAGCCCAAAATCACCAATGATGATCTCCTCTCTGAAATCCAAACCCTCACTCATGCTGCTGAGGAGCTCACCACCAATCTAGAGACTTCACTAACTTCATCAATGGAATCCTCTATGACAGCTATGCTTCCACAACTGCTGAACGATGCTCTAAAGGCACAACTCCCTACTCTACTCAACCAGAGTCTTCAGCAGTATATACCCTCTGTTCTCACCTCAGCGGTGCAGGCAAATGTTGCAGCTATAGCTCAGGCTGCTGAACCCTCAAGGCGTCTTCTTCAGGAACTTCTCCAAGTTGAACTTAAAGAAATTTGCATATTTGTTCACAACGAGTTCCTTCGATTCAATAAGGCAGGTTCAGGCACAGCACCTGCTGGGGCTATGCCTGAGGGGGAGAATTTTGCCTCCTCCTCTGAAGAAGATGAATCCACAGCTGAAATTCCAACACCCAAACCACTGAGATCTTTCAAATCCGTTGTTGAATCTGTGAAAGATAAGGGAAAAGGAATTGCTGTTGAGCAACCTGAGATAACCTTACACTCCCTTCAAGCTGAAGGTGGATCCACAGCTAAACCCTCCAAAAACTCTGAACTCAACAAATTCAAGAGCGCTGATGAACCACCACTCACCCCAGAGCAAGCAAAAGCCCAAATCATTGAACATCAAAGATTGGCAAACATCAGGGCTGCTGAACTGAGAAGCAAAGAAGCCCTGGACAAGCTCTCTCCCACTGCTAAGAAAGCTCAGCTTGTCAAGCTCAAGGAACTGGAAGACAAGAGGAACAACCTCTTGAAGGAATATCAAAGACTTGTCAACCAGAGAGCTGAACCCGGTCGTATCACCAAGTATACATGTTTCACTAACAAAGACAAAAGGGTGGTAATGACTATTTATAGGGAAAATGATATAAAGAACTACAAAGTCTCCAGTGACTTTAAACTCAGAGATCTGAGCCTCTCTGAGTGGTTGGAGTTGCTGGCTCTTGCCCAAAAGAAGACTGGGTCTGGTGCTGCCCAAATGATGAAAAACATTCAAGCAAAACTTAATTGGGTAAGAGACACAGCAAAGAAGCTGAAGGCACCCCTGCCTCCTCAGCTTTCTTCTCAACCACCTCCTCAGGTGCAAAGGAAAAGGAAAACCCCAATGGGGTCTCTGATAGAAAGGCTGGTCACTGAAGACGTAGTGGTCGATGGGATGCAAAGGAACTTGGTCCTTCCTAAAGAAATCACCAAACCCATAGAAGGCCAAGTATACACAGAACCTGAGGCAGGTATGGTCTTCATAAATGGCAACTGTGATTATGCTTTTCAGCGGTTGAATGAGCTACCTCTGGCTTCAACCATTCAGCTAATCAGACTCAAGCAGGGCATCCTAAGGAATTGCAAAGAAGCTGATGAGTTCGATTTGGAAATTGAACTTGTCATTAACTCTAGGAGTGACAAAGTCGAAGCCCAGAGACTCTGTGATCAAGGCCTTGATCGTTGAAGAACCTATTTACTTTTGTTTATGTTTACACCCCAGGGTGTTCTTGTAATAGACTAGGTTTCATTTTGTTTTATAAAACTTTGAGGTATGTTTGTTAAATTATGTGTAAGAAGAAGTTGTGTACTCACTTATAATAATTTTAGACTTAGTATAATTTATAAACAAATAGGGGGAGATTGTTGGGCCAATGAAAGTTTTAACTATGGCCATGTCTAGATTTGTTTAAATTAGACTAAGTGTTGAAAGGTCGCTGAGAAGACCAGCGACAGAGACTAGACCAGTGGAAGGCAAAGCCTTAGCTGGCACACCAGGATCATTCAAGTCAAAGACAACGTCAGAGAAGTCGAAGACAATCTGAAGTCAGACTCACCAGCGATTATGGATAGCTGGGATGTCAAAGGAATGCACTGGTGTTCAAGGATCTCTGAGTTGACAACACTCAGAGATCACTTAAGAACCCTAGAGACTTGGATTAAGCAAAGCTTATCCAACCCTTTATAGTTTAGGCGGGAGAATCTTACAAGTGTTTTGAGCGGGACAAAACAAGAGATTCAAGTCAATGCCTAGTACGACCTAGTGGGACAAAGGTGAACAGTTGGCAGAACTGTTCACCTAAAGTAGTTAAAGGCATGTCTCGATTTGGACATGCATTTAATACGTTGTACTCTTCCACTCAGAAGATGACACGTATCAACTACTCCCACTAAGGATACAACCTCGTACCACTATAAATAGGGATGAGAAAGAAGTTAAGATTCAACCCTTGTGCTTGGAATCTTAATCTAAGTTCTTTCTCCCACTGGAACCACTGAGCCCTCAGCTGTCCATCAGCGACTCATTGGTTCTCTTGTAAACTTGAGTCTCGAATCAAGTTTACTTGTTCTAGGGTTCATTTCTTGTTGTTATTCAACAGGTGTATTCATAACACTTTGTAATACTTTGTTGATAATAGTTAATAAAGCATTACTCGTTTGAAAAGTATATCTATTGTGTGTTATTGTTTTTCGTGACTTAGTTTCAACAATAGTTGTTATTTGGGACTTTCAGTGTCATAAAGTGGGGCATCCTCAAAATCCAAAGTGGAATGATCACTTAAGGAAGAGACATCACTAAAATCCTTATTTTCTTCAAAAAGTGGATTATCATTTGAAGTTTCAAAAAGTGGATTTGAATGTACCACAAAATCATTAATGTTAAACTTTTTAGTTTCAAAAGGATTGATAAAACTTTCTTCGTTATCAAAATTAAGCACATCAATCATATTGACCGATTCTTTTTCATTTGATTTATTCACTATTTCCCCATTTTAAACACTTGTTGATCATTCCCAACCCTAAGAATTAATTCCCCTTCGGCAGCATCAACTAAGGCTTTTCCGGTTCTTAAGAACGGTCTACCAAGTATTAACAGAATACGAGGATCCATCTCATAGTCGACAACAACAAAGTCCACGGGAAAAGTGAATGTACCAACTCGAACAAAAACGTCTTCGGCAATACCAACGGGGTATGCGAGAGTTCTATTAGCTAACTCGAGAGTCATGCGAGTCGGTACAAGGTTGGGTAATGATAATCGTTTCCATACCGAAAGTGGCATAAGATTGATGCTAGCGCCGAGATCCGCTAAAGCCATACAATCATCAATTTGGGGAAACGAGCAAGGTAACACGAATCGTCCGGGATCTCCTAGCTTTTCGGGAAGCTCTTTGAGAAGAATCACAGAATAATTCTCATTTGAACGAGTACTAACGAGCTCAACCATTTTTTCTTTCTTATTAAGAAAATCTTTGAACATTTTCACAAATTTTGGCATTTGAGTAAGTGCTTCAATAAGGCTTATGTTAACATTGACGTTGGAAATCATTTTCAAAAAGTTGGAAACATGAACGTCATCTTTGGTGAGCACTTTAGCCTTGTTTAATCTAGACGGATAAGGGATATTGGGTTTAGATGGTGAAGGTTGAGAAGGAGAAGGACTCGCTTCTTGAACAACCTTAGTATTGGGATGTTTAGGCAAAGGAGCACTAGTACTAGGAGTGGTAGTGGGAGGAATCATTGGAGGGGGAGTAGCATTACTCATTATGACCTTCGGGCCTTGTCTCTCCTTTATGGGCGAAGAGATGGAAGGTCCCACTAAAGTGGCTCCACTTCGAGTATTAATAGCACTCACATTAGCACGAGGGTTAATCTCGGTATTGGATGGTAAGGCTCCTTGGGGTCTAAGGGCTTGAATCATTGTTAAAAATCTCTTATCGTTGGACTTTTGCATTTGTCTAGTAGATTCTTGCATTGCTTTCATGATTTTCTCATGTTCGGTCAATTTTTGGAGAACCAAGTCCATGTGAGGATTTTGCATGTTCATTTGATTAAACCCTTGATTAGGAAAACCTTGGTTTTGATATTGAGATTGAAAACCGTTGTTATTATAAAAACCTTGGTTATTATTTTGAAACCCTTGATTTTGACCATTAAAATTCCCTTGATTTGCATTCCCTTGAAAATTACCCATTTGAGGACCTTGGTTCCTATTTTGGTATTGGGTATTTTGGGCGGGTGGGGGTGGTCTTTGTGGAGCTACAAAACCTGGGGGAACCAAATAATTAGTACTCTTGTAAGACAAATGGTTAACATCAACATTTGGTTTAAATTGAACCTTCTCATTAGCATTAGAAGCACAAACTTGTTGTTGTTGATTGTAAACCTTGTCACAATTGAAATATGAATGTGGTCCACCACAAGTCTCACACGTTTTACTAGTCTCTTTTAAGGCATTAACTTGACCATTAAGGGCTTGGGTTTGTAAAGCAATTGATTCAACAAGCGAAGTGAGTTTATCGATTCTCTTGTCACTCTCACTAGAACTAGCACTTGCCATAGTGGCCCTAACACTCTTGGTTTATACTTTAGCCTTGTTTTCAATTATGGCCCAAGCCTCGTTCATTGATTTCACAAGAATATTGCCCCCACTATTAAGTGAGTCTTGGTCATTTAGAGTTAAACCATTGTAAAACGTATTAATTTGATGCACTTTAGTGAAACCGTGTTGTGGACATTTTCTTAAAAGCTCTTTAAATCGATCCCAAGACTCACTAAACGTTTCCCCATATTGTTGCTCAAAGGTGATTATGTTATTCCTCAAAGAGGTGGTCCGTGATGGTGGGAAAAAGTAATTATTGAACTTGGTCTCTAAGTCGATCCATGTTGTAATACTTTGGGGTGGTTCCTTATCAAGCCAAATCCGGGCTTGTCCCTCGAGGGAAAAAAGAAAGAGTTGTAAACGAATAGCCTCTTGTGGCACCCCATTGTATTTCACCGTATTAGTCAAATGGATAAATCTCTTGATATGATCATGGGGGTCATCTTGGGAACGGCCCAAAAATGGTGTAGCGGAAACCATTTTAAATAAAATCCGATTTGAGTTCAAAATTATTTGCTCCAATTGCGGGGACAACGATAGCGTCATCGTTTCCCTCAACGTGTGATTGCAAAATCTCGAGCATAGGTCGGTTATCCGTTTCCATTGTATTGTCGAAAGCACGATTCTCAGGATCGGCTTGAATGACGGTTTTTTTTGTTTTTCTTCTTCTTCTTCTTTTTGGAAGAATTGGAAGAATTTGGTACACCAATCGGTATATATGTATGCGCGCGAGTGCGCATACAATTAAAACTTTGGAATGAGGTAGGTGACCTCGGTCGACTTTGAGAGGAAAAGGATTTTCCCTCTCGAGGTGCAATATTAAAAAGCTACAAAAATATATACTTAATACTAATTGAGTTGGCAAACCAATAATCGGTCGTCCCTCTCAATATACGCACAAGCAAGCGGGGAAACGAGGTGGCACAAAGCACTTAAAAACATTTTTCCTTAGACGGCCTTTTATAGCGTGTCGCCTTATACCCACCTTATAGTTTGTATATGTCGAGTTCAAACGTCTTACTAGTATTTATCTATTTTGCCTTTTTATTTCGTTATGGATGCGAATACAATAGTTAGGTGATGAAATCCCAACTAAGGCTTATCTGAAAAGTAGGTAAATTAATGTTCTACGTAATATAATATAGTAAAAGAAAAATCTTTTTGTATTTTTTTTTTTTAGAAAAATATATATTCACAATAAAAACGAAAGAAATCGAACTAAGAAAAATAACACTAATACGTAATATTTTTGGTGTAATACTTTTAGGAAAAAGTATTACTTTTTGATTTTTTAATTTTTTTGGTGCAAATCTTAGGAAAGAATTTGCTTTTGTGATTTTTTAATTTTTTTGTATTTTAATCTTTTTGATTTTTTTGAATTTTTTATTTTGTGCAAGAAAGTTAACGTTCAAAATGAACGGATCCCAAAATCCAAACGTCTCACGAAATCGTCAATCGTAACGAGCGAAGCGGCAGCGGCGCCATTTTAATGTAAGGGTTTTTGCAAACTCTTTTTAATCTATTTATCGTTCCACAAATCGACTCGAATTGAAATCGGACTAACGTAAGACTTACTTGTTTTTGGTAACGATACTATTTGATATTTTAAACTAAAACTATTTAATTAAAAACTAATTTAAAATTTAAATGAAACTAAAAATTATTTAATCTAAGAAAAATCTTTGAAACTAATTAAGCTAATTAAAAATAAATCTATTTTTAAAAAAAATATTAACTAATTAAAAACTTAATTTTATAAAAACTGTAAATGAAATCTATAAAAACTATATTTAAACAAAACTAAATTTTAAAACAATTTAAATAAAATATATTTTTTTATCTTTTTATTTTTTTGTTTAAACTAAATTTTATAAAAAAAACTTTAAATAAAACTTTTATATAAAAATTTATTAATCTAAAACTTATATTTAAACTAATTTAAATAATCTGCCAAAAATCATAAACCTATATTAATTAATAGATGAGTAAACAAACACAAGAAAGGTCCTAGAACAGATGGTAAGGGCGTAGGTTGCTGAGTTGGGGGTCAGGGGTTCGAGTCCCACTATGACCCTTTTTGCTAATTTTTTTTTATATATTTTATTTTTGGAATATCTTAACCAGCAGACCAAAAGGGTCTGTTGCTATCAATCAGCAAGACCAGTAAACAAAATAAGCTATAACAATATTTAACTAATGAGCAACTAAGCAGATAAAATCTAGGCTAAAAAAACAGTTATAAATAAGCAGACAACTAGAAAAGCAAATAAGTAGATAAGCTAAATGTGACAAAAGCAGATAAGCACATTCAGATACTGACAATAAGCAAATGCAACTTTAAATACCAAAAGCAGATCTAAACAACTAAAAATCTAAAGGCAAACCCCAAATAAGCTGAATCTAATAAGCTAATAACAACAAGAAAAAGAAACTAAATGAAAATCAAACAAACGCAATAGTCTAAAAACTTAAAATTAAACAAAACAGTGACAGAACAAAATCTAATAAACTAATCAAGTCCAAATTAACACAAAACAAAACAGACAAACTAAACAAGCAGATTAACAACTTAAACCAATTAAACAAAAGCAGATTTATCAATCAAACATAAACCGAATCTAAATAAACTAAATCTGATAAAAAAAATTAAAAAGAGGTGAGAACCTTGTGATGATTCCGTTGAGCCGAAGGGTGAAGCGCTGAGCCCCCTTAATAACTAAACCGAACACCACCTTAAATCATCAACAGCTCGAACCATGAACAGTGAACCATAGAAACAAACGGTGACCGAAACAATAACAACCCTTCAAACAGTTTGTAATTTTCCCAGTAGGGGAAAATCAATAACACTTTAAATTTTATAATATTTAAACAAAAGCAGTTATTAAAATAATATAACTTGCAAATTTAATTCAGAAAAAGAAATTGAGGCACCAAGTTAAAATTGAAAATAACTTTTTATTAATAATAATAGAAAATTACATTACTAGAAAATTGAAATTACATTTAACCCTAAAGACTAAATTGGCAGAAATTAAAAATAAAATAAAGTGCACCCATAAATTACAAATGAAGGGGGTTTTTATAGGCAAACCCCTAGAAACCTCTTGTGATCTTGGTGCCCACGGCTTCAAATCATGGCCGTTTAATCTTTTCTCTTTCTTCATTTTCTTCATCAATGGTTGAGAATCGTCCTTGCATCACACGGATTGCCCTCGTGGCGTGATTTGTGTTTGTTGTGCTTTGTTTATGCTGATGTGGAGGATCCTATATGGAGGGATTGGTATTGGTGAGTTGTTCCATCCAATCACAACAAGGATTTAGGCCACGTCTGATTTGGACCACTGGTAGTGTTCATCTCCTATTTTTTGGGGAATTTATTTCATACTCGTGTGAATCACACGGATTGGGAAAAAGCCCCAAATATCTTTGGGTAAATTTTGTTATAGGGTTAATTAGGGTTTATGTAAAAATGGTGGTGGCTGTGGGAGAGAAGGTAAGAATGGATTCTTGTTTTCATCGAATGGTTAAGGTGAGTGGGTGGGTAAATGGGATTTATTTATTTAAGGCGTGTGTTGTGGGGTGATGTGTGTTGACCAGGCAAAGTGAAATGTTTATTTACTTTGTAACTCATTCTTTTTCACCGTCTAAGTCATTTATCAAATGGGCTTTGCCCAAAATTCACCCCTTCCATCTTTAAACAATTTGGGCTTGTAAGGCCCAATCTCCCATCCGTTTGAATAAATTTGATAAATGGGCTTTAATTTGGCCTTTTTATCCAATGTGAAAGTAATTCATATCGATAATTGGGTTTTAAGGCCCAACAAGAACTTGTGGGTCCCACAAAGTTCGAATATCTTTAAAAAGATTAAATCCGCTAAAAACGAACTTGATTTCGGCTTCCTTGATTGTTTTTTCAAAACCCGTGTCGGTTTAGCCGGTTTTCGTGAACTTGAGCACACTTTTGGTCTTTGACTTTGTCTTCGTCTCTTTTTGGACTTTTCTTCATCATCTGACCATGAAATCTCATGTTTTCTCTTCTTTTGATCATTTGTACCTATTTAACACAAAAACACAAAACCACGCGTAATTCCGACTTTTACGATATTAAACACATGATTAGGTCTTGTTTTTTCCTTGTTTTTAGTGGCAAAAGGATAAGTGTTTACACACTTATTAATCCACTGGAACAGATTCGTGAAGATCTCACTTTCATAGAAGAACCCGAGCGAGTTCTTGACAGACAAGAACGAGTCATGAGAAGGAAGACGATTCCATTCGTCAAAATCCTATGGAGGGATCATACCAAGCGGGAAGCCACTTGGGAAACAGAGGAGTCTATCCGGGCTTCTTACCCTCATTTCATATTTTGAATTCGGGCATGTTCTTCTTTTCCAGTTTACTTTATCTATAATTTGGGGACGAGTTATTCTTTTTAGGGGGAAGAGTTGTAAAACCCGCATGCTATTACCATGAATAGTACCCTTAAGATCGTACGTACATGATTAGAACTTTCCTTTTATAGCACGTTTACGATTCACGAACAAGATTTACAAGTATTACGTACGTGATATATCACGATAAGTATTTAATACGTATTAAGACACGATAATTATTTCAATAATAATTATAATCACGAACATACGAACGTGAAATCATGAACGTTAATACACGAGCTTAGTATTACGTATTTATGTATATTTATTACGATCATGAATAAATATAATAAGACACGAGCGATAACTATTTAAATCACGTAAAAACACGAACACGAGAACAAGTATAATATTAGACACGGAAAACATTTTGGTTACCCCATGTGGGCCCCCTTACCCGCGACTAAACACAAGAAAAGGGCCAAGCCCATGCAAGTTTTACTAAACAAGGAATAAAGGGAAAACTTATTTTCATAATTACAAGAATTAGAAAATAATCAAAAACTCTAATCTCTCTTTCTCCTCTCCTTGGCCGCCGGGTAAAACACACACACAAGGGTGTGTTGGTTGATTTTTGGTGATTGATTTATTGCAAGGGTGTTAGTGTGTTCGTTCTCCTTTGATTCACGTGATCGGTATATCGTTAAACCTCTTTTCGTTTATGTTTTTACTTAATCAAGAACACATGAAATCATGGTGTATTTAAAAACAAGTAATTACATGTTAATCATGGGGGTAAATTAAATCATGGTTAAGGGGTGTTTATTTGTGGCCGACGCAAGGAACCGAGCCCCAAGGGGGTCTCGGCTTGTTATGTTTCGCACCAACCGAGACCTCAAGGTCTCGATGTGGTGTGGTGTGTCTCGGAAGCAGGAGAAAAGGGAACCCCGACCTCGGTCGGGGTATGTTTGGTGTTTGATTGGGTCTCGGCTAGAACAAGAACCACCACCGGCTTATGCGGGTGGCTAAATAAGGAAAGCAGGGGGAACCCCCATACCGTGGCAGCAAGGGAAACCACCGGCTAGCCGGTGGGAACTTTTGCTAGTCGGCGGCTAGCCAAGGCTAGGGGTGCGTTTGGTTGCCGGTTCACGGGTTAAAACCGGTCCGGTTCACACATGTTTAGATTAAACACGGGTTCGGTTCATGGGCCATTTTTGCAAGTTAATTATTTTACAAGGTTAATTATTTTTACAAGTTTATTTTAACAAGATTAAATTAAATTAATTAAAACATGCACATGATTAATTTAATTTATTCATGACTTAGGTTATTAATATTATTATTAATACATGTATTTTAACCTAAGTAATTATCATTTTAATTAGACCATATAATTAATTAATTATTGAAATCATGACTTATAATTAATTAATTTACATGACTTAGGTTATATTATTAATAGATAATAATACATGTTTTAACCTAAGTATTTTTTACCTTTATTTAATTAAATCATGTTATATTTAATTAAATGCTTTAACCTATAGTTTATTTAATTCACATGAAATAATTAATAAACTATACTATCTAATTACATGACTTAGAATATTAATCAGTAAACACTTAAGCTTATATAATTAGCTTAATAATCCAGCTTATTTCTATTTATGGAAACTTTCTATTTTTAGAAACTTATTTAATTAAGGCATCTAATCTATTTATGGAAACTTTCACTTTTTTGAAACTTATCTATTTTAAGCAGTAAATCTATTTTTGGAAACTTTCTAGTTTTCGAAACTTTCTATTTTTGGAAACTTTCAGTTTTTAGAAACTTTCTATTTTAGGAAACCTGATATTTTTAGAAAGTTACTTATTATTACACAACAAGTATAATAATACATGAAATACAAGTAATCCTTAATCACAATAGACAGAATACATGATAAACACAATATAAAGCTTTAATCAGTAAAACATGACATGAACATATAAAACAAGCTAAGACATGATATAAAACCAGTTACGTACTCAGTATTCAGATACTTATACACGTATGTATTTATGTAGCATTAGTGATACCGAAGTAGGACTCTCTTCCGTTCGTCTTCTTCGTTCACTGGACACAAGGTACGGATTCTCCATCCTTTCAGTATGGACATTCTTCATTATTAGGATTTCCCATATACAGCCAATTGTTTTCCCCAGTATATGTTTTATATGTTTTTGAATTGCTTATGTTTAATTAGATACCTAAAGCCATATACATGCATGACCAATTTCACCTAGTTATGGAGGTACCATAACCATAACACTGGAGGCATCAGTGTTATGACTCCACCACGACGGAGTGATAGCTCGTGGCGTCCCTTTTCAGCTTTTGGCCATATTATTATGTTATCATGTGGGGCGTATGGGTGCATCCTAGTTACATGTTTTTCAGCAGATTATTCAGGTGAATGTGGTGTGTGCCTTGCAGTTGATCCCTCCTACCCAAACCAGTATATTAAATTAGAGGTAGCCCCTATAATTTGCATGACGAGGTCACCCCTCTAAGTATTCATGCACGTTGATAATTCATGACCTATATTGGCTAATGGTAAACATGTTAAACAGTTTTTACAAGATAAACATAAGGCTTTTCAAACTATAAAACCAGTTTTAATAAGATATAACCATGTTATCCAAGACTTAGTCTTTTCAACTGCTATATGCTTATATGCTTATGTTATTCATGCTTTACTTGTATATCCGTGCACTGAGCGTTATGCTCAGCCGTTTTCCTTTTCATGTTCCCAAAACGGCAGGTACTCAGGGACACTCGCAGACTTTAAGCGTACGTGCATATGGATTGGAAGCTTCCTAGCCTTCTTTACTTTATGCATTTCTTTATACTTTGATACTCATTTCCATGGACATTGATTAGTCCTTTCCATTTACAGTACTTATGTTTGTGTGTGATGAGTTCTACTTTTGGGGTACCGATGTTTGATTCCGGTATTTCCTTTATGGTCATGTAATGTTTTATACAGTTATCCTTGTATGCTTTGATGACACGTCATAATCACGCGTGACATTCTGTTTATCAAAATGGGGTGTTACAAGTTTGATAGTCACTTTTGTGATGCTTGCAAAATTAGGAAGCAAGTTCACTCAAGTCACAAAGCCAAGAATTTGGTTTCAACCTCTCGGTGCTTAGAGCTCCTACATATGGATCTCTTTGGACCTTCCGCCATACGGACTTATGGAGGTAACCTTTATACCCTAGTTATAGTTAATGAATATTCTAGATTCACTTGGACTAGAATTTTGGCGTCTAAGAATGAAGCTTTCAATCATTTCGAAACCTTAGTCGAAGAATTCAAAATCAACTAGGATGTTCAATTGTCTCTATTAGGACGGATCATGGTAGGGAATTTGATAATGAAGTGCAATTATGTGTCTTTTGTGAAGCTCATGGTATTACCCATAACTTCTCGGCTCTTCGCACTCCACAATCAAATGGGGTAGTTGAAAGGAAGAATAGGATCATCCAAGAGATGAGTAGGACGATGTTAAATGAGCAATCTTTGCCTTAAAAATTTTGGTGCAATGCCGTGGAGACATCGACCTATATTCTCAACCGAATTCTTATTCAACCTTTCCTAGGAATGACCCCCTGTGAGATTCTTAAAGGTAAGAAGCCCTCATTGGAATACTTTAGGGTGTTTGGAAGCAAGTGCTTCATTCTCAACACCAAAGACTACCTTACTAAGTTCGACCCAAAGTCTTACGAAGGTATATTTTTAGGTTATTCCCAAACTAGCAAATCCTACATAGTCCTCAATAGAACCTCGGGTGTAATTGAAGAATCACTTAACATGACATTTGATGAAACCCCTCCTTCATCTAATACACCACCTTTGGTAGATGATGACTTGGATGAAATAGACATAGTTAATGCCGAAGATGTTAGAAACATAGGAGTTGAAGACCTTAGTGTTGAAAAGGGAGTAAACATTAGGGAGTCAAAGGATCATGCTCTCGACAACTTCATAGGCGAATTAAATCAAAGGACCCTAAGATCTCAAGTCCAAAATCAAAGTAACTTCTTTTGTTTTGTCTCCTTGATTGAACCAAAGAATGTTAAAGAAGCTTTGATGGATGAGAGTTGGGTCATCGCCATGCAAGAAGAATTGAATCAATTCATTGCTAATGACGTTCGGGAACTTGGTCCTCCACCAAGAAGTTCGACCATCATAGGAACCAAATGGGTATATAGGAATAAGTTAGACGGGAATGGTGTTGTGTCTCGTAGCAAGGCTAGACTTGTAGCTCAATGCTATTATCAACAAGAAGGTATTGGTTATGACGAGACATACGCACCCGTAGCAAGATTAGAATACATTAGAATCCTTTTAGCCTACGCTTGTGCCTTAGACTTTAAGCTTCAACAAATGGATGTAAAGAGTGCGTTTCTTAACGGTTTGATCAATGAGGAGGTATATGTGGCTCAACCTCCCGGCTTCATTGATTTTGAGAAACCGGATCATGTTTACAAGCTTAAGAAAGCTCTTTATGGTCTCAAGCAAGCACCCAAAGCTTGGTATAATAGACTTAAAGCGTTTCTTGTAAAACATGAGTATACCATGGGGATGGTAGACAATACGCTCTTTACAAATAAGAAAGGTTCTTACCTCATTATCGTACAAATATATGTTGATGACATTATATTTGGTTCAACTTGTCAATCATTGTGTGATGACTTTGCCAAAATCATGCATGACGAGTTTGAAATGAGTATCATGGGAGAACTTAACTTCTTTTTAGGACTCCAAGTTAAACAAATGGACGATGGTATTTTCTTTAATCAATCCAAGTATGTTAAAGAAATGCTAAAGAAATTTGGATTAGAAGACTCTAGACCTATGAAGACCCTATGGCCTCGGATACTAAACTCACTGTAGATGATGATTCTGAGTCGATAGAAAACACCAAATATAGAGGTATGATTGGTAGTTTGTTGTACCTAATGGCAAGTCGATCGGATATCATGTTTAGTGTTTGCCTTTGTGCTCGCTTCCAAGAGGCTCCCAAAACCTCTCACCTTGAAGCGGCTAAGCGTATCTTCCGATACATTAAGGGCACTATACATTTAGGATTATAGTATCCTAAAGGGACCGGCGTAGAAACCATTGTCTACGCGGACTCGGATCAAACGGGAGACTATGTGGACCGGAAAAGCACTAGTGAAGTTTGTACCTTCATGGGTTGTTGTTTAACTTCTTGGTTCTACAAGAAAAAAAACGCTCTTGCTATATCCACCACGGAAGCCGAGTATGTGAGTGTCGGTAAAGCTTGTCAAGAACCTCTATGGATGAAGCAAGCGCTTGTTGATTACGGGATTTCTCTTGATCCCGTGCAACATTCGCGAACTAAGCACATAGAGATTCGCCACCATTTCTTTAGGGATAATGTTCAAAAGGGGAACATTTCGATTGAGAAGGTGCCCTCAGTAGAAAACTTAGCCGACATCTTCACTAAGCCACTTAAGAGGGAACCTTTTAATTACTTACGTCTAGGTCTAGGTTTAAAGGACCATATTCCTTAATTGCGCATGTTATTAATCGAGTCTTTTTCTCTTTTGAGTCTTTTCTTTCTTTGAGCTTTTGACTATCACAAACTCTTTTTGGAAAACTTCTCCTCTCTTTTTCAAAATTCTCAAAGGTCTTTCGAAAATGGTCGAGAAATGTTTTTGCATTGTTAATTCAATCTAAAAACGTTTTTCATAGCTTCTTGCTATTGATAATGAGCTTACATAATTCATATGTATGTGTCTCTCAAATATAGCAAGAACAAAAGTGAGCTATGGAGGATCTTTGTGTCATGACTTTTTGTCTAGTTCTACACACCTCCAACATCGATTTTCTTTAAAATCCATGTATTTTGGTCAAAACCTTGTTTGGTGAGTTCTTGTGTGTTTGCTTTGTCTATCTTTGTTTCTCAGCATATCTCCATGATTAGTTAAACTAGAAAAATCGGATTTGCTGAATTGGAAAATCCTCACTCATCACCAAAATCGACCCACTGTAGGCGGTTCTCTATTGAGACCGCGACTCCTTATCGATAAGGAACCGCCGGTGGAGAAAAGGAACCATGCACAGAGCCTTCCTTTTTAGGTATTTTAATAACTAGGTTTTACTCAGTTAAAAAGTTCGTTGAAATCGGTCTATTCAAATTGATTACTGGTTTAAGTGCGACTCAGTCGTCTTTTGGTGAAAAGAAATAGATTTGTCGTTGTAGTAAAATAAATGTGCAAAACGTTAAAGTAAATGACGGTAATTTAAATCTAAAACTAATTAAAACGTAAATGGTGCAATATGAAAATTTAAAAACTTAAAATAAAGAAAAACGATTAAAATAACACTAAAGTAAAATGGCGGAAAAATAAGCTTTAAAAATTAAACTAAAAATTAGAAAAACACTTGGTAAAAACAGAGATTTCGATAAACGTGCAATTTTTGAAAACTTAAAATAATGCAAACTTAAAAATTAAACTAAGACAAATTATTAAAACAAAACCCAACCCGTCGGAATCCCGTCGGAATGCTGTCACCACAAAGCCGTCGGAATACTTATCGGAATGTAGGTATCGGAATACAAGCTTACCACTCTATCGGAATAATGATCGGAATGTGTTCCTGTCGGAATGTGATCGAAATCCCCTATCGGAATAACTGAAATGAAATCTGTCGGAATAACACTTGACCTATCGGAATGTCAAACAAACCTGTCGGAATCCTAATCGGAATGCTTGATCGGAATCTCCTGTCGGAATGTGGAAACTATCGGAATATGGCTAGTGAAATTTTGGCAGCACTTCGTCTCAATGTAGCCTTAAGACCCGTCGCAATATACGATCGCAATGAGCGATCGCAATCATGATCGGGATAAGGGGAATTACTCTATCTGAATGCTGATCGCAATCCTCTGTCGGAATGTAAAACCCTAAGCCGATTGTCACGATCGGAATAAGAGTAAAGGCTGTCGGAATCCAGGACCTCTTTCTGATGTAAGTGGATACGTAATAAGCAAAATCCAAATAAGCTATGACTAATAAGCAATACCAAAACACTTGATTAAACAAGAATAAGATTAACTAAATAAGCACAAATTTAAAGACTTTCAAGACACAAAATAAACAACTTTATAAAATAAACTTTAAAAAGATAAAACTTTTAAGAAAACTTTAAAACGAATAAGCTAAATACAAAATAATCCAATAAGATTGTCAAGCTTATAGCTTATTTCGTATAAAATCCTAGATATAAAGGAAAAGATAAACTTTTTAATTAAATAAGCAATAAGATTAAGCAAAATGAATGCTTAATCCGGATTAAAAACAAATCAAAGACAAGAAAAGTAGAATAAGATGATAATAAAAAGCTTGATTAAAGGAAAATAAAGATTCAACAACAAAATTAAAAGACTTACTTAAATTAAAGGCAAGAAATTTAAGGTGAAAAACAAGGTAATTAAATTGACAATTAAGTAAATGACATGAAAATAAATGTGCAAGTAATGAAAATGGTGGAAGACTAGTTTCTCAAAATAGCCAACAAGAAGCAAATGAGATGAAAGGTCTCTATTTATAGGGAGAAGGGAGGTTAGCATGTGTTGCTCCTTCTTTCTTTCTTTCTCGTCTTTTCGTCTTTTAAATTCTTCAACTTTTTTCGACTCTGTCTCGGGATTAAATAAACTCGTCTTGTAATTTCTTCATTAATTAGACTTGAGTTCTTCGCCTTTATTAAACTTCTGTCTTTAGATTTTTCTTCGATAAATCTTCAGAATAGGCCTTGGACTTCCGTTCTTTTTGCACTCTTGATCTTTTGACTTCGTCTTTTGTCTTTTTCTTCGATAAAAGCCCGTGAAAGTCCGTGTTTTCTTCCCTTTTCACTTTTTGGCCTTAAATCACAACAAAAACACAAACCACGCATAATTCCGACATTTACGACATAAAATACACGTTTTGGCTTGGTTATTATTATAATTAAGTGGTAAAAAGATAAGTGTTTTCACACTTATTATATTTCTGAAACTCCAAATTTGTTCGGACACTTTTTGGAATCTTTGTTTCAACTCTTTGACCACCCCCAAAATATCTTGGGCTTTCTCTATTTAACCCTAAGCATTTTGCATCCTTTCTAAAATCAAAATGTCTTATTCTCCAAATGAAAACCTTGATTCTCCTCCATTTTCTCCAATTGATTTCAATCACAATTCACCCAAGAACACTCAAAATCACATCTCTTCTTCTTCTAAGAATGTTGATTGTGGACCTTCTTATCTTCCACCACTAGCCTTTAGTGTTCTTCCTCCTTCACATGATAATGTCATGCATCATGGAACATATTGTCATTATTGTCACTATCAACATCTTGCTATGGCTCATATCTATGAGGATTTAAATTACATCAAGAGTCTCTTAGTCAAACCTCCTCTTCACTATGACTATGAGATCTCTACCAAGCCACCACCAGCTACTTCCGCCACTACCTTATCTTTTATTTAAGCATTGGTTGCTTATCTTCAAGACATCTAGTTCAAGCAAATCTTAGAGTTCTAGTTTAACTAGAATTAGATTTATGCTTCTCTTTTGGCTTGTTTTATTTCTCATACATCTTTGTATGCTTTGTTTCCTTGTATCTTTTATCATGTTTCCTTTTAACATGACCTATCTTGGATCTTTGTCTCTTCTCTTATTTTTTTTATTTTTTTGTGACCTTTGCTATATCTTGTTGGGTGTCTCTTCTCTACTACTAACCCTTCTATGTAGCTTGTCACCATATCTTGATTCCTTGGTGCCTCAAGCAAGGGGGAGTAAACACCAAGGGGGAGCATTTACAAAGTCCAGTTCTTTTCTTCTTCAAATACTTTTGCAACCTTTTTGCTTCGACAAAGGGGGAGAAATGAAATAAACTCGTCTTCGAAAATCTTGTTTTTATTAGGTAATTGAGTTTACGTATTATCGGAATCAAAAAGGGGGAGATTGTTAATGCAATGATTCCTAAAAACGTTACTTGCATTTTTCGGTCTCACTTTGTTTTGATTACGACAATATGTAAAAACAAGCATTTACGAAAACAACAAAAAACGAATTCTTGAGTTCAAGTATTTTTCATTTCAACCATTATCACTTAAGGTATGTACAAACAAGTACTCATCCTAATTAAGTGATCAAGGATTTAATCTTTTCTTAAAACTCATTTTTTATTAAGTGTGACAAGTTTTTATTAAAATTTCTTTTTAAGAAAATGTTTTATTAAATTAATTATTTGAAAATTTGAAAATTTGAAAATGGCATATTCTATCTTCGTTTGGAATATCCTTTCATGATATTTTAATCTCCAGATTCGAACCATACCACTAAAAGACAAAAAGGAGCGGAGTCTACTCCAAAGGTTCCTTAGTGGCTATGGCGGTTCCTTATCGATAAGGAACCGCGGGCAGATATAGCCGTTGGAAATTTGTCTTGTAATAGTGGACCATTCTCAGATTTTCTCTTCACCTCTTTTGCACATACATTTCTAGATTCTTTCATACTATTTAAATCACTCAAATCCTTGGTCATTTGGTTGATTGCTACTTGTTTAGAAGTGAATCTTTCTCCTCCCATCTCTTCCTCTCAAAGTGCAAAGAGAAGAACACTTTCATCCTTGAAGTGTTGTGTCTACCTCAAAGATCCATTGAAGATCTAAACTTATTTATTCATTGTTGTGTCATTGTTTTGAAGATCCAAGTAGTTGTGTCTATTTGGAAGTTGTGTATGTATTAAGGTTAATACTTGGTCCTTAAAGTATATTGGTGTAGATTGGTCCTAGCTAAGATTTGGGCTCGCCTTTTAGCTTAGAGTTGGAAATTGAATAAGTGACGTTGTGTACAGTTTCTCCACCTTGAGGAGCTTGTTGATTAGTGAACTCTCGAGTAAGGAGTACTCGAGGAGTGGAGTAGGAACGAGGAGTGAGCTTCGTTGCCGAACCACAATAAATCCTTGGTGTTTCTTTTGATATTTCCTTCCCTTATCTCTTTACATTCACTATTCTTTATACTTGTGATTATTAGTTTAGTTGCACTATACCTTATTCATATTGTGTATAAGAAGGTTTCACATAAATACTCAAGCCTAAGTTTTTGAAAGGGATTTTTTAAAACCATCTTTTAACAAGTAAATTTAAGAAACTATTCAACCCCCCCCCCTCTAGTTTCTACAATACGAATTCTCATTCTATGAAATTTTCTCTCCATCACAACATAATCCCAAATCTCATTTGATGACGTAGCAATTTCAAGTGTTCGTCAATTAGGAGCATTCGACTTAAATTTTAAGGGTATAAATTTGATGTCAAAATCAATGTATGGAGAAGCATGCATACAACTCCATAGCATAAGTTTAATAAAACCTTTAGTAAACTTTTACACGAGACTAAATTTCTACATCAATTATGTTGAGGTATTGGTTTCACCAATCAAAGATTTTACCCACAACTATTCACAACGTACTTATGGCTAAAGCACAAAGCAATAACCTTATTCATTGTGATTCAGATGTAAATTTGTGGTAAATCCACCTTAAGGTATAATTCAAATAATAATCGTTAGTAATTACAATTTGACGAACAGGCGAAGTCAGGAATTTGGTCAGTGACTAATGGCTTAACACCTCCTTCCTTAACCGGGTACATGACCAGCGGTGCGTTATACCCACTTTATAGTTTGTCAAAAGCATTAGCAATGAGATTATTATTTCAATTCATCAATCTACGTAATTCTATGCAATTTAGATCTCAAACGAATCTCAATTTTAATATGATTTAGTCCATATTTGTTTTTCTAAAAAAAACCCTTGTTTACAACAATTCATACAATTTTTAACATAAATAAGAAAAAAAACTAAATCATAAACACATAATAACAATTTATATGTGCAATAAATTAATCAAATAGCCACATGCAAACGGTTTATTCAATAACCTTTAAATCTTGGTTTTCTATTCATATAAAAGTATTCCCCAATTCAAGATTTATTGAATCAAATAAAGCAAGTAGCACATAAAATCATATAAAGATACGATTTTACGATCCATGAAAACATGCACGTTAATCATGGATCCACACTCAAATCTTAACAATTAAATCTCTTCAGATCATAACCTTTAATTTACATGACATAACAATTAATCATGAAATCTAATCTAAAATTATCCAACATGTAATTTAGGGTTTCAAAAACAATTCTTTCTTTTTTTTAATAAAATTCAGCCAAAACCCTAATTTTAAAAAACAAAACCCTAATTTTTAAGAAAACCTAAAAAACATGTAGTTTTAACTCAAAACAATTATTAGTTAAAAAACTTTAGATTTTCGATAATTATAACATGTTAAAACGACTCTCGATGCCACTGAAGGTTTATATAGTTCATAATAATTACACAAAACCCTAAACGAGATCAAAACACACATAGCGGAAACGATTTAACAAGATCATAATAATAACACAATTATAATTAATCGAATTAGGGTTACATACCTTTACGCTAAAGCAAATCCACAAGATAATGAACGAATCACCAATTCGGGTTAATAACGTACACCACCAGGATATAGTCTAAAGTAAGACTATATTACGTTCTTGTGCACACGTAATACAACGAGCTAACCGTGATTCTAACACGTGTAAACCGAGCTTCTACGCTAGTGAAAAAATCTACCCAACAACCCTAGAGAGGGGCTAGGACTAGATTATAATTAAAATCGAAAGAACACAAAAACCAACCAAAACCCTTTGTGGGTTTTGTGTTGCGATCGCAAGAGAGAAAGGAGAGGGAGAGATTGGTGTGTTAAATTATAAGGGTGGGTAGTTGTTTATATAGACCTAAACCTTGTAGCCTAAAACAAATATAAGGAAAGTTTTTCTTCCCCTTTTTTCCCCTCATAGCCGACGGCCCAAAACACCCCTTAGGGGTGTTCCGGAACCTTCCATTCTTCTTTCTATTTATTCTACTTACTATTTATTCCATAACGCTCGTTAATACTTAACTCTTAATTATTTAACGATAGTTAAAGTCATAGCTCGGTTTAATTTAATAAATATAATAAATATATTTATTAAATAAATTAATAAATATAATAAATATATTTATTAAATAAATGAACTCTTTATGTATTGTGTGCAATCCCATAATCTCGAGGTCGATCCTATCACACGACTATTAAATATAAGTCCATAAACTTTCAATAAAAATACCATGAATTTAAAACTTTTAATATTTGAATAATTCACGAAAAGTATATAAGAATAATAAATACGACCTGATAGGATATAACACGAAAAGTAAATAATTAATTCACGACAAGTATTACGTATATTAAATAAGACATGACAAGATATAATAGAAATTAAAATCACGAATTAACGAACATGGGGGAATACAAGTATGACACGAAATAATAAGATAGGCTTCATGTTAAGAATAAACCTTATAGACCAATTAAGGCCCAAGGTCCAACCCACTAAAGGTAAATTAGCAAAAATCTAACCCTCTCATTATTCAAGTTAAGAAAAAAAATAGAAAACCCTAGCCTATTCATTGTTGCCGCCGGCCATATGGAAGAACAAGGAGAAAGAAAAACTTGGTTTTGATCTTGATTTATTAAGGGTGTGTTCGTATTCATGTTTTCTCATTGCCATATCTCGGTAATCATCATAAACCTTAATCTTTTGTTTATTTATTAGAAATCATCCTTGAATTTAATTAAAAGGAAAGAGTAAATTGCATAAATCGTCCCTAAAGTTTGGCCAAAATGCATGTTTTGTCCTAAACGTTACGAAAGTGCAAGAATCATCCATATTTGGAAACTTTAATGCAAGTATCGTTCTTATAGGGAAAATTCTTGGGACGAAACACGCAAAATGGCCAAAATATTTGGGACGAAACATGCAAGATAGTAAAACCTCAAGGATGAAAATTTGCAACATAATTTGATTTTGGGACCATATCAACACTTTCAAAAGATTTAGGACAAAACCTGTAAAATGTACCAAACTTCAAGGACGATTTATGCACTTCTCTCAAAAGGAAATGAACATATGTTTTGATAATCAAACAAGAAGGAAAAACATAATTTCTATGAGCCTAGGGCTTGTTTGATTTTGGTTTGTTGGCCACCAAGCGCCCAAAGGCCTCAATGGGTGGTTGATGACTATCGGCCACAAGCTAAGGCCCACGGTGGGAACCCCATGCTGGGCAGCCAAGAGCAAGGGGCTCTTGGTGGGTATTATATGTCGAGCAGTGGCAAACTGTAAGGCCAGTGGGTATAGTCTCGGTGGGACTTGCCTATTGGGTAGTGGCAAAGCCATAAGGCTCGGTGAAAATTGATGTGGGCAGCCGCAAAGCTTTAAGGCTCGGTGGGGTTTGGTTTTGGTTTGGTAGTTGAGAACCCCAAAAGTGTGTCTCGGTGGTGTGTTGTTCGGCTACGCCGAGAGACGGAAGGGGTGTTTGGATTAATTGATTCAACTTAATTAATTACGACTTATTTAAACCGGCTTCTTATATTTTAGACTTATTAAAATATGTTTATTAAATTAAAACTTAATTAATATGGGCTTATTAACATATGACTTAATTAATTTATGCCTAATAATTCATGACTTATATAAATTAGCTTATGAAGATATCGTCTTATCGATTTTGACTTAATTAAATTTTGACTTATTAGAATCGAGCTTATTACTAATTTTGGAGACCTGCTATTTTTATATATAGAAACTTGTTAATTTTGGAAAGTTACTATATATGGAAACCTGCTATTTTTGAAAAGTTACTATATATGGAAACTTGTAATTTTTGGAAAGTTACTAATTATGGAAATATCAAGTATAATAACACAAGAATCATGAAATACATTAATCAAGAACACATGAACGTATAACACAAAGGAAAGACACGATGAACCATGAACAAGTAACTCAAGTTATGAACAAGTAACTCAAACTATGGACAAGTAACTAATACCATGAACAAGCAACTCATACGCGTCCTTTATCATGTAGCTCACGTGAAGTCGGAGTAGTACTTTTCCGCTATTCATCTCTCTCCCGATTACTGGACACAAGGTACGGATATTCCGTCTTTCAGTAAGGACATTCATTTCTATTCATGATTAGGATTCCTCGTTTGCTATGCCACATGTTCTCCCCAGTTTCATGTTATAAAAAATTTCATGTTTGCCATGTTTTCATTATTATTTATTTCATGACCCACGTTTTGCCCGAGCTATATACATGCATGACCATGACTTACATGATTTACCACCTAGTTATGGAGGTACCATGACCATGACATATGAGGCACCTGTGTCATGACTCTTTTGCGACGAGAGTGGTTTCTCTTGGTGTCCCTTCACGTTACATGTTATATTACAAGTTGGCCATTATTATTATTTCAGGGCGTATGGGTGCATCCTACTTTACATGTTTACACGTACAGGGTGATTGGTTTGGTGTGTGCTCTAAACACCAACACATTGCAGCTGATCCTCCCCCCAGGTTACAATTAATAGAGGTCACCCCTCTATTGCATGACGAGGTAGCCCCTCTATTTATTTATGCACGCGTTGATGATATTATATTGCATGACATGTTATGACCTATATTAGCTCGTGGGCATTTACTTATATCACATGTACAACTCATGACATTTCAGTTAGCCTTATGCTTCATAGATCATTTACTTATATCACATGTATAACTCAAGACATTTCAGTTATCATTCATGTTTCATAGATTATCCTCAGGTTTTCCTCAGGACATGCACGTTATTTTCGCTGCTTTTATATTCATTATTCATGTTACATTTATTCTTATCATGTCTTTATATCTGTTCACTGAGCGTATTGCTCAGCCTTATCTTCTTTTCATGTCTCATACGACAGTTACTTAAGGACGAGATTTGGGCATTGAGAGTACGTGCTTAGGATGAGAGCTACCTTAGTCTCCTTTCCTTTATGCATTTTAATACTTATGCTTTAGTTGGACACATGTCATGTCCTTTAGACTTCTTTTATTTTCTTTCATGTTGAGCTTATGTTGGGAGCCGATGTTTGATACCCGATGTTTGATTCCGGATTTCCTGTTGGTATTTTATGTCTTTATGACGTTATGCATTTATTAAGCTTTGATGACACGCCATGATTATGACATAACGACCTCTTTGCCAAACTAGGTCGTTACGATGGTAGAGGAGCCATCTAAAAGTCTAAAAAGGATATTAGAAAGGGTAATTTACAAAATCGTCTAAGGACACTTAAATTAAGTTTTGCTAAATACTATGACATTTTTCATGGTGCTTCATTAAGTGTTTTTTCATGGGATCCAGTCACTATGTTAATGCAAGTAGAAGATAAAGTTTGGGAAGCATTAATCAAGGTATGTATAACATGTAAGTAGGGGCTGCTTTAGATAGCATATATCAGCAGCCCTTTGGCATATTTTTCATGTTATTAAGAGCTTTTTAGATACCATATTCCACCAGCAAAATTGGTCTCTTGACATAGTACAAGGGCGTGTTTGCATAACTTATTTTCGAGAGAACTTTCGGCGTATATAAACTGTAAGTATGGGCTGTTTTGGGTAGCATATATCAGCAGCCCTTTGGCATATTTTTCATGTTATTAAGGGGTTTTTAGATAGCATATTCCAGCAGAAAGTTTGGCCTCTTGACATAGTATAAAGTCGTGTTTGCGTAGCTTGTTTTCGCGAGAACTTTTGGCATATATAAACTATAAGTAGGGGTTGTTTTGGATAACATATATCAGCAGTCCTTTGGCGTATTTTTCATGTTATTAAGGGCTTTTTAGATAGCATATTCCATCAACAAGTTTAGCCTCTTGACATAGTATATAGGCGTGTTTGCATAGCTTATTTTCACGAGAACTTTCGGCGTATATAAACTGTAAGTAGGGGCTGTTTTGGGTAGCATATATCAGCAGCCCTTTGGCGTATTTTTCACGTAATTAAGGGCTTTTTAGATAGCATATTCCATCAACAAGTTTGGCCTCTTGACATAGTATAAAGGCGTGTTTGCATAGCTTATTTTCACGAGAAATTTCGGCGCATATAACATGTAAGTAGGGGCTGTTTTGGATAGGATATTTCGACAGCCATATGGAGAATTTTTCTTGTTACTAGGGAATTTTTAGATAGCATATGTCAGTAGCATGTCCTTAGGGACTGGTCTCACAATTACAATCATTTTGGTTCAACATTCGATCTTAGCTCTTGGTTTAGTTTTGAATATGAAAATTCTTGATGTTTGCGTAGCTTATTTTAAGCATCCATTCCGGCATCTTTAATATGTTTTAGAGCCTGTTTGGATTGCATATTTCAGCATCCATTTTGGCGCCTGGACATGTGATAGTAAGATTGTTTTGATACCTTATGTTAAACTAAACTTGAGCCGTTGTTATTATAGGTTGCTTGCATGCTTATATATGTTTTTTTTAACAGGAAAAGCCTGATGTTGTAGACTTGAGGACAAAACCAATTCATCATTGTAATGAGTTGATGGATTTGTTCACGAAAGACAGAGCAACGCGTGAAGCTTCTAAAACAGCAAAAAAAATCGCATGAAACAAGATGGGCTACCAGTGGAAACAATTGATGAGATTGATGAACTGTTAGAAACTAATGAGATTAGTTTGGAAAATTTCACTGCAGGTGGGAATGATCATGTTACACCACAAGTGCAACTTACAAATAAATTACCATCAAAAAGCAAAAAAAGAAAGCTCAAAGAAGATGCATTTACCACAAACATCATGACCTCACTTAACAATTTAGCCAATGCTATAGACAGGACTACTAAGGTATTGGATTTTTTACCTCATATCCTATTGCTATTTTTATGTTTGGTATACTTTTAATAATGCTTGTCCTTCTCCACATATTCTAAGGTTATGGAAGGTTCCCGTCCACATGTCTATCTCGAGGTGGAAATTTATCAGGAACTTCAGTTAATGGGTGTTAAATGTGAGGATATATCCCATGTATATCTTTTTCTGGTCGGAAACTAGGAAAAAACACGAGCACTTTTTGGTGTTCCACATGAAATGCGGATGGATATCTTAACAACAATGATGGATGTAAATTAATGAAGCAAGTTGATCACCTATAATTTCTATTCTAAGAATCGTAGTTGTTATTTTGTATGATTTGAAACGCTTGTAAATTTGTATTGGTTATCTTGGATGCGCTCTCGAAAACGCTTAACTTTCTTTTGTGTTGTAATGTTGTCTATAATTAAACGATTTATGGATTTTGTGTTCACGTACATTATCATATTTCAATTATATGTCAAGTTGTACCAATTTCTGTCATTGGCTACAATAAAATGTCTACAATTCAAAATTATTCTGGTAATGTCTTCAATGTGTTGAATGTGGACAAATTTGTAACTATAAATGAAAGGAAAAAAGTAAAATTATCAAAATACTTTTCTTTTCATTGAACTCAAGAACATAAACCACACATGATATACTTTCGTTTCATTTCACTTTCTTTCAACTCAAGAACACCTTTTTTGAGCAAGTTTCCTTTGATATCCCATCCTTTCATTTTCCTATCTAATTATTCCTTTTCTTTCGTTTAGAAAAAATTAAGAACACAATGTAAGTTGTTATTGTCGGTTACTATTGTATATTCTTGATTTTTTTCAAAACATCAAAATGCAAAGGGGTTGGTTAACCAATTTAAGGACAAGATTTTTGAAGGAAATTTTGTTACTTTACAAAGATATAGTGTGGGTGAAATCTAACCCAAATAGTATATGGTTAACAAACCTCTTCGGCTAACCTTTTCAACAAACACCAGCGTTGAACCATGCACTGATTTCACTTGATACTTGGACGGGTTTGATATTCGTTCTTCCAACTCCATAACTTCTCTCCAGCAAGAAGAGGATGGACAATTTGGTATGTACTTTTATATCAATATTACCTATATAATGTTCGAGGTGTATTTTGATACAATAGTATTGATATTTTTTACATCCAATTATTGCTGTTTCATGTATAGATTTTGTTGTACATGTGGTGGCTTGTGAGGATTTGGGCAATTACGATAAAAATGACAAATTCGGAAAAAAGAAGCCTTTGACATTGCGTAATTTTGGGCCCTGTCTAAATGAGACGTGATCTTATGAAAAGTGTAGAAAGATTAAAAAGCATAGAAAGTCGCCACATTGTGACAAGTGTACATCTCTTTTCCCCTTTTTTCTCATTGTCAAATCTTTTTTTGCTATTTCCACTCATAAAGTCTCACGTAATTTTTTTTCAAAAAATGACAAACATTATCTAAAATAATTGACGAAGTGATAAACATTATCAAAATAATTAATAAAAGAAAAAATTACATGTTTCGATGGTTTACCTCAAAAATCATGTTTCGTCCCTAGGTCAAATTAAATACACCGCACGTCCCTAATTTGAAAGTTATAACCCCAACAGTCCCTATTTTGGATGGGTGTTAACTTTTATCGTTAAGTCTAGTTTTAAAAGGGTAGTTTCGTCTTTTCATTGTATTATATAGTATATAAAAAACTTAACCAATTCATACTCTCTTTTTTATTGCTTTTGTACTTTTTTTATATCTAATGTTTTCCAGTGTGATTTTCTTTAACTTTTCTCATTATATCTAATGAGTGCATAAAAAACTTAACAAATTCATACTCTCATTTTTTAAGTGTGATTGTCCTTAACAAATTCATACTCTATTTTATGCTTACTTAGATATGGTACGTGTGATTGTCCTACGCTCCTTCATTTTCAGATCAAATTGTCTACACAATTTTTCAAGATCTTGTCTCGAAACCACCACACCACAGATCCGTCGCCACAGTAGATATGCCATTACTATCTCGAAGCCACTATCACCATCACACTGTCTTGAAACCACCAACATATCATTCTCTTCCCTTACCACTAACAGATCAAATTGGCTATTTTTTAACATTTGTATACCTTTCTTTCAAGATTAGATCTTAAAGAAACTAATAAAAAATGCAACATCACGTAAAGATCTTTGTCTAAAAATCTGAGGTAAGCATTTGTTCATGTTTATTATTTCGTTGAGATCTTGGTCTAACAAGGAACCCATATTTGTTAGCGATGGTGGTCGCGGTTGGTTCATCGTTACGGATTGTCGTGGTTCGTCAATAACGATGATCGTTCAAGTAAAATACGAGTTTTTGTTATGGTTTGTTGTTAGGCGGGGGCTGGTGGTGGCCAATGGAGTTTGAGGTTGTAGGTTGATTGTTGAAGATGATAATAGTGATGGCTAATGTGGTTTTATGTGTGTGGTGACACGATGATATTTGTAAATCGAAGATCAGATTTGTCAATGGTGGAGAGTAATGGCGGTGGTGACAAGATGATTGTGACATTAGCCATGGTGAATGGTGTTGGTGAGTTTGATTAGATAAACAAGATCTGATTCTATAGAGAAAAGAAAGAAAGAGATAAGGTTGGGAAATGAATAAAAGAAGTTGGGTGAGGAAATTAATAAGGGATTAAGTGATACTCGAAAAGACATCATTACCCCTCCAATAAGTATATTTAACAGAAAAAGATAACTGTAACACCCCATTTTAGAAATGGAAATATCACAGTAATTATGGCGTGTCATCAAAGCATACAAGGTAAAATGTCTAAACATTACTTGACCATATAAAGGAAAATACCGGAATCAAACATCGGTAGTCCAAAAGTAAAGCTCATCACACACAAACATAGTATAGTAAAGGAAAAGGACTAAACAATGTCCAAAGCATAAGTATCAAAAGAAAGGAAATGCATAATGTAAAGAAGGCTAGACAGCTTCCAGTCCATATGCACGTACTCTTAGTGTCTACGAGCGTCCCTGAGTACCTGCCGTTTTGGGAACATAGAAAAGGAAAACGGCTGAGCATTACGCTCAGTGCACGGATGTACAATAAAGCATGAATAGGATAAGCATATAACATAATAACAGCGGAAGAAACTAAGTCCCGAGTAACCTGGTTAAGTCTTAATAAAACTGGTTTTATAGTTTGAAAGTCTTATGTTTATCTTATCAAAACTGTTTGTCATATTTTACCATTAGCCAATATAGGTCATGAAAATCCACCGTGCATGAATAATTGGAGGGGTGACCTCGTCATGCAAATTAGAGGGGCTGCCTCTAATTTAATATACTGGTTTTATGGGTAGGAGGGATCAACTCCTTGTGAAGGATGCAAGGCACACACCACATTCACCATGTAATCCTGAATAAAAACGTGTAACTAGGATGCACCCATACGCCCCACATGATAAATATAAATAAATGGCCAAAAGCTGAAGGGACGCCACGAGCAATCACTCCGCCGTGGTGAAGTCATAACATCAGTGCCTCTAATGTTATGGTTATGGTACCTCCATAACTAGGTGAAACTGGTCATGCATGTATATGGCTATAGGTAATCATATTTAAACATAAGAAATCAAACTCATACTTATACTACGGGAAAACAGTTGGCTGAATACGGGAAATCCTAATAAGGATAGAATGTCCATATTGAAAGGACGGGAATCCGTACCTTATGTCCAGTGAACGAGAACGATGAACTGCGAGAATCCTACTTCCGAAACACTAGTGCTACATAAATACGTACATGAAATAAGTATCTGCTTACTAAATACATAGCTGGTTTTACGTCATGTCTTAGCTTATTTTATATGTTCTTACTATGTTTTACTGTTTAAAGCTTTAAACTGTATTAAATCTTATACTCTGCTTAATCTGATTAAGTATTTCTGGTATTTCATGTGTTATTATACTTACTGTGTAATAATAAGTAACTTTCCAAAAATAGCAGGTTTCCTAAAATAGAAAGTTTCCAAAAATAGAAAGTTACCAAAAATAGAAAGTTTCCAAAAATAGAAAGTTTCCAAAAATAGAAAGTTTCCAAAAATAGATTTACTGCTTAAAATATATAAGTTTCTAAAAATAGAAAGTTTCCATAAATAGATTAGCTACCTTAATTAAATAAGTTTCCATAAATAGATTAGCTGCCTTAAATAAATAAGTTTCCAAAAATAGCTGGTTTCCATAAATAAAATTAGCTGCCTTATTTTCTAAAAATAGAAAGTCTCCATAATTAGAAATAAGCTGATTAAATAAGCTAAGTAAATAAGCCTAAGTGTTTTCATGATTATTCTCTAAGTCATATGATATATTGTATAGTTTAATAATTATTTCATGTAATTTAATTAAACTATAGGTTATAATATTTAATTAAAGTATAACATGTTTTAATTAAATATATTAAATACTTAGGTTAAAATATGTATTATTAAATATTAATAATATAACCTAAGTCATGTTAATTAATTAATTATATCCATGGTTTTTAAAATAATTAATTAATTATAAGTCTTAATAATATAAATACTTAGGTTAAAATAATTTCATGATTATTTACAATTAATTAACCTAAGTCATGTTATTAAATTAATTACATCTTTATTAATTTAATTTTATCCTAAGTTCATAACATAAAAAAAAACTAACATAACCATGAACCGGATCTAAAGCTTAAAAACATGAACCGGACATGAATCGACACCGTACCCCGAACCAAATCGGGGTACCCCTTGCTGCCGTGGGACCCACACGCACCAACCAAGACCATATGGTCTTGGTGGTGTCGGCTAAGCAAACCGAAACCCCCTTGGGTTCGGTTGCAGCCTGCGGCCCAAAACAAAACACCCTTTAATCGACCCTTTGATTTAATTAATCATCAAAACATGTTAGATCTATGTTTAATTAATGTGTTTTTATAAAAACATCCCATGTTCATCATTAATAAAAAGATTAATTAAAAAGAAAAGGTTAAAAAAAGGGTTTTACCGTATTCGTGGATCAAGAGGGTGAAGAACAAACACGAACAAACAACAAATCTTCAAGATCCAAGATCAATGAATCACCTCGTATGGTGATGTGTAGGTGGCGGCACAAAGAACAAGGGAGGAAGGGATTTTAGGTTTTTCTTAAAAATTATTCTGTAAAGTGATTTGAGTAGTAAGAATTAATTAACCCCCCTTTTAGTAAAATTGGTAATGGGCTTGGCCCATTACCCTTGTTTTAGCCGCGGGTAGGGACCTCCCCATGGGGTTCCCGTACCTCTTTTCGTGTCTCGTTATTTAGTACTCGTTTGTGTTTAATTATGTTCGTGTTTTAAATGTTCTCGTTACGTAAATACCATAATCTAATATATTTAATTACGCTCGTATTAAACATATATACGTAATTAATAATAGCTCGTGTTTTAATTACGCTCGTGATTTTGTGATCGCATGTTCGTGATTAATTATTGCTAAATAATTATTACGTGATCGTTCATATAAAATACTTATCATGTTCTAACACGTACGTAATACGTAAACTCCTAACACGTAATCATAATCATGCTATATTAGGAAAGTTTTTAACTAGTACGTACGATCCTAAGGGTACTATGCATGGTAAAAGCATGCGGGTTTTACAATAACGCCCATCTAAAATAGGGACCGTGGGAGTTACAACTTTTAAAATTAGGGACGATCGGTGTATTTAATTTGACTTAGGGACGCAACATGATTTTTGGGGTAAAACATAGGGATGAAACATGTAATTTTTATTAACAAAACAATGAACATTATGTTTAGAAAAGTGAAGAACTCATAAATAATGGAGTACTATCTTGAACAACGGTTAAATAATGAACACTGATTTTATTTTTTTATTTAATTAACTAACTTTTTTAAAATTGATTAACTTAAAAGAAAGCACTACATACTCACTTGCTAGTGAAAAGACAAAAACTTGTACTGCAAAACACTTACCACTTATCGGATGATACCACTTATTGGTTATCATCTTATAGATCTCATTTTTTCTTCAAAGACAAAAAACTGATTTAGAAATTTATCTCAAGAATATGTGTATTACAATATTCAACAAATTAGAATTTTCTTCAACAAGTTACAAATCTAAACAAAAAGAAACAAATATATATTTGTTATTTCTTCAACTATAGATCTAAACAAACATCATATATAATCAAACAACTAATTCTGAACTCACGAAATCTATCGTCTCATAAACACCATATTCGTTGTCTCATTCATCGTCAACGTCGTTGTATTCTCACGAGCTCCTATTGTTCAGCAAGGTGATGGTGGTGTGTGGTGTCTGTTTGGCTTGACGGCGAGAGTTTACGCGTCGAGGTGTCTATCGTCAACGTTGTTATCTTCGCCTTCAACGTCGTCATCTCCGTCGTCAACACCAGTCTGTTTGGTTTGTTATCGAGGGTTTACGCACAAAGATGTCCGCAACAGAAGATAATAATTGCATTTTGAGCGCTTATTAATGTTTATGAATATGTTGGTGGCGGTGATGAATAATAATGTGATGTTTATGAATATGTAGATTTAAGTGATGGTTTTGTACTTATTTTAATAATCTGATGATGGATTTTCGTTGTACAATATATTTCTACTAGTTATTGTATCAAATCTATGTACTAAGCAATTAACGTTTTATGAAATGCGCTTTTTCGTATGCATTTATATTTAATAACGAATAAAATTTAAACAAGCTATGTTATTAAATTTATCCGGAAGTATGGTTATTAGTTTACTATAAATGTTACTAACGATAAGGTAACGACTAAAAGTTAGCTCCTTTGCACCCGTAAGAATCCCCCGCTGATAAATATGTCAACATTATTTTTCTCTTAGGGGGTGTTTGTTAAGCTATATGTGGCTTATGAGCTTATTCGTTTTTCGGCTTATATTTTATAAACCCGAATTTTCAACTTGTCTTGAAACTTTTGGGCTTATATGAGTTTATTATGATATAATGACATAAATTTATATGAGATTATTTTTGGGGTGTGACTAGGTACAAAAGAATCAATTTATTTGAGTTGGTCACTCTTAAATATGATGACAACGTCACGTCTAAAACGTTTATGGAAATCTATTTGGAGAGTGAAAATGATTCTTAGATTTCTCTGACAATTTTGAATTTGAAAGTTATCATTTTAGTATTGACATTATTTAGCTCAATAACCCTTATGGGTAATAGAGGCACTCATGATTCGAGTAGTCGTTAATCCGCCATTGGAACGGTAAATAAGAGTATGATGGTGGTTTGTTGTGAGAATAAAATAGGTAGGAAAATATAAGGTTTGATGTTATAAGTGTCGTGGTTTATAAAGTTAGGGTGATGGGAGGTAAGGTTTAGGTGGTGTAAAGCAACCAAATAATCTAACGAATAAAAGGGTACGATGCATGAGAGTTATGTCTATTACCCATGATGCAATGATATCATCCTTAAGTCACCAAAAAAATATGGTATGAGTACATGATGAGTTGTGTAAATGAAAAAGTACATGTGACTAGTCTTCATATTGAATGGTGATATGACAAAAGTTACGGGTATAGACGTTGAATGGACAATATTATAACAATTAGCATAGAGGCGGACGTATTTTGTAAAAAAAATATTAGGCCATATTTGTAAATAGGGTAAAAGGGACATGGTAGCTTTTGTAACTTAATACACATCTAGAAGACTATGTTGAAAAATTTTACGAGAAAATGGGCGGGTGGTTTGCAGGTCGGGTAGGTTGGGTAAACTAGCGGGTAGCGTGAGGGTTGTTTGCTGGTCGGGTAACCCAACGGGTTACGAGTCGAATATATACCAATAATTGTATTTTTATATAATACTAGTTTGCATTTAATGTGATTTTGTATCTATATTTTTTGACTAAATCAATTAACAAGTTGAAGTGTTACTAAGCATAGTTGTTACAGGTACGAACACTTCGTATAGATCACTGATAAAAAGATGTATTAACCCATTATAATCTATTATAATCTATGAAATCTATTTTAGTTCAGAGTGCATATCACAAGGATAAAATTGTAGTGAAGCAGTTTTTGTGTCCGTCTCTTTAGCGGTAACAATTAATAAAAGTCTTGGACAATATTCGGGAAGTCAATTGTGTAATTGCCACGACCTAATTCTACACAAGTCTAGCTATACGTAGTCGTCTCTCTCATTAAGAAAAAAAATATTTAAGATGGTTATTCGTGACAAATACAAAACTCTCACTAATACCATCACCAACGCGGTCTACAAAAAGGTGTTATACGAGTTATGATCACATCTACATGTAAACATATATCACATTAGTAAAACTAAAGGTTAAAGATGTTTATTTTCATGGATTGTATTACTATTGTGTTTCATATAAGGGATGTTTGTCCGATTATCACCAATCGTATAATTTACAGGTGTTTATCATGATGCGGTTGTTTTCAATTTATAAATTTATATTACATAATGTCATTTGCGACTTTTTTCAATGTTACTTAAAAATACCCGTGAATTTCACGAGCCTCTTAGCTAGTCCCCTAATACAACTGAAACACTTCTAATCAATATTTTATTAGATATAGACATCCAACTATAATCATGCATAATAAAAATATAATTAAAAAGAGTTTTGATACATCCTTTTACATCATAATCTTACATATCCTCATACACATAGTTTTATTATATGTTTTTTCCCAGTCATTATCTCTCCGCATTAAACCGCCAATATGATTAGAAATACAAGTACTAAAATTCCAGATAAGTTAAAGACATACGTATAAAGAAATATAGATTGAGAATATCTTTGGGTTTAAGTCATTTAATAGCTACATACTTTCTCAAATATATCCATATCATACATGTTCTCATAAAATTACCAAGATAATACTTGAACTTCCGGTTTACCTGTTAAAATGGTACCTCAATCTTTTTTCTACCTATTTTACCCTTCAGCCCAATGCCAAATTTTGCATCGTTAGTCCTTTAACTAACGATCGTTTTTGTTTTCCAAAAAAAAAAAAATTTAACTTAGAAAAAAGTTATTATTTTTCTAAACATATTTAAAATATAAAAAAGACTGTGTGAAATTTTTTTTCGAAGTTACAAAAACCTTTTTTACTTTAAAAGTTTTCAAGTTGTTTTAAATCTTGTTTCATTTTTTTTAAAATTTATATTTTTAGAAAACATAATTTCTTTCTGAATATTTTTTAAAAGTTAAAAATAACTAAATAATTAAAAATTTTAATATTTTTATTTGTATTTTCGAAATAAATAAACTTTTTTAGAAGTAATTTGAAATAAAAGAAAAACGTAACTTTTTAATTTAAAATTAAGTTTTTTATAAAGAAAATCATTAAAGGAATAATTTAAAATGTTTTAAAATGTTTTAGAATTATTAATTTAAGAAAATACAAATATGTTTTAAATAATTTAAATTTTTTAATTTTTTTAAGAAAAAAATCATGTGAGTTATTTATGACTTTAAAAAAAATTAAGAGAATAACTTAAAAAAAGTTAAGTTTTAAAAAAAAATCGAAACTAATTGAAACAATTTTAGGAAAAACGTAAAAAGCAAAAAAGTTTTTTTAACTCTAATTTTTTTTTTTGGAAAAATTATAACTTTTTTTAGTTAAATATTTTTTTTTCTAAAAAAACGATCGTTAGTTAAACGACTAACAATGCAAATTTTGGCATTAGGCTGAAGGGTAAAATAGGTAGAAAAAAGTTTGAGATACCATATTAACAGGTAAACTGGAAGTTCAAGTATTATCTTGACAATTTTACTAATACAAGTATGATATGAATATATTTAAGAAAATACGTAGCTATTAAATGCCTTAAACCCGAATATCTTTTTGATTTTGATATCCCCATTGAGTAAATAAACTAACCAAACCTATATCCTTATGTTTAATTTCACTCTCTCCTTCACAACTAGGGATGTCAAATAGGTCAAACTGTCCCGACCCAACCAGGTAAGACCTTATAAGGTCTGGTTGATTTAGGTCCAAGCTAGATTATCAAGCTTATCGTGGTAACCCGTTTTGTGTTATATCAGACACCAAAACATTTCAACGAGCTTAAACAAACACAAACCCACATGGATAAACACATAAATATTAAATATTGTTAGGAATATATATCAAAAACCTTAAACCAACACAAACACAAACACACTAATCTAATTATAACTTACAAAATCAAAATAATACCTAAATACCAAATGTTAACTGATGAGACATGAATCAAACATATATCTCAATCTCTATAACACCCCCAACGACTAAACAATCACCATTTCTCAAAATCTAACCAATTAATACTGAAAAAACATGAAATAAATCAAAGTATAGAGAAAAAAAAGATTTGCATATGTTTTATAACATAATGACATGAGTGTGACTTATATGTATTGAAGAACTCATACATTGACACGTATGTGTTGAAGAAGACACGTATCTTATTTCAACCCAGGTAATGTAGTTTTGATGAGTAACTATATATGAATTAAAAGACGGTCATCATCTTTTACAAAAGTAGATATCGAAACAGCTATCTCATTTTTATTTGACAAAAAATGCCCGTAGATTTAAATGCGCATTTATACGTGCAAATCACAATTCACTAAAACAAATTTAGAAATAATTTCCAATATCAAGTCGAGATTTCTCAAGTAAGTCTCAAATCCGTACCGAAATAATTTTTTTTAATCTTATTTTATAGTGCCGATCTCATGTCGTCTCGATACGATTCCGATTTTATGTCAAGATTCCAGTCAAAACGCTAGTCCCACACGTAATTAAAAAAATTAAACACCAACAATATAAAAAGAAATAGAAATCTAGACAGAAAAGATTCTATTTTTGATTCCGATATCCCCGCAGCACAAAAACTAACCACTACTGTTCAGTTACACTCACACTCCTTGACAACGCCGATCTGATCTCACATTTCTCAATCTCTGTTGCTGTAAATTCAAGTATGTAGTTTATTTATCATATTTTTTTTATATAATTAGGTCTTGTTTATTATATTTTGTTGATGAAGAATCTGATTCACATAATTAGAGGGAATTTAGTACCTGTCAGGAGCTTGATTTGAATTTCTGTTTAGGCGCCGAGTAAACGAGTTCTGGTAGCGTTGAACAACAAGGAAAACGGGCGAAAGTCGCCTCTTTTTGCCTTGTAAATTTTTTTTAGATCAAAATGTTATCGCTACTAGTTAGTTGTATTGTTTAGGTACTCACTATGAAATGCCCCTTTTTGTACGCCTTTATAAGTTTTAGGGAGTTAAATTTGAACAAGTTATTAGTATAGCAGAAATGGTACTAACGACAAGGAAACGCCTGAATGTTGCCTCGTTTGCACCCTTAAGAATCTCTACCTGTCAACATTATTATTCTCTTATTTGGGAGTGTTTGTTTAAGCTTATGGGGTTGTTTGTTTTAGCTTATACTAACGTAAGCCCATTTCGGATTATATAACATAAGCCCCAATTTTGTGTCTTACTTGAACACTTATGGGCTTATATAAGTTTATTGTGACATATTAAGCTTATATAAGCCCACAAGTCTCCAAATAATCTTAAAAAAGTAGGATTTATGAAATATAAGCCGAAATATGGCTTATTTGAGGCTTATATAACATAAGCCTCAATTTTGTGGCTTATTTTGAGACTTAATGGCTTATATAAGTTTATCATGCTATAACAAACTTATATACACCCATAAATCTCCAAATAAGCCACAAAATTGAGGCTTATGTTATATAAGCCGAAATGAGCTTACGGTATATAAGCTAAACCAAACACCTGGCTTATGAGCTTATTTGTTTTTCGGCTTATATTTCATAAGCCCTATTTTTTCAGCTTATTTTGAAACTTCTGGGCTTATATGAGCTTATTGTAATTTGTAATATGATAAACTTATATTAGCCCATAAGTCTCAAAATAAGCCAGAAAATTGGGGCTTATGAAATATAAGCCTAAATCAAATTAGCTCTTAAGCACACATATTAGCATAAATAAACACCCCCTTATTTGTTTTGTTTTTTGTTGTTTAGTGATGTGAAAATAAGCTGTTAGTTTTCGACTTTTAGTTAGTGGAAAAGGCTGTGCGTTTATGTAAGTAACACGTTATTAAAGTTTATTGGCATTACTTTGGCTTACAAGTTGTAAACCGAACTGGGCTAGCATGGTTTCTATTGATCGGCCCAATTATTCTGTTTTGAATGATACTAGCTAGAGTCATTGCTGTTTGGTCATTTTCTTATCACATGTGTAGATATTAGTGTCTCGATGATATTAGGGGCGGAGCTAGAAAATGTTTCAGTATGTGAGTAAAGTTAAAATCGGTAATGGCTGCATACAAAAGTAGCAGGTTTAACTATGCGGAAATTATACTTAGATTACCCCTAGAAGTATATAAGTAAAAAGCTGTTAAGCTGGTTCAATTGAAACCGCTTAGGTGCATGTGGGCATTTGATCCCGCCACCTGACATAAACCAAAACCTGAAGTTTATATTATTTAAGCGATTCATTTTTTTGGGTTTGCATGATAACCATGTGCTACTTCTTTAGGGATTGTGATAGCTTATTTCCATCGGCACCTTCTCAAGAAAGTAGGATTAGTGTGATTAAGATAATGCCTAATAGTTCAGGTCATTACGTTTGTTCGATATCCGATGATGATGGGAGTCTTTTTATATATGATAGTAGTAGAATGGAGGTGGATGGAAATGTATTGCCAGAGACGGATGACCAAGAAATTCGAATGGATCTTACTGACGACTTGTTGCATATGGTATATATTGCTGATTATCTCATTTCTTATACATTTTGTTGCGTTATTCTTGGCGCAATGAGCTAAAAGCTGATGATCATCATTATGGCTTGCTAGGTCTTGTCTTTCTTGGATCAGGATAATCTTTGTAGAGCAGCAAAGGTTTGCAGGCAGTGGCGCGTAGCTAGTGCGCATGAAGATTTCTGGAGGTCCTTGAACTTTGAGAACAGGAACATTTCTCCACAACAATGTAAGGCGACTTTATTCATTTTCAGTTATTTATCTATGTAAGGCGTCAAGCTTATAATGTCTGCTACTTCAGTTGAGGAAATGGTCATCCCCTTTTTCTAGGCTAAGCTAGATAGGCTTTTCATTACTCTATAACTCAAGATAATTAATTTAGACGAGTGTGTTCATATGCATTGAAATAGAAGTATATTTTTATTTGGATGAAGCTGAATATATAATAGTTACTAGTGTACAACAACTGTCAAAGTTCCTGACTCCCTGCTATAAATTCAGATGATAGGTAGTTGGGAAGTCTGGCTTTTATTTTCTAAGCAAAGTCAAATGCAGATTTTTAAAGGGACATGCTACTGCTGAGAGCGTGAACCATTTACATGGATAAAACACATTGAAAAAAGGATTGTTGATGTTGGGGTATTTGTTACAAATATGTGTGCTCATCTGGAAATAATAGCTGTACGCTATGCCAGGCCTTTGACTGTCTATAAATGGCCAGTTGTGTATCAGTGTATGTAGTAAGTTTACTGAGGCATGTGGCAGTATACTTATCAGTACCTTGGATTCCTTGCTCGACTGTACATTAGGCGAGCATTCAGTTTCACATTGTGTCAACTTTTCATAGCTATGTGCTATACTCATGCTTTTGGCTGGTGATGGGAGTATTTTGCACTAGGTCTATTGGCGCTAACTGTTAGTCATGTAAAGTTGTAGATTGACATTGACCTTTAAAGCTGTATGATTTAGTTTATAAGTGTGAAATGCTTTTTCCTTCTTTTTGAAGTAATCGTCAGTCTTAATATTGCTGAACTCCATTTGGACTACTGATGAATTATTGCATTCTAATTGCTGTAATGTGCTGGATTGTTATATCTGGATCATATACAGAAAAAAGGCGTATAAATGTGGAAACATCAAACACTGTTCTATTTCTTTTTGGTTACTTTTAAGCGTAAATATCTCTACCATGATAGTTTTGGTGGTTTTCTCTTCTATTCTTATACCTATTATCCTTATGGTGATCTATGGTACCAATTACCTATAAAAATACAATAATTAACAATGACATATATGTGGATGTTTGTTTAATGATGAAATAAATGTTTAAATATGGATATTCTTATCTAACTTTTGGAGACTAGAAGAAAGTCTTTAAATTGTAATTTTTTTTTTTTTAATTTTTTTTTTGAAAGGCAGCCTTATATTACCAAGAAACCCAGAAACAGTACAAAGGGTACCATCCTTTAATCAAGCAGATTAAAAGAGGCAGACCCAAAAATAAAGATACAAACAGAACGTCGGTTGACAACCGGAAAACAAACCATCAACAACTGAATCAGACCAGATCTGACCTACACGGGCATCCCCAACACACGAGACTAAACCTAAAAAAACTAACAGTTAATACCCTTCACACTATACTCTTTCTCGGATCAAAAAGCCACTTTTGACAGTCTATGTCTCTGTACTTCTTAGCTCTCCTTGTAGTCCACTCGAAACACTTTAATTGAATGTCTTGAACAATTTTGTTGACACTCATAACTTTACCCCTAAAAATACGCGCAGTAACCCAACACACAGCTTCCCAGATTTGATGCAAATGGAGGGGGAGAGTAACATTGCCCGCCATAGATAATCCCTCCTCAATTGAAAACATGACACCGTCCCCCACTTTCCACCATTGGAACACCTTCTCCCAGACACCTCTTGCTGAATCGCATGTGATCAAACAGTGGGTGTTTGATTCAACGGCGTTGTTACAATTGGGACAAAGAACCGAGTCAAGATCTATGCCCCTCTTGTCTAACTCTTCCCGGACCGGAAGTCTCCCCTTCAGAGCTCTCCATACGAATATATTCACTTTAATCGGCACTAACTTGTTCCTCATTGTCTCACGTTCGCCTGTCGCAGTATGGGAGAAATGCTCCTCAATCATTTCAGTAAGCTCCTTTACTTTGAAGATACCATCTTCGAAGATCTTCCACTCCCATTTGTCCCTGTCGCAATATGAAACAGTAACATTATGAAGTAAATTATTGATGTTTTCTAATTCCTGATGGACTCTCCCTCTAATGGCCCGCACCCAATCCCATTTCCAGACCCATTCCCCATTAATTAACTCCCTTTTATCCCTCACACTACTATCCTTATATTTATCTAAATGCCAGAGCCTAGGGAATCTATCACATAAATGTTGCCCTTCCACCCATCTATCAGACCAGAATCTGATGTCATTCCCGTCACCAAGTATCCCCACACATGATGATGAGAAATCAATACCAAACCCGTCTATATCATGACCCACCTTTACTATTTCCTTCCAAACCCCGCCCATTTTCGAACCACCCAAGCCCGGCCCATCCCCTAAAAGCCCATTACTCCCATGGATACTTTTAATCACCTTGACCCAAAGACTATCACTCTCATTCCTAAATCTCCACCACCATTTCCCAAGTAAAGCCATATTTTTTGCTCTAAGCGACCCAATGTTAAGACCCCCCATCCCATGAGAAGCAATAACCGTATCCCATATGTATAAATACTGTGACTTGATAAACACATGTCCAATCCTTGGCACCCAAGTAATGGATTATGATTTAAGAAATGACACTTAACAGATTTAAATCTTCTCTAAGTACTTTTTCGGTAATTGCAAGTCTGAATTTGTGAATCTCGTTTTTGAAGTTGAAAAAGGCTCCCGCTGTTATCACCAGGATAACATAATCACATGAAAAACATTTTTTTGTTTAAGTTCTAGGGTTAAGTGTCTGCTTTTTAGTTTTAAAGTGATCTTTTAATATAAGGGAAATTAAGGGGGTGTTTGTTTTAGCTTATATAGTGGGCTTATAAGCTTATTAGCTTATATAAGCTGAAACCAAGTGTTTGGTTAAGCTTATATAAATGGGCTTATAAGCTTATATGTGGGTGTTTTGGTAAGCCATAAAAGTGTGGCTTTTATATGAAATTGTTGGCTTATATAACAATAGCATATAAAAAGACTTTTATACCCTACATTTAATAACTATACTATTTAATACTCATGGACTTTTTTTGTCATTTAACTTATTAATTTTGATAAGCTAAACCAAACACTAAATTTGGGCTTATAAGCTTATTATATATAAGCCATAAATGGCTTATATAACATAAGCCTAACTCCCACTCATAAGCTTAACCAAACACCCCCTAAGACAAGAGTCTTATTTCTTAGCGACTTCTTATCAATTTTGGTTTTAATGAACAGTCTTGCAGAATGTTCAATTCTGATAGCACTGGCTATAGGTATCCTGCATACATATATTTCTCGGCATATAATGGAGTTCCCTGTCAATTACAGAATATTACTAATGTCAGTTTTTTTCAGTTGAAGATATGTGTCACCGATATCCTAATGCCACTCGAGTAAACATTATAGGATCACCTGCTATTCATGCACTTGCGATGCAAGCAGTGTCTTACTTGAGGTGACTAGTGTTCAATGCTTCATTACATTATGTGTATCTCTTCATTAAATGTTGTGTTAACTGGCTACACATCTTATTTCAGGAATCTTGAATTTTTAACTCTGGAGAAGGGGCAGTTAGGGGAGACATTTTTCGAAGCTTTAACTGATTGCACTACCTTAAAGAGTTTGATTGTGACTGATGCTATTCTTGGTGGCGGGATTCAGGAAATACCTGTTATCCATGATAGTTTAAGGCACATTCAGATTGTGAAATGCTGTGTGGTCCGTGTTTATGTCAGGTGATAATAATATAGCTTTAATAGCTACAGGTGGAGCTGTATATGGCTGCAAATTGATTTCGCTAAGAAAGTGGTCTTTGCAGGTGCCCCCAGCTTCAGACTTTATCCTTGAAGAGAAGCAGTATGGCACATGCTGCTCTGAGCTGCCCTCTTTTACGTGATCTTGATATAGCATCTTGTCATAATCTTCTCGATGTTGCAATTCGTTCAGCAGTGATGTTTTGTCCTCTGTTGGAGTCCTTGGACATGTCTAACTGTTCTTTGATTAGCGATGAGACATTACGTGGAATTTCATTAACTTGCGGCAATCTCCATAATCTGAACGCATCATACTGTCTCTCTCTTGAGGTAACTTCCATGGGTTAAAGGGAGAATGTTTATATTAATCTAAATCCTATCTAGTAATGAGTCCCCTTTTCAATATGCTGTATCGTAAGGGTTAAATTTCTCAAGTTCCACGTCTTCCGGAATCTAAGTCAATTGTTGTGTCCCATTATTCTCTCTGTTATACATCAGCGGTGATACATCATTGGTGATCACATGTAAAAAGAACCATACGACCTATAAACATGGAGCGGGTAGGCTCTATATTTAATTTTGGTTAGTTGTTAATACTTTTAATGTTGTGTTATACACTGGTACTAGGAACCAGAATGACATGTTGAATTGTTGATAGTCTAATACTGTGACAATCCTGATATTGCTCTAATTTGTTTTTTGGGATACTTGGTGTTTGTTTTATCTATCAAACTAAATCCTATATAATCTATAAAATATGCTGGTGGTGTTATATTCATAATATACTCTTGTTTTTTTTTGAAGTCTTTAAGGCTGCCAATGCTGACGGTTCTCAAGCTTCATAGCTGTGCCATAACTCCTGCTTCTATGGCTGCCATATCTCATAGCTATATGTTGGAGGTAAGAACCTACTTATTGCCTTAACTCTGACAGCTAATTATTTGCAACTTTAACTAATTTTTTAAAAACTTTTCGCCGCCCAGGTTCTGGAGCTCGATAATTGCAGTTTGTCGAGATCAGTACTTCTGGATCTTCATCGCTTACAGAATATCATACTTGTACACTGTTACACGTATAATACCCTTGATTAAATATTCTGTTAGCATTGTTACTTTCAGTTGCCTACCATGGTTGCAGATTTGTAGAGCTATATACTATACCAAGTGTTTTGTCAGAATCATTAATATATTGCTAATGTGGGTGCAGATTTGTGGAATTGAGTTTAAGAAGTTCCATGCTATCTTCCATCAAAATGTTTAACTGTCCTTCACTCCAGCGAATCAACATTGTATCAAACTCACTGCAAGTATGATTAGGCTGTATTTTTCGTTCTGGGTTCCTAGTTCATGTGATATTATCCTGAAATTTTGTTACATTTATGCAGAAGCTAGTTTTGCCGAAACAGGAAAGCTTGACCTCTTTAGAGCTGCAATGTCCGGGTCTACTAGAAGTTGACCTCACAGACTGTGAATCTCTGACAAATTCGGTCTGTGAAGTTTTTAGTGATGGAGGTGGATGCCCGATGCTCAAATCATTGATTCTTGATAACTGTGAGGTTTGTAAGCTACTTTTGATGCCGATAGAAACTTTTTATGAACATCTTGTAGATTGTACTATCTGACAGTTATTATTGCGGATCTCTATTATAGATGTGAGGAGAATGAAATAGTCTTTAGTGCGTAACTCCCCTTCTTTAATAGAGGTCGGGAAAAATAATGGGAGGATAATGTATTTTGGCGGTTTTAAAGCTTTAATTTGAGGTTTTCTAGTTATCATGAGCAAGTCATTTAGGTGGTGTTGTAATTTTCTAGATATTGGCCCTTCTGTCTGCATTTAACTTGTAAATGCCTGTGTTTCAGCTGCCCGTTAGCACTCTAGTTTCACTACTATATAGCATAATAAAGTGATAAGTAATTATGTTGTATTTCCTAAAGATTTGCATTTACTACACTGATTTGTGCTGCTTTTTTGATTGTATGTTCTTGGCGTCCCATGCGTTTCCTTATTCTTTGCTGCATTCAGTTTGGCGGTTGTGATTGTTTTACTTTTTTAGTGTTCCGTGTTATTCTATAGTTATTAGTCATTGATTTCTTCATTGGTTCAGAGCTTGACAGCTGTGGCATTCTCCAGCAAATCCTTAACTAGTCTTTCCGTTGCTGGCTGTCGTGCTATTACTTCTCTTCAACTAGCGTGCCCTTATCTTGAGCAAGTATCTTTGGACGGATGTGATCATCTTGAAAGAGCAACCTTTAGTCCAGTAAGTGCCAACAGCATATTATTTTCTACTTCATTATTGCTTCCTATCTGTAGTCTTTTTATGCCTGAATATAAGTTCCCCGTTATATTTCTCAAAAATTTATAATGTGAAAGATTTTTTTTTTAATCAAAAAGCACGTGCTCCATCAATTTTCCAGCTTCCTAACACAGTTGGAAACCACTATACGTGTTGCCTGAAGTAGTGGAATGGCTTACCAACACAGTTGAAAACAACTGTATATTTCTTCACTTACCATATATTAAGATAGCTTTCAATAGAATGTTTTGGCATTTCAATTGAGTTTTACTTCTTAAGGTATTCAACCACATATATTCTATTTTAGTAGGAAGAAAGGTTTTCGTACATTGTTTAGTCAAGAGAGGGGCTACCATAGTTGTTGAAACCGTGATAACACGTGTTAAATTGCAAATAAGTGGCTATCAACTATGTTCCAAGTTCTAGCTTGGTTCCTGAAGTCTATATATTAAGAGAAGACTGAAGTTCACAAGAAGTGTCACTTAGGAAATATGGTCCAAGCTGGTAGTCACTTACCATGCTTTGTAGAAATGCGGTCCTAAAGTAATGCATAGCACGGCAACCAATTTGTGCCATATAACTCTAATCCATTTTTAGCACTTTAAGCTTTTTCTTGATTTTATAACGGCCACGCCATATTAAAGCTTGGATTACAACTGGAATCTCTGTGTAGGCTGAACATGTAAATGTAGTTATCTTAATTTTGTTTCTGTGATAAAATAAACTATCTTTTGAACATTATAATTTTCAGTTACTATATCAAACAAAAGTTTTGAATCTCAGCACGTCTTTGTATTTAGCCAAAACAAGGAATGTTATTTCTAATTTTATTTATGTATTTGACTGTTTATGACTGATACTTTTTCCTGTTTACAACTGATGACTTTTCTCGCGTTTTTCATCTGCTAGGTTGGTCTTCAATCTCTTAATCTGGGAATATGTCCTAAACTTGATGTACTCAAGATTGACGCACCAACCATGGTGTTACTTGAACTGAAGGGGTGTGGTGTCTTATCAGAAGCCTTAATAAATTGCGCACTTTTAACATCGCTGGACGCTTCCTTTTGCAGGTCATGTGAATTTACTGCTCTCCCCCATATCTGTTAGCTGACTCTTTTCTTTCTATAGTTTATAATATGCTAATGTTTTGTAACCATATATGCAGCCATCTTAATGACGACTGCTTATCTGCAACTACTGCTTCATGTCCCCTGATTGAATCACTAATACTGATGTCATGCCCATCTGTTGGTTGTGATGGACTCATATCTCTTCGTCAACTTCCAAATTTGACATCACTCGATCTTTCCTACACCTTCTTAACACACTTGCAGCCTGTTTTCGATTCCTGTGTCCAGTTACAGGTGAGCATTATTATTGAAATCATGAAATGTTTGCTTCTATAATCTACTCTTGCAGTTACTAGTGTTCAATGTTTTGCATTTGGTATTTATTTTTATGTTCATGATCTTCGGCCTACTAATAATCTTCTTGGATTTTGTGAAGGTCTTAAAATTGCAGGCATGCAAGTATCTCACTGACGCGTCACTTGAACCTCTGTATAAAGATGGTGCTCTTCCTACTCTCCGTGAATTAGACTTGTCATATGGGAGCTTGTGCCAGGCTTCCATAGAGGAGCTTCTCGCTTGCTGTACTCATTTAACTCATGTGAATTTGAATGGCTGTGTGAATATGCATGATCTGAATTGGAGTTATAGTGTTGCTCATCCGTATGTATCTATCATGCCTTCTGAAGATGATTCTCCGCCCTTTCATGCGGAGCAACCTCAACGTTTTTTACAATATCTTAACTGTGTTGGTTGTCTAAATATCAAGAAAGTACTCATCTCTTCAGCTGCCCATTTTTCTCATCTTTCGTCATTAAATATGTCACTATCCGCAAATTTGAAAGAGGTCGACGTGGCCTGTATTAATTTGTGCTTTCTCAATCTGAGGTAACATACCATCCCCTTGAATTTCTGGTATCCTATGGATTGTGTGCTCAAATTCTAACATAAATTCATAAATTTGTGTTTGCTAACTCAGCAATTGTAGCTCATTGGAAATCTTGAAGCTTGACTGCCCAAGATTAACTAGTCTCTTTCTCCAGGTATGCATGCTTCCGTCTTTTTCTTGCATCATCGCTTAATTTTCAAATGATAACCTGAATACTGAAAAGACGTAACACGTTTGTCTTCTTTACGGTATCGGTCAGTCTGGATGACAAGAAATTTGGACATAGAGACCTTTAAAAATGATGGTACCATAAGTTTAGCAAGCAATGTAGCTATTGTTTTTTCCCTGACTTTAAAGAAAACGTATGTTGGTTTGGCCTGATATACCTATATATTTTGTGATAAACCAAAGCTACAAAAACTTGTCGATCGCAACCAATCTCACAGTTAATTTTGCTAGGATATTTTGTTAAAAGTCACATTCATTTTCCAGAATCTTAAGTATTAAAATATTATTATTTGCCCTTCCTAACTCTTTTAACCTTTTTTTTTCAACTAGTCTTGCATTATTAGTGAAGAAGCTGTTGAATTTGCCATATCACAGTGTAGCATGCTCGAGACTCTGGATGTACGCTTTTGTCAAAAGGTGAGTTCATTTATAAAGCTTTGATATTGTTGTTGAAAGTATACATTGTTTCATCTCTTTTGTGGAAAGTTTAAACCCCTGAACAGTTCTTTTCTTCTGCAACTGCAATAGATAAGCCCAGCGGGTATGGGAAGATTAAGGACCGCCTGCCCTCGCTTGAAACGCATATTTAGCAGCTTGGTGCCAGTTTGATTCATGTACGACTCAGCCGGACGAACACTCGACTTATCACATACATTCCTAAATGTTATATCGTTAGGTGTCGTCACTGTTCCATATAGAGTGTATAAAAACTTTATTGTGATGCATATCTTATAGTGCTATAATGATCGTTACAGTATAGAATTACCATTTAACGATTATAAACCTGGAATTTCACTTGAGCCACCTAGTTCAAGCAGAAATCAAAGTTCCACTAAAATAAGAATAGTTGGTCAATCTTTGTAAAGAGCTCACATATCGATCATAGTTTTAGAACTGGAACGATCCTGTCAGATTGAATATTGCGTCAACTCTTTTCGCAAATAGCTTTACCTTTGCAGTTAGGGGTTTGTGGTACATAAAATGAAATAGCATGAACTGGAACCCAGAACCAGAAACAGTAAATTCATAATTAGTCTATATGCAAAACTAAGAAATGTTGTGGTTCCCTGTTTGAGACTTCACGGATTATCCACTGCAAGAGTTCAGAGTTCCGCGCCTGTTATGTACATTGGCTAATTTATTTATGAAGTTAACTCGACGTTCGTTGTCGTTTGTTAGACTTAAAAGACTAGTAATACATTGTGTAAAGTTCACAAAATAAAATGATTGGAAATATTTATGAGGATCATTCTTGTGAATTGGTTATTTACTAGTGTACAAGCTAACTAGGAATAAATGGAGATCATCATTGGTTTTTGTATGGGTGTAGAAAAATTTTGAAGGGGACCAATACGTGTTCCTCAAATGTAAAAATGCATAAGATTAATTTTTGTATCTTATTTATTGGATAGCATCATGGCTCTGTCGGTGAATGTTGCACATCAACAGAAGAAACTCTAGGAACGTACAATTAGCTTATTCACCTTATATAGCAAACAATAAAACTCTACAACATGCTCTGCTATTTCCAATTTGATTCTTCTCTTGCTACTGTACTTCGCATTTTAGAGCATTAACTTGCCAGACCCCCCATTCATGAATTGTTCAGAGTGTTTCTTTTTCTTTTAGAACCGTTTAATAAGTGCGTCTAACTTTTTGTTCATCTTAGTGATAAAGGCTAGCTGTTATTAAAAGTGTTTGGTAGATTAACTGTTGATTGTATAATTAAAATATAAAATAAATTAAATGACATATTTAAATAAATTATAATATAATTAGAGGGTATATCAGTAATTTATAACTTGCTCTTGACAATTTAAAAAGCTGTATGAATCAATTTTTTATTTAAGAGCTACTTGTTTAAAATAAAAAACTAAAAGCTCTAAAAAAATTGTTACACCAAACAAAGCTATCAAATTATTTTTTTAACAAAAAAACTAACAACTTTAAAAAAGTTTTAAAATAGCTCTTATCAAACAAACCCTAAAAATCTAATTAAATGGCTCAAGTATAACCACTTAATTTAGTAAAACACTAGATATCGAGTGAGTTATTGAACGTTGTTATACCAAAAATTGTTATTCTCTCGGTTTGTTTTTTTTTTCTTTCATTATTAGGGCAACTCATGAGTCATGACATTACATGTAACCACAAAACATGCAAAAAGCAACAAATAAATAACCAGATGGTTTTGCTGGTAATTTTGGTGTAATGCCTTATAACGCGATGGGAGTGTGGTGTCTTGTATAAGTTGTCTATTTCTATAAATATGGGTATTTTATAATATTTTTCAAAAAAGAATAGGTATTTTTTTTCAATTTTTTATTATTGATTGCTAAACGAGCGCCTAAATAAGAAACTAAATAGGCTTAATGAGCACATATGTAAAATACTAATTATGTTACTTGACGAATTTTATATATTTAATTTTTTTATCCTGACTTTCAAACAAGTATTTTTATTTTTTTTCTCCGTTTTTATATGGTTTTTCCCTTTTTAGCTTGCGACCATTTAGTCTGTCCGTTTCGCCAGTGCCCGTTTAATCCGCCCCCGTTTAACCCATCACCCGTTTAACCCACCGCCCATACCCGCCCGTTTTGACACCTCTAGTGTCAAGCTATATGGATTAAAGCATCCTTCTAACTAAATATTTAGCTCAAGCAATCAATATTTGGATCGAGCTGACAGAGCCTCAATAATTTTTATATAGTTGCATTTGAGCTTGAGTTTATTAACTTTATGATATTTTGGCAAAAAATATTTTTTTCCTATTTTTAATGAAATTTAATCTTAAATACTGAATTGTTAGGGTTAATCTCTTAGCATGTAAGAAAAAAAAGATACAAATGGTAAAAATTCTTAAATAGTGTGAATGGCTTTTTGAAATGGTAAAAATTCTTTCTCTAAGCTAATATTCGAGTTGCTATAAGAAGAGAGGGAAATTGTTGCGTTTTTGTATATTTTTAAAAAAACTAATTGTTTATAGCTGTTTGAAATTTTTACAATTTTTTTTCAAAACTTAACCTCTTAGAACTCTATAAAACTCTTATCATCATCCATTTTTTATCACTTCTATTATATTTTCTATTTCACAAATATATTATTTTTTCAATCTAATATGGATCCAAACACTCTTAGCACCTACGATCTCTACGATTCATAATTTCAAAGCGAAGCAAAACGATATATTCAGAGGTAATAGGATTACGCGAAATACTTAGCTTTGTATAATGAACAACATGGGGGTTTAGGATCGGAATCGAGATCAAGTACGAAGTTCTCGCGTAGATACATACCGCGTGAAAGAGAAGAGGCGGAACACCGTCTACTCGAAGACTATTTTGGTGAAGACGAGACACCTCCTAAATACCCGGAAGAGAAGTTTCGGCGAAAGTATTATATAAGTTCTAAATTTTTTAAAAGAATTCTCAATGATATTTTAATGTGTTACTAGCAGGGTACTCGCGCGTTGCGGTTGCGGGTATACTGAAACTAAAGTCTATGAGCACAATATTTATGATTTTACATATTTTTCAATAATAATTTTACGAATAATCATGAAAGTTTTAAATTGGAATAACTTTAGGCAATAATAAACCATTTCATATAAAAATACTATTACAAGATTGTGATGATTGATAATGAGAGATATTTGCTAATCTCTGTAACATTCATCACAATATTAACGTGTAAATAATCTTTGTAGTTTTTATGTTTACACATTTTTATACATTTGATACCCTTAAAATCTTCATACTCTCATATGTACGATTAAATCGAGTTAATTAGCAAAATGATTTGCATTTCACTAAATTTGAATTAAAATATATACATAAACGATATATGTTATGAATATGCAAATTTATAAAATTTAAATGGTTCAAAATAAAACACATATTTGATAGTAAACTTATATTAGTGAACAATTTAAATAATTGTATGTAAAAATTACTACATGTTGCATATTAATTTGTATTCATTTTGTCATTAAATGTGTATTGCTCATCAATTAGTACAAAAATAAATTATGAAGTTTTGGTGTTGTAAAAGTTTGTACTAAAAGCTTGCATACCATTTAAAATTTTAGAAAAAGGTTGCGCGTAATACAAGTTTATGTGCTGTTAGAAAAGGGTAGTACATGTTTATGTAATCGGTTTCAATAGGTTCTCTCCGATTCGTCTTCTGACGGTTTTATTGGGTATTCGAACCGATTGTGACTCTGGTTCCTAGTTGAACCCGTTGGTTTGTTTCAGTTTTCAAAACTATGTACACCATTATGTTATGTAAACAACATATGTACGATTATGTCAATATATGTTTTTTATTATTGTAGAATGTGAATATATAATTATATTTTTAAGTAATGAGGTGTATTAATTATATATTAATTAGCATTAATTATTTTTATTTTTAAATATATATTAATTATTATGTATTAACTAGTTTTAATATTAGTATTAAATCATATTTTGATTGATTTTTAATTATATTTATATAATTGTACATTATGTATATTGTTACAAATTGATTTTTAATTATATTTATATAATTGTACATTATGTATGTAGAATAGATATGGTTCCCCGTTATTTACTGATGAACTTGCAGGACAACTCGGGAATGTCTTTTTCAGGTAAACACTCATGTATACCAAAAAAGTTAGTATTATTTAGCTGACAATATTTATGTTGGATGATTTACGTTTGTCAAAACCTTTTAGGTTGCGAGGGACGAAGAAACTTTGAGGTTTAAAAGAGTTTAAGAATGGCTCAAAAAGATATTGAACGAGCTTTCGATGTGTTACAAGGTCGTTGGGACATCATACGACAACCTGCACATGCTTATGAAATAAACCGATTGAGAAAAATCATGTATTGTTGTATAATATTACATAACACGATATTGGTAGATGAAAAATTCGCACTGGATTTGAAGGATATATTTGTTAATTCAGAACCGAACATGGTTCGAACTTAGATTGAACGATACGAAGCACATGAGAGAAGATCCAAAGAACTTTCAGGCCAAAGTGTGCACCACGAACTTCGACAAGACCTCGTGGAGCATCAAACCAACCTCTATGAATGATTTGTAGTGTTTAATTTGATTTCGTTGTATGCAATGTTTTTTAATTTCGTGTAATATTTTTTGAGTGAATAAATTCTTTTATTAATTATAAAGTTTATTTATATATTTTATTTATATATATATATATTTAAATTATATAATGATATTAAAAAAATATGACATTATTTTTAATAATAGCTTATCACTTTTCAAAAAAATACTTAAAAAATTAAGTCTTAATCATTTTTTACCATCGCTTGGGCTGGTGGGAGTGGACATGATCCCACTTGTGAGTTTGAAACCTGCTCGTGAGTACCCATTCCTTCACTATAACTCGTGCGCGAGAATGTGTCCCAGAGTAAAAAATAAGGGCATACTCACCCTGGGTGAGTTAAACTTTGTGGGCCCAAGTGTTTTTATTTTGTGGGTTAGGTTTATTTGTGAGTGTTTTTGTGAGCGAAGTGTGTTTAAATAATAAAAAATAGGTATGAAAGGTGAGTTGTAGTGAGTTTGGGTGAGTGTCATTACCTCATGTGGGGAGTTTGGGTGAGTTGTAGTGAGTTTGTTAAAAAGCTGATGTGGCGCAGACGTGGCGGTGAGTGGGTTTCTTACCACTCCCACCAGCCTTAGGCTAGTGGGAGTGGGAGATATCCCACGAGCGACATAGCATAAGCCACGCGCAGCCCCCATTCCCCCAACCAAAGTCGCGCGTGAGTTTGTCAAAAAAAAAAACAGGGTCAGACTCACCCTGGGTGAGTTATAATATTGTGGGACCCTCTTCTATATAATTTTTTAATCCCTTTTTTCTTCTTTAAATACTAAATTTTATCAGACAAAATTTTCACACACAGTTTTATTATTTTCACACACAATTTTTTGTATTTTCAAACCCAATTTCTAAATCACAAAATGGCATTCTCTTTTCCACACACTAATGACGAGATTAAGGCTCTGCTTCAGAAACAAATAAATCAACAACAACGTCGCCAGGATGCGCTTAAGTGGTTAGCTGAAAATTTCTATGCCGCGTACGAAGCTAATACGACATTGCGCACGGCATGTGAGAAATGTCGTGATCTTTCCCCACAGAAACGTCATTTAATCGACACGTATCTAAATAATCAAATTGATACCGATTTCAACATCTGCGGATCTTTGTTTAGAAAGTCGGCAAAATTGGAGGCTCGAATTCAGAAAAATACTGAATGGCTGAATAACTTGGGTTCTTCATCTCAAACTCATATCGGTTCTTCATCCCGATCTAAAACAACTCATATCGGTTCTTCGTTACAACAACATCGACGCTGAAATGTGTCTCCCGATCTACCCTTTCTAATTGAAAATGATCAAAAAGTGTTGAGAGAAACTCTGAAAGAAGAAGAAAGGGAACGAAGCGAGCCGGAGGCACAAATTATGGCGGAAGAAGATGAAGAAGAAACAATACGTTGGGAGTTACCTGGTCAGTTTTCGGATTCGAATCCAGGAACTGACTAATCGTATTATGTATTTTTATTTTATCTATTTTGTATTGTATTTCCTTTCGTATTGTATTCGAATTCCAGTATTTTAACTTTTATCCCTTTTTATTTAACATTATTATATTTATGTTTTTTTTAAGAGTAAATTACATCGTTCGTCCCTATGGTTTGGACCAAATCACTAATTGAGTCCTTATCTTTTTTTTATTGCTTGATTGATCCTTAATTTTGAAACTATGCACACCGTTAATCCCAATTGCCAAATTGAGTTAACTGTGCCCGTTAGCCCATGAAACCTCAAGGATAATTTCGTCTTTTCATATTTCACAAAGATGAGGCATATAATTTACTCTTTGTCTTAGTTCTTTATCTTTTTAATTCTTATTCTTTTTTTTCTTTTCTTCTCTTCATCTTTTTTTTCCACACAACCACCTCATCACATGAATTACACCGAGACTTCTACTTCACTTTAAAAAAATTGATAAAAATAACTATCATCGGCCGCCACCAACAATCGTTGCACACGACCCACCAACCTCAATTTCCGGTCTTATACCGAGATCTGTGCAGATCTGGGATGTGTTTTGTTTCGGTTTCGGGCATATATGGTACACCGCAACCATGGTTCGAAGTGATATGGTGGTACAGATCTGGGTTGCACATGGTTTTAAGCAATAGAGAAGGAAATACAAATTGGACACCATCTCTAGTATAAGTGGTTATGCTGATTGTTGGTAGTGTCGTGATGTGAATGACGTTTGTGGATGATGGTTGATGGTTTTCTATCATGGGTTATCATGTGTCATCAAATGTAGGTTGTATAGTGGTCTCTAAATTTGTGGTCGGATGATTTCCTGGTGGTTTTTGCCAGAGTGAATGCGCGGGCAGCCATGGATGGAGCATACCGTGTGATAACGGTACATGAAGACTTTCAATGAGATACATGAAGATGTTTTTTAAACTTTATATAAAGATGAGATTGATTATAACGAGATGTAGAATTTGTTTATGTTTATATATTATGTTCAGATTCTGTTTTAAAAGACGATGACTTATGTTGATGGTTCAGATCTTGTTTTAAAAGAGATTGGTAATGATGAAATTTTATTTATCTAATAGATTCGGTTAGAAATGTGTAAAAGACTATTATACCCTCATGTGCCTTGCACATGAGGTGATATAACGGGCCAAGATAACTGAATTGGACGATAAGGATTAACGGTGTGCATAGTTTCAAAATTAAGGATTAATCAAGCAACAAAAAAAAGATAAGGACTCAATCAGTGATTTGGACCAAACCACAGGGATGAACGGCGTAATTTACTCTTTTTTAAATGTTGTTTTAATATTTCCTATGTATCGTCTTTTAATTTCGTATTGTGTTTTTATTTTCTATGTATCTGTATTTTAATAAAATGTATGAATAAAAAATGTTTAATAAAAAAGTAGGGATGATGTGTAGTGAGTTGTAGTGAGTTTGAGTGAGTGTCATTATCTCCTGTGAAGAGTTTAGATGAGTTTGGATAAGTTTGTTAAAAAATTGAGTTGACGATGAGTGACTTATATGCCACTCGCACCAGCTTTACGTAAGAACATTTTTGTTATAACATGACACAAACCTACTGCTCTTTTAGGCTGGTGGGAGTGGCACCATAGCCACTCGTGAGTTCACTCAACTCACCCACAGCCCTCACCCCCACCCCCAAACCCGCGCGCGAGTAAGTCACCCAAAAAAAAAAAACAGGGGCTAACTCACCAGCGTGAGTTTATTCTTGTGGGCCCAAATATTTTTTATTTTTTTGTTTAGGTTTATTATTGGGTGTTTTTTGTGAGTGGTGTGTTTTTAAATAATAAAAAAATAAGTATGAAAGGTGATGTGAAGTGAGTTTGGGTGAGTGCTATTACCTCATGTGGTGAGTTTGGGTAAATTTTGATGAGTTTGATAAAAAACTGACGTGGCGCTGAAGTGGAGGTGAGTGGGTTTCACCCCACTCCCACTAGTGTTAGGTCTAAGATGATATTGTTTGTTACTACGTGTCTGTATTTGACAACGTGGTTTGAGTCGGGGTTTATAATTACATAATTAAAAATAGAACAGATTAGTAAACTCAGCATATAAATGCATATCATCATATGGCGAATGCTTTTAAAAGCTCAAGCTACATGTGCATTTTTCTTGTCAAACTTTTTGATAATTGACATCCTTTAATAAATTAAGAATCAAGGTACAACCAAGAAAATTGTAAAGAACGTGAAGCTTAGCGTAAAAGAGGAAGGTACCACAACGAATCAACCTCGTCGAGTATATATGACCTGCTCGCCGTGGTTATTCGTCACACCCACCCACCTTTATTCGCCGAGTGGATTTCGCTTTTGTGAAATGTGAACGACGAGAAGCATGGGTAAAAACTAGCCGTTGCATTTTGTAACGGTAATATTTTAAATAATTTTTTTTATACAACTAATATATATATTATATTTTTTTTTCCATTTTAACACACAATTTCTTCCAAAATCTCTTCTAAATCACTAAAAAAAATGTCTAACATACCTAATAATCAATACCCACAACTCAACTTTACCGGCTTTTCAACACTAGCACCCCGTCGACAACATCGTCAAACCCGTCTACACCGTCATCACAAAACTCCGTTGCAACTTCTTTCGGCTTCGCACAGTTTCAAACCGGCACCCCACAATTTCATTCCGGCTCTCAATTTCCATCCGGCTCTCAATTTCCATCCGGCTATCAACTTTCATCCGGCTCTCAATTTTCATCTGGCTCCCAATTCTCGTACCCTCCTATTCCTCCAAACTATTTCCCTCAAATGACCCCGAACAAATTTACCACCAACAACAGTACTACCTTCAACAAGCACAGTTTCAAAGCCAACAAAATGTTCCCGAAACACAATTCAAAGTTCCGACCTCACGAACACCAACCAAAAAAGGTAAAACCAAAAAAACCAAAGCCAAAAAATCACAAGTTGTTGATTTAGATGCCAATGAGGATGACAGAGAATTTGTTGATGCTCCGACTCAGGCACCGGTACGTTGGAGTAAAGAAGAAGAGGAATTACTAGCCAGATCTTGGTTTGGTGTTTCTGAAAATGTTGACATTGGGAGCGACCAAAATGAAGATTGTTTATGGAATAATATTGTTCGAGATTTCAACAGTAAAAACAACCGGTATGCACCGTACAAAAAACATGATTACCGGAAAATGGGGTCGGATGCATCCGGATTGCCAAAAGTTTCAAGCGATGTACGTAGGAGTAGACCGTAGGAGTGGGATGAATGATGAGGATGTTTACCAAGCTGCAAAAGATGAATTTTTAGTAGCCTTTAATGGAAAAAGATCTGTTTACAATCACGCGTGGAAGATTCTTAAAGAACACCCGAAGTTTGCAGGTGCAAAAGTTGTTCATGCGGATGATCACACTGAAATATTCGGTCCTGATGAACGTCCTCGACCCGAGGGAAAATCTCGACCCTCTAAGAAGTCAAGATCTGAGTCAAGTGAGAGCACCGGAGGATCGTCGGGGTCATCGAAGGCAGAACTGTCAAATGCAATGCATCAAAAATTTATCAAGCAACAGACACTCGCAGACAGGCAAATCGAGTTGACCGACTTCCAATTTCTCACGGTTGATTACGAGTCAATGCCGGAACCAAAGAGGACGTACGTGCGTCGAAAACAAGAGCAAATCATGGCCCAATACCCTCACCCGGAGGAGTAGTTTATTTTAGTTGTTCGTTTTTTTTTTCGTGTAATTTTTTTTCTCCGTATTTGTAATTTTTATTTCCGTATTTGTAATGTTTTATATGAGTGAAATAAATTTTAGTTTGTGTAAAAATGAAAAAAGAAAAAGAAAAGATAGTGGTGGGGCCCAAGTGATGAGGGATTGAGTGTGTTGTGAGTGAGGGGTATTTTTGGTTAGTTGTATTGGTGTGATGTGGCGCTGAATTGACAGCTGACTAGGCAAAATTTTGAGAGGTTGCCTTATTGTGACACCCTACGTCTAAAGACGACGCCTCAATCTGTTTCGTAACGTAAATGTTACGATTCACGTTATATCCCATTATAAGGCGCGCTATAACGCGCTATTTAAAACCACGAGTACAACTAATTATTTATCGTTTGACATAAATTTTTTATAATCAACAAAGTTTCACTTGTTGCTTCTTTTTCTTTAATTTCACTTCTTTAGAAAAGTTTAGTGCTTAACCTAGACTAGAGCAATCTTTGATGAAAGAATATTCATGAAGTGTAGTGTCTCACTACTAGCAAAGTAGCAAAGACATTATTGGATACCAAAAATAGTTTTGTTTTATTATTTGAGGTTTTGGGCCAAGAAACCTTAAATAGAGCCATTGAATGGGCACGTGACAGAGAACAATTGCCGTTGGATTGGATAGGAGGAGCTTTCACATTTCTACAATCTACATACGTCACGCACGTGATCAAACGGGTCCACGATTGCCATTTCCCGTTATGTTATCCGTCATATAATAATTATAAAGTATTAATTATATATTTAAAAAATAAATTGTTAAAAGTTGAAATATTTTAATGAAAAAATTTATCTTAAATCAAATAGCTTGTTTCGTGAGTTTCCAAAGATCTCATTCTTTTTTTTTTTTTTTTTTTTTTTAACGGCACCTTAATCTGGCTTCGTACTAAGGAGGAAAATCATGGATTCTTGTCCTTTGCAAGACTTGAATCCATGACTAAACTCTCTCCCCAAGCTCCAGGAGGAGCCCAGATGACCAACTGCTCTAGAGCAGTTGGTTTCAAGAACTCATTTAATACTTCTTATTTCAATCGCCAGATTACTGGTTCATTTTAAACCCGAAAAATCTAACCGTATTTTGATATAATCAGTTTTAATTTGTCCTGTTTATCGAATCTGGTTGAACTGATCAAATCAAACTTGGTTTCAAAATATTGTGTTTAATCCCAAATGTTCAAACTTATATTATTTTTCGTGTATAATCTATACATTTTTTGTATCACTACAATTATCTGCCGCCATAAAACCTCGTTGCTATGCATATGTACTCATCTAGTTGTATCAAACGACGGTTGACGCGATCATACGTTTCGATTGAGCATACTATAAAGACCTCTCCCAGCTCACTCAAAAGTATAAAAAGAGGTACAAAAGATTCTTTTTATACTACTCCTGATTCAGTTTAACACTGTTTTTATCAGTTTTGTTCCGCATTTTTTGTCAGTTTAATAATTTTGATTTGTCAAACGTTATATTTTTCATTTCATACTTTCAGTTTCATAATTTTATAACAAAAACACCATTACAAAAATATATATAAAAATAATAAAATGAAATAAAAAATGTAAAATTTTAAAAGAGGTACGAGTGGTGTTTTAGAGGGGGTCTTAATACCCTAGTCCATATGCAAAACAATTAAAGGATCTCCATTAACAATTATACATGATATTCAAATGTTCGTGCATATGGGCGTTAAGCCGTATTTATGTGATCGCAAAGCCAAACCCAAATGGAAGGTGGCATAGGCGAGTTGCAGCAGTCGATACCCCATGGAACGAAAGCAAAGGCAATTATCAAAGACAACAATATGACCTCGGGAATGGGCAGACTATCCTATTATGTAGAAACTCCTTTTAGTCATCGGTCCAAAGAGGAAGCTAAGCGTGATCCAGGTTTTAAGGGTCATTGTCCCCAAGGCACTACACTGGCCTAAGTATTACTCCTGAGGCACAACAGTGACCTACACTCAGGTACATTGGTCGGGGTGTTATAAATACGTAAGTGCATTTAATACAAGCCAACTAATCTCTTCGCATTCAATTCAGTCCATTCCATAGCGTCCTGTCGTCTTTCCCCATATACTTATTTTGGCACTAGAGCTTGGTCTTGGTCTTACACCCGACGTGAGGCTAAGGTATGATATTCTTTGTTCAGGCTTGCTGAAAAGATTGTCTAGTAGACCGGAAGGAAGGTTCAAGCATACGGAGGTTTCGCATAATTTTACCTCAACAATTTGGCGCCATCCGTGGGACCCTAATTCCATCTGTCTAAGTGCTATAGAATGATGGGTTCTGAACCAACATCACTAGCAAGAAAAGCCTCAAAGAACATCAAAAAAATCTTACCAATAAATAAATCAAAGAGGGACATCTATCGGTCTTGAAGGAGTTATTGAAAGACCAAAGCAATTGCGACTATAACAAACCCTTGCTCATTGACTTCGATGAAGATGAAGAAGAGCGTGTGGGTGGAGGCGAAAGGTGCGATGACGGGAAAATGTTAGATAAAGGAAAGAACGTAGTTGTGGAGATGATTTAGCAAAGCCTTTCAAATTTGTTTTAAAATGCCCCCTACGTAAAAAAATAATTGAATTTTTATCCCCACATCACCAGATGTCCATAAATGTGAAGATTTATGAAGGAGTTGGTGACCGTGTGAATCATGTAAATCATTTAAAGGAATGGCGAACTGGGGAGAGTGGCCCGTTCCAGTCTCGTGTCACATGTTCGAGCGGACGCTAGCTATGAAGGCTAGAGCATGGTTCAATGAGCTTTACTCTGAAGCATCTATAATTGGGAATTTGGGATGACTTGGAGCAGAAGTTTCTGAACTGATTTGTAATGCAAAGGCAACGACAAACCTCAAAAGAACGCTTTTAGAAGCAATCGAAAGAGGGTAGATGGAACAGTTTTTCACCGGCAACATGGAGGGCATGCACCATAAGTGACACCATACCGCCCATCACTGAACAATGAGCAGAACAACTACGTCTCGAGGTACAATCGCATGGTCCTCATGAAGGAATCGTTGGTATGTACTCCGAAAGGAATATTGGCTAACGAGCACCAATTGCACCTACCACCTCCCTCGCCCACAATAGGAACCCCACAAAAGAGAGAACCTAAACATTACTGTGACTATCACGGAGAAAAAGGCCATCATACCAATTGTTAATGCAACCATGCCTAAAAACACTATTTATATTAACTAATCTTTCTTAGTTTTGATCATGATAAAGTGTAAAAACATTTATCGTCAAAAATAACCGTAAGACGAATTATTTAACGAACACTATCATTTAGGTAATAATCATTTAAGTCTTACACAAACATATCTTATACATGTTTAGTGATCATTAAAAGTTATCAACCTGAAAACTCATAGTTATTCAAAGTGACCAAATATTTTAATAAACTTTCTTTTTAAGAAAATGTTTTATTAAAATGAGAAATGGAAATTTGAATTAAGAATATTCCAAATGGTTACCGGATATTCCTTTTGAGGTAAAACTTCACCAGATGGATTTTCCTTCTAAAGGAAAAAAGGATCGGACTCTAGAATGTATGGTGCCTTATAGGTGCCAGCGGTTCCTTATTGATAAGGAACCGCGGCCAGACTAGCCGTTGGACCTTTTCTCTTATAAATAGTGGATTATTTCTCCATGTTCTATGAACCTTTTTGGACAAATTTATGCTTCTAAATCTCTTTTCTATCTTTCAATCATTAGTAAATGATCACTTAATTTATTAAGTATGTTTACTTATGATTATCTCCTTAATCCCCTTCTTCATATGTCTAAAGGGAATATCACATACTTGTGATGTGTTAAAGATGAAGCCTTGATGAAAATCATCCTTTCTATAGATCTAGTCATGTTCATCATATTTGTTCATTTGAGTCGTGTGTAAATCCAAGGTATATGTGTATACTTGGATGAGTCTTGTGTGTTAGTTCTAACTTAACTCTAAAGTGATGTAGTTGTTAGTGTGTTGTGTGTAAGTTCTCACTAAATTCGAAAGTGATGTAAGTGTGAGTATGAGTGTGTTAGTTCTCACTTAACTTGAAAGTGATGTGAGTGTGAGATGTTGGGAATTATTGTATAAGTACCAAGTACTGTTAGTATGTATTCCAAGTACCGTTAGTAGTAGCAAGTATTGTTAGTATTCATGCGGTACATGTAAGTACCGTTAGGCTTAATTGTAAGTACTGCTAGTATAGATAAGGACTGATATATTTGTTATGCAATGATGCCTAAAAACGTTACTTACATTTTTCGGTCTCACTTTGTTTTGATTACGACAATATATAAAAACAAGCATTTACGTAAACAACGAAAAACGAATTCTTGAGTTCAAGTTCTTTTCATTTCATCCATTATCACTTAAGGTATGAACAAACAAATTTTCAACCTAACTAAGTGATCAAGGATTTAATTTTTCTTAAAACTCACCTTTTATTAAATATGACAAAAAAATTTATTAAACTTTATTTTTAAGAAAATATTATTAAATTATAAATTTGAAAATGGCATATTCCATATGGTTTAGGAATATCCTTTGAGGATAAATAATCCACCAGATCTGACTACACCACTAAAAGACAAAAAAGGAGCGGAGTCTACTCTGGCGGTTCCTTAAATAGGTGTGCGTTTCCTTATTGATAAGGAACCGCGGGCACCTTTAAGGAACCGCGCCCAGAAAGAGCCGTTAGAACTTTGTCTTATAAATAGTGGACCATTCTTAGATTTTCTCTTCACCTCTTTTGCACATGAATTTCTAGATTCAAGCCACCTTCTTAAATAATTTAAATCCTTGGTTATTTGGTTGATTACTACTTGTTTAGAAGTGAATCTTTCTCCTCCCATCTCTTCCTCTCAAGTGCAAAGAGAAGAACACTTTTATCCTTGAAGTGTTGTATCTACCTCAAAGATCCATTGAAGATCAAACATTTATTTTCATTCTTGTTGTTGTGAAGATCTAAATAGTTGTGTCTATTTGGAAGTTGTGTATGTATATTGGTTAATACTTAGGCCTTAAAGTATATTGGTGTAGATTGCTCCTAGCTAAGATTAGGGCTCGACTTTTAGCTTAGAGTCGGAAATTGGTTAAGCGACGTGTACGGTTTCTCCACCTTAAGGAGCTTGTCGATTAGTGAACTCTCGAGTAAGGAGTACTCGAGGAGTGGATTATGAACGAGGAGTGGATTATGAACGAGGAGTGAACTTCGTTGCCGAACCACTATAAATCCTTGGTGTTTGGTTTGATCTTTCTTTTCCTTATCTCTTTACATTCTTTATTAATTACTTTCATATACTTGTGATTATTAGTTTAGTTGCACTATCCATTGTTCATATTATGTCTTAGAAGATTTCACATATTTGCTTAAGTCTAAGTCTTTGAAAAGGATTTTTGAAAACCCTTATTTAACAAGTAAATATAAGAAACTATTCACCCCCCCCCCACCCTTTTAGTTTCTACAATATCTTAGGTAAAGACATGTTCTAGTTAGTATAGGAGTATATCGTGTGTGATATACGTATCCCAATAGATTATTCTAGAGTTCCTTGTACTATAAAAGGAACATAGGGTCGTTGAGATGATTATACCTCAACACAAGTTTTACGATTAATAAAGAATCGAATAATTAGTAGAAATCTTTGTTCTTCTTAAGCTTTGATAAGTTAGATTTCGCATAACTTATCTAGGTTGAGTAAGAGTCTCTCTCTCGTGCTCTAGTTTTTTTACAAGCTATTAGTGCAATCCCTAACAGGATCTCAATCTATTCAAATGGATAAACAAGTGGTATCAGAGCTTGTTGAGAAACTCTAAATAAGAAGAACTAATCCAAACCTATAACCCCACTCTCACAAACAAAACTCATCATGTCTCAATAGGGTGATGAAAACCCTCACATAGAATATGTCATTCAGAATGGTGATCCTCTTCAGCCAGTTGAACCAGTTGCACCAGCTGTAGCAACATCAGAAGTTGAACCTAGAGCTCAATCATCTACACCTTATCCACATACCCTATCTTTTGTTAAACTCTCAATTCTCAACAAACGAAAACTATGAAACTTGGGCTATGCAAATGGAACACTTTTTGAATCATACATATTACACTTTGTGGGATGTCATTAAGAATGGGAACACACCAAAGCAAGTTACTTAGCTGATGGCACAATACAACTTCAGCCTGTTATAACTGCGGATGAGATCCAAGCTGATATTAGGGAAAGAAAGGCTAGAACCACTCTAGCCATGACACTTCAGAAGATATTATACCTAGTATTCATCATTACAAAGATGCCAAAACTATGTGGAATTCCATCAAGCTTAGAATGGGAGAAACGACAAATCTAAGAAGATGAAAAAACTGTGTTGAAACAAGAGTTTGATAGTTTTGCAATCTCTAGTGTAGAAGGGATTCATAAAGGCTATGGAAGATTCAATAAGTTGCTTATTTAGCTAGAAACTAATGGTGTTGTTGTCCCTCATGATGAAGCAAATCTTTAGTTTTTAAGAGGAGTTCCACAAGAATGGAAGGCTATGGCTATGCACTTCATTACAAGAGATTATTTAGATGTGACTCCATTTGATCATCTTTATAATAATCTTAGGGTCTATGAAGTTTATGTAAGAGGAACTAGTAATTCTATAACACCTTCAGCACCAAATCTTAACCTAGCTTTTGTATAAGAAGAGTCTAGCGGTACATACTACCAAGGTACCGCTAGTGATTCAACTTCCAATCCCAAGCCACAAGGAAGACCTCAATCATCATTCAATCATGAAGCTATTTTCTCCTTCTTTGCTAATAAAGATAATAGACCAAGGTTAACACTTGATGATCTATTATAAATGGATGATGCTGATATAGAAGATATGGATCTAAAGTGGCAAGCGATTATGGTGTCTATTAGATCAAACAGAATATATAAGAAGACTGGATATGGAGCCTCTAGGATATGAAAAATCAAAGGTGAAATAATAAAACTATGGAAAGAATGGACACTTTGCTAGGGAATGCAGACAGGAGAAGGCTGGAGGAAATCAAAGAAGCAACAACTCTCGAAGAAACATCAAGGAAAGTGGTTCAAAGAGTTCTAACATGAGTCCATTGAATGAAAAGGATGCCAAGGCTATGATCTCTGTAGATGGCACAGTCAACTGGACTCTAGCATAAGAGGATGAAGAACATGGTCTGATGGCATTCTCTCAGGGAGACAGTGAGGTACATCCTTGTTCTAAAGATTGTGTGCTTAAATTTAACAATCTTAAGTTAGAACTAGAGGATCAATATCAAAAGGTTAACACATATACTGTAGAAGTAAGTGCTTATAAACAGGGTGTTAATAAGTTAGAAGCTAACATAGTTTTGTATCAAAAGGCTCAACAAAACTATGAAATTAATATTAGAATTTTGTCTTTTCAACTAAAAGAGAAAGAAACGGCAATCCAAGCCTTTGAAAGACAACATTTAAAAGTTTCAATAGAAAATGAGATTTTAAAAACTAAGTTATCTAATGAAAAAGAAACAATTAAAAATTGGAAAAACTCTTCAAAGGGTATTGGAAAGCTATTGAATTCTCATATGGGTTATTATGACAAAACTAGGTTGGGGTATATGGATGAACAACCTGGGAAAATACTAACTGAAAATTATGTGTCAAATGGTATTTTTGACACTTCTAGTAGTGATAATGAGAATGTTCTTGAGAATGATAGATATGCAAAGGGAATGAAGGCAGTTCCCCCACCTTTGTCAGGAATATACATGCCCTCTAATAACTCTGTAGAGTTAGATGAGTCAAATGTTATGTATGGGAAACAGACTAAAATCTTAAGTAACTTAGATTCTGGCTCTATCAACTATACCTACTGCACCTCTGAGTCTAGTGTCTTGACCCAACCAGAACCTGCTGTGACCAAAAAGGTCATCTATCCACCTTTAATGAGCAGTTCTATTCCTGAAGATTATGTGTCACCATTTAGTTCTGCTCTCAAGCAGGTAAAAAATCATAGGAAGACAATGGATAAAGACCCAAAACATCATGGCAGTATTAAAAGGGGTGGTCTAGGTTTTGAAAACACTAGGACTAATTTACCTTATAGATATGTTATGAAAAGAAGATGATGTTTTCTGTCTGGTAGTTTGAGTCATTTTATTAAACGTTGTACTCTTCATGAGGACATAATTGCTAGAAAACAAGCTGCTAACAAGATTTCTATGAGAAACATTAAGAGAGGTGCACAGGGTAAATGGCAAACGGGACAAAGGGAAGTCAAACCAATGCGGGGTTATGCACAAAGAGTGAATAAAAAGAATGAGACCAATAAATATAGTCACCCTTATGCCAATAGGAACTTTGTTCCTAGAGCAAAACTGCTGAGATCTGGTTTAGCACCGTTGAGGTCAACCTCTGCAAGTACCGCCAGACCAGTGTCTGCACGTACCGCTAGACCAATATCTAGTAATTTTATACCAAAATAAGGTAACTCCAAGTCCTACACTCCGTTGAAGAACTTGTTTGACATCACTAAGGTGTACAAAGACAAGTTATATGCTCAGAAACCAAGACTAGTTCAAATGTGGGTGCCAAAAGGAAAAAAACCAAGTACTGCTGGATGTACCGCCAACACAAAAGTGGTACATGTGCCAGTTCAGAAAAGGGCCAAAGATATGACCTCTCCTTATACCTTTGATTGGCCAACCAGAACTATGACCTATAGAAGCACATGCAGTATCACATGCCAAACTACCTATATGACATTTAAGTATCTTGGCCCCACCAGAACCGAGCCTAATGTGGCCTGGGTCCCTGTTGAAAACTAATTTGTTTTCTTCTTGTACATGATCATCTAGCTATAAATTGAAGGATAAAGGAATCATGAATAGTGGATGTTCAAGGCACATGATAGGGAATAAGGACTATCTTGCTGAATTTGAAGAATTCATAGGAGGTTTAGTTGCTTTTGGAGAAAGTAATGGCAAAATTACTAGCAAAGGAAAGATAAACACAAGGAAATTAGAGTTTGAAGAAGTGTTCTTTGTAAAGGAGTTGAATTAATTCAACCCCTTTTCAGTATCACAGATGTTTGATAAAAAGAACAAGGTGTTGTTCATTGACACAGATTGCATGGTTGTTACACCAGACTTTGAGATGCGCAAAGAGTCACATATACTGCTCAAAGTACCAAGGCAAGAGAACATGTACACTTTCAATCTCCATATTATTGTTCCTACATGTGGTATTGCTTGATTATTAGCTAAGGATTCAGTTGATGAGTATAATATATGGCATATGAGGTTAGGTCATGTCAATTGACAAAATCTAAATAAACTTGTAAAGGGAAATCTCGTGAGAGGTCTACCTTCCAAGTCTTTTCAAAATGAGCTTACATGTGTTTCTTGTCAAAAGGTAAGAAACACAGGGCCTCTTGTAAGACCAAGACTGTCAACTTAGTGACTAAATCTTTACAGTTTTGGCATATGGACTATTTGGACTAAATTCTGTAAGGATTATGAGTCATAAGACCTTTTGCTTAGTTATCACTGATGATTTTAGCAGGTTTAGATGGATTTTCTTTATTGCAAATAAGAGTGAGACAAATGATTTGTTGGAAATACGTTTTTACGTATTTAGAAAGGATCGGTCACTCCAATGATATTGGGCTCGTGATCCAATATAGCCATATAGCCCACATGTAGGGTGGGCTATATATACCCCCTCCTAGCATGTTAGGAGGGGTTGGTCACTTTGTGTTCATACACATTTTAACTTAATCAACCTTTTCTTTCATTCTCTCCTTTCCCTCTCTTCTTTCTCTCTCTAAGTTCCTCATTTCCTATCCATCTCAATAGATAATTCATACAATGCCTAATCCTTAGAAAACACGATCCTACAATTGGTATCAGAGATTGGTTGATTCTTCGGATTGGCACGTTTTATCTATTGATTTGGTGGTAAAGTTTCCTTCTTGCACATTTTTTTTCTTTCGTCTATTTTTTTTCTTTAAGCTTACGTTGTTAAAATTTACTTTTATAAACTATTTGATAAAAATTTTATCAAATCTTTCTACTAATTTTCTCTTACTTTTAATCCATTTTTTTTATCCATTTTCAAAATTTTAATCCATTTTTATTAGTTTTTATACTTTTATGTTTTGTCTTTCTTTTTATTCAATTTCAATTTTAAAATTAAAGATATTATATCAGATTTAGTTATCTAATTTTAATCCATTTTTATTAGTTTTCACAGTTTTCTGTTTTGTCTTTCTTTTTCTGTTTTGTCTTTTTTATCAAAGTTTTGTATCGGAAAGTTTTTTTTCCCACATTCAGATGGATTCCTTGTTTGTCACATTCCGATAGATTGTTGCCTTATTCCGATCCGTATTCCGATCGTAACGTCCCAGGTTTGTACATCGATCGCAATAACCATAAGGTTCTACTTTGCGATCAAAGTATTCCGACACCCTTAATCCGACGTGGGTTGCGATTGTACTTTGCGATCGTGATTGCGACGGGTTAAAGGTAAATTGAGTCGAAACTCTGCCAAAATTTTTATAGAGACATTCTGATGGTTTATTGATATTGCGATGGCATAGTGAAAAGGTTGATATTGCGATGGAAAGTTCTAACTGTTTTGCGATGGAATACTGTATATTGCGATGGAGTTACATACATTGCGATGGTGAGTTTCTTTTGACATTACGATGGAAAAGTTTTTGTATATTGTGATGCATGTTTTAAGCATTGCGACACAAACCAAATAAAACTTAATCAAAAGGACTCAATCATTTTTTATCAAACTTCATAAAAGACTTAGACCCATCAACAGACCCTCGAACAAAAACACTCCTAGTCTCAACATCGACACACACCCAACTCGACACATACACAGATTTCGACCATACTCAAACACGACAAACAATCCCTCAACACACCCTCGACTCACAAACCCAAACACATCCAACACATCTCTCTCGACAGAAAACTGACTACACACAACACCCATTCTCGACTCGACCTCACACTCGACTCACTCTCTCAAACTCTCGAACCACAACCAACATCAAACACTCATCAAACCTTAAACAAACCCACTTAATTCTACAACCCACAACAGACACAGCAAACACACCTTCACCCTCACCCTCGACTTACCCTTACCCTCACCCTCGCACACTCACCCTCGACTCACCCTCACCCTCACCCTCGCACACTCACCCTCGACTCAAGTATACCACACCACAGACCCACGACAAACAAAAAGACTGATTTTTTTAAAAAAAAAACAAACAACAACAATAAGACACAAAAATTCACGATCTCACTTTTATTCAAAAGATTCATCGATCCAAAACCAGAAAATAAAACCAATTACACCTTACCCGAGACCCTCTTTACTTAGGATCTTGAAGATTTATCTTCGTGGTTCGTGATACCTTCTTGCGAGTCAATGATGACGAGTTGTTAACTATTAAAAGGGGGTTTCTTTTTCGAAGTAGTTTGGTGATTTCGTTTTATTTTATATGGGATTGAGATTGCTTATTAAGATAAGAAAGATAGTGATTTGGTTTCGATTAATCATGGTTGGATGGGATCATTTTGTTGCTGTGTAATAGATTGGGGATAACAGTTTTGATTTGCTGATTGTTGGGAGTAATCAAGAAAAGGGGGGGAGTATACGAGATGCAGGTTAGATTAGGGTGGTGAGTCAAAATAGGTTGTTTATTAATGAGAGAAGAAGATACCAGAGAAGATATCAGTGTTTGATTTATTTAACTATGAGAGTGATTAGGGGTGTTTGACCAGATTGGTTATATAGTTTCTTTTCAGGCGGAGTTAACAAAGCGTTTTTGTTTAGGAAGTGGTTTTCAAGCCACGTGGGGTTGTACTTGACACGTTTGAAATGTATGTGTTTAACATTGGGCAACTTGCTGGACGTGTATGTGTTTAACACATCTGAAATGGGCCACGGGTTTTAAAATTGCACAAGTGGGATCCAAGTTGAGCAGCAAACACTTTTTTGTCCATTTTTTTAGAATAGTATAAGTTTACAAGAGAAATATAATTGATCTAACGGGTGATATATTTAAATTTATACCCGAAAAATTGGGTTATTTGGACTCGAAGTGTATGACAATTGGGCTGCGATTTTAATTCCACTTGGCCTCAACTTTTACGTTTTAACAATTGGCCTCAATTTTTAAGTTATTTGTGTTTTTGCTAAGTTAAATCGAGTCGTGTCAAAGTAATCTAGTTAAATTAATTGTCGGGTCGTTTACTGGTTTAACCGAAGGTTGGTTTAATTAGTTTACGAGCTTTCTATTTGGAGTGAGCCGTGGTTGAATTGGACTCCGTTTTAATTTATCATCGTTTGACCCGATAACAATTTTTGAGCCGAGAAAAGAGACATATCATCTATCGAGGATTTTTAGAGTCATTTACGGATTTTTCGTTGGTTTGTAAAAACCCGAGACATCAAATTCTCGTCGAATTATACTTTCCCGTTGCCACTTACCTTTCATCAAACATCAATGGAATCGCTGAGTTTGACAGTTCACGAGGGAGAACTGCAACACATGCAACTCAAAGAGATCAAATTACGTCAAAAAACATTGGAAATCTTTAACGAGCTCAAGACACATCTTGCAATTCTCTATCCGCACAACATGACTGAACTTCCATTCACGATTCAAATGTTCTTTGGCAAAGAGGATAATTTCAACGAGAAGATTTTCAATAATTTGGATGAGTTACGGTTGCAACTTGAAAGGGAGACTCTTCATGAGGATAACGCGAAGATATGTATAGAAATCCTTCGCACATAGTTTAAGGATTTCTTTGCCTCAACAATGGTACCCCCTTTTGGTTAGTCGAATCCAATCCTTCACCAGCTTTTCAACAAGCATACGGGTTGCCAGACTGAAAACTTTAGAAGTGGCTTACTTAATCACATCAATATGCTTGCGAAGTGTATTGAGGTCAGGTTCGTTAATTACAACGAGATACAGTTGAAAAAGGGTCAGATTCAAAGAATCAAGGAGTCGTCTAAATCATTGCATGAAGCAATACCTCATGCACATGAACATGAGAGAGAGACACGCTTCAAGCTGTCGTCAAAAGATGACCAGATCTGCCTGGTGCAAGAAATAGGTGCCAATTTGGTAGCCACGAGAAGCAATGGCGAGGAATCAGGAGGAAAGCATGAAACGAGCAGCAAGTCACAAGCACCAACTGTTCAGGTACCAAGTTTCAATAATATACAACATGTTGAGCATTCTGAACCTAATTATGACAAACATGGGATGGAAAAGAGTGATAGAAATACCACTCCTGATTCATCCGATGTGAGTCATATATGGGGGAGAAAGTGTTCAAAATGCTAAACATCATGATAATTGTCTTATAACTGCTCCTTTGACTGCTTCTGATTCCAAGATTAGAGAGCTGGAAACGATTCTAGCTCAACAATCAAAAGATCTTGAGGATGCCAAATTAGAATTTTCCAAGAAAACGGATAAATTTGAAACATATTTTGAAAAACTTGAAAAGTCAAACGTTGTTCTTGAAAGAAAATTGGATCAAAAAGTTTTAGATTCTAAAGCTAAAAAGGATAATCTTTTGAAACAAATTAAGTTGCTTGAATCTAAGTTGCCATCTCAAGATGAATTGCTCAAAGAAAATGAGACCTTAAAAGCTCAAGTTCAGGAAAAGGCTTTTGCTATAGCTGCATTGAAAAACGAGTTAAGGAAAACTAGAGGACCTAGTATGGACACTAAGCTTGAAAAACCATCAATCTTGGGGAAACCGCCTACAAATCAGTTCGTCAGATAACCGACTGTCAGACAACCGACTGCATTTAGATCCGAGCGATCACAATCCTCGAGACCGCGGTTTGCCTCCCAAGTTGATTTGGTTCATATTTCTAGACCAGTCACTCCAGCAAATAGGCCCAATGTGACCAAAACAGCTTTAGCAAGACCTAATCACATGATTGCCTCTAGTTTCTCTAAAAATACCAATACCACGTCTAGAACTAGTTCAAATGACGTTCACCATTAATCTTGTTTGAGGGAAGTTAAGCAAACGACACAAGTAAGAGATAGGACTTTCAAACCTAGACAGATGCCTTCTAGATTAACCAACACTGCTAACCGTAGCATGCCAAATCCTAGGAGCATCAATCCATCGTCCAAGAATTCTAGACCTTACTCGGACATTAAATATGCTACTTGTAAAACATGTAGAAAATGTGTCTTTACGGCAAATCATGATTCTTGTATTAAGAAACTACTTAATGAGGTGAACTCCCGTGCTAGACTTAAATCCCAGTGGGTTGCTATAATCAAACCCATTGGTAAAATGTGGCGCCCCACTGGTAGAACTTTCACTCTTGTAGTAAACGAGTGCCCTTTAACTAGGATAGTCTCCGATTCTACTAAGATTACTAGGGAGGAAATTGATAAGGATGATACATCACTTAAGCCTGAACTTAAGGTTTTCTATAAAAGGAAACGTTTCCCAACTAAGACAAGTGAATTATCTCCTCAGGTCACCTCTGGCACAAGTAAGGCCAACTGTGATTCCCCACTTGCTTCTAAGATAGATATCGCTAACCCACATAAAAGCATACAAACTCCTGATGAGAATGCAGGTACCAAAGTCCACGTTCAACAAGAACACAGCGGTCCGATCATTACATATCGTTCAACTAAGGACACTCTCAGAGTTTGGTTACTTAAGAAGCTGATATCAAAGAAACAAGTGTCTTAGGGGATTCGCAGTTAAACATCGTATATGACATACAGTCACATAACAGACTGTAACTCGCTCTCAAAAGAAGGTATGAAGTTCAAAAGACAGGAAAGTTCATCCTGATGATGACTTATCCTCAAAACGAGAAATTAAATTTTCTCGGACACGAGCTTCCGTTAAAACTATTCAAAGGTTTTAAGCTCGTGTATAATGACTTACAGTCACATAACAGACTGTAACTCGCTCTCAAAAGAAGGTATGAAGTTCAAAAGACAGGAAAGTTCATCCCGATGATGACTTATCCTCAAAACGAGAAATTAAATTTTCTCGGACACGAGCTTCCGTTAAAACTATTCAAAGGTTTTAAGCTCGTGTATAAGGACTTATAGTCACATCACAGACTGTAACTCGTACATCAAAGAAAGGAAAGTTTATCGCCGATGATAAATTTATCCTTATAACGAGAAATTAATTTTTCTCGGGCATGAGCTTATATTCAAAACATTCCAAGTTTTTTAAGCTCATGCACATTGGCTCACATTCAAATCACAGTATATGACCCGAACTTCAGAGAAAGGGAAGTTTATCTCGTCAACGATAAGTTACCCTCAAAACGAGAAATTAAATTTTCTCGGACACGAGCTTACATATAAACTATTCAAAGGTTTTAAGCTCGTGTAAATGGCTCCTCGTTAAATGACAGACGATGACCCGTACTTCCGAGACAGGGAAGTTTATCTACGCAACGATAACTTACCCTCAAAACGAGAAATTAAGTTTTCTCGGACACGAGCTTATCCTAAAACCATTCAAAGGTTTTAAGCTCGTGTATAAAGCTCTTCATTAAATATCAGATGATGACCCGATCTTTAAATAAAGGAAAGTTTATCGCCGATGATAAACTTATCCTCAAAAACAAGAAATTAAATTTTCTCGGACACGAGCTTACTCTAAAACTATTCAACGGTTTTAAGCTCGTGTAAAATGGTTCATTGTCAAATGTCAGACAATGACCCAGACCTCAAATAAAGGGAAGTTTATCTTTAAATGATAACTTACCCTCGTAACAAGAAATTAATTTTTCTCGGTCATGAGCTTGTATTAAAACATTCCAAGTTTTAAGCTCATAAAGAAAGGTGTATCTTTTAAATAAGAGAACTTTTCTTCTTAACGATAAATTCATCTTTCTCGGTCATGAGCTTTACGTTAAAACATTGAAAGTTTTTCAAGCTCATGAAAACGACTTCTAAGTAAATATCAGCTTAGAACTCGTTCTTCAACTAAAAGGAAAGTTTATCGCCGATGATAAACTTATCCTTACAACGAGAAATTAATTTTTTTCTCGGGCATGAGCTAATATTAAAAACATTCGAAGTTTTTTAGCTCATGCACTATGACTTACAGTTAAATATCAGACTGTAACTCGGAATTCAATTTTAGGAGAGCTTATCTTTAAAGATAGCTTATCCTCGTAACGGGAAATTAAATTTTCTCGGTCATGAGCTTGTATTAAAACATTCCAAGTTTTAAGCTCATAAAGGAAAGCGTATCTTTTAAATAAGAGAACTTTTCTTCTTAACGAGAAATTAATCTTTCTCGGCCATGAGCTTTACGTTAAAACATTCAAAGTTTTTCAAGCTCATGAAAACGACTTCTAAGTAAATGTCAATTTAGGACTCGTTCTTCAGTTAAAAGGAAAGTTTATCGCCGATGATAAACTTATCCTTAACAACGAGAAGTTTACAACTTCTCGGACTTGAGCTCGTTTTGTAAGATATTCAACATCTTAATCTCAAGTAATTGGTTTTCAAAACTTTGAACATAATTTTTTGAGAATTTCTCAAAAGGTTTTTCTAAATCTTTCAAAATTGTGTGCTCAAAAATGTTTTGATAAAAAGAGCATGTCTTTTGGAATCGATAATATTTACGATACTAGAAATGTCATTCAATAATGACACGGGGTTGTAAATAAAGTTCGAGCAAAAGTTCAAATATTTTAAAACATGCTCAAAATGGTTTGCTATTATTTCAGATAGTAACCCGCTTTTCATACTCAAGTCAAGCATATCACCGGAAAGCTTTGACTTAACAACGGGAATTAATTTTCTCGGGCATGGTTTATTTTATAACGATGTAAGGGATTATGTTTACGGAATAACATAATCTAACACGGATATATGTACGTGTCAGTGCATTTATTTGTTAAAACAAGAGAAATCTTGTTTTTATGAAGTTATCATCTCCACCAACCGTAGCAATTTACAATTGATATCTACATACTCGATGATGCGACTACTCAAACGGTGACTACAACTCTTTCAACAGAACACGGGTCAACAATTTAGGGGGAGCAATTGTCCAGCATTCAGAATCCTTGATGCCGAGAGTGCCAAGTTCACATATTGGTGTCAAGACAACGATATCAATCATACACATGGAGTCAAGAGATAAATTCAGACGTGACGAGGTGACCAACATTCGTGAACAAGAACCATGTGAATCTTTCATATGATGTTCTCCATCATTCAGGTCCAACCTCGTAAATTGCTAATCTTGTGAATACATTATCATATATGATCTTTGTACGTGATAAATACATTACACTTGTGTTTAAAATGTATTTAATTTACGTTTCAAGTACACCCTCATTAATTTGAGGGGGAGCTTGTGTAATTCATGAAGATAATTGGCTTTGCATTTTTCTTCCCAAATTCTCTTAAAATGCTATTAAATCAATTGATATTAAAAACATCGATTGGGTTAATATTTTTAATATGGGGGAGAAAATGTGATTTAATATGGGAAATGATTAATCATAAATGGTTTGACTTAGCGTGATAGCTCATCCCGACATGTGCGAAATGTTTTCGAATATCGTGGCATATGTTAAGGGGGAACAAAATGGATTTGTACTTCAAAATGGATTTCACGGTGATTTATACTTATCCGCAACCCATTTATTTCACGACGATGAAGATTGTGGTGACATAAGGATGGTAGGATAGGTTAAAGTCTAATGATTCCTCTAGAACTGGAGGAATCTTCCCAAGGACATTTCATAGCTAGAAATAGTAGTCCTTAGGAAAGATGGAGAAAGATTGTGAACGTAGCTGAATGCCGACCAAGTACTTAAGTTAGCACTGGAACAATCACAACAAGGTGCTAGTGATGACGTATTGGTAAGCATTGAATGGGTTGAAGAATGAAAAAGAATTGTAAAGATAAAGGGTGTAAAGAAAGAAGCCCTCCTTACAACTTAGGCAGAAACCGGGTTAATACATATGCTATTAAGATCATTGTTTAATGATTCTTGATATTGAAGACAGACATCATGGACCCAGTGATGCAAGGCACAACCCATCCCAGCTAACTCAGATATCTCTTAAAAGATATTTGTTTTAATCACACGGAGACAACACATTATCTATTGATTTATTCACTCCGAATAAATTGGTATTGAAATGGTGGCACTCCTCTCCAGCCTCCGATCACTAAAAATCCAAAATGCACGATCGAGTCTAGAGCCATTTGAGATCATCAAATATCTCATTAGGACACACTTTCATAATTCCTTGCTTTTTCACACACTGTGAAAAGTAAGAAAGATCTTAAGAGTCCTACGTAATATCTTCATGATCTTGCCTGAACATCCGAGTAATACGAAAGTATTTACAATGAAGATGGAAATCCTTCTTGAGCGAATATCAAAAAGCTCATGGTAGGTGACTTGTGCGATTCTTTATGAATCAAACTTGTGATAACTGGAAAGCAACAGTGGTTTAATTCTTAAATGAATTTAAACACGTTCCAGGCCTCTACGGAATATCTTAGTGATCTTGCCAGAACACTCAGAGTGATACCTTAGTGTTCACAGTGATGAGTAGAAATCCTTCTAGTGTTAACCTCAAACAGCACTTTGTAGGTAACTTGCAAGATTCTATACGAATCAAGCTCGTGGCAACTGGAAAGCAACGATGGTGCGGTTCTTAATTGAATTTCACTTGTTCCAGGAACATGAATTGACGGCTTCAAATCATGCGGATATTATTATCCAAATGATTCACTCTTTATGTTCGCAGTCAGCTTTGGACGGTCGAATAAAGAGAACGGGTTTACCCGTGAAATCTTGTCAAGGAGGTTCTTAATTAAAACTACCTGCCACAAGTACGATATTTAATATCGTCCAACGGTCTTCACCGACCAGAGGTAAAATGCTACCGAATTAGAATGAAATGTTCAAGGCCATTTCATCAGTGTATATGTTTTGTTGCTAACTGTCTTATGCAGCGTAACAAGAAGGTGGCATTGCGGTGTACCATCCAGAAGAAGTCGTCAACACATGCTTATACTGTATGCACTTAATACTTCAACAAATTCAAGAAATCTAAAAGTCAAGTATTCCGCTGTATCAAACTCTGAATCTTTCAAGAATTTATAAAAGTATAAGTATGTGGAACATGAAGTCACGAAAAGGCAAATATCACAAGTGATGAATGCACAAGGTCAAAGCAAGGACACATGCTCAAGACCAAAGTCAAAGATCTCATCAGCATATTCACAAGAACAAGATCGAAGACTCAAGCATAGTATGCTAGGTTTAAGATTTTATAAAATGGTGTGACCTCCCTTTGGGGGAGATTGTTGGAAATACGTTTTTCCAAGGAAAGTCTCGATCACATCATTGTTAGCATAGATCACGAGCTATATACTATTTAGGACATTGTAACTTGGAGTGACCTCCCTTTGGGGGAGATTGTTGGAAATACGTTTTTACGTATTTAGAAAGGATCGATCACTCCAATGATATTGGGCTCGTGATCCAATATAGCCCATATAGCCCACATGTAGGGTGGGCTATATATACCCCCTCCTAGCATGTTAGGAGGGGTTGGTCACTTTGTGTTCATACACATTTAACTTAATCAACCTTTTCTTTAATTCTCTCCTTTCTCTCTCTAAGTTCCTCATTTCCCATCCATCTTAATAGATAATTCATACAATGCCTAATCCTTAGAAAACACGATCCTACATGATTTGCTTATAGACTTTATAAACCTTGTTGAAAAATAGTTTACTAAAAAGGTTATGATTATTAGAACTGATGATAGGACAGAATTTAAGAATGTTGAATTTGATGAATTATGTAGGTCTAAGGGAATCAAGCGACAATTTAGTAATCATAGGACTCCACAACAATATGGAGTAGCTAAGAGGAAAAACATGACACTTATTTAGGCTGCTATTTACATGTTAGTTGATTCTCTCTTGCCTAACACCTTTTGGGCAGAAGCAATAAAAATGCATGCTATGTGCTTAATATGGTATTAGTAACAAAGCCTCATAATAAGAACCCTTATGAGCTTTTGACTGGTATAAAGCCAACCATAAGCTATATAAGACCTTTTGGGGGTCATGTGACAATTTTGAATACTCTTAATCCATTGGGTAAGTTTGATGGTAAATTTGATTCAAGATTCTTAGTTGGATATTCAGTACAAAGCAAAGCATATAAGGTTTATAATTTAGCATTTGGCAAGGTAGAAGAGAATGCCCATGTTAACTTTCTAGAATATAAAGCTAATGTCCTAGGAATAGGCTATGCTTGGATGTTTGATCTAGACTATCTGACCGTTTCTATGAATTATTATCCTATGCAAATAGATTGTCAAACTAACAATGTAAGTTCAGGAGAAGCTAACTCAAGGACAGGTACACAAGAGAAGGACGCCTCTACCTTTGATTCAGAGGGAAGATGCTGATGAAAGTATCTTTGTACCATTTTTACCTCCTACCTCACCTACATTCTCCAACCCAAGTCGAAAAAGAGCCAGTTCAGCCAGTATATGATCAAGCCTTAAAGGATGAGTTATATAGGCTACAAGATTAAGAAGAGACAGCTAAAGCAACAACTGATCTAAATAGAGAAGAATCTTTGGAGTCTACAGGGTCAACGGTACGTCTAAATACTAGCGGTGTCTCAAGTTCTAGTGCCGCTGTGTAGAGTCTAGTACTAGTGAAGGATGTATTTTATCGTTTTAACTTTATAAAAGATAAAGACACTTCTCCATGTACTGCTAATGATCAATTGGAAGATGTGCTTCAGTCACTAGATGATGAATACATGTATGCTAGTCCAAAGGAAGGAATCTTCTCTACCTCTTCTTATGATGCAAAGAGTGAAGTAGTTGACTTTAATAATATGGAACCATCTATTCCAATCAGTCCTACTCCCACTCACAGAGTTCACACCAATCATCCTAAATCTCAAACTATTGGAGATCCTAAGTCAGTTGTTCAGACTAGGAGACATGCCAAAGCAAGCAATGAAACCCATGCACTTATCAGTTATGTCAAGCAACAACAAAGTACTAATCACAAGGATACTTATCACTATTTGTTTGCTTGTTTCTTATCATATATAGAGCCTAAGAATATTTCTCAAGCTCTTGGAGATGAAAGATGGGTGGATGCTATGCAATATGAGCTTTTGCAGTTTAAACTACAAATGTATGGGTTCTTGTTGACTTACCACCTTGAAAAAGAGTAATTGAAACTAGGTGGGTTTTCAGGAATAAAAAGGATGAAAGAGTTGTTTTAGTCAGAAACAAAGCAAGGCTTGTTGCCCAAGGCTATAGACAGGAAGAAGGGATAGACTATGATTAGGTTTTTGCTTCTATGGAAAGAATTAAAGCCATTAGGTTATTTTTGGCCTTTGCCTAATATATGGGATTCATAGTTTATCATATGGATATCAAAAGTGCATTTATTTATGGCACTATTGATGAGGAGGTGTATGTTACACAACCTCCTGGTTTTGTAGATCCTAAATTCCCATATAGAGTATACAAAGTTATCAAAGCTTTATATGGTCTACACCAACCTCCTAGAGCATGGTATGCTACACTGCCCAATTTTCTATTGGAGCATGGATATAGAAGAGGGTCCATTGACAAGACTCGTTTCATCAAGAAGGACAAGAAGGACATCATTCTAGTTCAGGTGTATGTGGATGATATTATTTTCTTTCTACCAAGAAAATATAGTGTGAAGATTTTGAAGCTTTGATGAAAGGAAGATTTTAGACGAGTTCCATGGGAGAACTTACTTTCTTCTTAGGACTACAAGTCAATAGAGGAAAGATGGTATATTTATCAACCAAGATAAATATGTTGCTGAAATTTTGAAGAAATTTGCTAGACGTACTCCAAGAGTGCAAGTACACCTTTTGAAGCCAAGAAGTCATTATCCAAGGATGAACATGGTGCAGATATGGATCTACACTTATATAGATCCATGATTGGTTCACTCATGTGTGAGATCTCGTATATTTTCCCGGTATTATTTTGTTCTTTTATTCATGCTTCTTGAATTTTTCAACATGTTACATTTTCTTGTATTCTTCATACGTAAATCCTGAGATCTTGATAATTTTAATAAATTATATTTCTAAGTATTTTTCTAATTATTCATAATACTTTATTCGGAATTGTAAAATTTCTTATTTTATTTTTCCATATTTATCTAAATCAAAATCTTTTGATTTAAAAGCACCCGTGTGCATTTTACAAAAATTTACTCAAATCAACGGGTAACGAGAACCACTAGTGATCGCGATGCCGATGGATGCCCAAAATTTTACGTTTTATTATCGATTATCTCAACATTCGAGATTTTTGACATTTTCGTTTCATTGCGTATTAAGTCGAGTCAGAACCTTACTTCTTCGCTTTGTGTGCGTTAATCTTGAAAAAAAATTATTGAACGAGACTTTATTTTTATGAAGCCGGGACGAAAACCGACTCTCGTAAATTTTTAAAAAAACGACTAGGTACCATTTCCCGCTCTTTAATAATTACTTTGCAACTAAGGCCAAAAGATAGCCTAAGTTACATTTTCTACCCTCCCTCTCATATAAAAGGAAATTTTTTCACACACTTCTCTTATTTTTCATTTCAAAAAAATTTACCACTCTCTCTTTTTCTCTCTTGTTGCCGCCGGCCTACACCACCACCACCAACTTTTTTTATTTTGAGAAATCTAACACAAGACCCAATCTTATAATTGCTTACTAAGTGTTTTTCATCAATAAAAACCCACATGCAAACACTTTATTTTTTTCAAAATTTATTTTTGTAAAAATGATTAATTTGATCTAATTTAACCATTGCATGTTTCTTAGTTTGTGTTAAGATCAAATATTGGGTGATTAAACAAGCTTAGAAAAAGTTTTGGATTGGTGTTCTTGATCATTTGATCTTGTTAATCATGTATAAAGTTCCACTAACTTGTTATTGATATCATTGTTATTTTTGAATGCATGTATTGTTCTTGATTTTGGTAGTTTGCATGTGGATCATACAAGTAGAAATGAGCTTTAAGATTGGTTACAAATGATTTATATGGGTTATTTAAGGTATGGATGAACTTAGAAATGGGTCAAAATGAGTTTTAGTATGGTTTTGAAAAAGCTATTTTTGACCAGTAGGTTTAAGGTTATTTTTCGTGAGTTTAAGTTTGGGTAGAGGTTGAGATGATTGGATATTGTTATATAGTTTTTCCCAAGCTTCGATTTGATATTAAATGGGACTTCCAGTTCAAAACGAGGAGGAAGTTACACTAGTTTGAATTTTCATGTATCGAGAGATGCGTATCGACACTATATGAAATTGTTGTCGATACTGGGTCAAATCTCAAGGACTATAAATTGAGTTTTACAAATGGTTAGAGGCTGTTTTAAAGTCCAAGCTTAGCATTTTGAGTCCATTTTCAAAGTCAATGGTAGGATTTGTAAAAGGAACTGATTATCATGGTCAAAATGGTCTTATGAGTCAAAGGTGTAAAACCGTCCGGATTTTAGAGACAAGAAATGTGTTGGGCAGATGGTTCTAAAATGTAAATCTTTGGATGAAATTTAAAATGAGTTTTGTTCAGGTTATGATTGATTTTTTCACCAAGTTTCATAAAATTTCGAGTTGTCTAAGTATGAGAAATCAGCGGGTACATTTGGTATGTACCGTATGAGTGCTTTCGGGAGCACTTGTCTTAATAACGTAGCCTTGTAAAAGCGTCTAGCAAATTCACATGTGTGGTTTGTTCTTGCGTGGTTACTATGGTTTTGATTTTATTTATTTGGTTATACTAACTATGTTTCGATACTTGAGTATATTGATGAAGTGCGCGTCTTATTTGGTAGGTTGCGGCTTTCATACTTTACCGGGCATTTATATCATCGGTGATCATCTTACTACTACTTCTTCTACTCAGCTCCCGTGTTCCGTGGTCACTTACCTCGTGGCTTATAAGCTGAGTTCATACCCCCCCTTTTTTTACTACTTGCACATTGTTTCTAAACGCGGGGTGAGATTTTACATGGTGGAACACATTCATTTAAATCTGTATGCTATCCAGGACTTGTATTTTATGCAGAACTTGTATGCTTTCCAGATCTTGTATGCTTTCCAACAGTTTTTCATTATTATTATTGCTTTTAGTGTACATAGCCACTAAGTTACCCCTCTTGATCATGAACCATTAGTTTTCCTGTATTACTTTATGCTAAGCGCGAATGTTGTGGGTGGATCCATCGGGATTGACAATCCCCGTCTCGTATTACTTTGATGCATAACATTTGTTTATACTTGAGTATTTAGGCTGAATAATCACTAGGGGAAGTTACATGTTGTTAAGCTTTGGTGTCATGAGCTAAATAGCAATAATAATGGTTTCGGACTGTGGTTAATGTACATAACTATTTTCCCTATTACTTGTTTTACAAATGAATGTTTGTGTTCCACAAATTTACTACCAAACCTATGAATATCACTCAACTTTGTGTTGACGTTTTACATGTTTAATCTCAGGTAAAAATGCTAAATTTTGCTTGGATGGGAGCCCGCAGGATATTTTCGCAGCTTGGAGATTTCTGTGTTATATTTAAACTTTAGTTTTGGTAAAAGCTGTCAGAAGTTTATCCTATATTCTTGGTAACTATATGTTACAAAATCATGTTTAAATAGTAGATTTATCCGCTTATAAAACTATGGGACCTCTAAGTTAAAAACTCTGATCTTTTATGATGTAATATCAATGTTTTATTACGTAAATTTTGTGTCAACTGTATTTTATTGATTCTTGTACCATGACGTGGCACCCACATGTTGCCTACGTGTTTCCTTGTCAGAAGTTTATCCTATATTCTTGGTAACTATATGTTACAAAATCATGTTTAAATAGTAGATTTATTAGCTTATAAAACTCTGGGACCTTTAAGTTAAAAACTCTGATCTTTTATGATGTAATGTCAATGTTTTATTACGTAAATTTTATGTCAACTGTATTTTATTAATTCTTGTACCATGACGTGGCACCCCCATGCTGCCTACGTGTTTCCTTTCCTGATTTTAGGGGTCTCACATCATGTACCTTACTACTTCTAGGCCTGATATAATGTTTGCAATATGTGCTAGTTCAAGGTTTCAAGTCAATCCTAAGGTTTTACATCTCCATGTTGTGAAAAGGATTTTCAAGTATCTCATGGGTCAACCTAACTTGGGATTGTGGTATCTTAGAGAGATCATTTGACTTGGAAGCTTACTCCAATAGTGATTATACTGGAGCAAATCATGATAGAAGTCCACAACAGGAGGTTGTCAATTCCTTGGAAGAAGACTAATATCTTGGCAATGTAAGTAGCAAACCATTGTTGCAACTTCTACTACTGAAGCTGAATATGTAGTTGCTGCTCATTGCTGTGGACAATTGCTTTGGATTCAAAAACAGCTTTTAGATTATAGGTTTAATTTCATGAACACCAGAATCTACATTGATAATGAAAGCACTATATGTATTCTCAAAAATCCAATGTTTCACTCCAAAACCAAGCATATTGAGATCATGCATCACTTCACCAGAGATGCTTATGACAAGAAGCTTACTCAGGTTTTGAAGATCCATACAAACAACAATGTAGCTTATTTGTTAACCAAAGTCTTTGAAACCAAGAGGTTTGAGTTTTTGGTAACACATTTTGGTATGCTAAATTCATAAGGCTACATATGTTAAGGCGAGGATATAACTATACAATAATGCTTTCTATTAGATTGTATAGTGTTTTTGTTTGTTTGTGATGCTTTACAGGTAGTATGGAACAAGGAATGAGAGATTGCAATGGACTTAGTCTGCATGTACACGTGGTTAAGTTTAGGTACCGTTTTTGGAAACCAAGTACCGGTAAGCTTACGGATGTACCGTCAGTTATCCATATACCGCTATGTTACCGTTGTTACACGTACCGTTCGAGGGTCTTTTATGTAAATTTGGAGGTTTCTTCGCGCACAGGTTTTCTTACCCTATATAAACCCATCCTAATTACATAATTTGCTCACCTAATCTCTCAATTATTACCTCAATTCCATAACCCTAATTTTTCATCGACGATCAAAACAAATAACAATGGCGAAACTACAAGTGATCTATAAACATAATCAACTGGCAAACTTGCACCAGAATGCTGACAATCATGGGTTCCATGAGATGTTGGGCTTTCTTTTTAGAAGTGGCATCTAATTTTCACTCACTGTAAGTCCTACTGTTACCAAATCGGTTGCTGAACAATTTTAGAGGTCTGCCTCTTCTATTATTCGACATGATGTCCCTTGCATTAAAGCAAGAGTACATAAAAAGACTGTTTATGTAATAGAAGCCTCTTTAAGAGCTTCATTGCATCTTCATGATGCTGCTAGTATTAGTATCTTGCCTGACTTAGAGATTTATGATAGTTTAGAGATCATGGGATACGAAGGGGGAGGGGGCGAGATTTACTCACTTTTTATAAAGGATTATTTTCTTCATAATGGAAGTTACTTTTTCATACTATAATACATTATTAAAGTCCAAAAAGTACTTCTTTTGATCAACTTTCTGCAAGTACAAAAACTACTAGTATTTGCGTAGCTACAAACAGAGTTTTTAACTTTTCAAAAATGATTTTTGATGGTATGCTAAAATATTTGGAAGGTAAAAATAAATTTTTGATGTATCATAGTTTTTTACAACACTTATTGAGTGAACAAGTGTCTGACCTTCCTACATCATCAAACCCTTGGACTGTCTCCACCTTTACTTCTAGGACTTTTTCCTTTTTAGATCAAAAGGGTATAAAGTTTAGTGGCATAGTTAAACCATTGTTTGCCCATATGCTGGAAGAACCAGCTACTGATGAGGGTGAGCCTTCTAGCTATGCTAGTGAGGCTCAGAAAACTCCCTCTCATACCTCAGAAGAGGAAACTATTCCTTCTACCTCTCACATAGACCAAGATGTCTCTGATGAGATGTGATTGTGGTAAAATACGACCTTTTAGGGAAAAGGCGTAAAAGCGTTAAGTATTAAGTGATGATTTAGGAAAATCAAACACTAATGACCTAATTAAGTTCGTTTCCCAAGGAGGTATATGTGTGTGAATAATTCGTAATTGATTTGAGATTAATATTTGAAAGAAGGGGATGAGAAAATAGAATGACGAAGACGTGAAAATTATTACTACGACGACTAAAATTAAAACCGTAAAAAGAGCTAAAATAAAAATTAATTCTAAAAATTCCAAAAAAATTACCAAAAATCAAATTAAATAAACTAAGAGTTTACAAATGATCAAAAATTTTTCAAACCTTTTAATTAATTAAATATTAATTTTTAAATTCTAATTAAAGCCCAAAAAATCCAAATAATTATTAAAAAGCCCAAATAAAGATTTTTCACTTTGTAAACCTCTAAAATGACTAAATAAGACTAAAAACTATTTTTATTAATTTTTAAACTAATTAAAACTATTTAAAATGATTAAAAACTATTAAAAACTTAAAATAATTCTAGAAATTAGGAAAATGATGATAAAATTAATCTAAGAGTTGCAAAAATCCTATTTTAATGTATTAAACCTAAGAAAATTATAAAAAGTGTAAAAATGTGAAATTTGAAATTTAATAATAAAATAATATTAAAATAATATTAAAAATCCAAAAATTACAAAAAATTCTAAAAACTTGCAAACTAGTTTATTTTAACCTAAATAATCATAAAATGAAAGTGAAATTACCAAATTACCCCTATTGGGCCCCCAAATGGGCTAAAAACCAAAACAGTCAACCTTAATGGGATTAATGGACCCAAAAAGTCAAACTTGGCCCAAATGACCTGAAAAAGCCCTATCTGACTCAAAATTTAATTCTAAACACAAAAGTCTGAAGGCCCAAAAGCTGGTTTTGAGCTTATCACAGCTTAAATAGTCAACAGCTTATTCTTATTGGGCCAATAAGCCCATTAAGCAATAAGCCAATGCCATAAGCTCTAATTAAACACACAACCTGTAGAAACTAGAAGGGGGGGGGGGGTGAATAGTTTCTTATATTTACTTGTTAAAAACGTGGTTTCCAAAAATCCTTTTTCAAAAAAAAAACTTAGGCTTGAGGAAATATGTGAAATCTTCTTATGCACAATATGAACAATGATAGTGTAACTAAACTAATACTAACAAAAATATATCCACAAAGAATAAAGAATGATAGTGTAGCTAATCTAATACTAACACATGTATATGCATAAAGAATAAAGAATGTAAAGAGTTAAGGGTAAAGAAAGATCAAACCGAACACCAAGGATTTATAGTGGTTCGGCAACGAAGCTCACTCCCCGTTCCTACTCCACTCCTCGAGTACTCCTTACTCGAGAGTTCACTACACAACAAGCTCCTTATGGTGGAGAAAACCGTACACGTCGCTTAACCAATTTCCGACTCTAAGCTAAAAGTCGAGCCCTAATCGTAGCTAGGACCAATCTACACAACTATACTTAGTACATACACAACTTCCAAATAGACACAACTACTTGGATCTTCACAACTATGACACAACTACAAGTGTATAAAGTTAGATCTTCATTGGATCTTTGGTGGTGGACTCAACACTTCACTAGGATAATGTTCTTCTCTTTGCACTTGGAGAGGAAGGGATGGAAGAACAAGATTCACTTCTTAAACAAGTAATAATCAAACAAATGATCAAAGATTTGAGTGATTAAAGAAGGGGTTTGAATCTGGAAATAAATGTGCAAAAGAGGTGAGGTGAAAAGCTGAGAATGGTCCACTATTTATAGGACAAAGGAGCCAACGGCTATATCTGCCCGCGGTACCTTATCTTAGCCCGCGGTACCTTATCGATAAGGTACCGCCTAGGCGCTAAGGTACCGTCGGACTAGACTCCGCTCCTTTTTGTCCTTTAGTGGTGGAGGTCTTATCTGGATATAAAAAATATCCTGAAAGGATATTCTTAACCAAATAAGAATATGCCATTTTCAAATTTCAAATAATTAATTTAATAAAACATTTTCTTAAAAAGAAGGTTTAATAAAAACTTGTCACACTTAATAAAAAGTGAGTTTTAAGAAAAGATTAAATCACTTGATCACTTGATTAAGGTTAGTACTTGTTTATCCATACCTTAAGTGAAAATGGGTAAAATGAAAAAATACTTGAACTCAAGAATTCGTTTTTCGTTGTTTTCGTAAATGCTTGTTTTTACATATTGTCGTAATCAAAACTAAGCGAGACCAAAAAATGCAAGTAACATTTTTAGTCATTATTGCATTAACAATCTCTCCCTTTTTGATTCCGGCAATACATAAACTCAATCACACAAAAACAAGATTTTCGAAGACGAGTTTATTCATTTCTCCCCCTTTGTAGAAGCAAAAAGGTTGCGTAAGCCGGTGTTGAAGAAACAGACTTTGCAAAGACTCCCCCTTGGTGCTTACTCCCCTAGCTTGGGGCACCAAGGAATCGAGATATGGTGACAAGCTACATAGAAGGGTTAGTTGAACAAAAGAAACAACCAACAATATATAGCAATAGGTCACAAAAATTAAAAGAGAAGAAAACACAAAGACAAAGATCCAAGATAGGTTACTAAAAGAACATCATACAAAGAAGTATGGAAAAAGAAACAAGCCAAAAGCATAAATCTAATCCTAGTTATTCTAGAATTCTAAGATTTGCTTGAATTTGGTGTCTTGTGGATAAGCAACCAATGCTTATATGAAAGACAAGGTAATAGCGGAGGGTGGTGGTGGTGGCTTGTTGGAGATCTCATAATCAAAGTGAAGAGGAGGCTTGATTAAGAGACTCTTGATGTAGCTCAACTCCTCATAGATGTGTGCCATAGCAAGATGTTGATATTGACAACAATGACAATATGTTCCATGGTGCATGACATTATCATGAGAAGGAGGAAGAACACTAAAGGGTGGTGGTGGAAGAAAAGATGTTCCACAATCAACATTATTGGTAGGAGACATGTGATTAAGAGTGTTCTTGGGTGGGTTTGGATTGAAAGCAATTGGAGAAAATGGAGGAGATTCAAGGCTTTCATTGGGAGAATAAGACATTTTGGATGTGAAGTAATGCAAAATGCTTATGGTTTAAATAGGGAAGGCTTAGGGTATTTTTGGGGTGGTCAAAGGGTTTGAAACAAAGATTCTCAAAAATGTTGGAGCAAATCTGGAGTTTCAGACAAAAACCTGAAAAAGGAAGGCCACTGTAGGCGGTTCCTTATCTAGGGTGGCGGTACCTTATCAATAAGGTACCACGACTCACATATGGAACCGCCTGCAGAAGCAGGGTTTGGTGTTTGGAGGAAGATTTTTCAGAAAGTCTTATTTTTCTAGTCTAACTTATCATAGGGATATGCTTAAAAGCAAAGATAGACAAAGAAAACATATGCAAACTTACCAAATAGAGATTTGATCAAAATACATGGATTAAAAAATCGATGTAGGAGGTGTGTAAGACAAGACCTTAAGTCATGACACAATAATCCTCCATGATTCTATCTTCTTCTCGCTATGTTTGAGAGAATCATACATATGAGTTATGTAAGCTCTAGATTAATAGCGAGAATCTATGAAAAATGGTTTTTAGATTGAATTAACAATGTCAAACGAATTTCTCAATCATTTTCAAAAGAGACTTTGGGAATTTTGAAGAGGAGAGGAGAAGATTTTTCAAAAGGAGTTTAAAAGACTCAAGGACTCAAAGTGGTAAAAGAAAACACACAAGAAGAAAAGAATTTAAGGAAGATGATCCATTAATCCTAGACCTAGACGTGAGTAATTAAAAGGTTCCCTCTTAAGTGGCTTAGTGAAGATATCGGCTAAGTTGTCCTCGGAGGGCACCTTTTCAATAGTAATGTTCCCCTTTTGAACATTATCCCTAAGGAAATGGTGTCTAATTTCTATGTGTTTGGTTCGCGAATGTTGCACGGGATTCTTGCTTAGGTCTATAGCGCCTTTATTATCGCACATGATGGGAACATCATCAAGAGAAATCCCGTAATCAACAAGCGCTTGCTTCATCCATAGAGCTTGTTGGCATGCTTTTCCGGCACTCACATACTCGGCTTCCGTGGTGGATATCGCAAGAGCGTTTTGTTTCTTGGAGAACCAAGAAGTTAAACAACAACCCATGAAGGTACAAACTCCACTAGTGCTTTTCCGGTCCACATAGTCTCCCGCATGATCCGAGTCCACGTAGACAATGGTTTCTACGCCGGTCCCTTTAGGATACCATAATCCTAAATGTATAGTGCCTTTAATGTATCGAAAGATACGCTTAACCGCTTCAAGGTGAGAGGTTTTGGGAGCCTCTTGGAAGCGAGCACAAAGGCAAACACTAAACATGATATCCAGACGACTTGCCGTTAGGTAAAACAAACTACCAATCATACCTCTATATTTGGTGTTGTCTACCGACTCACAATCATCATCTACGGTGAGTTTAGTATCCGAGGCCATAGGGGTCTTCATTGGTCTAGATTCTTCTAATCCAAATTTCTTTAGCATTTCTTTAGCGTACTTAGATTGACTAAAGAAAATACCATCGTCCATTTGTTTAATTTGGAGTCCTAAAAAGAAGTTAAGTTCTCCCATCATACTCATTTCAAACTCATCATGCATGATTTTGGCAAAGTCATCACACAATTCTTGACAAGTTGAGCCAAATATAATGTCATCAACATATATTTGTACGATTATGAGGTGAGGACCTTTCTTCTTTGTAAAGAGTGTATTGTCTACCATTCCTATGGTATACTCATGTTTAACAAGAAATGCTTTAAGTCTATCATACCAAGCTTTGGGTGCTTGTTTGAGTCCATAAAGTGCTTTCTTAAGCTTGTAAACATGGTCCGGTTTCTCAAACTCAATGAAGCCGGGAGGTTGAACCACATATACCTCCTCATTGATCAAACCGTTAAGAAATGCACTCTTTACATCCATTTGTTGAAGCTTAAAATCTAAGGCACAAGCGTAGGCTAAAAGGATTCTAATTGATTCTAATCTAGCTACCGGTGCATATGTCTCGTCATAATCAATCCCTTCTTGTTGATTATAGCCTTGAGCTACAAGTCTATCCTTGTTACGAGACACAGCACCATTATCATCTAGATTATTCCTAAATACCCATTTGGTTCCTATAATGGTAGAACTTCTAGGTGGAGGAACAAGTTCCCAAACATCATTGGCAACGAATTGATTCAATTCTTCTTGCATCGCAATGACCCAACTCTCATCCGTCAAAGCTTCTTTAACATTCTTTAGTTCAATCAAGGAGACAAAACAAAAGAAGTTGCTTTGGTTTTGGACTTGAGATCTTAGGGTCCTTTGATTTAAGTCACCAATGACATTCTTGAGAGTATGATCCCTAGACTCCTTAATGTTTACTTCCTTTTCAACACTAGGGTCTTCAACTCCTATTTTTCTAACCTCTTTGGCTTTAACTACTTCTAATTCATCCAAGTCATCATCAACCAATGGTGGTGTCTTGGGTGAAGGAGGGGTTTCATCAAAGGTTATGTTGAGTGATTCTTCAATAACCCCCGTGGTTCTATTTAGGACTATGTAGGCTTTACTAGTTTGGGAATAACCTAAAAGAATACCTTCGTAAGACTTTGGGTCAAACTTGGTAAGATAGTCTTTGGTGTTGAGGATAAAGCACTTGCTTCCAAACACCCTAAAGTATTCTAATGAGGGTTTCTTACCTTTAAGAATCTCATACGGGGTCTTTCCTAGGAAAGGTCGAATAAGAATTCGGTTGAGAATATAAGTCGATGTGTCCACGGCATTGCACCAAAACTTTTGAGGAAAAGATTGCTCGTTTAACATCGTCCTACTCATCTCTTGGAGAGTCCTATTCTTCCTTTCAACTACCCCATTTGATTGTGGAGTGCGAGGAGCCGAGAAGTTATGGGTAATACCATGAGCTTCACAAAAGGCACCAAATTGCACTTCATTATCAAATTCCCTACCATGATCCGTCCTAATAGAAACAATTGAACATCCTAGTTGATTTTGATTTCTTCGACTAAAGATTTCGAAGTGATCGAAAGCTTCATTCTTAGATGCCAAAAATCTAGTCCAAGTGAATCTAGAATAGTCATCAACTATAACTAGGGTATAAAGGTTACCTACATAACTCTGTATGGCGGAAGGTCCAAAGAGATCCATATGTAGGAGCTCTAAGCACCGAGAGGTCGAAACCAAATTCTTGGCTTTGTGACTTGAGTGAACTTGCTTTCCAACTTTGCAAGCATCACAAAAGTGACTATCAAACTTAATCTTGGGGATGTGTCTTACCAACTCCTTAGAGACTAAAGATTGAATTAAACGCATATTAGCGTGACCTAATCTCCTATGCCAAAGAGTAGAACTATCATCTATAGTCGCAAGACATATGTTGTCTTTTGACTTCTTATTAACCTTCATGACATAAAGCCCCTGCTTTCTAACACCTTTTCCAATGACTTTTCCATCTTTTACGATTTCACTGTCATGTTCCGAAAAGATGACCTTACACTTATTATCACAAATTTGACCTTTGCCAATGATATTACCACGTAGACTACTAGCGAATGTGACGTTACCTCCATCATATGCTTTGTAATGCGAGAACAAACTTCGATTACCCGTCATGTGTTTAGAACATCCACTATCCTTAATCCACTCATCGGGCTCCAAATCAATTCCCAAGCATATCTAGGTAACAACACACAAGATCAAACATTTGGTCCTAATATCTCATGGGTCCAAAATTGTTAGTTCCAAACATCCCTTGCATTTGGTTGGGATGCATGAATGAGGAGGGGATTCCCCATGGAGAACAAAATGGAGGAGGGTAGTAATTCATGTAACCATTTTGTTGTTCATTATTTCTCCTAGGTGTGTTTGATCTAGGTTTAGAGTTATTATTATTCCTTCTAGGTGTTGGAGTTTTACTTCTAGGTCGTGAGTTGTTTTGATTTTCTCTTCTAGGCGTTGTCGTTCTACTTCTAGACTTAGACTCATTCCGTACTCTAGGTGGAGTAGAGGATAGTCTAGATAAACTTCTATTTCCCTTGAGAGGTTTACTTAATGGCTTGTAGAACTTACCAATAGTATTGTCGTCAAGTATGGGTAATTGTACCTTATTAACAGTAAGATGCTTTAGTTTTTCATCTAACTTAGACTTTTCAGAAAGTTCAGGATTTTCAAAAAATTCATCTTCTGGCCGCGGTACCTTATCTATGGCGGCGGTTCCATAGTGATAAGGAACTGCGCCATACAATTTGGAACCGCGTCCAATGGGCGTTTTTTGTGAAAACCTGACTTGTTTTGGTTCACTAGTTGAGGCTTCATTTGAGTTAAAACCTAGACCAAGTCTTTCCTTAGAATGAACTTGTTTGTTTAACATATCATCAAGAGCACTAGTACCTTTCATGAAATTTTCCAATTTAATGGAGGTGCTCTTGAGATCTTCATTCTCTAATCTAAGTTTCTCACAACTTAAGCAACCTAAATCAACCTCTTTGTTTTTATCAAGTTTAGCCAATTTCTACCTAAGTTCATTGATCTCATTTTCAAGCTTAGTTTTGGTTGATTTTAAGGTTTTATTCCTTTCTATGAATTTAAGACTAAGTTTGTGTAAGCTATCATATTTACCTTCAAATTCAATATCATCTAAAGTACAACTATCATTGCTATAATATCGGTTTCGGAATGTACCTCTTTAGAAGTGTGAGCCATAAGACATTTCTCCTCTTTGGGGTTGTCATCATCATCTTCACCGCTATCGCTCCAAGCGCCACTAACGAATGCCGTGTGGTTCTTATCACGAGCGGGCTTTGGACAATCACCAATGAAGTGATTTGGATCACCACATCTAAAGCAATTCCTATCACCTTTTTCGTTCTTGACAAACCGATTCTTTGACAATGGTTTCTTGTCATAGTTGGGTTGCCTAACGTGTTGGCCTCATCTCTTGAAGAACTTCTTGAAATCTATCACCGCTAATGCGTACTCCTCGTCATCGATTTCCGAGGAACTATCACGGTCACTTTGTGCCTTCTTGGCTTTAAGTGCAAGAGATTTCCTTTCACTCTTGGTTTTCATTAATTCCGAGTCCTTCAAAATTATCATCTCATGAACCTTCAAGTTTCCTATGAGTTCATCGAGTGATAAAGTTGAGAGATCTTTCGACTCTTCAATCGCCGTGACTTTTGCTCTCCACTTTGGATGTAAGGCCCTTAGAAACTTCCTAACATTGTTCTTGCTAGAAAAACCTTCATCAAGTGCTTTTAGACTAGTAATAATGGTGTTAAACCTAGCAAATGCACTATCAATAGTTTCATCTTCTAAGATGACAAATTGTTCATATTATTGGACAAGAAGATCGATTTTGCTTTCTTTGACTTGGCTATTACCTTGGTGGGTTACTAAAAGAGTGTTCCAAATATCTTTAGCGGTTTCACACATAAAAATTCATTCATACTCTTTCTTAGGCAAAGCATTATAAATCACCATTTTAGCCTCATTATTTTTGAAAGTTTCTTTTTAGTATCGTCATTAGCTTTGTCAAAAGTGACCATTTCTTTTGTTTTAGAAACTTCATTAAGTTAAAAGGGTAAAAAATCACCATTGGTAATAACATGCCAAAGATATAAATCTTTTGATTTCACATAAGTTTCAAATCTATTTTTCCAATAAATAAAACTATCGGTTTCAAAAAGTGGTGGTCTTTGCATAGATTGCCCTTCTAGGTACTTGTTGGAATCCATAGATCGATTCAAGTTTTAAAATACAATATACTTTAAAAATTCTTGAGCAACCCGCTCCGATACCAATTGTAGAAACTAGAGGGGGGGTTGAATAGTTTCTTATATTTACTTGTTAAAAATGTGGTTTCCAAAAATCCTTTTTCAAAAAAAAAACTTAGGCTTGACGAAATATGTGAAATCTTCTTATGCACAATATGAACAATGATAGTGTAACTAAACTAATACTAACAAAAATATATCCACAAAGAATAAAGAATGATAGTGTAGTTAATCTAATACTAACACATGTATATGCATAAAGAATAAAGAATGTAAAGAGTTAAGGGTAAAGAAAGATCAAACCAAACACCAAGGATTTATAGTGGTTCGGAAACGAAGCTCACTCCTCGTTCCTACTCCACTCCTCGAGTACTCCTTACTCGAGAGTTCACTACACAACAAGCTCCTTATGGTGGAGAAAACCGTACACATCGCTTAACCAATTTCCGACTCTAAGCTAAAAGTCGAGCCCTAATCGTAGCTAGGACCAATCTACACAACTATACTTAGTACATACACAACTTCCAAATAGACACAACTACTTGGATCTTCACAACTATGACACAACTACAAGTGTATAAAATTAGATCTTCAATGGATCTTTGGTGGTGGACTCAACACTTCACTAGGATAGTGTTCTTCTCTTTGCACTTGGAGAGGAAGGGATGGAAGAACAAGATTCACTTCTTAAACAAGTAATAATCAAACAAATGATCAAAGATTTGAGTGATTAAAGAAGGGGTTTGAATCTGGAAATAAATGTGCAAAAGAGGTGAGGTGAAAAGCTGAGAATGGTCCACTATTTATAGGACAAAGGAGCCAATGGCTATATCTACCCGCGGTACCTTATCTTAGCCCGCGGTACCTTATCGATAAGGTACCGCCTAGGCGCTAAGGTACCGCCGGACTAGACTCCGCTCCTTTTTGTCCTTTAGTGGTGGAGGTCTTATCTGGATATAAAAAATATCCTGAAAGGATATTCTTAACCAAATAAGAATATGCCATTTTCAAATTTCAAATAATTAATTTATTAAACATTTTCTTAAAAAGAAAGTTTAATAAAAACTTCACACTTAATAAAAAGTGAGTTTTAAGAAAAGATTAAATCACTTGATCACTTGATTAAGGTTAGTACTTGTTTATCCATACCTTAAGTGAAAATGGGTAAAATGAAAAAATACTTGAACTCAAGAATTCGTTTTTCGTTGTTTTCGTAAATGCTTGTTTTTACATATTGTCGTAATCAAAACTAAGCGAGACCGAAAAATGCAAGTAACGTTTTTAGTCATTATTGCATTAACACAACCTTATTTTGAGATGCCTAAGAGATCTTTGAAAAGAAATTTTGAAAAAGCACACTAAATAAGCCAGAAATAAGCAGAGAAGAATTTCACTAAAAGACAAAATAGTCGGGTTAGAGTTCTAGGCTGTTTCAGAAGCTGATTCTTTTTGCAAAAGCTCAAAAATAGATTAACTAAGAATAATCAATCATAAAAATCACAAAAAGCCAAGTAGAAAAAGCTGTAGGAGCAAATAAGCTGGCTGAAAAGCCTAATAAGCTAGTTTTCTAGCAAAAGCTTAACCAAATGACTTGTAACCTTCCAGATTTGATATTAAGCTGAGAAAAATGACACCTATTACAAAATCCAAGTTGTTGCATGTACCAATAAGCAATTCTCAAAAATAAGCCAAAATGTGCTTATTTGACCAAAAGTCAAAGTTCTCCAAAATTCACCAAAAGTTCAGGGATTGTTTATAGGCTTGTTTTAAGCAATTTTTGTGAAGAACTCAAGGTGGAGTCCTTGTGAATCAAGAGGTCAGTTGACCAAATGATGACAAATTTTGGCAGATAAGGCTTAATAAGCCAGTTAGCTTATAAGCCAGCAACAAAGCAAACCAAATAGCCAAATCTACTCACAAGCAGCACAAAAGCAAGTTCCAAGCAATAAACAAGCAGGGCATACACTAGATAACAAAATGCAAGGCAAAATTGAGGTGGTCACTTTGCTGATGCAAATGACCACTTCAGCCAACTTTTATAAGCTCTAGCACCCACAATAAGCCACCAAATTCAACAAACAGATAATGCACACCTAAACTCTTCCCAAACCAGATTTCAGACCTTAGATCCAATAAACAAAGATTTTATTGGATCTGATATGTTTGACCAATTTCAAACCCCTTTTTTAGATTTTTCCAAAACTAGAAATCCCTTTTCCAAACCTCTTGATACTTTACCAGTGACCAAAACCTATTGCATATGACTTATTTAGACTCCCCAAACCCTAAGAACCAAGGCCACAAGGCCTTATGATCCAATAATCCCAAACAGCCTTGTTTTAGTCCTTTTTCAAACAAACTTTTTATTCAATCACATAACCTACTGATTTTATGGTTCAAAAACTTCAACTAGGTGACAACTAATATAATACAACTATAAAACACAAGCACAAACACAAAATCAACAAATCGCATGGAAAAGTACAAATCAGACAATAACATGGATTTTTTAGAGGAAACTTAACAAGAGATTATACCTATCCCCCACAACTTCCTAGAGGGATCAGCAATGCTCCTTAGACCTTGTTCAACAACTAGAACAAGACCAAGGTACTTAAACAAAGGAGATGAGATGTGCCTTGGTTGATGGTTCAAAGTAGAACCTCAAGGGCTTTATGTCTTCAACACAAACAGCAAACAACCTATCCAAAGGTTGATAAACCTTCACTAGCTTGGTGTCAACAAGCTTGCAAGGGCTTATAGCTTTTGGATAAGGGTTAGTACAAGTAAAACAGCAAAATCAGAAGACTTTTTTCAAGCTTATTTCAAACTTGAAAATCTTACCAAACATAAACGTGTTTAAACCACAAGATCTAAACACCTTTATAACATCAAATGGAACTCAGAATTACCCTTAAACAACACCAACTTTCAAAAGCATAAAAAGGAATTACAAATTTCTTAAAATACCAACTTTTATAAATTTTAAAAAGGAATTATAATGTTTAAAGAGTAAAACTGGAACAAGGCTCCCTCACATGTTGAGGAGTCCTTATATAGGCAAATACAAAGCAGAGATAAGTAAAACCCTAGGCTATGAAGTCCCAAAATTGCCCTTGAAATCTTCTAGACACATTTGTTGTTTGAGCTGTCCAAATGAATCATGGCTGTTCATTTTAGCTTTGGGGCTAAGCAATGAGTGGTGGCTGTTGATTTGGCCACGTGGCAATCCTTGAAGATGAAGGAATGATGTGATAGGTGGACAGGTTTTAATGGTGGGGTCCTTGGGTGAGTGGGATTGAGGGATTTTGGTGTGGGATGGGTTTACAAGCATGTGAATCAAGCAAGTGCCTGGGTAATTTTTTTTACCCTTTGTTTTAAGTGAAGTGGTAACTGGGTTCTTGGGGTGAATAGTAACTCCTTTGATTCGTTTTTTGTGGAGTTGCAAAGTGTTTGGCGCAATTTAGTTTTAAATGTTTCATATGCACATGTTTAGTCCTTGTGTTATAGTGAGAGTTGTATAAAACGTTTTTTAGCCACCAAACTCAATTTCCTTTGTTATTCAACTTCCAAACTTCACACTTTTGCCCCAAACTTTTGGCAAAAGGTTTTCAAGGGTTGTTTTTGCCAATTTTGCATAGTTTGAGGACTGATCTTGGACATTCTTGATCTTCAAAGGTCTTAATTGTATCTTTGACTTCATGAGGGACCATTATTGACAATTTAGAATTGTTGAGGGACTAGTCTTGCCAATTCTTCAAAGTTGAAGGACCATTTTGTAATTTTGACAAACTTAAGGGACCAAACTTGTAATTATGAATATACAAGGGTTTTAAGTGTCATTTCTTCATAAATTAAGGATCAATCTTGTACATCTTCAAGTCTTCAAGGGTTTTTCTTGGATAAATCATGAATTAGGGCCCGGTTCTTTGTACGACTTCGTTTCTCGTGTCCGTTTTTCCTTGTTTCTTGTGATCTTTTGTTTTTTTCACGATATCCATACCTAAAACACACAAGTAAACAAATACAAGCATATATATGGTATAATTATGACATTTTATGTATTTAAAGCCCGAAAAGAATGATGAGATCATGTATAAATGCCATCTCATCAAGATGATACATTCATCTGATGTTTCACCTATTGCTAGTGGTTCACCACCAGCTGTGGCTGAGGATGTAGTGGATATTTCCACTTTAACTGCTTTGTGTAGTTCTTTGGCTTAACAGGTAAAAGATCTACAAGATGATAAACTCAAACAGGGTGTGAAGATAGCAAAGTTGGATGCCAAGATCAACAAGCTAAGAAGGAGAGAAAATCCTTGGATCAGACATCACAATGCTATCCAAAAAGCACAAAAGAAAGAACGAAAAGAGGAATTGAGAATGTTTAGGAGGGAGAAACTGAATGTATTCAAACATGGGAGGAAAGTTGATGAAGCTAGATCTTCTTCTGATATTTGAGCCACTAATGAGGGTCATGCAGACAATAATGGGAGGAATTTTGATGATGAGGATAAACATAATGATGGATTGGAATATTATGTGGAAGACATTGTAATAGAGGATCATGTACAGTCACAAAATGCACAAGAAACTCCATAGTAAGAACAAAATCCATTATTAAGTGAAGAGATGGTTGTAGAAGTCCAAACTCCACAAAAGATGGATGAAAATGTGGACACTCCTGTTTCGGATATGACTCAAGTTCAACAAAGTCAACAACCAGAGCAACCACAACAACAACAACCACAAGACATAGTTCAACAAGAAGATCAGTCACATCCAATAGAGGATTTATGAAGGTATGATGAATCAGAAAAGACTAGAGAAATAAATATTAATGATTCCGTGTCAGTAGAACAAAAGGTATATGATGATACCTTGGTAATTGAAGAAAAGACCAATAATGTGCCTAGTGCCAGTGATGCAGCAAGTGTTGGTAGACCGATAGCAAGTACTGTCAAGCCAACTGCAAGTACCGCTGGTGGTGCAGGTACCGTTGGTCAAGACAGTTCAAACCGGTTTCAGAGGAAAGTGAAACTCCACATTTAGGGAAGATGTCACTCTAGCTAATCTTCTACTTGTTTTGAAGGAGAAAACATCAACAGAGAAGGAGAAGGCTAAACAAAGAGAAGCTGATGAAAATACACAAACTGGTAACACTGATCGAGTTGTGAATATGGACATCACTGAAGGTGAAGCATTACCAAATGATCAAGAGCCGGAGCCAAAGCAACTTGATGAACATGCTAAAGCGCCACAAGTTCATATAGAACAACCATTGGAATAACCTACAATTGCCATTGAAGCACAAGAACCAAAAGGAAAAGAAAAAACGGTCCAGGCTTCAAAGCAAAGCACCAAAGGAATTGTCATTCCAAGTCAACATCCATAAGAAAGTCAAGATAAATACCTCTTAGGTTTAGGAGGAAACTACCAAAAATTGACACAAATGATAAAGGTAAAAAGCCATTGGCATATGAGTCTGAAGAAGAGAAAAGTGATTCAGACATCATTGGTGGAACTTTGAAATAATTTCAACATATGGAACATGATAAGGAAATAGCTTGGAGAATGCAACCTCAAATACATGAAGAAGAAGAGCAAGCAGCTCTTGAAGCTAAAAGACTACAAGAGGAAATGTACATCAGGGAATTTGATGATATTGAAGCTCAAATGGCAGTTGAGAAAATTCTTGTTGAAGCTATGCAAGCTCAAGAAAGGGAGCAATTTGATTATGAAGAGAGACTGAGATTGCATATGGAATTGGTTAGAGAGCAGAAAAGGCATTTTGTTGAAATAAGGGGGAAAGAAATAAAGTTAGAACCTCCTACCTCAGCACAACTTAGAAATCAAATGGTTGCCTATCTAATGCATACATGTTATTATTCTCATGCACAGTTGAAGAAGAAGAACTTTGATGAAGTCAAAGTTTTGTATGACAAACACAAGAGGAGCTTTGAACAATTTGTTGGAATTGGTTCTAACAAGATAAAAGAGACGTGGAAGCTTTCAGACTTAGGGAACAACAAAGAAGATTTGGAAGTACCCCTAAACTTTTTGAATAAAGAACTACTGAAAAACCAGAAGGAATTTCTCCAAAGAAGCTGACTACTTATGTGAGAAAACACACATAGAAAAAAAGGAGATGCCTAAAGTGATAGAGCAACAAGGACTGAATGGGGGAACCAATCCTCAAGGTGTTGAAGAGACTTGTTAGTTTATGTAAATCTTGCTATTTCTCAAGAGAGAAAGTAGAGAGAGAAAGGGTTACACACACACTTAGAGAGAGAAATAAAGAAGAAAACACATATTATTTTGTGTGAAAAATGATAGCAACCACCCTCTCCAACAAAGGAGAGGGTTTATATACCCAAACCTTGTGATGGGCTTGTACTTACAATATAGCCGTCGACAATCAAAGATGGACCGGGCTTGGCTTTGTTTGTTTTACTTAACTTAATAACTATGAGCTACTAACTATATATTGTTGAAGTGACCGATCCTTCCTAGATACGTAAAAACATATTTACAACATTCTACCCCTAAGGGAGGTCACTCCAAACAAAGGGTTACAGGTGTTACAATAATAAAATAAAAGTAACATACTATGCTTGTCTTAAGCTCGTAGTCTTCGTCTTTCTTTTATTTTATTTTTCTTGGTGAATATGCTGACGTGATCTTTGATATCAATCTTGAGCACGTTTCACTTGCCTTGATCTTGTGCATCCTTTACTTGTGATGTTCGCCTCCTCGTGACTTCGTGTCCCAAATACTTATACTTTGTAATTCTTGAAAGCTTCAGAGTTTGATACAACAGAAGACTTAACTTTTAGACTGTCTTGAATTTGTTGAAGTATTAAGTACAGAAAGTATAAGCATGCGAGGACGACTTCTCCTCGGACTCAGCAACGCCATCGTCTTCAAATGCAGCAGCATAAGTAGATAAGAACGAAATGGATTTGACATTTCATTCTAATTCGGTAGCATTTTACCTCCGGTAGGTGAAGACCGTTGGACGATATTAAATATCGTACTTGTGGTAGGTAGTTTCAATTAAGAACCTCCTTTACAAGATTTCACGGCTAAACCCGTTTTCTTTACTCGACCGTCAAAAGCTTACTGTGAACGTAAAGAGTGAATCATTTGGATAAAATTATCTACATGATTGAATTCGTTAATTCATAGTCCTGGAACAAGTTTGATTCATGAAAGAATCGCACCATCGTTGCTTTCCAGTTGTCACTAGCTTGATTCATATAGAATCTTGCAAGTTACCTACCAATGGTTGTTTGATGTTAACACTAGAAGGATCTCCATTCATCATCGTAAATACTAAATAGTATCACTCTGAATGTTCTGGCAAGATCACTAAGATATTGCATAGAGGCCTGGAACGAGTTTGAATTCAATTAAGAATTAAACCACTGTTGCTTTCCAGTTATCACAAGTTTGATTCATAAAGAATCGTACAAGTTACCTACCATGAGCTTTTTGATGTTCGCCCAAGAAGGATTTCCATCTTCATTATAAATACTTTCGTATTACTCGGATGTCCAGACAAGATCATGAACATTTTGCGTAGGACTCTTAATATCTTTCTTACTTTTCACAGAGTGTGAAGAAGCAAGGAAATATGGAAATGTGTCCTAATTATATTATTGATGATCTCAAATGGCTCTAGACTCGATTGGTTCATTTTGGATTATAGTGATCGGAGGTGATGAAACTGCAATTATACATAGTCTCATCGTCTAAATCGGGCTTAAAAAGTGTTAAAATGTCATAAAATACCATTAAATATGCTTGTGTTTGTTCATTGTGTATTTTAGGTACGTATATCGAGAATTCAACAAAAGATCAAAAGAATTAAGCAAAAATGAACACGGGAAACGAAGCTGCACAAAGAACCGTACCTAAAAGATGAATTTCCAAAGAAGTCCTTGAAGTTTTGAAGATTGTCAAGTTTGGTCCTCCAACTTTTTGAAGACTTGTCATTTTATTCCTTTGTAAAACTCTAAAAATAAAATTGGGTCCCTAAAATATCAAGAGTTAACATTAATAGCCCTTTAAGAATGATCATATGGCATAAAAGATCCTTGATACAAGTTTACAAATCTCATGTGCCATTTATGACAAGTAGTCCAAAGTTTAATATCAATGGAATTAGAATAATGAAAGCTGTTGAATTTGTTTGCCAAGTTTTGGATAATGCAAGAGTCAAATGTGTACAAAACAAACATTTAACCCAGTATTAGCCCCAACCCACCTATACCCCTCTACCCGACCCACTACGCAGTACACGTCACCCCCTCTTTATTACCTAATTTAAATCCTAACACACCCGACAAACATCTTATGTTCATCTAATCTCTATTAAACCTCCCTCTTACCAGAACAAGAACCCTAAACATGATTTGCTGATTAACCAAAATTTAAGCCCCGACCTGTTCCAGATCATTGGTTACCCGAGACCCAAACCCATTTTTACTCCCAAAAAACGTCCCCTAACCCCATGGACCCCATGTTGGTCCCCTGCACCCCCTTTTTGCTAAAAAAAAGAATGAACTAGAGATTGGACGGCTGGATGCAATTCCTTAGCCTCCAATATTTGTTTAATGGACAAGATCATCTCAAACAGCTGTGATATCACATGTTTTGGCAGAATTCACATGAAGCAAGGATGACCAATTTCAATGTAAAACCCACTTTAAAATACATTAAATCATTTAATACATGAAACTACGGTTAAATTAAAACATTTCAGTTAATTAATATACGACACGAATCATGAACTTTTAATACGAACATTACGTACATCAATTAAATACTATAAGTATTACGCATATTAATATGATTATTAATACATGATAAGTATTTACATATAATACTTAAAAAATACAAGAAATAAAACACGACCCTAAAATATGAACACACACGATATATATTTAAGAACGAAAAATAAAACGAAATAAGAATGTGTGTGTGTGTGTGCATGTGGCGTCCAAATGAAGAGAAAGGGAAGTGCCCATGGCACAAACCATTAAGCTTTGCTAATCCTTAAAACAAACTAATCTCCACAGGATTTCATATATTCACTTTTCAAGAAAATAACAAAACCCTAGAACCCCTTTGTTCTTCCTTTTCGCCGCGGCATCAACACCAACACAAGGACGATTTAGTTTTTTTTATCTTTGATTATTAACGGTATTGTGTTCGTGTTTCAAATCCTTTAATCACGCATACGATATCATCAATCTTTAATCTTTTATTAATTATGTTTATTTGTTCAAGATCCATTAATAAGAAATCTTTTATTAGTATTACATGTCATATGTTTTAAAAAATATATATAATGCCATTTATAAAACATAATTTAATATGATTTCTGAAATTTTTGCAAGTAAGTAATTCGCTTGATATTTAAATCAACAACTTTAATGTTACAAGAATTCTTTTATAAGACCAAAGTAAAACAATTTGTGAAAATATATCGTAAAACAATGTCAATTAACTTTATAAGGTATTTTTCAAGTATTTTATAAAGTCCGGTAGTAAAAATTCGTAAAATTATTCGTAAAAACAATAACAAGTATATATATATGGTGACATGATGATATCTTATAAAATAGCGAGTGGGTTACATGGGAGTAGTAAAGAGTAATTGATAAGAAAATCGGTGAGATAGTTACAAGATGATAGAGCTTCAAAAGGTTTAACCAGAATCGGCATGAGACACGTATTAAAATGATGATGAAAGATGTGAAAATAAGAACGTCAAGTCTCGATCCAAATCATTGGTACCATAGAGGAACAGAAAGATAAAATATAATGACAAATAAGTGACGTATAGAATACAGGATAAATGAATCCATATGCGTGCACATCATAAATTATTCGACATAAGTATGGTTTTAAGAAAGTAGAATATCAGTTTCGACACTAGTTCCTTCGAGGTAGACGTAAAACAACATTCCAAACAGCTTTCATGTTTCGACCAACAACTGTACCAGACCATAAAATGACAGTTTTACCCCTGCAGTTCTACATCGGCACCAAGTTTTTCATATGTGCAGAAAATTAATTCTTTAATTTTACAAAATTTATATGAACGGAACTTGCTCGTTTTTAAGAGTTACGGGTCGAATTTTATGTTCAAACGACCGTCTTGACAAGTAGAAACGTATTTTTTTATTTTTTGTTTTTTTTATTTTAGTCTAAACTTTATAAAGTATTTTCTCAACATCGTTAAATTACATGTAACTTTTCTGCATAAAGTATATTTTTCGACACACCTTAAAATTTAATCAAACTTCATAACGACCCATAATTTTATGTACACACATGACTTGTAGACCTCATGAAAACGAACAATATATTGTATATGAGCATATAAAGAAAAAATATAGCATAAAAAATGGTTTAAGAATACCAACGAGAATCTAAGAAACCAAAATGGCACATGACATTCATGTCTTAGATTTCAAGATGCAAGGTAAGAAAGTCTCTTGGCGGCATGATTTTCCAAAAACACAAAACATACAGAGAAGAAATGGAACATTAACGAGTTGCACTCTCGGAGCAAGGAGGGTTAATGAAAGGGGAGGATACAAGTTTATAAGAGTAAAATCATATTCCAAACAATCGCCACATAATAGAAGAGGAGGTAAAAGGTGACGATGATGTTTTCAAGATACAAATGAACGTTGTAATTCGAAGTCGAAACGTAGAATGGTCAATGAAATAATAATTAATCGATATACGAGTGCCGTGTAAAACGGTGATGTAAAGGTCAATCAAGGTTACGAAAACCCATGATATTATTCAACACGGATTCAAGAAATGCTTCGAGATGTGTGACTCACACGATGTCCTTTAGTCTTTTTCGGAGACACATTGAGCTACACAATGGTCTATAGACTATTTTTCAAGACATCCAATCACAAATGGTCGGAAATCAATTTGGAGATCTAAATAGATATCTTAAAGGAGTTAAACAAAGAAATCAACACGCACGGCAGTAAAATGATAATCGGAAGTTTCATCGAAAGCAACACTTACTTAATCCCAAACAATGGTATCGCGAGAATACACACAACATGTAAAAGTGAGTCGAAAAAATAGGCGGTTCAAAATGAACGAGTATATGAGGTCAGTCGTATCACGTATAAATGAAATAACAATAGTACTCAGAAAAGTGAGTATGAAAAGTCGGCAGAAATACGCGCTCCGAATACAAGTAGGAATGTTATAGCAATATAAAATCATTGCAAAAAAATCAATTCACAAGAACAAGAATTCAAGAAATACAGCAAGGGCAGATGTAATCACAGTAATATCCAATGATAATTCATGAAACACAAAGGATTTGGAAAGAGATAGTAATTATCGTCATTAGGGTAATGTAATATTTCAAAATGTACTCAAGAGATGAAATATTACAATGATAATTAAAAGTAAATAATAAGGATTAGAGAGTTACCCGCACAGATATCGAACAACAATGGCAGATTCTGTGTTTGACACTTAGAAACATGAAATATTTGAACTTTTCGGTTATAGACTAAATTTCGAAAACGACTCAGTTCCCTATAACCATTGCTTTGATACCAGTCTGAGAGACCCCCAAAATCAGGCAAGGGGACAACTAGGCAGCAAGGGGTAACACGTCATGGTACAAGTAACAATGAATTATAAAATGACTTAAAAATGACGTAATAAAAGACATATACATTACATCATAAAAGATCAGAGTTTTTAAACAAAAGGGTCCCAGAGTTTTATAATGCGGAAAAATATATTATTTAATTATGATTTTATAACATATAGTTATCAAGGATATATGATAAATTTCTGACAGCTTTTACCAAAACCACACTTTAAATATACACAGAAATCTCCAAGCTGCGATAATATCCTGCGGACTCCCATCCAAGCAAAGCTAAGTAGTAATACCTGAGATTAAACATGAAAAAGATCAACACGAAGTTGAGTGATATTCATAGGTTTAGCAGTAAAGGTGTGGAACACAAGAATTCATTTGAAAAACAAGAATTAGAGGAAAATGGTTATGATCATTAACCATAGTCCGAAACCATTATTATTGCTATTTAGTTCATGAACCGAAGCTTAACTCAATGTAAGTTCCTCTAGGGAGTATTCAGCCTAAATACTCAAGTAACAAAACAAATGTAATGCGTCAATGGTTAAACAACCGCAACATGGGACGGGGATTGTCAGTCCCGATGGATCTACCCACAACATTCGCGCTTAGCAACACAAGTAAATTAACGGTTCATGATCAGGAGAGGAAATTTAAGGGCTATTGACTAAAAGCAATAATAATAATAATAATTTGTTGGAAATCATCAAGTTCTGGAAAGCATACAAGTTCTAGATAGCATACAAGTTCTGGATAGCATACAAGTTTTGGATAGCATACAGTTTTAAATGAATGTGTTCCACCATGTAAAATCTCGCCCCGCGTTTAATAAACAATGTATAAGTAATAAAAAGGGTTTATGAACTCACCTTAAAGCAAAGCGATAAAAATCAATGGAAAATAGCATGACAAGAAGCCTAAAACACCATAGAAGCGACCAATGATAAGACGAGAAGCCGCGAGCTTCTACCAAAGATCTAATATAAATTGGCGCATCTTAGGTCCAAAACATAAAATGGCGCATTCTATGTCCAAAACGACAAGAGGATGGACAATGAGTTTTATATATTATTATATAGATAGGGCAATGTACTTAACGTTTTATAAATTTTAGAAAACAATTTATTTAGAAGATGAAAAGTTTTCAATGATTATAAGTCCTAAAAGATAAGTTCGCTCCATCGATCAGTAAGAAATTTTACAATTATATTACTACCTCATAGTCCTGTAAGTTACTCCTTACACATTTATAATCCTTATAGTTTATTAGCTATCTTATTATAAATCCTCAAACTAATTAGAAATTCTTATTATACTTTATGGATTTTAATAGAAATAGGGTTATAGTATCCAAGTCATGACATTTTAGGGACATATCTTGCAAACAATTAAATCTTGAAAGACTATATTTGTAATTTAACCTAAACAAGTTATTTTGATAACTTTATGCATAGCCATATATACACGTAACATTTCATTTGCATTTCTACAATTTGTTTAGGCGTGTTTCTCTTTACGTCACAATAAAAGTAAAATCCTACAATTTTGAAACAACTATTTTCTATGCTTTTTATTTATTTATTTATTAACCTCATCAATATTTCTTTACATAAGCTTTTAATAATGTCAAATATGAGGTTGTATATATATACTACCTTTTGTCATTTATTTTTCTACTCATCAAATTGGAAATCCAAAATTATGAATAAGGGTGAAATTTTATGTATATTTCTTGATTAGTATATTAAGTACAATGACAAATATCTATACAAAATAAATATATGAACATAAAAATTACATGTAGAGATATAACATAGATGTTTATAAAAAGTATGGACATAAAAATATAGAGAAAATACAAATGGTCCTTACAAAGAAAAAGAATGATGGAATGGTAAGTACATGAACTACTAGATCTTCAATCCAAGGTGATGTTACTGCTCGAAAGTAAAGAAGGATAGGAGTATGTTTGTGTATTTTTATTTTGATCAAATGAGAATAAGAGATATGATCAAATTTGGTATGGAACATATGAAAAACACGTGTCTAATTGGTGGAATGAGTTCATAAGAAGGCATATCATTCTTTACTAGACGTGAGTTAGTATGTGGGTGAGATTATATATATAATTTTGCCTCACAATATTAAAATGCGGGTATTTTTGAAGTCCGATATTTTAAAAGTTACGCGATTTGAAAGTTACGCGTAGAGCACGAAAAATAAATGCTCAATACAAAATAAAAACGTCGATATTCGGAGAACATTTATATTTCAATATGTACATAAGGCTTATTATTTAATGAACGTTAACACGTCATATAAATAAATGACACTTAAAGGTTTAACGTAAATTACGAAGAATACTCGTAAAATGAAAAATTAAAATGAGGACAATAGAAATATTTATATGTCGTAACGAGGATATTTACGGTCAATGTCGGACATCTACTTTGTCAATAAATAATAAATGACACATATTTGATATGTTAAAGACTTAACATTGCCGGTTAGTTAAGAATTTCATATTATTTATACTACGAACATGACATTTAAAAGTCGGGTAATAAATCGATCCGGATATTAGGAATAGAATTAGAGCTCGGTCAAAATGTTGATTTTAAATCCTGGGTTACTATAGTAAATAAATATAGAAAAATAAAAATAAAACTTTTGTAATTTCGAATAAAATATTATCAATGATCAGAAAAATAATTAAAATATAATTTAATTAAAATTCTAGAGATCTCAGGATTTACGTATGAAAAAGTAAAAGCAACATGTTAAACATTATAAAACCGAAAAGTACGAATAAAAGAATAATTTAATTAATAGGAAAAATTACAAGTTCCTACAGTCGGCCCTCCTAAAGGAACTCTGGTCCCTCAGAGTTCAACTGGAGACAGAATGAGACGGGAACAAATATGGATACTTTGCTTTGAACTGGTCTTTAAATACGAGAGGGTAATTAGAGATAAAATAAACATGATAAACGCTTAAACGGACTAAATGCACTAAAACATATTAAGATTAACGATTAACGAGGAATTTGCGAATTGCTTAAACTGTAAAACACAATAATTTACTTTACTAAGAAAAAAGAGGGTTTTAACTGTGTTATATAGAAATTAAGATGAAAATGTAAATTTAATGGGTAAACAATCGCTAAATCTTTTCTTGATCAAAATAATGTTCAAAATAGAAGTAAACTAGGTTCAAGTTTTATTTTGGTCGTCTTGAGAAACCTTGAGATGATTGTATGAAATTATTGTTAAAACTCGGATTTATGGTTACGGTTAGAGAGAATCTAGTTTCCGAATTATTTAGAATTATTGAAAAAAATATAAATTAAATCGGTAATTTCATTAAATTGAAAATATAGTACGATAAAATCAAATAGTTTAAAAGATAAGGAGGCATTATGTCCTTTTAGACACTAGTTATAAATATAAAGAGGATTTATAGATTCGACCTTCTACTTGTGATGGTTATTTTGGAAATTCGAACGCTTGTTAAATGTGTAAAATTTTTGTAACAATGTAGGATAATTTATAAAAAAATCCATGAAGGTGCTTAATGCATTCACTACAAAAATGGGACATGGTCGATGTTTGAAAGTGACAAGATATTAAACAAATATATAACAATTAATAGTTAACAAATAATATTCAAGAAATGGCAGGAGGGAATAAAGCGAAAGTCGTGCATATTCTAAATGAACAAGATAGAATAGAGGCGTCGGCGATAAGATAATAAGAAACAAAGAATTTAGCAAGTCATCACTTCTTGAGTGCAATTGGTGTCACCAACATTGGCTTATTAAATTCTCGGTAATCGATACACGAATGAAAGATAAAAGTCACACAACAATTTTTGAATCAAAGAAAAATTCTTAATTAGTCACTTGTGTATGTTTCAAGTAAAATGAACAACATTGGCAATTAGAGAGTGAAATCAACACATGGTTTACACGAACGAATTTCGAGGAAATAGAGTCTGACACACATTATGACGAATATACGATATCACTATTCTTGTACAGTCATAAATCGTTATTCTCGTCCGGATGCATTTCGAAAGTATACCAAAATTTACTCAAAGAAGGTTGGTCGAGGAGAAAGTATAAAAACAGTAGAACTTCCAAGAATGATATCAATAGTCAGTAACTAGACGAGCGGTAAATAGAATTGTATCATGAGAGAAAATGAGGTAACAAGTAGAGTAAAGCTCATTGAGTAAAGAAAAAAAATAGATTGTACTCGCAGACATGTAATTCGTTCAAGAAAAGATAAAGAAACATATGCATTTGTCATGAACTTGTACTACTTGCATAACACATAAAAGTTTTCAAAGTTTTAATTCACTTTATTATAGTGCACTGTACCTTTTTTTTTAATGGTGACTACTATTCAGCCTCGCATGGCTCCTTCTAAATTACGCATAGGTGATCAGGCCTTGCATAATTTTAGGACTAGCAATGCGATGCTCAGTTTCGTCAAACTAGTATTACATGTCATATGTTTTAAAAAATATATATAATGTCATTTGTGAAACAGAATTTAATATGATTTATGAAATTTTCGCAAGTAAGTAATTCACTTGATATTTATATCAACAACTTTAATGTTACAAGAATTCTTTTATAAGACCAAAGTAAAACAATTTGTAAAAATACATCGTAAAACAATGTCAATTAACTTTATAAGGTATTTTTCAAGTATTTTATAAAGACGGGTAGTACAAATTCGTAAAATTATTTGTAAAAACATTAACAATTATATATATATGGTGACATGATGATATCTTATAAAATAGCGAGTGAGTTACATGGGAGTAGTGAAGAGTAATTGATAAGACAATCGGTGAAATAGTTACAAGATGATAGAGTTTCAAAAGGTTTAGCCGGAATCGACATGAGACACATATTAAAATGATGATGAAAGATGTGAAAATAAGAACGTCAAGTCTCGATCCAAATCATTGGTACCATAGAGGAACAAAAAGATAGAATATAATGACAAATAAGTGACGTATAGAATACAGGATAAATGAATCCATATGCGTGCACATCATGATATATTCGACATAAGTATGGTTTTAAGAAAGTAGAATATCAGTTTCGACACTAGTTCCTTCGCGGTAGACATAAAACAACATTCCAGACATCTTTCATGTTTCGACCAACAACTGTACCAGACATAAAATGACAGTTTTACCCCTGCAGTTCTACATCAACACCAAGTTTTTCATATGTGCAGAAAATTAATTCTTTAATTTTACAAAATTTATATGAACGTAACTTGCTCGTTTTTAAGAGTTACGGGTCGAATTTTATGTTCAAACGTCCGTCTTGACAAGTAGAAACGTATTTTTCTATTTTTTATTATTTTATTTTAGTCTAAACTTTATAAAATATGTTCTCGACATCGTTAAATTACATGTAACTTTTCTGCATAAAGTATATTTTTTGACACACCTTGAAATTTAATCAAACTTCATAACGACCTAGAATTTTATGTAGACACATGACTTTTAGACCTCATGAAAACGAACAATATATTGTATATGAGCATATAAAGAAAAAATATAGCATAGAAAATGGTTTAAGAATACCAACGAGAATCTAAGAAACCAAAACGGCACATGACTTTTATGTCTTAGGTTTCAAGATGCAAGGTAAGAAAGTCTCTTGGCCGCATGATTTTCCAAAAACACAAAACATACCGAGAAGAAATGTAACATTAACGAGTTGCACTCCCGGAGCAAGGAGGGTTAATGAAAGGGGAGGATACAAGTTTATAGGAGTAAAATCATATTCCAAACAATCGCCACATAATAGAAGGTGAATTAAAAGGTGACGATGATGTTTTTAAGATACAAATGAACGTTGTAATTCGAAGTCGAAAAGTAGAATGGTCAATGAAATAATAATTAATCGATATACGAGCGCCGTGTAAAACGGTGACGTAAAGGTCAATCAAGGTTACGAAAACCCATGATACTATTCAACACGGATTCAAGAATGTGTGACTCACACGATCTCCTTTAGTCTTTTTTGGAGACACATTAAGCTACACAATAGTCTATAGACTATTTTTCAAGACATCCAATCACAAATGGTCGGAAAGCAATTTGGATATCTAAATGGATATCTTAAAGGAGTTAAACAAAGAAAGCAACACGCACGGTAGTAAAATGATAATCGGAAGTTTCATCGAAAGCAACAATTACTTAATCCCAAACAATGGTATTACGACAATACACACAACATGTAAAAGTGAGTCGAAAAAAATAGGCGGTTCAATATGAACGAGTATATGAGGTCAGTCGTATCACGTATAAATGAAATAACAATAGTACTCAGAAAAGTGAGTATGAAAAGTCGGCAGAAATACGCGCTCCGAATACAAGTAGGAATGTTACAGCAATATAAAATCATTGCAAAAAAATCAATTCACAAGAACAAGAATTCAAGAAATACAACAAGGGCAGATGTAATCACAGTGATATCCAATGATAATTCATGAAACACAAAGGATTTGGAAAGAGATAGTAATTATCGTCATTAGGGTAATGTAATATTTCAAAATGTAATCAAGAGATGAAATATTACAATGATAATTAAAAGTAGATAATAAGGATTAGAGAGTTACCCGCGCAAATATCGAACAACAATGGCAGATTCTGTGTTTGACGCTTAGAAACATGAAATATTTGAACTTTTCGGTTATAGACTAAGTTTTGAAAACGACTCAGTTCCCTATAACCATTGCTCTGATACCAATCTGAGAGACCCCCAAAATCAGGCAAGGGGACAACTAGGCAGCAAGAGGGTAACACGTCATGGTACAAGTAACAATGAATTATAAAATGACTTAAAAATGACGTAATAAAAGACATATACATTACATCATAAAAGATCAGAGTTTTTAAACAAAAGGGTCCCCGAGTTTTATAATGTGGAAAAATATATTATTTAATTATGATTTTATAACATATAGTTATCAAGGATATATGATAAATTTCTGACAGTTTTTACCAAAACCACACTTTAAATATACACAGAAATCTCCAAGCTGCGATAATATCCTGCGGGCTCCCATCCAAGCAAAGCTAAGTAATAATACCTGAGATTAAACATGAAAAAGATCAACACGAAGTTGAGTGATATTCATAGGTTTAGTAGTAAAGGAGTGGAACACAAGCATTCATTTGAAAAACAAGAATTAGAGGAAAATGGTTATGATCATTAATCATAGCCCGAAACCATTATTATTTGCTATTTAGTTCACGAACCGAAGCTTAACTCAATGTAAGTTCCTCTAGTGATTATTCAGCCTAAATACTCAAGTAACAAAACAAATGTAATGCGTCAATGGTTAAACAGCCGCAACATGGGACGGGGATTGTCAGTCCCGGTGGATCCACCCACAACATTCGCGCTTAGCAACACAAGTAAATTAACGGTTCATGATCAGGAGAGGAAACTTAAGGGCTATATACTAAAAGCAATAATAATAATGAAAATCTGTTGGAAATCATCAAGTTCTAGAAAGCATACAAGTTCTGGATAGCATACAAGTTCTGGATAGCATATAGTTTTTAATGAATGTGTTTCACCATATAAAATCTCACCCCGCGTTTAGAAACAATGTATAAGTAATAAAAAGGGGCTATGAACTCACCTTGAAGCAAAGCGATAAAAATCAATGGAAAATAGCATGACAAGAAGCCTAAAACACCATAGAAGCGACCAATGATAAGACGAGAAGCCACGAGCTTCTAACAAAGACCTAAAACAAATTGGCGCATCTTAGGTACAAAACATAAAATGGCGCATTCTATGCCTAAAACGACAAGAGGGTGGACAATGAGTTTTATATATTATTATATAGATAGGGCATTGTACTTAGCGTTTTATAAATTTTAGAAAACAATTTGTTTAGAAGATGAAAAGTTTTCAATGATTAAAAGTCCTAAAAGATAAGTTCGCTCCATCGATCAATAAGAAATTTTACAATTATATTACTAACTCATAGTCCTGTAAGTTACTCCTTACACATTTATAATCCTTATAGTTTATTAGCTATCTTATTATAAATATTCAAACTAATTAGAAATCCTTATTGTACTTTATGGATTTTAATAGACATAGGGTTATAGTATCTAAGTCATGACACTTTAGGGACATATCTTGCAAACAATTAAATCTTGAAAGAGTATATTTGTAATTTAACCTAAACAAGTTATTTTGATAACTTTATGCATAGCCATATATACACGTGACCATTTTATTTGTATTTCTATAATTTGTTTAGGCTTGTTTCTCTTTACATCACAATAAAAGTAAGATCCTACAATTTTGACACAACTATTTTCTATGCTTTTTATTTATTTATTTATTAACCTCATCAATATTTCTTTAAATAAGCTTTTAATAATGTCAAATATGAGGTCGTATATATACTACCTTTTGTCGTTTATTTTTCTACTCATCAAATTGGAAATCCAAAATTATGAATAAGAGTAAAATTTTATGTATATTTCTTGATTAGTATATTAAGTACAATGCCAAATATCTATACAAAATAAATATATGAACATGAAAATTACATGTAGAGATATATCATACACGCTTATAAAAAGTATGGACATAAAAATATTGAGAAAATACAAATGGTCCTTACAAAAAAAAGAATGATGGAATGGTAAGTATATGAACTACTAGATCTTCAACCCAAGGTGATGTTACTGCTCGAAAGTAAAGAAGGATAGGAGTACGTTTGTGTGTTTTTATTTTGATCAAATGAGAATAAGAGATATGATCAAAATTTGGTATGAAACATATGAAAAACACGTGTCTAATTGGTGGAATGAGTTCATAAGACGGTATATCATTCTTTACTAGACGTGAGTTGGTATGTGGGTGAGATTATATATATAATTTTGCCTCACAATATTAAAATGCGGGTATTATTGAAGTCCGATATTTTAAAAATTACGCGATTTGAAAGTTACGTGTAGAGCACGAAAAATAAATGCTCAATACAAAATAAAAACGTCGATATTCGGAGAACATTTATATTTCGATATGTATATAGGGGCTTATTATTTAATAAACGTTAACGCGTCATATAAATAAATGACACTTAAAGGTTTAACGTAAATTACGAAGAATACTCGTAAAATGAAAAATTAAAATGAGGACAACAGAAATATTTATATTTCGTAACGAGGATATTTACGGTCAATGTCGGACATCTACTTTGTCAATAAATAATAAATGACACATATTCGATATGTTAAAGACTTAACATTGCCGGTTAGTTAAGAATTTCGTATTATTTAGAGTACGAACGTGACATTTAAAAGTCGGGTAATAAATATTGTCCGGATATTAGGAATAGAATTAGAGCTCGGTCAAAATGTTGATTTTAAATCCCGGGTTACTATAGTAAATAAATATAGAAAAATAAAAATAAAACTTTTATAATTTCGAATAAAATATTATCAATGATCAGAAAATAATTAAAATATAATTTAATTAAAATTTTAGAGATCTCAGGATTTACGTATGAAAAAAATAAAAGAAACAAGTTAAACACTGTAAAACCGAAAAGTACGAATAAAAGTATAATTTAATTAATAGGAAAAATTACAAGTTCCTACATAAATTAGCTTGATCTTTATCGTATAAACAAGGCAAGTGTATATCTCTTCACTCTAGGCGAATATATCTATATGATAGATTATACTCTTGTCTGATCCTGTCGCGCTGCGTCAAGGACCTAGTTAAGTAACTAACCTTATGTGCGACATCGGCTTACCGGGCCAACTGGGCTTAAGTGCGCCCATCGCACAAGCCTTTAATCCATTCCTGATGGATGCGGGTAGTACCCGTGGGTCGGGCTATCCAGCCCAACTAGGGACTATACGTCATCATGTCCCCCCAGTCTAGTCGTCGCAGGTTCCAACCGTGGCTGCTAGACTCTAAATCAACAAGACCCTTCGCATAGTCCAGATATGAACAAAGATTTCAAACATTCCCGCCAAGAAGACATTCATCCCCCCTTTTACCTAACCTCCTCGGTAACCGGAAAAAGCGTCTGCCACGTCATAGTTACCCCTTCAACTTCTACCCTTGGATCAAGCAAGTGGGAAACACGTGGCACATATCTAACCGTGAACAATAATTTAGTAGGTATATATATATATACCCTTGACGCCTCCTTTTAACTGTTTACCATTCAAAAAACTCTCAAACCTCCATTAACGCCTTCAACACACGCCATCACCACCAGATCTTTAGCGAAGGTAATCTGTGCGACTACCGTTTGACACATATAGCACCATGGTGAAACAATTATCCGCCATTACGTCAATCTTGACCATAGAGCAACTAGACCAATTCACCACAGAGTTCTGTATACCTAACTATCTGCACCTAGAAGTTCCTAACCCTCGACATAATATAAGTCAGGCACCTGCGAAAAAGATAGGAATGTACACCCGGTTCTTCGACTATGCAAACTAGCGTATACCCATGTCACGCTTCATTCTTAGCGTGTTGATGGATTATGAGACCCATGTCTCTCAATTACATTGCATAGGGGCGGCCAAAATTTCAAATTTCGAAATAAACTGCCGCACCCTAGACATAGAGCCCACCGTAGACCTTTTCCGTGTATTATACCACCGGCAATTAACACCAAGATGCAGGAGATCGAGAGAGGTAGAAAAGATTGACCAGGAGATCGAGAGAGGTAGAAAAGATGCAGCCCTACTCCATTCTTTGACAGAGGAAAGGGACATGCTATCCAGCACTCTAGATGAAGAGCGCGCCCAGCTCAACCAGCTAAAGGCCTCCAACCAGGTTGTTATGGGGGCCTTCGAAGAAGGGAAAAACAATTTTGTAGCTGATGTTGACGCATTGGGTGCCAAGGTGATGGAGGACGTGAGCGACCTCAGCGGTCAGTTAAAGAGGCTAAGCTTAGAGCTTGATGAAGACCTGTATCCCCGCTTGATGAAGGAAGTGGCTGAGAAGCGGTGGTTAATGCGCCATGGTTTGCGCTTAACTGCGATGGTGACCTGGAAGACCCCTCCTTGCGAACTTCTTTTCCCAAGTCTGTGATAGCTGCGATTAACGAGGGTACTTCCAGGGGTTTGGTGAAAGCACATGAGGCCAAGTTGATGAAGAAAGATCTAGCAGAGGTATCCTTTTATGACCCAAAGGCTGACTCCAATCTGACAACAGCTTTGCAGGATATGAAAGCATGTCCACTGCCATCATTTGGCTTAGAGGATAAGGACCATGAGGTACCCTTAGAAGTGGTAATGGAGAGCCTTACACTGGCGCCACAAAGCAGAGGGCGCAAAAGCATTGTCGGACTTCCACCTTAAACCGTCCATGGAGTAGCTGACAATTCCTATATTTGCGCATCCTAGAGACGTGCTTGATCCATTCACGATTGAGAAGGAAGTTCCACTATCCGAGGTGCTCGCAGCCCATGAGAGCCGCGCTGCTGCCAAGAGGGCCCTTTCGAACATAGAGGCTGCACCATCCGTAGGTGCGGCCCATCTTGCGCCCTTCATTCCTGTGCTGCCACTACTACTGCTAGAGAGGGACTCTCGCACACTGGACCGAATGGAGAAGATCTTAAGGGACCATCGCGCTACCGCTTACTGCCCATCGCTGCTGAAATTGAAGAGGTCGTCATCCGAGACCCATTTGCTCACCAACCACTCTACTGATTTGTAAACTTGTTGCTTATTTTGTGATGCGCAAATGTTCGCTCTTGCTTGTAACAAACAATATTTTTTGATGTATGATAAGTGTGCTTAATGTTTGTATCACGACTTTGATTAATGAGTTAATGTAAACTCATAAATGGTCCATATGGGTTTGAGAAGCTCATTACGTGCGGTATACCGCTACTACCATAAGGACGGCCAGGTGAGACTGACCAATTGTTAGGTGCGCACGTTTGTTTCTTAACAGTGTCAGAGTTTACTGGCTGCATAACTTGCTATGACGTCATAAATATCAAGGGGCCTAACAAGGATACAAGATCCATGGTCGATGGGGTTGCATCCCACTTACTCAACGTGTCTAATTAGTAGGGTAGGCTCATTCCTCTTATTTCTCCTGGAAACGTTGTGCACGCGTGCGCCAAGAGGCAATATATAAGACATAAAAAAGAGAATATGTATGACAAAAGAAATATTTTCAGAATGCGTCGTGGAACTAGCTAGGTACCACGACAATTTTATTAATGCTTGCAAGTTTTAATACATGAAATAAAAGAAAAAAACAATACATTTATTCAAGAAATCCACACCTAAAGGTAGCATTTCCTTAGATGGCATATGTTCCAAGGCCTTTGTAGGTCGCGGCCATCCATGTCACGCAACCGATACGCGTCATTCCCTAATGCATCTGTCACTATGTAAGGTCCCTCCCACTTAGGTCAAAGTTTTCCTGTATTCTCAGCGCGACTGGCCGCGTTACACAAAGTCACCTGGTCTGAAGGAGGTCTTGCGCACCCTAGCATCATAATAGCCTTTCATTTTTGCTTTTGACTTAGCTTCGCGGATTGCTGCTAACTCTCGCCGCTCCTCGATTATGTCTAAGTTCAATCGCAGCTCATCGTTGTTAGTAACCATGTCTACTTCCGCTGTGCGGAGTGTTTGCAATCTAATCTTAGCTGGAATGACTGCCTCTGTACCATATGTTAGGGCGAAAGGGGTATCACCCGTGGCTGTCTTGATCATCGTGCGATGTGCCCACAAAACATGCGACAACTCATCGACCCACTTCCTATTGTGTTCCACCAATCGTGATTTTATGCCATCTCCCAAACTCCTGTTTGCTTTTTCCACGAGTCCATTCGTTTGTGGATGGGCGACCGATGCGAACCGTTGGTGTATTCCATTCTTCGCGCACCAATCCTTGGATGGGTTCTCTGCGAACTGCTTTCCATTATCAGAGACTATTTCACCGGGCAGTCCGAAACGACATACTATGTTGTCCCATACGAACCTCTTCACCTGGTTCCCCGTGATCGTTGCGACTGCCTTCGCCTCAATCCATCTTGTGAAGTAATCCATCGCGACTATGAGGAACTTAACCCCCCCTCCCCCCGCGGCTACGGTAAAAGGTCCCGTAATATCTATTCCACATTTGAAGAATGGCCAAGGGGAGGTGATCGGCGTGAGCTCCTCATGGGGCTACCGAGGTATTGGCCTGGGCACCTGGCAGTCATTGTGTTTATTAATGAGCGTTCGCGCGTCTGTATGCATAGTTGGCCAGTAGTACCCGCTGCGCAACGCTGTTGCTACCATGGACCTTGGTCATGCGTGCATGTCGCATGATCCCTCGTGGATTTCTCTAATGATGTACTGCGCTTGGCGTGGCCCTACACATATTAACCATGGCTGGAGGAATGATCGCTTGTAAAGGACCCCATCTCTGACTTCAAATTGCCTCGAACGTCTTCGTATTCGTCGTGACTCGGTTTCGTTATGCGGGAGTGAATCATTCGTCAAATAATCCACAATCGGTGTCATCCATGTAGGGCCTTCTTCCTCTACGACCGATGTGACCTCTTGCTCTTTAATTGACTTGTCCTTGAGAATTTCCACCAGGACTTGTTTTGATAGGTGTGCGAAGCTGGTAGATGCTATTTTACTAAGCGCATCTGCTTTCTTGTTCTCCCCCCTGGGTACTTGGCGTATTCAGAACTTATTGAACCCTTCAATCAATGCTTTGGCATTTTGTAAGTATTGCACCATGTTATCTTCTTTCGCCTCGTATTCGCCAAGTATATGGTTTGCTACCAATCGGAATCTACGTTCGCTTCAAGATTACGCACATCCATCCGTGCTGCGATTCTCAGCCGTGCTATAAGCGCCTCATATTATGCCTCATTATTTGTGGTTGTAAACTCAAAAAACGCAATGCGTACGTGAATTCCATTCATTCAGGATTGGTAAGTATGAGACCCGCGCCTGATCCGTCGGTGCAAGAGGACCCATCAGAAAACAAGACCACAGTGTTGGGTCTTCTTCCTTTTGATCTAGCCCTTGAACACCCTCTTCTGGTTTTTCAATGATGAAATCTGCCAAAATTTTCCCCTTTACGGCATTACGCGGTCTATAAGTGATGTTGTGTTCCCCTAGTAGAACACTCCATTTCTGGAATCTACCTGCGACCTCCGTTTTTGATATTGCCTGCTTTATGGGCTGGTCAGTTATCACCACTATTGGGTGCGCTTGGAAGTATCGACGTAACCTCTTTGCCACAAACACCAGGGCGGATACTAATTTTTCCATTGGGGTGTAATTTAGCTCCGATCTTTGCAACACTCTACTTATGAAGTATATTGAGGTTTGCACATTTTCTCTATCCGTCATTAGCATTGCGTTGATCGCTCCGTGTGTAGCAGACAAATACATTATCAGCTCCTCGTTAGATCGTGGTGCGACTAACATAGGGAGTGAAGCCAAATGTGTTTTCAATTCCTCGAAGGCCTTTTCTCCTTCCTTAGTCCAATTGAAGTCCCCTTTCTTAATGCACCTTTTGAGCATTTTAAATAAAGGGAGTGACTTCTTCGCTAACTTAGACAGGAACCTATTCAGCCCTGCGAGTTTACCATTCAGTGACTGTACTTCCTTTTTTGTCTTTGGGATTTGGAGTTGAATGACCGCATCTGTTTTTTTCCTAGCATGGTTTGATGCTGTTGGGGTCAATCATGTATCCTAGGAACATGCCTTCCATTGCCCCAAAAGTGCACTTCTTGGTATTTAACTTCATGTTTATTCTCCTTAGTGTCGAGAATGTTTCCTCTATATCCCGGATAAGCTCGCTCTCTGTGTGACTTTTGATTACAAAGTCGTCGACATACACCTCCAAATTTCGTCCTATTTGGCTTTCAAACGCTTTATCAACCAGCCGTTGATACGTGGCCCCTGCATTCATGAGTCCAAATGGCATTTTTGTGTAGCAGTACACTCCATGGCTGGTATGGAATGCTGTTTTTTCCTCGTCCTCTTCTGCCATTTGTATTTGGTGGTATCCCTTGTATGCGTCCAAGAAGCATTTGAAGGGGTATCCGCACAACGATTCCACCTTCCAATCTATCTCTAGGATTGGATAGCAATCTTGGGGACAAGATTTATTGAGGTCTGTGAAATCAACGCACATGCGCCAGCTACCATCATGTTTCTTCACCATTACTGGGTAAGCGAGCCAGTCGTGATAGTAAACTTCCCTCATGATTCATACGTCTACTAGTTTTTTCACTTCCCTGAGTATCACCTTATTGCGTTCTGGAGCATGTCCTCTTTTCTTTTGCCTAATCGGAGGGTACCCTTCGCGGATTTGGAGCTTGTGCTCGACTATTGACCTTGGTACCCCTGTCATATCTTTGGGTTCTCATGCGAAGATGTCTAAGTTGTCCTTTAAAAGGAGACACAAGTCTGTATTTCCTTTGTCAGACAGTGTTCCTCCGATTGTAATCTCTTGATCCGAATACTGCGGATGTACTGGTATTTTTAGGTTTGGCGGTGAGTTTACCTTAGGTTCCATTGTGACCCGTGGAGGTTCTGTGATCGCGTTACACTCTGGGGGAGTTATCGTTGTATTGAAGATCGTTACAATTCCTCCATCCACTGGGAATTTGATCATGCCATGAGCTGTGGAAGGTACCGCTCTCATTGCTAGTATAGCTGGTCGCCCTATAATCCCGTTATATTGCGATGGCGACCGTATGATCAGGAAATTCATGGAGACGTTTGTTGAGTGCCCATTGTCTCCTACCTTCACTACTAGCTTTAGTTGGCCCAGAGGCCACACCGCTTCTCCACTAAAACCGATGAGCGGGGAGGTTGCAGGTGTCATTTGGCTCTATACTTCTACACTAAGTTTCAGGAAGCAGTGCTCATACATTATTTCTGCTGATGAACCTCCATCCACATAAATGCGATGTATGTTGTGCTGACCAATGCTTATTTCTATAACTAGCGGGCCATCTGTGACGTTCCTCGCACTGAGTGGGGGGAAGGAAATGTCTTTTCCCTTCGATAATTTCTGGCTCACCTTCTGTCTGGTCCTTCGTTGCCATGATTCCACCACGTAAATATTCGCGCTAGCGACCTTTTGTCTATCGTCCTTCGTGGTTTCCTTGACAAGGTGTTTTAGCTCGCCTTTCTTTACCATATTTTTGATATATTTTTGCAGCTGAATACATTCGTTCGTAGCATTCCCCCTCTCATCGTGGTATTCACAGTATCTATTACCGACGCGTTTTTCGACCGGGGTGGTCATTGGCGTTGGCCTTGGGAAACTCGCACCTTCTGATATGAGGATTTCTCTTGGAGTTAACTTAAGGGGGTAAACCTAGAGTTATAAGTTTGCCCCTCTCTTCTCCTTCCTAAGTAATCAAGGCCTAGAGGTCTGCCTTGCTTGTTGGGCCCTTCACTGGGCGCGCAGATAGATCTGTGATCATAAGTGTTTCGTGCCACTTCTGAAGCAACTGATTCTCCTTGTATGAAATACCTTACCCGCCTTAGCACTCCATCGAAGGTTTCGAGCGTTCTTTCATTCAGCTTCTTTATTAGATCGATGTTTCGTATACCCGCCATGAAGCAAGATACTTTCAAAATTTCTGAGCAGTCTTTTATTTGAAGACACTCGCTCTTAAAACGTTCCAAAAAGTCTTCCAGGTATTCGCCCTGGTTCTGCTTTACCCTGCCAAGTGATACAGCACTCCTATCATGTCTTTTCTGTTGCACATAGTTTCTTTTGAACGCTTTCCGCAACACTTCATACTCGTTGATTGTTCGTGGCGGAAGCCTACCGAACCACATCCACGCGTTACCTACGAGTGTAGAGTTAAACATGTTGCACCATACGGGTTTTGGCCATTGTTCGATACCTTCCTGGGATTCAAAGACTTTTAAGTGGTCTTCTGGACCTGACGTGCCATACTAAGTTTTCACGTTTGATGGCATGCGGTGCTTTCTTGTGTCTCCATAATACTGTATGCGCCTCGTAAAAGCGTTTTTCCTGGCTCTTCTCCAAGGTTGCGATAACCTTTGGTCATCCAAGGAGAAACTTGTGCGTATATGTTTTTCTGGGAGGTTATCACTTGATCCTGACAGATTGCTTTCTGAGGATGCGGCGTGCTTCACGCGCTTTGCTTCTTTTACCATCTTCTCGTGTTTAGCAACCAAAGGGATGAGGGCTTGTAGGTTATTGGCTACGTACTCCTCCATCATGCGTGCCTCCGTAGCAACGACTTCCCCTCCCTCCTCTTGGAGCGTCTTTCTTTTTTTTATTGGGAGGAGGCTGAGTTGACTCTCGTTCGACGCCTTTTCCCCCGTGGTGGGTAAGGGAGTTGAGAACAGTCCTCCTGTTCTTATGATTGGAGGGTTGTTTACATTGTGAGTGTTTGCTTCACTGGTAGATCCAGGAGTAGCATTCACGGATGTGATACGGCCATCTACCGTCGAGGATCCTTGACGGCCTTCATTCTTACCGCTTTTCGTCATTAGCTAGAGCTTAGTGGGTTCCATGGATGGCGCCAACTTGTTGATACAAAAGTTGGGGTAGACCGATCTTGACCCAAATTAGGCTTAATTTGGGGTCTTGTGGACTCCGACTCTTGCACCAAGTGAAACTTGCTTTGAGGACCCTGCGCACTAAACAGACACCGTTAGGCTTACCGTGGGTTTGTGACCCACGATTAGACTCTGGCGTGAGAGTAAGTAATCATTTTGAGTATGTAGTGTTTAGGGTATTGTGTGTATCGTACCTTTGTGGTACCTATGGGGTTCCTTTTATACCTAAGAAAGTCCTGGTTGGGCTCTCCTACTCTTGCGGCCAAAGGAAGAGATAATGACCTAAATTAGCTTGATCTTTATCCTATAACCAAGGCATGTGTATATCTCTTCAGTCTAGGCGAATATATCTATATGATAGATTATACTCTTGTCTGATCCTGTCGCGCTGCGTGAAGGACCTGGTTAAGTAATTAACCTTATATGCGACAGCGACTTACCGGGCCTACTGGCTTACGTGCGCCCATCGCACAAGCCTTTAATCCATTCCTGATGGATGCGGGTAGCACCCGTGGGTCGGGCTATCCAGCCCAACTAGGGACTATATGTCATCACTATGTCCATTTTATTTAAATAAACTTTAGGATAAAATAATTATTAATATAATTATTCGTGTACACTTAAATTAATTAAGAAAACTTAACTTAATTAATTTATATTCATTTTAAGGTAAAATTTAATTATTAAATCATGTAATATTATTAATTAATAAATACTTATGATATCATGTATTATTATTATTAATTAACAATCATAAGTTAAGACTAAGTATTAAATATAATTAAACTTTACTATATAATTAATCATGACATATAATATGCTTATTAAAACTATAGGTTATATCATTTTACTTATTTAATAAGCTTATTATTAATTATAGAAATACACTAAATATGAAAACATGCTATTTATGAAAATATATTAAATATGGTAACATGCTATTTATGGAAACATACTAAATATGGAAACATGCTATTTATGGAAACATACTAAATATAGAAACTTTCTATTTTTGGAAACTTACTAATTATGGAAACTCTCTATTTTTGGAAACTTACTATTTAAGGAAACTTGCTACTTTTGGAAAGTTATTATATATGGAAACCTGCTATTTTTGGAAAGTTACTAAATATAGAAACTTGTTATTTTTAGAAAGTTACTCATTATGTCATAGCAAGTATTATAACACTTAAAACATGAAATACACTAATCTAAATCACATGAAACATTAAGAATCACATAATAAAACAAGAACAAGTGAAACAAGTTAAGAACACATCAAGTAAACTAATAACCAGTATGTATAACTAACAGACAACTTATTCATGTCCCTTTCATTATGTAGCTATCGTGAAGTCGGAGTGATCTTCCGAATTCGTTTTCATCTTCATTTACTGGACATAAGGTACAGATATTCCGTCCTTCAGTAAGGACACTTTCTTCCTATATTAGGATTCCCTATTTGTAGCCATTTGTTTTCCCCAATAGTGTACTTAAACTAAACAATAACTTATGTGATTAATATTTTAGATTTTCCTAAGCTATATACATGCATGTCAGTTCCACCTAGTTATGGAGGTACCATAACCATAACACTAGAGACACCGGTGTTATGACTCTTCCACGGTGAGAGTGATTGCTCAAGGCGTCCCATTCAGTTATTTGGCCTATTTTATTATTATTATGTGGGGCAAACGGGTGCATCCTAGAACAAGTTTAGCAAGATTACATGGTAACTGCGGTGTGTGCCTTGCATCCGTTACATGAAGCTGATCCCTCCAACCCAGACTATTATAATTAGAGGCGACCCCTCTAATTGCATGATGAGGTCACCCCTCTAAGTATTCATGAACATTGATACCTCATGACCTATATGGGCTCCGGGCATATTTAAAATACAGTTTTCAATTTAAATAAACATAAGTCTTTTCAGAATAATAAACCAGTTTATAAACTTCCACCAGGTTTTCCAGGACTTACACTTATTCCGTTGTACTTTATTTCATTTCATTTCTTGCTTATGTTTATGCTTTACATTTCATTGTCATATATCCGCACACTAAGCGTATTGCTCAGCCGTATTTCTTTCTATGTCCCAATACGGCAGGTACTAAAGGGCAAAGCTAGGATCTCTAAGAGTGCGTGCATTTGGATGGAGGCTCCTTTGTCTTCACTTCTTTTTGTCATTTACATACTTTTGCTTTGTTGGACATTGTTTAGTCCTTTCATAAATTTCTATACTTATGCATTGTGTGTGGAGCTTATGTTGGAACCGATGCTTGTTCCAGTTCCTTTATGGTCATTTAATGTTTTAGACATTTACCTTGCATGCTTTGATGACACGCCATAATTACTACGTAACGGTCCACTTGTCTAAGTGGGGTGTTACATTCAAACTTCTCAAGATTCGAATATTCTTCAAAGGGCGGTTATGGAAATTGTTAGCTATGGTTTTCTTTTGTAATAGCTTTCTAGATTATTCCATGACCATGCATAAAAAGGGTGCATGTACCCTCTTTAATCTTGTTCCAACTTGTAATTTTTTTAATTAGTAATGACAATGAAAGTTTGAATTCTTTGCAAGTTGTGTTCCAATTTATTGTTTTCCTTTAATGTAATATCAGTTTACTTTTCTTTGCAAGTTAGTGTAATCTTATCAAAGGAATTTTTGTTTTAAATATTTTTTGGCAAAAATTCATTTTGAGAACCATTAGCTTATGCATTTATCATAAGTATAGATCCTGACAAGATTTATACTAGTGAGATACATAAGCTAGTGTTATTTTATTGTTTGGGAAGTTTTTTTCAAGATTTTGCAAAGTTATTTTTCCAAAAAGATTTAGGAAAAGTCTTTTTTTTATGTTTGTCGTTGAAGCTAACTGTTCACACAAGCTACCTCAATAAGTTGACTGACAATCAGTTTATTGAGTGCTTTTATGACTTTATTGTTTGTATTCCTTATTTATTGTGTATGTGTAGGAAAGAATAACATTAAACAACCTCATTTTAGCCACTGTTTGACAAAAAAAGTCAATAGCTCATTCTTTTTGTCTTATTAGGTTGATTTTCAATTTGTTTTTAGCATTTTTCCCCAAGTAGTATTAAGTTAAATAGAATTTTCGAAAAAGTTTTTATATTTTTCCATCTTTCATTTAATTATTATTATTATTTTAATTAAAAAATTGTTTTAGGGCTTTAAAAATAGAATTAATTAGTGAAAAAATTTGGAAAAATAATTTTTAGAGTTTATTAAGTATATTTGAGGTTTACAAGTTATAAAAATTTTGGTATGGGATTTTTATTCATTTCTTTGATTTTTAGGGATTTAATTAGTATTTAAAAATTAAATATTAATTAATTAAAAAAGTTTCAACAAATTTTCTTGATTTGTGAACACTATATATTTTTAAGAAGTTAAATTATTTTTTTAGAGTTTATAGATAACTTTTAACGTTTTCCGCCCGTCGTAGTTTAATATTAGCGTAACTCGTCATTTAATTTTTTCTCTCTCATCCAAAAATGTTACTAATCCAAACTTTGGTTTATATTTTTGGCATTAAACACAAACAACTCCCTTGAGGAACGAACTCATTTGTCGATCTTTACGGTTTTCCTAAATCGTATCGATTAATACTTCCGACTTTATACTTACTTTATTTTCCATAAGATAAAGCAAAGTGTAATTTTACCACAATCATTTTGGCGCCGCTACCGGGAAGGTGTTTGTCCATATTATATATATCGTGTTTGTCTGAGTAGTGCGTTTTTTACTTTCGATTATAGGGAAGCGTAAATATCGTACATACTCGTTTTTATTTTTTTCTACTATTATTGTACCATAAAAGTAAATAAATCGTATTAAATTGAAATCAATTAACACAAAATTGTTTATAATTTTTTCTTGTGAATAATATATTGTATTTACGTAGCCCAATTAATACACAATAATTATCCAAATACGCGAGAAATTGCACCTTATTAGTGGACGTTCCGGTCATTATTAAGTGTATCGAATTCAAATGAAATCAAAGGCGAAATAGATAAATACTCTTAATTGATTTAATCTCGATTAATACAAAGTATAAGGTGGGTATAAGGTGGTTGTATTTCACGACCTAAGGAAAAAAAGGCTATTAAGTGCTTCGCGCCGCCTCGTTTTCTCCGCTCGCTTGTGCGTATTGATTTAGTGACGATTAATTAAGGGTACGCCACATCAAGTATTATTAATCTATTTTTGTGAGTTTATATTATTGAACCCTCGAAACGTTTTGGCGTTCCGTCAACGTTTCAAAGTCGAACGAAGGTCTTTACTTAACGTAATTGCCTTCACTCCTCTTGGGTTTATTAGTCGAGACCTTTGATTAGTGGATAAGTTTTGTTGATTAAATATCTACGTAATACACCGAAAAACCAAAAAAAATTAAAAAACAATCAAAAATGAAAGATAATCTTCGTTTTCTTCTTACCAATTAATTCTTCTTCTTTTCCCTCTATCGTTTAATCCGTGGAGTGCTATGGGGATCACTTTGAAATTTGAGGATGAGATAATCGTGTTAAAACCGAGCAAGGAACATATTTCTAAAGAGAAAATAGTTCACATAACCCCATTAATCGCGGATGACCTTTTTGAAAGTTTAGGGACTTATATTTAATAGTCGTGTGATATGACTGAACTCGAGATTACGGGATTGCACTCAATACGTAAAGAGTTAATTTATTTAATAAATATATTTATTGTATTTATTAATTTATTTAATAAATATATATTTATGTATTTATTAAATTAAACTAAGCTTTAACTTTAACGACCGTTAAATATTACTCCCTCCGTCCCAAATTAATAGTCCCCCGACAAAAAACATTTTTTTTTTAAACATAACTATCACTACATTCTCTCTCTTACTTTTTGGTAAAATGACATTCTTACCTTTACGCAATTAATTAAAATTTAATATATATCTTGTAATTTCTAGTACCACTAGGTGCAATATGGTAAAATTGTTACTCCACTTACATCTATTTTTGGAAGGGGACTATAATTTTGGGACGTCCCAAAATGGTATACAGGACTATAATTTTGGGACGGATGGAGTAAGAGTTAAGTACAAACGATCGTTGTGGACTAAAAAGGAAGGAAAAGAAGATTCTGGAACACCCCATGGTGGGGGTGTCGACGGTCGGTAGAGAGGGACAAGGGGAAAGGAAAAAAATTTCCTTTTATTTGTTTTTTACTTGGGCTACAAGTTTTTTCTAGGCCTATATAAATATCTCCCCACCCTCATATTTCTACACACCCCAACTCCTTCTATCTTTTTCTCTCTTGGCCGATCGCAACACAAACCTACAAAGGGTTTGGTGTGGTTTTTTCTTGGTGCTCGGTTTTAGTTTAAATCTAGTCCTACCCCTTCTCTAGGGTTGTTGGGTAGATTTTCCACAAGTGTTAAAGCTCGGTTTACACATGCTAGAATCACGGTTAGCTCGTTGTATTACGTGTGTACAAGATCGTAATATAGTCTTACTTTAGATTATATCTTGGTGGTGTACGGTATAAACCCGAATTGGTGATTCGTTCTTCATCGTGTGGATTTGTTTTAGCGTAAAGGTATGTAACCCTAATTCGATTAATTATAGTTGTGTTATTATTATGATCTTGTTAAATCGCTTCCGCTATGTGTACTTTGATCTCGTTTAGGGTTTTGTGTAATTGTTATGAATTCTATAAACCTTCAGTGGCATCGAGATCCGTTTTAACATGTTATAATTATCAAAAATCTAAAGTTTTTTAACTAATAATTGTTTTGAGTTAAAAACTACATGTTTATTTAGATTTTTTTTCAAAAATTAGGGTTTTGTCTTTTAAAATTAGGGTTTTGCCGAACTTTATAAAAAAAAGAATTATTTTTTAAACCCTAAATTACATGTGAGATAATTTTAGATTAAACTGCATGATTAATTGTTATGTCCGTAAATTAAAGGTTACGATCCGAAGAGATTTAATTCTTAAGATTTGAGGGTGGATCCATGTTTAACGTGCATGTTTTCATGGATAGTAAAATCGTATGTTTATATGATTTTATGTGTTATTCGTTTTATTTGATTCAATAAATCTTGTAGTGAAGACTTATATATGAATATATAAACCTAGATTTAAAGGTTATTGAATCAATCGTTTGCATGTGGCTATTTGATTTATTGCACATATAAATTGTTATTATGTGTTTATGATTTAGTTTTTTTCTTGTTTATGTTAAAATTGTTCGAATTGTTGTAAACAAGGGTTTTTTTTGAAAAGAAATAATATGGACTAAAATCATATTAAAATTAAGATTTGTTTGAGATCCAAATTACATAAGACTACGTTGATTGGTGAATTGCAATAATAATCTAACGACCTACTCCTTTTGACAAACTATAAAGTGGGTATAACGCACCGCTAGTCATGTACCCGGTTAAGGAAGGAGGTGTTAAGCCATTAGTCGCTGACCAAATTCCCGGCTCGCCTGTGCGTCAAATTGAAATTACCTACGATTATTATCTGCATTATACCTTAAGGTTGATTTACCGCAAATTCACATCTGAATTCACAATGAATAAGGCTATTGCTTTGTGCCTTAGCCATAAGTACGTTGTGAATAGTTGTGGGTAAATTATTTAATTGGTTGAATCAATACCTCAACATAATTTATGTAGAAATTTAGTCTCGTGAAGAAGTTTACTAAATGTTTTATTAAACTTATGCTATGGAGTTGTATGCATGATTCTCCATACGTTGATTTTGACATCAAATTTATACCCTTAAAATTTAAGTCAAATACTCTAATTGACGAACACTTGAAATTGCTACGTCATCAAATGAGATTTTTGGATGATGTTGTGATGGAGAGAAAACTTTCATAGAATGAGAATTCGTACGATGGTTTTACGTCACTCAGATTAGATGACTTAATTAAGTTACTCAGTGAGATCTAGAAACTTAAGCCATTCAGAAGGGATGAAACATGTTTACAATGCAAAACGTTTTTTGGCAATGTAAATCCCTTAAAAATCTAGAAATTGAAAAATGTTTGTCAATTGAGTTGTTCGATAAGTCGCTATGTTGAGTACATTCATTACTAGCAGATCAACTGATGTAATGGTCGATGTCAATATAGTTCTAGGATTCAAGGAAAATACTATGGTTATATACCGGGGTAATTTTATTTTCTTGAAAGTATTTTATTATCGAAAATACTAATATTTGAACTTATTTATGAAGAAATGGCTCAACCCGACAATAACACTATAAGTTCTGCGTTCAAAACGTTTTTTGATCGTCCTAAACTTACTGGCCCAAACTTTAATGATTAGTACCGCTCACTAAGAATTGTCTTGAGAGTAGCGGGTACTATTGATATCTTGACTACTCCCTATCTGGAGGATCTTGATGAAGGAGCTTCTGAAGCGTAAAGGCTTGAACACGCTATTAATGTTAAGAAGCACTCAGAGGTGGCTTGCTTAATGTTAGGGATAATGTACCTTCCGCTTCAAAAAGAAGTATGAGTTATTTTCGCCTAAGCGTATGCTTGATGAACTCAAGGCTATGTTCGAGAAGCCGTAAGTTGTTGAGATCTACGACTTAGTAGATGCTTTGCATAGCTGCAAGCAAACTCCTGGAAAGTCTGTTAGTGCCCATTACATGGAGATGAGGGGTTATATGGAACAACTCATTGCACTAGGACAACCCAATGATCATAATATGGCTATCAACTTGATCAATAGGTCCTTTAACAAGGACTTCAATGATTTTGTTCAAAACTATAATATGCATTGCACGGGTAAGATAGTTAATGATTTACATGCAATGCTCATTGACTGCGAAAAGGGGTTAAAAGACAAGGCATCTACTTCTACTCCTCATGTACTAACCATACAAAAGGGTATAGTGAGTAAGCCAAAACCGCAAGCGAACAAAAAGAAAGGCAAAGGCAAGGGTGATAAGGGCAAGCAAGTTGCGACTTATTCGAAACCTAAGCAGAACTTTGTCAAGATAAATCAATCTCAGAAGGATGAGACTTGTCACCATTGCAAGGCAAGTTGTCACTGGAAGAGGAATTGCCCTCTTTACCTCGAAGAGTTGCGAGAAATAAAGAAGAAGTCTGAGCAGAGCGTTGCAGCTTCTGGTACTTTATTTATGATTGAATTATTAAATTTGACATACAAATTAAATTCATGGATATATGATACGGGATGCGGTATTAACATTTGTAATACGCTGCAGGGATTTAATCTAGAAAGGAAGCTATCATATGGGGAACAATTTCTGCAAGTGGGCAATGGCGCACAAGCATCGGTTGAAGCTATAGGAACATTTAATTTAGTTTTACCTTCGGGTTTAGTACTGATTTTAAATGATGTCATTATGCACCTACAATTGTTAGGGGTGTTATTTCCTTTTCTTGTTTGTTGAATAATGGATTCGTTCACACTATTGATTATAATGGAATTTCTGTTTGGAAAAATGGTATTTTCTATTTTAATGCAATTTCTGTTAATGGTGTGTTTGAAATAGACATGCATGATAATGAATCCAAGAATAATAATAATTTTGTTTTTAGCATGAATAAGAAGAGAAAGTTTGACAATAACTCTTCTTATCTTTTGCATTGTAGACTTGCCTATATTGGGAAGACTCATATACAAAAGCTTCAACGTGAAGGTATTTTGGAAAATACAATGATGAATCATTTGATAAATGCGAGTCTTGTATCTCTGGAAAGATGACCAAGAAACCTTTTAATAGCAATATTGAAAGAGCTACTGATCTACTTGGTTTAATACATACTGATGTGTGCGGGCCACTTAGACATTTTTCAAGGAAATGTGCTAGTTACTTCTTAACATTTACGGATGATTATAGCCGTTATGGTTATGTTTATTTGCTTAAACATAAGCATGAGGTATTTGAAACATTCAAAGTATTTAAAGCAGAAGTAGAACCGCAACTAGGAAAGAAGATTAAAGCTCCTCGTTCTGATAGAGGTGGTGAATATGTAAGTCAAGATTTTATAGATTATCTAAGTGAGAATGGAATTGTTCAACATCTTACTTCTCCCTATACTCCACAACAAAATGGTGTATCCGAAAGGAGAAATCGTACATTATTAGATATGGTGTGATCTATGTTTAATCTTACAACTTTACCTTTATCCTTATGGGATTATGCTTTAGATTCTGTTGTTCGCATTTTAAATATGGTTCCCACAAAGAAGGTTGATAAGACACCATATGAACTATGGCATGGAAAGAAGCCATATTTGTCTTATTTAAAGGTTTGGGGTTGCGAGGCGTATGTGAAACGTGACTCGAGCAATAAACTCCAACAACGATCTGTAAATGTATCTTTGTAGGATACCCTAAGGAAACTATGGGTTACTCCTTTTATTATCCACCTAAGAACAAAGTAATTGTTGCTAGGTATGTAGACTTCCTTGGAAAGTGATCTTGTAAATCAAGAATTCAGTAGGAGAAATTATGATCTTGAAGAGAGTCATATAGATACATTACCTTGTGAAAACACTAGCGAAATAATTCATGTAGAACCAGAAAGTCTGGCGGTTTTACCAGAATTAGTTCCTCTACGTAGATCTGAAAGGATTAAAAACGCAAATAGCTCTTAATATAGAGGATGATAATGAAGTAGGGGATCTTGGAGAACCTGCTAATTATAAATTCACCATGCTTGATCCTGAGAGGGATAAGTGGATGGTTGCTATGGATGAGGAAATGAAATCCATGAAAGTTAATGATGTTTGGATTCTTGTAGATCCACCACCAAATACTAAAGTAGTGAGACATAAGTGGATATACATGAAGAAAACCGACATGGACGGAAAAGTACAATCCTATAAAGCTCGTTTAGTAGCTAAAGGTTTTACTCAAACTTTTGGCGTAGACTACGAGAAGACATTTTCTCCTGTAGCAGACTTAGGAGCTATTAGGATTCTCATAACTATAGCAGCATACTATGACTATGAGATATGGCAAATGGATGTTAAAACTGCCTTCTTGAACGGTCGTTTAGATGAAGACATATATATGCAACACCCGGAAGGGTATGTTGATCCTAAGAATCCAAAACACGTGTGTAAACTTCAAAGATCTATTTATGGTTTGAAGCAAGCATCACGTCAATGGAATAAACGATTTGATGAAGAAATCAAAAAGTTTGGATTTATTCAAAATCGTGATGAGCCATGTGTATATCGCAAAGCTAGTGGGAGTGATGTAGTATTTCTAGTCCTATATGTTGATGACATATTGATCATGGGAAGTAACATTCCAAGACTTAAAGCGGTTAAGGATTATCTTGGTAAATGTTTTTCTATGAAGGATTTAGGAGAAGCTGCATACATTCTGGGAATTAAGATCTATCAGGATAAGAAAAATATAATTAATTGGTCTAAGTCAAGATACTTATATAGATAAGATATTGAATAAGTATAATAAGAATAATTACAAGAAAGGTTTTCAACCTATGGAAGTTAAGCACAATCTGAGTCATGAGATGGATGCATCAATTCTTGAAGAGGAGGCATACATGCAGAAGGTGCCTTACGCTTCGGTTGTAGGATCTATTATGTATGTTGTAAGATGCACAAGGCCTGATGTGGCGTTTGCTCAGAACCTGGTCAGTAGATACCAACAGAATCCAGGGAAGCTCCACTAGACTGCTGTTAAACATATTCTAAAGTATTTGAGGAGTATAAAAGATATGTTTTTGGTATTTGGAAGGAAACCAGACACATAACTGAATGTGACAGGTTTTTGTGATGCGTCCCGGCAATGTGATAAAGACGATACGAAGTCTCAGACGGGTTACGTGTTTGTTATCAATGGAGGAGCAGTTTACTGGAAGAGCAAGAAACAGACAACGATTGTGATGCATGCTACTCAATCTGAGTACATGGCTGCTTCAGAAGCTGTAATGGAAGCTGTTTGGATTAGGAAGTTTATTGGAGATCTTGGAGTGATGCCTTAAATTAAAGAACATATTGATATATATTGCAACAGTTTGCTGCAATTATATTCGCCAATGATTCTGGAGTCATGAAAGGCGCCAGACACTTTAAGCGTAGAGATCACTACGCCCGAGAACAAGTTGAAGCTTGTGAAATTAAATTAATAAAAGTTCACACAGATGATAACATAGTTGATCCTTTTACTAAGGCTTTGCTTAGACCAAAGGTAGTTAAGCATGCCAAGGCTATTGGGCTGCAACTAGCTAACGAACTCATGCAATAAATCTGTGATTAGTATTTGGATAAAGGATGTTAAGACATTATTATTTAATAAAATAAAGATTGGGTTTCGTTTATTCTTATTACTTAATTTTGTATCCTATTTTACATGTTTTAATCCATAAATAAATTGTTATGCTAAATGTCCGTTGTCGATTAATAATATGGGAATATTATTAAATTAAGACAAATCAAAATAGCGATAGAGTATACTTGAAAGTATATTGATCGATTTTGGACGATATTCGATAAATCGAATATTGGACTTATCCCAACTATATGATTTTACTTTTTGGATCTTTGTCATCAAGTAAATTATAATAGTTATCCTTAGACTTGAGATACCAGGAAACTGTTATGAATCTAGTGGATCTCTGTGGAATAATCTAACGCTAAACGTAACTGGTATCTATAAGGATTATTTTCCTAAGTGTTGCAAAATTCATAAGTTTTGCTTGTAGTCAATATGGAATTTATTTTCTCCAATTTCGTTTTGGAGTTTAATACAGTTGGGGCCCTCGTGAGATTAGTAAGATGTTTGTGTGGCCACACTCAAATTTATTTTGGTAATCTTGTTGAATCTGTGAACGAGAAACAAAATGGTTAATGAAAGGAATAACTAAGATCCATATCCTTATTAACATTGTATTAGAAATAAAAGGATAATAGTAATGATGAATCATTAAAAGGTTTTATCCAGGAGACCTTACTCGAGTTGTACTAGAGACATTGCTAGTGTAATTAGATGCTAGTCCATGTAATCACGATATTCGAAATATGTCCAAGTGAGAGCTGAAAGTTTATGGACTTATATTTAATAGTCGTGTGATAGGATCGAACTCGAGATTACGGGATTGCACTCAATACGTAAAGATTTAATTTATTTAATAAATATATTTATTGTATTTAAATTTATTTAATAAATATATATTTATGTATCTATTAAATTAAACTAAGCTTTAACTTCAACGACCGTTAAATATTAAGAGTTAAGTACAAACGATCGTTGTGGACTAAAAAGGAAGGAAAAGAAGATTCTGGAACACCCCATGGTGGGGGTGTCGACGGTCGGTGGAGAGGGACAAGGGGAAAGAAAAAACATTCCTTTTATTTGTTTTTTACTTGGGCTACAAGTTTTTTCTAGGCCTATATAAACATCTCCTCACCCTCATAATTCCACACACCTCAACTCCTTCTCTCCTTTTCTCTCTTGGCCGATCGCAACACAAACCCACAAAGGGTTTGGTGTGGTTTTTTCTTGGTGCTCGGTTTTAGTTTAAATCTAGTCCTAGCCCCTCTCTAGGGTTGTTGGGTAGATTTTCCACAAGCGTTAAAGCTCGGTTTACACCTGCTAGAATCACGGTTAGCTCGTTGTGTTAAGTGTGTACAAGATCGTAATATAGTCTTACTTTAGACTATATCTTGGTCGTGTACGGTATAAACCCGAATTGGTGATTCGTTCTTCATCTTGTGGATTTGTTTTAGCGTAAAGGTATGTAACACTAATTCGATTAATTATAATTGTGTTATTATTATGATCTTGTTAAATCGCTTCCGCTATGTGTGCTTTGATCTCATTTAGGGGTTTGTGTAATTGTTATGAACTATATAAACCTTCACTTTTGGGAAAAGCTAAAAACGACTTAAAAGTTATTAATTCTAATGACAAAACTTTTTCTAAATTTTTTGACATAATGGGTGTGATAAACTTTTAAGGAAAATTATGGATCCGTCGTTTTTTCAAAGATGATCAAAATTTAAATCCAGAGGGACGTGTTAGTGCTATTTCCACGTCTTTTGACGATCCGTTTCTTGATGAGCCTAATTTTGGAGGAGATCACCGACACAGTTTCTTTTTCGATTTTTATCTTTAAGAAAACCGAGGGATTTTTCGCTTCGTTAACCGATGTCTACAACAACTATGGTGATGGCTTTCGGAAAATCGTGGTTCGACAAGCCTATTTATGGTGAAGAGATCGTGAGCGTCGGCATTCCTTTGTGTGATGACCATTATGTTTGCCCCACCACCCATGACTTAAATGTTCGAATTTCTAGCGTGCCTAGCATTATTTTTGAGACGCCTAAATCGAGTAGTGTGCCTATTGAGTTAGAGACGCCTAAGCGTTTTAGTGTGCCAAAATTTGTTTTAGAGACACCTAATGTTTTTAACTTTAAAAATGGGAAATCGGGTCTTCAAAATGAGAAACTTAAAGATGAAATAGGGAAAAATTTTGTGTCCACTTTAAAATATGTCTCTAACTCGATTTTGTCGTCAATTGATTTTGAAATTTTTACTCCACCCTTTGGTGAGACTACTCTTACATTGTCTACTCCTTTTGACGAGTGTATTTATGGAATAGTATGGGGGAAGCCCCACTTGTTCCCATTCGTTTCTCCACCGAGGACGAGATTTTTGACCCCGGTATCACGTTTAAGGGTAAATCTCAGACTTACACCGATGTAGTCAATGGAATATCTTATGATACTTACGGTGCGAGCTTACCTCGGGTAGCTCATCGTGTTTATGTCCCACCCATCTATTTCTTATCTCTTTTCTTGTGTCCCTTTGGGACATTGCTTGGAGTGGTGGTGTTTCGTTTGTCCCATGAAAACGAAGACACCATCTTCGATCCCGGTATTTTACATCATCAAAGGACTTAGTCCTTTATACCAGTTGCTTTTTGGGCCTTGTTTATCATATAAGCCTCACCAAAGATGACCTTACCATTATAATCCCTAAATGATCACATTTATGGGGATTCGAGTCGAGCTTTTGACTCGGTTTTCAAAAACAAGGTAACTCGTGGGGGAAATCCCATGCTTATTCTTGTAAATATTATTGCTTTTTAATAGTGTAATACGGATACTTGTGCTCTTCCAACCTTTGTTTCGTGGTTGTTTGTGATTGTGATTTATTAGGAATCATCGTCATCGTTGAATCCTATCGTGTTCATTTTACGTATCAATCGAGCTTTGATCGTTGCCTTTGAAGATTCCAATATCCAATGATATCCTTTTACGTTCTAACGTTTATCTTTTAGCATAATTCATAAACGGCTATAGATTATTCGTTTTACCCTTTCCATGCTCGAGATTAAGCATTCGACTTTTCGTCTCTAATATGGGGGAGCTTCACCCTTAGACTCGAAACATTGAGAAAAATGTTTAGTTTTAGTATGGGGGTGAATAGATACTTTACCTTGCTTACGTCATCACGCAATTCAATTTTCATCTTTTTTGTTATCGTTTTATTGCAAAATAAGGCTAAAAATGGCCAATTTTGAAAAATTTCATGTTTTTCATAAAAGTTTAAGACACGAATGTAGGTTTTCTGATGGTGAGAATCAGAGTAATATTTGACTCGACCGTGCGTGTTGAGCACTTAGCTTCGATTCCTTAACTATATTAGGCTAAGTCTCATTAAATTGAGGACGGGAAATGATAGCGTTAATTATAAGTTACTATGCTAAACGTAGAGTACTCGTATTCTTTCAAAAACTCATGTGTCCTGATTATTTGCTTTTTCTCCCAACGCTTCTATATTAAATTGTTAATAAATAGGTTTTTTGCGGTTTAATCTCTATTGTTGGTTTCTAATAAATTCTAGTAGCCTCCATGTAATTAAATTGGGAAAACATTAAAGTTTCGCCAGCGTCACGGATTTGAAGTATTGGCACCCGAATAATCAAAGGCTTCCCCAATGATAATTTTAAGTTCCTCTTCACCTAAATCAAGCAAAGAATTTGAAGCTCACAAGGCCGAAAAATCTATGCAAAATTGAAAGTGAATGTCTTAAAACCATGAAGCCTTAAAGATCCAAAATTCGCCTTAGCATGAGGATATACGTCAAGTCATAATAAACACCTCATGGCGAGGTTAAATAATAGACAAGGGCAAGACCAAAGTGCGAAGTTCAATAAAAGATGGCGGTAAACCAATACATATTGGTAATAAGTCTCATGTTCAAATCCGTTATAAAAAAGTGTTTATCGATCCTTTTTGTTGACTTAACTTTTTGAAATCGTTGTCTATTAGGAAAGATTATTAATTCGATGATTTTGGTTACACTGTTTTGACTCTATTTTTGGACCTAATCTCTATTTACGCATAAGTAAAAAATGTATCCTCGTGATCATTAAGACAAAAATAAAATATAAGAGATACACCTTAGGATGAAGGGAGTTTAAGTACGTGATTAGAGCATATGAGTAGTGTTAGCATTACTAACTTATAATGACAATGATTTTGTTTCACGCTTAGCATAGAAATGGGTGAAAATCGAGGATGACGAATTTATCTCTATGAGGCATTCACGTGTTCTTACTCTTTGACACTAAAAGTCACATTCTCGTGATGAAAACAATACATTATGTCTAAAACACAAGCACTAATTAATTTAAATTTAAGTTTTAATAAATGTCATATAAAAATGAATTTTGGAAGTGCTATGATACTTAATTCTAGGATTACGTGAGGCCACAACAATATTTTAGTAGGGGAGAGTGATGAGACTGTAATTATACATAGTCTCATCGTCCAAATCGGGCTTAAAATGTGTTAAAATGTCATAAAAATATGTTTGTGTTTGTTCATTGTGTATTTTAGGTACGAATATCGTGAATTCAACAAAAGATCAAAAGAATCAAGCAAAAACGAACACTGGAAACGAAGTCGTACAAAGAACCGGACCCGAACGATGAATTTCCAAAGAAGTCCTTAAAGTTTTGAAGATTGTCAAATTTGGTCCTCTAACTTTTGAAGACTTGTCATTTATACCCTTATAAAACTCTAAAAATACAATTGGCTCCCTAAAATGTCAAGAGTTTACATTAATATCCCTTGAAGAATGATCATATGGCATAAAAGGTCCTTGATACAAGTTTACAAATCTCATGTGCCATTTATGACAAGTAGTCCAAAGTTTAATATCAATGGAATTAGAAGAATGAAAGTTGTTGAATTTGTTTGCCAAGTTTTGGATAATGCAGGGGTCAAATGTGTACAAAACAAACCTTTAACTCGGTTTTAGCTCAGCCCACCTATACCCCTCTACCCGACCCACTAAGCAGTACGCGTCACCCCCTCTTTATTACCTAATTTAAATCCTAACACACCCGGTAAACATCTTCTGTTCATTTAATCTCCCTTAAACCTCCCTCTTACTAGAACAAGAACCCTAAACATGATTTGATGATTAACCAAAAATTAAACCCCGATCGTTCCAGATCATTGATTACCCGAGACCCAAACCTATTTTTACTCCCAAAAAACGTCCCCCTCACGCCATGGACCCCCCCCCCCCCCCCCCCCCCACGTTGGTCCCCTGCACCCCTTTTTGCTAAAAAATAAGAATGAACTAGAGATTGGACGGCTGGATGCAATTTCTTAGCTCCCAATATTTGTTTAATGGACAAGATCATCTCAAACAGCTGTGATATCACATGTTCTGGCAGAATTCACATGAAGCAAGGATGACCAAATCCAAACTTCTCAATATTCGGATATTCTTCAAAGGGCAGTTATGGAAATTGTTAGCTAGGGTTTTATTTTGTAATAGATTTCTAGATTATTCCGTGACCATGTATAAAAAGGGTGCATGTACCCTCTTTAATCTTGTTCGAGCTTGTAATTTTTTTTAATTAGTAATGACAATGAAATTTTGAATTCTTTGCAAGCTGTGTTCCAATTTATTGTTTTCCTTTAATGTAATATCAGTTTACTTTTCTTTGCAAGTTAGTGTAATCTTATCCAAGGACTTTTTGTTTCAAAGATTTTTTGGCAAAAATTAGTTTTGAGAACCATTAGCTTATGCATTTATCATAAGTATAAATCATGACAAGATTTATACTAGTGAGATACATAAGCTAGTGTTATTTTATTGTTTGGTATAAGATTTTGCAAAGTTATTTTTCCAAAAATATTTAGGAAAAGTTTTTTTTTCTTATTGTCTTTGAAGCTAAATGTTCACACAAGCTACCTCAATAAGCTGACTGACAATCAGCTTATTGAGTGCTTTTGTTACTTTATTGTTTGTATTCCTTGTTTGTTATGTATGTGCAGGAAAGAAAAACAAGACCATCCATCTTTCTTTCTTTGTACTGTTTTTTTGGGCTGTTGTAGCCCACCAACAAGAACAAGACATACCCTTTCCTTCTAAGGGCCTCATCATTAAGCTAAGGATTGAAAGTTTTGGTGTGTATCCAGGCTGAACAAGCAGGGATGTGGTAACCCTTTCACCTTTCTTAATTTAGAGCTTTTTTGTGGAAATTTTGTGTTAATTTGTTCTTGTTATAAAATTTTGTTTAATCTATGTTTTTTGATAGTTACAAGCATGTTAGGATATGTCTGTATGATTTTCAAGTGGTTTTGGAAATAGTTAGTTTGATAAATTTCCATTTTAGAAGTTAAGGGTGTGTTTGGAATAGGCTGTGTAATAACCTAGGTGACACAACTTTATATTGCAAATGGTCTAAACATGCTTTAGGATATTGTATAAGGTGGTTTTAGCTGAAATATATCTAGGTTTGGTCATAAGAGTTGTTATGCAAGGGTGTGCCCTTTTTTGTAAAAACAACAAATACCCCAACAGTAGGTTTATAAGGTGAATTTTCAGTGATTTGTGATCTCATTCTTAGGTTACAATAAGATTTAGAGTTAGTATATGATGGCATGCCACTATTTTATGTTTTGGTTTGCTTAGTTTTCATTTTACTAGGTATAAATTAGGTTTGGTGACAAATGAATCAGCTACATACACCTTCTGCCTGCTATACACACCAGCAGGTAGTTTGAGGGCCTTTGGATGAAATTCTTGGCTTGAAATCTTGGTTAAACAGCAAGTCATAGGCTAGTCTAGGTTTGAATATCACTTGTAAGGTGTGGGGTTTAGTTAGTTGCAAGATTTGGTGGCTCAAATTTCATCAAATGGTCAAGTGATTCAGCAAAAACCACTCTCTGTCTTCCTTATGCATCAGTAAGACCATAGGGTTTGGTTTTTAAGCATTATGACTTGAGGTTCAGCAAATAGGTAGGTCTTAGGGTAGTTTAGTTCTGAATTAGTTGGTATTAGGTTTTGTTAGACTTTTGGTGGTTTAAAATTACATTTGTAACCTATTGTTATACCTAAAAACCATCACTTACCTAACTGTCTGCACAAACCATATCAATAGGTCTATATAAGGTTCAATTATATGTTTCATGTTTTAAGATATTGGATTATGTTAGTTCTAGGAGTAATATAGGGCTACTTTAGCTGGTATTTGAGTTTGGGAGGATTTTGGTAGCTCAAAATAGTAATTAGATCTCATTGTTATTGCAATTTAGCCCATCAGCTTATTTTTCTGCATATTTTTTATTTTTCTTGGCAGTTCATGTGATTTTGAGCATTAAATTGTAGTTATGTGTTTGCTTTTTTTTGTTTGTTTGACTCCCCACAACCCAACTGGTTGTGAGGGTGCCTCTTGTGCTAAAAAACACCTACAAACAAGCTTAAACAATCCTATTTTAGCCACTGTTTGACCAAAAAAAAGGTCAACAACTCATTCTTTTGTCTTATTAGGTTTCAATTTTTTTTAACATTTTTAAATATTCCCCAGTAGTACTAAGTTAAATAGAATTTTTGAAAAAGTTTTTATATTTTCTCCTTTCATTTAATTTTTTATTATTATTTTAATTAAAAAATTGTTTTCGGGCTTTAAAAATAGAATTAATTAGTGAAAAAATTGGAAAAATATTTTCTAGAGTTTATTCAGCATATTTGAGGTTTACAAGTTATAAAATTTTGTTTTAGGTTTTTTATTAATTTATTTGATTTTTAAGGCTTTAATTAGCATTTAAAAATTAAATATTAATTAATTAAAAAAGTTTCAACAATTTTTATTGATTTGTAACCCTAGATATATTTTTAAGAAGTTAAATTAAATTTTTTAGAATTTTTAGATAACTTTTACTTTTCGTCGATTTTTACGTTTTTACGTTTTTCGCGTCGTAGTTTAATTTTAGCGTAACTCGTCATTTAATTTTCTCTCTCTTATCCAAAAACGTTACTAATCCAAACTTTGATTTATATTTTTGGCATTAAACACAAAAAACTCTCTTGAGGAACGAATTCATTTGTCGATCTTTACGGTTTTCCTAAATTGTATCGATTCATACTTCCGACTTTATACTTACTTTATTTTCCTTAAGATAAAGCAAAGTGTAATTTTACCACAATCAGGAGGCTGGAGAGGAGTGCCACCATTTCAATAGCAATTTATTTGGAGTGAATAAATCGATTGATAACGTGTTGATCTCCGTGTGATTAACACAAATACCTTTTGAGAGATATCTGAGTTAGCTGGGTGGGTTGTGCAATACATCTAATACAAGAGATTTTAACACCTCAAAGTAGCAAAGTTCGTTATAGTTCCGAATCTTTTCGAATTGAAAACCGGTCTTAAGTGCGACTCAATCGTCTTTTGGTGAATCAAAGATTTGGTTGATTTGTTTTAAACTAATTGCAAGTAATTAAAGTGTCGTTGAGTAAAAGGAAAGTTAAAAGATTAATTTGAATAACGAGTAAAAATAAATGCATAAAACTTAAAGGTGACAATGGAAAAATAATAACTCACTAAATAAAACTAACACTTCGAAAATTTTCAGAAAATAAAAGTACTATAAGAAAGTGATATCGAAAGAAACCAAAACAAGCCAAAAAGGCCCCCAATCGGAATGTTTTCCGATTGGTAACTCTGGAAATGGGTAAAACACCCAATCGGAAAGTGGGGCACAAGGGGTCTATCGGAATAACAATGCAAAGGGGCAATCGGAATACGTGGGAACACCCCAATCGGAATATGCTCAAAGATGAAATCAATCGGAATGCAGTGGGATGAAACCAATCGGAATAAGGGGCAAGCCTGACCGTCGGAATACTTGTGGTACCAATCTGAATATCAAAGACCTAATCCGATCACTCGATCGGAATGTGGAGATGGGAGCCGTCGGAATAAGGAACCAATCGGAAAGGGGAGTAACAAACTTTCCTAAAATCAAGGAAATTGGTTAGATGGTGTACCGGTCGGAATATGCCAATCGGAAAGGGGTTTTACCACCCTTTCCGAAATCTATGGAAAAAGAATAAGCTAGGAAATAAGCTAACTTTTACAAGCCAATTCCAAAACTTATAAATCCAAAATACTTAACCGAATCAAATAAGCACTTTAATCAACTTATCTAACTCGAAATCAAGCAACTTTTTAGATCAAACCATAAAAACATAAACTTTTTAATAAAACTTTTTAATAAGAAAAATAAGATGATCATAAAAATAAGCTAATAAGCACAAAAGTCTTAAAGCTTAATCAAATGAAATCTTATAAAATGATCAAAAGATTAACTTTTTAGCATGAAATCAATTAGAACAACACGGATCACATGATAATCACACCAAAATCAATCTTAAATCAAAGAAAAATAGAATGAGATTAAGAAATAAAAGCTTAAAATAGAACTTTGATTAATGAAATAAGTAATACTAAAGTGTTTAATCTTGAAAGATTAAAAGAAAAAGATGAACTAGTGAGAGAAAGTTTAAGACTTTCTCTCTCTAAAAACTTAAAAGTGAAAAATTAACTAAAAACTCTAACCACCCTCCTAATGACTATTAGGAGGGTATTTATAGGGAAGGTGGAAGGAGTGCATGTGTTGCATCTTCTTTCTTGCTTTCTTCACGTTTTCTCGACTCGACTTTAATTCTTCGTCTTTGTCGTCTCGGGATTTGAACTTGTCTTTTAATTTTCTTCTTTATTAGACTTAAGTTCTTCGACTTCGTTAAACTTCCGTCTTTTGACTTTTTCTTCGATAAATCTTCAGAATAGGTCTTGGACTTCCGTTCTTTTTACACTCTTGATCTTTTGACTTCGTCTTTTTCCCGTTTTCTTCAGTAAAAGCCCGTGAAAGCCCGTGTTTTCTTCCTTTTTCATATTTAGGTCCTAAAACACAATAAAAACACAAACCACGCATAATTCCGACTTTTACGACATAAATCACACGTTTTGGTCTTGTTATTATTGGAAATAAGTGGTAAAAGGATAAGTGTTTTCACACTTATTAAATCCCCTACACTTGACCATTGCAATGCCCTCATGCAATGCATTAATTTTAAAGCACGGTTTACATTTTCCATCATAAATAACCCACTTTGGCCTTTATTAAATACTAAACATAAAAGATAGAAATAAGTAAAGAAATTAAAAACTTACATTGGGTTTTGGCGGTCATGAACGTTTATCATCCTCAAGTTTCACGTTCCCCATACCAAGCTTAAAAACGAGATCATTGTTATTATAAGTTAGCAAACTATCACGAACTCATGTGGGCCAATTATTTACCTAGACTCCCTTATTCCTAGGTGTATCTCTTATATTTTATTTTTGTATTGAATGATCACGAGGATGCATTGTTGGACTTATTTCGATAGTTATTTAGTCCGAAAATAAGGTGAACGATTTAATCAATAGTTAGCTAAAGGACCAAATATTTTAAAACTGCTTCTCGGGATATCAGAAAGTTCATATCTTGGCATAACTTGGTTCGCGATTTGAGACCTTTCTCGGGCCGATGTTTGGCAGCGACTTCATACTTCGAATCTTCGAGAGACGTTCTTGAAATTATGGTCTTCTCTTCATAATAGGAATTTCTTCACTTGAAGTTTTTGAGAGATTCTTCATCTTTGGACCACGACTTCTTCATTTTTCTCCAATCTTTATTTTGGACTTTTATATACAACGATCCGCCTCCTTTTAGGACTTGGATCTATTTATCCTCATACCTTGTTAGGGTCTTTTCGGATAGACTTCTCCATGACTTTTGGGGAGTTCTTGCTTTTCGTCGTGTGTCTCGATCCTTCATATAGATTTTCGATAAATGATTCTTCACATCACTTTTGGATCTTTAGCAACAAAATGTAGCCCTCATGCCTTGTTAGGGCCTTTTCGGACTCGCCAATCTTCGCGCCCCGCTTCATAAGTTATGCCTTGGCTATGAACTCTCGTCATTACCGAGCAACTTTTAAACGATCTGGGGCTAGAAGCTAAGTAACCTTTTAAATCGTACAACCTTATTTATTAGCAGATAAATTTATTAACAAGTGGAGGAGAATAGGCTCATAATTAACTCACATAAATTCACGAAAGAATACCGAACTTATAATTGACTCTATCATCTCTCGTTCTCCACAGTTTAAAATCTCAAGGAATGAGACTCGTGGATGCTTAGCCTATTAAATCAAAGTTTTGGGTTTTCGAGTCGCCTATAGGATCTTGCAAATTCTTAGACTTTTTCAAGTTTAGAAATCGCGTTTTAAAGTTCCCTTGATAAACGACTCTCTAGGATCAATTATAGGAACTTGCGAAAAGTTCTTGTTCTTAACCCGTGAGGGTTAAGACTTTCGCGTTTTATAGCTCCCTAAATAAAAGCCTAGCAAAACTTGACTTAAACACGTTAAGGATACTAGCTAGAGTAGACTTAGGCAAGTAAACTCGGGTTGAGTCAAAATGTTCACGACAAATAAAAATCTAAAACCACTTATTTGAAAATTTATTCTAGCAAAAGAAACATAACAAGGGCAAATACAACTATACAACTAGGCCAAAATAGATTAAAAATTTTGAAAAATGTCGAAAAATCAACTTTTCCGGTTAAAATGAGGGCAAATTCATGGAAAAGACCACTTACTTCTATAGAAGTCCCCCCTACACTTGAGATAAATATTGTCCTCAATGGTTAAGCATGTGGGAGTAAACTCCCCTACACTTATGACATTGTGCACTTTGTTTAAATCTTGCTAAGGAAAGGACAACTAAAGTGAATTCAATGTGAACATATAGAATATGAAATATTGAATCACAAGAGTTTAGGATAGAACCGGGAAGATGGAAAACACGGTATCACGGTTCGTCAAAAGTCATCAAGATGCTTTCTGAAGCTTTAATCCCTGCACAGCACAAGAAACAAGACAACAAACATATGCGGGGCTCCCCCTACACTTATTATGAAAGCAGTAAAGGATAGAACACGGGTTGCCTCCCGAGAAGCGCTTGTTTTTGTGTACCGAGTCATGAGCCTGACTCGACCAAAGTTTAGTTCATGGGGAACGTGGTGAGGGATGGAATCATCTCCTGAGAGATGTCCTCACCAAAGTACAGCTTCAAACGTTGGCCATTCACCTTGAAATTGGGCCCATTCGGCTGAGAAAGCTCAATGGTCCCATACGGAAAGACTTTGGCGACGGTGAATGGACCAGTCCAGCGGCTCTTCAACTTGCCAGAGAAGATCTTCAACCGAGAGTTAAAGAGTAAGACTTGATCACCGACGTGGAACTCTCGGTTCTTGATTTTAGCATCGTGGATCATCTTCGTCTTCTCCTTGTAGATCAGCGAGTTCTCATAAGCTTCATTCCTTAGTTCATTTAGCTCGTTGAGTTGAACCTTGCGATGATCACCGGCTTTGATGATGTCGAAGTTAGCCCATTTCAAGGCCCAGTGCGCCTTATGTTCCAGCTCGATGGGTAGGTGGCAGGCTTTCCCGTACACAAGACGATAAGGTGTACAACCGATCGGGGTCTTGTAAGCAGTACGGAAAGCCCACAGAGCATCATCTAACTTATCGGCCCACGCGGCACGATGCTCTCCCACAGTTCGCTCCAAAATTCTCTTCAAGCCACGATTGGAAATTTCGGCTTGCCCATTGGTTTGGGGATGATAGGCGGTGGAAAGACGGTGAGTGACACCATACTTTGCCATGACTCGTGCAAATTGATCGTTGCAAAAATGAGTCCCGCGGTCACTGATGATAGCACGAGGAACGCCAAATCGAGCGAAAAGCTGCTTCAAAAAGTTCACAACCACCCTCGCATCATTCGTAGGAAGAGCCTTAGCTTCAACCCATTTAGAGACGTAGTCGACGGCGACGAGGATGTACTTGTTCCCTTTGGATGATGGAAATGGCCCCATAAAGTCGATGCCCCATACATCAAAGATTTCACATTCCTGTATGAAATTTTGAGGCATCTCATCCTTATGTGTGATCTTGCCTTGACGTTGGCAAGCATCACAATGCTTAACCATTTCGTGAGCGTCACGATAAATGGTGGGCCAGTAGAATCCAGAATCAAACACTTTCTTAGCGGTGTAGTTGGGACCAAAGTGACCACCGGTGGGTCCTTTGTGGCAAGCTTGGAGGATGTCAAAAGCTGCCGGTCCGTCAACACATCGACGAATAATCAGATCAGCACACTGTTTGAATAGATAAGGGTCATCCCAAAAGTAAGTCTTAACATCGTTCAAGAACTTCTTCTTTTGTTGGTATGTTAACCCTTGGATGAGAATACCACCCACTAAGTAGTTTGCAATGTCTGCAAACCACGGGGTGCCATCAAGATTGAGATTTATAGACATTAGAGTCTCCAGGGGGAAAGAGTCATTGATCTCTTTGTTCGGATGATCCCCCTGATATGGATCCTCAAGTCTGCTCAGATGATCCGCGGCCAGGTTTTCGGCTCCCTTCTTGTCTCGAATTTCAATGTTGAATTCTTGAAGGAGCAAAACCCAGCGAAGAAGTCTTGGCTTAGAATCGTTCTTTGTCATCAAGTACTTCAACGCGGAATGGTCCGTGTATACGATGGTGGTGGATAAAACAAGATAGGGGCGAAATTTTTCAAAAGCATAGACAACAGCTAAAAGCTCTTTTTCGGTTGTCGTATAATGCAATTGAGCCCCCGTCATTGTTTTGCTAGCATAGTGGATCGGTTGAAAGTGTTTATTCACTCTTTGGCCCAAAACCGCACCAATAGCAAAGTCGCTAGCATCGCACATCAATTCAAAAGGCAGCTCCCAATTAGGGGTAACCAAGACCGGTGCCTTAGTTAGCTTATCCTTGAGAAGATTGAAGGCTTCGAGACACTCTTTAGAAAAGATAAAAGGAGTATCTTTTTCCAAGAGGTGGGTCATCGGGCGAGCGATTTTAGAGAAATCTTGAATGAATCTACGATAGAAACCCGCATGACCCAGAAAGCTTCTCACACCCTTCACGGTGGAAGGTGGAGGTAATTTGGCTATGACATCTACTTTAGCACGGTCGACTTCAAGACCGGCTTTAGAGATTTTGTGTCCTAGCACAATGCCTTCTTTTACCATAAAATGGCATTTTTCCCAATTCAGAACAAGGCGAGTGTCTTCGCACCGCTTTAGCATACGTTCCAAATTGGCAAGGCAAGAAGAGAATGAATCCCCGAAGACCGAGAAATCATCCATGAAGACTTCCATGGTTTGCTCAACCATGTCATGGAAGATAGCTAACATGCACCTTTGGAAAGTCCCGGGGGCATTGCATAAGCCGAAAGGCATTCTTTTATAAGCAAATGTGCCGTAGGGACAAGTGAATGTTGTCTTCTCTTGATCTTGGGGATCGATGGGTATTTGAAAATAACCCGAGAAACCATCAAGAAAGCAGTAATATTCATTACCAGCTAAACGTTCAAGCATTTGGTCCATAAAAGGTAGAGGGAAATGATCCTTTCTCGTGGCATCATTGAGTTTGCGGTAGTCTATACAAACTCTCCACCCAGTAACGAGACGGGTAGGAATTAACTCGTTGTTTGCATTGGGCACAACGGTGATTCCGCCTTTCTTAGGCACACAATGGACTGGACTAACCCACGGTGAATCCGAAATAGGGTAAATCATGCCCGCATCAAGAAGTTTGATAACCTCTTTTTTGATGACTTCATGAATTTTAGGATTCACCCTTCGTTGACTTTGAATTGTGGGCTTAAAGTCGTCCTCCATGAGAATTTTATGTGTGCAAAAGTGAGGATCAATTCCACGGATGTCGGAGATTTTCCAAGCGATAGCGCGTTTATGCTTCTTCAACACAGCGACAAGTCGGGCTTTTTCGTCTTCTTTCAGATCCTTTGCGATGATGACCGGTAGCTTCTCGTCGTCTTCTAGGAAAACGTACTCAAGATGAGGCGGTAGGTCCTTAAGCTCGAGAGTAGGAGGATCCTCAGTAGATGGTGAAACTAACGATGGATCATCATTAGTCACCTCTTTAGGAGCAGGGGGAGAGAACGGGTCCTCATTGAGAAGTCTCTCAATAGTACGAATATCTTCATCCCAATTGGTGGATAAATTATCATACTTAATATCGAGAGGACCCAAGCTAGCTTCGAAATCATCCAAGTCACTTTCTCCAAAAGGAGTCAATGCTGGAGCAATTGAGGCAACGGTCTCAACATTGGGTAGGGAAGAGAGAGTACTTTTGCAAGCATCATGAAAATGTTCTTCACAAGCCTCATCGAGAACATCAATAGCATTAACACTCTCATAAGAATAAGGTTGTTGAGAAATCTTACCCATGTTGAAGACAATTTTATCGTCACCAACTCTCATGATTATTTCGCCCGCGGCTACATCAATGAGAGTGCGACCGGTCCTCAGGAATGGACGTCCAACGATTAATGGAACACGGGGATCCATCTCGTAGTCAACGACGACAAAATCCGCCGGGAAGGTGAATTTGTCAACGCCAACAAAGACATCTTCGGCTATCCCCACTGGATAAACAACCGTACGGTTGGCTAATTCCAAAGTCATTCTGGTGGGGACTAGCTCGGGGAGAGATAATTGCTTCCAAACACTTAAAGGCATTAAGTTTATACTGGCACCTAGATCGGCTAGGGCCATGCAATTCTCTACTCCCGGGAAGTTGCAAGGAATCAAGAAGCGACCCGGATCACCAAGTTTGGTGGGCAATTGCCTTAAGAGCACTGCAGAGCAGTTCTCATTAAGGTGGGTCTGAGCAATGTCAAGAAGCTTTTCTTTATCACTTAAAAGATCTTTAAACATCTTAGCGTATTTAGGCATGTGAGCGAGAGCCTCGGCAAAGGAGATGTTAAAATTCAATTGTTTGAACATTTTAAGGAAGTTCGAAACCTGAATATCATCCTTGCTCTTTTGCTTTTCTTTCCTCAACCTTGAAGGATAAGGTATATTGGATGAAGAAGAAGGCTTAAAGGGAGTAGGATCACTCACAACCACGGGTGGGGGAGAAATGGGGATAGAAGGTGAAGGAGGTGAAGAAAGTTGCTCTTTTTCCTTGTTCACAATCACCGGTGGAGGTGTAGGAAGCTCGGGTTCCATATAACCTTTTCCACTACGAGTGGTGATTGCTTTCATCTCCCCTCTTGGATTCGCAACGGTATTACTCGGAAGAGTACCCGAAGAAGAGGGTTGATTACCTTGGATGAGCGAACTAATCATATCACGAAGGTGAAGAGCTTGATTGTTAAAAGAGTTTTGCATGTTTGCATTCATTGTATCATTGTGTTTGGCCATATCATTCCTTAGCTCGGCTCGAATATCGTTCCCTTGCTTTGCCATTTCTCCCTTCAAGTTGCGGACTTGACTCTGAAGATTCGTCACCAACTCCCGATTAGTCTTCATGAATGTCTCGACTTCTGGATTCACTGCCATCGGTTGATTGAGAGGTGGAGCCTGGTAAGCGTGAGAATTTCCTTGAGTTGGGTATGGGTTTCTTTGGGATTGATACTGATTGTTTGCACGAGGTTGGGATTGATTGTAGCTTTGTTGTTGGTTTTGGTTTGCAGGAGGGAAACCAGGAGGAGCAAGATAATTGTTGGAGCGATAACTTAGCAAGTTACGGTCTCCTTGAGGGCGGGCTTGATAGCCTCCCGTGGGATAAGTACCGTATGCTGCGTTAACGTCTTCAGAATAATTTCCGTGAGTGGAAGGACACTCATTGTAGGAATGAGGACCACCACATGTGTCACAAGAGATAACAACGGCTTTAGCTTGTTGAGTTTGGTTAGAAGTCAAAATTTGGAGACTTTTGTTAATATCGAGAATAGCACGTTCCAAAATAGACGGGTTGGTGGTGGAAGAAGTAGACGAAACATTGACTCTCTGATTAGATCTTGAGGATGCGGAAGAATCCCAATTCTTGTGGTGAGTAGTCATGTTTTCAATTAACTCTCGACACTCCTCCGGTCTCCTTTTCATAAAAGTACCACCGGCGGCGGCATTGATCGTGTCACGATCACGAAAGGTGAGACCATTGTAGAAGGTGTCAATGAGAGTGACGGGGAGCATATTGTGATTAGGACATCGGTCGATCAAATCATTGTAGCGTTCCCAAGCATCGAAAAGCGATTCATCATTCTCTTGCATAAATCCACTGATTTGGTTACGAAGGCTAGTGACCATGGATGGGGGAAAGTAGCGCGATAAAAAGCGTTGAGTCATGTCGTTCCACGTATGAATAGAATTCTTAGGAAGACGGTCAAACCATTTTTCGGCATGGTGAGAAAGTGAGTGTGGAAAAAGTTGGAGGCGAAGGTCATCCATAGAAACACCGGGGCACTTCATGCTTTGGGTAATGGTAATGAATTTGTCGAGGTGTTTGTTGGCATCATCATCCGGAATTCCACGAAACGGGTTCGTTTGCACTTGTTGTATCATGTGATGCTTCAACGAAAACTCCTGAGCCGTGACGTGCATTGGCGCGATCGGGCCTCCGCGTCCGTTCATGGTGGGTTGGCACAATTCCTCCATGGTTCGTAAATCAGGTAGAAGGACATTGTTGTTGTTGTTGTTGTTATTATTCAAATTATTTGGAGGTGGGTGATTATTGTTGTTATTAACACCAGCCATATCTAAATCTTCAAGATTCTCGGGCTCAGAGTAGTTCGTAGATCTAGTACGCATGCACCTGCAGAAGAAAAATATACACAAAGAGAATATCTATATAATATTTTTGGTTTTTATAGGTTTTTTAATGTTTTTGTATTTTTGAAGAGTTTTATATTTTTTATGGATTTTTGGAAATTTTTATAGCAATGAAAATAACGTTCAAAGAACGGATCCCAAAATTCAATGCGTCTCTCACTAAAAACCGTTTATCTTAACGAAAAGAGCCGGCAGCGGCGCCATTTAATACAAGAGATTTTAACACCTCAAAGTAGCAAAGTTCGTTATAGTTCCGAATCTTTTCGAATTGAAAACCGGTCTTAAGTGCGACTCAATCGTCTTTTGGTGAATCAAAGATTTGGTTGATTTGTTTTAAACTAATTGCAAGTAATTAAAGTGTCGTTGAGTAAAAGGAAAGTTAAAAGATTAATTTGAATAACGAGTAAAAATAAATGCATAAAACTTAAAGGTGACAATGGAAAAATAATAACTCACTAAATAAAACTAACACTTCGAAAATTTTTAGAAAATAAAAGTACTATAAGAAAGTGATATCGAAAGAAACCAAAACAAGCCAAAAAGGCCCCCAATCGGAATGTTTTCCGATTGGTAACTCTGGAAATGGGTAAAACACCCAATCGGAAAGTGGGGCACAAGGGGTCTATCGGAATAACAATGCAAAGGGGCAATCGGAATACGTGGGAACACCCCAATCGGAATATGCTCAAGGATGAAATCAATCGGAATGCAGTGGGATGAAACCAATCGGAATAAGGGGCAAGCCTGACCGTCGGAATACTTGTGGTACCAATCTGAATATCAAAGACCTAATCCGATCACTCGATCGGAATGTGGAGATGGGAGCCGTCGGAATAAGGAACCAATCGGAAAGGGGAGTAACAAACTTTCCTAAAATCAAGGAAATTGGTTAGATGGTGTACCGGTTGGAATATGCCAATCGGAAAGGGGTTTTACCACCCTTTCCGAAATCTATGGAAAAAGAATAAGCTAGGAAATAAGCTAACTTTTACAAGCCAATTCCAAAACTTATAAATCCAAAATACTTAACCGAATCAAATAAGCACTTTAATCAACTTATCTAACTCGAAATCAAGCAACTTTTTAGATCAAACCATAAAAACATAAACTTTTTAATAAAACTTTTTAATAAGAAAAATAAGATGATCATAAAAATAAGCTAATAAGCACAAAAGTCTTAAAGCTTAATCAAATGAAATCTTATAAAATGATCAAAAGATTAACTTTTTAGCATGAAATCAATTAGAACAACACGGATCACATGATAATCACACCAAAATCAATCTTAAATCAAAGAAAAATAGAATGAGATTAAGAAATAAAAGCTTAAAATAGAACTTTGATTAATGAAATAAGTAATACTAAAGTGTTTAATCTTGAAAGATTAAAAGAAAAAGATGAACTAGTGAGAGAAAGTTTAAGACTTTCTCTCTCTAAAAACTAAAAAGTGAAAAATTAACTAAAAACTCTAACCACCCTCCTAATGACTATTAGGAGGGTATTTATAGGGAAGGTGGAAGGAGTGCATGTGTTGCATCTTCTTTCTTGCTTTCTTCACGTTTTCTCGACTCGACTTTAATTCTTCGTCTTTGTCGTCTCGGGATTTGAACTTGTCTTTTAATTTTCTTCTTTATTAGACTTAAGTTCTTCGACTTCGTTAAACTTCCGTCTTTTGACTTTTTCTTCGATAAATCTTCAGAATAGGTCTTGGACTTCCGTTCTTTTTGCACTCTTGATCTTTTGACTTCGTCTTTTTCCCGTTTTCTTCAGTAAAAGCCCGTGAAAGCCCGTGTTTTCTTCCTTTTTCATATTTAGGTCCTAAAACACAATAAAAACACAAACCACGCATAATTCCGACTTTTATGACATAAATCACACGTTTTGGTCTTGTTATTATTGGAAATAAGTGGTAAAAGGATAAGTGTTTTCACACTTATTAACATCATTGGGTCCATGATGTCTATCTTCAATAACATATGAGTTGACCCGGTTTCTGCCTAAGTTTTAAGGAGGGCTTCTTTATTTAGACCCTTTATCTTTACAATTCTTTTTCACTCTTCAACCCCTTCAATACTTACCAATACGTCATAACTAACACCTTGTTTGTGATTGTTGCAGTGCTAACTTAAGTACTTGGTCGGCATTCAGATACGTTCACAATCTTTCTCCATCTTTCCTAAGGACTACTATTTCCAACTATGGAATGTCCTTGGAAAGATCCCTCCGGTTATAGAAGAATCATCGGACGTAACCTATCCTACAATCCTTGTTCCCCCTCAGTTGTTGACCCTGTTCTATCTAAAGATCTGTAGTCATCGTCTGAGTAGTCGCATCATCATGTATGTAGATACCACGTCGTAGATCGTCAATTCGTAGATATGATAACTTCGTAAAAACAAGATTTCTCTCGTTTTAACAAATAAATACACTAAAGCGTACACATATTCGTGTTAGATCATGATACAAAATGTTGATATGGACACGATCCCTTACATGGTTATAAAGTAAACCATGCCCGATAAAATTAATTCCCGATGTAGAGCCAAAGCTTTCATAAGAAATACTTGACTTGAATATGAAAAGCGGGTTACTATCTGAAATAATAGCAAACCATCTTTTGTACGAACTCTATTTATTGCGTCGTGTCAATATTAATCGATATTTCTAAGGCCGTAAATATTATCGTACCAAAAGACAGGCCTTTGAAAAATAAAGTAAAAGTATTTTTGGATTTTTCTGAATTTTTCAAATTTTATGGGTTTTATATGGTTTTATATTTTGCTTTTGTGAATAAAAATATAAACAATATATACATGATCACAAAGGACACGGAGAATAGTTTACCACCACTATTCTTTCGCTTCATCTACCAATGCCTTTAGAGTCTCGGGCAAAAAAGTTTTCATTCCTAACTTGTCGGCAAAAAATTCAATTCGAGCGCGATCTAAAGCCTTCATGAAGATATCTGCTGTAACACCCCACTTGGATAAGTGGACCGTTACGTGTATTTATGGCGTGTCATCAAAGCATAAGGTAAATGTCCTAAAACATTAACTAACCATAAAGGAAATACCGGAATCAAACATCGGCAATCCAAACATAAGCCCAAAACATGAAATATAAAATACTGAATGAAAGGACTAAACAATGTCCAAATAAGCAGAATAATAAAAGAAATGCATAAGGTAAGAAGTCTGGATAGCTTCCATCCAAAGGCACATGCTCTTAGAATCCTAAAAGCGTCCTGGTGTACCTGCCGTTAGAACATGAAAGGAACTACGGCTGAGCATAACGCTCAGCGAACGGATATAAAGCATGATAGGGAATTACTAAAATGGAACAGATGATGAAATACTGGAGCTGTAAGACTGATAAGTAAAGTTGCAGCGGAAATCTGTGTATAATCTGTAAAGCCTGATTTATAAATAATAAAGCTGAATTGTTATCTGTTAAATCTGAAAACATGCATTTACTGTAATTTAATTGCCAGAACTTATATAGGTCATGTGCTGTAATAACGTTGCATGAATAACTGGAGGGGTGACCTCGTCATGCTGTAGAGGGGTGACCTCTAAATAACTGTGCTGGGTGGAGGGATCAGCTCCAATGTGAAGGATGTAGAGCACACACCACATTCACTTGCTAAACTGTAAACTGTAGCCTAGGATGCATCCATACGCCCCACTAATAATACTGATAAAATGGCCAAGTTGAGCTGAGTGGGACGATGCAGGATATCACTCTCCTGCATGTGAGTCACGACACCGGTGCCTCTAGTGCCGTGGTTACGGTACCTCCGTAACTAGTACATAAACTGATCATGCTTGTATATAATGCTCAGGCAATTTATTTAGTTATTAACATGATTACTGATAAGCTTAAACATATACTGGGGAAAACTTTTGGCTGAAGATGGGGAATCCTAATCATGCATAGAAAGGAAGTCCTTACTGAAAGGACGGAAAATCCGTACCTCTAGTCCAGTAACTGACGAAATGGAAGACTGAAGAATGCTACTCGGCTTCACGTAAGCTACAACAATTAATAGACGCGAATAAGTTACCTGTTCTATATTTACTTTACTGATTTTATTGGCTTCTTATTTATTCATTATATTTCTGGAAGTCTGTACGTATTTTTAACTGATGAGTCTGTATTAATAATAATTCCTTAATATATTATTAACCTACTACTAATTACGGTATAACTAAATCTGGCGTTATATTATTACGAAAATAAGTAACTCGTTAAAATATAACGTTTTCTAATTTATAAGGTTTTTCTAAAGTCATATATAATCTATATAATAAAATTATACTTTTTAATTATTTCAAAACTATTTAATTATAATTTAATTTAAAATATAGTTTAAACCTTGACAAAAAAATTAATTAATAAAAGTATAAAATAAAATCTACCTTTTCCTCATTATAATTAAATCGAGCATACCGAGATACCCCTTTCTCGGTCGCACTAAAATGATTAAACCAAAATATATAAAATCTGTCTTTTAAAATTAGCGACAGAAAACTGTCGCTAAAAACTGTCACTAAAAGCTACGTTTTAAAAACTGCACATTATTACAATTTTGCGACAGTACTTAGTGTCACGAAAACTGTCGCTAAACTTAAACCAAAACTCATTATTTTCTGTCTATTTTTTCCACTGCTGAAAACCCATTGTTCCCACTGTTAGTCTTAGTGTTCCCACTGCTAGTTATATGGTTCCCACTGTTAGTGTTTTTGACAGACCCAAACGCCCCTTTAATGTGTATTCACTTGCTTATAAGCCCAAACACCCCCTGGTGATACTTGTTCTCACTGCACCCGAACCAAACACCCGTCTGCTGGGTTTTTAGGGCTGCGGATCCATAACAAGGGCAGTCACTCACCATTCTTGGTCACGGACGATCTCATGGATCAACACCGAGACCTTAATCTCGGTCTTAGCGAATTCAACCAAACCGACACCCTTTAATTGCGAACCAAACACCCCTGTTTGAGTTTGGTTTGTTGCGGCCAAAACAACCCAGCCACCGCCCCCTGTAAGGGTCACGGCTGGCCAACAGTGCGCACACCGAGACCTTAATGGTCTCGGATTTCGTGCAGCCACCAACCCGACGCCCTTCTTATAGATTCGGATCATGATTTCGTTATTGTTATAAGACAAGAAAGATGAAATACCTATGACGTGCGATTAAGGAGTAGCAAGCATATACGACTATGGAGATTGAAATACAACGCACTCCCTTTTCTTTGTCTTTTTTTGTCGGCAGCCAACAAGAAACCCTAAACCGCTTTTTTTTTTTTTGTTCGTAACCTGTTTGAGAGCAGGGAAATACTACTCCCGTTTTTTTTCTTTGGGGGGGCTGGGCTCCAAGGCCCAAATATCTTTCTTGTTCTTTTCCTTAGCCAAACCGACCCCTTTTACATTTATACATTTTTTTTATACGCGTGACATAATTATAGCTCGTGTGTGTGTTTGAAATTTTCAGAAACGTAAAACTCCGTTCCGTAAAATAATACTTTCGTAGTGTTCTTCTGAATTTTAATAATTATTTTTCTGAATAATTATCTTCTGTAATATTTAAATAAAACTGAGTGCGTAATTACTGGTAACAATTAATTATTTATGTATAATACATACGTAATATTTTTCTGAAACTTAATTTCTGAAACTTAATAGTTATTTCTGAGCAGTTATTATTTATAAAACTTAACCGAAACTGAGCGTGCGTATTTAATATTCGGGAATTCCTAAATACGGGTTTTACAATTCTTCCCCTCTAAAAAAAATAATTCGTCCTCGAATTAAGGATACGACTGTACTGGGTTTTACAATTCTTCCCCTCTAAAAAGAAGAAATTCGTCCTCGAATTAAAGGTAATAAGCTGATGAAGTTATAAGAACTGAAAAAGCACGTAAACTGCAAAGAACAATAAGCTGAAGGATAATTTGTCTTCTAATAGGCATAATGTTGTTGGTAGGTTTAAACCTGACATGACTGAAATGATCATGTAACGTGACATGGCTGAAGAGAACATGGAACAAGACATGACTGAAAGAACTTAACTGAATTTATTGAAGGAGAAAAAAAAGGGTGAGGGGTCCGGATGGACTCCTCCGTTTCGAGTGGTCTCCCGCTCGAAGCGATTCCTTCAAGGTCTAAACATGATAATAAAAAAAAAATATTGGTCCTGATGACCCTGTCCTGATGATGCTGAATATTTTCAGGTTCCATACTTAAGATGGATTTTTTGAACCTGAATGAATAAGCTATAGCATGTAAGGTACATGAAACGGTACGTATAATTATCCTGAAAAGATAAAATTTATATCTCTGAGTAAGATGCTGAAATATATATAGGGATGAACTACGTGAACAATTGTGAACGTGCTACGTGAGTAATTGTGAACGTGGTTCGCGATTATATAAGGAACGTTGGGCATGGGATTTATTGCAAACCTGACATGTGAAACATACTGGGAACGTGATACTGGGACATATCATAAACCTATGCTGACTGAGGAAAGAATGCCAATCGATATATCCTGAGATGTGAAACGTTTGTCTGATTATGTAAAAGTTATGCAAACTTGGGTTTGGTTTCTTAAGTTTTCTGTAACGTATTCGGTAACAAGCTGTGAAATGTGCATCGTGAGATGGAACACGAATCTGATCGTAAACAATGTCATGAACGCGAATCGTGAATTTAAATCATGAGATATTATAAACATGAACTGAAACAACATCATACTGTGAATGAGACGTAAACGTAAAGGTGAACGTAAACATACACGTGATCGTGAACATGAATTCTGTCTGATATGATGGTCGATGGAATACCTTGAATTCGTACAATTTACTACTAAATTTTCTGCAGGTCCGCTACTGCGTAATCCACTCAGATGAAAGAAAACGCGCATGCTGATTACATGGTTGGCGATGACTTAGATAGTATCATACTTCTTCTGAGTCTGTGGTATATGATAATGATTTCATGAAAATTCGTCTCATTTTGGTTCAAAAATTTCTAAGGATTATAGTAACTCACTGACATTACGGCGTTTTATCTTGAACCTGCGCTATGTCAGGCATCTAGGTATGAACCTAGCTGCATCAATGTGTGATACTGCTTCTATCAAAATTATGCTTGGGATTATAGAACATCCTGGTAGAAATCTGGTTGAATAGTCCTGGAAGACTTTTAGTGAGATCTGTCGGCAATTTCTGCGGTAGCAGTCAATTGAGTTTTAGAAATTTTATACTACGTTCACAGGCGTCAGTCGAGACCATCAGGTGATGGCCTTCACCTTCGCAGCATTGTTTGAAATCTCTTTCTGCTAAGGTAGAATGCTCAGAAATTCCACCTTGTTCATTTGGAATTCATATCTGGACAGCTGTATATAAAGTTTTCTCCTATCGAAGATTTTGTACAACTGTGAGAAGATGATTCTCGTGTTCTTCTCTAAAATTTAGCAGATCAGAATGTGATCAATGAATACGCTGACGATTTTGTCTGAGAATCATAGAAAAAATTTACTCATAAATTCCATAATATAGCTGGAGCATTAGGGAGTTCAGAACTATAAAATCAAAATCTTTAGAGAGACTATAATATGCGCAACAGCAGTTCGGAAAACATCATGTTCTTCTCTCACCACTTCTGGCGGCATGATCGCAATTTGTTCTGGAAAATATTTAAGATATCGTAGCAGATCAGATAAACCTGGTATTTATGGAATGAACATTGATTAAGAATGGTGATCTGGTAAAAATTTAGTGGTCGATACATGATTTCATGTTACTGGCTTTCTTCCTGATGGACAGAAAGCGGTGCATTTTCTGGTGATGTGCTAGGGCGATTAAGCCTCGTTTCGGTAACTCTTGCAGCAATTGCTGCAACTCTTTTAACGTAGCTAAAGCCCTGCAAATAAGATTTTTGAAGACAGGTTCCGTTCTTGAGACAAGCTCGATGTTAAATTATGTCTTGTAGTCAGGAATGAATTTTTGAAAAACTTTCTGAAATTATATCTGGAACTCTGGAATGGTCTGCTGATCATGAATTTAAGGAATTTCAAAAGTGAATTTATAACCGGTAGCTGAAAGGTCTTCGTAGCTTCAGAATAATAAGTCACTTGCTGTAAAGTATAACTTGTACTGATTTTCTGGCAGAAACTAAAATGACAATATTTGGGATCTAGTAAGACGGATGTCATCGTTGACTGAAAGAAAAACTTAATAAATCTGGGTGGTATGGTGGAGTCTTTCTGGCTGGAAGGTAGGTACCACATGATTTAAGATAAAGCTGACATATGAATACGTGAAGTAAACATGGCGACTTTTCACTAAATGTGTTCGTTTGTAACCTCACATAATGATTACCGTGTGTTTAATCTGAATAATAAACTAGTATGGTGACTGAATTTTAATGATCTGATTCATGCGTGGCATAATAGAACGGGTATACTCCTTTCTGAAGGGTACTCTGAATTTCTGAGGGCCTGATTTAGAAACATACAGGAGTTATGAGTTCTGACTCGTATTTTGAGAAAAGATTCGTATGACGTGTACCATGACTGGTGTCCTGATATGTGTTTTCCGAAATGATACTTGAGACCCGTGTCTTGACTGATGTCTTGACATGTATTTTGGTGGATGAATCTGGATAAGGCTGGAAATTTTGGTAACTGCTAGGATCGGAGGACTGGTTAGGTTACTGACCTCTGTATTTCTGGTCACGTCCGTTCCGGAGTTACGATGGTACTGACTGATTAATTATAAGTACGATGGTTGTCACTACTGCTTTGTCTGTCAATCTCCTGACGGTCGTTATCATGACCCTGATTCATGTAACTATTCTGCTGAGTGGCCGGCTGAGTTCCGGTTCTCACTCTTTGAATATACGGTTAGCTGAGTGGAGTGTGACATCTAACTGAGAAGGTAAAAGTATGAAATGGAATGGTAGTGTCTGATAATTTATAGTTTTCGTCCTTGCTCTGCGGTGTCTTTATAGTATAACAGCATCAGCATCAGCATCTTGAGAAATCTCCAAAGTATCAGCAGCATCAGCAATTTTGAGGTCTTCAAAGTGTTCGCAGCATCAACATCTGGTAAAATCTTCAACTCACGAGCAGCATCAGCACCTGGTAAAATATCGACAAGTGGAAACGCCCGAGATGATTGAGGATCGATTAGCAATATCCATAGAGTAGGGTACCTGGTGTACACCTGGACTACTGTACATGAAGTACAAAATGAATATTGCACATGAAGCATATCGAGACATTGTACGTGGAGTACACATGTATCACTGTACAAGGAGTATAACTGAGGCACTATACAGAGGGTACATATAGACTACTGTTCATGGCACTGGTGGAAATTTTATTGGATGGTCGATACTGGTGTCGCTTGTCTGACGTGATCTAGGAAATAGATTGATTTAAACGGTAGTAAACTGGTCTAAAATAAGTAACATGATAGCCTGTAATTCCTGCGTCGACTTACTGCTAGTTATATCAAGACTGAAAGTATGATATAATCGAAGTCCCAACAGTGGTCAGGATGAAGCATGATTAATGAAGGCCAATCATGATTTATCATGAAAATGGGTTTTACTGAAATTCTTGTGTATCTTAACATGAGAACATCTTTACTTTGCTGAAAACATAATCCTCGTAAGGAGACATGAACTGAATCAACTTGAAGACGACATATGTTGATCCCAAAGTCAGATCTTAAACCTTAATAACTTGTTTAAGGGTTGTGATAGAGAGAAAGAATTCAATCTAACACTAGAGAAACTTTGCAAAGCAAAGTAACTAAACAAGATGCGGAATGTAATGTTTAGCACAAGAACAAATGAGATTCAAACGTTGAACTTTAATATATCAAAGATATACGAATACCCAAAGTGGTATTAGGGTTTACAAAACCTTAAAGTAATAATAATGAAAAACGAAATGAGAAAGACACCCATTGCATGCTAACCTAGTGAGTCCTTTTATAGATACAAGGACCCACGTACAAGATCACTACTAACAAACTATGGAAAGTATTAAGGAATAATAGCTGAAACGCGTAAAAATCTATTCCATGTTTATCTTGACGGTAGGGCCTTTGACTCCAGCAGGGGAACGGATCCCCCTGCCTTTGTTATTTAGCAGGGGGAACTTCTCTAGCAGGGGGATGAATAATCAACTAGCAGGGGAAACAAGTAAGCATGGATTTATTCCCAACAATCCTCCCCTAAACTTGTGCTTTCCTCTAAAAGACAAGTTTCTGAATAAATGCTAGTTGATGAGGATGCTTACAAACTCTCTGGCCAAATCTGACTATGAACCATTCTTACCAGATCATAAGCAACAGGCTTTTTGGCATCAACAATAAACTTAGCCTGTGCTAACTTCTTCAAGGTTTCCTGAGAGAAGGGATAATACCTATGATTGAGTAAATAAATACTCACACCTTCCATTACTACCTCATAAACCCCAGAATTTGTAAATAGCTTCCAATACACCAAATTTCCTTTATTCACTGCATCAAATAGAGGATCAAATAATTCATGTTCATACATTCTATGCATGCACTCCCAGATTACCCAATCCTTCTCCACACCATCCATGGTAGGAGGTTTTGCAGCAAACGTTTTCTTCAATATTTTCCACAGATCTTCTAAGTCTTCACTATCCAAAATTTGAAACATGACATCTAGGCTTAGAAATGTTTGTGCTGTATTGTCAGCCCTTGTAAGCTTCCACCAAGTTCTCCCTTTGTGTTCATAAACAGCATACTCTATAATAGCAAACTTCTTTCCAAGTTCACTAGGTGAGATTTCATCATTTTCCTGCAAAATCAGTTGTTTATCAATTTCATCATTTGATGGCCCTTGAGACTCTTTAGTGATTATGCCCACTTGCTCCATTCTCTTGAGTCTCTTTGCTGCTCTTTGTGCATTAAGTACCGACTTCTCAAGTACTTCTGGAAGACTTTCACCTGCTTGGTGTGATTCCCCTGCTTGGGATGATGCACCTGCTTGTGTAGTCTCTCCAGCTTTTCTTTTCTTTGTTGCTCTAGCTTTCTGTAGCACTTCACTTTGTCTCCTAAGATACTCAGCTTCCTCAGGAGTGTTGATGGTCATCCAATCCTCCACATCATACAACTTTAGAACTGGTCTGACTGCTCTCTTTATGGCTTCAACGCTCATATCTGTGAAGTCACCATCCTTCCACTTTCTATGCCTTTTAAGCAGAACTTTGTAGTGATCAAGTTGCCCTTTCTCTGATGTTCTATACTTCTCACTCTGAATTTGCATTGCCCTTCTTTCCAGATATTCAGTTTGATATTTGTAAACAAGGCAAGTCAACTCATACCTGTCTTCCAAAGGAGCATTTTTCAACTCCTTCTCCCATTGATCAAGAAATTCTCCAACATGAGGTACCCTGTCATCTAGTTCCCTATGCATAATCTCAACCTGTTTTAGCATATCTTTGGGCCTCATCTTCTCCATCCTTTGATCCTGCATATCCATTTCCTCTTGTTGTAGCCTGAGAGCTACTTGTGCATCATGTGCTTCTTGGATCTTCTGCTGTTCAAGAGTCAGATGCTTGTATTTTCTCTTGGGCTGTTGCACCATGATTCCTTTTCCTTTGTCTTTTGGATCCACTGCTGGTGCTGGTTTTGCTTTAGATGTAGGTTCTTTGATTGTTATCCCCTTCTGAGCTGGTTGCTTTCTGTTCTTCCTAACAAATGTTTGAGTAATGTTCTTAGCAGGGGATAAACTTACAGCAGTGGGATCAATGGCAGGGGAAACTTTTGAAGCAGGGGCTTCTTCTTGATTGCCCATGGTGAGCAATGTTTGAGCAATATCTTTGGTTGCACTCCCCTTGTCACTTCCCTTATCAGCACTTTCTCTCTCTATTCCTTTCTTAGCCCTTGTTATCTTTCCATGCTCCCCACCAGGATATGAATAATACTCAGTAGATCCTTCTGTGTGTGGAATTTCCTCCCCTTTGGAAGCATCCTCATCTGTGGAAAGAATCAGTCTGGGCTTTCTCCTCCCCTCAAGAGTAGCAAGTCTGGTTTCCAGGTGAGAGATAACCAGACCTTGCTTTTTGACATCTTGTACTAGTTGTGCATTCTGCCTTTTCAGACTCATGCACATTTTCGTCAATTCCAGATTTGTCAAAGGTTTCATACTGCTCTCAATCCTAGAAGGGAATTTCTCCCCTTGTTGGATATCATGGAGTGGGGGAGAGGACTTATTGATGGTGTCACTATCCTGCTCACCCCTTGAGGATGAGACAGTAGTGGCAGCCAAACCCCCAGGTTGCTCCAAACTCTTGGAGACTCTCCTCTCTGCTGCTTGTGAAGATTCACCAGGCAAGGGAGACCTGGCAAACCTGGATTTTGAACGCCTTTCTTGGTGTGGATCAGCAGGTGGTAGGTTCTTGGCAGGGGATTCAGTAGGTTGATTTATGGCTGTTTGATTTTTGGCTTCTTCCCGTCTGATTTGGTCTAGCATAATTGAAGTGAATGGAATGTTTCTGCCAGAGAACAAAGGTGATGGTGCAAGTAATGTGGTGAAAAGTTTGGTTGTGTGTTTGGTTGCTGAAAAATAGTTTCTGTGTGTAATGGGACCATGATCACTCATATTCAGCAAAACTTCTATAAACCTTGGATACATACAAAACTTTGAGGTGCTTGAAACATTTTTAACCATGCCTTTAAAAATCATTTGAGAAAAACAATACTTCCTTCCTGTTGCAAAGCAGATCAGGGCAGAAGCTATCTCACTACCAACCTCATTAAAAGCAGTGGTTTTGGGTGACAAACATTGCATAATAGTATGAATCAAAAATTTCCAATGAGGGGCAAACTGGCCTTTAGCAAACTTTAATTTTTGATTTTCAGAAAGTTTATACCCCAATTTATTAAGACCTTCAAAAATTTCAGCCTCAGAAAAGTTGGTTATTCCATCCTCATCATCAAGGAGGAGATTCTCCCTGATGGAGGCAAGTGTGATTACCTTGGAATGACCATCAACTGTGCTTTGAATTATGACCTCTCCATTCACTGTTTTGGTCATGGCTTTAGACCAGAACTGTTGAATGTGTGAGGTATAAATGCGAGGATTGATGAGAAGGGCCACTTTGAAGTACGAAGACTTTAGAAAGGCCACAGCCTCAGCAAACTCGGCTGGTTCATCATGAAGCAAAGCAATTTGGTTATGATTAGGAGCAATTTTAAGGGTCATGATGAATTTGGAAAATAGTTTAGAGGTTTATAGAGATGGGAAGTAAGTGGGATTAGGTCGAGAGAGATTTGTGGACCTGCTGGTAAAGGGAATTAAGTTTATATAGACAAATTGAAGGGCTGTGATTGGACCAAAATTTTCAAATTGCAAAAATATCAAGGATAAATCTTGATAAAAAATTAATATATTTGAAATAGAAGGAAAAGATTACCAATCAACGAAGAAAGCGCCTTAAATATCTTTTAAAAAGAATAAAATATTCCCTAACCAAAATTGAAGCAAGCAGGCCCAACGGCTATGAACAGGGTAACGGTATTGTCGGTCAATGGTCAAACAGGGGAATGTTGTGAAGGCAGGGGAATAAAAGATAAAAGCAGGGGAAACTTCCCTAGGGGTATTAAACTAGTCATGGAAGGACTAATGCTAACTAGCTCTGCTCTAATGCACACACTTGTATACACAAGATAGATACATAGAATCTCAAGAGTCCTCTATTCAGCAATGGTCCCAATACAAAAAGTTAATAAATAAGTCCCCCTACACCAGGTAATCCCAAGAAATCATGCATACCCCAGTCACCATCCCAACCTTGTCCCTTACCTATGGTCAGTTAGTCTTGGCAATGTGTGCCACACATCTGTATTTTGAACAGCAAGCTGCTTGAATAAAGAAATGCAAACACACACTACAGTGCCTCAAGGTTTCAGAGTTCAGACAAGCTGTGCAGCAAGTCATCATTACCCTGAACCCCCACTCACCAATGGATATGATCTAGAATCATATATGAGTATCCTAAGAATACCCTGAATCCTATAGGTTTGACCTAACCTCCCCTGAAACATAGAGTATATACCTGATCCACCAAGGAGAATAGTATGCACCATATGAACCTCTGCATTGTTAGTCTAAAACCACATAAAACCACTTTTGTAAAAAGAACACACCCAGCTTAAGAGAAAAATTCTCTTGGCAGGGGAATGAACCCCAAGCAGGGGAATCAGTGTTAAAAAGCAGTGGAATGAAAGAAATGGTAAAATTGACTAACAATTATACAACAACAGCAGTGAAGTAACCCTGATTACACATGACAAAAATAGACATCAGATTTTAAGGAGTAACCATTCCAATACCTGCAACCAGATACTGAAACCTCCCTACCTCAAAAGCTTTTGTTAAAAGATCAGAAACATTAAGTTTTGTATCAATTTTCTCAGGGACAATCAGTCCTTTTTCAAAACAATCTCTGATAAAGTGATGTCTAATTTCAATGTGTTTGGTTTTGCTATGAAAAACAGGGTTCTTTATGATGCAAATAGTGCTGTTGTTGTCAATAAATATCTTGGTTTTAAGAAAGTTGTACCCATAATCAAGCAATTGATTTTGCACCCAAAGAACTTGACCACAGCATGCAGCAGCTGCTACATACTCAGCTTCAGTTGTGGATGTTGCCATGATAGTCTGCTTCTTACATTGCCAAGATATAAGCCTGCTCCCCAAAAATTGCCATCCCCCTGTTGTAGACTTCCTATCATTGTTGACTCCTTTGGATACCAGAGTCCTAAGGTAGGATGACATTTTAGATACCTAAAAATCCTTTTCACAACAAATAAGTGACACTCTGTTGGTGACACCTGGTATCTTGCACATAAGCAGACTGCAAACATGATGTCAGGTCTTGAAGCAGTGAGATACATAAGAGACCCAATCATAGACCTGTAATTCCTGACATCTATAGGCTTTCCAGGACCATCCTTGCCCCATGGATGATCCTTGTCCATGGGAGTGGACACCTTCTTCCCATCAGACATGCCAAACTTCTTTACAATCTCAGCTACATATTTGTCTTGTGAGATAAATATCCCATCTTTCCGCTGCTGAACTTGTAACCCCAAAAAGAAGTTTAGTTCTCCCATAGCACTCATTTGAAATTTATCCTGCATCAATTTGGCAAACTCTTTGCTAAGCATGGAGTTAGTTGATCCAAAAATGATGTCATCCACATAGACTTGTACTAGCAGAAGGTCACCCTTTTGTTTCTTGGTAAACAAGGTCTGATCAATCTTCCCCCTGCTAAATCCATTGTCTAGGAGATATTTGGAAAGAGTACCATACTAGGCTCTGGGAGCTTGGTGAAGGCCATACATGGCCTTTTTCACTTTGTATACTTTGTCAGGATGTTCTGGATCTTCAAACCCTGGTGGTTGCATGACATAGACTTCTTCATCAATGGTTCCATATAAGAAGGCACTTTTCACATCCATCTGGAAAACAGTGAAGTCCATGAATGAGGCATAAGCAAGGAATAATCTAATAGCTTCAATCCTTGCTACTGGAGCAAACACCTCTTCATAATCAATCCCTTCTTCCTGAGTATACCCTTGTGCTACTAACCTTGCTTTGTTCCTGACAACTATTCCCCTTTCATCCTTTTTGTTCCTGAGTACCCACTTGGTCCCAATAGGCCTTGCCCATTTGGGACAATCAACCAGAATCCAAACCTCTTGTATGTCAAATTGTAAGAGCTCCTCTTGCATAGCTTCAACCCAGCTTGGGTCATTTAAAGCCTGAAAAATCTTCTTTGGCTCTTCTTGTGACAAAAATGCAGTAAACAGACAACATTGCATGTTGTCATGATTGAACTTCATGGTGATGTTAGCAATGAAGCTGTGCTCCTTTGCTGTATACCTTGTATGTCTGGGAGCTTCAGGATCACCAATGATTTGAGAGATAGGATGATCCTTATTGATTCTATAGGTAGGCTGCATGATGACTTCTGTTTCATCTTCTTCCAAATCAGAATTGATGGGGCTATTTTGATTAGGAAAGAAGTCCTCAAAGGAACTTCCAAATGAGACAGCATGACCTAAAGATGGGTGCTTGTGAGCAGAATGAAGCTCTGAATAACTAGGGCCTCCACTCCTGATGATTCTGCTTCCACTGCTGGATATGATAGGACCATCATTTATGGGTGTAGATGATGAGATGAGTGGGGATTCTCTTTCTGCATCAGTAGTCTCATTAGCATCATGATCCTTTGTGAAAGAGGAATCAATTCCTCTAGCAGGGGAATCCAGGATTCCACTGCTTTCAGCCATTCCACTGCCTTCAGACATAGCAGGGGATGAGATTGGCTGTTCTTTTCCTGAAGCAGAATTATCTTCTTGTTTATCAGCTTCACTAGGAAACAATGAGGGTACATTCATGTACCTCAGAGGTGACTTCTCAGCATCAATTGTTTCTTGAGTACCTGAAATGTTAGTGTTCTGCAAGACAACAGGTACATAATTCATGGACTTGGAAAGTACATCTATATCAAAGAACCAGTCCGGACCTGTTTGAACATCTTCAGGTTTGTCTTCAAGAAAATTCACATGAAGATTTTCTGTGATTTTGCTTGTCTTCTTGTTGAAGACCCTATATCCCTTGCTGTTTAAGGAATAACCCACAAAGTATCCATCATCACCCTTTTCACTAAACTTACCAAGATTGTCAATGGTGTTCAAGATGATAACATGACACCCAAAAGGTCTGAAAAAGTCAATTAAAGGAGGTCTTCTATTAAACAGCTGATAAGGGGTCTTGTTGTGTGCCTTGACAACCAAGGCCCTGTTTTGCACATAGCAAGCAGTGGATACAGCTTCAGCCCAAAAGATAACTGGAAGTTTGGAATCAGAAAGCATAGTTCTTGCAGCTTCAATGAGTGTTCTATTCCTTCTTTCTGCCACTCCATTCTGTTGAGGTGTTCTAGCAATGCTAAATTGCCTCTTGATGCCTTTGTTTCTGCAGAAAGAATCCAGCTTCTGATTTCTGAACTCACCACCATTGTCTGATCTTATGGTAACTACCTTCATGCTTTTTGACAGTTCAATTTGATTGATGAACCCAATGAGTACATCAGCAGTGTCACTCTTTTCAAATAGAAAGAATGTCCACGTAAATCTTGAAAAATCATCAGTAATCACTAAGCAGTACCATTTCTTCATTATACTTGCCACAGAAGTAGGACCAAAAAGATCCATATGTAGTAGTTCCAATGGCTTGGTGGTGGACATACTTGTTTTTTACTTGCAAGATGCTCTGTGTTGCTTCCCTTTCAGACATGCTGCACAAGTATGTTCAGTGGCAAAAGACTTGGAAGGAAGACCATGAACCAGATTATGCTTAACTAGTTTGTTCATGTTCTTGAAATTAAGATGACCAAGTCTTCTATGCCATTTCTTACATTCATCTGCTGAAGCTTTGGCAATGAAACATGTTTCATTGTCTTGGAGAGAGATGTCCTTGAGATCAATTGTGTACATGTTCTTCTGTCTTGGTGTTCTGAGAACAATTGGAGTGTCTTTTGGCAAGACAAACTCCTTTCCTAATACCAAGCATTCAGTGTCAGTAAACAAGACAAAATTCTTGTTATCAGTCATCTGTGACACACTGAAGAGATTATACTTGAGTTCCTTCACCAAGTACACATTGTCAAAAGTCATCCCATTTGTGACAATAGTTCCTTTTCCTGTTATAGTTCCATGCCCATCTCCAAAAGAAACACCATCATTGTCATGCAGGGGTACAAAGTTAGACAAGTAAGCTTTGTGTCCAGTCATACTTCTTGAGCATCCACTATCCCAATATGCTCTATCATCCCTTGTCTTCTTTGTTACCTGCAAAAGGAAAAACAAATTAGTTTTTCTTGGGGACCCAAGCCATTACAGACTTGGATCAACCTCGTGTATCAATGTAGGATAGCTTATCGAAAACTAGAGATACACCATTAGATTGAGTACCCCTTTTGGGTGCCCAAACCCAACGAGCTGAGGCTTTCACAGCTTTTCCCCATCTTCCCATGTTCCTAGAATGCACAACTTTTCTAGCAGGGGATACCCCAGTTTTAGCAGGGGAATCCTTATGCTTAGCAGAGGGAACCCACCTTTTGTTTTGGCCTCTATTCATGTGTTGGTAAGGTCTTGGGCCAGATCTATATGCAGTATAAGGTGTTGGGGTGGTCACAGAAGTGTTGGGCTTTGGGTGAACATCATTTTCCTTTCTAAGGGCTGGAACAACATATTTCTCAGCTACTCTATTTCTCAAGGCAGGGGCAACATACTTGGCAGGGGAAAAGGATTTTGCCCCTGCATTTAGAAGAATGGCTTTAGGTTGCATATCCTTTAAGGGATTTGCAGCCACCATCTCCATAGGTGCCTTACACTCTTGATAAGTGTGTTCAAAACTGCCACATGTGAAGCAGGGCTTGGTATTGATCACAAAGTCTTTTCCTAATTGATGAGACTTTTGGTCATTCCAATTTCTTTGATTACCTCTGACATTCCTGTACATACCAGCATATTTAATGGTAGGTTTAGGAGACTGTGGCCTAGCCTTAGATTTGGAAGAGATGCTCTTAGAGTTTGGATTGCTGCTAGAAATTCCTTCTTTTGAAAATCTAACAGGGTTGTCAATTTGCTTTAAACCAACCTGTTCCTGTTTAACATCCCTAATGACACTAGTTTTAACTAGAGACTCTTCTGTATCAAGGTTATTAGGTATATAAGCACTCAAGTCAAACTCAATGTCATCCTGTTTTTCAAAACAAGGGAGACCAGTCCATGACAAGTCTTTTCTAGGATAGGCAGCATGGATGTTAGCAGGGGGTGGTGGTATAGTAGCATTCATATTCTTAATTCCAAACCCTGTTTTGTCCTTAGGAGATTGACCAATTTCAAATGCCTTGGTTAAATCTTTTGAAGCTTTTCCAAATTTTTCAACAGTTTCCTCATCTATCTTTTGGTTAGCTTTGAAAATTTCAAGTTCAGCAGTTAAAACATTTATAGATTGGTTATTCTCCTTGGCATCTCTTTCTAGAATCACAATGTGATCCCTATACTCACTTTCTCTTTGCCTATACTCTCTTATGGTGGACTCTAGTTGTTCTAAAGCACGTTTGTAATTATCAAGATCATTATCACAATTGATATAGTCAGCTTTTACCTTTCTGATTTGATCATTTAAAGATTCAGTATTTTTCCTACAAGCTTTAGTACAGTATGAGTCATCATATACCTCATTGTCAGAGCTGGAACTTGACATGGCCATAAGTGCAAAGTCTTCTTCCTTCTCCTCAGCCATCAAAGCTTGATTTCTTTCCACACTTTCTGTCATAGCACTCCAGTCCCATCCATTTGCTCCATCTATCCCCTGCATTGCTACCGTGGCTTTAGCACCATAATCCTCATCCTTTCTATGGCTATTTCCAGACTTAGGTCCTCTGCATTCCCTGGCAAAATGACCCTTCTTGCCACAATTGTAGCATTCAACTTTTGCTTTATCAAACCCAGCCACATCAGATGGATTAATTGTGATCTTCTTCCCATACTTCTTGTGGAACCTGTTTGCTCTCATGCTGAGCAAGGCCATATTCCACTTGATATCCAATTCTTCTAGCGCTTGCTTACTGATTTGACTCAGATCTTCATGTAACACTGTAGATCCTTGTGGCCCTTGAGATGCTATAAAGGCACATGCAGTGTCAAGGCTGAATGTGGCTGGTCTTTCTTCATCATAGGAAGGTCCAGACCTGGTAGCAGGGGAATAAGTAGCAGGGGCTACTTCTATTCCACTGTTCTTGGAGATTCCACGGCTTTGTGATATGAATGCCATGTTAGCAGGGGAATCAGCGACTCCACTTGAGTTGGTGGGAATTGTCCCTTTTGACTTTATTTCATTGACAATAGGTTCAAAAACTTTTAAGTTATTGTATATATCATCAATATTCTTGTTGTCCAAGTCATCCTTATTCTGCCAGATTGCCTTATAGATAAACCATTCTTTCTGGAGGCTGTTAAGAAACCTGGTATTCACCTGCTCTCTTGTCACCTCAATATCAAAGAATTCCAAGTGGGCCACCATGTCTTGAAGCCTATTGTAAATAGCTCCAATTGATTCATCACCAATTGCTTTGAAAGAAGCAAAATCATCCAACATTTGGTTCTTCTTCTTCTTCTTTGTGGCTTCATTTCCTCCAAAGGTTGTGCCTATGGCTTCCCATAGTTCCTTAGCTGTTTTGTATTTCCTGAATCTGAGTTGATGTCTATCAGGTAGGGCCAACAGCAATGAGCTGTGAGCCCTGACATCATGCCTTCTAGCCAGTATTTCCTTATCACATAGAGCAGCAGATTTCTTCTTGTCCTTACCTTTGGAACTTTCACCTTCATCCTTGCCTTCTTCAACTGCCACCATTTTGTTGAATTGATCACCAAACTCTATGATCTCCCAGAGAACATAGTGTTCCATTTTCAGGTATTGTTGGATTCTGAATTCCCATAATTCAAAGTTTTCAGGATCCAACATGGGTAACTTGAGGTTATTGTGGTTGTTGCTATTTGTGGATGAATCTGAAGACATGTTTGCTATGAGGATTTTGTTCTTGATTTAGACAAAGTTTCTCAACAAGCTCTGATACCACTTGTTGATCCCAAAGTCAGATCTTAAACCTTAATAGCTTGTTTAAGGGTTGTGATAGAGAGAAAGAATTCAATCTAACACTAGAGAAACTTTGCAAAGCAAAGTAACTAAACAAGATGCGGAATGTAATGTTTAGCACAAGAACAAATGAGATTCAAACGTTGAACTTTAATATATCAAAGATATACGAATACCCAAAGTGGTATTAGGGTTTACAAAACCTTAAAGTAATAATAATGAAAAACGAAATGAGAAAGACACCCATTGCATGCTAACCTAGTGAGTCCTTTTATAGATACAAGGACCCACGTACAAGATCACTACTAACAAACTATGGAAAGTATTAAGGAATAATAACTGAAACGCGTAAAAATCTATTCCATGTTTATCTTGACGGCAGGGCCTTTGACTCCAGCAGGGGAACGGATCCCCCTGCCTTTGTTATTTAGCAGGGGGAACTTCTCTAGCAGGGGGATGAATAATCAACTAGCAGGGGAAACAAGTAAGCATGGATTTATTCCCAACAACATCAACGTGAGGATATGAAAATTTTACCGTTACTAGAACATAGAAGAAAATCAACTGAGGTTTAACATCAACTCGTGTGGATGGCTATCAATCCACAGAATTCAAGGAACAAAACATATGACTAAGTATGGGCGATTTTGGTTCGATCCATGCTTGTCAAAAATTTCTGAGAACTGTCATGTATAGAAATTCGTAATCCGGGACTAAATATGGTTGGCTATAGTCCAGCCTATACTTGTCTAACTTTATTAAATGTCCCGATATGACAAGGTGAACATCTATGAATCGGTTCGCAAAACAACCTTCGACAGAATAGCATGAAATTTGACATGAACAATGATGAACGTTTATGGCTGGTTCACCAAGAATTACTTGACTGACAACATGAATCTGACATGAATAAGGATGAATGCCTAGGTTCAGTTCATCAATACAAAATCTGAACGGGCAAGGGTGAACGCCTATGGGTCGGTTCACCAAAACAAAATTCGCAGAAAAGCACATGCGACTAAGTATGGCCAGTCCTGTACCAACCTTTTACTTAGTCAAAATTTAAGAAAACCGACTGATAACCGAAGAAAAATGACTGATACATGCACGAGAAACATGAAAGATAACAATGCCAAAATCTGGGAAGTTCTTGGTGACTACCCACTAGTCACAGGTCAAGTTTTAGAGCCTATAGGTCGAACCTTGCGCTCTGATACCATAATTGTAACACCCCACTTGGATAAGTGGACCGTTACGTGTATTTATGGCGTGTCATCAAAGCATAAGGTAAATGTCCTAAAACATTAACTGACCATAAAGGAAATACCGGAATCAAACATCGGCAATCCAAACATAAGCCCAAAACATGAAATATAAAATACTGAATGAAAGGACTAAACAATGTCCAAATAAGCAGAATAATAAAAGAAATGCATAAGGTAAGAAGTCTGGATAGCTTCCATTCAAAGGCACATGCTCTTAGAATCCTAAAAGCGTCCTGGTGTACCTGCCGTTAGAACATGAAAGGAACTACGGCTGAGCATAACGCTCAGTGAACGGATATAAAGCATGATAGGGAATTACTAAAATGGAACAGATGATGAAATACTGGAGCTGTAAGACTGATAAGTAAAGTTGCAGCAGAAATTTGTGTATAATCTGTAAAGCCTGATTTATAAATAATAAAGCTGAACTGTTATCTGTTAAATCTGAAAACATGCATTTACTGTAATTTAATTGCCAGAACTTATATAGGTCATGTGCTGTAACAACGTTGCATGAATAACTGGAGGGGTGACCTCGTCATGCTGTAGAGGGGTGACCTCTAAATAACTGTGCTGGGTGGAGGGATCAGCTCCAATGTGAAGGATGTAGAGCACACACCACATTCACCTGCTAAACTATAAACTGTAGCCTAGGATGCATCCATACGCCCCACTAATAATACTGATAAAATGGCCAAGCTGAGCTGAGTGGGACGATGCAGGATATCACTCTCCTGCATGTGAGTCACGACACCGGTGCCTCTAGTGCCGTGGTTACGGTACCTCCGTAACTAGTACATAAACTGATCATGCTTGTATATAATGCTCAGGCAATTTATTTAGTTATTAACATGATTACTGATAAGCTTAAACATATACTGGGGAAAACTTTTGGCTGAAGATGGGGAATCCTAATCATGCCTAGAAAGGAAGTCCTTACTGAAAGGACGGAAAATCCGTACCTCTAGTCAAGTAACTGACGAAATGGAAGACTGAAGAATGCTACTCGGCTTCACGTAAGCTACAACAATTAATAGACGCGAATAGTTACCTGTTCTATATTTACTTTACTGATTTTATTGGCTTCTTATTTATTCATTATATTTCTGGAAGTTTGTACGTATTTTTAACTGATGAGTCTGTATTAATAATAATTCCTTAATATATTATTAACCTACTACTAATTACGGTATAACTAAATCTGGCGTTATATTATTACGAAAATAAGTAACTCGTTAAAATATAACGTTTTCTAATTTATAAGGTTTTTCTAAAGTCATATATAATCTATATAATAAAATTATACTTTTTAATTATTTCAAAACTATTTAATTATAATTTAATTTAAAATATAGTTTAAACCTTGACAAAAAAATTAATTAATAAAAGTATAAAATAAAATCTACCTTTTCCTCATTATAATTAAATCGAGCCTACCGAGATACCCCTTTCTCGGTCGCACTAAAATGATTAAACCAAAATATATAAAATCTGTCTTTTAAAATTAGCGACAGAAAACTGTCGCTAAAAACTGTCACTAAAAGCTACGTTTTAAAAACTGCACATTATTACAATTTTGCGACAGTACTTAGTGTCACGAAAACTGTCGCTAAACTTAAACCAAAACTCATTATTTTCTGTCTATTTTTCCCACTGCTGAAAACCCATTGTTCCCACTGTTAGTCTTAGTGTTCCCACTGCTAGTGTTTTTGACAGACCCAAACGCCCCTTTAATGTGTATTCACTTGCTTATAAGCCCAAACACCCCCTGGTGATACTTGTTCTCACTGCACCCGAACCAAACACCCGTCTGATGGGTTTTTAGGGCTGCGGATCCATAACAAGGGCAGTCACTCACCATTCTTGGTCACGGACGATCTCATGGATCAACACCGAGACCTTAATCTCGGTCTTAGCAAATTCAACCAATCCGACACCCTTTAATTGCGAACCAAACACCCCTGTTTGAGTTTGGTTTGTTGCGGCCAAAACAACCCAGCCACCGCCCCCCCCTGTAAGGGTCACGGCTGGCCAACAGTGCGCACACCGAGACCTTAATGGTCTCGGATTTCGTGCAGCCACCAACCCGACGCCCTTCTTATAGATTCGGATCATGATTTCGTTATTGTTATAAGACAAGAAAGATGAAATACCTATGACGTGCGATTAAGGAGTAGCAAGCATATACGACTATGGAGATTGAAATACAACGCACTCCCTTTTCTTTGTCTTTTTCTGTCGGCAGCCAACAAGAAACCCTAAACCGCTTTTTTTTTTTTTGTTCGTAACCTGTTTGAGAGCAGGGAAATACTACTCCCGTTTTTTTTCTTTGGGGGGCTGGGCTCCAAGGCCCAAATATCTTTCTTGTTCTTTTCCTTAGCCAAACCGACCCCTTTTACATTTATACATTTTTTTTATACGCGTGACATAATTATAGCTCGTGTGCGTGTTTGAAATTTTCAGAAACGTAAAACTCCGTTCCGTAAAATAATACTTTCGTAGTGTTCTTCTGAATTTTAATAATTATTTTTCTGAATAATTATCTTCTGTAATATTTAAATAAAACTGAGTGCGTAATTACTGGTAACAATTAATTATTTCTGTATAATACATACGTAATATTTTTCTGAAACTTAATTTCTGAAACTTAATAGTTATTTCTGAGCAGTTATTATTTATAAAATTTAACCGAAACTGAGCGTGCGTATTTAATATTCGGGAATTCCTAAATACGGGTTTTACATCTGCCAATTGATACTCTGATTTGACAAAGTTAAGCTCGATCACTCCATTTTCCACTTGCTCCTTGATAAAATGGTAGTGAATGTCAATATGCTTCGACCGGGAGTGTTGGACATTGTTGCAGCATAGGGCAATTGCACTTTTGTTGTCACAGTACATCAGAATTTTGCTGAAACCTAGACCATAGTCGATTAATATAGGGATGGCAAAAGCACCCGAAACCGATGAAGAAAACCGAAACCCGAACCGATTGGGTCGGGTTTGCATGCGGGTTCGGGTTGGGATATTTTATTTTTCACGGGTTCGGGTTTGGATTTTAGTAATACCCGCCCCGTTTACCAAAATATATATTGTTTATTGCTATTTTATATAATTTTTAAATTTGCGTGAAATAGTAGACGAAAATTATTAAACAAATGAAATGCTTATATTAGTTACATTTTGTATGCATTAAAATGTTTGTGATCAAGCATATTTTGATTTTGTAACATTAAATAAGACAATGATTTATTCGATACATTAAATCGCATGATATGATATTGAATTAGTATTCTTCATCTTCTAGAAACATAAACAAATTATATTAGGGTATTTGATTGTTTTTCATTGGTCTTTTAAACTTTACACGTACAATTATGTCCAACGAAATTTAATTGTGGATATCCGATACCCGCGGGTAAAAACCGAAAACCTGTTGGGTAATAATAATCGGGTACCCGTCGGGTATTGGGGCGGATGGGGGTTTGGATATTATAAACGGGCGCGGGTACGGGTTCAGTAAAACCCGACCCGAATCCGACCCGTTGTCATCCCTAAATTAATTGCGATCTCATCCAAAGAATTTGAGCACAATAGCCGGACATAGCTATGTATTCTGCCTCCGTACTTGAAATTGCAGCACTTTTCTACCTTTTCGATGCCCAGTTGATAAGTAGATCTCCTGGTAGTTGCAAACTTCCACTTGTGCTACGCCTTGTATCTTGACAACCCGCGTGATCTGCATATGCATATGCCATTAGTGCAATCGAGGAGTCCTTCGAATACCAAAGTCCCCGGTTAACGGTTCATTTGAGACATCAAAAGATCCTTTTAACAGCAGCTAAATGTAGCTCAGTAGGCCTAGTTTAATACCGAGCACACATGCATATAACAAATTAAAGGTCAGGTCTACTAGTTTTAATATACAGAAAGGTACCGATCATTCCACAATAAAGTGAGGGATCAATAGGAATCCCATCTAGATCAGCATCTAGTTTGGTTCTTTCCACCATTGGAGTATCCACGGGGTTACAAGATTCCATCTTATATTTCTTATGCGATTCAAGGGCATATTTGGATTGGTTAATAAAGATGCCTCTAGGACTTTGAGAAATCTGAAGTCCTAAGAAAAATGAGACCTTACCCATCATTGACATCTTAAACTTTGAAGACATGAGTTTCCCAAATTCATCCAATAAGGTTTGGGCCGAGGCTACAAATATAATATCATCAACATATATTTGTACCATAATCATGTCTTTCCCTCGTTTATGAATGAACAAAGTTGGATCCACCTTGCCTTTGGCGAAACCTTCAGTGATGAGGAATTGTGACAATAGACTATACCACGCGCGTGGAGCTTGCTTCAACCCATAGAGAGCCTTCTTAAGACTATACACGGGATTAGGATATTTAGGATTCACAAAACCATGTGGTTGTTGAACATAGACCTCTTCCTTGATTTCACCATTAAGAAACGTCGTCTTAACATCCATCTAAGAGACGATCATATTCATATTGGCTGCATAAGCGAGGACTAGTCTAATAGCTTCCAAACGGGCAACATGTTACTTCGTACGGTCCGTCCCAAGGCTTCTATTACTTCGTACGGTCCGTCTCCCAAGGCTTATGTTACTTCGTACGGTTCGTCACAGTTTGCAACTGGTTTACTTTTTTCTTTGGGGTTGTCCCCCATGTTCTTTTTGTAGACGAAGTCTCCGGGTCTGAACATCCTGCCATTGGTTCTTAGGTTGTAGTATTTTATTACCTTTTTATTTTTCACTTTCTTTAGTAGTGTCTGTTTTTTCTCTCTTCTTATTGTGGGTTGGTATTTGGTAGCTGCGTCATTTCGCTGTTGACCGTGATTGTTTGGTTAGGAAGTCTGTCTGTGTCAGCTGGGATAGCAGCTTCTATCCCGTATGCCAAAGAGAATGGTGTTTCTCCATACTCCGCTTTTGGAGTTGTTCAGTGTACCCATAGGATATACAAGATTTCATCTAACCAATCTTCATTTCCTTCTAGCTTTGTTCTGATTTGATCTACTAGATTTGTCTTTTTCATATCGCCCTCTTGGGGGTCCTAAGTGGGGATGAAATTTTGCTTTATGCTTAACCTTTGGCACCAATCCTTGAAGGGATGTCGTCAAAGTGTTTTTCTTTTATCGATGTGACACACGAACTTTTTTATTCTATAACATGTTATTACCGATGTCGGTTTTGCCTCTATCCAGTTCGTAAAGTGATCGATATCGATAATTAGGAACTTGCCTTTTCCACCTCCTTCTTCAAAAGGGCCAATTATTTCAATGCTCCATTTGTGGAATGGCTATGGGGATATTATTTGTGTGAGATTTCGTTGTGGGCATTTGTCATCTGGCTTGTGTTCTTGGCATTCTTGGCATTCTCTTATAATTTCTCTTGCGTCTTTGTGCATCGTTGGCCAGTAATGCCTTGTCCATATCATTTTTACCACTACCGATGTGGTTCCACCATGCTTGTTGCATGTTCCTTCGTGGACCTTTTTTGTAATATTTAATGCATGTGCTGGGCCGACGCAGCGTAACCATGGTTCGAGTAAGGACTTTTTGTATAAATTTTCGTCTATAATTGCGTATTTTCTTGCTCTGACTTTAATTTCTGTTGCGGGTACTTCATCGGATTGGACCGTGACCGTGGATAAGAAGTTGTGTACCGGGGTCATCCAATTGTTTTCTTCTTCTTTGGCTATCGGCGAGATTTCCTTTTCCTATGTTGATCTTTTTGCTACGATTTCTATAAGTACTTGCTTAGCAAGGTGCGGGTAGCTCGCTGAAGCAATTTTGCTAAGGGCATCTGCTTTTTTGTTTTTTATTCTTGGTACTTGTTGTACCGAGAGATTTTGGAAATCCTTTGGCATTACTCTTACTTTTTGTAGGTATTGTTTCATGTTTTTCCTTTTTGTTGTGTAGGATCCATTGATTTGGTTTGCTACCAGTTTCGAGTCTACACTTGCTTGTAAGTTCTTGACTTCCATTTCTTTTGCTATCCTTAAGCCTGCCAACAGTGCTTTATATTATGCTTCATTATTTGATGCTTGGAACTCAAATCTTAAGGAATATGTGAATTCCGCCCCTCTGGGCTTGTGAGTATGAGTCCCGCTCCAGAACCTTCGGCGCATGATGACCCGTCTGTGTGAAGTGCCCATGTTTCTGTTGATGAGCTATGTCCTTCCTCCATGGGTTCTTCCTCATCTGGTTTTTTGATAAAAAGTCTGTTGGGAATTGCCCTTTGATAGCTGTCCGAGGTCTGTAGCAAATATTGTAAGCGCTCAAGGCGATATTCCATTTTTATATTTGCCCCCTGATTCTGGGTTTGACAGTATTTGTTCCATTAGTTTATTTGAGATCACCGCTATGGTGTGTGCTTGGAAATACCTTTTTAACCTTTTACTCGCATGGACTAAGGTTAGTACTAGTTTTTCCACTGCCGTGTAGTTTATTTTTGGTCCTCAGAGTGCCCCTGACTGACGAAGTAAACTGGTGTTTTTTTTTAACTTATTGCTTCTTTAGAGGCGGATAGGTACCGGGTAAGTTCTTCCTTCAGGATCGGAGCTGTGAGCATGGGTAGCTTTGCTACTTGCTCCTTGATTTCCCTGACGCATCTTTTGTCCACGAGAAATCGCTCTTTTTTACGCACCCTTTTAGTGTTTTAAAGAGCAGCATCGATTTCTTTGCTGATTTTGACATAAATATGCTCTAGCTTGCTAGCTTTCCGTTCAACTTTTGGACGTCCTTGAAGCTTTGAGGGGGAGGCAATTTGATTACTCCCTCTGTTTTTTCCGGGCATGCTCTTATCCCTTTTGTTGTTATTATGTGACCTAATAATTCTCCTTCTCCGACACCGAATGTGCACTTCTTTGGATTGAGTTTCATGTTTATTTCCCTAAATGCTTTGAATGTTTCTTCGATGTCTTTAAGGATTTCTTCTTCTGTGCGGCTCTTTATTACTAGGTCGTCTACATAGACTTCCAGGTTGCGGCCCACCTGCATCTTAAAGGCCTTGTCTACTAGGCGTTGGTAGGTTGCTCTGACGTTTTTAGGCCGAATGGCCTTTTTATGTAGTAGAAAGTGCCTTGGCTTATGATAAACGCCGTTTTGTCTTCATCCTCCTTCACCATTTGTATTTGGTGGTAACCTTTGTAGGTGTCTAAAAAGCATTTGAGAGGATATCCGCATAGGGATTCTATTTTCCAATCGATCTCTGGGAGTGGGTAGCAATCTTGGGGACATGCTTTGTTGAGGTATGTGAAGTCTACACACATTCGACAACTTTCGTCATGCTTTTTTACCATCACGGGTTGGCTAACCAGCTGTGGCGGATGACTTGTCACATTATTCCAGCTTCTACTAATTTGAGTACCTTTTCGAGTATAGCTTTGCTTTTTTCGGGGATTGACCCCTTCTCTTATGTCTTATTGGTGGGAATCCTTCTCTAATGTTCAAGTTGTGTTCTGCGATGTGTCTTGGAACGACTGTCATGTCTTTAGGTTCCCATGCAAACACGTCTAGGTTTTGCCTTAGCAAGTCGCACAAGCCTTCTTTCCCTTGATCCGATAGCCATCCTCCTATAGTTATTGTTTGCTCCCGGTACTAAGGGTGTATTGATATTTTTATATTTTCTTCCGGAACCAGGTTCACATGCGGATCTTCCGGCGGTTTATTTATGGATGCACATTCTAGCGGTATGGCCACCCCATTATGGAGTATGAGTATTCCTCCTTGCACGGGGAGCTTGATCATTCCGGGTTCTGTTGATGGTACTGCTTTCAGTTGACGGACGCCAAGTCTTCCGAGGATGACATTGTATGGCGAGTATGACTGTATGATCATGAAGTTCATTTTTGTCTCCGTCCCATGTTGTTCATCCCCTATGAGTACTTGCAGTTCTGTTTGTCCTGGGGGCCATATGACTTCGCCATTAAATCCCACGAGGGAAGTTGTGGCGAAGGTCATTATCTTCCCGATTTTTGTTTTAAGGCGGTTGAAGCAATGTTTGTACATGATTTCAAAGGCTGACCCTCCATCCATATATACTTTGTGGATATGGTGTCCTCCTATTTCTACTTCTATGACTATAGGGCCTTTCTCCGCCTCTGCAATTCGTCGAAAAAACCTGTTGAAATCATGGAACGTGAGGTCAAGCGATTGAAACAGAGTCGTATTCCGATCATCAAAGTGAAATGGAATTCTAGGCGTGGACTATTCACTTGAGAGCGTGAGGATCAATTTCGAAAGAAATAGCCACACTTGTTTGGCGACTCTAGAACTGATAATGAACCTAAGCTTTGAGGACAAAGCTTCTTTAACGAGGGAAGAATGTAACATCTGTTCAATTCCTGATTCGTTAAATGACTATTTAGCCCTTTGACTATTTATTTAGTCAACCATGTGCTTGAAATGTGTTTGAACCAGGAAGTTATCCCGCGTTTTCTAAGAAAACTTTCTATGGACGGGTAATGACTTGACACTGTACTCAGTCATAATTCTGTGAATATTTATGTGAAACTGACCTAATTGTTGTGACTGTCAATGAATTGACGATAATCAGTGAGATTATTCGTTAACTATGAGTTATGTGCTTAACTGTTTAGTTTTGACTACGTGGTCGTTCTTTATATGAACTGAGTGTTTATTAGCTTCCGTGTACGTATTTTAGTATTTTTGCTATTTATAGTAATACTTCGTATTTTCAGTGAATAGTTATTTTACGTTATGTAGCAATTTATAGTAATGAATTGTATTTTCAGTGAATAATTATGTTTCTGAGTACGTATTTTAGTATCTTTGCTATTTATAGTATTCTATTTAGGTTGCCGCTAGTGTTGTTCGCTATTACTTGATCTTACTTGTGCGGATTGATTCTTTGCTTAAGGTGAGTTTATAGTCCCTTTTAAACTGCTTTATATGTTTAATGTTTTGGGATCTGATAAATGCTTTATATTTGCTTCTGGACGCAAAAACTGTTTTTTGTGAACGCTCAATGAGCATTGTTTATGATTAAGCTTAAGTTGCGTTAGCCATATTCCCTACTATCATGAATCGTTAATTACTCTGCTGGAGTGAGCTCTTATTTATGGGTAGATCTATCAAGGCTTGACAACCTCCACTCGGGCATTCTGACGTCGGACGAGTGTATACCATTTGTGTGACTTGAGTTATCTTGGCTAGATACTCTATTGGGGCATTTTATATGTACATTGCGGTGTACGCACTAGATCATTAGTTTCGATGTCATGAGCTTAGCTATCATAAATACTGCAAACACCCGATATATCCTACACTTGGCACTATATCTCCCATAGTTACATGTTACTTGAACTGAATTTTGTGGTCCAACTTACTACGATTTTGACTCAAAACGTATGTTCTCACCAACTTTATATTGACCCCTTTAACATTTATCTCAGGTATTTGATGATGATGCTTGTATGTTATATAAAGTATTTGGAGTCCGCATGCATTTAATAGTTATCAATAATAGTTATCTTCGGATATTTACTACTTATGTTTTAAACTATTATCTCATTGACATCTTTAAAACTTTATTCTTCCGCTATTTTGTCTTTTGAAAACTGTGACCTCTGCAACTTTAATGTTTTAATTTAATTCAACGAGGAATTTTTATAAAACATCTCATTTAGAGTCATTCTCTTGTACCTTGAACTTTGATACTATGACGTAACAACCCCCGCGCTTTACCGCTGCCGTTGGCCAGAAATTGGGGTGTTACACAAGAAGCTAGAAAAGATTACAAGATAAGAAAATTATGATTTTGCATCCAAGTGACCCAATCAATCTTTGATTTACAACGACTAGAAATCCAAAAAGAAGACATTTGAACAATGTCGTAAAAAATAAGCTCTTTTCAAGGCTGTCGAGACTCGAGAACCAAATAAACATTGGTTTCGGAACTGCCACATAATCCACCACGTCACATAACAATTGCCTTCGAGAATTTCCTTCATGTGTTTATATAAGCGAAAAGAAGAAAGCCAACTGATTCATTCGGCATAAAAATTCAGGAACGAAATTTTGAGCTCCTACCAATGACAAACTTTATGCATTACTTGCCGAGTTAGAGTTCGAGAGAAAATGTAGGAGGTTGACTCCGTAACCTGGTTACATAATGGGCAAAGGATCGAAGGAATGTCCAAGCCATAAGAGGAGAGATTTAACCGAGTTAGCAATCTATTCAAAGTGGTCTTCCAAGCTAAAATATTAATCTTAAGAGGAATTAACTTTATCCACTTGGTGGGAATGTCCGACTTTGGCAAAAGAACATCATCTATGAGATTACGGACCGACTTTACCGAGAACTCACCTGAAGCGTCGAGAGACCAAATGCATCGATCAACCATTTGGGGAAGAAGTACCTCTGAAATGGTAGAACATAGACCACTATATTGCTCTAGCTCAGCTCCGCCTCTAGGACGACGACGAAAAAAGTGATCTAAAGAAGAATGACCATTTTCGCGGCAGCATTGGGGTCAATCTGATCCAAATCATTGCGTTAAATGTATCTAAAGGTGTGTTTAGTTGTTGAAAAATAAAATGTTTTCTAGATAAGTTTTTTAAATAAATAAAAAATCTAATCAAAAAATGAGTATTTTTTATCATCTTTTTAATGAAAATAGAAAATATGTTTTTTTTCTTTTTCATTTTATAACTAATTTTTAGAAAATGTGGGTTTAAAGTTTTCTAATTTTCAGAAAGTTCGCTAGAAAAGAGTTACTCAATTTTATAAGAAAATTAAAAAAAATATTTCTATGCTCCATTTTGCAAGATTAGTTACTCAAACTAGAGATATGGTTAAAACTTAAAAGGATGTTTTCCATGGAACAAAAATACAAAATGGGGTACATATTCATTCGATTGAAAAATTGACATCCGAAACCAAAGCTCACATGGGTAAGCAGCTATTAAGCTATGGAAAATGTATGTTTTGTAGGTTAAAAGGGGAGTATTTTTGAATAAAGTGACCCACTGTTTTTCCTGCAGCATTCTGTCACTAGTTCTGCTACTCTTTTATCACTCATTTACTCACATCTATCTATCCATCCTCTCTCACAAGCCTCTCTGCCTAGTCTTTGTCAAACCCAACACTCACATTAACCCTTTTCTCTCTCTCTCTCCTTCTGCAAACACCTCAAATAAAACCAAAGAGTGATAGTGACTAATGATATGACTCTATTGTATATAACCCCACAAACCTTTCCATCCCCTTGCCCTAGTTTATATAAAAAGGCAAAATCTTTTTTAAACCTATTATACAATACAAAAAGTACGTACTACTCTTGTATTTCTATAAAAATTATTCGGATTTTGTACAATGGTTATTAACCTATCTATCATTGTATCCCCTTGTATTTTTAAAACACAAAATATTCTTAAAAACCCATGCACTCAACAAAAAGATAAGAAAAATGTACTATATTAAGCAAATATGAATTAAACTTTTCTTAAGAAGAATGCTCCACAGACCCACATAAATTATGAACAGTGTGTATTAAATTATCCATCCCCTTGTTTATATACAAATAGCAAAATTGTTTATAAAGTCTCATATGAAAAAAAAAAAACTAATAATACCATTTTTAAGAATACATAAACAATTTGAGTGCGTGTAATTAGAGAAAAATTTTCTTGATTTTTTGTTTTAAGATTTGTAAAAAGTGAAAAAGATTTAATTTCCACAAAACATAAAAAACGAGTTCATATAATATTATTTTTCATTTTAAAAAAATAAGAATTGTTAAAAAAAAGAGAATACACAAAAAATGTATTTTGTAATGAATATTATCTATCCCCATGTGTATATATAAATAACAAAATTGTTTATAATAACATATGAAAAAAAACTAAAAAAGTAATCTTTCTGTTTTAAAATTATAGTTTAACGTTTTAAATTAATAATCTAATTTCAAAAATAGATAAAGAATGTAGATTAAGGTTATCAAAATATTATTATAAATAATAAAAAAGTTATAAATTAATTATTTGAAAAAAATAAAATTGTTATTCTATAAAAAGTAAATGAAAAAATTGAAAAATAATGTTTTATTAAACTATATGTTTTTTAACATATAACTTGAAAAATTAAATAAACTATTAAATAAAATATGTTAAATTTTCTTTAGTTCCTACAACAACAAATTCTAACGATTCACCCCATCAACAAATATTTGGCAAATATATCCAATAAATTCTTTATCACATTAAGTGACTCAGGTGTTGTTTAAAATGAACTGAATTGACTTAATATAAAAAGAAAAATAAATTATTAAGTCGGATAAAAATTGTTTATTAATAACTTAACTGTTAAAAATGACTTAATATATTAAGTAATAAAACTGAAACTGTCTGTAATAAATTATCTGTTAATTAAACACCACTTAATGAAAAACAAAGAGACTCACTAGGATTTTAAAAGGTGGGTATTACCCATTCTACCCCTTTATATATCAAATGCAAGATCTTTATAAATAAAACACACAGAACAAAAAAGTACCATTTCAAGAAAATGCAAAATTTTATTTTTTAAAACTTTGTTGAGCAGATTATGTGACCCATTTGGATTTTAAACAAAGAAAGGGTATAAATAAAAGAAATGTTTATTCTCCAAATGATAATAACTTTGAAATAAAAATACAAACTTGTTACTACAAAAATGGGTCTGAAAAAGCTGTCAGCAAAGAGAGAGTAAAAGTTGAGGGAGGAGGAAATAATACAGTAATAGCTGTAAAATCAAATATTTGCAGGGTTTTTGTTTTATAAAACAGAACTTGCATTTGCATTTGCAGTGTAGCCTACTACTACTACTACTATTTCAAAAAACCATAAATTCTTCTTCAGCCTATTTTACTGTTTCCAAGGTGAAAACAACATTTTTATGTTTCAAATGATGTGACTCAACACACACAAAAACATCTTTTTTCATTTTGAAGACAATGTCTAAGGTTTTTTTTTTTAGTTTATGTGAATGAATGGTGTCTTTAAGGATGTTGTTTCATGGTTTGAGGATGATGGATGCTCTTCTTCTGTTCCTTGTTTTTTGTTCAAGCTTCTTGGTTTTGGTCAACTCTGATGATGGTGAGTATCTTATTTTGTTGAAACGTACAAGTTTATTTGCATAGTGTACAAGCTGTTTCTTCTAGTTTTTATGCATTGTTCAAATGATAAATTTTTTAAATAAAACTATACTAAAATTATTTGTTAAATGTTTTTTTAGTACTATAAAAGTCATTTGTTGATACCATAATGTTGTCTTGATTTCAAGCAATGTATTATTATTAACTAAGATTTGGAAGAATTTAGTAACTCATTATAATAATGGGTTTGACTTGTATTATATTCATATAATGACATATGTTTATTGTTGTTACCTGAAGCATATGATATTTTAATTAATATAATCTTATGAATAATTTAAATGAAAATTAGGAGGGACATTGTTGGAGATAAAAAAGTCATTTAGGGATGTGAATAATGTGCTTTATGACTGGACTGATTCACCATCATCAGACTACTGTATGTGGAGAGGTGTATCCTGTGATAATGTCACCTTCAATGTAGTTGCACTGTGAGTGTATTGTTATTATGATTCCATTAACTTAAAAGGTTTGACTTTTTATGGTCAATTTGTTGACTTTTTGGAGCCTTTTTTTTAGTAATCTTTCAGGTTTGAATCTTGATGGTGAACTGTCACCAAGTATTGGTGACCTCAAAGGTTTACTCTCCATGTACAGTTTTGACCCTTAATCCTTAATGATTTTAATTTTTTTTGCTTTTTGAAAATGGTTGTTAATATTGTTTTTGGATTATGAATGAACAGTGATCTGCGTGGAAATCGTTTATCCGGTCAAATTCCGGATGAGATTGGTGATTGTACAAACCTTCAAAACTTGTAAGTCATGCTCTAGAAAACTCTAATTAGTTTTGTTATTTCTAGGACTTGATTTCTATAATGTGACACATTTTGTTGCTGAAATTATGTTTTTTAGGGATTTGTCGTTTAATATGTTGACGGGAGACATCCCGTTTTCGATATCTAAGTTAAAGCAGCTTGAGCTCTTGTAAGTTTAAGCGTTAAATGCATTCTCATTTGTTTGTGCGATTTTGGTTCGTTTAGTAACACCATCATCGTTCCTTTTACAGAATCTTGAAAAACAATCAGTTAATTGGTCCTATCCCTTCAACATTATCACAAATTCCAAATTTGAAGATTTTGTAAGTATCTCTTTTTTTCTCATAATGATCGTTACTTAGATTATACGTTACTGCTTATATAATTCTGCATTCATGAAATTGATGTATATCCCAGGGACTTGGCACAAAATCGGCTCAATGGTGAAATACCGAGGCTTATATACTGGAATGAAGTTTTGCAGTATCTGTAAGTTTCTAAAGCTAGACTTTGATCAAAATTGAGAACCGTTGAGTGTTCATGTGTTTTGACCATATCATATGATGTAGGGGATTAAGGAGCAACTATTTGGTAGGAGAGCTATCTCCCGACGTCTGTCAGCTTACGGGCTTGTGGTATTTGTAAGTCAATTTACATTTACTTTTATTTCTATCTTGTCTTGGTTTATGAGTATATAATATTTTTCTTATGTATGGTTCATTTACTCAGCGATGTAAGGAACAATAGTTTAAGTGGCACAATTCCCTCAAACATTGGCAATTGCACTGGCTTCCAGGTTTTGTATGTACCCAACTCGAAATAACTCTTTTTTTCCCCAAGGATAGGTATGGAATTTCTTTTTGATCAAAATTTGAATTAATTGTTAGGGACTTGTCGTATAATCGATTGACCGGAGAGATACCATTCAACATTGGTTTCCTACAAGTAGCCACATTGTGAGTCTATTACTTCTACAATTTCTTTAACCAATCTTAAACTTCGCATATGGTTATTAATCCTTGATACTTTTGATTCGGGTTTATGATAGATCACTGCAAGGAAACCAGTTATCAGGTGAAATTCCGTCTGTGATTGGACTGATGCAGGCACTAGCAGTTTTGTAAGTTTTCAATACTACTTTTCAGCATTTGAAACTGGATAGTTATATGTGCTCAATTAACGGAGTCGGTATCTCAGGGACTTGAGTTGCAATAATCTGAGCGGGCAAATTCCTCCCATCCTTGGAAACTTGACGTATACAGAGAAATTGTAAGAACATATTTTGCTTTCTTTGTGTCTTGATGGTATATAATTAATATCATACAATTAGCTGTTAGTGGTTATAGAATGTGTTTGCTTGTTGAAGTTGTAATAGAAAGTGCTTTTTCTTGTAGGTATCTCCACAACAACAAGCTGACGGGATCCATTCCTCCAGAGCTCGGGAATATGTCAAAGCTCCATTACTTGTATGAAACTTTATGCTCAGATACTTATTTTCATTTTTATATTTTTTTAAACATGTTATAATTATTGATGATGCTTTAACAGGGAACTGAACGATAATCAACTTACTGGTCATATTCCACCGGAACTTGGAAAGCTCACGGACTTATTTGATCTGTAAACTTTGCAAATCAAATAGTTCTTTTAACCTGGTTTGTTTCGTATTTTCTTAGTTAAGTTAATTATGCTTTCTGATTGTAGTAATGTTGCGGGAAATAAACTTGAGGGACGGATACCTGATAATTTAAGCTCTTGCACTAATCTCAACAGCCTGTAAGTTTTGATTAAACCAAAACATTTTTCTAGTTAGTTTTGTGCAATTTACTAAAGGTTTTGTCATGGCAGCAACGTGCATGGGAACAAATTAAAGGGTACTATCCCTGCTGAATTTCAAAGGCTTGAAAGCATGACATACTTGTAAGTTCCACCGTTCTTTTCATGTCATGTCTTTTTTTCTTAATTGAAGTATTACTTTATGGAATATAAATCTTTTCTTATTTAAATAGGAATCTTTCATCCAACAACATTTCTGGTCCTATTCCCATTGAGCTGTCTCGGATCGGTAACTTGGATACATTGTAAGTAACTTTATTATATTATTATATCTGTACCTTAATCTGTTAAATTGGTAGTGATAATAATTAGCATCTTCCTATTGCGTATAGGGACCTCTCGAACAACATGATTAGTGGTCCGATCCCGTCTCCACTTGGTGATTTGGAACATCTTTTAAAACTGTAAGTTCTTATTTCGTTCTAAAAGTATGTCTTGATAGGCCTTCTTTGTCCCATCCTTTAATGTTTCCATTTGTTGAATGACAATAGGAATTTGAGTCGCAATGAGTTGACAGGATATTTACCAGCTGAGTTCGGCAACTTAAGAAGCGTGATGGAAATGTAAGTGATCATATATTCTTTCATATGTTTTCTCAGCGGTTTTCATTAACATAAAACATGTCGTTTATCGCAGTGATCTTTCTTACAATCATCTCTCTGGTATATTGCCTCAGGAGCTTAGTCAACTTCAGAATTTGTTCATGCTGTACGTATTCATACGAATGAATTTTATAAAAGATATGTATCAAACCACCTCTTAGACTTAAAGGTGGTAATCTTATAATGTCTATCTGAATAAATGTTCTGCAGAAAATTAGAAAGTAACAACTTTACGGGAGGTTTGGTATCGCTGGTGAATTGCCTTAGCCTTTCAGTTTTGTAAGTTTCAGTTATAGTTTCGGCATTCTTTTGTATATAGTGGTTTTCCAGTAACAAATTGTGGGATTGATGATTGCCTTTTCTCTGCAGAAACGTATCATATAACAATCTAGCTGGCGATATTCCAACAGGGAACAATTTTTCCAAATTTTCACCTGATAGGTATGCAGCCGATATTTCTACAAGTATAATACAATATCTAGGGATTTACCATTATGAAGATTGACTTAAAGAAACCACACATTACATATGCAGCTTTCTAGCGAATCCGGGTCTGTGCAGCAGTTCTCTAAATTCATGTCACGCTTCTCGTTCCACTGAGCGAGGTAAGGCTTACGATATATATTCTTACTGTTGATTATGTTAGATTAATAGTGCTAAAGATAGCAAGATTTTATGCGCAGCGACCATTTCTAAAGCCGCAATACTAGGAATTGCTTTGGGTGGGTTGGTTCTTCTTCTTATGATCCTCGTGGCAGTATGCCGACCCCACCATTCAAAACCATTCATGGAAGGGTCGTTTGACAAACCCGTTCACTACTCGTCACCGAAGCTTGTGATACTTCACATGAACATGGCACTTCATGTATACGATGATATAATGAGAATGACCGAGAATCTGTCTGAGAAGTATATTATTGGGTATGGAGCATCAAGCACAGTCTACAAATGTGTTCTCAAAAACTGTCGGCCAGTGGCTATCAAGAAACTTTATACTCATTATCCTCAGTATCTAAAAGAATTTGAGACCGAACTCGAGACTGTTGGAAGCATTAAGCATCGAAATCTTGTTAGTCTACAAGGTTACTCTTTATCACCCTCGGGAAATTTGTTGTTTTATGATTACATGGAAAACGGCAGCCTTTGGGATCTCCTTCATGGTGAGTAGGTAACTAATGTGTTTTTTTCAGTCTGTTTGGACCTTCTTTTTAATTATGAAAGTATTGGTTTTTAGGACCATTGAAGAAGAAAAAGCTCGATTGGGAGACACGAATTCAGATAGCACTTGGGGCGGCACAAGGGCTTGCGTATCTTCATCATGACTGTAGTCCTCGTATAATCCATAGAGATGTGAAATCGTCAAATATTCTACTTGATAAGGATTTTGAAGCACATCTTACTGATTTTGGGATTGCTAAGAGTTTATGCACGTCAAAAACGTTCACATCAACTTATATAATGGGGACTATCGGTTACATTGATCCTGAATATGCCCGAACTTCCCGTTTGACCGAGAAATCTGATGTCTACAGCTACGGAATTGTGCTACTTGAATTGCTTACAGGAAGAAAAGCTGTTGATAATGAATCAAACCTTCATCATCTGGTCAGTCTTTCTTCCGAGCATTATTTGCCTGTAATTTGTAGTCATTTCAATGGTTAATAACTAGGCTTTCACTAGAATACTGGTTAAAAACTTCAACTATTTTTTTCGTATGGTTTGATCTCTCAAAACTCTTTTCTATCATCATTTCGCAAATTTTATGCGACTATAAAACTTTTTGGGGAAACGTCTCAACAAAAAACATTTTAAGGGTTTACTCGATTAAACAATTTAAAGTTAACATAGTACGTGACCCGTGGCATTGTTTAGTACCAGGTTGTTGACAAGGATGACCTTAATTTTTGTTTTTCTGATGTTAAACAACTCTTACTCAAAATTTGGATGTGATTGTTATGAGATAGTAAGTTTTGTTACTGATTAAACTTGTAAGGTAGTTCATAGGAATCTTTATCATGGTACAACTATTTCATAATAGGATTTGTACTTGTTAAAAAGATAACATAATGCATGGGCCCGTAACTCCTTTACCTGGTTATTCTTATAATTGCAAGCCTACTGTTGTATTGATGTAATAAAAACCGAATCACGTGTGCTACAGATTCTATCAAAGACAGCAAGCAATTCAGTCATGGAAACCGTAGATCCTGAAATATCTGAAACATGCAAAGACCTCAGTGAAGCAAAGAAGATTTTCCAACTCGCACTCTTGTGCACCAAGCGCCAACCATCCGAGAGGCCAACAATGCATGAAATAGTCCGAGTCCTAGCAAGTGTCATCCCACCACCAAAACAAAATCCTATAGGTCCAACGACCTTACTCCCGTCCTCAAAAGTCTCGAGCTACATGGACGAGTACGCCAACCTCAAGACTCCACATTTGGTGAACTGCTCATCCATTAGCACCTCAGATGCACAACTCTTTCTGAAATTTGGTGAGGTCATTTCTCAAAACAGTGATAACTAAAAATGTCTATATCGCCCTTTATTTAGTAGCAAGTAAACTTAAGTAGTACTAGTATAAGTTGTAGGGAGATTTTTGGAATTGTTTAAAAAAAACTGTTGTACCCATGTGCAAAATCTGTTAGTACTTTTTTTTACCTATGCCCAGGAACATGGGTGGGCCTGGGGTTGGGTCAGGGTCTGGTAATTAATGGGTCCGTGAAAATGGAGCCCATTTGTGGCAGATAAATGGGTGGTGTTAATATATGTCATTATGTCACAATTCCCTATGAATGAAATCAAAACATTTGCCTTTTTATTTTTGGTACTATATATGTATATGTATACTTGCATAATGTGAAACTACACATGGGTGAGGCAGAATAGTACAGTATAGTGTTGCAGATGTTGATGGATAATGGTCCATAGCAAATGGCCAAACTTTTTATTGCAGAGTTAGGGTGGGGGTCTAGTAATAGGACCATTGGTTTAAATGCTATCATGTTTTCATGTTCTGTTGTCACTAGAATTAGTATTGTGATTATTAGTTTGGTTATGGTTAAGAGGATCATTTCTCGGAATTACCGTATAAGTGATTAGGCCGCGCTGGTTTTTGCACTTTTGGCGCAAATGCTAATGGTTCTTGTGGTTACTAAATCGCTAATTCGGTCATATATAATGGTGATCAAGTGTTACTAAGCGCTGATAATTTGGTCATAAGCGCCTTTAATGGTTATACTGTTACTCATCACAATTACTATAGGTTTGATCCATATAATCTTGCACGTACTTGTAAAAAAATTAAGAATAGCGCGCCACAAAATAAACAACTAACCATTAAGTTCATTCCAAATGTGACTATGGAATTCCATAAAATTTCTAATCTAGAGCTGAGGCGCAATCACACAAACATCCTGCGCCAATTACATAGTTACCACACCGGTGCTCATGCCAAAGGTGTGGGTTATATGTTGCACGTCATCTCTTGGCTTGCGCTCAAAGATGGATGGTACATTAGACTGCATACAACCAATGTTAGAAAATTGGATTTTTGTCCACCCATTGGAAATACTAAAATTACCTTGTTTTAAAAAAAAAAACTTGCATTTGCAACAATTAGAAAAGATTGTTATGTAAGTATAAATTATGAAATGTTTCACATTAAGCATTTAAACTATTTACCAACAAATATGATATGTGAAAATCTCGAGAACTGGATTAATCCGAATCATTTCAAATCCGGCAAGTTTAAGCGGGTTTTCAAAATATGAACAAAAATTTAGTTTGATTCGGTTGTTTGACCCAACTGATTCAACCAACTAAACCGATCGAATTAAACCGACTTTCAAAACATTGCATACACAACCTAAATTACCACCTAGGTTGGACTATGCATATATGTAGTTCAACTTTATATTTTTTTTTAATTTTTATTACATACAATCTTTCCAGTTGTATTAATAGTTGAGTTGCGGTAATAAAACACTGTTTAGTTTTGTTCAACATATTGGTTATTTGGATTACCCACCTTACAAACTAGACGAACATAGCGTTGCAAAAATCGGTTTAAGAGGCGATTAATCGGCGCCTAAGCTCTAGACCAGGATTAACCGCCTGAATTTATACTAATTAACTTGATTACATCAGTTAACATGTCGATTAATCAGATAAAAATCGATCAAATCAAGCATAAGTCAGATAAAATGAGCAAACTTGGCTAACGAATAAAAATAGGCAAAATTAGCTTTAAATCAGCCAAATGGAACAAAAGTCGGCCACATGGGCACATGATCGGAAAATTGGACCGGACCGACTCGAACCGGACAATTTCGGTCCGGTTCTCGGTTCGGGGTTGTGGACTATTTCGATACTCGTACTGGTTCGATCTTACCAAAAATCTCATCGATTATGCCTAATAGGACCAGACCGGACCGAACCGGACCGAACCGGGTCGGATCATTTCGGTCTGGTCTCGGTCCAGGTTTTTGAACCTTTTCGATTCTCGGTCCGGTCTAACCTTGTCCGGTCCGGTCTGATCCGGGCTCGATGCACTTTGTTTTTCCAATTGAACATATGATGTTTTGGTTATTTCTATATTATATAAGGGCATTGACTGACACACTTTACTTTTTAATTGAGACACTTTAATGTATAAACTGTTAGAGCATGATGCATACATAATACAATTGTTTGATAAAATAGATAGTTTAAAATGTTGTAATCAATTTTATAAGTGTGCAATTAGCCATTTTATAAAGTGCGTTAAGGTCCATTTGTGATTTAAGAGAAAGGTAGACCGGATCATAGGCCTATAGTTTGTAGTGTAACTAAACTTATTGGGCTTGTTGGAGCCTATACTGGTTTGCATTTACTCTGATTGTGGTCATGTGGTAGAGTATGCAAATGTTTAATTGTGCTATTTGGATTTTTGTCAATGCATATTAGAATGAGTATCTCTAATTTTCTACATGACAGATAATAGTAGCATGATGTTATGTATTGCATTAAAACAGGTTTTTAGTGTCAGTCCCTTGGATTATCAGGTATAGGGCCGGTTCTGAGGTTTTTAATGCCTGGGGCGAGTTGAAAAAAATATGCCCCTAACACACGATTTTTTAAGGGTTTAGAACCTAGCAATTATGCCAAGCAGCTCATCCTCACGACGAAGTTTATTTATCAAGTAAAAGGTTCCGATACAAAGAAATAAACTTTAAATTACAAGTTCCGTCTATACCACTTAAAACGATGTCTTCATGCATTTCTGAAAGCAAATCTTGTCGTAGTCAACATTTGCTAAGAACATACTTTCTATTCTATACTCAATATTGCTAACCGTTCAGCTAGTCTTGACTCATCGTACTCCTTACTAAGACTTCAACATCATTATTTTCATTAACATCAACATCGTCATTTTTATCAACATTAGCATCGTAAGACGTCACTTTCCGAATTTCCATTGTTCGTAGGATTTTTATTATTATCAATATTTCCTTCACCATTATTAGTATTCTTTTTTTTTTCTAATGATAAACAGTTCTAGAGATCCGAATTGAGCTTTATTTGATTCTTCTTTTTGTTTTCTGATTCAATTTTAGGTACCCGATGGCTATGAATAACGCAACATGATAGTTTCTAGTGTTAGGGTGTGTTTGGTTAGGAGAAACCGGAATAAAAGAATGGAATGGTAATGAAAAAGTTTGTTTGGTTCTTAAAAGTGTATATCAAGAGTGGATTTACATTCCAATATTTTGGCTTTTCTCATAGTAGTCAGTTTACTATCATTTGAAAGTTCACTAGCTAATAACCCGTGTTCAACACGGGCTGTAAGAACAATTTATTAATAGTTGCTGTAAAACGAAATGCATGTATCCAGAACGTGTTTTGCTGATTTTATGATAAAGTGGATTATGAAGCAATATGTACATTTACTTGTTAAAATGGTAAAAATGGATTAGAGAAAAAAAAGACCAAAACCATTGAAGTACTTTAGAATTTCAATGATGCCACAAGTATAAGTAAATAACATAAGATGATACAAACTTGTGTAAAAGAAATATAGGAAGTAACAGGAATCGCCAGTATTGAATGTTGCAACTTGTAACCATATGCAAACCTTCAATGGTCTGCTATAACAATATATGTCCCAACCTTGTCGTACTTCTTCAAGTATAATAACTGTAAGTGTGCACAAAAAGGTTTCTCTGCAATAAGATTATTCTAATATTTAATCTTAAAAGTAACCAACAGATGAAATTGAGCCATTGGAAAATACGTAGTATAAATAAACCAAAAAATGTAATATTCTAAACTAATAGGCAATTATCAACTCATAAACATTAAATTGTTAGACACTTTAAAATAGGGCAAGTCAAAAATATGTTCTTTCTTTTTTAGCAGCTAAAAGTAGTCTATTCTACACCAAAAGTTGATTGCATCTATAGGGTATAGCATCTCACATTTTTCTAAGCAAATTCAAATTCAAAATCGACAGTTTTAAAGGAGGAATATACGGATAGGACTTACACATTTCAAAATACAAAATACTTTAAACACAAAAAATAAAAAGTAAATTGCAATTATAACATCAACAGTTTTAAAGTGTGCATATATAGTGTCTCTACTTTCACACAAATAAACCGGTTCTTATAGAAAGGTCCAAAAGGTGGAATGGCTCAACACTTATACCATCAACGAACTCAACATTCATGGAAACCAAAGATTTTAAGCGATAACTTTGTACCTCATGGATTGGTAGATTCTGACCATGAGCAAGCCCAAAAATCAATGCTTAGTAGGCTCGGCATACCATGAAAAAGAATATCAAACTTTTCTTAAAGCACCAGGGGAAGAATCAAACAATCGCTAGCTCTTTATATATGAAGAAACTTTCAGCAAAGTTTACCATTTTGAAGCACAAAAAAGAAATTGCGCTAGTGCAAAACTAACAAATTACTATTCAACAAAGTATATGAATTTATAAATAGCCGTGGTCATACATGTATATGAATATATAAATAGTTGTGGTCATAGACTAAGAATGTCAAAAATGGTGGCTGGAAAAAGCGTAGATTTGGCGTAAAATCGTAGGAAGATGGAGATGATATGCATTACCAAATCCTAAAATACCATAAGGCATCTAAAATGGATATAACACCAGTAATCATCGTAAGTGTTGAGCAGTTTTAAAAATAGTCAAATACTCAATACTACCAATTTCAACAATTACAAAAAGAGTCACAAAGGCTCTATTAATCTTTGCCATACATATGTACCTGTATGAGAGAAACTGAATACTCACGACTTGAAAATGAAATAATCAAATAATTATTTTGTAAACGTAATGCAAACAACCCTTTATAACTTTCTTACTCATGCACCTTTTTGAATGATGTTAAAAGGACATGAGCATTTTTGAAAAAAAAGGTTTGCTAAGTATCATTAAAAACATAGGCACATAAAAATTACAAATCATTCAATCATTTCATGAGAAAAATACTGCTCATTCAAGCATTTTAACAAACACTGTATAAACATTTTTCATTAATACAAAATAAAAACAAAGAAATGAACCAAAATAGCTAACAAATAAGAACCAAACAAAAAACGAATTACACATACCTCATGAAGAAAAATAACCGAATAAAAGCCAAAGCATGAGTGATACCCAATACAAATAAAGTGCAGTATTGCATAAATAAGATTAAAAGCCAAAAAAAATATTGTACCAAATATAAAAAAATCAAAATACCAAGCTGACATCATTAATTTTTGTAATTGCATATGTAGAATAGCCATTTGATTGACGCATTAGATTATTGACCTCATCGAAACTATTTTTTAATAGAAAGTACGTATAAATAGATACACAATAATCCAAATCCCAATTTGAAAAGGTTATGCTATTAGCTTATTTCTCAACTCAAAAATATATAAGCTAGTAGAAATAAATTTACCCAAACACCTTCGAAGAGCTTATTATGTATTTTGAAAACCTAAAAGTTATTAAGCTCCATCAATTAAGATTAGTAGCTTACCCAGACACCCCCTAATGAGGTAGTCAACATTAATAAAAAACAACAATAAGCATCAAATTTAATCAAACTTAAAAGAACAAATGAACATACCTCTTTTTTTAGCAGTAAACGATTATGAAAATTTTGAAACTAAATATTGATGCTTGAATTGATCACTTCTTGAACAAAAGCTTTGCAACCCGTTCAAAACCTGATAAATGAAACAAAAACAGATTTTAAGTTAAGTAGATCGAAAGAAAAGAACTTTAAATATTATAATCTTCATCTTCATATATTATTCTTACTGCTCCTTAGTCAACATTACATACATGGCAAAACAAAGATTGCTGCAAAGTTGTGATGAGATCAAGTTTTTTTTATATAAATGAGATCTAGTTTAAAATGAAAGAAAATGAAGAATAAAATATCTAAGTTTGAATGTCAAATGAAAAGAAAAAAGAGGTATTGTTTGCTTTGAAATACACGAAAGCCATAAAGCAAGAAAAAGACTACACAAAGCCATAAAGCATGCATGGTTAAACTGCTACAAAACGTATTTCTATGGTATTTTCTTGGAAAAAAATAAAATACATATATGATGTCACTAATTCTACAAAATGTATATGTGAAAGGGTTCTTTGATTGACACATCTCAGCAAAAACTCTCTTTTAATAGAGAGTATAGATTCCCTATATGTGACGTAAATTTATATAAGTAGACATTTCTTTTTTCATCTTATGTGACAATTAAAAATTCTTTGAACTAATAAAAAATAACTAATCACAAGTTCATAGGTAAAAACAAGACTACAATTAAGAGTCATTTTTTCATCGTAAAAAATAAAAATCTTCAACAAAATAATGGATTTTAATATGTATGTGAGTTTATTTTATCAAATTTTAATACTGCGCATAATTTCTTGAATTTTTTTCATCTATAATTTTATGTCTCCTTCATTTTTTACCGAATATATTGAAACCCAATTTATATACCAAACAATACTTTAATCATATCCATTATCATTTCACTCAAACAGATACCCATTGTGATTTCACCAAGTAAACCAATCATGTTTTTTACTTTTTAATATTAGATAAATAAATATATAATAATTAAGATAAAAATCTAATAATTAAGATAAAAAAATAAAAAACATAATAATATCAAGTTTTGGAGTAATATCACCTGGTTGATTCACATAATTACCAATCACGTTAATAAATATTGTAGAGGTTAATATACACTTCATTTGTTTCCAAACGCCACTTCACAATTCTAAAATACAAATTGCCATATCATCGTTTTTTTTCTCTTTTTTTATATGATCAACACTTTTGGTAGACTTTTGTGAATATGTAAACTTTTTTTTTTGTATTTTGGTAATTTTCCTACATTATAGCATTAGGCTTTATGGGCTTTAAAATTCAAACGGCAAATTATGTAACTTCTGTTGTAAAATGTAAGGAATGAGAGTTTAGGGAGGAAGAAGATGATTAGTATTGAGTGGTGAACATATGACTACAAGTGTCCCATATTTATATGGGTCTTAGGAATGTAACATACAAGACTAATTAACTAGTAGTCAAAAACTAATTAACACCCATTAAGGTGGATATTCATACATAATAAATATATTTATAACACTCCTCTTTGGATATTCACCTTTTGTTATACGCCATGATCTGCCTCGTTAAAAACCTTATCAAGAAAATCCTAATGGGATAAAAACTTGATGAAGGGAAAAAGAGTACAGTACGCATAATGCTCCTCCTCAAATTGATATGTCTTTCAAGCGTCGAAGGCCGATCTTCTGAACCAGCTTCTCAAAAACTTTTGTCGGCAATGATTTTGTGAATAAGTCAGCCAAATTATCACTTGATCGAATTTGACGAACATCAATGACTCTGTCCTTTTGTAGATCATATGTAAAGAAAAATTTCGGAGAAATATGTTTTGTCTTGTCCCCTTTGATATACCCTTCTTTGATTTGAGCTATACATGCCGCATTGTCTTCATATAGTAAAATTGAATTCCCTTTGATTGAATCGAGCCCACATTCTTCTTGAATATGTTGAATCATTGATCTCAACCAGACACACTCTCGACTAGCCTCATAAAGTGCAATGAGTTCCGCATGATTTGATGAAGTAGCAGTTAAAGATTGCTTCATTGACTTCCAAGAGATTGCGATTTCTCCATAAGTGAAAACGTACCCTGTTTGTGACCGTGCTTTATGTGGGTCAGATAGATATCCAGCATCAGCATATCAAACCAACTTTGTTTTTGAATTCTTTTGGTAAAATAGTCCCATATCACGGGTACCACAAAGATACCGAAATATATGTTTAATTCCATTCCAATGTCGGCGTGTTGGCTCAGAACTGTATCTTGCTAGTAAGTTAACTGAAAATGCAATATCTAGACGTGTATTGCTAGCAAGGTACATTAAAGCCCCTATTGCACTTAGATAAGGTATTTCAGGACCAAGAATGTCCTCATCATTTTCTTTGGGGCGGAATGGGTCTAGTTCTCGGTTAAGTGAACGACCGACCATTGGTGTGCTTAACGGATGAGCTTTATCCATGTTGAATCGTTTCAACAATTTTTCAGTATAGTTGGATTGATGGACAAATATTCCATTTTTCAGATGCTCAATTTGCAAGCCGAGACAAAATTTTGTCATACCAAGGTCTTTCATTTCAAACTCGTTTTTTAACAATTTTGCACTATGTTCAATTTCTTCAGAATTCCCAATGATATTTAGATCATCAACATAAACTGCAATGATTGTAAAACTTGTCATTGATCTTTTGATAAAAACACACGGACTAATATGATTACTTTTATACCCTTCTTTTGAAAGATACTCACTGAGGCGGTTATACCACATTCGTCCTGATTGTTTTAATCCGTATAAAGATCTTTTTAGTTTGATTGAGAACATTTCTCGGGGTTTTGATTTACAAGCTTCAGGCATTTTTAATCCCTCAGGGATCTTCATGTAAATATCACTATCAAGTGATCCGTATAGGTAAGCTGTAACAAGGTCCATAAGGTGCATATGAAGCCTTTCAGCATTTGCAAGACTGATTAAAAATCTTAGAGTTGTCGCATCCACAACAGGAGAATACGTTTCCTCATAATCTACCCCAGGTATTTGTGAGAAACCTTGTGCCACAAGTCTTGCTTTGTATCTCACAATTTCATTTTTCTCATTTCTTTTTATCGCAAATACCCACTTATAGCCTACCGGCTTCATATTATTTGGGGTTAAGGTTACAGGGCCAAATACTTGGCGCTTTTCAAGTGAATCTAATTCAGCTTGTATGGCTTTTTGCCATTTTGGCCAATCATTTCTTCGTCGACATTCTAAAATAGATTTTGGCACATAATCTTCATCATCTATTATTTCACTTGCTATAGCATATGCAAAAATATCATCAACACGTGTTTCATTTCGATTCCATGTAGTACCATTTTGTACGAAGTTTATTGAGATCTCATATTCATTTGGTACATGGTCATTTTCAAGAGATTTGTCCACATTTTCTGTGTCATTTTCACTCTCTTTTGGGATTTTATTGATAACAGTTTCTTGGACTTTGCCAATCGTATTCTGCTCTTTCCTTTTTCGTGGATTCGTGTCCTTGGAACCCGTTGGTCTCCCACGCTTTCTGCGTACATTTGACTCATTCAGAGTTTCTGGGAGATCAATACGAGAAGGTGCATTTAAAGCTGGAATATATGACTTAGTAACTCTTTTTGAGTCAGTAAATGCATCCGGTAATTCACTCGCTATTCGTTGTAAGTGAATAATCTTTTGAACCTCTAATTCACATTGAGCACTTCGCGGGTCAAGAAAAGATACCGATGATGCGTTCCAAGTTACATCTAGTTTGTCCAACTTTTTCTTTTCTCCTCCTAAGATTGGGAATGTTGTTTCATCAAAATGACAATCAGCAAAACGTGCTGTAAAGATATCTCCAGTTAATGGTTCTAAATATTTGATGATTGATGGAGAATTAAATCCAACATAAATTCCCAATCTTCTTTGAGGTCCCATCTTTGTACGTTGTGGTGGAGAAATTGGGACATAAACAGCACAACCAAATACTTTTAGATGAGACAAACTTGGTTCTCTTCCAGAAACCAGCTGGAGTGGAGAATACTCATGAGATGCACATGGTCTTAATCTGATAAGAGCAGCAACATGTAAAATAGCGTGTCCCCATGCAGAAGATGGTAATTTTGATTTCATGAGCAATGGTAATGTTTAGATTTTACTAGTTGAAAGTTCGTTTTCTCGGTATCTTCTCGAATTGATTTCCGGTTGATTGTGTGAGATTAGTTGTTCTTGGTGAAACAAATATTTTTGGTCGTTGTAAAATAAATGTGCAAGACTTAATAATAAAGGACGGGAAATTAAAGCTAAAACTAGTTAAAACGTAAAACGGTGCAATATTTAAAACGTTAAAAGAAAATGACGTAAAATTAAAACTTAACGAAAAGTAAATTGACAAATAAATAAAAATGTGAGACGTAAATAAAATGATAAGAGTTAATACTTAGACTAAAACAAAATATGAAAACGAAACAAAACATCGATCGGAATGTACCCATCGGAAAGCTATAATCGGAATGTGCAAAAGGGGTCCGATCGGAATATACTCCGATCGGTTAATCAGAATAATTGAAAACATCCAAATCGGAATACAGAAAGGAAAGGCTGATCGGAATGTCTACAAATGTAGTCAATCGGAATACATGAAAAAGGGTCTGATCGGAATACATGGCGAGGGGGTCCAATCGGAATAACCCAGCAGGGAACCAATCGGAAACAACAAATCCCTTTTTCCGATTTGATGATCGGAAAAAGGGCTGTAGATCGGAAAGAGGCGATCGGAAAAGGGTTTTAACACCTTTTCCGATTTGTAAGTGATCCGAAACCTTAACAAAGGAAATAAGCTACAAAAATAAGCTAATCTATAAAACAAGAACGAATCTAAAGTGATCGGATCAAATAAGCTTGAATAACAACTTATCAAAACTTTAAATAAACGAACTTTTGAAATCAAACTATAAAAAGATGCACTTTTAAGCACGAAAACATGAATGAACAACACGGATCATATGATAATCGCACCAAAAGCAAACAAGAATCAAGAAAGGAAGATGAAAGATTAAGACAAGAAAAGCAAAGATTAAAGAACAAATAATGAAAATTTACTTGAAAATTAAATGATTAAAAGTGCATAACAATTAATTAAAGTGAAAGAAATGAAATGACAAGTATGAAAATGGTGGAAGTGGTGGTTTGTCAAACCACCCAACAACAAGAAATGAAGTAGCTAATGGCTATTTATAGTGGAGATTAGGGAGGAGCTTAGGAAGCTTCCTCCCTCTTTCCTCTTTTTCTTATTTGCACACTTAAGTCCTTTTCTTCTTAATTGTTTGTTAATCTTGGACTTAATGACTTTGTCTCGGGATTTCTTTGAACTCGTCTTGAATTTTCTTCATAAATAAGACTCGAGTTCTTCGGCTTTTAGTAAACTTCCGTCTTTTGACTTTTTCTTCGATAAATCTTCAGAATTGGTCTTGGACTTCCGTTCTTTTTCCACTCTTGATCTTTCGACTTCATCTTTCGTCTTTTTCTTCCGGTAAAAGCCCGTGAATGCCGTGTTTTCTCCACTTTTCACCTTTTCGTCCTAAATCACAACAAAAACACAAACCACGCATAATTCCGACATAAATGACATAAAATACACGTTTTGGCTCGGTTATTATTGTAATTAAGTGGTAAAAAGGATGGGTGTTTTCACACCTATCAAATCCCCTACATTTAACCATTGCAATGTCCTCATGCAATGCATTAGTTACAAAGCACGTTTTACATTTTCCATCATAATCAACCTACCTTGGCCTTTATTAAACAACTAAGGAAAATCAAAAAGATAGAAAATAACAAGATGCAACAAGGAAGAAACTTGTAAAGAAATCTAAGACTTACATTAGGGCTTGTGTGTCATGAATGTTCATCACCCTCAAGTTTCACGTTCCCCATGCCAAGCTTAAAAACAAGATCATTGTTAGCACAAGTTAGCATAACAAACATTTACTCATGTGGTTCAATTAATCACTTAAACTCCCTTATTCCTACGAGTATCTCTTATATTTTATTGATGTCTTGAATGATCACGAGGATGCATTGTTGACTTATTTCGATAATTTATTTAGGCTGAAAGCAAAGTAGGACGATTTGATCAATAGTTAGCTAAAGGACAAAATCTCTTAAAACTGCTTCTCGGGATATCAAAAAGTTCATATCTTGGCATAACTTGGTTCACAATTTGAGACCTTTCTCGGGCCGATATTTGGCATGTACTTCATACTTCATATCTTCGAGAGACGTTTTTGAGATAATGGTCTTCTCTTCGTTATAGAGTTTCTTCACTTGGAGACTTTTGAGGGGTACTCCAGCTTTGTTGACCACGACTTCATGATTATTTCTTCAATCTCTAATTGGGATTTTGAGATACAACGATCCGCCTCCTTTTCGGACTTGGATCTATTTATCCTCATACCTTGTTAGGGTCTTTTCGGATAGACTTCTCCATGATCTTTATGGGAGTTGATTGCTTTTAGTCGTGAGTCTTGATCCTTCATATTGATTTTGGGAATAATGCTTTTCACATCACTTTGGATCTTCAGCAATAAAATGGAATCCTCATGCCTTGTTAGGGCCTTTTCGGATACGCCAATCTTCGTGCCCCGCTTCATAAGTTATGCCTTGGCTATGAACTCTTATCATTACCGAGCAACTTTTAAACGATCTTGGGCTAGAAGCTAAGTAACTTTTCAAATCGTACGACCTTACTTATTGCATTTATTTATTTACAAGCGAGGGGAGAAAAAGATCATAATTAACTCACATAAGTTAATGAAAGAATACCAAACTTGTAACCAACTCTATCATTTCTCGTTCTCCACAATTTAAAATCTCAAGGAATGAGACTCGTGGATGCTTAGCCCAATAAACCAATTAAGGTCTACACGGTTAAGGATACTAGCTAGAGTGAACTTGGATAAGTAAACTCGGGTTGAGTCAAAAAATTCACAACAGGCCTAATATATATAAGATAACTAAACTTGTTAAAACCATTTTATTAAAATAAGAGAAAAATAGCAAAAATAAAGGGAACTACAACTAGGCCAAAATAGATTAAAAATTTTGAAAAATATCGAAAAATCAATTTTCCGGTTAAAATGAGGACAAATACAAGGAAAAGGCCACTTAACTTCGATAGAAGTCCCCCTACACTTAATATAAACATTGTCCTCAATGTTTAAGCATGTGGGAGTAAACTCCCCTACACTTAGGACATTGTGCACTTTGTTTAAATCTTGCTAAGGAAGAGACAACTAAAGAGATTCCTATTTTAATGTTGAGAAATATAAAATAGTGAATCGAAAAGAGTTTAGGATAGAACCTGGAGGAAGGGAACACGGAGTCACGGTTCGGCAAAAGTCATCAAGAGTGTGTCTTTGAAGCTCTAATCCCTGCACATGATAAGAAAGAAAGCAAGAAACACCACGGGGCTCCCCCTACACTTATGGTAAAGATAGATAGATAATTGGGTTGCCTCCCAAAAAGCGCTTGTTTTTGTTAACCGAGTCACTAGCCTGACTCGTCCCCGAATTAAATGGTCATTGGGGAAGCCTCGAATGTAATACCGGGATCAAAGACCTTGTCCTCGTTCCCGGAGGACATTAATAAAGAAGGGGAGGTAGGAGGATTAGTAGCGAATGGGAGGAAAGTCCGCTCAATATAAGAAAAGCAAGTGAAGTCCAGATTGACGGGAGGTGGGGTGGGTAAGGGAATCACATTGTCATCCTCCAAATTCAATGGATGCAGACCAAGTGGCAAAGCCGTGAGGGTATAAATTATAGAATTGTCATTGTCACCTCCCGGGTCAAAGCACTCATCCTCATTTCCCGGTATAAAACGAGTAGAGTAAAAGTGATACATCACCCGCTTGGGTGTGCACGTGGGAGGATGAGGTGGAAATATAATATGAGAAGTATGAGAACAGTTACCTTCCACCTGCGTTCCTTTTTCAGTAGATTCACGTCTTTCCACTTCTGGGATAGAAGGTATAGTGTCATCATGTAATAAATCCTCTAGAAAAAGTATATCTCCCTCCACATCAGAATACCCGGATATGTATTCCACGGGTGTATCAATATCAAGAAACTCATCGATCTCAGGAATGTGAAAGCCATCATCACTAAGGAGTGAAGTATTTTGCTTTAGAAATTCCTCCTCGTCGAAAATAACCTCAATATCGTCATCACTCTCCTCATTATCTATAGGGCCAATAATATGCTCAGGGATATGAGTACTCGTCTGATCTCGCTTCTGTAAAAATGACTCCATACAAGTTCGCAGCGTGTGTAAAAGCTCTTTTGATTGCGCTTGAAAAGCTGTAGCAAGATCGCTTCTTTGTTCTTGAAAGGTTGTAGCAAGATCGACAATTGGTTCTTGGTAACTCATCCCGTGACGAGGCTGATGATCGAGTGAGTGCGGTGGGGGCTCAAGATTTTGAAAACCGGAATTATAGCACGAATGTGGCTCATATTTGTCCATCGGTTGAGAAGAATTAGAAACCGGGTTTGGTTCATAATAATCCATAGGTGAAGAAAACTGAGGATCCGGATTTTGCTCATAATAATTCATTGGTTGACAATAATAGGTATCGTGAGGACCCCCACAGTTGTTGCAGAACGGTTGAGGAGAAAGACTGGGTGCGTCTTGTGGATAACTATTATCATAGTCATAATTGTACCCCGGTTCTTGCTCGTGACCATACGGGTATTGAACCGGGCACGAAACATGCCAATGAGAATCGCTTCAACAATAGATGCATGGGGGAACAGGAGGAGGTGGGTTCAAAAAGAGTGAATTAGTTGAGTTGCACAAAGGACAAAATCCGAATAGGAATTGTGTATTGTCGAGATCGTTTCCACACCGTTCACATGTACACCATTGACAAGAGTTGTTCCCAGATAATTGTTTCCCACACCGGACGCAATGGATATAAAAATCCATAAAGAAAGATAGATAAGCAAGAAGAATATTTTTGGTGCAAAACTTAGAAAAAGAAATGCTTTTTATGATTTTTCAAATATTTTTGTATTTTTGAAAATTTTTGGACACGAAAAATAACGTTCACAAGTGAACGGATCCCAAAAGCCAACGCGTCTCTCACAAAAAACCTTTAATCCTCACGAAAAGAGCCGGCAGCGGCGCCATTTTAATGTTTAGATTTTACTAGTTGAAAGTTCGTTTTCTCGGTATCTTCTCGAATTGATTTCCGGTTGATTGTGTGAGATTAGTTGTTCTTGGTGAAACAAATATTTTTGGTCGTTGTAAAATAAATGTGCAAGACTTAATAATAAAGGACGGGAAATTAAAGCTAAAACTAGTTAAAACGTAAAACGGTGCAATATTTAAAACGTTAAAAGAAAATAACGTAAAATTAAAACTTAACGAAAAGTAAATTGACAAATAAATAAAAATGCGAGACGTAAATAAAACGATAAGAGTTAATACTTAGACTAAAACAAAATATGAAAACGAAACAAAACATCGATCGGAATGTACCCATCGGAAAGCTATAATCGGAATGTGCAAAAGGGGTCCGATCGGAATATACTCCGATCGGTTAATCGGAATAATTGAAAACATCCAAATCGGAATACAGAAAGGAAAGGCTGATCGGAATGTGTACAAATGTAGTCAATCGGAATACATGAAAAAGGGTCTGATCGAAATACATGGCGAGGGGGTCCAATCGGAATAACCCAGCAGGGAGCCAATCGGAAAAAGCAAATCCCTTTTCCGATTTGATGATCGGAAAAAGGGCTGTAGATCGGAAAGAGGCGATCGGAAAAGGGTTTTAACACCTTTTCCGATTTGTAAGTGATCCGAAACCTTAGCAAAGGAAATAAGCTACAAAAATAAGCTAATCTATAAAACAAGAACGAATCTAAAGTGATCGGATCAAATAAGCTTGAATAACAACTTATCAAAACTTTAAATAAACGAACTTTTGAAATCAAACTATAAAAAGATGCACTTTTAAGCACGAAAACATGAATGAACAACACGGATCATATGATAATCGCACCAAAAGCAAACAAGAATCAAGAAAGGAAGATGAAAGATTAAGACAAGAAAAGCAAAGATTAAAGAACAAATAATGAAAATTTACTTGAAAATTAAATGATTAAAAGTGCATAACAATTAATTAAAGTGAAAGAAATGAAATGACAAGTATGAAAATGGTGGAAGTGGTGGTTTGTCAAACCACCCAACAACAAGAAATGAAGTAGCTAATGGCTATTTATAGTGGAGATTAGGGAGGAGCTTAGGAAGCTTCCTCCCTATTTCCTCTTTTTCTTATTTGCACACTTAAGTCCTTTTCTTCTTAATTGTTTGTTAATCTTGGACTTAATGACTTTGTCTCGGGATTTCTTTGAACTCGTCTTGAATTTTCTTCATAAATAAGACTCGAGTTCTTCGGCTTTTAGTAAACTTCCGTCTTTTGACTTTTTCTTCGATAAATCTTCAGAATTGGTCTTGGACTTCCGTTCTTTTTCCACTCTTGATCTTTCGACTTCATCTTTCGTCTTTTTCTTCCGATAAAAGCCCGTGAATGCCGTGTTTTCTCCACTTTTCACCTTTTCGTCCTAAATCACAACAAAAACACAAACCACGCATAATTCCGACATAAATGACATAAAATACACGTTTTGGCTCGGTTATTATTGTAATTAAGTGGTAAAAAGGATGAGTGTTTTCACACCTATCAAATGGTTTAGCAATTAGTTGTAATCTTTTTATTAAAGATTTAGCTAGACCGTTTTGTGTATGAACATGTGCTACAGGATGCTCAACCGTAATCCCAATTGACATACAAAAATCATTAAATGACTTTGATGTAAATTCTCCTGCATTGTCGAGTCTGATCTTCTTGATATGATGATCTGGGAAATGTGCTCTTAATTGAATTATTTGGGCTAATAGCCTTGCAAAAGCAACATTTCGTGATAATAATAAACATACATGTGACCATCGTGATGATGCATCAACTAATACCAAAAAGTATCGAAATGATCCACACGGAGGAGTAATTGGCCCACAAATATCTCCTTGAATTCTTTCTAGAAACAAAGGAGATTCATTTTCAATTTTATTGATTGAGGGCCTAATTATCATTTTTCCAAGAGAGCATGATTCACATGATAAATCTTTTAATACTAGGATCTTGAGGTCCTTTAGTGGGTACCCATTTGAGCTCTTAATAATTCTCTTCATCATTACGTCACCTGGATGACCTAATCGGTCATGCCAAAGGGTAAACGTTATTGGATCTACACATTTTCGAGTAGAAACCATATTTATTTCTGTTTGATTTATATATGTAAAATACAAACTAGAAGACAGACCTTTCATTTTTTCCATTATGGTCTTTTTTTCATTTCTAATGGATGTGATTTGGAGATATTCAATGTTATTTTCAGACACGGTTTCAAGATGATAACCATTACGTCTTATGTCTTTGAAACTTAGTAGATTTCTCCTGGATCTACTCGAATACAATGCATCATTTATGATTAACTTTGTACCTTTAGGTAACATAAAACAGGCTTTTCCATAGCCTTCAATCAAGTTACTAGTGCCACATATTGTGTTGACATTTGCACTTGCTACGTGAAACTCGTAAAAATAGTTTTTGTTTTTCAAAATTGTATTCGTTGTTCCACTATCTACTAGACATTCGTCTTCACTATTTTCCAACTTGCTTTTCATATCCTTGAAAAAAAACAATACAAAAATAAATAAACATTTCATAGTATAAAAAAAAGTATTTCATTAATAAAAACTCATAATATGAGTGACATTGCGAAGAAAAAATAAAAACCTAGCTTATTCAAACTTGAAACTTGAAACATTTATTCTTGAAAAAAAAAAAAACTTAAATGAAATGTAGGTATTTCTAGTTATCATTCCCATTGTTTGAAAAAGAAGCAACAACGTCTTCGACATCATCAAAAAAATCTGAAGGGTCGAAGCGCACATTTGGATTTGACTCGTTACCATCCAAATTTTCAGTGAAGTTTGTTTCAATGAATTTTCCTTTGTTCTTGATTGATGCTTGATAGAGATCAACAAAATGTTTGGGGGTACGACATTGTTTTGTCGAATGATTATTCAAGCCACATCGGTTGCAAGGATTTCTTAAATTAGTGGGAGCTTGATGTTGCATCTTTTTCCCCTTATCATTTTTACCCATAAAATCATATGGCTTGGGATTGTAACCATCACGATGCCAAACAATATTTCGGCCACGCCCGCGGCCGCGGCCTCGTTCATTCCCGCGGTTATTACCACGACCACGTCCCCTCATATTTGACGTCGCATTCGCCTCAGGCAGTGCAATAGAACCAGTGGGGCGTGCTTGATGATTTTTCATCAATAGCTCATTGTTTTGCTCGGCAACAAGAAGAACGGATATTAATTCATGATACTTTTTAAAACCACGTTCTCTATATTGTTGTTGGAGAAGCATATTGGAAGCATGAAAAGTGGAGAAAGTTTTCTCAAGCATGTCTTCCTCAGTAACCTTCTCTCCGCATAGTATTAATTTAGACGTTATGCTAAACATTGCAGAGTTATACTCGTTGACAGATTTAAAATCTTGCAACCTAAGGTGCATCCAGTCATAACGAGCTTTAGGGAGGATTACTTGTTTCTGATGGTCGAATCTTTCTTTTAATTTTCCCCATAATTCTAACGGGTCTTTCACCGTTAAGTATTCCTTCTTTAGGTCCTCATGAAGATGATGACGAAGGAATATCATTGCTTTAGCGCGATCTTGTGAAGACCCTTTATTTCCGGTTTTAATTGTTTCTCCCAAATTATTTGCGGTTAGATGGATCTCGGCATCAAGAGTCCAAGGGAGATAGTCTTTTCCGGAAATATCAAGAACAACAAAGTTCACTTTTGACATATTTGAATTCGACATCTTAACTGAAGAAAGAAACATATAATCTAATAAGAATTATACCCAATAACAAAATGTTAAAAACATTATCATCAATGAATCATACAAATTACCAATTCGAAAAAAAAATTAATAATAAAAGAATCCATCACTTAATTACTCAATGTAATATGGATTTTTAATGATATTGATTATCTTTTTTTTTAATACATTTAAATTTCAATTTGACTAATAGAAAAAAAAAACGGTTCTCTTTTCATTAATAAACAAATTGTAATTTAAATATATGTATAACCATTCAATAAATTTAGTGATATTTAATATTGGAATGCCACAAAAAAAAAACCGTTTGTTGTTGGAATATATATAACGCATTTGCTCATTAAGACTAATTTCTACAATCATTTAATTTTGAGGAATATACTCTAGGAGACCAAGTTTTTATAATTTTTTTTTATTAAGACTAACACAATATACTAAGTCACAAAAAGAAGCTAAGAAAATTAAAGAAGTGAGGTTTTTCTAATAGAATGTATATTTAGGAAACTATATACTCAATAGACTTATAAAAATAATCGGATTGTGTTTCACGGGATTTTCATAGCAACATGCACAATAATAACTGCTAGTTATTCTAGTGGCTATGCAAAAAAAAAATTAAAAATAAAATTAACAGTTTTTATTTTCTTATAAACTATTTATGTGCAAAAATAAATATCTATTTATAACATTAGAATGATTAGCTAACAAAGTGCTAATGTTTTTTCTTTACCGTAGAGAAAAAAACATAAAAAAAAACTCATAGAGAAAAATTAAAATAAAATGGCTATAACTAAAAAAACAAAAAAAATAAGAATGATAAAACTTGAGGTTCTACAAAATTACATAACAATGAGGTTATGTTTTGATTCTTCTAAGAAGGAATCATAATAGAACTTGAGTTTTTTTTTTCTTTTTTTTTATGTAATAGCATAACATGAGGTTATGATATTGAATCATATTAGAACATGAGGTTCTAACAGTTATCTTTTCTTTGACATAACATGAGGTTATGTCATTTTGATTTGTTTTCATGTAGCCACCATAGAACATGTAATGCTCATAGACATATGTTAAGAATTCCCTACCTTGTTTTGCTTAGAGCAAAAATCGTGCTGATAACGTGTTGTAAAATGTAAGGAATGAGAGTTTAGGGAGGAAGAAGATGATTAGTATTGAGTGGTGAACATATGACTACAAGTGTCCCATATTTATATGGGTCTTAGGAATGTAACATACAAGACTAATTAACTAGTAGTCAAAAACTAATTAACACCCATTAAGATGGATATTCATACATAATAAATATATTTATAACAACTTCCTAATTATACTTCCTTAAATAGTGTGAATTTGTTACAGAATGTCAAATAGGATAAAATTTTAAGATTGAACGTATTATATTAACACATGGGCTTACAAAATGATGCCCCTTCCAACTTGATGCCTTAGGCCGTCGCCCACCTGGCCCAACACAAAGGCCGGACCTGATTCAGGTCCGAATGTTAACGTTGCATGGTACGCATGCAATGAGCGAGACAAATTGTTTTCGCTAACTTTTCAATTCTTCTATTGTGATTTCTAGCGGTGGACGTTGGTTTATGGTAACCGGCGACAGTTTCTGGCAGTGAAGTGCAAATTGCATTATGGTTCCAAGGTTAACACACTACTAATAAACCTACGTGTATACCATGTTTTTACCGGAGGTGATATGCCATTCATGGAACTACGGAAGTATCTATGTTTATGTATATATGGCCAGGTCTAATAAAACTAGATGTGCCATTATTTTCATTATACAGATAATTCGGACATTTTGTAAATCTGATACATGATAATTCTATAAAAGATAACAACACTGTATTTGTATTTGTATTTGCCTCTTTGAATGTACTTATGTGAGTTTCAATGATGTTATGGACTGATGGCCCTCTTTCCGTGTATTCCACGCAACGCAACTAGGGGTGTTCAGTGTTTGGTTTGACGCCGAACAAACTGAAAACTAAACCGGAACGAAACCGAACCAAGAATTTTAAATTGTGTATGGTTCGGTTTGAAACTAAATCGAAGTATTTAATCGGTGTTTGGTTTGGTTATGGTTTGATAAAAATAAAAGCAAACCAAACCGAAAAAACCGAATAACTCTATACACATTAAATTTTTTAACTACATATACATATATTATCATCTTAAGTAATTGTCTTTTAAACTAATTATTTACCAGACTAAAAATTGATGTATATCTCAGCAACTTAGCTATAATTTTCCTACTTGATTCGTATAAATTCTCATATATGGAGTGAGGAGATGGACTATTCAAGTTAATGATAATTCTAAACATTTTCTTCAAAAATTTTTTTTATATTATTTTGTTTCTATTTATTTATATAAAGTTCTAACCCTTTTGATTTCTATAAAAAAATTTGTCAATTTACTTCCTTTGAGCCGGGGGTGTACTCATATTCTCATCCACCATTAACCGATCACGATTTTAACAGATCCCACCCTTGATTCATCATTTTAATTTAAACAACTGATCACGATTTTTAGCAAACTTAAACACCCCTTAAAACGACTCAATCACCACTTAAGAGTGTTGTTTGGCAGCAACCCCAAGCATCCCATAAAACTTCACGAGTTTATAACTTGTTATTTTTATTTAAAAAATTAAGTTTTTGTTTGTGACTTCTAAATTATATATTGAAGTTTACTTGAATTTGGTTTTCTTGGTTTAAACCGAAACTAAACCGATATCTAATTTGATTTATGGTTTGGTTTTATCAGTACTATCATTTGTTTGGTTTTGATTTTAACTTTAAAAATTTTCAAACCGATTAACTCGAATCATACAACCCACAAACCCGAAAACCGAACCGATGAACACCCCTAAACGCAACTCTCGATTAATCATTTGGTTGCAAAATATGTGTCAAAATAGTTAAGATTTAATTTGAATGATAAACTGATTGATTCTTCTTCACTTCCATTGAGCAAATTAGGAAAAAGAAAACAAAAAACATCTCGTGCTACTAATTTAAAAAGGATAATGTGTACGTGGCACATGCCTCTGTTAAAAGACAACACCTAATGCAAATGACTAAGATACGAGAGTTGAATGCTACAAAATAGTCACATGTTGCTTCAGTTCGTGAAAATATACGAGTCCATCTTATAAGGCTGATAGGATACACCGATACACGTTAAAATATAGAGAATAAAATATACGAGTTGCACATAAAAACTCGTTGGACAGACCGAAGCCAGTACAAACCGGTTTGTATTGGTTTTTAGTCAAACCACAGGTTAGTAACCGGTTTGGCTTTTTTTTTTTCTTTTTTTTGGTAACCGGTTTGACTTTTCGAATATATGAACCGGTTTAAAAAACCTGTTAAACCAATTAAAAGCTAGTTTGGGTTTTAAATTTTTAAAATTTTAAAATTTGAAATTCTTGGTAAGATTTTTTTTAATTATTTGAAGAGTTTTTTTTTCAGGACCCACTTTGACACATTATTTAGTATAAATAGAGCACATATGTGTTGGTTGATTCACATAACTTTCATATAACATTGGTGTTGGTTCTTGTTGATCCCTTTGGTTAGATCTATATTCTGTTAAGAATTAGTATAGTAGTTTATAATCAAACTAAAACACTTTGAGCACTCTTATTAACACTAAATAAGTTATGCGGAATCTAACTTATAAAGCACAGAAGAACAAAGTTACTTTTAACTATTCGATTCTCTTATTAATCGACTTGAATGAGGTACATGAAAGACATTGTACCTATGTTCCTTTTATAGAGTAAGGAACCCTATAAACCTTAGAATATTATATAAAGATAACTATATCACAGACGATATATTATCAATATTCTAACTATTTAGGTATATCACATAAGATATACTCTAACTATAACTATGACATATCCTATACAAAGATATATTCGTCCTAATCATCATAGCTCTAACACCCCCAATTTACATTGCGCAACGAAAATACACAATTGGATGCTAGACACAAGCATCATCACACAAGATATATTGAACGACTCAAAAGTGAGACGTTTACACAAAATATAAACAAGATTTTCATAAAAGGTCTAAAACATAAATTTCATCCCATAATTGTACTGACACGACACTAGAGTAAAGCGTTTAGTCCTCATGGATCTCGACCAACAACCAACACAAGTTTAGTACAGTACATCAACATAAAGTAAATTGTTCAACAGTAAAAGGGTAGAAACAGTTTTTAGACCAACATTCTTCCAAAAGCCAAGCCACAACCTCCACAACAAAGCTTCATGCTCCATCACTTCCTATTACCTGAAATACATGCATAAAACGAGTCAACAATAATGTTGAGCGAGTCTATAGGTTTATCAAATCACATTTGAACACAAGAAGAAAATCAATCATAATCATTTATAGAATTGTCGTACACACAATATATATTCAAGGTGATAATAATAATAATAAACAAACATTGTATTTAAGCTCATGACACCGACCCCTTAACCAAATAGTCACCCACGCCAAATGCCGGCATGACTAGAATAAAACCATTGCCCCTCTACGGTATCAGTTGCTAGAATACCACAATCTTATTCACGTAAAATTATCCTTCCCAGCGGGTTACTCAACGTAATGCCCTGGTCTCAGATAGGGTGGTCAACCCAATAGTACTATCATTAGAATAAGCGGCTATTCCCGACTCACAACATCAAGTCAGTAGATAGTTAACGGCTCATGAATTTAGGGTCTTTAGCAACAAGTTACTCAATACAATGAATTCAACTTTAGGCAACATTCGGGTCCAACAATTACTCATGACTTGTGTTCATTTATTTTCAAATAGCATGTATCCCCCTCGCGGGTATAAAACATTTAGTAGCAAGCATAAAAAGCGAGGCTACAGACTCGCCTTAGTATAAGAGATCTAGCGAGATGATCGTCGACGATAATGGATGCCTTTCAAACACGAGAACCGCTACCTATCAAATAAGGCGCGTTCATTAATAATGACTCGAGAAATAAATCATATATACCAACATCAAACTCAAACTCATAAAGTCACAATAAACTCGAGAGAAAACGATATAAATAACTTCATTATACTTTACTACACATTTACTTTACCATTTTGCACTTTTAATAAAATCCGCCGGTACATACTACATGTACTAGCTTATTTACCCCTTTTAAACTCGTCAACCGTTTATGAAACGACTCGATAAAATAACTTACTATATATAGAAAGTACTCCTAAAAGTTTATCAAATGAAATTACTTTTAAAGTCCTTTACCCGACTCATTTTCAAACTACAAAATCCGGACAGATTTACGTTAATTTTTCATACAACCGTTTTAACTTATTTAAACGACTCCGTTTACAAAACCGACACTCGGGTTTAAAGTAAACTCAACCTATAAGGTAAACACCTCATTATCAGTAGGTTACATATTTCAAAACTTCCATTTAGAGTCCCCGAGATTCGATTTAAATATCGACAACAATTATATGTAGTGCCGATACTCGTCTCCCGGTACACGATCATTCAAAACATCATAACTTCACACTCGTTTGGAGCTAGAAGCTCTACCTTATATCAAATCGAGGCTAATAAAATTATCTACAATCCTAGGCTATAAGTTAAGACATTTTCAAAACATAAAAATTCGGATTTTACTGTTTACTTACTGTTATAAAATGACTGCCAAAATCTTGTACAAAATCAACTTTTTGATCAAAACCAACCATAAAAATGATCATTACTATACCCTAACATCAACATATATGAACCATAACATCTAAATCATCATCAAAATTAAAACCTTTGAATCAAAATGAAGTTTTTAACAATATTCTTGCAACAATCACCATTGATCATGGCAAGAACACCATGCATGATCATGGTTTCTACCTACCAACATCAAAAAATAAAAATGCCTTACATGTAAGATTTTCTTATACCAAAATGATCCTTGATCAATTCTAAGAGTGGGTCTTGCTTTAGTTTTGCTCAAATCATCCTCAAAGTCAAGTTAAATTTGAAAATGTATGTGTTTGTATGGGTGGGTGGTGTTTCGGCAAATGAGAGAGAGAAAGAAGAGATGTTGAAAAATTTTGAGTGAAAAATTATGAGTGTGTGTTTGTTTTTAGCTTTATATATAGTGGTTGAGGGACCTTGGTTGCAATTTGGCAATAGTTGTGGCTCAAAATGAAAATAGTTAGCTAAAAAGCGGGATATAATTATTAGTCAATTTTGAAAATATTTACGGGGCTCGGGTTTCATAAAGATACTTTTAAAAATTTTAAAACGTACCTCAAAAATAATAATATCAACTCTCGACTCGACCTAACACGTCATTTAAAATAAAACATCAAAAATGACAAAAATCGAACAACCGACAATAAGACGTAAAATATTTGGCATCCATCGACATCACACTTGCTAATACTCCTTATACTTAATAAATATTAAATATAGACCTTCCAACATTGGTTTAAACTTAAACCTCCAAAAATAAATATCGTTCAAACTCATCCAAAAAGTTCAAAAATAATCGTAAAATAAGATTAAGAAATGACCTCGGTTTTGGGTTGTCACAACCCCCCCTTCTTAAAAGAAGCGACGTCCGCGGCGCTTAATCCTTCCTAAACAAATGAGGATACTTGTCCTTAAAGAAATCCTCACGTTCCCACGTAAACTCTGGCACACGTCTAGAGTTCCATCTCACTTTCACAATCGGAATCCTACTATGCTTCAACTTCTTAACTTCCCTATCCATTATCTCTACAGGTTCCTCTATAAAATGCAACTTATCATCAAGTTGAATTTCCTCCAATGGAATCACCACATCCCTTTCAGCTAAACACTTCTTCAAATTAGACACATGAAAAGTATTATGAATAACCTTAAGCTCATCAGGCAATTCTAACTTATAAGCCACCAATCCAATCCTTTGGATAATCTTAAATGGTCCAATATATCTCGGGCTCAACTTTCCTCTCTTTCCAAAACGAATTACTCCTTTCCATGGAGATACTTTCAACATAACCATGTCTCCTACTTCAAACTCCAACGGTTTCCTTCTGTTATCAACATAACTCTTTTGTCTACTTCTGGCAGATAACAAACGCTTCTTAATTTGTACAATCTTTTCAGTCGTCTCAAATATCATTTCAGGCCCAGTCAATTGACTTTCTCCTACCTCACTCCAACACACTGGTGATCTACACTTACGTCCATACAAAACTTCAAATGGTGCGGCTTTAATACTAGCATGATAACTATTATTGTACGAAAATTCAACCAATGGCAAATGCTTATCCCAACCATTTCCAAAGTCAATCACACATGCACGGAGCATATCCTCTAATGTTTGAATCGTTCTTTCACTTTGTCCATCAGTTTCCGGATGATATGATGTACTCAAACATAACTCCGTTACCATCGCTTTCTGCAAAGACTTCCAAAATTCTGAAGTAAACCTACTATCACGATCAGAAATTATCGACAAAGGCACACCATGTCGACAAACAATCTCCTTTACATACACTGTTGTTAACCTCTCCATACTATCTGTCTTCTTCATTGGCAAAAAGTGAGCAGACTTAGTCAATCTATCTACAATCACCCATATCATATCACTACCATTTAAAGTCCTCGGCAAACCTGTCACAAAATCCATAGTAATCTTCTCCCATTCCACTCAGGAATCTCAGGTTGCACTAATAATCCAGAAGGTTTCTTATGTTCAGCCTTCACCTTCGCACAAGTTAAACACTTATTAACATACTGTGCTATATCTGCCTTCATATTCGGTCACCAATGAACTTTCTTAAGATCTTGATACATCTTGTCCGATCCAGTATGTATTGAATACTTCGACTTATGAGATTCATTCATCACCAAATCTCGCACTCCTAAAGAACCTTCTATGACATTCCCTCATTCAAACCACCAGTTTAAACTTTCAGTATTATCCCGTCAAGTCACCACTTCTTGTTATCCATCTGAGGAAGGTGTGTTACTCTAACCCTTAGAGACTTCTCTCTTTCCTTTCTACTAAGTGCATCAGCTACCACATTCGCTTTACCAGGATGGTAACGAATCTCGTAGTCATAATCACTCAGCAACTCAACCCATCTCCTTTGCCTCATATTCAATTCCTTTTGATCCAAAGTATATTGCAGACTATTATGATCAGTGAAAACCACACACTTGGTTCCATACAAGTAGTGTCTCCACAGCTTCAAAGCAAAAATCACAGCCCTAAGTTCTAAATCACGAGTAGTGTAATTCTCTTCATGCTTCCTCAATTGTCTCGATGCATATGCTATTACTTTCTCCCTTTGCATCAACACAGCTCCAAATCCTTTATGAGACGCGTCACAGTACACTACAAAATCCTCAGATCCTTCTGGCAAAGACAATATCGGCGCAGAACACAACTTATCCTTCAACATACTAAATGTAGATTCCTCTTCCAATCCCCATTCAAACACTCGATTCTTTTCTGTAAGCTTAGTCAACGGCTTAGCAATTAGTGAAAACTTCTCAATAAACCTTCTATAATACCCAGCCAAACCAAAAAATTGGCAAACTTCAGTCGGCGTCTTCGGCACTGACCAATCCTTAATTGCCTCAATCTTAGCAGGATCCACACGAACACCTTCACTATCAATCACGTGCACCAAAAATTGCACTGATTTCAACCAAAATTCACACTTAGAGAATTTCGCATACAACTTCTCCTTCTTCAACAATTCCAAAATTGTTCTCAAATGCTTCTCATGTTCCTCTTCACTCTTGGAGTAAACGAGAATATCATCAATGAATACGATAACAAACTCATCCAAATACGGCTTACATACACGATTCATCAAATCTATAAATACAGCAGGCGCATTTGTTAACCCAAAAGGCATCACTTGAAATTCAAAATGTCCATATCGAGTACGGAAAGCTGTTATAGGAATATCTTCTTCCCTAACTCTCAGTTGATGATACCCAGACCTCAAATCGATCTTCGAGTATACACTAGATCCTTGCAACTGATCGAACAAATCATAAATCCTCGGCAGTGGTAACCGATTCTTGATAGTCAATTTGTTAAGCTCTCTATAATCAATACACATTCTAAAAGAACCATCTTTCTTTCTAACAAACAAAACAGGCGCACCCCACGGCGACGAACTCTGTCTAATAAATCCCTTATCCATCAATTCCTTCAATTGATCAGATAATTCTTTCATCTCAGATGGAGCTAAACGATACGGTGCACGAGCAACAGGAGCAGCACCCGGCACTAAATCAATACGAAACTCCACTTCACGATACGGCGGTAATCCTGGCAATTCCTCAGGGAAAACCTCAGGATACTCTCTAATCACAGGCACATCCTCCAATTTCCTTTCATTCACACCATCATTACTTATCTGTGCAAGAAACACATCACAACCTGCTTCTATATACCTCATCATCTTTAAACAAGAAACAACTCTCAAACGAGAAGTACATTCATCTCCTTTCACAGTCAATACCCTATTCCTTAGCGGTATCTGAACTAATCTTTCTCCACAAACAATTACTGCATCATTACCAACTAACCAGTCCATTCCAACAATCACGTCAAAAGATCCTAATTCTATGGGCATCAAATCAATACTAAACACATAATTACCTAACTTCAAGGAACAACCTTTCAGTATAGAACTAGTGCTCACAATCTTACAATCATCTAACTCCACCTTATAACTAGTTGTCAATCTCACTGGTTCTCTATCCAATAGCTGACTGAATCTAACATCTACGGAACTTCTATCGGATCCAGAATCAAATAACACACTAGCATAACAAGCATCAAGTAAGAACGTACCAGTCACCACATTCGGCCCTTGAGGTTCGTCAGCATCTCCCACGACATAGGCTGGAGCAGCAATCCCAGCAGCAACAGCAGCAACATTGCCTCCCTGTCGTATGCCAACCCTCAGACAGTTCCCTTGCTTATGTCCACGGCCTCCACATCCAGAACAGTTAACTACCTTGACAGCATTGGCCCTAGTGGCTACACCCTTGTTTCTACAATCTGCCATCTTATGTCCGGCCTTCCCACACTTGTTGCAAGCAGGTGGACAATTTCCAACATGATACAGATTAAACCGACCACACTTTGGATTCACCTTGTTACCTTGATTTCCTGTGGTAGCACGAACACCATCATTCCTTCTCAAATTATATTGCTGATTCCTATTCGGTCCTTGGTTATTGTTATTACGATAACCACCTCGATTCTGCCCTTGGCTTGAGTGTGCAGCTTCCCACTTTCTCTTATTCCCCTCAACAATACTATCCTTTCGATCCTGCAGCTTTACATCCATTAAAGCATGAGCCATTTGAACAGCTTCATCAAATGACTTGGGTTTCGACGATGTAGTTTCTCCCTTGATATAGATAAATCCCTAATATACTGCTTCATCTTCTTACGGTCATCAGCAAAAGCATCAGGACATAACAAACATAAGTCAGAAAATCTCCTTGTATAAGCTACAATATCATTGTTCCTCAGCACCAAATGCCTCAATTCATCTTCCAACTGACCTAATTCTTCCTCAGGACAAAACTTAGCAGTCAATAGTCCCTTGGTCACAGTCCATGTTCTAGCATTAGCTTCAACCAATCCTACAATAGCTACTTGACTATTCCACCAACTCAATGCATCATCCTGAAAAGTAGCTGCAACAAATTTCACCTTACTAGCTTCTGAACATCCACTGATTTCAAAAGTACTTTCAATCTTATCAATCCACCTCCTTAATTCCAATGCACCACCATTACCACGAAATTGGGTAGGTCTACATTTCATGAAACTAGCATAAGAATATTCCTTCTGAACCTGCTGAACAACAGCATTACCTCCAACTTGTCCCGCAGCATTTCCTTCTGCTTGCTCATCAGCATTTCCTCCAACCTGATTTTCAACATTCCCTCCAACCTGACCAGTAGCATTCCTATTCTCAGCCTCTTGGTTCCTCGCAGCACGTTCAGCTTCTAAAGCTCTAGCAATAGCTTGCTCAATCATGGTATTAACAGTAGCAATCGACAATTTAGGCGGCATGTTTATAGGAAACTAACCAAACAACAATATAGTAAAGTCAGAAAAATGCCTCCCAATTCCTTCTTGTATTACCATAACAGAAAAAGAACAAGTATTCATATCATGATAAGAAGAAGGATTTCTCTATCAAGATGTAACATGGATACTACATGCACCAACAACACAATTCATAATGAATCATTAACCAATTCACACAAGAACTAATAAGACAAATCATAAGTCATGAAGGTAATTTTAGATTGCTTTGGAAAATTTCCACAAAATTGTGACAAGTAATGTTACTACAATCCTTCATCACAACAAACTTAAAAGTCATTAAGTTTCATCAGAAACTACAGTACGAGTCTACATAAGTTCTATTTCAACAAGGCTAAATAAAACAACATAAAGGAACTAAACATCAGATCCCCGCAACTTCTTGTACATCGGCTCGTCATCACTGCTGCTATCATCATCCTCAGATTCTTCCTCCACTTTTTCCTTTCCCTTTCGACTACTTCCTTCACATGGCTTCACCAACACTCGAGCTTCAACCTGATTTGGCACATCACGAATCACAACACCTCGACTAGGAAAAGATCTCATCGGCAGACCCCATGCATTCGACCTTGCATTCCTTTCTTGCTCCCTACGTAACCTTTCAACCTGCCCACTCAAATTCAACACCATAGATTTTAATCTAACAACCTCATCCATTTCCCTTGCCCTAACAAACTCTGATCTCCTCACACTACCAACAAACCTGTCAAACTTTTTCTCATTCTGCTCAAACCTCCTAATCACACGAGTCTCAACCAAATACCTTTCAAACAAAGACCTATCAAACTTCTTAAGAAACCAGAAAATATCATCATAAGACCTAGGACCTGGACAATAAACCTTAGGAATACCATCATGAATAGATCGAGCACTAGCAGCCTACTCGACTCAACAGGAACATCACCCCTAGCAAATGCAATCCCAGGCAAACTACTAATATAAGCATCACAAGTAGGAGTCGAAGAACGAACAACAGGTCACTGACAATCTGGAACAGTCTGTGGCACAACATTGACCCTTGGAACATAACTACCTTGTATCAACTCAGGCTCTGTCTGACCAACTGCAGTAGGTGGAATCCCATCATCTAAAAACTCAAAAGGCTCCTCATCGTCACTAGCACCAAAGTTATCTACTTCCTCACCATCCACTACATTAGTCATATCAATCCATCCATCCTCACGAGGTAAACCAGCCATTTTATACAATTATAAGGGTTCAAGGATACTTAAGGTCATTGTTAATAAAATAATAATTAGTACGCAATGCTCATGCAAATGTCATACGTAATCCATGCTATGCAACACAATGCAAATGATGTTTATGCAATGCTCGCAAAAAAAAAAATATGATACTGACAAGCACTCAATGTACTTTCAATAATTCCAATACAATATCGTAATATTTACTTAATAATTACTCGGGAAATCAATTCAGTTATGAGGGATACATCTACAATGCAAAACAAAACTAAAAGTGATCTTACCGGAGCGTTGCAGAGGAGTTGTGTGCTTTTGAAGAATAAATACTTTCAACACCAAAGTTATAGTTTAGGACAATTTTCAAAATCGACCCAGTTCTCTATAACTTGCAGCTCTGATTACCAATCTCTAACACCCCCAATTTACACTGCGCAATAGAAATACACAATTTGATGCTAGACACAAGCATCATCACACAAGATATATTAAACGACTCAAAAGTGAGACATTTACACAAAATATAAACAAGATTTTCATAAAAGGTCTAAAACATAAATTTCATCCCATAATTGTACTGACACGACACCAGAGTAAAGCGTTTAGTCCCCATGGATCTCGACCAACAACCAACACAAGTTTAGTACAATACATCAACATAAAGTAAATTGTTCAACAGTAAAAGGGTAGAAACAGTTTTTAGACCAACATTCTTCCAAAAGCCAAGCCACAACCTCCACAGCAAAGCTCCATGCTCCATCACTTCCTATTACCTGAAATACATGCATAAAACGAGTCAACAATAATGTTGAGCGAGTCTATAGGTTTATCAAATCACATTTGAACACAAGAAGAAAATCAATCATAATCATTTATAGAATTGTCGTACACACAATCTATATTCAAGGCAATAATAATAATAATAAACAAACATTGTATTTAAGCTCATGACACCGACCCCTTAACCAAATAGTCACCCACGCCAAATGCCGGCATGACTAGAATAATACTATTGCCCCTCTAGGGTATCAGTTGCTAGAATACCACAATCTTATTCACGTAAAATTATCCTTCCCAGCGGGTTACTCAACGTAATGCCCTGGTCTCAGATAGGGTGGTCAACCCAATAGTACTATCATTAGAATAAGCGGCTATTCCCGACTCACAACATCAAGTTAGAAGATAGTTAACGACTCATGAATTTAGGGTCTTTAGCAACAAGTTACTCAATACAATGAATTCAACTTTAGGCAACATTCGGGTCCAACAATTACTCATGACTTGTGTTCATTTATTTTCAAATAGCATGTATCCCCCTCGCGGGTATAAAACATTTAGTAGCTAGCATAAAAAGCGAGGCTACAGACTCACCTTAGTATAAGAGATCTAGCGAGATGATCGTCGACGATAATGGATGCCTTTCAAACACGAGAACCGCTACCTATCAAATAAGGCGCGTTCATTAATAATGACTCGAGAAATAAATCATATATAACAACATCAAACTCAAACTCATAAAGTCACAATAAACTCGAGAGAAAACGATATAAATAACTTCATTATACTTTACTAAACATTTACTTTACCATTTTACACTTTTAATAAAATCCGCCGGTACATACTACATGTACTAGCTTATTTACCCCTTTTAAACTCGTCAACCGTTTATGAAACGACTCGATAAACTAACTTAATATATATATAGAAAGTCCTCCTACAAGTTTATCAAATGAAATTACTTTTAAAGTCCTTTACCCGACTCATTTTCAAACTACAAAATCCGGACATATTTACGTTAATTTTTCATACAACTGTTTTAACTTATTTAAACGACTCCGTTTACAAAACCGACACTCGGGTTTTAAAGTAAACTCAACCTATAAGGTAAACACCTCATTATCAGTAGGTTACATATTTCAAAACTTCTATTTAGAGTCCCCAAGATTCGATCCAAATATCGACAACAACTATATGTAGTGCCGATACTCGTCTCCCGGTACATGATCATTCAAAACATCATAACTTCGCGCTCGTTTGGAGCTAGAAGCTCTACCTTATATCAAATCGAAGCTAATAAAGTTATCTACAACCCTAGTCTATAAGTTAAGACATTTTCAAAACATAAAAATTCGAATTTTACTGTTTACTTACTGTTATAAAATGACTACCAAAATCTTGTACAAAATCAACTTTTTGATCAAAACCAACCATAAAAATGATCATGACTATACCCTAACATCAACATATATGAACCATAACATATAAATCATCATCAAAATTAAAACCTTTGAATCAAAATGAAGTTTTTAACAAGATTCTTGCAACAATCACCATTGATCATGGCAAGAACACCATGCATGATCATGGTTTCTACCTACCAACATCAAAAAATAAAAATGCCTTGCATGTAAGATTTTATTATACCAAAATGATCCTTGATCAATTCTAAGAGTGGGTGTTGCTTTAGTTTTGCTCAAATCATCCTCAAAATCAAGTTAAATTTGAAAACGTATGTGTTTGTGTGGGTGGGTGGTGTTTCGGCAAATGAGAGAGAGAAAGAAGAGATGGTGAAAAATTTTGAGTGGAAAATTATGAGTGTGTGTTTGTTTTTAGCTTTATATATAGTGGTTGAGGGACCTTGGTTGCAATTTGGCAATAGTTGTCGCTCAAAATGAAAATAGTTAGCTAAAAAGCGGGAAATAATTATTAGTCAATTTTGAAAATATTTACGGGGCTCGGGTTTCATAAAGATACTTTTAAAAATTTAAAATGTACCTCAAAAATAATAATATCAACTCTCGACTCGACCTAACACGTCATTTAAAATAAAACATCAAAAATGACAAAAATCGAACAACCGACAATAAGACGTAAAATATTTGGCATCCATCGACATCACGCTTGCTAATACTCCTTATACTTAATAAATATTAAATATAGACCTTCCAACATCGGTTTAAACTTAAACCTCCAAAAATAAATATCGTTCAAACTCATCCAAAAGGTTCAAAAATAATCGTAAAATAAGATTAAGCAATGACCTAGGTTTTGGGTTGTCCCAATAGTAGTACTTACTTTATAAGTAGCAGTACTTACTATGTACCCGCGTTAATACTAACGGTACTTACATAACACTAACAGTACTTGGAATACACTAACGGTACTTGACACTTAACAAATAATTCCCAACAATCCTCCCCTAAACAAGAAATGATAACTTGTTGTCTTCTTGTTTCTCTTGTGCTGGATGTATTAAAAATACATTCTTTAGTCTTTCCTTCATCCTTGGATTGAACTTGGTAATTTATATTTGTATCCAACTGAATGTAGCCAAACACTTCAAATGTAGATCTTCTTCTGATAAGATAATCTTCAAACATCATGAGTGTCATCTTTGTCTTTAAACTATGATCTTCTTGTGTATTCTAAACATTCACTTATCTTTGAAGCATCAATTATTGTATTCTTGAGTTTAGTCTTTGAACTCTTAATCACGAGCCTTTGTCTTGATTTGACGATAACAAAACCTTCTAAGTATTTTTCTTTAAATAATTCTTTGTCTGCAATCTTCATACCTGAAATAAAATAGTTAACAACAAACACCAATCTATATTGGCGTCATGATTTTTAGCAAATCACCAGCTATCAACGGATTTGATAAATTCTTTACCAGTTAGCCGTACACTCTGGAATAGCCAATACTTTATTCACAAAGAATAAGGTGTAATGAAAACCTTACAAATTTTTGGTAAATTATCAACCATCAACGGATTTGATAAAGTCTTTACCTAGTACCGTTTGTCTAGGACTAGCCAACTCTTTGTCTCGAAATAAGGTGAGTTAGAACCATATAGTTTTTAGCAAACTATCAACTTTCAACGGCTTTGATAAGTCTTTACCACAAACCGTTTGCTTATGGACTAACCAGTTATTATGTGTGTTATACATGGTGAACTGAGAACCATTTGTGAAGTGTGACTAAAAGTCAAACACTTAAGGCTCTTTCTCAGCTTCTTCCTCATCTTTCAAATCCTTGATTTGTTGTTTAACCATTCTGATCAACTCCAAAGCATCAACAGATTCTTCTATAACTTCTAATTGTTTTTCTAACATCCTTTCCAACAATTTTCTTTTGAAAGGGTAATTTTTCTCTTGCAGCATATAGTATGTAACATCATCTACATCTAAAATATGCAATCCACATGACCTGTAATATCTCTAGTAACTAGGAACCTAATTCTCTAATTCCTTCAACATTTCTTGATCATAATTGTGTGGCTCATACATAAAGAGAAATTCCCAGTATAATAGTGATACTTCAGTTTTACCTACACTACCTTCTTGAACTAACCTGGAAAGATCTTGAATATCTTGTCTGTCAAGAATATGAAGAATATCCTCCAAAAGTTTGAATACTCTTGTTGTGCCATCAATTCTCTGAATTCCATGAGCTTCAAGTCCTTGATCTGTAGAGTAAATCCATTTAGCAATGGATGCTCTCTTTCCAAAAATCTCTATATCAATACATTGATCTTCAAATTTCACAATCTTCAAGTACTTCTTTAAGCTCTCATCATCACTATCCTCTCCTGTTGATTTGAGCTCTCTTAGCTTTCTTCTTTGTCTTTGTTGACCTTTTCCTTTTAACACCCTTGGAAATTCCCTCAAGTTCTGTTGAACCCTCTTCCAAGTTTGTATGTACCGTCTCCTCAGTATGTACTGTTGTATGTACTGTTGACTGTATATGTACTGCTTGTACACTTTCAGTGTGAGCAATATCTTGAGTTTCAACTCATGTATTCATTCTTTGAGCAGTCTCTTCCTCCCTTGAACTTACCTTCCCCTTTCTATTCTTCCTCACATAAGTGGTCTTAATAGGTGGAGATGTGTTTGTAGGTTCAGCAGTACTTGGCTCAATTCTAGGAGTACTACCAAATTGCCTTTGTTGTTGCAGATGTCTCTTAAACTCTTCAACAGCTTTTCTATCTGCTTCAGATCCAATCTCAACAAAATTCAATTCAGTCCTCTTATTTTGCTCATACAAAGTCTTGATTTCTTCAAAATTCTTCTTGACCAGCTGAATATGAGTAAATCCCTTAACTATCTTAAGAAAGTTCATCATCTGATTTCTAATCTGCATAGTAGTTAGAGGCTTAATCTTTTCTTTCCTTCTCTTTTCAACAAAGAATCTTTGTTGCTCACTTACCATATCATCAATCAATTTTGATTTCTCTTCTTCATCATATGCATCTCTCTCTTCAGCTATCAATGAGTCTGCAAGAAGCTCACTTGCATGTATTTCAGCTTGAATCCTGTCATACTCTTGTATGTTCCATTCTTGCTGTATTCTTTTAGCTTCTAGCAAATCCTGCTTTGCTGCAAGTTCTTCCTGCAATTCATTTTCACGAATTTGTGCTTGCATTCTATAAGCAAATTCCTCATCATGGTCTATTTGATTAAATTTGTACATGACTTTGTTTATATCATCATTTGAATCACTTTCATCTTCAGATTCTGATAATAATTGCTTCTTCCCCTTATCCTTTGGATCAATCTTAGGTAGCTTCTTCAGCTTGGTAGCTCATTCTTCATTAGCTTGCTGTTGAATAACTATACCTTTAGTAGGGTGTGAAGCTTGAACTTTCTTACCTTGAATTTGATTCTTTTTGGCAAGAACTTCTTGTTGTATCTTTTTCTCTACCTCTGCTTGTTTAGTCTTCTCAACTAAATTCTTCTTTCTTAAGTCAAGCAGCAATTGGGCTAAAGTCTCATCTTCTCCAAAAGGAGTTTGACTTTCTAGTGAAGGATGATCACCAGCGGTACTTGCAATCGGCTTAGTTGGCTTAGCAGTACTTGGGTCTTCAACAATGTCAGCAGTACTTGCAGTCGGCTTAGTTGGCTTAGCAGTACTTGGATCTTCAACAAGGTTGATTTCACCAGTATTAGACACACTTGTTTCTTTAATCACTTGTGTATCCCCATATACTCTTTCTTCCATAGAAGCCATCATATCAACTTGCACCTCTTTAGTCTTGTATGATTCATTGCTCATTCTTGATCTAGACAGTACTTGCAAAGTCTGTTTCCTTTGAAACCATACTTGTCTTTGTGGTGATGGAGTTGAATATACAGGAAACTGAATAGTAATTTCCTCCAACTTCTCATAGAAAGAACTCTAATTTGTTTGAAGTGGTGATTGAGGTGGTGGTGCTGGCTGAGTTACCAAAATTTCTTCAACTTGTGGCTCCTCATGAGTAGGCTGTGGTTCTTCATGCTGAATCTCCATGTTTGAAGGTCCATCCAAACCAGTCTCTAAACTAGTTCCATCTTCATAAGTCCCCATGACATCTTTATCTAATTCAAAATTGATGTCATTTCCAGAGATCCTTGTCTGATATCAGAATAAGGTGGTTGTCCTTCATAATTCCTCCCCTGTTTGGTTGCATTTAGTTGCCTTTTCTTGTGGTTCCTGAATCTTTGCTTCTTGATTGCAGACTTCTGAATAGATCTATATTGCCTCATCCAAGGTGACACTTTGTTCCTTAACTTGAGTAGGCTAGCTTCCAATTCAGCAATTCTCTTGTCTTGAACAAGCTTTTCTTTCTGCACTACCTATACCTGTTGGGACAAACTTGTACATAAAGCAGTTAAATTTGCAACATCCACTACCTCTGGTGCTTGTGCTTGTGGTGAACCACTAGCAGCAATAGAAGCAGCAGGTGTGTGGATCATCTCATCAGTGTTTGGTGGAACACCAACATTGTGAGAAGAAGATTGTGAATCTTCTAGTGAATGAGAGCTCTGGTGAGAAGGAGTTTGCTGAGAAGCACTAGCATTTCTAGGTTCCTCACCTTCTTGATTGGCAGGTTGGGCTAACATATGAGCAAGCAATGGTGTTACTGTTCCTGTAAAGGCATTGCCTTGTCTGGTCAAGAAAGAGAAAGTTCTCTTTGTGAATGAAGGAACATCCCATGTATCAGTTAACTCTGGTAGGTTAGGTATTTGATCACTAACTAAAGTCTGAATGAATCTAGGATACATTAAAAACTTCTTAGTCCCTTCCAAATTCCTAGTCATGCCTTCAAAAATTAATTTTGAAAAATTAGAAACCCTGTTATTTGCTAGACAAACACCAGCTGATGCCAATGCAACAAGTATTTGATCAAAAGATGTACTTTTAGAACTTAAACAGTGAATAATAGCATGAAAAAGCAATTTCCATTGAGGTGAAAATAAAGCTTTAAAGAAAGTAAGACTTTCCCTACCACCTCCATAGCCCATGGCTGCAAGGCCATCATGAATCTCTGTATTGTTAAGCATACTAAGTCCATTTTCATCATTTAATCTCAAACTTGCTCGTAGCAGTACCTCAGTTACATATATATTTCTATGATTCACCCTAGCCTTAATGCAAGGTTGACCAAACCGAGTACCTAGTACAACAGTATCCCAAAATTGTTCAACAATGGGTATAGAGACAACTGGACATACAGTGAGTGCAAAGCGAACATGACTTCGAGATAGGAAACCAAGCATCTCATGGAAACCAAGAGAGTCATCATTCGTAGCAAGATTCGCAACCAAATTATGCTTAGAGATTACTTGTAAAACAGCCTTAGTATTTTTGATGATCGAAAGATTAGAGATAAGGTTATAGAATCAAGAGATAAAAATAAAAGATTAGGTGAATCAATTGTGTAATTGGAGTAAGTATTTAAGTAAATAACAAACCCAAGCGTGAAGAAACCGCCAAATTTACAAAAGAGACCCTTAACGGTACAACGTACATGTAGCGGTACATGGAACATAAGCGGTACTTGGATTTGTGCTAGCGGTACTTGGAGTGACAACGGTACCTCACAATATTGACCAGTTCATGCTTTCCACTAACAATGTAAGCTCTTTTATCTTTTACTATGAACCTGCAATAACATCAAAAACACAAAACATAGACTATACAATAAAAAATTATAAAAATTTGTACAGCTATTACCTCCCCTCAACATATACAACATGTTATTGGTTGAGCATACCAATGTGTGTCACCAAGAATTCGAATCTCTTTGCATCAAATTCCTTGGTCAACAAATCAGCTACATTATTGTCTGTATAAATCTTCAAGACTTGAATAAGCTTTTTGTCATAAGCATCTCTTATAAAGTGATGTCTTATTTCAATATGCTTGGTCTTGGAGGGAAATACTGGATTCTTGACAATGCATATAGTACTTTCATTATCAATGTAAATCTTGGTGTTCATGAAGTTAAACCCATAGTCCAATAATTGATTTTGAATCCAAAGTACTTGTCCAAAGCAATGAGCGGCATCTACATATTCAGCTTCAGTTATAGAAGTATCAACAATGGTTTGCTTCTTACACTGCCATGATATGAGTCTTCTGCCTAGGAATTGACAACCTCCTGTTGTGGATTTCCTATCATGATTTGCTACAACATAATCACTATCTGAGTAAGCTTCCAATTCAAAGGTGGAATCTCTAGGATACCATAATCCTAAATTGGGTTGACTTTTAAGATATTTAAAAATCTTCTTCACAACATGTAGATGTGACACCTTTGGATGAACTTGGAACCTTGAACAGGCACACACAGCAAACATTATATCTGGTCTTGAAGCAGTAAGATACATCAATGAACCAATCATTGACCTATATAGATGAATGTCAACATATTCTCCATGTTCATCTTTTGATAAATATTTCTTGGCTTCAAAAGGTGTGCTTGTACTCCTTGTATCCATACATGAAAATTTCTTCAAGATTTCAGCAACATATTTATCTTGGCTGATAAATATTCAATATTTCCTTTGTTTGACTTACAGTCCCAAAAAGAAAGTTAGTTCTCCCATAGAACTCATTTGAAATCTTCCTTTCATCAAAGCTTCAAACTCTTCACACCATGTCTTCTTGGTAGAACCAAAAATGATGTCATCAACATAAACTTGAACTAAAATGATGTCCTTAGCATTCTTCTTGATGAACAGAGTTTTGTCAATGCTTCCTCTCCTATATCCATGTTCTAGCAGAAAGTTGGATAAGGTTGCATACCATGCTCTTGGAGCTTGATGCAGACCATAAAGTGCTTTGATAACCTTGTAGACTCTATTGGGGAATTTAGGATCTACAAAACCTGGAGGTTGTGAGACATATACCTCCTCTGAAATAGTACCATATAGAAAGGCACTTTTCACATCCATTTGATAGACTATAAATCCCATATATGAGCAAAGGCAAAAAATAACCTAATGGCTTCTATCCTTGCCACTGGTGCAAAAACCTCATCATAGTCTATCCCTTCTTCCTGTCTATAGCCTTGAGCAACAAGTCTTGCCTTGTTCCTCACAAAACCCCCTCTTTCATCCTTCTTGTTCCTGAAGACCCATCTAGTACCAATTAATCTTTTACCTGAGGGAAGATCCACAAGAATCTAAACTTTTTGTAGCTCAAATTGTGTTAATTCTTCTTGCATGACATCTACCCAACTTTCTTCATCAAGAGTCTGAGAGATGTTTTTGGGCTCTACTTGAGATAAGAAACAGGCAAACAAACAATGTTGCGTATCTTTATGATTTGTTCTATGCTGTTGTTTGACATAACTTACTAGTGCATGAGTTTCAATATTGGTTTGTAGTTGTCTTCTGGTTTGTACAGCAGATTTGGGATCACCAATAATATGTGTAGTAGGATGGTTGTTGTTGACTTTATGAGTGGGAATAGAACTGACTGGAATTTCTGTTTCCAAATTGTTGAAATCAGTTACTGCACCCTGCTCATCATAGGAAGCTTTGGAGAGGATTCCTTCAGCTGGACTAGCATATAAGTCTTCATCGTCCAAGGCTTGTAAAATCTCTTCTAGTGAGTCAACAGATTTGGCAGATTTTGACTTAGCAGTACTTGCAGATGAAGTACCGCTAGGTGTAGTATGTACTGCTGAGTGTTGTGACTCAAAAGACTCTTCTCCTGAATGCTTATTAGCAGATGTAGCATTCTTTTCTTGATCTTGAAGCCTCTGAATCTCCTGGGAGGCTTGATCATCACTTGATGGCATGGTTTGCTTCTTGTGAGTTGCAGTCATGGGAGTAACAGTAGGCATGTTGGACACATAGACATGAATATCATCATCTGATGAAGAAACATCTTCTTGAGTACCTGCATTAGTTGCACTTGACTCCTTACCTGCATTGTTAGTTTGACAATCCTTTTGCAAATAATAGTAATCCATGGAGTTAGTTAGATAATCTAAATCAAACATCTAAGCATAACCTATTCCTGGAACATTGGGTTTGTTTTCTAAGAAATTGACATGAGCATTTTCTTCAACTTTCTTAGTTGCCAAATTGTAAACCCTATATGCTTTACTTTGCAATGAATATCCTACAAGATATCATGGATCAGACTTTCCATCAAACTTTCCCAAATAATCAAGAGTATTTAGTATAGACACATGACACCCAAAAGGTCTTAAATGACTTACGTTAGGCTTTACATCAGTCAAGAGTTCATAAGGTGTTTTGTTTTTAGGCTTGGTTACCAGGACTCTATTTAACACATAACATGCAGTATTGATTGCTTCTGCCCAAAAGGTATTTGGCAAAAGTAAATCAGCGAGCATAGTTCTAGCAGCCTCAATCAATGTCCTATTCTTCCTTTCAGCTACTCCATTTTGTTGTAGAGTTCTAGGATTACTAAATTGTCTCTTAATTCCTTTAGACCTACAGAATTCATCAAATTCAGCATTCTTAAATTCTGTCCCATTATCAGTCCTAATGATTAATACCTGTTTAGTGAACTGCTTTTCAACTAAAATGATAAAATCCTTTAGTAATTCACTTGTTTTACTTTTAAGAGCTAAAAAGAAAACCCAACTGAATCTACTATAATCATCAGTTATGACTAGACAAAAGGTCTTATGACTAATGCTTCTAATAGAAACTGGACCAAACAAATCCATATGCAAAAGTTGTAAAGGTTTTGTCATAGTGTTAACAGTCTTGGTCTTACAAGAGGCTCTATGTTGTTTACCTTTTTGACAAGCAGCACATGTGAAATCATTTTGAAAAGATTTGTTAGGTAGACCTCTAACCAAATTCCTTTTCACCAATCTATTAAGATTCTTGAAATTCAAATGACCTAACCTTCTATGCCACAAATTTGACTCATCTAAAGAAGCCTTAGCTAGAAAACATGTAATACCACCTGTTGGAGTAATAGTATGAAGATTAAAGGTGTACATATTTTCTTGCCTGGGTACTTTAAGCAGTATTTAAGATTCCTTAGGCATCTCAAAGTCTTTAGACAACACCAAGCAGTCTTTGTCTGTGAATAACACCTTGTTCTTCTTATCACACATTTTTGATACAGAAAAGAGATTGAACTCTTTCAATTCTTTTACAAAGAACACATCTTCAAATTCTAACTTTCTTGTGTTGATTTTCCCTTTGCCAGTGATTCTACCTTTGCTACCCCCAAAGGCTATTGGACCTCCTCTGAATTCTTCAAATTCAGCAAGAAAATCTTTGTTTCCTGTCATGTGTCTTGAGCATCCACTATCTACTATTCCTTTATCTTTTAATTCATCAATGAGATTCCCCTGCACACAAATAAAACTCATTAGTTTTTAACAGGGACCCAAGCCACATTTGGCTCGGATCTTATGGGACCTACACATTTAAGAGTTTGTACTGAAGCATTCCCAGTAATGCTACTTTTACTCTTATACTTCATGGTTCCATTTATGTAGTCAAAGTCATAGGGTGACTCTATGTGCTCTGACTTCTTTGACTTAAGTACTGCTTTAGCGGTACTTGCTTTAACACATGATTTATCTCTTTTAGGAACCCACATTTGCACTGGTTTGTTCTTGTCCTTGCTTCTAGGTGTTTTAACTTTTTCAAAAACTTTCTTAAAAGTCTTGGAGAACATTGGTTTTAAAGACTTTAAACCAACAGTACTTGAGTTTGGTCTAGCAGTAATTGCAGGTCTGGACTTGCCGGTACTTGGTTTACCAGACTTTATGTTGGGTCGAATTATTAAGTTGATAAGTCAAAACACAACAAAATAAGAAGACAAGGGCTAAAAAGTACAAGTTGCAAAAGAACAAGCCGTTGGAGTCTTTTTATTACTTTAGCTTTCTTTGTAAGCTATGTTTTCTAGTATATAAAGAAAACATAGGACGTAGGTTTTATATAATATTATTCATTCACAATGTAAACCTAAAGTGTGTGTCGCACTAGACGTGGGATTCAATGTATACACGTCTAGTGGATGTTTGTTATTAATATAATGAACATCCCAATTGTTTAATTCATGTCTTTTGTGCCTAAACACCTTGTCATGATCATTGTTCTTTTCCGCTATGTTATCATATGAACGATGATCAACCTAGATATAATGGTTCTTAACCATTGAGTCGAACGATCAATAGGGATCATCACTTTAAAGGTACTAGACCTTGTTACATAAGTACTGCCCTAGGAACAAAACTTTTGGTAGGCTTATTTTTAACCTGTTTAACTACCCTTGTTTGATCAAACTTAGGTTTGTCATCTTTAAGTTTCCGATTCCTATAAACCTGTGCATTTTTCCTATTACTGTTTTTCATGACCCTTTGTGTAGCCTTTTGTTTCACAATTTTATCTTCATGTAATGTATAGTCTTTGATAAAATGATTTAGACTACCACAAACATAACATCCTTTTCTTCTTAAAGAAGACCCAAAAGGTTGTTTTGACTTTACTTTTTCAAAACCTAGCCCACCCCTTTTGACTTTATTATGTTTTATATTGTTTTCCAATATCTTGCTAGGAGTTTTTACCTGCTTGGGAGAAGAACTAGTCTTAGATTCCTCATAAACAAATTTGTTCATTAAAGGTGGATAAACAATATTCTTGGTCACAACATACTTTTCTTGGGACAAAGTACTAGAGCTTAAGACATTATTAATCTTAGGTTCTTCTAACTCTATACTAGTATCATTACAAGGGGCCATGAAAATTCCTGATAGTGGTGGAGGAACTGCCTTCATTCCTTCAGCATATCTATCATTTTCAGGTGTATCATCTACCTTACTAGAACTATCAAAAATCCCTTTTGAAAAGTCCTTGTCAGTTAAGGTTATCCCAGGTTGGTCCTCAATATATCTTAGGCCTGTTTTATCATAATACCCCATTTGTGAATTAATCAATTTTCCCAATCCTTTAGAGGATTGTTGCCAATGACTAATCACTTCCCTTTCATTACAAAGACTGGTTACTAAAGCTTCATTTTCTGTTGATATTTTTAACAGTTGTCTTTCAAAAGCTTTTATTTCCACATCTTTTTCCCTCATTTGAAGAGTAAAATCCTTATTTTCTCTTCATAGTTTTGTTGAGCCTTTTTGTACAAAACTATATTTTCTTCTAATTTAACAACACCCTGTTTAAAAGCTTTTACTTCTATAGTGCATGTGTTAACCTTTTGATACTCTTCCTCTAGTTCTACTTTTAGGCTATTAAATTTAAGAACACAGTCTTTAGAACAAGGATGTACCTCAGTATCTTCATGTGAGAGAGCCATTAAACCAAGCTCTTCTTCTTCTTCTGCCCAATTCACCACTCCGTCTACAGTAACCAATGCTTTGGTTCCTTTAGGACTCCTGCTGTTTCCTTTTGGAAAGTTTCAGTTATTCTTGGACTGGTTTTATAGTTGTTCTTGGAATTCTGATTGCTAGTCTCAGCTTTATCTCTAGAGCATTCTCTTGCAAAGTGTCCATTCCTTCCACAGTTATAGCATTCAACTTTGGACTTGTCATATCCTAATGGCTCATTAGGATCAACAGTCATTTTTCTTCCAGTCTTCTTGAAAAACCTATTAGATCTTACAGACACCATAGGAGCTTGCCATTTAAGATCCATCTCTTCAACATCAGCATCATCCATTTGGAACAAGTCATTGAGTGTTAATCTTGGCCTATTGTCTTGTCCAGCAAAGAATGAGAAGGCATCATTGTCACTAAACAATGGTGAAGACCTTCCATGTGGATTTTGAGAGACTATTGGACTGCTTTCAATACTTTATGGGTAAGTACTGCTTGTAAGTCCTCCAACGATATTTGTGAAGTATGTACCGCTGCTAGATCCACTAGCGGTATTTTGAAAGTAAGTACCGCTGTTCCCATCTGACACAAAAGCCAAGTTAGACTTTGAATTAGTTGCTGTCTTTACTTCAGTGCCTTTCACATCCATCTTATATGCTCTAAGATTGTTGTAGAGATGATCAAAAGGAATTGTTTCCAAATCATCTCTTGTGATGAAGTGCATAGCCATTGCTTTCCACTCTGGTGGAACACTTCTTAAGAATTTTAAATTAGCTTCTTCATTAGGAATCACTTGTCCATAAACTGCTAACTGAATAAGCAACTTGCTAAACCTTCCATATCCACCATGTATCCCCTCTATACTGGTAATTGAGAAGTTATCAAATTCTTGCTTAAGAACAATCTTCTTAATCTTCTTAGATTTGTCATTGCCCCCAAATCTAAGTTTTATAGCATCCCACATAGCTTTAGCATCCTTATAATGATGAAAGCTTGGTAGAATGTCTTTAGAAAGAGCCATAGCCAAAGCAATTCTGGCTTTTCTTTCTCTGATCTCTGCTTGTACCTTCTCAGCAGTCACAGCAAGTAGAACATAGCATGTATTGTCTGGCAACCAGTGTAGCTTCTTTGGTGTATTCCCATTCTTGATAACTTGCCACACAGTGTGATCTGTGTGATTCAAGTAATGTTCCATTTGCATAGCCCATGTCTCATAATTGTCACCTTTGAGAACTGGGAGTTTAACAGCAGACAGAGTATGAGAAGGTGTTGGTGTAGAGGTAGCTACAACATTCACGGCTTGAGCACCTTGTGCTGGTGCAGGATGCATAACTTGTGGTTGTCCCTGTGGTAGAACAAGATCAGGGTTCTGAACATCATCCAAGTGAGCATTATCACCATCTGGTTGAGACATTGAGATTTGGTATGTGTGGAGTGTGTGGGGTTGTGTTCTTCTTTTTCAGAGTTTCTCAACAAGCTCTGATACCACTTGTTGATCCCTTTGGTTGGATCTATATTCTGTTAAGAATTAGTATAGTAGTTTGTAATCAAACTAAAACACTTTGAGCACTCTTACTAACACTAAATAAGTTATGCGGAATCTAACTTATAAAGCACAGAAGAACAAAGTTACTTTTAACTATTAGATTCTCTTATTAATCGACTTGAATGAGGTACATGAAAGACATTGTACCTATGTTCCTTTTATAGAGTAAGGAACCCTAGAAACTTTAGAATATTCTATAAAGATAAATATATCACAGACGATGTATTATAAATATTATAACTATTTAGGTATATCACATAAGATATACTCTAACTATAACTATGACTTATCCTATACAAAGATATATTCGTCCTAATCATCATAGCAACACTTACTTTATAAGTAGCAGTACTTACTATGTACCGCGTTAATACTAACGGTACTTACATAACACTAACAGTACTTGGGATACACTAACGGTACTTGACACTTAACAAATAATTCCCAACAGTTCTTGAATTTCCAAATCCAAACCGGTTGAAGCGGTGATTCCTCACAACCAAAAAGCTGAAATTTGGAAACAATTCCATACGTTTGAATGGCGGATGATTTCTTCGAGTCTTAATGTTTGCATTGCTTTCATTGCTTGGGGCGACTTTCAACTCGACGTTGAGGTCTCATATCGATGAGAGGTATTGTTCGGCACTCAGAACGACTTCGGCATAGGCTCAAGCCTCGATGACTCAAGATGGAGGTTTATTTGTCTATAATGTGGATCTTGTCCGAGAACAATTTGTAGGGTTGATTATTTAAGAGGTGTTACCATTTAACCATTTCGAGAACCCTCGTATCACCAAGGTATTGCAAACGACTCTTTAACCAAAATATAATCCTGTGAATCGTACTACTTTAAAACTGGATGCAATGAAGTTATGAAAATCGGCAAAACAATGAAATATGGCTTTTTAAACTTAGATGTGAATGTAAACTTAACAACGGATGTGCGGTCCACTTCACATCGGTTGCCCAGTTCATACTTGTATGTTACCGCACATTGGGTTGGTCCGAGAACCTGGCTCATGATGAAGCCTACCATTGGATTTGAAGACTTTCCGTGTCCTCATGAAGAAAAGGCTTTAGTTGCTATGTTGTCTCGCGTGTTAAGAAAGTTTAATTTGGAAGAACAAATATTTTTAATTAGGCTGGATAATGCTCGTAACAATACAGAATTCATGGGTAGACTAAAATCCAAATACGATCTACATGTGAACGACATATTTTTTCATAGTCGATGTGTTGCACACTTCATTAACTTGGTTGTGCAACCCAGACTAAATGTTGCTCCAGTAGATGCAATGAAAGAAACTTTTAAACGAATGTTAAAAGATGTTTTTAAATCGGGCAATGCAAGGTATGCTAAATATATTAAATGGTGTAAGAAATGGAAAAGAAAAATTCATCTAGTTAAGAAGTTCCTACAAGATGAAATTTCACATATCATATGTTCCAATGTGCTTCAAAACAAAAAGCGACTTTACAACATTTTTATGGCGATTTGTTCACTGATGGTTTGATCCCGTGTAAATTTTCGTTCGAAAATCGGTCTACTATTCAACTAACCCGCTTACTTGAAGTCTTTAAGAATGCAACCAAAATATTATCGGGAGTCTGTTATCCAACGTCTCATTTGTTGTTGCGACAGGTATATTTGATGTGTTGCGAGCTAAGAGAATTTGAATTAAATGATGATATATATGCATCTATGGTCATACCAATGATATCAAAGCTAAATAAATTCTTTAGAAAGTTATCATCAATAATTACTTGTGTCGCCGCATTGAATCAAAGCTAAATAAATTCTCTAAAAAGCTAAATAAATTCTTTAAAAAGTTATCAAAGCTAAATAAATTCTTTAAAGAGTTGTTCATCGAGTCATTTACGATGGATTTGGAGTGTTATGATGGTTACGAGTTATTTATACATGACGCAAAAGATTGTTTCAACAATTCTTTCAAGGGTTTATTTGATGTTTACTTTGACAAATATAGTAACCATCCTCCTTTAAGGCATGTGATTTCTTCATTGACTTCGAGTTCAAAGAATCAAATAATTATTTAGTTACATAGTTTGAAAGAAACCATAAACAAACGGGCATACCATGTACAAATATCGAGAAACGAGTATAAGATCTATACCTCAGTCGATTGGATCTCCGATATTGAAACCAGTCAGTTTGTAAGATTTGATGCTTTAGGTTTTTGGGAAAAACGGTGAAGAGTTATTTGCACAAGATGCAAAAGATTATTTCAACAACTCTTTCAACAGTTTATTTGATTTTTACTTTGAGAAATGTGGTAACCCTTCTCCTTTTAGGCAGGCGGGTTCTTCGTCGACTCCGAGTTCAAGGAAATATACGAATTTGTTACAAAGTTTGAAAGAAACCGCAAACAAACGTGCGAGACATGAACAAATATCAAGAAACGAATATAGGATCTATACCTCAAACAGTTGGATATCCCATATGGAAATCGATTAGTTTGTAAGCTTTGATGTTTTGGGTTTTTGGAAAGAAAAGGAACAAGTGCTTCTCGTTTTATCCCGAATGGTTCGGGTTGTGCTAAGCATAAAAGCTACTTCGGTAGCTTCTGAATCAACTTTATTAATACAAATAATGTCGTAAAAACGTTATTCATATTTCTCAACGTTTTGATTACTAAAAAATGTGAAAAACTTTCTATATAAAATTAAACGTAAGAAAAGTTTTAGTCATAAATATTTACGTCGACACATAATCACTTAAGATATGTACAAACAATTTATACTTGCAAAGTGATCAACGGAAAAACTAAGTCTTTTACAAACTAACATTTTATAAAATATACAAAAAGTGTATAAAATGTTACAAGGTAGTTTTACAAGTTAAATAAAATGTTTTAAACTAAATACAAATTTTAATTCCTAATTTTACCCCTCCTAACGGTTTAAAACTTATACTAGATAATACCATCACCACTAAAATACTGATGACGTATAGTCCCTAGTCGGGTTGGATAACCTGACCCACGAGTACTATCGATATCCATTGGGTATGGATCATACATGAACAACGCGCGAAGCCCATGAGGCCTGGTAAGCCGTTGTTGCACGTGGTTTATTCCTTAACCATGTCCCCGTCGCACTGCGACAGGATCAAACAGTATATAATCTAACTTAAGATTATATTCGCCAAGGGGAAGAGATATGCACTCTCCTTAATTACGCTATAAGTATCAACTTATTTCTGGTCATTATCTCTTCCTTAGGCCGCAAGATCTGGAGAGCCCGGCCAGGACTCCCTCGGGTATAAAAGGAACTCTAGAGGTTCCACAAAGGTATGATATTCACAATACTCTAACCCTCACATATACTCAAACCGATTACGTCTCACGTGGAGTCTAATCGTGGGACACGCGCCTATGGTAAGTCTAACGTTGTCTGTTTATTAGTGTGCTGGGTCTCCAAACAAGTTCACTTGGTGCAAGAGCCGGAGTCCGCAAGACCCCGAATTAAGCCTAATTCGGGTCAAGCGCGGTCCATCCAACGTTTGTATCAACAAGTTGGCGCCATCTGTGGGACCCTACACTAAACTCTAAAGCATGACCAAAAGCGACACGAATCCGTCACACCCGAAAGGCGGACCCAAGAAACCACAGGGACCACCCCTGAATTCCGAAGCAGGGAGATGAGCGGGAAGAGCGCCACATGTGCCGATTCCCCTGCTGGCTACTCCTGGTCCACAAGCGATAGGAGAAGCATCCTCCTCAATAGAAGTACTTAATGCACCTCTGAATGAGGCACCACCAAACTCGAGGACTGAGTTAACACTGCAAACTACAACAACAACTTCACCAGTCCCGGGTCATGACATGAGCGAATACGTCGCAAGAAACTTTGAAGCCTTGATACCGCTCATGACGATGCAGATGTAGACAAACCCATCAAGAGACCTAAGGGTCAGTCTGGACTTTGATAGGAAACTTCAAGCCTTTAGAGGATCGACCCCCAACAAGGAATCCCAAAAAGAAAGGAGGAAACGAAGAAAAGAAGAAAAGCATGGGGAACAAGACATGTCTACGCACCACCCTGATGCACCAATCATCCAAGACGCGTCATCCTTTGACGACTCTGATGATTCAGGAGAAAGGAATGCTTTCGTCACACCAACCAACAACAAGCAGCGCACTAGCGTAAAGTAGAATAGGACCTTATCCAAGGGGAGCCAACCCATTGGCAGAACCATACACACGTCGTCTGAGCGCCCTCAGACAACTCGGCCCACTAGAGGGAAGCTTGTCCCCAGAATCATGTGAAAGGGAGCGCAGTAGAACCGCAAAAAGATCTCGACAAAAACAGTCTTAGGGTGACAATTCATCAGAAACTGACTCTAGCGATCGCCATCCGTAATGCCGAAGAGTCGTCCCCTCATCCTCCGATACCTCTGATTCCTCCGACTATGACAGGAAGCGGCGCAGAACATCGAGGCAACCAAGAATGCGCAGCGATGAAGAATGGTCTCTCCCATGGCGCCGCGAGAAAGGAAACGCGTTTTCAATACGCATAACCACCTTTAAGGATAATAAAAAGAGATGCATGTCGTCTAACGTCAATACTTACGGTGGCAACCGATCCAGACGATCATCTAAATGTGTTTGAGTCCCAGGTAGGGATAGAATAGTGGCCAGAAGTTGTGTAGTGTCACATGTTTAATTCCACACTAATTGGGAACGCATGAAACTGGTTCGATCGACTCCTACGAAGAAGCATCAATGGTTTCGAAGAGTTAAGGAAGGCGTTCATAAGGAACTATGTCCAACAAAAGAAGTGCGACAAAATCCCGGTCTCACTGGCTAGAATTAAACAAAAACACAACGAGCCCCTTGAAAACTTCATAGAACGCTTCAAATCGGAATGCAACCAAATTAAGGAGTGCCATGAAATTCTGAAGGTCTCGGGTTTCCTAGCAGGCATCACTAACCCAGATCGGATAAGGAAGCTAAACGAAAGAACTCCCGAAGCTTTCAACGGAGTAATGAAAAGGGTTCGAGCATTCATTCAAGGCGAGGCCGTCGCGGCAGACAGAAGACCACAAATTTCAGGATCAACCCAAGAAGAAGTCGTATAACCAGAACATTAGTCGCGCCCTGGATTTTCAGGGCACGCAGAAACCAGGACGCAACAACAACAACAAGTTCACCACGTTGAGGATGACTTCCAGGTAGATATTCTTATCCAAAAGGTCCAGTTTTCCAAAGCCCAGCCCGATGACCGGCCCGGCAGACAAGAGAGACAATAGCAAGCACTGCGAGTATCACGACGACAAAGTTCATGCCACTGACGAATGCATCCGGCTAAAAAAGCACATCGAAAGCCTCGTAAATTCCAGAAAGTTGAACCATCTAATCATAGATTGGAGGAAAGGCACGGAAGCAAAGAAGGGCGACATAAGAAAACAAAAAGAGAAACCCATAACTATCTATGTTGTGCAAGAGGACGAACGGAACTTAGAAAGAAGAACGATTCAAGATTTCCCGAGCAACAAAGAGATATCGTTCCCCGTCTTCACTGATACGGACTACAGGACGGGGTCATTATCAGGCAACATAACACGACATGTGTATTGATGGAGGATCTGCGTCAAACATATTGAATGAGCACTGCTTTACACGATTGCCTACGGGAATAAAAAACGAGCTAAAGGAAACCACATCCGTACTTACAAGGTTCAACGGTGACAAAAGCCGATCATTGGGACATATCCGTACACCAATAACCATGGGAAACACAGATCAATCGACCACTGTGTGGATGGACTTCATGGTCGTACGCTCCCAATCATCATACATCGACATCATTGGACAACCAGGCCTCTTGGCACTACGCGTTGTACCTTCCATAATTTACGGTATGCTTAAATTCCCAGTGCGAGACAGAATAGTTATCATCCGCAATACGGACACAACCGAAGGGAGTAGTAACACCCCTCCTCAAGGTAGAAAAAGAAAAAATTCTACACATAGCAAACATGACACGTGTAACACCCCATTTAATAGGATAGAGTGCTACAGTAAATTATGGCGTATCATCAAAGCATGCAAGGTAAATATCTAAACATTCATGACCATAAATAGAAATACCAGAATCAAACATCGGTAGTCTAGTAACTCACAAACAAGCAATATAAGTACTGTAAATGGAAATGACTAAACAATGTTCAAAAGATGTAAAGTGTTAAACATGGATTCACTAACAATACGGGTAAAAGATCTGGAGGTCGGGGAGGATAGAAGTGGTGTTTAGCCATTTTAGTGAGAGAAACAAGTAAGAATAAAAGTGTGTGTTTTATTCTAGTGAGAGAAAGACAAGAAAGAAATGATAAGCCTCACCCCTCCATGGAAGTATGGAGGGGTTTATATAGCCCGGGACTTGGACTATACATATGACAATATTAGTCCCTACAAGTCCCGGCTATGAAACTAATGTAATTCCGTTAGTCGCACACATTTTAAGGCTAACAATCTTCCCCCAATGTGGTGACATACGGAATTACTTACAATGTTCCTAACAAATGCAAATACAACAAAAATATGACAATATTAAGTTTGCTTCCAATGCTGAGGGTGACACCGTTGTCTTCAAGTCTTTTAGAAAAACTTATACCCCAGTTTCAATCCTCTTTGTCTTTGCTTGTTGAGGAACCATTGTATCATGTATGAACTGGATTAACTTCCCCCCCAATTCATACCACATGTCTTGAAAAGCTTTCTTCATAGACTTCTTTTTGACGAAGCTTCTGAATCAGCATCCCCCCAAACCAATATCCTTGTCTTGAGTAGATCCTGTAGCTTGAGCAATCTTCTATCTTTGACATTTAAAGTGCACATCGGAATTTTGTAGAAGAAGAAATAAACTCCACCAAGTACCTGCTACCTTGACATTTTTGGTCTTCATGATTATGAGTTTGGGGGAACATGTAAGAAATCAGCAACAAATCTTCTCACGCTTGTAGACTACTTCCCCCTAGAAGTTGAACTAAGTACTCCAGAGTGGGAACTAAGTCTCCAAAGTACACATTCTTCCCCCATGATGGTGACGAACTCTCGGAAGCATCATCTGACGTGTACGGTCAAAATCGTGAGATGTTCTTGTTGAAAGTATGATGGTGACGAACAGTCAGAAGCATCATCTGACGTGTACGCTCAGAATCGCGAGATGTTCTTATCAGGAGTAAGAAGGTTAAGAACACTCAGAAGCATCATCTGTCGTGTACGCACAGAATCGTGAGATGTTCTTGTCAAGAGTATGGTGGTTAAGAACACTCGGGAGCATCATCTGACAAGTACAATCAGAATCGCGAGATGTTCGTATCTGAAGTAGAAATCTTTGTTGACATTTTGTAGCTCAAGTTGCTCGTGTGAATTGTTTGCTGATCACATCTCTACTCTTGTACTCTCTGGCTAAACTTACCGACCTCGTATTCTTTCGGCTATCTGTAGTGACCACTGGTGAAGTAAACCTGATATTCCAAACTTGAAACTGAAGTACAATCTCCCAAATTTGTTACTTACGCTTAGCACTGTTGTTGATTGACGAACGGTGCAGAGAAACGTCTCTTAGTACCTTATACATAAAAGAAGAGAGAAGTATAAGATGTAAAACACCTCTTGAAGTATCCACAACTACAGGTGAGTGTGATACTGAGCACTACAACGTAACTCCTTAAGTGATAGTTGTCCATGTCTTCGACCATCCACCCCTTGACAGTGGAAACTAGATAAATCAAGTCTCAATCATAAATGCTGAAGCGAATCATCAATCGATAGAGGGGGTGAAAAGGCTCGATGATGAATTGAGTAGACGCCTTTGTGATATTCCACTTCACCTTCAAATAATGAATACCAAATCCACTTCGTAATCACTTGACATTACTTTGCCCGAATACTAGCCGTTTTGACAATTTCAGTGAATCTTAAAGGATCGTTTTGGTGTTTGTTTGTTTTTGTCTTCGTGTTTGTTGTGTGTGTTGAGTATGACTGAGTGTCGTTAACTAGGGAACCAACAATGACTAGAAAAAGAGAAGTCGTCAACGTCGTCTAGCTAACTTAATTTTTGGATCCCAAAATCAATCATATACCCAACTGATGCGCGGATCGAGAGTTAACCAAACAATTCCTAATCCAATTCCAATGCAATTAAACATTCGGCCCACTTATCATAAGTAGGACCCCGTCCAATCTCAAGTTTGGACATAAGACAGATGAGCCCATGGGAAACTTAATGCTCGGTCCAACAGAAACAATATCCAACCCATAACATTTTCTCAATAACCATAGTATAAGTACGTGGATCCCTAATATTTCTCCATTCCCTAAACCTAATCTCAACCACATCGCCTCCATCTCTATCTCTGGATATCTCCGTCCCCTTTACATATCAATCTAATCTTAGTTTTCATCTCACTTCTTCAAATATCCAGATCAGTCACACCTCAAACTAAACTCTAATAATCAAACGAATCATAGTTCTCATCTCAAACCAAGTTCATCTCAAATCAGTCACAATCCATCTAAAGACAATATCCCCATCTCTCATTAATCCAAATCATAACAATCAACCCCAAGTCAACTGAACGAAGACAACAAAGAAGAAGGTGTTGCAAGGCCTCCAACTTGGGGGTCTCGGGTAGGTTGTTTTGGTGTCGGTTGCATTTCAATTGGTCGTGAGATAAACAGTTTATCATTCTACTCGAATCAAAGTAAATAGAATATAACAAAAGTGGTTATAGTTCTAACTTTGAATTCGAACATCAACAAATATTTAATAGTTATAGATTGATGATGATTTATTGTTTCGAGCACATGATCTTTATAGATAGAGTCATGCATGTGAGAAACGAAACGAATCTGAGATTTTGTAATTTTTCAGTTTGTTTTGAGTCTAGATTGGGGATTAGGTGTCGATGGGTTAGATAGAGATTTGGTGTTGATGGGAGTTAAAAGGATGGTGTAAAAAAAATATTGGTTTTGTTGATGAACTCGACTCACTGAGTTGACCTGGTCAGCTCGGTAATTACCGAGTTGACTCGGTGATGAGATGAACTCCTGGTTTGGTCAAAACATATTCAGAAATAAAACTTATGTCAACGAGTCTCATTGTCTGTCTAACCAAAAGAACCAGTCATCGCAAGTAAGTTTAAAAGATTGAGTCCATCGCAGTCTTTGTAAATGCAGCCATCGTAGTCAATCAAAAGAACCCATCGCAGTCAACTATGTCCCATCGCAACATGAGCCCATTGCAGCGACTCATCGTAGCGACTCATCGTAGCGACTCATCGTAATCATCAATCTCAATCAATGCGATCTAATCCAGAAGTTGCCATCGTAGCCAGTCTCACCCCATCGTAACTTACCATCGGAATGCACCATCTGAATGGGGTTTTGACCAATTTTGGTAACCCCAAAAATGATGGAACTGGACCATGTGATTTTTTTTTTGTTCATCGTCAAAGACAGTCACCAAAACCCAGAATTATATATAAAAATTTAAACTTTTTAAAGGGAATGATGGGACAAAGGACAGATTTGGACAGGAAAAAAAATATTAATATCAGGGGACAGATATGAAAAGATAAAAAATTGAGTTGACAAAAATTTCGTGACTTTTATACATTCTATGGATAACAAATATGTAAAGAACATATAGGACAAAAGACACATAATCTGTGACAGATTTAAAGAAAGATAAAGGAGTCAAACCATGAACGAATCAAGCACAAACACGAACATAGCCACGAATCAAAAACACGAAACACCCCCGGTTAGCTCTGATACCAATTGTTAAACATGGATTCACTAACAATACGGGTAAAAGATCCGGAGGTCGGGGAGGATAGAAGTGGTGTTTAGCCATTTTAGTGAGAGAAACAAGTAAGAATAAAAGTGTGTGTTTTATTCTAGTGAGAGAAAGACAAGAAAGAAATGATAAGCCTCACCCCTCCATGGAAGTATGGAGGGGTTTATATAGCCCGGGACTTGGACTATACATATGACAATATTAGTCCCTACAAGTCCCAGCTATGAAACTAATGTAATTCCGTTAGTCGCACACATTTTAAGGCTAATAATAACTAGATTTTTACTCGTTGAAAGTTCGTTTTCTCGGTATCTCTTCGAATTGATCTCCGGTTAATTGTGTGAGATTAGTTGTTCTTGGTGAAACAAATATTTTTGGTTTTGGTAAAATAAATGAGCAAGATTAAATAATGATTGACGAGAAATTAACACTAAAACAAGTTAAAATGTAAACAGTGCGATATTTAAAACTTTAAAAGTAAACGACGAAAAATGAAAGTACGTAAAATTAAAACTTAACATAAAGTAAATGATGCAAATAAAAACTTAAATTAAAAGAAAAGTGAATAAAAATTCAAATAAAGAAAAAGACGGGAAGAATAAAACTTGAAATTAAAAGAAGAAAACTTAAAAATAAAAATAGAAAGAACCTTGATTCGGAAGTTTAAAACTTCCGAATGAATGCAATTGAGTCGGAACATCAAAACTTCCGAATGAATGACCTTGACTCGGAACATCAAAACTTCCGAATGAAGGCCCTTGACTCGGAACATCAAAACTTCCGAATGAATGACCTTGACTCGGAACATCAAAACTTCCGAATGAATGACCTTGACTCGGAACATCAAAACTTCCGAATGAAGGACCTTGACTCGGAACATCAAAACTTCCGAATGAAGGTTCCTTGATTCGGAACTTCAAACTTCCGAATGAAGGCTTGATCCGGAACTCTTAAAGTTCCGAATGAACAAGTTTCTTTGGATCTGGGAAAAACAGAAACAGATGCAACGAACCCGAAGAACATGGGATATACAGTAACAACAATTTATCCTTAAATTAATCAAAATCAAATGAAAGATTAATCCAAATCAACCAATAAGCATCAACTAACAATAATCAATCAAAACAAATCATCAAAACCAACAAACTTAACCAAATTAATCAAAACCCACTTGATCAAAATCATAAAAATTCAAGAACATGAACAATGAAGATAAAGAACAAATCGAACTAGAAAGAAAGAAGATGATGAATTAAAAGCTTAATTAAAAAGTAAGGATTCAATAACAAAAGCTTAAAACACAAATTAATCTAGAGAGAGAAAGCATAAGTTTAGAGAGAGAAACTACCTACTCCTAATCTATCCTAAAACTAACCCACCCTCTCACATGTTGTGAGGGTGGTATTTATAGGAGAGGGGAAGGGTTGGTGGCTTCCTCTTTCTTTCTATCTTGGTCCTCAGTCTTTCAGTCTTTCAGTCTTCTCAAATTCTTCGACTTCTAAGACTTTGTCTCGGGATTTCTTTGAACTCGTCTTGTAATTTCTTCATAATTTAAACCTGAGTTCTTCGGCTTTTTAGTAAACTTCCGTCTTTTGACTTTTTCTTCGATAAATCTTCAGAATTGGTCTTGGACTCCCGTTCTTTTTCCACTCTTGATCTTTCGACTTCGTCTTTTGTCTTTTACTTCAATAAAAGCCCGTGAAAGCCGTGTTTTCTCCACTTTTCACCTTCTCGACCCTGAAACACAATAAAAACACAAACCACGCATAATTCCGCCATTTACGACATAAAATATACGTTTAGGTCCCGTTTTAATGTAATTAAGTGGTAGAAATGATGGGTGTTTTCACACTTATCAAATCCCCTACACTTAACCATTGCAATGCCCTCATGCAATGCTTAGTGATAAAGCAAGGTTTACACTTTCCATCATAATCAACCTACCTTGGCCTTTATTAAACAACTAAGGAAAATAAAAAAGATAGAAAATAACAAGATGCAACAAGGAAGAAACATGTAAAGGAATCTAAGACTTACATTAGGGCTTGTGTGTCATGAATGTTTATCACCCTCAAGTTTCACGTTCCTCATGCCAAGCTTAAAAACAAGATCATTGTTAGTACAAGTTAGCATAACAAACATTTACTCATGCGGTTCAATTAATCACTTAAACTCCCTTATTCCTATGGGTATCTCTTATATTTTTATTGATGTCTTGAATGATCACGAGGATGCATTGTTGACTTATTTCGATAATTTATTTAAGCTGAAAGCAAAGTAGGACGATTTGATCAATAGTTAGCTAAAGGACAAAATCTCTTAAAACTGCTTCTCGGGATATCAAAAAGTTCATATCTTGGCATAACTTGGTTCACGATTTGAGACTTTTCTCGGGCCGATATTTGGCATGTACTTCATACTTCATATCTTGAGAGACGCGCTTGAGATAATGGTCTTCTCATCGTAATAGAGTTTCTTCACTTGGAGGCTTTTGAGGGGTACTCCAACTTTGTTGACCACGACTTCATGATTATTTCTTCAATCTCTATTTGGGATTTCGAGATACAACGATCCGCCTCCTTTTCGGACTTGGATCTATTTATCCTCATACCTTGTTAGGGTCTTTTCGGATAGACTTCTCCATGATCTTTATGGGAGTTGATTGCTTTTCGTCGTGAGTCTTGATCCTTCATTTTGACTTTGGGAATAATGCTTTTCACATCACCTTGGATCTTCAGCAATAAAATGGAATCCTCATGCCTTGTTAGGGCCTTTTCGGACTCGCCAATCTTCGCGCCCCGCTTCATAAATTATGCCTTGGCTATGAACTCTCATCATTACCGAGCAACTTTTAAACGATCTTGGGCTAGAAGCTAAGTAACTTTTCAAATCGTACGACCTTACTTATTGCAGATAATTTATTAGCAAGTGATGGGAGAAAAAGATCATAATTAACTCACATAAGTTAATGAGAGAATACCAAACTTGTAACCAACTCTATCATTTCTCGTTCTCCACTATTTAAAATCTCAAGGAATGAGACTTGTGGATGCTTAGCCTAATAAACCAATTAAGGTCTACATGGTTAAGGATACTAGCTAGAGTGAACTTGGATAAGTAAACTCGGGTTGAGTCAAAAAATTCACAACGGGCCTAATATATCTAAGATAACTAAACTTGTTAAAACCATTTTATTAAAATAGGAGAAAAATAGCAAAAATAAAGGGAACTACAACTAGGCCAAAATAGATTAAAAATTTTGAAAAATGTCGAAAAATTGATTTTCTGGTTAAAATGAGGGCAAATACAAGGAAAAGGCCACTTAACTTCGATAGAAGTCCCCCCTACACTTAATATAAACATTGTCCTCAATGTTTAAGCATGTGGGAGTAAACTCCCCTACACTTAGGACATTGTGCATTTTGTTTAAATCTCGTTAAGGGAAGGACAACTAAAGAGATTCCTATTTTAATATTTGAGAAATATAAAATAGTGAATCGAAAAGAGTTTAGGATAGAACCGGGAAGAAGGGAACACGGAATCATGGTTCGTCAAAAGTCATCAAGAGTGTGTCTTTGAAGCTCTAATCCCTGCATATGATAAGAAAGAGAACAAGAAACACCAACGGGGCTCCCCCTACACTTATGGTGAAATAAGATAGATAATTGGGTTGCCTCCCAAAAAGCGCTTGTTTTTGTTGACCGAGTCACGAGCCTGACTCGTCCCCGAATTGATTGGTCCATGGGGAAGCCTCGAATGTGATACCGGGATCAAAGACCTTGTCCTCGTTCCCGGTTGACATCAACAAAGGAGAGGCAGGGGGATAAGTCTTGAAAGGGAGAAAGGTCCTTTCAACATACGTATTGTATGTGAATTCAAGATCCACGGGAGGTGGGTTGGGTATAGTAAGCACATTGTCCTCCCCCAAAGACAATGAATGCTGAGCAAACGGCAAAGCCGTATTGTTATCAATCATGGCATAATCAATGGCACCTCCCGGATCAAAACACTCATCCTCATTTCCCGATATGAAACGAGTAGAGTAAAAGTGATACATCACCCGCTTGGGTGTGCACGTGGGGGATGAGGTGGCAATATAATATGAGAAGTATGAGAACAATTACCTTCCACCTGTGTCCCTTTTTGAGTAGATTCACATCTTTCCACCTCTGGGATAGAAGGTGTAGTGTCATCGTGTAGTAAATCCTCTAGAAAAAGTATATCTCCATCCACATCAGCATACCCGGATGTGTATTCCACGGGTGTATCAATAGCAAGAAACTCATCGATCTCAGGAATTGGAAAACTATCATTACTAATGAGTGAAGTATTTTGCTTTAGAAATTCCTCCTCGTCGAAAATGACCTCAATGTCGTCATCACTCTCTTCATTATTTATAGGGCCAATAATATGCTCAGGGATATGGGTACTCGTCTGATCTTACTGCTGTAAAAATGACTCCATACAAGTTCGCAGCATGTGTAAAAGCTCTTTTGATTGTGCTTGAAAAGCTGTAGCAAGATCGACAAGTGGTTCTTGGTAACTCATCCCGTGACGAGGCTGATGATCGAGTGAGTGCGGTGGGGGCTCATAGTGTTGAAACCTGAATTATAGCAAGGTTGTGGCTCATAGTTGTTCATCGGTTGGGAATAATTAGAAACCGGGTTTGGTTTATAATAATCCATAGGTGAAGAAAACTGAGGATCCGGATTTTGCTCATAATAATTCATTGGTTGACAATAATAGGTATCGTGAGGACCCCCACAGTTGTTGCAAACCAGGTGTGGAGAAAAATCAGGTGCTTCTTGTGGATAGCTATTGTCATTGTCATAATTGTACCCCGGTTCTTGCCCGTGACCATACGGGTATCGAACCGGGCACGAAACATGCCAATGAGAATCGCTTCCACAATAGATGCACGGGGGAACAGGAGGTAGGTTCAAAAAGTACGAATTAGTCGAGTTGCACAAAGGACAAAATCCGGATTGTGTGTAGTCGATATCGTTTCCGCACCGCTCACATGTACACCATTGACAAGAGTTGTTCCCAGATAATTGTTTCCCACACCGGACGCAATGGACATAAAAATCCATGAAGAAAGATAGATAAGCAAGAAGAATATTTGTGGTGCAAAACTTTGAAAAAGAAATGCTTTTTATGATTTTTCAAATGTTTTTGGATTTTTGAAAATTTTTGACAAGAAAAATAACGTTCACAAATGAACGGATCCCAAAAGCCAACGCTTCACTCACAAAAAACCTTCAATCTTCACGAAAAGAGCCGGCAGCGGCGCCATTTTAATAACTAGATTTTTACTCGTTGAAAGTTCGTTTTCTCGGTATCTCTTCGAATTGATCTCCGGTTAATTGTGTGAGATTAGTTGTTCTTGGTGAAACAAATATTTTTGGTTTTGGTAAAATAAATGAGCAAGATTAAATAATGATTGACGAGAAATTAACACTAAAACAAGTTAAAATGTAAACAGTGCGATATTTAAAACTTTAAAAGTAAACGACGAAAAATGAAAGTACGTAAAATTAAAACTTAACATAAAGTAAATAATGCAAATAAAAACTTAAAAGAAAAGTGAATAAAAATTCAAATAAAGAAAAAGACGGGAAGAATAAAACTTGAAATTAAAAGAAGAAAACTTAAAAATAAAAATAGAAAGAACCTTGATTCGGAAGTTTAAAACTTCCGAATGAATGCAATTGAGTCGGAACATCAAAACTTCCGAATGAATGACCTTGACTCGGAACATCAAAACTTCCGAATGAAGGCCCTTGACTCGGAACATCAAAACTTCCGAATGAATGACCTTGACTCGGAACATCAAAACTTCCGAATGAATGACCTTGACTCGGAACATCAAAACTTCCGAATGAAGGACCTTGACTCGGAACATCAAAACTTCCGAATGAAGGTTCCTTGATTCGGAACTTCAAACTTCCGAATGAAGGCTTGATCCGGAACTCTTAAAGTTCCGAATGAACAAGTTTCTTTGGATCTGGGAAAAACAGAAACAGATGCAACGAACCCGAAGAACATGGGATATACAGTAACAACAATTTATCCTTAAATTAATCAAAATCAAATGAAAGATTAATCCAAATCAACCAATAAGCATCAACTAACAATAATCAATCAAAACAAATCATCAAAACCAACAAACTTAACCAAATTAATCAAAACCCACTTGATCAAAATCATAAAAATTCAAGAACATGAACAATGAAGATAAAGAACAAATCGAACTAGAAAGAAAGAAGATGATGAATTAAAAGCTTAATTAAAAAGTAAGGATTCAATAACAAAAGCTTAAAACACAAATTAATCTAGAGAGAGAAAGCATAAGTTTAGAGAGAGAAACTACCTACTCCTAATCTATCCTAAAACTAACCCACCCTCTCACATGTTGTGAGGGTGGTATTTATAGGAGAGGGGAAGGGTTGGTGGCTTCCTCTTTCTTTCTATCTTGGTCCTCAGTCTTTCAGTCTTTCAGTCTTCTCAAATTCTTCGACTTCTAAGACTTTGTCTCGGGATTTCTTTGAACTCGTCTTGTAATTTCTTCATAATTTAAACCTGAGTTCTTCGGCTTTTTAGTAAACTTCCGTCTTTTGACTTTTTCTTCGATAAATCTTCAGAATTGGTCTTGGACTCCCGTTCTTTTTCCACTCTTGATCTTTCGACTTCGTCTTTTGTCTTTTACTTCAATAAAAGCCCGTGAAAGCCGTGTTTTCTCCACTTTTCACCTTCTCGACCCTGAAACACAATAAAAACACAAACCACGCATAATTCCGCCATTTACGACATAAAATATACGTTTAGGTCCCGTTTTAATGTAATTAAGTGGTAGAAAAGATGGGTGTTTTCACACCTATCAGCTAACATAAAGTATGATAAAGTAGGAATAAATGCATAAGTTAAAAGAGGCCGGATAGCTTCCAATCCGAATGCACATACTCTGGAGTTCCTACTTGCGTCCTTGGGTACCTGCCATTTAGGAACATGGAAAAGTAGACGGCTGAGCATAACGCTCAGTGCACGGATATACAATAAAGCATGGAAAAACATAGAGTATGGAAGCATATAAATAATATAAAGCATGAATGGCAGCGGAAATGAATAAGTCCTGGAAAACCTAGTTGTCTGTCATATTAACTGGTTTTAGTTCTAAAAACATAGCTTATGTTACTTATGGAAATCTGTATTAGTTAATGTACCATAATAGCCAATAGAGGTCATGAGGTCATCAATGTGCATGAATACTTGGAGGGGAGACCTCATCATGCAATTAGAGGGGTTGCCTCTAATTAACTGGAAAATAGGTAGGAGAGATCAGCTCCTTGTGAAGGATGCAAGGCAAACACCACATTCACCATGAAAATCCTGACTGAAACATGTAACTAGGATGCACCCATACGGCCCACATGATAATATAATAATATAATGCCCAAATAACTGAAAAGGGACGCCACGAGCTATCACTCCGCCGTGGTGAAGTCATAACACTAGTGCCTCTAGTGTTATGGTTATGGTACCTCCATAACTAGGTGAAACTGGTCATGCATGTATATGACTAAGGTAACTAATGAAACATAAGCATTTAATCTGTAACTACTGGGGAAAACAGTTGGCTGTATACGGGAAATCCTAATGAAAAAAGAGATTGTCCTTACTGAAGGACGAGAAATCCGTACCTTATGTCCAGTAGAAGCAAACGGGAACGATGAAGACTAATCCACCTTGACGGATAACACTACATAAGAAATATAGACGTGTATGAGTTGTCTGAATTACATGTGTTTTACTAGTTCTGTGTGTTATTAGCGTATTCTGTCATGTTTTACTGTTTACCGTGTTAACTGTCGTTATTCTGATATTCTGTTGTGTGCTATTCATGTATTAGCGTACTATAATACTTGTATTTTAATACTAAGAAACTTTCTAAAAATAGCAGGTTTCCATAAATAGTAAGTTTCCAAAATTAGTAAGTTTCCAAAATTAGAATTGAGCTGAATTATAATTAATACGTGAAGTTAAATTAGTACAATACAAGTCATGGTTATAGTTGGTTAATTAAATAACTGGTTAATTTAATTAAACTATATGTTGTATAATTTTAATTAAAATGCATGTTTAATTAAAATAACTAAGTATAAATACCTTAGGTTATACATGAATTAATTTAAATAAATTAATTAACCTAAAGTTTAATGTGACATGAGTTATAAAAATAGTTTTTATAAAAACCCGAATCCCGAGCCCGTGTTTTAATATAAGCCGAATCAAATAAGCTATAAACAAGTCCCACTGAGTCCTTAGAAAGAATCTCGGTTGACAGTGCTTAAACAACTAACATGTAAATATACCCCGACTCGAAGTCGAGGTCCCTTTGTCTCGGGTCCGATCAAACAAAACCAACCGAGCACCCCTTGGGGTCTAAGTGGTGTCTCGGCTCCCCCCTAAACCGAAAACAAACACACCCCAACCCATGGTCGGAGTTCCCTTGTTTTGCCGAGCCAAAACCCAACCAAGCTGAGACCTTGTATGGTCTCGGTGGTGGTGATAAAAACAAACCGAACACCCCCTTGGGGGTTTCGGTGCCTCGGCCGAACCACAAACACAAACCAAACGTACCCTTGACCCAAAATTAGTTAATCCTAGTTATTCAATACATGTTCTTGAGATTAATTAATTTTAAACATGAAATCATAAGAAAAATAAAATGAAAAGACAAGGTTTTTGAATATACCACTATGCGTAGAATCACGAGATGATCGCAAATAATTAATCAACACCAAAAATCGTTTGGGTTTGCCTTGTTTTGTGTGTAGGCCGGCGGCAAGGGTGAACCAAGAGAGAGAGAAGACAAAATTTTGTAAAACCTAAATTATGAGAAAAATATGATCTCCTGATGTTTTATTAAATTTGGTTATGGGCCAAAAGGCCCACCTGGGTCATTTCTCTCTTGTTGTCACGGCTATAGGGCCCACAATGGGTAACCAGTAGCTTTTCTCGAGTCTAATTATTTATCGAGTGTGTTCGTTATTTAATATTTGAGATTTTGGTGTTCGTGATCGTGTCACATTTATAATATTCATGATTGTTCGTTATTCATTGTCGTGACACGTGTATTAATATTATAAATAGAAAGTTTTAAATTTTACCATGTTTTCGTAAGTTACTATTCACGTGTACTGTCATAGGTTTTTAATGCGGGTTTTACAACTCTTCCCCTCTTAAAGAACAATTCGTCCTCGAATTGGAGAAAGTAAACTGACAGAAAAACATACTTGAATTAGAACTGGAAATGAGGGTAAGAAGTCCGTATAGACTCCTCCGTCTCCCAAGTGGCTTCCCGCTCGAGATGATCCCTCCAGAGGATTTTGACGAAAGGGATCGTCTTCCTCCGCATGACACGATCTTGTCGCTCAAGAACTCTCTCGGGTTCTTCGACATATGAAAGATCCTGTCGAATCTGATCAAGTGGATATTGGACAACATGAACTGGATGATAGTTGTATCCTCTGAGTAAGGACACATGGAACACGTTGTAAACGTGTGATAGCTGAGGCGGTAACGCTAAACGATATGACACTTCACCAACACGTTCTATGATGTAGAACGGTCTGATGAAGCGAGGACTAAGCTTCCCTTTGATTCCAAAACGTCTAACTCCTCGTGCAGGTGATACCTTGATGAAATCGTGATCACCTACGTTGAAAGATACATCTCTACGACGTTTATCTGCATAGCTCTTCTGACGAGCACGAGCTTCCTGAAGTTTTGCCTTGGCGACAGCGACCTTCTCATTGGTCACTTCAATCATCTCTGGTCCTTAAAGCAGTCATTCGCCCACTTGATCCCAGCAGATTGGGGCGTGACACTTTCTGCCATACAACATCTCAAAGGGAGCACACTTGATGCTAGCGTGCCAACTGTTGTTGTATGCGAATTCCACTAGGAATATATAATCATCCCAGCTTCCTGACCATTCTAGAGCACACGATCGCAACATGTCCTCCAATGTCTGAATGGTACGCTCTGACTGTCCGTCGGTCTGAGGATGAAAGGCAGTGTTAAGCTTAAGTCTGGTGCCCCAAGCTTTCTGCAGAAACTGCCAGAAACGTGATGTGAAACAGGGATCTCTGTCAGAGATGATTTCTGATGGAGTACCATGCAGTCTCATGATCTCCCTCTGTAATGTGTCTACTAATTTGCTGACCGAATGTTCCTTACGAATCGGCAGAAAATGAGCAGATTTAGTCAACCTATCCACAATGACCCATATTGCGTCATTCTTTTTCTGAGTAACCGGAAGACCAGTAACCAAATCCTTGGAGATTTTGTCCCACTTCCATGCTGGAATATCTAATGGTTGTAGCAAACCACTAGCTCGCTGATGTTCGATCTTCACCTGTTGGCAGATCATACACTTAGCAACGAAGGTGGCAACATCCTGCTTCATACCACTCCACCAAAAGTGTTACTTGATGTCGTGGTACATCTTGGTAGAACCAGGATGTATGGTAAATGGAGAATTGTGAGCTTCAGTCAACACAGCATCTCTGAGAGTAGAGTCATCAGGAACTACTAGTCTAGTGCCCTGCCATAAGATACCGTCGTCGTCAACACGAAACTCCGTATGCTGATCAAGGTTCTGAATGATAGCCCAAATATCACTATCGTCCTTCTGAGCTTCCTTGATCCTAGAATGTAAGTCTGGTTCCATTCTAATATTAGCCCAGTAACCGTGCTGCCCTCGTACACAGAACTCAATATCAATCATCTCTAGGTCACGAATGATCTCCTTTGCAATCCAAATGCCAGCAATCATACCCGACCTTCTGCTTAGAGCATCTGCCACCACATTCGCCTTAATAGGATGGTACTGAATGTTGGTGTCGTAGTCCTTCAATAGCTCTAACCATCTCCTCTGTCTCATGTTCAGTTCTTTCTGAGTGAAGATGTACTTGAGACTCTTGTGGTCGGTGAATATGTCACATGATTCACCATACAAATAATGTCTCCAGATCTTCAACGCGAAAAAAAACTGCTTCAAGCTCTAAATCGTGAGTAGGATCGTTTTCTTCATAAGGTTTCAACTGTCGTGATGCGTATGCAATAACCTTTCATGTTGCATGAGAACGCAGCCTAATCCCTTTCCTGAAGCGTCACTATATATCTGAAATCCACCTGAGCCAGATGGGAGAGTAAGAATAGGTGCAGTCACTAACTTCTGCTTAAGATCTTCAAAGCTCTTCTCTCGCTCTTCCGCCCAAACAAATTTCTCTTCTTTCTTCATCAGCTTAGTCAAAGGTAAGGCTAACCGTGAAAAGTTCTCTACAAACCTGCGGTAGTATCCAGCTAAACCCATAAAACTTCTAACTTTTGATGCAGATGTAGGTCTCGACCATTTAGTAATAGCTTCAACCTTGGTAGGATCCATGGTGATCCCCTCTGCAGATACAATATGGCCCAGAAATGCCACCTTGGTTAACCGGAACTCACACTTAGAGAACTTGACGTACAACTGCTTCTGACGAAGAATCTGTAAGACTGTACGAAGGTGTTCCTCATGTTCCTCTTTGGATTTGGAGAATATCAGGATGTCATCAATGAACACAATAACGAACTTGTCCAGAAACTCATGGAAGACACGGTTCATCAAATCCATGAAGACATCTGGAGCATTAGTGAGTCCGAATGGCATGACTACGAACTCGTAGTGCCCATAACATGTACGGAAGGCAGTCTTGGATATATCCTGCTCTTTAACCCGTAACTGATGGTAGCCAGACCTCAGATCAATCTTGGAGAAATGCATGGCGCCCTGAAGTTGATCGAATAGGTCATCAATTCGCGGAAAAGGATAATGATTCCTGATCGTGATCTTGTTCAGCTCACGATAGTCTATACATAAACGCATGCTGCCGTCTTTCTTCTTCACGAACAGTACCAGTACACCCCATGGCGATGCACTGGGACGGATGAAACCTCGTTCCAGAAGTTCCTGCAGCTGATCTTTTAGTTCCTTAAGCTCTATAGGAGCCATACGGTAATGAGATTTGGAAATCAGCTATGCACCTGTTATGAGCTAGATTCCAAACTCGACTTCACGAACAGGTGGTATGCCCGGAAGTTCATCTATAAATACGTCAGGAAACTCTGACATAATAGGCTGATCTTGGATCGATGGAGACTCGACAAAAATGTCATGAATATTGGCTATGAAGCCATGACAGTCATGTGATAGCCATGTGCGTGCCTCCATGGATGAAATAATCTGTACTGACCTCCCTGGCGGAAAACCATGGTGTATGTACTCTGGAGATTTAACATCACCGAAGATAACCTGATAAGTGTGGCAGTCACTCGTGGCCTGGTGTTTGGATAACCAGTCTATGCCCAAAATCAAGTCAAAATCGCACATGTCCAAAGGAAGTGCGTCAACTGTACGGATCTTGTCATCAAATTCTAGGGGAAGATCTCTGTACACTTGAGTGATTCGTACAGAGTCTCTAAGTGGCGTGGAAATGCATAAGGCATTATCTAATGGCATCGGGGAAATCCTAACACGTACAGCAAAAGTAGTGGACACGACTGAATGTGTCGCTCTAGTATCAAATAGAAAACAACCTGCCAAACCATTCATAAAGAGATTTTCGGTGATGGTACCTGAAGTCTTATTCGCCTGATCTCGAGTAGTAGTGAACACGCGACCAGAAGTAGGAGGTGGCTTGGTGTCAGTGTGTCCAGAGGTGCCTTCTATCTCACCCTGGTGAAAGTCCTTCTGCTGATGGCCTTGTTGGCCACACTTGAAACAACCACCAGTACCTCAGCGACAAATACCATAGTGTTTGCGCGAACAAGTAGGACGACAGGATGCGTGAATCCTCCAACAGGCGTCCTAGTTAGCTGAGAGCGTGTTTAAAGATTACATGCATTAGACATGATCGTGGAACATAAACATGGTTACATAGAAGGTGAAGAATTTACCAGATGAGGTAGAATGGTTAGGCTATGAACCCCTACGGTCCTGATCCCTGTCGTTACCATTGTTCCTGAATTAACAATTTTTGGAGTGTCAGAAGACCATAACATAAAATTGTTGAACATGAAAGAAGGTTAATGTAGGGACCTGCTGTTGTTCGAGTTGTTAGCGTTGTTACGGTAACTATCGTTACCACCACGCCTCTCAGAACAAGAACAGTCGTTAGTCTGACCGTTTCCCTTGGATGCTTGCTGTTGAACGACCGCAGGCTTACGGTCGTCAGTCTTCTGCCTGGAATATATATTGTTGAACAGAGGGTTATATGAAATGAATAATATTGATGGAAATGAATTGTTTACAATTGGTGATTGAAGATACCTCTTCATTGCTCTGTCGTCACCGAACTCCTCTCGTTCCTGAAGCATCTCGAGCTTACGGGCTGCATCAGCCACCTGTGCCACTATAATAAAAGTAGCACATACCAAGTTGTTGGCAACCGAAGTGCGAAGTGCCCAGCGAAATTTCTCAGCCTGCTCCGCAGCAGTTCCTGCGGCTGGACCCAGAAAACCTGCTAACCAGAGAAACCTTTGCATGAATTCATTGTTGTTTTCACCAGCAATCTACCGAATGTTGTGGTAGTCCCTCTTGAGCTTCTCTTGCTCAGCATGTGGAAAGTACTGATTAAGGAGGAGCTCCTTAAATCGATCCCATGTCAGCTGTGCAACCTAATTGTCACCACCGTTAGACTGCTTGACCGATTTCCACCACTGCAGTACATCACCTTCAAACTTATAGAAAGCCAGTCTTGCCTTGAAAACACCATCACAACCCATTGCATCGAAAATCTTCTCGATGTGAGAAATCCAAGCTTCAGCCTCGTTGGGGCTGTCAGTCTGCTCAAACGAACGAGGTTGCTGTTTGTTGAATCTCTTCAACCAAGTCATAAGAGTAACCGGTGGAGGAGGAGGAGGGTTGTTGTGATTACCATGAGCCTGGAAATCCGCCTGAAGTTCATCTCTAATTTCATTGCGAAGTTGGGGAAGTAGGGCTTGTAGAGCTGCATTGACAGCTGCTGTCAAATCTGGAGTATTGTGATTGTTCACCATCTAACAGTTTAAAACAACAAAATGCAACATAAATTATAAATCTGAAATGAGGTAACATAAGAATGCATGAACAATGTATAAATCAAAGAAGCAGTTTATAATGCATGAAATAATGTATAAAAATGCATGATGCAGTTTATAAAATGTTTATATGAACGAGAGTGAACGCCTAAAGTCAGTTCACCCAAAACAAAAGACATGGCGCGGGGACGCCAATGGGTCGGTCCCAAAGTTAAAAGTTTTGATAAAAGCACATGCGACTAAATAAGGCCAGTCCTATACCAACCATTACTTAGTCATAAACATGCTACAATGATGTGAATGCATGAAATAAAATGAAAATGGATGAATGCATGAAAACCAACTGTCAGTTTTAGGAAGACACTGGTGACTACCCGTAATTCACAGGTCATTTTTACAGAACTACAGGTCGAAACCTTGGCTCTGATACCATAATTGTAACACCTCATTTAATAGGATAGAGTGCTACAATAAATTATGGCGTATCATCAAAGCATGCAAGGTAAATGTCTAAACATTCATGACCATAAATAGAAATATCGGAATCAAACATCAGTAGTATAGTAACTCACAAACAAGCAATATAAGTACTGTAAATGGAAAGGACTAAACAATGTCCAAAAGATGTAATGTATGATAGGAATAAATGCATAAGGTAAAATAGGTCGGATAGCTTCCAATCCGAATGCACATACTCTGGAGTTCCTACTTGCGTCCTTGGGTACCTGCCGTTTGGGAACATGGAAAAGTAGACGGCTGAGCATAACGCTCAGTGTACGGAAATAATATAAAGCATGGAAAAACATAGAGTATGGAAGCATATAAAGAATATAAAGCATGAATGGCAGCGGAAATGAATAAGTCCTGGAAAACCTAGTTGTCTGTCATATTAACTGGTTTTAGTTCTGAAAACATAGCTTATGTTACTTATGAAAATCTGTATTAGTTAATGTACCATAATAGCCAATATAGGTCATGAGGTCAACAACGTGCATGAATACTTGGAGGGGAGACCTCATCATGCAATTATAGGGGTTGCCTCTAATTAACTGGTCAATGGGTAGGAGGGATCAGCTCCTTGTGAAGGATGCAAGGCACACGCCACATTCACCATGAAAATCCTGACTGAAACATGTAACTAGGATGCACCCATACGGCCCACATGATAATATAATAATATAATGGCCAAATAACTGAAAAGGGACGCCACGAGCTATCACTCCGTCATGGTGAAGTTATAACACTAGTGCCTCTAGTGTTATGGTTATGGTACCTTCATAACTAGGTGAAACTGGTCATGCATGTATATGGCTAAGGTAACTAATAAAACATAAGCATTTAATCTGTAACTACTGGGGAAAACAGTTGGCTGCATATGGGAAATCCTAATGAAGGAAGAGATTGTCCTTATTGAAGGACGGGAAATCCGTACCTTATGTCTAGTAGAAGCTAACGGGAACAATGAAGACTAATCCGCCTTGACGGATAACACTACATAAGAAATATGGACGTGTATGAGTTGTTTGAATTACATGTGTTTTACTAGTTCCGTGTGTTATTAGCGTATTCTGTCATGTTTTACTGTTTACTGTGTTAACTGTCATTTATTCTGATATTCTGTTGTGTATTATTCATGTATTAGCGTATTATAATACTTGTATTGTAATACTAAGTAAATTTCTAAAGATAGCAGGTTTCCATAAATAGTAAGTTTCCAAAATAGTAAGTTTCTATAATTATAATTGAGCTGAATTATAATTAATAAGTGAAGTTAAATTAGTACAATACAAGTCATGGTTATATTTGGTTAATTAAATAACTGGTTAATTTAGTTAAACTATATGTTATATGATTTTAATTAAAATGCATGTTTAATTAAAATAACTAAGTATAAATACCTTAGGTTATACATGAATTAATTTTAATAAATTAATTAACCTAAAGTTTAATGTGACATGATTTATAAAAATAGTTTTTATAAAAACCCGAATCCTGAGCCCGTGTTTTAATATAAGCCGAATCAAATAAGCTATAAAAAAGTCCCAACAAGTCCTTGGAAAGAATCTCGGTTGACACTACTTAAACAACTAACATGTAAATATACCCCAACTCGAAGTCGGGGTCCCTTTGTCTCGGGTCCGATCAAACAAAACCAACCGAGCACCCCTTAGGGTCTCAGTGGTGTCTCGGCTCCACCCTAAACCGAAAACAAACACACCCCAACCCATGGTCGGGGTTCCCTTGTCTTGAAGAGCCAAAACCCAACCAAGCCGAGACCTTGTATGGTCTCGTTGATGGTGATAAAAACAAACCGAACACCCCCTTGGGGGTTTTGGTGCCTTGGCTGAACCACAAACACAAACCAAACGTACCCTTGACCCAAAATTAATTAATCCTAGTTATTCAATAGATGTTCTTGAGATTAATTAATTTTAAACATGAAATCATAAGAAAAATAAAATGAAAAGACAAGGTTTTTGAATATACCACTATGCGTAGAATCACGAGATGATCACAAATAATTAATCAACACCAAAAATCGTCAGGGTTTGCCTTGTTTTGTGTGTAGGCCGGCGGCAAGGGTGAACCAAGATAGAGATAAGACAAAATTTTTTAAAACCTAAATTATGAGAAAAATATGATCTCCTGATGTTTTATTAAATTTGGTTATGGGCCAAAAGGCCCACCTGGGTCCTTTCTCTCTTGTTGCCGCGGATATGGGGCCCACAATGGGTAACCCGTAGCTTTTCTCGAGTCTAATTATTTGTCGAGTGTGTTCGTGATTTAATATTTGAGATTTTGGTGTTCGTGATCGTGTCACATTTATAATATTCATGACTGTTTGTTATTCATTGTCGTGACACGTGTATTAATATTGTAAATGGAAAGTTTTAATTTTTACCGTGTTTTCGTAAGTTACTGTTTACGTGTACTGTTCATAGGTTTTTAATGTGGGTTTTACAATACGGATTCTAGCTGATACACAGTAAGGAGAAAACACAGTCCAAAAAGTTTCCAAGGGATACCAAAAAAGGGTAGCACATTCTTGGGCAAAAGGCCATCAACCAGTATCCCATGGGTCCTACTCTAGGCAGGTTTTCCGCAAAAAGGGGGACCATATACAGGTTTTATCCTTACAGACCATAGGGATATCCAAATCACCCAGGCGCTATGTTTCGAATTCAGCGCCACAAGTAGCGAAGCAGATCATGAAGCACTAATAGCAGGACTAAAGTTTGCATCAAGAATGAATGTTCGGAGCTTGGTGGCCCATGTATACAACCCACTGGTAGCAAATAGGGAAGTGGGGTTATGTACACCCCGAGGAAATATACTGATCCAGTACACACGGAAACTAAGAGCCATGGTCGGGCAATTTAGTGAATTTGCCATAAAGGAAGTCTCGGGAGAGGATAATGAAATAACAGCGGCTATGAACCGCCTCTCATCCATATGCTTGGAAAACCCACCGAAGCAAGTGATGGTCAACTTTATCATACACAAATCAGTATTCGCAGGAGTGATAGCCACATCCATCCGGGAAGCATTACCCACATGGATGACACCGATTGTCAACTACTTAGCAAACCGCGAACTCCCACATGACCATCGAAGTGTGAAGCGCTTGCAGAGAAGGGCGAAGCAGTTCAAGCTCATGGATGGGATCTTGTACAAGAGGTCAACACAAGGATGGAGGTTGGAATGTGTGGGACTAGAAAACGCGTGAACCGTCATGAAAAGGGCGCATAAAAGAATATGCCAAAAGGGACCCAAAGCTATGGTTAATGAAGCCTTGCGCTTGGGATATTACTGGCCAACCATGCATAAGGACGCACGCGTCACAGTGGTAAAGTGCCAAAGGTGCCAGATGCGCGGGAACCCAAGCGCCAACCTTTCATGGTACACCATTCTGCACTAAGAAAAAAAGCAAATGGACCAGGGATCCTCCCCAAACTAACATAAAAAAATGAGTTCCTGCACCACGGCAATAGGCAACCTACTCCGATGGGTCAAAGCAGTATTCCCATCAACACCTACGGGCTGCAAAATGGGGAACGGAAAGGAATAAGAGCACATCCAAAGCGCGCCACGCTTACGAGACAAGGACAGAGGAGCAGGGCCGACAGGCTAGGATGCATGATCGGCGCGCGACAAAATAGGGAAGTGTGGGAGACACCCTATCAGAACAGGATGAGCATGGGTGGCGACATGCACACGCTATCAAGCCAGGAGGAGCAGGACTCAGAACAAACATGAGATAACCAGGGACTCCGGAAATACTACCTTTAAGCGATCGCACCATGCATGGATTGCTCTTTTGGCTGTCGTCAACCCCCAATAAAGATCCGTGTATTTTTTCTTTTCAGCACCTTAGGATTTACCCTTTAATGTTTTGAAAAAACTTGCAAAAGCATCAATAAGAGTGTTGCGCTCCCTAGCTAGTTCCGCAGCTCCATTTCTTCTTTCAATTACAAAGATTCATGCATAAAGTACTTTATCTTGCATAAATATATTTGGCCCTCCGGCGTACATGTACTGTTACGTTTCCAAGAGAAATAAGAGGAATAAGTTTGACCTACTAATTAAACTTGTCACGTAAGAGGGATGCAACCCCAGTGGCAACAGATCAGGTATCCTTGCTAGACACCTTACTAGTCAAGACGTTGTAGTAAGTAGACTAGGTAGTCATTGCATTAGACTAGGCAGTCGGTGTATGATGAGATGGCATTTATACATGATCTCATCGTTCTTTTCGGGCTTTAAATGCATAAAAATGTCATAAAATACCATATATATGCTTGTGTTTGTTTACTTGTGTATTTTAGGTATGGATATCGTGAAAAAGACAAAAGATCACAAGAAACAAGGAAAAACGGACACGAGAAACGAAGCCGTACAAAGAACCGGGCCCTAGTTCATGATTTATCCAACAATTACCCTTGAAGATTTGAAGATATGCAAGATTGATCATCAATGAATGAAGAAATGACACTTAAAACCCTTGTGAATTCATAATTACAAGTTTGGTCCCTTAAGTTTGTCAAAATTGCAAAAAGGTTCTTCAACTTTGAAGAAATGGCAAGATTAGTCCTTCAACAAATCCAAAATGTCAAGAATGGCCCTTCATTAAGTCCAAGATCCAAAGAAGCCCTTGAAGTTCAAGAATATTACACTTCTTGTCCTTTAAAAATGAATTAAATATTCAAAGGACTGAAGTTTTAATTATGCCAAAGTTGAAAAAGCCCTAAATCCTTTTTCCAAAACATTTTTGTGGCCAAAACCTAAATTCAGAAACTTGAAATACAAAGGAAACGAGTTTACAACACAAATAAACTTGTTATTCAAGTTTTTCCAAAGGCTGAGGACCATAGTTGCCAAGTTCAAACATTCAAACCAAGAAATGCGCCAAACACTTTTACTTCCCCCAAAATCGGATCAAACTTACCACTGTTTACCATTCATCCACCCAGAAATTACTTCACTTAAACAAAGGGTAATTTTCAATTACCCTGGCACATGTGTGATTCACACATGCAGAAACTCATCCCACATCAAACCCTCACTCCCACTCACCATGGACCCACCCCCAATTCCCTTTCAACCAATCATGTGACAACTTCACCTCCAAGTTATCCAACGTGGCCAAATCAACAACTAAGAGTCATTGCTTCATCACAAAGCTAAAATGAACACTCAGGATCATTTTGGACAGCTCATAACCAAGAATCGTCTAGAAGACCTCAAGGACATTATAGGAATTTCACTTCTAGGGTTTGTGAATAGTGCATAGCTAGCATTTGCCTATAAAAAGACTCCTCATCTGTGAGAGAGCTTTTGTTCCAGTTTTAGGCTATCAATCTTTGTAATCCCTTTTTAAGTTAATAAAATTTGATTTTCTGATTTTTGAGAAATCTCTTTTATATTTGTTAAAAGTTGGTGTTAAAATAGCCTAATTCTGAGTTCCACTTTGATATTTGAAGGTTTTTGAGGCAAGGTTTTAAGTGATAAAACTTGGGTTTCAAAAATCAGAAAAGTGCTTGTTTATTGTGCATCACTTTTGTTTGTTCATCTTAGCAGGTACTTGGAAGCTGGTACTTGTTCTGCTAGTACCTCAGCTCAAACAATCCAGGGCCTGGATGTAGGTTTTGGAGGTTTGCACCTTCTCCCTTTTCATTTTTTCTCCTTTATTTTCTGAATTTTGGTGATTATGCATGATTGTTCTTGAATCTGTGTTTTTATGGTTGATTATTGTTTATCTGTTCTTGTTTGATGTTATTGAGTGGTTGTTAACTTGATTTGTGGGTTGAATCTGGATAAGCCTTTGAAAATTTGTCAAAACAGGTTTTTAAGGGGTGTTTGGGTTAACTGCATAAGCAGGTTTTAAGGCTTGTTAAGTGTTGGTTTTGTGCTTGTGGTTGTTGGTACTTGTTTATCTGATATACTTGATCACTTGTATGCAAGTTTTGTGGGTTGAAACACCTAGATTCATAATAGGGCTATAAAATCTTTGTTACTTGATATTCTTGGCTGTGGTTTAAGGGACACCTAGATCTAATCATAGACTAGGGTTAACAAGTGATTAAACTAGGTTAATAACATCAGGGAAAGAGATTTGGATGCTTGAAATTGGATTTAGTGTCAATTAGATCAGCAAAAGTTTCTGCATATTCACCTTGTTCTTATCAGTAACTGTTTGTGCTTGATTCTGCTTATTCACTTTGATTCAGTGTTTGATTTAAGTTTGTTTGTGCTTATTCATAGTTTATATAGCTTGTGTATGCATCCTGTTGAATTTGGTTGGCTTATTCATGCTATATCTACTTATTTGTGCATAACTGCTTATTTCCCATGTCTGAGCAATATCTGGTGACTGTTTGATTGATTTGAGCTTATTGTGTGAACCAAATTGTGATTTTCTTGTTGATATTGACTCCTTGTGATTCACTGATCACAAGGGTGCCCTTGTTTCCAATTGAATCCAACTAAATCTCTCTAAAATGCTTGGTCAAATAGTCAAAGCAGTGGGAACTGCTTTCCCCTGCTGCTAGCCACTGCTAGTGTTAGTTGGGTTTCAGCTTATCAATAAGCTATAATAGCTTATTTTAACCAGAAACAACTTGGATTTTGTAATAGGTGCTCATTATTTGACCCATTTGTTCATACTGGAGCATTTGGTGGGTTGACTTTAGGGTTTGACTAGAAAACCAACTTAATTAACTTTTTCATAAGTGCTTATTGGTTCATTATGGCTTATTGGTTTTGCTTATTGGAACTTTGTTGATTTATTTGGCTTATTGAGTTCATTTGTGACATTTTGCAAGTTGAATCAAGTTCTGAGGTGCCCTAAATCTCAAACCCGACTATTTTGTCTTTTAGTGAAATTGTACTTTGCTTATTTCTGGCTTATTGAGTGTGCTTTTTCAAAATCTCTTTTTACAGATCTCTTAAGCATCCCAAAAGAAAGTTGTGTGTCAAATTAGAGCTTATGGCATTAGCTTATTGCTTGATGGGCTAAAAAGCCCAATAAGGATAAGCTGTTTGCTTATTAAGCTGTGATAAGCTCACTTTCAGCTTTTGGGCCTTTAGAGTTTTGTGCTTAGAATTAAATTTTGAGTCAGATTGGGCTTTTCCAAGTCCATTAGGCCTAGTTTGACTTTTTGGGCCCAATTAGCCCATTAGAGTTGACTATTTTGGGTTTTGGCCCATTTGGAGGCCCAATAGGGGTATTCTGGTCATTTCACTTTCATTTTCTGTTTATTTAGGTTAAAATTAACTAGTTTGCAAGTTTTTAGAATTTTTTATAATTTTTGGGTTTTTAATATTATTTTAATATTATTTTATTATTATTTTTCAAATTTCACATTTTTCAACTTTTTACATTTTTCTTAGCTTAAATACATTAAAATAGGATTTTTGCAACTTTTAGAACAGTTTTATCACTTTTAGATTAATTTTTATAATTATTTTAAGTTTTAATAGTTTTTAAATCATTTTAAATAGTTTTTATTAGTTTAAAAATTTCTAAAAATAGTTTTTAATCTTTTTAGGTCATTTTAGAGGTTTACCAATTGAAAAATCTTTATTTGGACTTTTTGATAATTTATTTGATTTTTAGGGCTTTAATTAGCATTTAAAAATTAAATATTGAATTATTTAAAAGGTTTGAAAAAGTTTTGATCATTGGTAAACTCTTAGTTTATTTATTTTGATTTTTGGTGAATTTTTGGTAATTTTTAGAATTAATTTTTATTTTAGCTTATTTTACGGTTTTACGTTTTGTCGTCGTAGTAATTAATTTCACGTCTTCGTCATCCTCTTTTCTCATCCCTTTCTAAACCAATATTAATCTCAAACCATTTACATCTTAGTCACACACATATACCTCCTTGGGAAACGAACTTCACTTAGGGTCATTAACACTTGGTTTTTCCTAAAATCATTTGTTTAATACTTACCGCTTTTACGCTCCTTTTCCTAAAGGTCGTATTTTACCACAATCAGTGTAACAAGTTTAACCTACTAATTAAACTTGTCACAAAAGAGAGCGTCTAGTCTTGCCGGTACACTAGACTAGGCAGTCGGTGTAATTATCTTAAGTGCACCATCTGTGTTATTTAGTGCACCGACTAGGCTCCCTTCATGGGTCTCTTAATATAAATAGCCCACTATTTTATTTGATCAAATACCTCTTTGCACAACTAAAAAATCACTATATAAACTCTCCTTATTAATTCTTCCTTCCTTTGATCATATAACTTATATATATTTGTTTACAAATGATCTAATTTTTATACCTCTACTTCGCGCAAGAGAAGAATACTTGTGAATACTTCAAAGATCAAGCGTTATAAATTAGTATTCATATATGCTTACATATTGTTGAAGCATTGTACATGTGTATAATTTTGTGAGAGATTCGAGTGTAGATAGTTGTGAGATTTGTGATAGTATTTCCAAGGTGTGGAAATACTTGTCATCCGACATGATCATATGTTTAAGTGTGTAGTAGATAGATCGTGTGATCATGAGTATACTTCCTGGGAAAGGAAGTAAGAGTGTAGATTGGTTCTAGCTAAGATTCAGACTCGACATTTAGCTTTGCGTCGGTAAATATCATAACCGACGTGTGTACGGTTTTATTCGTCTTGAAAGGAGCTTGTTGATATAGTGAAATATCGAGTACGGTATTGGGGGAGTTGGGTAGGGCGAAGAGGAGCTTCAAATCCGTACTACTATAAATCTTGGTATTGTGGTTTGCATATTATTTCCTTATCTTATCATTTACTTCATACTTGTCATTTGCCTTATTAGTTAATTTAGAGTATTGATTATTCATATTAGTTGCAAGTGGGATTGACATAATCTTGAATATAATCTTTTAACAAGTAAATTAATCCCCCTAGTTTCCACAATTGGTAGGAGCCAAGGTCACTCGAGATTCTTAAAATATATTGTATTTTAAAGTTTGGATCGATCTATGGATTCTGATAAATATCTAGAAGGGAAATCTATGAAATGACCACCACTTTTTGAAAGTAATGGTTTTATATATTGGAAAAATATATTCAAGAATTATGTTAAACCTAAAGATCTTGATCTTTGGCACGCTATTACCGATGGTGATTTTAAACCTGTCCCTTTTAATGAGAAAACTAAAGAGGATGAAACAGTTTCTTTTGAAAATTTAAATGATGATATTAAAAACAAACTAGCTAAAAATAATGAATCTAAAATGGTTATTTATAATTCTTTGCCACATAAAGAATACGAAAGAATTTTTATGTGAAATACGGCTAAAGAAATTTAGAAAACTTTGTTAATCACCCACCAAGGTAACAACCAGTCAAAGATAACAAGATTGACTTACTTGTACAACAATATGAACAATTCGTCATTCCCGAAGACGAATCTAACGATAATGTGTTTACTAGGTTTAACACTATTATCACTAGTTTAAGGCACTTGATGAAAGTTGTTGTAGTAAAAATTATGTAAGAAAATTTCTTAGAGCTCTACATCCTAAATTGAGAGCTAAAGTCGTAGAGATTGAAGAATCGAAAGACTTGAAAAAAGTCTCACTTGATAAATTAATTGGCAACTTAAAGGTTTACGAATTAATAATCAAGAAAGACTCTGAATTAGTTGAAAGAAAGATTGAAATAAAATCACTAGCTTCAAAAACTAAAAATAGCCTTAGTGAAGATGAAAATTCGAACTTTGATAACAATGATATTGATTATGTCATGGTCGTTAAAAATTTCAAGAGGTTTCTTAAAAGTCAAGTGAGACGCACAAGACAACCACATAAAAAAAGAAAACAACTCCCAAATAATAGAGTCGACAAGAACAAGAAAAATATTAATATGTGAGGATTCGAACCATCTCATCGAAAAGTTTCCTATGCTGTTCAAAACCAATACTTATAATGCATTAGTTGGAGGTGTCTGGGATGATAATAACTTTGAAGACGACGAAAGGATAAAATACGAAGTTTGTCTCATGACTCGCACATCCAAGGTAAGGTCTGAAATTGAACTTGCAAATTTTTCTTCGATGAATGAAAATATACTAGATGATGAATTTAATAACTTGTGCAATATAATCAAAAGATTATAGATAAAAGTAAGATATTAAAAGTTCACAAAAATAATCTAGAAAAAGAAATAGTAGAACTTAAGTTAAAATTATCTAGATTAGAGACAAGTAAGGAAGTAGAATTAGAATGTAATTATTGTAAAAATATAAGTCTTAAAAACAATAGACTTAAAAATTAAGTTAGTTGACTCGAAACTTTCGATAAAAGTACTCACTCTCTTAGAAAATTCATTCAAACCAAAGATAACATGGAAGTAGGAATTAATTCGATAAAAGAGTCTATTGACAAGATAGGATTAAATTCTTCTTTACAACAAAGTAAAAAAGGATACTATCAGTACAGAGAAAGTTAGCAGACCATCAAAAACTAATTGTAGAAATTTAGGAGTCGTTATAACAAATCATAAGGGAATAAAAATAATGACTTGAACAAATCTACTTTAGGAAGGTACCTAAAAGAATAGTCACAACTAGTTTTAGCACTACTTATACATACAAAAGAAATAAAGGTAAATTTTATAATTCTCCAAAATCTAACAAGAAGAAGAGAAGGTCACCAAGGACAAGGTTTCTGCATCCTATGAGAAATTACAATTGTCGTCATAGGCCACAAACTCCTCAACGTAAAAGAAATAACTTGGGCCATAACAATTATCATCACACGACGTGGCATAGCTATCTGTGTCAAAGCTATATGCCTTTTGGATTCTACCCATCGTTTATGCATACAAGGCAAATGAAATTTGTGTATGGACCATACGGCTCTAACCAACTTGGACCCATGAGCTTTTGGGGACCAAAGTTTAAATTTTCGTTTAGTAGGAACCTTAGCAAGAAATTTGAAGACTTTGGTTATATTCAATTGCTCTAGCAAACATTTATCTTCGTGATTTACGGTCCAAGAAGTTAACCTTTGTAGAAGTATTTTTTTTTTAAGGAATTGATCCATCTATCATAGTGCTCAACAAAGGTACATAGTTCTTTTCTTCCTCCTAGTGACTATATGCCATATTTTGAGTATTAAATGATCATTATGTGCTTAGTTGTATTATCTATATACGTACACATATATAAATGTATTTTAAATAGGTTTCCTTAGTTGGTATTTATTCTTGGAGGATAGGGAGAGTTCTATACCCGAAGGGAGTAGGCTCCATATTATACTAAGTAGAAAGATTATTCACAAAATTTCTTTTGTTTTTAAGTATATCATCTGATCTACTTAAAAGTACTAAAAACGTAGAACTTAAAATTTCCAAAGAAATTTGGTCTTAAATAATCTCATTACATGCAAGTACGATTGTTTGGGAGAATTATGGATTGTAGAGTAAACTTACTATTTTTATATATGTAACTTCTCTTCTTCAAGTTATAGTTTATGTTAGTGCATACATAACGATGTTTAATCAATATGATCTCTTTGTGTTCTGGTGATGACAAACATATAACTCGCAATACATTATGTAAAATGTGTAAGATACTCGTAATCACTTAAGCATACATTTGTCTACTTCTCTCGACACCTCCAAGATATGAATCACTCAAGGTATGAATAAACAAGTCATTAACCTTACTAAGTGATTAAGGATTAATATTTTCTTAAAACTCACTTTTAATTAAAGTGACAAAGTATTTTATAAAATAACTTTATTTTTAAGAAAATTTTTTATTAAAAAGAAAATGGAAATTTGAATTTAGAATATCCTAAAGAATATTCCATAATTTGAATTTAGGATATTCCAAATGGATAAAGAATATCCCCTTTGGGTAATTTCTTCACCGGATGGACTTTCCCCACTAAAGGATAAAAAAGCACGGACTCCAAAGCCCGAGGTTCTTAGAAGGTACCCACGGTTCTTTATTGATAATGAAACGTAGGGGCATTTAAGGAACCACGGGTAATTATAGTCGTTGCTCTCTTGGCCTATAAATAATGGATCATTTCCAGATTTTATTTCAACCCTTTTTGCGCAGTTTCTTTATAAAAACATCTTAGATCCTTGATTAGTTAGTTTTGATTAATCTTGTTTAAGATGTGATTCTATCCTCAATCCTCTCATCCTCTCAAGTGAAAAGAGAAGAACACTTTCATCACCATGAAGTGTTGAGCTCATAACATGATGAAGATCTCTCCTTCTAGATCAAGTCATAGTTTTCCTACAATGTAAACATGAAGATCCAAGTGAAGTGTATAGTTGGACTTGATGTATGTGTAGAAGATCCAAGTGTTGGGTTCACTTGGATGTGTTTGTAAGGGTAGTAGATCCAAGAGATGGGTATCCTTGGATTAGGTGTTAGGTGTGTAGATCCAAGTTTTGTTAATACTTTGATATACTGTTAGAGTCATAGATCTAAGTTATGTGTATACTTAGATCTATATGGTTTATGTGTTTAGGCCATAAAACATAACTAGTGGATTCATGGGTGTAGATTGGTTCTAGCTAAGATTAGAACTTGACATCTAGCCTTATGTCAGAAAATGGGAAGTAGGCGACGTGTGTAGATTGGTCCTACCTAAGATTAGGACTCGACATCTAGCTTAGTGTCGGAAATGGTGTAAGCAACATGTATGGTTTTCTCCGCCTTGAAAGGAGCTTGTTGACTAGTGAAGCAACTCTTGAGATGGGTACTCGAGGAGTGGAGTAAGGCGAAGAGGAGCTTCGTGACCGAACCACTATAAATCATTGTATCGGTATTCTCTTTTACATTTATGTCTTTACTTTCATAGTTGCGTAATATACATGTTGTATGTTGTTGTGTGCATCTCATAATCTAAACATCAAAGTTGCGGAAAATTTAAGTCTTAGTACGTGTGTGCTTCATGTTTAGATTATGATCAAGTGTGCATCCCTTAGTCTAAACATCTTAGTTGCGGAAAAGCTAAGGCATAGTACGTGTGTGCTTAGTGTTTAGACTATTGCTTGATGTACTCTTTGATTTGATGTGTTTGTGTGTTTACTTACTTGTAGTCTTTATCTTTCAATAAACATATCTCATACTTAGTCAAGCTTGATCGAGAATCCGATACAAAGGATTGTTAAATTTTAACATGTAACAAATTCTTTCCAACCACTGTTGGCGGTTCTTTAAAGAACCTGCGGTTCTTTAGTGATAATGAATCGAGGTTATATTTAATGAGTCGCGGACAGTGGGTTATGCGAAATGTTCTTAAAACTTAACTAGAAACTATTCAACCCCCCTTCTAGTTTCTACAATTGGTATCATAGCGGGGCTATTCAAGATCTTTGAAGTATATTGTGCTTTAATGCTTGGATCGATCTTTGCTCTCATTTTCAAAACAAATGGTTTTTATAAATGGAAACGGTTTTTAATATAAGAGACGATCTTTGTATCAAATTGTCCATGAAGAATGATTACATATGAAATGTGTTTTATTGTTTCATTCGTACAAGTTTTGGTGTTTAATAAACTTCTTATAATAGCTTCATAATAAATATTTTCATGTTTGGAAGTATAAAAAACTTTTGTGTCCTATTTAACTCTGAAACCTAGTTTTGTGTGTCAAAAATGAATTTTTAGAGTCCTACGGTCTTCCATCAACTCACCAAATGATTTTGTTCAAAAACTTAGTTTTTGTCCTCTAACCACGGATCATTAATTGTTCCCCGAGGTTCGTTATCAAAAACGAACCGCAATCAGATTTTTGCAAACTTCGAAAAATCATATAAAATCAACCGTAAGTCCGTAGAAGTCGTGCCACCCGCCATTTCGAACGTAATTGAGTCTTACTTATTTTAAGAATACTTACAAACCTTTATTCACTTTATTAGAGATGCTTATGACAAAAAGCTTATTCAAGTTTTTAAGATCCATATAGATAACAATGTAGCTGATTTGTTGACCAAGGCATTTTAAACTAAGAGGTTTGATTCTTCGTAACACATATTGGTATGCTCAACCAATAATTGTTGCATATGTTAAGGGGAGGATATAATTGTACAATGATTATGTTTATTATATTGTATGGTGTTTGCAGTTGTTTGTGATGTGATCACAGGTTTGATAGATCAAGGTAAAAGAGGATACAACGATAGTGGACTGCATGTACCAGTAATTCTCTTTGAGGTACCGTTTGGGAAACCAAGTACCGCTAGGAATATCTGAAATACCGCGTATATTCCATGTACCGCTATTTGACAGTCGTTGAAAGTACCGATGGAGGGTCTCTTTTGTAAAATTGGTGGTTTCTTCGCGCTTGGGTTTGCTTCCCATATATAAACCAACCCCAATTACATAATTGATTCACCTAATATTTTATTTTTACACCTCGATTCCATAACTCTAATTCTTATCATCGATCATCAAAAAGAACAATGGTTGCTTGGCAAGTGATCTCTAAACATAATCAAGTTGCAAAGTTGATTCAGAATGCTGATTCACAAGGTTTTCATGAGATACTTACCTTTCTTTTTGAAAGTCACATACAATATGAACTCACTGTAAGTCCTACTGTTTCAATTCCTATTGTTGAGCAATTTTGGAGGACTGCCTCTGCTACTACTCGACATAATCAACCTCGCATTAGAGCTAGGATTAATGATAGGAATATATATATATATATATATATATATATATATATATATATATATATATATATATATATATATATATATATATATATATATATATATATATATATATATATATATATATATATATAACAGAAGTTCTTTTAAGAGCATCATTGAGACTTAATGATGCTAATGGCATTAGTATGTTGCCAGATTCAGAAATTCATGAAGGCCTTGCAGCCATGGGATATGAGGTTAGCATGGACATACTTGCTTTCTTTAAAGGATTGTTTTCACCTCAATAGCCATTAATTTTTCATACTATTATTCACTGTTTAAGTTCTAAGAGTACTTATTTTGATCAAATTCTTGCTGCTTTGGCATCAACTGGTATTTGTTTGGCAACTAATAGAATTTTCAACTTCTCAAAATTGATTTTTGAAGGGATGAATAGGAACTTAGATGCCTTTGAGAAATTCTTAATGTACCCTAAATTTATTCAGGCCTTAATAAATGATCAAGTCCCTAACTTACCCACATCATCAGAAACCTGGGATGTCCCTAATTTTTCCAAAAGGATCTTATATTTCTTGTCTAAGAAAGGTACTACCTTTAATGGGACTATAACACCATTATTTGCCCATATGTTAGCAGACGAGGTTAACATAGAGTGTGAGGATCCTAGCTCTGCTAGTGAACCTCAGCAAACTCCCTCTCACCAAAGCCCCCAACCCTATGGAGAAGTAAAAACTTCTTCATCTAATCATGAAGATGAAAAACCAATCTCTGATGAGATGATCCATACACCTACTGCTTCACATGATGCTAGTGGTTCACCACCAGCCAGAGCACCAGTGGTATTGGATATTGCTACTTTGACTCCTTTGTGTAGTTCTTTATCTAAACAAGTCAAAGATTTGCACGATGCTAAGATTCTGTAAGATGAAAAGATTGAGGAGTTGAATGCTAAGATCAAAAAGCTTAGGAGGAGAGCAAATCCATGGATCAGGCATCACAGGTCCATTCATAAGGCTCAGTTGAAGGAGCAAAAGCAGAAATTAAAAGCATTCAGGAGAAAGAACCTAAAAGCATCCAAACAAGGGAGGAAATCAGAGGATGCAGAACCTTCTTCTGGTATTCAGGTTAGTTTTAGGGAAGGAGAAAATTTTTAGGGAAGGAATTTTGATGATGAATTTGGTGATGGATTTGAATATTTTGTGAATGATACAAACATGGAAGATCAACCACATAATCCATTATCTTTGAAGAAAATGTGGTTACAACAACTGTGCCAATTCCACAACAAAATGTTGAACCCATGGAAGAAGCAACAGATCAACCACAACAACAATCACCACCACCATAACAACAGGTGATTCTAGAAGCAAATTGGGAAAGGTTCTATGAAAAGCTTGATGAAATTGATCAAACTTTTCCATTTATTACAATTCAACTACAACAGAAGACACATTCACCTCCAAGGGATGAAACAAAGAAGGGTAATGAGTGTGATAAAACTAAAGAGTTGGAGATTGAGAAGACAGCTTCTGAAGAAAAGAAGGTATCTGAAAATACCATGGTGGTAGATGATAAAGAAATGTCTAATACTGGTGAAGCAAGTATTGCTGATCCAAATACCGTCAAGCCTAGTGCAAGTACCGTTCTAGGTGCAGGTACTGTTGGTTAGAGATCTTCACTACCAACTTATGAAGAAATCTCTACTCCATCTTTTGGAGAGGATGATACTTTAGCAAACCTTTTGCTTAGTCTTAGGGAGAAGAGTTCAACAGAGAAAGCTAAACAGGCAGATGTTGAAAGAAAGGCACAAGAAGATGTTGTGAAAGCTTAAGTAACTTCAACAACATAGCTACAACAAAAACAGGTTGAGGAGCCACAATTACAAAAAAAAATCAACTAGTGGAACAACCAAAAGTTGCCAGTAAATTCCAAGATAGAGGCAAGAATGCGCAGACTTCAAAGCCTGCTACTAAAGGTATTGTTATACCAGGTCAACAACCCAATGAGAGTGAAGATGAAAGACCTCTCAGGTTCACAAGGAAACAACCAAATATTGACCCAATGGAAAAAGGCAAGAAGAAATTACAATATGAATCAAAAGAGGAAGATAGTGATTCAGATACTGTTGAAGATGCCTTAAAGAAATTTCATCGAATGGAACATGATGAAGAAGTAGCATGGAGATTACAAGCTAAACTTCATGAAGAACAAAAACAAGAAGAACTTGCAGCTAAACAAGCATTGCTTGAAGCACAAAGAATACAACAAGAGTGAAATATTGAAAAATATGAAGAAATACAAGCTGAATTAAAAGCAGGTGAGCTTCTAGCTAAATCTATGATAGTTGAAGAGAGAGAGGCTTATGATGAAGATGAGAAGTCAAGATTGATTGATGATTTGGTCAAAGAACAACAAAGGTTCTTTGCAGAAAAGAGGAGATTGGAAAAAATCAAGCCTCTAACTACCAATCAACTTAGGAACCAGATGATGGCTTATCTAAAGAAAGTAAAGCATTTCACTCATGCTCAGCTGGTTAGAAAAAGTTTTGATGAGATTAAGGCACTTTATGAGCAACACAAGAGGAGCAAACTTAACTTTGTTGATATTGGATCTAAAGTTGACAAGAAAGATATTGAAGATGTTGATAAAATATCTAGGACAACAAAGACAGTTTGGAAGTACCCCCATACTTGTTACAGAAGGAAGTTCTCCACCAATTAAGACTACTTATGCTAGGAAGAATAAGAAAGCAAAGGAGACTCCAAAGGAAGATGAAACTCAAGTATTTGATGAGGGTAATGAAGCTCAAAGTGTTGAAAAGACTGAAAGTGTACAGGCGGTACATACAAAGTCAATGGTACATGCAGAAACGGTACATATAGAGGAACTCTTGGAGGAAGATATTATGAAAACAGAACATGAAGAAGAAAACTCCAGAGGTACTAAGAGAAATAAAACAACTATAAGGCAACACCTAATAAAGAAAAAAGGAAAGTCTACAAGTGATAAAGAAAGTGAAAATGATGAGAGATGTAGAAAGTACTTGAAGGTAGTTGGATTTGCAGATCAGTACATGGATACAGAGGTATTAGGAAAGAAATCTTCCTTTACAAGATGGACATGTGTTACTAATCAAGGACTTGAAGCTCATGGGATAACCAGAATAGATGGAACACTCAGGATGTTTAGATTATTGGAAGAAATACTACATGTACTTGATAGACAAGACATTCAGGATCTACGTAGGTATGTCCAAGGAGGAAGTGAAGGAAGAGAACAAGTCTCTTTGTTACTTCATGAGCTGGGATTTACATATGAGCCACATACTGCTAATCAAGAGATATTGAAAGAATTAGAAGACATGGTTCCTACATACTGAAGATACTTTAGATCTTGTGGAGTACACGCATTGGATGTAGATGATGTTACTTATTACATGCTTCAAGATATAAGATATCCTTTTGGAAGGAGAATGCTAGAAAGGATGTTGGATCTTCAACTAGAAGTTTAAGAATAATCCATAAGTGCTTTGGAGTTGATAAGGATGATCAAACAGCAAATCAAGGATTTGAAGAGAGAGGAGGAAGAAAAAAAACAACTTTAAGTGTTTGACTTTCAGTCATACTTCACAAATGGTTATCAGTTCACCATGTCTAATCCACATAAGAACTGGCAAGTCCATAAGCAAACGGTTTATAGTAAAGACTTCTCAAATCCCTTGATAGCTGGTAGCTTGCTAAAAACTACATGGTCATTAACTCACCATGCTTAATTGCAAAGAGTTGGCTAGTCCTAAGGCAAACGGTTCTAGGTAAATACTCTATCAAATCCGTTATATGGTTGACAGCAAGGGCAGAGGCATTCACAAGACAGTGGGGGCAACTGCCCCCAATGGCTTTTCCAATAATCACCTTTTTAAAGGTTATTTTTCACATTTTATTCATCTTGCTCTCAACTAGAAAATGAAAATGCCCTCAACCAGAAAAATGGCATTAAAAAAGTGGGAGAAAGGTGTAAAAAGTTATTATAGATTTTGGTTGAGTTGTTTAAGAAGGAAGAGAATAAAGAGATGAAAAGATGATAAATGAATTTGTTTTCTTGGTTACTGTATAGACACATTTGAAGTATCAATCGCTTCGAAATATGTTGGAAATACGTTTTTACGTATTTAGAAAGGATCGGTCACTCCAATGATATATTCAAGTAATGGGCTCGTGATCCTATATGTAATCCATATAGCCCATATAGCCCACATGTAGGGTGGGCTATATATACCTCCTCCTAGCATGTTATGAGGGGTTGGTCATTTGTGTTTTCATACATTTCATCTTAATCAACCATTCTTCTCTTTCTCTCCTTTCTCTCTCTACCTTTCTCTCTCTAGATCTTCCATTTCCCATCCATCTCAATAGATTAATCATAACTTGCTTAATCCTAAGAAACTGTAGACGTACAATTTGTATCAAGAGCCTTGGTTGATTCTTTGGATTTGAGCGTCTTTATCTATTGATTTGATGGTAAAATTTCCTTCTTTCACTATTTTTTCTCTCGTCTATTTTAGCTTAAGTTGTTAAAATTTACTTTTATAAAATCTTTGATAAAATTTTATCAAATCTTTCTACTAAAAATTTCTTTTACTTTTATCTATTATCAAAATTTTAACACTAATTCTTATCAATTTTTTCACATTTTGTCATTTTAATCCATTTTTATCCACTTTTAACACTAATTCATATCAATTTTTTATCCATTCTTATCCAATTTTTTATAAAAAGTTTTTGTTTTGTCCTTTTATCCAAGTTTCTATTTTGTCTTTTTATCCAACTTTTGTATCGGAAAAGGTTCACATTCAGATGGTTTCCTTTTTTGTCATATTCCGATAGATTGTTGCATTATTCCGATAACTATACATTCCGATCGTAATAACCAAGGGTTTTACTTTACGATCACTGGTATTCAGATACCTTATTCCGACGTGGATTCCGATCGTACTTTGCGATCGTGGATTACGACGGGTTTAAGGTACATTGAGACGAAACTCTGCCGAAATTTTTTATCGAGACATTCCGATGGTTTGTTGATATTGCAATGGCATAGTGAAAAGTTTGATATTGCGATGGAAAGTTTTAACTGTTTTTGCGATGGAATTATAGATATTGCGATGATGAGAAATATTTTGAATATTACGATGGAACTACTAGATATTGCGATGGAGTGAGTCTAAATATTGCGATGGAAAAATATTTCAATATTGCGATGACTGTCTTTTAAAATATTGTGATAGAACCATCTTAGAATACACACTCAGACAAAATCATTCAACCAAAACATCAAGACTTCACAAAGCAGACCCACGACAAACGACAAACCCACCACAGACCCAAGACAAACCTAGGACCCAAACACAACAAACAATCCCTCACCCACACCCTCGACTCTAAACAGACCCTCGTCTCACTCACTCGACTTTCGCCTGATTCTCAAACAAAACACACTCTTGTTAACATACTAGACCTCAAACAAGACTCACACAAACTCACACCAACAACCTCAAACTTTTAACAAAACCCAAAATTAACAAACAGAAACAATCCCAACTGACTCTCGGTTAATTGTTTGACGTGACTCAGATTACCACATCGACTCAGACACACCCGAACACACACTATAACCACTCAAGAACTCCTTCTCAAAAGAAAACTCTCATCGATCCAAAAACCAAAATTAAAACATTAATGATATACCTACTTGAGACCAATTAATGATCTTGAAGCCAAAACTCTGATAAACTATTTTATCAACCGTGGGTTTGATTCTTCATGGGTTTTTTCAATTATTTGTTGATAGTTGCGGTTCTTCTTCAAGGTAATTGGTTGGATTCGTATTTGTCAAAGATGATGTTCTAAGTTTGTAGATCTAGTTTTGGCTGAGTTTACAAGAAACAAGAGATTGGGTGGCGGAGATAACGATTTGGGTCTTAGTTTCTTGGCAGATAAGAGAGAGACGGAGGAGTGTTGGTCTATATGTGAGAGAGAGAGTCACGGTGTGGGGGGGGGGGGGGGAGTAAACAAAGTGTGAGAATCTTTTGGGGTTGACTGTATTGAGTTTTTAGTTGGTTTGAGAAGATAAATCGGTTTATATATTATTGTCAGGCGGATTTAACAAGAATTTGTGGTATATTATTTTATTTAAATCTCCTTGATCAGCCCACGTATTTCTTGTCATGCCACGTTTTAGGGTTTGGTGACTGTGAGTTTTTGGCCAACAAGTTTACTACATCATTTTGACAAATCAAATATATCACATTTTTTTAAAACGCATTGTTGATTTTTTTTGAAAAGCCACAAATATATCAGATTTTTTATTTTTTTTGAATTTTAGTTAAGTTAATTTTTTAAGTTAAGTTAACGTTTTATATTTTTATATTTTAAAGTTAACTTTTTAGTTAAGTTAATTTTGTATATTTGTCAATCGATATATTTGGATTTGGTACATCGTGTTGAGGCGGGTATTTTGAAAGAACCAAACTGGTAAAATATTTGACAGGTAAAAAGTTTTTTGTGTCCGGATTTGAAGACAAAAGTGACGAGACAAAGGAGACAAGAGCTGAAAACAAATATCGAGACAAAGTGACAAAATTCTTTTGACGAGACCGAGAAAATTGGCTACATTGGAATTTTTTAGCGGCTACGCATTTAATCGGGTATTATTATTTGAAATTGAAATTGGAATTTTCTCGATCAGTGATCCAAGAAATTGTTATTAAACTATCAATGGATTCGTTGAATTCGAAATTTCAAGAAGGAGACTTGCACCACATGCAAGACACAGCTAGAGAAAGTGGTATAATTTCATGTCGACTACTTCAGTCACATCTTATGACCATTGCATGGGTTCAAGGAGGAAGCGAATTTGTGACAGTCTTTGGTCAAAATCATTATACATTCATCGATTCACTATTCCTCAACTTGCACAAACTTGCTGATCAACTTCAAAAAGAAGACTTTAATCACTCTGCATCGGCACTTGCTTATAAGGCTCTTGTGACACAACTTACGCCTTTCCTCCAATTCAATATCATCAAGTCTGACAATTCAGGGATATGTCGGTCATTTATTTAATACACACATAGTGAGGTTCAAGACTTCCGTGATACACTGTTGAAATTTATGACATCGGTTTCATCTTCGATTTATGAAAGATCCAGACTTCAGCAAGCGTATGATAATGGAGTGCAAGAACCAATGATGCAGATGCAAGAGGAGCATGGTCATACGGTTGACAACTCGGAGCCTAAAGATGGCAAGAGCACGGAATCAGGAGGACAACATGATACCAGTGGCACATCAGGGAATGGTCACGAGATCTCTTTTGATGATACCTTACCCGTTTATGACGAAGAGCCTGTGAACATGGTACAATGTACCGTTGTATATGATGTCTATGCCGATGAACTAACGCATGTTGAGCATTCCGTACCTATTTATGACAAACATGGGATGGAAAACGATGATAGTTTTACCACTTTAGATTCATCCGATGTGCGTTATAATGGGGGAGAGATTGTTCAGAATGCTATAGTACATCATGATAAATGCTTTATGACTGCTTGGTTAACTGATTCCGATTCTAAGATTAAAGAGCTCGAAACGATCGTAGCTCAGCAATCGAAAGAGCTTGAGGATGCCAAAATTGAATTTTCAAAGAAAACGGACAAATTTGAAAAGTATTTTGAAAACCTTGAAAAGTCAAACGTTGTTCTTGAACGAAAATTAGATCAAACGGTTCTAGATTCTAAAGCTGAAAGGGATAATATTTTGAAACAAATTAAGTTGCTAGAATCTAAATTGGCATCCCAAGATAAATTGGTCAAAGAGAATGAGACTTTAAAGGCTCAGGTTCAAGAAAATGTTTTTGCTATAGCTGCTTTGAGAAATAAATTAAGGAAAACTAAAGGAACTAGTGTGGACACTAAGATTGAAAAACCATCAATCTTGGGGAAACCGCCTCAAATTCAGTCTGTTAGACAACTGACTGCATTTAGATCCGAGCGACCTCATTCCTCGAGACCGCGGTTTTCCTCCCAAGTTGATTTGGTTCATCTTTCTAGACCAGTCACTCCAGCAACTAGGCTCAATGTGACCAAAACAACTTTTTCAAGACCTAATCACATGATTGCATCTAGTCTCCCTAGACATAGTCCAAAGAATACGCCTCGAACTAGTTCAAATGACGTTCGCTATACATTTGGTCTAAGGGAAGCTAAGCAAAAGACACAAGTAAGAGATAGGAATTTCAAACCTAGTCAGATGCCTTCTAGTTTACCCAAAACTGCTAACCGTAGCATGTCACATCCTAGGAGCATCAATCAATCACCTAGGAATTCTAGATCTTACTCGGACATTAAATATGCTACTTGTAAAACATGTAGGAAATGTGTCTTTAAATCCAATCATGATTCTTGTATCAAGAAATTACTTAATGAGGTGAACTCCCGTGCTAGACTTAAATCCCAGTGGATAGCTAAAATCAAACCAATTGGTAAGGTTTGGTGCCCCACTGGTAGAACTTTCACTCTTGTAGGAAACGAGTGCCCTTTAACTAGGATAGTCTCTGATTCTACTAAGACTACTAGGGAGGAAATTGCAAAGGATGATACATCACTTAAGTCTGAACTTAAGGTTTTCTATAAAAGGAAACGTTTGCCAACTAAGACAAGTGAATCATCCCCTCAGGCCACTTCTGGCACAAGAAAAGAAAACTGTGAATCCCCGCATGGTTCTAAGATAGATATCGCTAACCCACATTTAAACATACAAACTCCTAATGAGATTGCAGGTACCAAAGTCCACGTTCAACAAGAACACAACGGTCTGATCTTTACATATCGTTCAACTAAGGACACTCTTAGAGTTTGGTTACTGAAGAAGCTGATATCAAAGAAACAAGTGTCTCAGGGGATTCGTAGTTAAACATCGTGTGTAAAAGGACTTACAGTCACATTACAATCTGTAACTTGATCTCAAAAGACAGGAAAGTTCATCCCGATGATGACTTATCCTCAAAACGAGGAATTAAATTTTCTCGGACACGAGCTGACATTAAAACTATTCCAAGGTTTTAAACTCGTGTATAGGACTTATAGTCACATCACAGGCTGTAACTCGTTCATCAAAGAAAAAAAAGTTTATCGCCGATGATAAGCTTATCCTAACAACGAGAAATTAATTTTTCTCGGGCATGAGCTTATATAAAAAACATTCCAAGTTTTTAAGCTCATGCACAATGGCTCATAGTCAAATAACAGACGATGACCCGGACTTCAGAGAAAGGGAAGTTTATCTCGCAACGATAACTTACCCTCAAAACGAGAAATTAAGTTTTCTCGGGCACGAGCTTACACTAAAACAATTCAAAGGTTTTAAGCTCGTGTATATGGCTCCTCGTTAAATGACAGACGATGACCCAGACTTCAGAGAAAGGGAAGCTTATCTCGCAACGATAACTTACCCTCAAAACGAGAAATTAAGTTTTCTCGGGCACGAGCTTACACTAAAACCATTCAAAGGTTTTAAGCTCGTGTATATGGCTCCTTGTTAAATGAGAGACGATGACCCGGACTTCAGAGAAAGGGAAGTTTATCTCGCAACGATAACTTACCCTCAAAACGAGAAATTAAGTTTTCTCGGACACGAGCTTACACTAAAACCATTCAAAGGTTTTAAGCTCGTGTATATGGCTCCTCGTTAAATGACAGACGATGACCCGGACTTCAGAGAAAGGGAAGTTTATCTCGCAACGATAAATTACCCTCAAAACGAGAAATTAAGTTTTCTCGGACAAGAGCTTACACTAAAACCATTCAAAGGTTTTAAGCTTGTGTATAAGGCTCATCATTAAATATCAGATGATGACCCGATCTTCAAATAAAGGAAAGTTTATCGCCGATGATAAACTTATCCTCATTAACGAGAAATTAAAATTTCTCGGACGCGAGCTTACATTAAACTATTCAAAAGTTTTAAGCTCGTGTAAATGGTGTATAATTATATTTCAGATTATGCCCCGGACTTCAATTAAAGGAAAGCTTATCTTTAAAGATAGCTTATCCTCGTAACGGGAAATTAAATTTTCTCGGTCATGAGCTTGTATTAAGACATTCCAAGTTTTAAGCTCAGAAAGGAAAGTGTATCTTTTAAATAAGAGAACTTTCCTCATAACGAGAAATTCATCTTTCTCGGTCATGAGCTTTACGTTAAAAACATTCAAAGTTTTTCAAGCTCATGAAAACGACTTCTAAGTAAATGTCAACTTAGAACTCGTTCTTCAATTAAAAGGAAAGTTTATCGCCGATGATAAACTTTTCCTTACAACGAGAAATTAATTTTTCTCGGGCATGAGCTAATAATAAAAACATTCGAAGTTTTTAAGCTCATGCACTATGACTTACAGTTAAATATCAGACTGTAAATCGGACTTCAATTTTAGGAAAGCTTATCTTTAAAGATAGCTTATCCTCGTAACGGGAAATTAAATTTTCTCGGTCATGAGCTTGTATTAAAACATTCCAAGTTTTATGCTCATAAAGTAAAGTGTATCTTTTAAATAAGAGAACTTTTCTTCATGACGAGAAATTCATCTTTCTCGGTCATGAGCTTTTTCGTTAAAACATTCAAAAGTTTTCAAGCTCATGAACACGACTTCTAAGTAAATGTCAACTTAGGACTCGTTCTTCAGTTAAAAGGAAAGTTTATCGCCGATAATAAACTTATCCTTAACAACGGGAAGTTTACAACTTCTCGGACTTGAGATCGTTTTGTAAGATATTCAACATCTTAAGCTCAAGTAATTGGTTTTCAAAACAATGAACACAATTTTTCGAGAATTTCTCAAAAGGTTTTTCTAAATCTTTCAAAATTGTGTGTTCAAAAATGTTTTGATAAAAAGAGCATGTCTTCTGGAATCGATAATATTTACGATACTAGAAATGTCATTCAATAATGACACGGGGTTGTAAATAAAGTTCGAGCAGAAGTTCAAATGTTTTAAAACATGCTCAAAATGGCTTGCTATTATTTCCGATAGTAACCCCCTTTTCACTTTAAAGTCAAGCATTTCACCGGAAAGCTTTGACTCAACAACGGGAATTAATTTTCTCGGGCATGGTTTATTTTATAACCATGTAAGGGATTGTGTTTACGGAATAACACAATCTAAGACGAATATATGTACGTGTCAGTGCATTTATTTGTTAAAACAAGAGAAATCTTGTTTCTATGAAGTTATCAACTCCACCAACCGTAGCAATTTACAACTGATATCTACATACTCGACGATACGACTACTCAAAAGGCGACTACAGCTCTTTCAATAGAACACGGGTCAACAATTGAGGGGGAGCAATTGTCCAGCATTCAGAATCTTTGACGCCGAAAGTGCCAAGTTCACATATTGGTGTCAAGACAACGATATCAATCGTACACATGGAGTCAAGAGATAACTTCAGACGTGATGAGGCGACCAACATTCGTGAACAAGAAACATGTGCTTCTTTCATATGATATTCTCCATCATTCAGGTCCAACCTCATAAATTGCTTATCTTGTGAATACATTATCATATATGATCTTTGCACGTGATAAATACCTTACACTTGTGTTTAAAAGGTATTTAATTTACTTTTCAAGTACACCCTCATTAATTTGAGGGGGAGCTTGTGTAATTCATGAAGATAATTGGCTTTGCATTTTTCTTCCCAAAATTTTTTAAAATGCTATTAAATCAATTGATATTAAAAACATTGATTGGGTTAATATTTTTAATATGGGGGAGAAAATGTGATTTAATATGGGAAATGATTAATCATAAATGGTTTGACTTAATGTGATAGCTCATCCCGACATGTGCGAAATGTTTTCGAATATCGTGGCATATGTTAAGGGGGAGCAAAATGGATTTGCACTTCAAAATGGATTTCATGGTGACATACACTTACCCAAAACATCTCTATTCACGACGGTGAAGATTGTGGTGACATAAGGATGGTAAGATAGGTTAAAGTCCAATGATTCCTCTAGAACCGGAGGAATCTTCCCAAGGACATTTCATAGCTAGAAATAGTAGTCCTTAGGAAAGATGGAGAAAGATTGTGAACGTAGCTGAATGCTGACCAAGTACTTAAGTTAGCACTGGAACAATCACAACAAGGTGCTAGTTATGACGTATTGGTAAGCATTGAAGGGGTTGAACAATGAAAAAGAATTGTAATGATAAAGGGTGTAAAGAAAGAAGCCCTCCTTACAACCTTAGGCAGAAACCGGGTCAACACATATGCTATTGAGATCATTTTTAATGATGCTCGATATTGAAGATAGACATCATGGACCCAGTGATGCAATGCACAACCCAACCCAGCTAACTCAGATATCTCTCAAAAGGTATTTGTTTTAATCACACGGAGATCAACATGTCTTCTATCGATTTATTCACTCCGAATAAGTTGGTATTGAAATGGTGGCACTCCTCTTCAGCCTCCGATCACTAAAATCCAAAATGCACGATCGAGTCTAGAGCCAATTGAGATCATCAAATATCTCATTAGGACACACTTTCATAATTCCTTGATTCTTCACACATTGTGAAAAGTAAGAAAGATCTTAAGAGTCCTACGCAAAATCTTCATGATCTTGCCTGAACATCCGAGTAATACGAAAGTATTTACAATGAAGATGGAGATCCTTCTTTAGCGAATATCAAAAAGCTCATGGTAGGTTACTTGTGCGATTCTTTATGAATCAAGCTTGTGATAACTGGAAAGCAACAGTGGTTTAATTATTAACTGAATTTAAACACGTTCCAGGCCTCTACGCAATATCTTAGTGATCTTGCCAGAACACTTAGAGTGATACCTCAGTGTTCACAGTGATGAGTGGAAATCCTTCTAGTGTTAACCTCAAACAGCACTAGGTAGGTAACTTGCAAGATTCTATATGAATCAAGCTCGTGACAACTGGAAAGCAACGATGGTGCGGTTCTTAATTGAATTTCACTTGTTTCAGGAACATGAATTGACGGCTTCAAATCATGCGGATATTATTATCCAAATGATTCACTCTTTATGTTCGCAGTCAGCTTTGGACGGTCGAATAAAGAGAACGGGTTTACCCGCGAAATCTTGTCAAGGAGGTTCTTAATTGAAACTACCTGCCACAAGTACGATATTTTATATCGTCCAACGGTCTTCACCGACCGGAGGTAAAATGCTACCGAATTAGAATGAAATGTTCAAGGCCATTTCATCCGTGTATATGTTTTGTTGCTAACTGTCTTATGCAACGTAACAAGAAGGTGGCATTGCGGTGTACAATCCAGAAGAAGTTGTCACCACATGCTTATACTGTATGCACTTAATACTTCAACAAATTCAAGAAAGTCTAAAAGTCAAGTCTTCCGCTGTATCAAAATCTGAAGCTTTCAAGAATTTATAAAAGTATAAGTATGTGGAACATGAAGTCACGAGGAGGCAAATATCACAAGTGATGAATGCACAAGGTCAAGGCAAGGAAACATGCTCAAGATTAAAGTCAAAGATCACATCAATCATATTCACAAGAACAAGATCAAAGACTCAAGCATAGTATGCTAGGTATAAGATTTTATAAAATGGTGTGACCTCCCTTTGGGGGAGATTGTTGGAAATACGTTTTTCCAAGGAAAGTCTCGGTCACATCATTATTAGCATAGATCACGAGCTATAGACTATTTAGGACATTGTAACTTGGAATGACCTCCCTTTGGGAGAGATTGTTGGAAATACGTTTTTACGTATTTAGAAAGGATCGGTCACTCCAATGATATTCAAGTAACGGGCTCGTGATCCTATATCTAATCCATATAGCCCATATAGCCCACATGTAGGGTGGGCTATATATACCCCCTCCTAGCATGTTAAGAGGGGTTGGTCATTTGTGTTTTCATACATTTCATCTTAATCAACCATTCTTCTCTTTCTCTCCTTTCTCTCTCTACCTTTCTCTCTCTAGATCTTCCATTTCCCATCCATCTCAATAGATTAATCATAACTTGCTCAATCCTAAGAAACCATAGACCTACAAAATATGTGAAAGATAAATAAGACTATGTTATTCTTCTTTTAAAGTTATGACCTATCATGTGCTTTTTTAAGTGTCATTTGGTTTGAAATATAATGATTTTTGAGTCAAAACTGAAGTAATTAATTGCTCATAGTTGTAGGTATAATCGTACACGTTTTAGGAAAAACGCGTATGTGGCAAGTATGAAGTATTACGATTTAGGAAAACCGTAAAACCGATAAATGCGAGTTCGTTCTTGGCGGAGGTGTATGCATCTTAGGCCAATTATATAAAAATCAATTTTGGATTAGTGTCGTTTTTAGCTTTAGAGAAAGAAAATTAAAAGACGGTTTACACTACGATTAAACTACGACGTAAAACGTATGACGTAAATACGTAAAACGCGACGAAATTAAAAATTAAAGCTAAAAATTAATTAAAAATTAAGACTAAGTCTAAAATAATATAAATAAGAGTAAAAATTCAATAAATAAATTTTAAAACCTTTTATTAATTAAATATTTAATTTTAAATGCTAATTAAAGCCCTAAAATTAAAAATTAATTAACAAAAAGCCCAAAATTTTATTTATCAAACAAATATCTTAATTATATTAATTAAACACTAATATTTTTCCTAAATTTTTAAAACTATTTTTCTATTTTTTAAATGCTAAAAACACTTTTTAAACTAAAATAATGATAAAAAATAATTAAATAATGAGAAAATTAATTTTACTCTTTGAAAAATCCTAATTTATAATGCTAAACAGTAGAAAAATAAAAAAAAGTTGAAAAAAAATAATTTGTTACCTAATAAGACAAAATAGTTTGAATAAAAACCTATATAAACTTAAATTAATTCTAAAAAATAATTAAAAAAGTGAAAAATGAAATTTCTTTTCTAAAAATCTTAAAATATTTTACTGAAACTATGAAAATTTGTAAAACTGAAAAATATCATTTTTGCCACTAAAGGACAAAAACAACCCAGATCTGATGGGGATACCTAGTGGACTCTTGTCCTCTAGTGTAGCCAATGGAAAAGTTTACTCTAGCAGTGGGTAATTCTTCCCACTGCTCAAACACATAAAACAATAAAGGACGATTTGTGAGCATGTTAGTTGGTGTTTTTGGAAAGCAAAGGTACCCCCACACTCATGGAAGTGTGGGGAGTCAAGATAAGCACAAAAATAAGCAGTCCAAACAACAAAAAAGGCACCAAATGAGCAATATTAAGTCACTGATGTGTCCCTAGGGTCTGGGCAAATTTTTGCTGATATAATGTGCAAATGAGTGAGATTCAAACGGGCAAAACTCACACAAAACTCAACCAAACTTAGACTAACTAGCACAAATCCCTAGATTAACAGTTAAACTAACAGATTACAATATTATAGATCAAAACACACTAAAACAACCTAGATTACTCTACTGATATGTTTAAGCTATTGTTACCCAAATTTTAACATGCAAAATCTGATTTTGTTGTCCCTAATATATGATGATTATATAATACAAATTAAGGTAGAAAGAAAGGAAGAAAAAGATGAATTTTAGAGAGAGAAACTAGAGAGAGAAAAGAGAGAGAAGTGTGTGAACTTGGTGAGATTAGATTCGAGAGAAGTGAGAAATACAAATGACCATCCACCCTCCTAACATGCTAGGAGGGTAGTATATATAGTCCACCCACATGCGGGCTCTAATGGACTATATATTGGGCCGGGCTTGTATTTTGGACTTTAATTAGTTTAAATCCAAGCCCGTGAATCACGACTAAATAACTACTTATTACAACGTTCTAATAAATAATACAATAGAAACCTATGACCGAACATTCTTGTTTGACTCAATATTTTGAGGCTAACAATCTCCCCCAATGTGAGGTCATTCCTCTTTGATATTTGGATTCCAATGGAGATTTATGAATTTCGTCATAAATGAGTCTTGAACGTGTAACAGTAGTTTTGTTCCTTCATGTTGTGATCTTTGAGCCTTTGTCGTTGTCTTTCGACTTTGTCTTTAAGTCTTGAGATCTTCAAATCATTCTTGACTTGTCTTTGCCATCTTGTGATCTTGTGTCTTTATCCACATGCTCACACTATCAATTGTTGGATAAGTCTTTGGGCATGAATATGTGGTTGTGTATATCTGACTTTGCTGAGTACACCGTGACGCCACCTTCTCGAGACAAAACATAGACACGGACTGAATGGCTTTGACATTCGTCCTAAATCGGTAGCGTTTTACCTATTGTCAGACAACCTAACAGATTTACTCTAAGAAACTCAAAGAGAACTACTGATAAAACCTACCACTAACTATTTCGTTGTGTTTAAGCTTATATTAACCTAGTCTAGTGTCACTCAAAGCTGATAATCCACAAATCCAAACACCCCCTTAATTTCTGTGAATGAAAAATTAACAAAGACTTTTACTCTAATCAATTCCAAATCTATCCAACCCTACTAAAACATGTAAGGCCTATTAAGTTTAAGCTATTAGAACCATGAAAACCAAAATACAACAAGTATCAAAACTTCACATAAATCACCCAAGATTCACATAATATGACAAAAATTGGAAGGTTCAAGCTTGTTTACCAGCTGATGCCTTTTCCTACTTTTGGAGCTTATGAGAGCTAGTCAAGAGTGTAGAGAATCTTTGTTGGGGTTATACAGCAGAACCAAAGCATACAATGTCTTCAAAAGAAAAGTGACTAAAAATGGAAGGAGATGGTGGTTTGGCAGTTTACAACAGACACAACCAAATCCACTCTTGTTGGAAATACGTTTTTACGTATTTAGAAAGGATCGGTCACTCCAAAGATATATTATAGTATTGGGCTCGTGATCCATTTGTAAACAATATAGTCCATATAGCCCACATGTAGGGTGGGCTATATATACCCCCTCCTAGCATGTTAGGAAGGGTGGTTCTTTCATTTCATACTATTCATTTTATCAATTTACTTTCTCTCTCTATCTTTCTTTTCTCTCCTTTCTCTCTCTATACCCTCATCTCTTTCTTCCCCATCTCCACCATTAAATCAATAGATCAATCCATAGTTTACCAAATCCTAAGAAATCGTAGACCTTCAATTGGTATCAGAGCCATGGTTAAATCTTAGGATTTGCGTTTTTTATCTATTGATTTTCTTTTTATAATTTTTTATTTGTTATTTTATTTTGTTTTTTCTTTTGAATCCTTTCGACTATTTTTTTTTTCTTTCTTCCAAATCTGTCCAATCAGTCTTTATCAAATTTTTAAATTAATCAGTTTTTTATCAAATTTTTAAATTAATCAGTTTTTTTAATCTATCAATTTTGTCAATTTCTAAATCATCTATTTTTATTAAATTTGTTTTTAAATAATCAATTTTTCTCATATATTCGTATCAAATCTATCCATCAGGTTTCTCTTATCATCAGCTTTTAAATCTTTTTTATATTTTTTATTATTTTATTTTTATTTTTAGTATCATTTTTATCAGTTTTTCTAAGCTTTTCTTGATCTGGGTTTCTGTCAAATTTGGTCCAACTGTCAAAAATCCTCAATCTGTCCAATCTGTCCAATTCGTCCCATCTGTCCAATCTGGTCCAAATTTATTCCGAACGAAAGACTTTTTAAGCCAAGATATTCCGAATAACAGATTATTCCGGATAGCAAGATATTCCGCATAGGGATTATTCCGCATAGGGATTATTCCGCATAGGGATTATTCCGCATAGGGATTATTCCGCATAGGGATTATTCCGCATAAAAAAAAAGAGTTTCAAACAAAACGGGAAACTAGACTTAGACTCGACCTCTCCCTTTCAAACTCGAACACACAGTGCACCCCCAGGACTCAAGATTCGACTCCAACAACACCACAACATAAACACGCAGCCACACGATTCACAATCACACAAAAAGACTCAAACAACTCATAATCACACAACCCCCCTTTTTCTACAACCTGACTCTCGACACCCTCAAAAACAAGATCTCAGTCTAACAAACATCATCCCAAAAACAAGACTCATTTTCGACTCAACTCCCAACTCATACAAACACTCGAACTCAGACCCATTCATTCAAACATAAACCGACACCTACACTCATCTCTCGTCTCACACAACAAACTCACTCCCTCACCCTCGACAACACTCTCGACTCACTCCCCACCCTCGACAACACTCTCGACTCACTCCCCACCCTTAACAACACTCTCGACTCACTCCCCACCCTCGACAACACTCTCGACTCACTCCCCACCCTTGACAACACTCTCGACTCACTCCCCACCCTCGACAACACTCTCCCTCACAAGACCCTCAACACAAACCCTCGTCAACAACAACACTCTTTTTTTCTTTATCTCTCGTTCAGACTCGATACACGACAGATGAGAGAAAGATTGTGATTAGACAATGAAAGAAAATACCTACCTGAGATCTTTGTTCAAAGATCTTGAAGCCTTCTTCAAATAAAGGTGTAAGTTTAGGGTTAACTGTGAGAGTGATTAGGGGTGTTTGACTAGATTCGGTTAGATTGGGTTTATACATTGTTTGAGATTGGGATTGATAGATGATGAAGATCAGGTTTTTTTGTGTGAATCAGATAAGTTGGGGCGGAGATAATTTTAGTGAGATTAGGTTTAGTGAGTTTTTAGGTGTGAAAGAGAAAGAGACGAGGTTGTGAAGTTATTCAGTTGAGGAGAGAGAGAGAGTTGAAAGGACGGAGGAAACAAGCTGTGTGAGAGAGAGAGAGATTAGGTTGGGCGGATAAAACAAAGTGTGGGGAAAGTAATTAAGGATATTTTATTTGGGCGGAGGAAATTAGGTGTTGGGTATTAGTGACGTGTGGGAGTCTGTGGCAAAGCCACGTTTTTTTGGCTGTGTTTTAATATGTTTTGAAAACTCTAGGAGTAAAGTTTTTTTTTTTTTTTCAAATTTCAGATTTTGTATTTTCTATTTCCTATTTTTTTAGTTAAAATTTTTTTAAAGATAAACTTTTTATATTTATATATTTTAAAGTTTATTTTCTTTTTAATTAAGTTAATTTTGTGTATTTATTTTTGGTACATCGTGTTGAGGCGGGTATTTCGAAACAACCACAGTGGTAAAATATTTGACGGGTCGATCATTAAATTTACCGTAGTTTGGATTGATTAGTTGACGGACTTTATTTTTAAAGTGAGCTTTATTTGTATTGATCTTCGGTTTGTTTTATCAACGTTTGAGCCGACAACAATTATTGAGCCGATAAAAGATTTATATCATCCATCGAGGATTTTTAAGTGTTATTTACGGATCTTTCGTTTTTTCATGAAGTGTGAAATTCCGAAAACAACCACATCCACAATCATTTTTTATCACATTCAATGGATTAGTTGAGTTCGACATTTCAAGAGGGAGTATCGCATTCATTGCAAAACAAAGTTACAAAAAGTGACATCAATTCATTTCAAATGCTTCAGTCTCATCTTGTCACTCTTTCGAGGATTCAAGGAGGGAGCGAATTTATGACCATCTTTGGACAAGATCGTCATATATTCATCGACTCAATATTCACCACTTTGACCCAACTCGCCGACCAACTCAACAATGAAAACTTCAATCACTCTGCATCGGCACTTGCATATAAGACTCTTGTGACACAACTCACGCCTTTCCTCCAATACAATATCATCAAGTCTGAAAGTTCAATGATTTGCCAATCTTTTCTTCGAGATACACATACCGAGCTTCGAGTTTTCCGTGATACAATATTGAAACTCATGACATCGGTCTCGTCTTCGATTTATCAAAGATCACAACTTCAGCAAGTGTATGATAATAGAGTGCAAGAATCAATGACGCAGATGCAAGAGGAGAATGGTCATACGGTTGACAACTTGGAGCATAACGATGGCAAGAGCACGGAATCGGAAGGACAACATGATACCAGTGGCACGTCAGGGAATGTTCACGAGATCTCTCTTGATGACACCTTACCCGTTTATGACGAAGAGCCAGCAAACATGGTACAATGTAATGTTGTTTATGATGTATATGCTGATGACATACCGCATATTGAGCATTCTGAACCTAATTATGACAAACATGGGATGGAAAAGAGTGATAGAAATACCACTTCTGATTCATCCGATGTGAGTCATAATGGGGGAGAAAGTGTTCAAAATGCTAAACATCATGATAATTGTCTTATAACTGCTTCATTGACTGCTTCTGATTCCAAGATTAGAGAGCTCGAAACGATTGTAGCTCAACAATCAAAAGATCTTGAGGATGCCAAACTTGAATTTTCTAAGTAAACGGACAAATTTGAAACATACTTTGAAAAACTTGAAAAGTCAAACGTTGTTCTTGAAAGAAAATTGGATCAAAAAGTTTTAGATTCGAAAGCTGAAAAGGATAGTCTTTTGAAACAAATTCAGTTACTAGAGTCTAAATTGGCATCCCAAGATAGATTGCTCAAAGAAAATGAAACGTTAAAAGCCCAAGTTCAGGAAAAGGTGTTTGCTATAGCTGCGTTGAAAAACGAGTTAAGGAAAAATAGAGGACCTAGTGTGGACACTAAGCTTGAAAACCATCAATCTTGGGGAAACCGCCTACAAATCAGTTCGTCAGACAACCTATTGTCAGACAACCTACTGCATTTAGATCCGAGCGACCACAATCCTCGAGACCGCGGTTTGCCTCCCAAGTTGATTTGGGTCATATTTCTAGAACAGTCACTCCACCAACTAGGCCTAATGTGACTAAATCAGTTTTAGCAAGACCTCATCACATGATTGCCCCTAGTTTCTCTAAGAATAGTTCAATGAACACGTCTATAACTAGTTCAAATGATGTGCGCCATGATTTTGGTCTTAGGGAAGCTAAGCAAAAGACACATGTAAGAGATAGCAATGTCCAACCTAGTCAGATGCCTTCTAGATTACCCAACACTGCTCACCGTAGCATGTCATCTCCTAGGAGCATCGATCAGTCATCTAGGAATTACTCGGACATTAAATATGCTACTTGTAAAACATGTAGGAAATGTGTCTTTAGAGCCAATCATGATTCCTGTATCAAAAAATTGCTTAATGAGGTGAACTCCCGTGCTAGACTTAAATCCCAGTGGGTTGCTAAAATCAAACCCATTGGTAAAATATGGCGCCCCACTTGTAGAACTTTCACCCTTGTAGAAAACGAGTGCCCTTTAACTAGGATTGTCTCTGATTCTACTAAGTCTACTAGGGAGGAAACAGATAAAGATGATACTTCACTTAAGCCTAAACTTAAGGTTTTCTATAAAAGGAAACGTTTGCCAACTAAGTCAAGTGAATCATCCCCTCAGGCCACCTCTGGCACAAGAAAAGAAAACTGTGAACCCCCACATGCTTCTAAGATAGATATCGCTAACCCAGGTCAAAGTATACAAACTCCTAATGAGAATGCAGGTACCAAAGTTGATATTCCAAAAGAACGAAGCGGTCCAATCATTGTATACCGTTCAACTAAGGACACTCTCAGAGTTTGGTTACTGAAGAAGCAGATATCGGAGAAACAAGTGTCTTAGGGGATTCATGGTTAAGCTTAACACATGACTTACAGTCACTTAACAGACTGTAACTCGCTCATCAAAGACAGGGAAGTTATCTACGCAACGATAACTTACCCTCAAAACGAGAAATTAAATTTTCTCGAACACGAGCTTCCGTTAAAACTATTCAAAGGTTTTAAGCTCGTGTGATGGCTTACATTCAGATCACAGTCTGTAACCCGAACTTCAAAGAAAGGGAAGTTATCTACGCAACGATAACTTACCCTCAAAACGAGAAATTAAATTTTCTCGGACACGAGCTTATGTTAAAACCATTCAAAGGTTTTAAGCTCGTGTAAAAGGACTTATAGTCGCATCACAGACTATAACTCGATTTTCAAATAAAGGAAAGTTTATCGCCGATGATAAACTTATCCTAACAACGAGAAATTAAGTTTTCTCGGGCATGAGCTAATATTAAAAACATTTGAAGTTTTTAAGCTCATGCACATTGGTTCATTGTTAAATGTCAGACAATGACCCAAACTTCAAATAAAGGAAAGATTATCTTTTATGATAACTTATCCTCATAACGAGAAACTAACCTTTCTCGGTCATGAGCTTGTATTAAAACATTCGAAGTTTTAAGCTCAGAAAGGAAAGTGTATCTTTTAAATAAGAGAACTTTTCCTCATAACGAGAAATTAACCTTTCTCGGTCAGGAGCTTTCCGTTAAAACAGTTAAAGTTTTCAAGCTCATGAAAAACGACTTCTAAGTAAATGTCAGCTTAGGACTCGTCCATCAGATAAAAGGAAAGTTTATCGCCGATGGTAACTTACCCTTAACAACGAGAAGTTTACAACTTCTCGGACTTGAGCTCGTTTTGTAAGATATTCAACATCTTAAGCTCAAGTAATTGGTTTTCAAAACTTTGAACACAATTTTTCAAGAATTTTTCAAAATGTTTTTCTAAATCTTTCAAAATTGTGTGTTCAAAAACGTTTTGATAAAATGAGCATGTCTTCTGGAATCGATAATATTTACGAACCTAGAAATGTCATTCAATAATGACACGGGGTTGTAAATAAAGTTCGAGCAGAAGTTTAAAATATTTAAAACATGCTCCATATGGTTTGCTATTATTTCCGATAGTAACCCGCTTTTCACTTTGAAGTCAAGCATTTCACTGGAAAGCTTTGACGTCAGAATCCGAAGTTATCAACTCCACAATCCGAAGTTCGTTGCAATTGATATCTACATACTAGACGATGCGACTGCTCAAACGACGACTACAGCTCTTTAAGTAGAACACGGGTCAACAATTCAGGGGGAGCAATCGTCCAACATTCAGAATCTTCGATGTCGGAAGTGCCATAGTTCATAAGTTGGTGTCAAGACAACGATATCAATTGTCCATGTGGTGTAAAGGGGAAGATAATTTCAGAAGTTACGAGGAAGACCAACATTCGTGAACAAGAACCATGTGCTTCTTTCATATGATGTTCTCCATCATTCAGGTCCAACCTCGTAAATTGCTAATATTGTGAATTCATTATCATATATGATCTTTGCACGTGATAAATACCTTACACTTGTGTTTAAAAGGTATTTAATTTACGTTTTAAGTAGACCCTCATTAATTTGAGGGGGAGCTTGTGTAATTCATGAAGATAATTGGATTTGCATTTTTCTTCCCAAATTCTCTTAAAATACTATTAAATCAATTGATATTAAAAACATCGATTGCGTTAATATTTTTAATATGGGGGAGAAAATGTGATTTAATATGGGAAATGATTAATCACAAATGGTTTGACTTAACGTGTTAGCTCATCCCGACATGTGCGAAATGTTTTCGGATATCGTGGCATATGTTAAGGGGGAGCAAAATGGATTTGCACTTCAAAATGGATTTCATGGTGACATATACTTACCCAAAACATCTCTATTCACGACGGTGAAGATTGTGGTGACATAAGGATGGTAGGATAGGTTAAAGTCCAATGATTTCTCTAGAACCGGAGGAATCTTCCCAAGGACATTCCATAGCTAGAAATAGTAGTCCTTAGGAAAGATGGAGAAAGATTGTGAACGTAGCTGAATCCGACCAAGTACTTAAGTTAGCACTGGAACAATCACAACAAGGTGCTAGTTATGACGTATTGGTAAGCATTGAAGGGGTTGAAGAATGAAAAAGAATTGTAAAGATAAAGGGTGTAAAGAAAGAACACCTCCTTACAACCTTAGGCAGAAACTGGGTCAATTCATATGCTATTGAGATCATTTTTAATGATTCTTGATATTGAAGAAAGACATCATGGACCCAGTGATGCAATGCACAACCCTTCCCAGCTAACTCAAATATCTCTCAAAAGGTATTTGTTTTAATCACACGGAGATCAACACATTATCTATTGATTTATTCACTCCGAATAAATTGGTATTGAAAAGGTGGCACTCCTCTCCAGCCTCCAATCACTAAAATCCAAAATGCACGATCGAGTCTAGAGCCATTTGAGATCATCAAATATCTCATTAGGACACACTTTCATATTTCCTTGCTTTTTCACACACTGTGAAAAGTAAGAAAGTTCTTAAGAGTCCTACGTAAAATCTTCATGATCTTGCCTGAACATCCGAGTAATACGAAAGTATTTACAATGAAGATGGAAATCCTTCTTGAGCGAACGTCAAAAAGCTCATGGTAGGTGCTTGTGTGATTCTTTATGAATCAAACTTGTGATAACTGGAAAGCAACAGTGGTTTAAACTCTTAAATGAATTTAAACACGTTCCAGGCCTCTACGCAATATCTTAGTGATCTTGCCAGAACATTCAGAGTAATACTATTAAGTATTTACAGTGACGAATGGAAATCCTTCTAGTGTTAACATCAAACAGAACTTGGTAGGTAACTTGCAAGATTCTATACGAATCAAGCTCGTGACAACTGGAAAGCAACGATGGTGCGGTTCTTAATTGAACTTCACTTGTTCCAGGAACATGAATTGACGGCTTCAAATCATGCGGATAATATTATCCAAATGATTCACTCTTTACGTTCACAGTCAGCTTTGTACGGTCGAGTAAAGAGAACGGGTTTACCCGCGAAATCTTGTCAAGGAGGTTCTTTATTGAAACTACCTGCCACAAGTACGATATTCAATATCGTCCAACGGTCTTCATCGACCGGAGGTAAAATGCTACCGAATTAGAATGAAATGTTCAAAGGCCATTTCATCCGTGTATATGGTTTGTTGCTAACTGTCTTATGCAGCGTAACAAGAAGGTGGCATTGCGGTGTATAATCCAGAAGAAGTCGTCACCACATGCTTATACTACATACACTTAGTACTTCAACAAATTCAAGAAAGTCTGAAGGTCAAGTCTTCCGCTGTATCAAACTCTGAAGCTTTCAAGAATTTAAAGGTATAAGTATGTGGAACATGACGTCACGAAGAGGCGAATATCACAAGTGATGAATGCACAAGGTCAAGGCAAGGAAACATGCTCAAGACTAAAGTCAAAGATCACATCAAGCATATTCACAAGAACAAGATCGAAGACTCAAGCATAGTATGCTAGGTTTAAGATTTTGTAAAATGGTGTGACCTCCCTTAGGGGGAGATTGTTGGAAATACGTTTTTCCAAAGAAAGTCTCGGTCACATCATTATTAGCATAGATCACGAGCTATAGACTATTTAGGACATTGTAACTTGGAGTGACCTCCCTTAGGGGGAGATTGTTGGAAATACGTTTTTACGTATTTAGAAAGGATCGGTCACTCCAAAGATATATTCTAGTATTGGGCTCGTGATCCATTTGTAAACAATATAGTCCATATAGCCCACATGTAGGGTGGGCTATATATACCCCCTCCTAGCATGTTAGGAGGGGTGGTTCTTTCATTTCATACTATTCATTTTATCAATTTACTTTCTCTCTCTATCTTTCTTTTCTCTCCTTTCTCTCTCTATACCCTCATCTCCTTCTTCCCCATCTCCACCATTAAATCAATAGATCAATCCATAGTTTACCAAATCCTAAGAAACCGTAGACCTTCAACTCTTGTACCTGTACATACACAAAGAAAAGAAACATAAAGCTTAAAGAGTTCACCTTAAAAGCTTTTTGTCAAAAGCTTTTAAGCCAACCCCTTAAACAGTTAATATCAAACAAGAATATGGGATTTTCAAAAATCTTTGAGACAAAACCCAACTGAAATTTTGAAAACCAAACTTTTGAGAACTGAAATAGATTAAGCTAACATGAACTCAAGTCCCAAAAGCCAAATCCGGCTGTCACTTCTTCCAGCTTTTGGGATTAAGGTTAAAAAAAATTCAAAAACACTTTTCCAAGTAAAATTTCACAAAGCAATAATTGAGATAACACTTAACTAAGTTTGCAAAGAAAATAAAGTATTACACTAAATCAGAACTCAGAGAATGGAAACTTGCAAGGATTTTAAAACTACTATAAATATTCCATAATAAAATGTTTGCAAAAGTTTTCAAAATCTGGAACAAAATAAAAGGGACACGCGTCGTCTCCTTTTATAATACAAGATAGAACCATCTAGATGATAAACCCTAATCAATTGAAAATCCTATAACGCCTTTGGAGCCTTTTGAAAACTTGTACTTGGTCAAATGGTCTTCACATGATCTCTGAGGTGTTTCCAGTTGTCCTTGTTGATCTTGAACGTTGATTTTGTGTGGAGAACAAGTAGTAGCATCATAAACGTTCATTGGGGTCAAACATTTTTGAAGTCTTGTGGGTTCTCGTGACTTAGTGTGAGCTGGATAGGGGACAAAAGGGAGAAGGTAATTTTCTAGGTTGGGGGTTGTGTTGGGTGTGGGGTTGTGGTAGAAGCCCCTTTGGTTAATTAGATTAATGATAAGAAATTCGGTCAATTTTATTTGGGGTATGTTAGGGTTTATGGGATGAGGATGAGTAAACAGTGTGATTTAATCTAGGTTTAGAGGTTAGTTATATGTTTCCCACGTTTATTTTTTGTTTAAACAAGTTTAAAAAACTGTTAATATAAAACGTGAGTGGGGTTTGAGGTGGCGTGGGGAGAGTGGATGGAGGGTGACGTGGCGGTTGGTGGTTGGATGATGGAAGTTTGATGTCTGGCCAAGTTTAGTCCTTATATTCCCACATCTTGTGCATACATAGTTTTGTCCAGCAATTCACCCATTCCCTTTATGAACAACTTTTAGACTAATGACAATTCAGTCCTTCCACTTGATTAATAATAAAACAAGGACTATATTTGTAAGGCATTCTTCAAGGGCCATTCTTGAAATTTCTTGAAATATTAGGGACCCAAATGGAATAATTGAGATTCGCAAGGGTATAATATGATAAGTCTTCAAAAGATGAGGGACCAATCTTCTCAAACCTTCAAACTTCAAGGACTTCAATGGAAAATCATGATTCGGCTCCGGTTCTTTGTACGGCTTCGTTTCCCGTGTTTATTTTTGCTTGATTCTTGTAATATTTTGGTGAATTCACGATATTCGTACCTAAAATACACAATGAAAAAACACAAACATATTTTGGGGTATTTTAATGATATTTTAAGCGCTTTAAGCCCGATTTGGACGATGAGACTATGTATAATTACAGTCTCATCACTCCCCCATACTAAACCATTGCCGTGTCCCCACGCAATGCTAGAATTAAGTATCTTAGCACTTCCAAAATTCATTTTTAGGTGACATTTATTGAAAACTTAAACTTTAAATAAACTACTACATGTGTTTTAGACATTATGTATTGTTATCATCACGATTAAGTGACGTTTAGGGTCAAAGAATAAGAACACGTGAATGCCTCATAAAGATAAGTTCGTCGTCCTTGATTTTCACCCAATTCCATGCTAAGCGTGTAACGAGATCATTGTCATTATAAGTTAGTAAAACAAACATTACTCATGAGCGTTAATTACGCACTTAGACTCTTTTATTCCTAAGGTGTATCTCTTATATTTTATTTTTTTCTTAATGATCACGAGGATGCATTTGACTTATTTCGATATTTTATTAAGGCCGAAAATAAAGTAGGACGATTTAATTAATAGTTAGCTAAAGGACACGATCTTTTAAAACGATTTCTCGAATCTCGTTAAGTTCATATCTTGGCATAACTCGTTTCACGATTTGATACCTTTCTCGGACCGATATTTGGCATGTACATTATACTTCGAATCTTGGAAGAAGTTCTTGAAATAATGGTCTTCTCTTCATATATGGAATTTCTTCAAACTAGAACCACGACTTCATCATTTTTCTTCAATCTTTATTTGAGATTTGATATTGAAATTGTGTATAATTGAAGTTCGTTTTCTCGATTCTTAACCAACTGAAAGTCCTAACAAAATCAGATTTATGATCGTTTTTGGTTGGTAAGGTTATTTGGATTTTCTATGTCTAATTGAACAATCAAGTAAAAATGTGCAAAATATTAACTACGTATCCGTAAAACATTTAGCAATTACCAATTTTTTATTCAAATAAGGACAAAAAATGTAAAACTATGGAATTAAAGTGCTGAAAATGTAAATTCTTGAAACTAATATTCTTGAAATGTAAAATCAGGAAACTACAAGGACTAACTGATAGGTGTGTAAAAACCCATCCTTTTACCACTTAATTACAATAATAACCAGGCCAAAACGTGTATTTTATGTCGTAAATGTCGGAATTATGCGTGGTTTGTGTTTTGGTTGTGATTTAGGACGAAAATGTGAAAAAGGAGGAAAACACGGGCTTTCACGGGCTTTTATCGAAGAAAAAGACAAAAGACGAAGTCAAGAAATCAAGAGTGCAAAAAGAACGGAAGTCCAAGACCAATTCTGAAGTTTTATCGAAGAAAAAGTCAAAAGACGGAAGTTTACTAAAAGCCGAAGAACTCAAGTCTAATTTATTGAAGAAATTACAAGACGAGTTTATTAATCCCGAGACAAAAGTCGAAGAATTAAGAATACAAGGACTTAATGATAATTAAAGAAAGAAGAAAGAGAGGAGGAAGCTTCCTTCCACTAATCCTCTCCTCCCCTATAAATAGAGTCATTAGTCATTTGTTTAGTTTTGTTGGCTAATAGTGACAATTAGTTCTTCCACCATTTTAATTACTTGCTCTTTAAATTCATGTCATTTACTTAATTGTCTTGCACCTTAAATTCCTTTAATTTCAAGTAAGTTTCCTTTTTATTGTTATTAATCTTTACTTTTCTTGTTAATCTCCTATCTACCTTTCTTATTTAATCTTTAATCTTTATGCTCATTGTTTATGTTCATGTTATTGAGTTTTTATTAAATTGATTAAGTGGGTTTTGATTATTGTGGTGTTTGTTGTTAGTTTTATTGATTTGGATTGATAAGTTATTGTTATTAGATCATTAGTGGTTGTTTTGGTTTAATCCTTTGGTTGATTTTGATTGATTTTGTTTAGATTCGTGCTTCTTTTTGTTTCCCTTGTTCTTCGCTATATTATGTTTTCCAGGTTATTCTGGATCAACGCCAAATATTCCGGATGAAGGGATTTTGTTGATTATTCCGGATCAGCATTTTGTCCCATGTATTCCGGATCAAGGCCACATTCCGGATCAGCAGTTTATTCCGAGTGAAGAAAACATTCCGAACCAAGGAATTTCTACTAATATTCCGGATCAGTGGATATTCCGAACCAAGCTGGTATTCCGGATCAAGGGTGTTCATTCGGAATAACTTATATTCCGGATCAAGGCAATATTCCGAATAAAGGCACTATTCCGAATCAGTGGATTATTCTGAATCAGCAGGCAAATATTCCGAATAAAGAATTTATTCTGGATAAGTGACATATTCCGAATAAAGGATTTATTCCGGATGAAGGCTTCTGTTTGATTATTCCGCATCAAGGCCATATTCCGAACCAATCCGTTATTCCGGATCAACCAGGTATTCCGGATGAGTGATTTGTTTGACTATTCCGAATGAAGGTTTTTGGCTTGATTATTCCGGATGAAGCTTTATTCCGCATGAGGTAATTATTCCGAGTGAAGAAGAATCATTCCGAACGAAGGTGACATTCCGAACGAGTGATTATTCCGAACGAAGGTTTATTCCGAATGAGCTGTTTTCAGGTTATTTTAAGTTTCTGTTTTTAAGTTTGAATTTTTAAGATTTACTTTTCCCGCCTTTTTCCTTAGTCGCACTTTAAGTTTACTTGCCTTAGATTTATTTTAAGCCTTGCCTTAGTTTAAGTTTTAGTTGCGTTTTAAGTTTGCCTTTAGGATAGTTTTAAATTCGCGTTATTTACTTTAAGTGCCATTTACTTTTCGTCACGATTTAATTTCTCGCCTTTTATTTTAAATTAGATTTAGATTTAAATTACCCGCCTTTTACGTTAGAGTTTTGCACATTTATTACACTACAACGACAAATCTTCGTTTCACCAAAAGACAGCTGAGTCGCACTTAAACCAGTAATCAATTCGATTAGACCACCACAACGAACTTTAATTTTTATACTAGGTAAAAACCTTGTATTAAATGGCGCCGCTGCCGGCTCTTTTCGTAAAGATTAACGGTTTTCTGTGAGAGACGCATTGCTTTTTGGGATCCGTTCACTTGTGAGCGTTATATTCTTGCCTAAAAATTTCCAAAAAATCCATAAAAATTAAAAAAATTTGTTAAAAATCCATAAAAATTAAAAAATTTCAAAACCCAAAAAGATTTTAATTTCTTTATAGTGTATATATATATTCTCTTTGTTTGGTATCTTTTTCTTTAGTTTTTGCAGGTGTATGCGTACTAGATCTTCAACTTATCAAGAGCCCGAGACTCGTGAAGATTTAGCTATGGCAGGTGTGAACAACAACAATAATCCACCGCACCTCAACAATAACAACAACAATGTTCTTCCACAGCCCGATCTTCGGACAATGGAGGAGCTTTGTCAACCCACCATGTTTGGACGAGGAGGACCGATTGCGCCGATGCAAATCACGGCTCCGGAGTTTTCGTTGAAGCATCACATGATCCAGCAAGTACAAACTAATCCATTCCGCGGAATGCCTGATGATGATGCCAACAAACACCTCGACAAATTCATTACTATTACCCAAAGCATGAAGTTGCCCGGTGCTACAATGGATGTCCTTCGCCTTCAACTCTTCCCACATACTTTATCACACCACGCCGAGAAATGGTTTGATCGTCTCCCGAAGAATTCCATTCATACTTGGGATGACATGACTCAACGATTTTTGTCGCGCTACTTTCCACCATCCATGGTCACGAGCCTTCGAAATCAAATCAGCGGTTTCATGCAAGAACCCGATGAATCTCTCTTTGATGTTTGGGAAAGATATAATGTTTTGATCGATCGATGTCCAAACCACAACATGCTCCCTATTACCTTAATTGATACTTTCTACAACGGTTTGACTTTTCGTGATCGTGATACGATTAATGCAGCCGCCGGTGGCACATTTATGAGAAGGAGACCCGAGGAGTGTAGAGAGCTTATTGAGAACATGACTACTCATCACAAAAATTGGGATTCCTCCGCTTCTTCAAGGAATAACCCGAGAGTCAATGTTTCCTCTACTTCAACAAACCCCGATATGACCGAATTCACCCGCATGATGGCTGAAATGAACAAAAATATCTTGCTCATCGCTTCAAACCAACAACAACAAGTTAAAGCGGTAGCCAATCCTTGTGAGACATGCGGTGGTCCTCACTCATACACTGATTGTCCTTCTACTCAAGGCAATCCGGAAAACGTGTATGCGGCTTATGGTAATTATTCACCGGAAAATTACCAAGCCCGACCTCAAGGGGATCGAAATTTGCTAAGTTACCGGTCAAACAACTACCTTTCACCCGGTTTTTCTCCTTAAAACCAAAACCCCAACAACAACTACGATAGAAGCAACCAAATCCCACCTCGAGCTTCTAATCCTTATCACCCACCCGCTCAACAAGCCCCACCCATTAATCAAGATGTTGAACCTTTAATGAGAACCCAAGGAGAGCAAATCAAGAATCTACAAAGCCAAATTATCAATTTGAAAGGGGATATCACCAAGCAACAGAATGACATTAGATCCGAGCTTCGAAATGATATACAATCCTCCTTCAGCAATCAAACGAATGATTTGAAGAATATGTTGGCTAGTTTCTTACCCACCACTCAACCCTCTACTTCGGGCTCTCTACCTTCAAACACCGTCACCAACCCGAGAGCGAATGTGAGTGCTATTACTACCCGTAGTGGAATAACCGTAGTAGGACCATCTATCCCACCCCTAGTTACACCATCTACACCTCCTCCACCACCATTGATCCCTACTACTCCCACACCTAGTATTAGTTCACCATTACCGTCTCCGCCTCGTCATGAAGAAGTACCCACCAAGAATCCTCCACCTTCTACACCTCCACAACCCAACCCAAGCAATCCTTACCCTTCTCGACTCAACAAGGCTAGAATTTTGACTAAAAATGACATTCTAGTCGCTAACTTTTTGGAAAAGATAGCCAGCATGAAAATCACCTTCACCCTTGTTGAAGCTCTTGCCCAAATGCCACAATTTGTCAAGATGTTTAAGGAATTGCTTAGTAAGAAAGAGAAGATGTTCGAGTTTGTTAATACTCGCTTGAATGAAAATTGCTCTGCAATCCTTCTTAAAGAACTTCCGGAAAAACTTGGAGACCCCGGTCGTTTTGTGCTACCTTGTACTTTTAACCAAACCGACAAATTTACTGCCTTAGCCGATCTCGGGGCAAGTATAAATTTGATGCCTTTAAGTGTTTGGAAAAATTTATCATTGCCCGACCTTACACCAACGAAGATGACTCTTGAGCTTGCCAATCGCATTCTTGCTTACCCCGTTGGTATTGCCGAAGATGTGTTCATTAAAGTTGGTACATTCACTTTTCCGGTCGAATTCGTCGTTGTTGATTATGAAATGGACCCTCGTATTCCGTTAATACTTGGACGCCCATTTTTGAGAACCGGTAGAGCTTTAATAGATGTGGATAAGTGTGAACTCATCTTAAGAGTCGGGGATGATGCACAAGTTTTTAAAATGGGGAAGCTTACAAGCAAATCCTATGGAAGAGAATCAACGAATATGATTAATGTGCTTGATGATTTTGTCGTCTACAACAATCCTCTATTCGATTCTTGCAATGATAATCCACTGTTTCAAGATTATGTGGATGGCTCTCTCTCCAATTTGGAACCTTCACCCATATATGATTCTCCACCGATCTATGATGCTTATGATGATGATTCTAGTTCCGATGGAGATGATTATGATGATTTTACTTCCGAGTATCCCGACATGCCCACTTATGATGATTTTGATGAGGCCGATATTCTTTCGAGTGATTCTTCTCATGCTGAAGATCCTCCGCAATCCATGCTAAATCATACTTTGGATGACTAATCATTTGAGGAAGACTTTTCTACTTTTCTCAATACATACTTCCCTCATGAGAGTGATGCCCCTCTTTTGGACTTTGATGATTATGGTCTTCATCCTTCTACGGATTTGAAGAAAATTCTTTCAAAGGAGAAGAAACCAGACGACACCAACATCCGCAGCACGTATGTTTTGACACCTCTTTGTCCACCTTCTGAGGACGAGGTTGTTCATTTTCTTAGCGGATGTTCTTCAAATTCTGCTGAGCCTGAGTGCTATTTTCCCCTAAAGGAAAAGGTTTTCGACCCCGGTATCGATATTCTTCCGCCATCTCAGTATCCATCTAATGAAATAAAAGGAAAGATTTTTGGAACTACTGGAGATACGCCTGCACCTCTTCACCCTTGCTACCACCGTGCTCCATCTTTGCTTAAGGGAACCTTGCCTACTCTTCTTTGGCTTGCCTTGTTCTCCTTAAGCTTGTGCTATTTGATGGACGAAAACTATGTATTTGATCCTGGTGGATGTGTGTCATGCTTCTTCCTATGCTAATCAAGGTCGAGTCAGGCTCACGACTCGGTAAACAAAAATCAAGCGCTTCTTGGGAGGCAACCCAAGTATCTATCTTTTAGCTATCTTTATCCTAAGTGTAGGGGAGACCTGTTGGTGTTTGTTATTTCCTCTCTTCTCATATTCAGGGATTCGAGCACTCAATGATCCACTCTTGATGATTTTTGACGACCCGTGATTCCGTGTTTCCGTCTTCCCGGTTCTATCCTAAACTCTTTTTGATTCACTATTTTATATTTTTCAATATTAAAATAGGAATCTCGTTAGTTGTCTTTTCCTTAGCAAGATTTAAACAACGTGCACAATGTCCTAAGTGTAGGGGAGTTTACTCCCACATGCTTAAACATTGAGTACAATATTTATATCAAGTGTAGGGGGACTTCTATCGAAGTTAAGTGGTCTTTTCCTTGCATTTGTCCTCATTTTAACCGGAAAATCAATTTTTCGACATTTTTCAAATTTTTGATCTATTTTGGCCTATTAGTTTTTTACCTTTGTATAGTTATTTTCTTTCTTTGCTAAAATAAATTTTAATAAAGTGGTTTTAATTTTCAAACGTTGTAAATCTTTTGACTCAACCCGAGTTTACTTATCTAAGTTTACTCTAGCTAGTATCCTTAACGTGTTTAAGTCAAGTTTTGCTAGGCTTTTATATAGGGAGCTTTAAAACGCGAAAGTCTTAACTCTCACGGGTTAAGAACAAGAACTTTTCGCAAGTTCCTATAACTGATCCTAGAGAGTTGTTTATCAAGGGAACTTTAAAATGCGATTTCTAAACTTGAAAAAGTCTAAGAGTTTGCAAGCTCCTATAGATGACTCGAAAACCCAAAACTTTGATTTAATAGGCTAAGCATCCACGAGTCTCATTCCTTGAGATTTTAAATTGTGGAGAATGAGAGATGATAGAGTCAATTATAAGTTTGGTATCCTTTCGTGAATTTGTGTGAGTTAATTATAAGCCTATTCTCCCATCGCTTACTAATAAATTTATCTGCAATAAATAAGGTTGTACAATTTGAAAAGTTACTTAGCTTCTTGCCCAAGATCGTTTAAAAGTTGCTCGGTATTGATTAGAGTTCATAGCCAAGGCATAACTTATTGAAGCGGGATGCAAAGATTGGCGAGTCCAAAAAGGCCCTAACAAGGCATGAGGGCTACATTTTGTTGCTAAAGATCCAAAAGTGATGTGAAGAATCATTTATCAAGAATCAATATGAAGGATCGAGACACACGACGAAAAGCAAATACTCCCCAAAAAGATCATGGAGAAGTCTATCCGAAAAGACCCTAACAAGGTATGAGGATAAATAGATCCAAGTCCAAAAAGGAGGCGGATCGTTGTATATCAAAATCCCAAATAATGATTGGAGAAAAATGAAGAAGTCGTGGTCCAAGTATGAATCTCTCTATACTTCAAGTGAAGAAATTCATATTATGAAGAGAAGACAATTATTTCATGAACGTCTCTCAAGATTTGAAGTATGAAGTCGCTGCCAAATATCGGTCCTAGAAAGGTCTCAAATCGTGAAGCGAGTTATGCCAAGATATGAACTTTATGAGGTCCCGAGAAGCAGTTTTAAAAGATTTTGTCCTTTAGCTAACTATTGATTAAATCGTCCCACTTTATTTTCAGCCTAAATAACTATCGAAATAAGTCAACAATGCATCCTCGTGATCATTCAAGACAACAATAAAATATAAGAGATACACCTAGGAATAAGGGAGTCTAAGTAAATAATTGGCCCACATGAGTTCGTGTTAGTTTGCTAACTTATAATAACAATGATCTCGTTTTTAAGCTTGGTTTGGAGAATGTGAAAACTTGAGGATGATGATCATTCATGACATTTCCAAAACCCTAAGGTATGTCTTTGATTTCTTTACTTACTTTCTTCCTTTGAATGTTTATAATTTTCTATCTTTTTAATAAAGGCCAATATGGATTGATTATGATGGAAAATGTAAAACGTGCTTTGTAACTAATGCCTTGCATGAGGACATTGCAATGATCAAGTGTAGGGGATTTGATAGGTGTGTAAACACCCATCCTTTTACCACTTAATTACAATAATAACCAGGCCAAAACGTGTATTTTATGTCGTAAATGTCGGAATTATGCGTGGTTTGTGTTTTTGTTGTTATTTAGGACGAAAATGTGAAAAAGGAGGAAAACACGGGCTTTCACGGGCTTTTATCGAAGAAAAAGACAAAAGACGAAGTCAAGAAATCAAGAGTGCAAAAAGAACGGAAGTCCAAGACCAATTCTGTAGTTTTATCGAAGAAAAAGTCAAAAGACGGAAGTTTACTAAAAGCCGAAGAACTCAAGTCTAATTTATTGAAGAAATTACAAGACGAGTTTATTAATCCCGAGACAAAAGTCGAAGAATTAAGAAGACAAGGACTTAATGATAATTAAAGAAAGAAGAAAGAGAGGAGGAAGCTTCCTTCCACTAATCCCCTCCTCCCCTATAAATAGAGTCATTAGTCATTTGTTTAGTTTTGTTGGCTAATAGTGACAATTAGTTCTTCCACCATTTTAATTACTTGCTCTTTAAATACATGTCATTTACTTAATTGTCTTGCACCTTAAATTCCTTTAATTTCAAGTAAGTTTCCTTTTTATTGTTATTAATCTTTACTTTTCTTGTTAATCTCCTATCTACCTTTCTTATTTAATCTTTAAAATTTATGCTCATTGTTTATGATCATGTTATTGAGTTTTTATTAAATTGATTAAGTGGGTTTTGATTATTGTGGTGTTTATTGTTAGTTTTATTGATTTGGATTGATAAGTTATTGTTATTAAATCATTAGTGGTTGTTTTGGTTTAATCCTTTGGTTGATTTTGATTGATTTTGTTTAGATTCGGGCTTCTTTTTGTTTCCCTTGTTCTTCGCTATATTCTGTTTTCCAGGTTATTCCGGATCAACGCCAAATATTCCGGATGAAGGGATTTTGTTGATTATTCCGGATCAGCATTTTGTCCCATGTATTCCGGATCAAGGCCACATTCCGGATCAGCAGTTTATTCCGAGTGAAGAAAACATTCCGAACCAAGGAATTTCTACTAATATTCCGGATCAGTGGATATTCCGAACCAATCTGGTATTCCGGATCAAGGGTGTTCATTCGGAATAATTTATATTCCGGATCAAGGCAATATTCCGAATAAAGGCACTATTCCGAATCAGTGGATTATTCCGAATCAGCAGGCAAATATTCCGAATAAAGAATTTATTCCGGATAAGTGACATATTCCGTATAAAGGATTTATTCCGGATGAAGGCTTCTGTTTGATTATTCCGCATCAAGGCCATATTCCGAACCAGTCCGTTATTCCGGATCAACCAGGTATTCAAAATGAGTGATTTGTTTGACTATTCCGAATGAAGGTTTTTGGCTTGATTATTCCGGATGAAGCTTTATTCCGCATGAGGTAATTATTCCGAGTGAAGACGAATCATTCCGAACGAAGGTGACATTCCGAATGAGTGATTATTCCGAACGAAGGTTTATTCCGAATGAGCTGTTTTCAGGTTATTTTAAGTTTCTGTTTTTAAGTTTGAATTTTTAAGCTTTACTTTTCCCGCCTTTTTCCTTAGTCGCACTTTAAGTTTACTTACCTTAGATTTATTTTAAGCCTTTTCTTAGTTTAAGTTTTAGTTGCGTTTTAAGTTTGCCTTTAGGATAGTTTTAAATTCGCGTTATTTACTTTAAGTGCCATTTACATTTCGTCACGATTTAATTTCTCGCCATTTATTTTAAATTAGATTTAGATTTTAATTACCCGCCTTTTACGTTAGAGATTTGCACATTTATTACACTACAACGACAAATATTCGTTTCACCAAAGACAGCTGAGTCGCACTTAAACCAGTAATCAATTCGATTAGACCACCACAACGAACTTTAATTTTTATACTAGGTAAAAACCTTGTATTACTAACTATGCAAATTTTACCAAACTACTAACTAATTTTAACAAACTTTAAACTAATTAACTGAAAATGTCAAGTTTTGAAAAGTAAAGGACTTAAAAACAGCAAACCCTAATTACTTGAAAAATTAGCCAGCTATGCAAACAGTAACAAAATAGGAGGACTAAAGTGCAAATAAAAGGAAATTTTTATCAAAAACGGGCTATGAAGACAAATAAGCTCGTTTAAGCACTAAACTGGACCAAATAAGCTCAAACAAATTTCAAACAGTTTAAAACTCAATTTCACTTAGGCTTGTAAAAGGAATAAGCTTGAAATCTAGTAAAACTCAAATAAGCCCAAATTGATAAGCCACAATTAAGCTATCTAATAAGCCAGACTTGCACAAACTGATTTTATTGCTAAAACTTGTTAATCAATCCATTAGGAGTATGGGATGTCTTCTAAAAATGAAAATGATCAAGAAACGAATCAGGAAAATGAGAATAAGCTAAAACTAGCTTATTTGACCAACGTTGACCAAATTTTGGAAAATTTTGAAAATTTCCAGATCTATTCAGGAACACATTCTAAACATGATTATGAAAGAAAATGGGGAAGTTTATGAAGTGGATTTTCTGTTTTGAGAAATCAGTAAGGCCTTTTATCACATAAACTTTCCCTTGAACAACAGCTTATGAAATTGCTTATTTCTCACTTAAATCTAAGAACTGTATAATTTCCTTATGAACACTCAATGTTCAGATGTTAAATGACAAATGAGAGCTGGTTTGAAGTATTTCATCAAGAAATGAACAATTGCCAAGCAAATGAAATCAACAACTTTTTATGAACTTTTAAGCTAAGAACTGACCCATACTTTTTTTAAGCCAATTGCCTTTTTGACTTGCTATTTGACTTGAAAACTCTTAAACTTTGTTTACTATGACTGAATGAGAGTAAATGCACAAAAACTAACCAATTACCAAAACTTTACACTATAATGATTACTAATACCAAACACTAGTTAACTGAATTTTTACAACTTTTATGAAGGAAATTTGAGCAATTGGCTATACTGATGTAAATATGATATCAAACCAAGTTTATTAACCAAAATGAAGTACAAATAAGCTAAGTTTATGCAGTAAAATCAAAATGCATAAGCAAACAAAGTTGACTGATAAGCTGAAATCAGTAACAAGATATGAGCTAGAAAACAAGTATCAATCTAACAATAGGCTATCTAAACATCAGTTCAATAACAACCTAAACACTCTTGATCATATCATCAAAGAAGATTAAGCTAAGAATTGAGCATGCATTACTTGTTTAGTGGAACCAAAATTCAGAAACCAAAAACCTTTTAGCTAGAGCCTCCTCTGATGGAGTAGGTAGGCGCTGAGCCTCCTAGATTGTGTTAACCACCACCTTAACATTACCAACTACTTAATCAACCTGCTACAATCATCATCATCACCATTGTTGCACAATTCAGCTTCAAAATCAACTAAAATAGCTATTGGATGAACAGAACTAGTGTAAACAGCTACAAGTCTTCAACATTAGCTAATCATGATCAATGGTGATCACAAATAGCTCATAACAGCATAAGGATAACAGGATTGCAGTGAATGAATAGGAGATTAAAGGAAGAAGAAGGAAATTTTATTGATTGAGTGAGAAAAGTTGGTTACAAAAGCTGGTAAGTAGTTACAACTAAAATAACTAACTCAAAAGCTTGTCAGGCTCTTGAGGTAGTTATGCTAACTGCTAAAAACTAAGAGTAAGGGAGAGAAAAAGTAAGTGTGTGAAAATTTCACACTTAAGCTACAAATACAAATGAAGAGTCCTATCACTATTTATAGACAAACATTGAGTGTGATTTGGGGTTGATGACGTGTTCCAACCACTTAATTGTTGCCACGTGTCTTCAAACTGCTAAATGCTAATCCTTGTGTTCTTCATGAATTCGGGGGTTTTTAATCCCTTGAGTTTCAGCCTGATTAGTTGTTACCAATGTGTTCCTCTCTTGAAAACGAGCAGGTTTCATGTAGAAATCTTTTCTTGAAATCCAGTGTAGCTCAAAAATGGTTCTGGGCTCGTTGTTGAAGAAGAAGGTGCCACGTGGCAGATTCTGGTTGGATGAAAAATGGTCACACGGATTGTTATTCGTTTTGGATAATTTGGTTATTGGCTGGCGCGTTGTGATTGGTTGAAAGTTAAGATAGTGGATATTACTGTTGCTTTGCGGCGCAATAAATGAGCTGGTGATGTGTCCCATTACTTAGAAATCCGTGACCCTTGTTTCTTGCATTTCTATTGGTTGAGAGCCATTCACATGGATTAAGCTCATTTTAACTTTGAAAAATGGATAATTAAGCCCTTGAACTTAGGCAGATTATCCAAATGAGCTAGGGACTTCATTTCTTTGGCATAATTGGTCCTTCCACTTGCATTCTTGTTAAGTTTGACCCTTTGACTTAGTTGACTGAAGAGTTGACCATGTTTGACTTTTATCTTGACTTTGGCAAATTTACACTTTGAGTCCTTAAACTTTAGAGTGTTGTCAAGATAGGTCCCTTATCTTCAAAGTCTTGTCATCTTAGATCCTTCTTTGTCTTTTTCATCCAAATAAGCTTGGTTTTCTTCTTGTTTGCTTGAAAATGTATCCTTACCTATTTATACACAAAACATACCACATAATTCCGCTTTATAGCACAAAAGTTAGGTATTTTCCTTGTGTTTTAGGGTGATTTGTTGATTAATTGATATGAGTTTTTGCTCATATAAAATCTCCTACACTTGAACATTGCCATGACCTCATGCAATGCTATATTTTAAAGCACAAATTTACATTCTCCTCATAATTAACCTACCTTGGCCAATATGGAATGCTATTACACTATGCTACTCTACATGATGCATGATTTTGATTTTGAACAATGCAATGCAAAAGAAACAATTCTATTTATATCTTTTTGGATTTTTTTTGGTATGGTTTTGATGGAAATAACTCATAAAGAACTCAATGACTTAGATTAGGGCTTTTGGTACCATGAACACTTATCATCCTCAAGTTTCACTTTCCCCATACCAAGCTTAAAAATGGGATCATTGTTTTCACAGTAAAAAGTGCATCAACTTATTCATGACAATTAAATGTGGAACCGGTTATTATTTGAGCAAATTGCTTGAGATCAAATTTGTCATTATTTGAAGCGTGAAGTATAAGAAATGCAAAATCCAAAAATAAGGAAGCACGGTTTTAATCCTAAGTAATGCTCTCATCCATTACTTGAAAAACCGCTCACAATTAATATCAGTCCGTCTCAAGAGTAATAAGTCATTCGCCTTATGTGTAAAATCCTCATGTCATGCATTAATAAGTAGCTACAAACTCGCTAAGGAAAGAAAAATAAAACTCACGCAATAATTTACATCCGCCATCTTTTTTAAGACTTTGGATCTTCAACCCCGCAACCCGTCAAGATAATATTGGATTGGAGCAGCTATTAAATCCTCGCAACCCGTCAAGGTAATATTGGAATCTAATAGTTACTATAATTAACACTTCACTACCCCTCTTGGGAGTCTTGTATAATTATTTTTTTTCTTTATTTTTCTAGCCACTCATTATTTTTTCACAAGCCGCTCTTATTTTTCTTTATTCCTCTTTATTCCTCACAAAGAAATTTGAAAAGAATAAAAAGGAAAAACACCCGCTAAGTATTAAGCATGACATAAGTCTAGTACACATAAAACGTTCTAACTTAGAATCTTAAGACGTACTTATACCAACCATGAATGATTAGACAAAAATGCATAAGAGATTACAAACCGATTAAAACCGTTTGATTATTTATTAACATATATACATGCGAAGAAATAGAGGTAAAGAAGAGAAGGGTTTAGCCACAAGTAGTTATCATGAAGTTTATCTAGCCCTTTTATACTTGCTTCAACTCTATCATTTCCCATTCTCCACAAATTTAAAATCTCAAATAATGAGAGTGGTGGATGCTTAGCCTAATAGACCAATGAAGGACTACATGGTTAAGGATACTAGCTAGAGAATGCTTAGATAAGCAAACTCAGATTGAGTCAAAATATCCATGGCGGGCCTAATATGTCAAAGAAGTCTAAATTTGTTGAACCATGTTTTTATTATATTTTTTTCTTTTTATATATTTTTGATGAAAAATAAAAGAATAAATATATACAATGCAAATGTGTTATGCATATGAAAAATGATTGATGCAAAAATTATGAATGCATATTTTTGGTGGCCAAAGTAGATAAAAAATTTGAAAAATGTTTGAAAAATTAATTTTCCAAGTTATCATGAAAGTCAATGACAAGTTCTAGGTAAGGTCACTTCGATAGAAGACCCCCCTACATTTAAGCTAAACATTGTTCTCAATGTGTAAGAGCATGGAAGTATAAAACTTCCCCTACACTTATGACAATGAATAGACTTTGCTTAACCCAAGTTAAGGAAAGATCAACTATAGTGAATTCATTTTTAAATCACAAGGTGTCTATGAAAGATCACAATAGTAACAAAGTGAACCGGATACAAGGGCCTCCTCCATAAGCTCCAAAGCAAGTGATGAGTGAGCAACCCTACAAACATTATGAAGACAAAAGAAGGTCTCCCCAACACTTCTCATCAATTTGCTATCCTTATTTCTACCCTACAACACTCTAGATCTAACAACTTCTAAACCTAGTTATTAAAGCTTGATTTAAGGAGTCTCTAGCTTGACTCATCCCACAATTAAAAGTGCCTAATACCTATCATGGAGAGTAAAAGTTTTGCCCTTTTTAAGAAAAATCTCCATGATGAGGTAAAACAAGTTTTCAAGTATCAAAACTCCATAAATATCCCCCCGGATCAAATACATAATTACCATCCCACTTATAACACAAATTCACAACTAACTTCCCAAGCAATGGTGAAAAAGGTGAGGTGGTGGTGTCCAAAATGTTTTCCCATGTGTTCTACAAAAGGTGATAAGGTGATACTCTCAAATCTTTCACAAGTTTTCCTTTTATTACATCAGGCGGATACTGAGATGGTGTAGCAAGCTCTATGCTAGGATCAAAAATCCGTTCCTTAATGGGAAAACAACAAGTGTTGGTTGCCTTAGAAGATTCTCCTTTGTAGGTCACATGGTGAGAGAAAGGTTGTGGAGTGATGGGTAACAACAAGCTCTTGGAAGGAACCATCATGGCTTGTTTTCCTTTATCACATGGAAGGGTTGAAGTGGACAAAGAGGAAGGTAAAGGATCTTCATGCAATAGAGATTCTAGAAAGAGTATGTCCCCCTCCTCATCAAGATAACCAAGAGTGTACTCAAAAGGTATATCGACTCCTAAAAACTCATCACTCTCATCCATGATAGAATCCTCCTCATCACCATAAACATCATAGATTGGTCTATCATAGATTGGTGATTCCTCAAAACCCAAGGAAGTATGATCATCAACAAATGGAGAGTCACAAGTAGAAATCTCATCATCACTATAGTCATCATATGTTGGTGAATCACAAAAAAGATATTCTTCATCATGAAAATCCAATGATGAAGTAATGGAAGCAATAGTCTCAACATGAGGTAAATCATAATCTCCACTTGAGCAAGCTTCATAAAAATATTCATCACAAACCTCATCAAGGATATCATCTTGAGTTTCCTCCTCATTCACAACATCAATATGTTTCACCGCTTCGGGATCATTAGATTTCTTAGACAACTTTCCCATGTTAAACACAACTCTCTCATCTCCTACCCTCATCGTAAGTTCACCTTCCGCCACATCTATTAGAGTTCGACCCGTTCTAAAAAATGGCCTACCAATAATCAAAGGCATTCTAGGATCCATATCATAATCAACCACCACAAAATCTGTGGGAAAAGTAAATCTATCAACCCCAACAAAAACGTCCTCCGCAATTCCCACCGGATAAGCTATAGTACGGTTGGCCAACTCAAGAGTCATCTTAGTAGGAGTGAGCTCGGGAAGTGAAAGTTTCTTCCAAACCGATAATGGCATGAGATTTATGCTTGCTCCTAAATCCACTAAAGCCATGCAATTTTCCACCCCCGGGAAATTGCAAGGAATCAAAAACCTCCCCGGGTCTCCAAGCTTAGTAGGCAACTTCTTAAGCAAAACCACAGAGCAATTTTCATTCAAGGAAGCATTAGGCAAATCCACCAATCTATCCTTGTTAGAAAGTAAGTCCTTGATCATCTTAGCAAACTTAGGCATATTGGCTAAAGCTTCCGCAAAGGAGATATTTATGTTAAGTTGCTTGAACATCCTCAAAAAGTTTGAGACTTGGATATCATCCTTGTTCTTAAGCTTGTCCTTTCTCAATCTTTATGGATAAAGAAAACTTGGTTTTGGTTGTGGTTGAGTGGTTGAAGAAGGATTTTCCTTGTTGGTTGCTTCATGAGTAGGTGTGGAAGTGGGAAAAATGGGGGAACTTGAGGATGGTGAACTAGATGTAGAAGGCTTATCACAAGAAGGAATCATAGTAGGCTCTACGAAAGTAGGTTTGGGTGGTGAAGGATCGTGAATTTTCTTTCCACTTCTTGTTGTGATAGCATTAAAATTTGCCCTTGGGTTTGCTTATGTGTTAGATGGTAAAGCTCCTTGTGGTCTTTGATTATACATAATTTGGTTGTGAAGAAGAGAAAATTTCTTGTTATTTTCCTCTTGAGCCTCTTTCATTTGTCTCTCATAGGAAGTAAGCTTTTGAAGAATCAAATCCATGGGATTAGGTTGCACATTCCCTTGATAAAAACCTTGGTTTGGATAAGGTGGAGGTGGTGCATTAAATCCTTGATTTGGTGGATAAAAGTTATTTCCTTGATTGTGAAAGGTGTTGGGTGCTTTATAGTTGTTCCCTTGGTATTGTGGTCTTGGACCTTGATTCCTTTGTAACAATTGAGGGGGATTTGGTTGAGGTTGGGTGGGTGGTTGGGGTGGGAATCTCGGTGGTGCAAAATAGTTTTGAGATTTGTAAGAAAGGTTATTTTGATTGATATTTGGCTTGAAATGTTCACGATGTTCCTCTTGGTAAGCATAACATTCCCCTTGATAACCTTGCACCTTATCACATTGTTGATAGGAATGAGGACCTCCACAAGTCTCACATGAAAGAGTAATAGCATGTACATCATTTGTGGAATGATTGCCCATAGAAAGTTTCATATAGTCATTCATCATTGTTTCTTGCATCTTTTGAGTGTTTTCCATGATAGTTTGACTTTCCTTTTGAGCTTGAGTCAATGCTTGAATGCAGGAAATGAGTTGAGTCTCCAATGGTTTAGAACCTCCTTCTTGAATGACATGTACTCTTTCATCAAGTTGTGTGTTAGTTTGCACCATTGCTTTGGTCTCAATAATATCCCAAGCCTCTTGAATGGATTTAAGAAGAATATTTCCTCCCGCGGAAGCATTGAGTGAGTCTTGGTGATGAGGTTTAAGGCCATTGTAGAAAGTATTGATTTGGTGAACTTCATCCAATCCATGGTTAGGGCATCTCCTCAATAACTCTCTATACTCCTCCCAAGCATCACTAAATGTTTGACTAGGTTTTTGTTGAAAGCCTATAATTAAGTTCCTCAAAGCCGTAGTCTTAGATGGGTGAAAGAAAATGTTCAAAAACTTCTTAGTGAAACCATCCCATGTGGTAATGCTCTCGGGTGGTTGTGTATCTAACCAATGCTTAGCCGGACCCTCTAGTGAAAATTGCACCAATATCAACTTAATGGCATCATGGGGAACTCCATTGTACTTAATGGTGTTGCAAAGAGCAAGAAATTTCTTAAGGTGATCATGTGGATTATCATTCTTGTTCCCATAAAATGGTGTATTTGAAACCAAGTTAATCATGGATGTTTTTAGCTCAAATGTGTTTGCGGGAATATCGGGTATCTTGATAGCATCGGCATATCCTTGCACATTAGATTGCAAGTGCTCCATCAAAGGTCGAGTATCAACTCCGGCCATGGCTTCTTGTTGTGGATGGATCAAAGCACGATTCTTGGGATCGGCTTGATGGACGGTGGTGTTCCTACTCTTTCTCTTTTTCTTCCTTTTCGGAGGAAGGGGTTGTACACCAATCGGTATTTGTGCACGCCCGCGAGTGAGCATGCAACTCAATACGAGGAATGAGAGAGAAGCTCTCGTGTGACTTTGAAGAGAAAAGGATTATCCTCTTCGAGTTTCAATATGAAATATCCACAAGAAAATAATAATATACGTATGTACTTGATGTAGTGGTTTTACTACCCTTTAGGAAAAGAGAGCAAAAGTGGCAAGTATTAAGTGTCGGTTTAGGAAAACCAAGCACTAATGACCAAATAAGTTCAAGTTCGTTTCCCAAGGAGGCTTAGTGTGTGTGTAATGATTTGGATTATATTTGTGACTATATTGTTGAGAAAGAAAAATAGAAATGAGATTAGAAGAGAAAGACGGTTACGAAGACGGATTAAACTAAGTCGAAAAAGGTGTACACGAAAAACCGTAAAAGTGCTAAAATTAAAATTTTAACCTAAAAATTCCTAAAATTTACCAAAAATACACAATAATATTCTGAGAGTTTACAAAAAAATCCAAACTTGCGAAAACCTTTTAATTAATTAGATAATGACTTTTTAATGCTAATTAAAGCCCTAAAAATCAAAATTAATTATTAAAAAGTCCCAAACAATATTTTAAAGTTTGTAAACCTCAAAAATACTCTAATTAAGCTAAAAACTATTTTTCAAAATTTTAAACCCAATAAAAACTATTTTTAAACAATTAAAAACTACCAAAATCAATTAAAACTTAAATTAATTCTAGAAAATAATTAAAAGACTCTAAAAATATTTGGAAAGTTGCAAAAATCCTAATTAAGTGTTTAGAACCTAGGAAAAATATAAAAACTTAGAAATTCAGACTTTTAATTTTTAATAATAAAATAATATTAAAATAATATTAAAAATCCAAAAATCATAAAAAATTATAAAAACTTGCAAACTAGCTTACTTTAACCTAAATAACTCAAAAATGACAGTGAAATTACCTAAATACCCCTATTGGGCCTAGAAAATTGGCTAAACCCAAAACAGTACCTTATTGGGCCAAATTTGGGCCCAATAACAAAAAGTGTTCAAAATAAGCCCAAAAAGCACAGGTTGACTCAAAATTTGATTTTAAACAACTTTTTCCAAAGGCCCAAAAGCTGAAAGTGTGAAATAAGCTAGCTTATACCAAGCAGCTTATTCTTAATGGGCTTTTTGGCCCATTAAGCTATAAGCCAATGTCATAAGCTAAAATTTGACACACAAGCTTATTTTGACCTAAATAAGACTTCTGCAAAAAGAAATTTGAAATAAGCCCAAGGAATAAGCCTGAAAATGCAATAAGCAATCTACAGAAAACGACAAAATAGTCGTTTTTGAGTTCTAGGCCACCCCAAGTGCTGATTCAAGTTCTAAAAGCTTTGAAATGACTTAATTAAGCACAATCAACAAAGAGTTTTCAAATAAGCTGACTCAATAAGCTGGAAAAAACAAATAAGCACTTATGTAAAAGTCAAATAAGTTTGTTTTCTAGTAAAAAGTCAAAGTCAAAGTCCAATAAGCTCCAGTCTACTTAAATGGGTCAAATAATGAAGACCTATCACAAAAAATAAGTTGTTGCAAGTCTGGATAAGCTAAAATAGCTTATTGATAAGCTGATGACAAATTAACACTAGCAGGGGCTAGTTTTGGGTGTTGAGCAGTGGAAACTTTTTCCACTGCTTGACTTGTTTGACTTTTTGTCTTTAGTGACTTTTTTGGAGATTCAGATTACACAAAGGCACCCAAATGATCTGTGGATCAAAAGGAGTCAAGAACAATCAAAATAACACAATCACAAACACCCAATTGATACAGTTTAATCAATTAATCACCAGATATTGCACAGATATGAAACAATAAGCAGTTAAGCACTTATGAGCAGTTTTAGCACAAATCAGCCAGCCAAATTCAACCAAATGCATACACAAGCTATTATAAACTCCAATAAGCAAGTCTAAACATGTTTCATGCAATGGTTCAAAGAATTAAGCAAGATTAAAGCCAATGAAAGTTACTGATGAACACTAACACATGCAGTTTTCTACTTTGCTGATGTATTTGACACTTAAGCCAGATTCAACACCTCAAATCTTTCAAACAGGTTACAATAAGTTTGTTTAAACCACTTTTAGCCCTAAGCATGCATACACACTAAGTGTTCCCAAAATCCTAGGTTAAAACAGGCAGTAACAAAGTTTTTATAGCAGATTGTTTGATTCAAGGCTTCAAACCTAAAAACTTGCAGTAAAACACTCTCAACCAAGCATATATCAGATACCAATCATAAACAACACAATCCAACAACACAATATCAAGTTACAAGCACAAACAGATAGTCCCAAACACCCCTTTATCTTTTCCAAATCAAATTTTTCAAAGTAAAAGTGAGATTCAAGACTACCCAAGCATCAATTAACACAATAACAAGCAATATTAACAGATTCAAGCAGATTTAAGCCACAAAATTCACAAGAACACAAGTCTCATACAAATATCACCAAAAATCATGAATTTAAGCAGATTTTAGGATTGAGTATGCAAACCTCATGGATGTACATCCACACCCACGAATTTTGAGCTTATGTGCTAGCAAGAACAAGCACAAGCTTCCACAATAAAGCCTGCTAAGAATCAACAAAGTTAGAAGCACAAGTATAAAAATCAGAAACTTGAAAAATCTTGATTAATGCAACCTTGTTACCCCACACTTGATTATCCCCAAGTTATAAGCCTCACCACACCTTAATCAACTCAATTAGGAGGCTATGATCAGCCCTATAACCCAAGAATTCCAAGATAGAAACAAGAACTTAGCAAAATATCAAGAAAATGAGAAAATGTGCAAACTTTTGCACACTCCTCTTTTGAAAACAGGTTTTAAACTTCAAATTCAGTAAGCAATAAATAATAACAAGCAGAAATAAGATGGCACTTGGTCTTTCTTCAAAACACTTAACTCAAATTCATTAAACTGAAAAGGGATTTACAAGTGTTTGAACAAAGGAAAAACCAAGAGCAAACGTCTCATTGAGACCCTGTGGCTTTATATATAGCCTTACAAGTGACTAAGGAAGCTAAAAAAATACATAAACCCTAGTTGTGAAGTCCCAGAAATGCCCTTGAGAAATTTGAACTTTTTAAGGATCATGTGACTGAATTTGTCATGTAGTTGAGGTGTGAGCTGTTGGAATAGCATCAAAGGCTCATAATGAGCTTAGGATGTAAGCAAGATTGTGAGGCGTTGGATGGCTGGCTCAATCTTGTCTTCTTCCTCAAACGTGTAGCAGGGCATGTCCCATGTGGCATGTGGGGTAAAGTGGCATGTGTTTTTAAGGTTGGGATATGATTAAGGCATGCTTAATCATTAATCTGGAGGTTTATGAGGTCTAATTACAAGTAAATTAAGAAAACCTAATTTGTGTTCTTGGTGAATAGTTGGGCATTTTAATCTAAGTTTGGGTTTAAAAAGATGTTTAGCGCCAGTTTATTAAACTAATAAAGATTAGTTTAAATATGTTATGGGTGGGAAGTGATGTGGCAAAATGAAGAGAGCTGATTGGTGGGATGGAGTAAGTGGGACACATGTCACCATTTGGTAGGTTAAGGTAAGTTTCATGTCTGGCCATGTTAAGTCCCTCACCTTCTTTTCTCTTTTCACTTGCAATTAAAACAACCAAATCCGGATTTCCTTTGTTATTAAACTTTCACTTTTCACACTTTTGCCCCAAATACTTTTCCAAAGTATTTTCAGGGGTAATTCTTGCCATATTGTGATACTTGAGGGACTGTTTTGGCAATTTCTTGATGGATAATGGTCTTGACTTGTATGTTGAGCATTTTGGAGGACTGAAATTGCCAAGTCTTCAATTATGAGGGACCATTCTTGCCAAATGTTGAAAGTCAAGGGTCCTTTTTGTAATTTTGGGATTTTCAAAGGACCAAACTTGTATTTTCTTGTACTTTGAAGGACTTCATGATATATTTGACTTTGTGGAGGGTATTGGTTGACATTTTAGCTTTGTTGAGGGGCTAAACTTGCCAAATCTTCAAAATGGAGGGCCCTTTTTGTAATTTTGACAAACTTTAGGGACCAAACTTGTAATTATGAGGATACAAGGGTATAAAGTGTCAATCCTTCAATATTGGAGGACCCTTCTTCATAATTATTCAAATCTTCAAGGGTTGATCTTGGGAAAGTCTTCATTAGGGCTTGGTTCATTGTGTGGCTTCGTTTCCCGTGTTCATTTTTGCATGATTCTTGTGATCTTTTGTCATTTTCTCAATATCCGTACCTAAAATACACAAGCAACAAACACAAGCATATATATGGGTATTTTGATGATATTTAATGCATTTTAAGCCCTATTTGGAAGATGAGACTATGTATAAAAGCAGTCTCATCACTCCCCCATACTAAACCATTGACGTGCCCTCACGCAATGCTAGAATAAAGTATCATAGCATCTCCAAAATTCATTTTTATTCCCTTTATTGAACGATAAACTAGCTATACTACTACTATTGCTACTACTACTTGTGTTTTAGACATAATGTATGATTTTCATCGCAAAATGGGACGTTTAGGTTCATAGAATAAGAACACGTGAATGCTTAGTTAGAAATAATTTCATCGTCCTCGATTTTCACCCCGATTCCATGCTAAGCGTGCAACGAGATCATTGTTATTATAAGTTAGTAATGCTAACACTACTCATATGCCCTAATCACGTACTTATCCTCCCATTATTCCTAAGTTGTATCTCTTATATTTTATATTGTCTTGAATGTTTCACGAGGATACATTGTTTGACTTATGCGATAATAGAGATTTAGGTCTAAAAATAGAGTCCTAACGGTGTAACTAAGACCATCAAATCAATAACCCCTCCCAATAGACAACGATGTTAAAAAATTAAGTTGACAAGAAGGATCGATAAACACGGTTTTATAATGGTTTTGAACATGAGACTTATTACCAAGACTTTTATACGCCCCCTAACGGAAGGGCCTTATTATCTTTGGTTTACCTCCATCTTTTATTCAACTTCACCATGAAGCTTTTATTATGACTTCGGTCTTGCCTTGCCTTTTATTATCCACCTCATCGTTAGTTTTATTAGCCAAATACGTATATCCTCACGCTAAGGCGAATTTTGGATCTTTAAAGCTTCGAAGATTAAGGCTTGATTCACTTTCAATTTTGCATAGATTTTTCGGCCTTGTGGGGCTTCAAATTGTTTGCTTGATTTAGGTGAGCACTTGAAATCTTATTATTGGGTGAAGCTTTTGATTATTCGGGTGCCAATACTTCAAAACCGTGACGCTGGCGATACCTTAATGTCTTCCCAATTTAATTACACGTAAGCTACTAGAAAAGACTAGAAACCCAACAATCCCAACTAAACCGCTAAGTCAATATTTATTAAGCAAAAAATATTTACATGCGAAGGGAGAATAAGCAAACAACGAGAACACATGAGTTTTTGATAGAATACGAGTACTCTACGTTTAGCATAGTAGCTTATAATTAACCCTATCATTTCTCGTCCTCATTTAAGAGACTTAGCCTAATGTGTAGTTAAGGAATCAAAGCTAAGTGCTCAACACGTACGGTCGAGTCAAAAATTACTCTTATTCTCGCCATCGGAAAACCTACATTCGTGTCTTCAAACACTTATAAAACATGAGAAAATTTTAAAATTTGGCCATTTTTAGCCTTATTTTGCAACAAAGCGATAAACAAAAAGATAAGCTTTGGAAAGCGTGAAGGTTTGGCAAGGCAAGTATCTATTCACCCCCCATACTAAAGTTAAACATTGTCCTTAATGTTTCGAGTCTAGGGGTGCAAACACCCCCATACTAGAGACGTAGTCGAATGCATAATCTAGCATGGAAAGGGTGTAACCAATAAATTAATAGCCGTTTATGAAGTGTGCTAAAAACCTAAGGTTAGAACATCAAAAGGATATATCATGGATATTGAGAAAGTCTTCAAAGCAAACGATCGAGTGCTCCCATAAACGAACACGAGAGGCTCCAATCGTGAAGATCATGATCATCTAAAGTTCACAATTCACAAACAACCATGGAACAAAGGTTGGAAGGGCACAAATCCCCACACGTTAACTACATTAGAAAGCGATAATATATACATAGGATAAGCATGGGACTCCCCCACGAGGCTCCTCGTTTTTGATTACCGAGTCATGAGCTCGACTCGATCCCCTCAATACTAATTATCATTGGGGAAGGTGACTTGGTCGAGGTAGTTCAAGAATGGAACTTCCCCGACAAAGTAGTGCTTCAACCTATGTCCATTCACCTTGAAGTTAGGACCATCATCTTGAGCTAGCTCGATGGTCCCATACGGAAACACTTGAGTCACGGTGAATGGACCAGACCAACGGGATTTCAACTTACGAGAAAAGATTTTCAAGCGAGAATTAAAAAGCAAAACTTGATCCCCAATGTTAAAAACACGGTTTTTAATTTTAGAATCATGCAACTTTTTAGTTTTTTCCTTATAAATCAATGAATTTTCATAAGCAATATCCCTCAATTCATCCAATTCATTTAATTGCATTTTCCGGTGTTTTCCCGCGGTCTCCATATCATCATTACAATGCTTTAGGGCCCAATAAGCCTTGTGTTCTAACTCGATAGGAAAATGACAATTCTTTCCATACACAAGCTTATAGGGAGTGCACCCAATGGGCGTCTTATAAGCGGTCCTAAAGGCCCATAAAGCATCGTCTAACTTATCCGACCACAATTGTCGGTTTTCCCCAACGGATCTCTCCAAGATCCTCTTCAAATCTCGGTTTGAAACCTCGACTTGCCCACTCGTTTGTGGGTGATAAGCCGTAGAAAGCCGATGTGTAACCCCATATTTCCTTAGGACCCTTTCGAATTGGTCGTTACAAAAATGGTTTCCGCGATCGCTTATGATCGCACGAGGGGTTCCAAACCGAGAAAACAAGCTTTTCAAAAACTTGACTACCACACGAGCATCATTGGTGGGCAAGGCTTTGGCCTCCACCCACTTAGATAGGTAGTCAACCGCAACGAGAATGTACTTATTACCACGAGATGATGGGAACGGCCCCATAAAGTCTATACCCCAAACGTCAAAGATCTCACAGACTTGGATGATATTTTGTGGCATTTCATCTTTTTGTGAGGCTTTTCCTTGTCGTTGGCATGAATCACATGACTTCACAAGATCTTGTGCATCTCGGTAAATAGTAGGCCAAAAGAAGCCGGCATCAAACACCTTCTTAGCCGTGAGATTAGCACCGTGGTGACCACCCGTGGGTCCCTCATGGCAAGCTCTAAGGATGTCAGAAGCTTCGGTTCCAAATACACAACGTCGGATGATTTGATCCACACAAGTTCGAAATAAGTAAGGGTCGTTCCAAAAGTAGAACTTGACGTCACGAAAGAATTTTCGTTTTTCTTGAGTCGTCATACCCTTGATGATGAAGTTACCCGCATGGTAATTTGCAAAGTCCGCAAACCATGGGGTGGAAGGATCAACCTTCAAATTCACTACACCAAGTGTTTCAAGCGGAAATGTTTCGGTGATTTCCTTAGGCTCGTAAATACTTTGGTGAGGATCTTCCAAACGAGAAAGATGATCGGCCGCTAGATTCTCGGCTCTTTTTTTGTCAATGATTGTGTGATCAAATTCTTGAAGGAGGAGAATCCAACGAAGTAATCTAGGCTTAGCATCTTGCTTGCCATGAGATACTTGATAGCCGAATGATCCGTATACACTATGCATTTAGCTAAGACGAGATAAGGTCGGAACTTCTCAAATGCATACACCACGGCAAGGAACTCCTTTTCCGTTGTAGTGTATTTTAGTTGAGCCTCGATCATTGTCTTGCTAGCATAGTGAATAGGCAAGAAGTGCTTTTCATGACGTTGCCCCAAAACTGCCCTAATAGCGTAGTCACTAGCATTACACATGAGCTCAAATAGGAGGTTCCAATTGGGAGCAACAAGAATGGGAGCTTCGGTAAGTTTCCTCTTAAGGATTTCAAAGGATCGTACACAATCTTCGTCAAAGACAAAACATGCCTCTTTTTCAAGAAGATGTGTAATGGGTCGAGAAATCTTTGAAAAATCCTTGATGAATCGACGATAAAAGCCCGCATGGCCTAGGAAACTCCTAACTCCCTTAACGGTTTTGGGATGAGGTAATTTGGCGATGACGTCTACCTTAGCTTGATCTACCTCAATCCCCGCTTTCGAGACCTTGTGCCCTAAGAAGATTCCACTCTTAACCATAAAATGACACTTTTCCCAATTGAGCACAAGGTTGGTTTCCTCACAACGTTTCAACATTCTCTCAAGATTCGACAAACACGAAGTGAACGAATTACCAAACACGGAAAAGTCATCCATGAAGACTTCCATCGTCTTCTCGATCATGTCATGAAAAATTGCCATCATGCACCTTTGAAAGGTTCCCGGTGCATTGCAAAGTCCAAATGGCATTCTACGATAGGCAAACGTTCCATATGGACACGTAAACGTAGTTTTTTCTTGATCACGAGGATCGATGGGAATTTGGAAGTAATCGGAAAAACCATCTAAAAAGCAATAGAAATCGTTTCCCGCAAGACGCTCCAACATTTGGTCCATGAAGGGCAAGGGAAAATGGTCTTTTCGAGTGGCTTCATTCAACTTTTGATAGTCAATGCACACTCTCTATCCGGTCACGAGTCTAGTGGGAATCAACTCGTTGGCATCGTTTGGCACAACGGTCATTCCTCCCTTCTTAGGGACACAATGAATAGGACTCACCCAAAGGCTATCGAAAATAGGGTAAATCATTCCCGCGTCAAGGAGTTTAAGGACCTCCTTTTTGATGACGTCGTGAATTTTGGGGTTCACCCTCCTTTGACTTTGGATTGCGGGCTTGTAATCCTCCTCCATTAAGATTTTGTGGGTACAAAACTTGGGATCGATTCCCTTAATGTCGGATAACTTCCACGCAATTGCCCCTTTGTGATCCATTAGAACATCGACAAGTGCGGTTTTTTCATCATTCGAAAGTTCCTTCGCAATAATAACCGGCAACTTGTTGTCCTCCTCCAAATAGACATATTCGAGATGAGGAGGTAAATCTTTCAACTCAAGGATAGGTGGTTCCTCAAGTGAAGATTTGAGCTCGATACTCATAACCTCCTCGGGTGGAGGAAATGGGAAATCGTTAAGAAAATCCTTGATAATCGAGAAGTCCTCATCGTTGTCGAGGTCTTCGTCACAAGTACGTGGAACATCGAATTCTTCCAACGTAAAACCACCACCTTCAAATGGAGTGAAGGTTGGTGTCGAATTATCAAGAATTGGATCTAACATATTGGGATTGCCACTAGTTTCTTCATCACCAAAACCTAGAACTTCTTGTGAAAATTCTTCGCAAACCACGTCAATCATATCAACGAGGTTTATGGTTGCAACGGAATAAACATGAGAAATTTGAGAGTTTTGAGTTGCGTTTATAACAAGTTCCTCGTCGTTGAAACGTAAGGTGATCTTTCTAGCATGAACATCGATCAAAGCCATAGACGTATCTAAAAACGAACGACCTAAAATGAGAGGAACTTGAGGATCCGTGGGGATATCAACAACGATAAAGTCTACGGGATAGTAGAACTTCCCCACTTTCACAAAAACGTCTTCCGCCAAACCACATGCGGGAATCGTGGAATGGTCGGCCAACTCGATAGACATTAGTGAAGGAGTAAGATTAGGAAGATTGAGCAACTTGAAGATTGCAAGTGGCATCAAGTTAATGCTAGCACCAAGATCGGCCAAGGCGAAGCATTCCTCCATATCTTGGATTGCACAAGGAATCAAGAATTTACCGGGATCACCGACTTTTTGAGGTATGCGATTAAGATAAACCGACGAACAACTAGACAATTGGTGCAATTTCTCCTTGTTGTTCAACATACTCTTAAAATTAGCGGCAAATCGAGGCATCATGACCAAAGCATCGGCGAAACTCACATTAAGGTGCAAATCACGAAACATTTTCATAAAAAGCTCAAATTGATAATTGTCGCGCTCTTGACGTTTCTCCTTTCTAAGTCTCGATGGATAGGCAAAGGTGGTGTGGGTTGAGGCATAGTAGGCATAGCCTTTGGAATCTCGGGTTCCAATGATGGTAATGGGTCAACCGTAGGTGTGGCATGAGCAGTACTTTGTGGGATTGGGACATGCTCCTTTTGGACCACCACCTCGGGTTCTTCCTCAATTGCTTCCTCCGTAGGAGCAATTGGTTGAGGAGTCGGTTCCTTAAGTGTCTTACCACTACGTGTGGTAATCACTTTCATCTCACCCTTAGGGTTGGATATGGTGTTGCTAGGAAGACTACTCGAAGACGGTTTACACATTATTGCCTCAAACATAGACGAGATTCTATCTTCAAACACGGATTGCCTCTTCTCGGCTTTTATCATTTCTTGTTTAATCTCGTGTTGCCCTTGTTCCATTTTTTGTTGGTTTTGTTGCAACCTAGTGACATTTCCTTCCATCTTGTTGGTGTGAATTTTAAGTTCATTAGCTAACTCATTTTTTAACTCTTTCTTCAATTCGTTCTTAAACTCGGATCTTAGGCTAATGATTTCTCTTTGAATATTGTCAAACCTAGCATCATTCCCACTAGCGTATTCAACAAACTCACTTGGAAGATCTTTCAATGTTTGCAAACCTTTGTTGTTGTTTTGAAAATCATTTTGATTCTTGTTTGAAACTTGATTATTAGCCCCTTGATTACCATAGTTTCCCTTGTTGTAATTGTTTTTTAAACCAACTTGATTGTTGCGATAGTTGTTGTTAGCATTTTGATTTGAACCAAAACCCGGTGGAGTCATTTGATTAGAGCGGGAAACTTGACCGTTTTGGTTGTAATTTCCCGTGGCCATGAAGGCACTCGAAGTGTTACCACCGTTGGTAATGCACTCGGAGAAATCATGACCTCCACCACAATACATGCAAGAAACCTCAACCGCTTTAGCCGTAGCGGAAGCACTTTGTTCACCAACTTTAAACTCAATCAAAAGTCCTTTTAGCTTATCAAAAATCTTATTTTCCAAGTTCGCCTCAATTTGGCAAGCATCGATGGTAGTAGACAAAGAAGGTGAAGCCGAAGACGAATCCTTACGAACACTAGACGTGCTACGAGGACTATACACCTTAGATCTATTTTCAATTATCACCAAAGCTTCCTCAACCGTTTTACACAAAAAATTACCACCCGCGGCGGCATTCAAATAATCCCTTTCATGATCATTAAGTCCATTGTAAAACGTGTCAATTTGATGCAAGTCGGAAAAACCGTGATGAGGACATTCATGTAACATTTCCTTAAACCTATTCCGAGCCGTTGAAAAACTTTCATTAAACTCTTATGAAAACTTTGAAATCTCGTTTTTCAAGTGCGTAGTCTTAGAGGGCGAAAAAAATTGGTTCACAAACTTAGACACGAGATCCTTCCACGTCAATATAGAATTGGGTGGCTCTTTCTCTAACCAAATTTTAGCGGGCCCCGCTAAGGAATACGGAAAAAGCATCATCTTAATCGAGTCATTCGAGACATCCTTAAACTTGCAAGTGGCAGTAAGACGATTGAATTGGCGGATATGGTTGTGTGGATTGTCCTTCTCATCACCACGGAATTTGTTGTTTTGGATCATCGACAACAAACCCGTTTTCACCTCAAAATTCTCCGCAAGGATAGCGGGAATCACAATAGCCTCTCCATAACCCTCGGTGGGTGCTTGAAGTAACTCCATCATAGTTCGATTCGCCATGGTTGGTGCTTCTCTTACAATGGGTTCGTCAATAAGAGACTCCTCACTAGAAAGATTGGGAGTGGGAGTTTTGTTCTTTCGTTTACGTGCACGTCTTGCTTGATTACGAGTTAGCATAAACGTCACGTACAACGAGGGGACGAGCAAAGAAGATTCTTTTTGGTGTTTTGTATTTTTCAATTTTTTTTTGTGGTTTTTGATTGTATTAACCTTTTTGGAATTTGGTGAATGTATTAAGTAGACACAAATCTACAAATCTCCTCCTTAATCAAATCTCTCGATTAACGAAGCCTCAAGGAATGAAAACGATCACGTGAAGTGAACGCCTTCGATGACTTTAGAACGTTGGTGGAACACCAAAACGTTCAAGAGGGTTTAATCAATGGAAACCAAGAAAATATATATGATACTTAGTAATACTTTGGGCGGCAAAACCCTCGATTAGCTCTCAAAATCAAATACTCACAAGCAAGCGGGGAAACGAGGCGGCGCGAAGCACTTAAGAGGCTTTTTCCTTAGGATATATTTTATAATATCTGCCTTATACCCACCTTATAGTTTGTATTTTTCAAGATTGAGCTTCACGAAAGTATTTATCTATTTTTGCCTTTTTCTTTGGTTTGAGATTCGAATACAATGATTGGGTAATGACCTCCCAAGTCAAGGTTGTGATTTCTCACGTATTTGGAGTACTTGTGAATTTATTGTTCTACGTATACACTATAGTAATAGTATTCATACAAAAACCAAAAACCGATAATACGTATTAGTAGAGTGCTACTAATACAAATACTAATTATGGTTAGTCTATAAAAAACAACAGTGCCAAATCAAAACACAACACGCCTCCCCGGCAGTGGCGCCAAAATGATGTAGTGGTTTTACTACCCTTTAGGAAAAGAGAGCAAAAGTGGCAAGTATTAAGTGTCGGTTTAGGAAAACCAAGCACTAATGACCAAATAAGTTCAAGTTCGTTTCCCAAGGAGGCTTAGTGTGTGTGTAATGATTTGGATTAGATTTGTGACTATATTGTTGAGAAAGAAAAATAGAAATGATATTAGAAGAGAAAGACGGTTACGAAGACAGATTAAACTAAGTCGAAAAAGGTGTACACGAAAAACCGTAAAAAGTGCTAAAATTAAAATTTTAACCTAAAAATTCCTAAAATTTACCAAAAATACATAATAATATTCTAAGAGTTTACAAAAAAATCCAAACTTGCGAAAACCTTTTAATTAATTAGATAATGACTTTTTAATGCTAATTAAAGCCCTAAAAATCAAAATTAATTATTAAAAAGTCCCAAACAAGATTTTAAAGTTTGTAAACCTCAAACATACTCTAATTAAGCTAAAAACTATTTTTCAAAATTTTAAACCCAATAAAAACTATTTTTAAACAATTAAAAACTACCAAAATCAATTAAAACTTAAATTAATTCTAGAAAATAATTAAAAGACTCTAAAAATATTTGGAAAGTTGCAAAAATCCTAATTAAGTGTTTAGAACCTAGGAAAAATATAAAAACTTAGAAAATCAGACTTTTAATTTTTAATAATAAAATAATATTAAAATAATATTAAAAATCCAAAAATCATAAAAAATTCTAAAAACTTGCAAACTAACTTAATTTAACCTAAATAACTCAGAAATGACAATGAAATTACCTAAATACCCCTATTGGGCCTAGAAAATGGGCTAAACCCAAAACAGTACCTTATTGGGCCAAATTTGGGCCCAATAACAAAAAGTGTTCAAAATAAGCCCAAAAAGCACAGGTTGACTCAAAATTTGATTTTAAACAACTTTTTCCAAAGGCCCAAAAGCTGAAAGTGTGAAATAAGCTAGCTTATTCTTAATGGGCTTTTTAGCCCATTAAGCTATAAGCCAATGCCATAAGCTAAAATTTGACACACAAGCTTCTTTTGACCTAAATAAGACTTCTGCAAAAATAAATTTTAAATAAGCCCAAGGAATAAGCCTGAAAATGCAATAAGCAATCTACAGAAAACGACAAAATAGTCGTTTTTGAGTTCTAGGCCACCCCAAGTGCTGATTCAAGTTCCAAAAGCTTTGAAATGACTTAATTAAGCAAAATCAACAAAGAGTTTTCAAATAAGCTGACTCAATAAGCTGGAAAAAACAAATAAGCACTTATGTAAAAGTCAAATAAGTTTGTTTTCTAGTAAAAAGTCAAAGTCAAAGTCCAATAAGCTCCAGTCTACTTAAATGGGTCAAATAATGAAGACCTATCACAAAAAATAAGTTGTTGCAAGTCTGGATAAGCTAAAATAGCTTATTGATAAGCTGATGACAAATTAACACTAGCAGGGGCTAGTTTTGGGTGTTGAGCAGTGGAAACTTTTTCCACTGCTTGACTTGTTTGACTTTTTGTCTTTAGTGACTTTTTTGGAGATTCAGATTACACGAAGGCACCCAAATGATCTTTGGATCAAAAGGAGTCAAGAACAATCAAAATAACACAATCACAAACACCCAATTGATACAGTTTAATCAATTAATCACCAGATATTGCACAGACATGAAACAATAAGCAGTTAAGCACTTATGAGCAGTTTTAGCACAAATCAGCCAGCCAAATTCAACCAAATGCATACACAAGCTATTATAAACTCCAATAAGCAAGTCTAAACAGGTTTCACGCAATGGTTCAAAGAATTAAGGAAGATTCAAGCCAATGAAAGTTACTGATGAACACTAACACATGCAGTTTTCTACTTTGTTGATGTATTTGACACTTAAGCCAGATTCAACACCTCAAATCTTTCAAACAGGTTACAATAACTTTGTTTAAACCACTTTTAGCCCTAAGCATGCATACACACTAAGTGTTCCCAAAATCCTAGGTCAAAACAGGCAGTAACAAAGTTTTTATAGCAAATTGTTTGATTCAAGGCTTCAAACCTAAAAACTTGCAGTAAAACACTCTCAACATAGCATATATCAGATACCAATCATAAACAACACAATCCAACAACACAATATCAAGTTACAAGCACAAACAGATAGTCCCAAACACCCCTTTATCTTTTCCAAATCAAATTTTTCAAAGTAAAAGTGAGATTCAAGACTACCCAAGCATCAATTAACACAATAACAAGCAAGATTAACAGATTCAAGCAGATTTAAGCCACAAAATTCACAAGAACACAAGTCTCATACAAATATCACCAAAAATCATGAATTTAAGCAGATTTTAGGATTGAGTATGCAAACCTCATGGATGTACATCCACACCCACGAATTTTGAGCTTATGTGCTAGCAAGAACAAGCACAAGCTTCCACAATAAAGCCTGCTAAGAATCAACAAAGTTAGAAGCACAAGTATATCAGAAACTTGAAAAATCTTGATTAATGCAACCTTGTTACCCCACACTTGATGATCCCCAAGTTTTAAGCCTCACCACACCTTAATCAACTCAATTAGGGTGCTATGATCAGCCCTATAACCCAAGAATTCCAAGATAGAAACAAGAACTTAGCAAAATATCAAGAAAATGAGAAAATGTGCAAACTTTTGCACACTCCTCTTTTGAAAACAGGTTTTAAACTTCAAATTCAGTAAGCAATAAACAATAACAAGCAGAAATAAGATGGCACTTGGTCTTTCTTCAAAACACTTAACTCAAATTCATTAAACTAAAAAGGGGTTTACAAGTGTTTGAACAAAGGAAAAACCAAAAGCAAACGTCTCATTGAGACCCTATGGCTTTATATATAGCCTTACAAGTGACTAAGGAAGCTGAAAAAATACATAAACCCTAGTTGTGAAGTCCCAGAAATGCCCTTGAGAAATTTGAACTTTTTAAGGATCATGTGACTGAATTTTTCATGTAGTTGAGGTGTGAGCTGTTGGAATAGCATCAAAGGCTCATAATGAGCTTAGGATGTAAGCAAGATTGTGAGGCGTTGAATGGCTGGCTGAATCTTTTCTTCTTCCTCAAACGTGTAGCAGGGCATGTCCCATGTGGCATGTGGGGTAAAGTGGCATGTGTTTTTAAGGTTGGGATATGATTAAGGAATGCTTAATCATTAATCTGGAGGTTTATGAGGTCTAATTACAAGTAAATTAAGAAAACCCAATTTGTGTTCTTGGTGAATAGTTGGGCGTTTTAATCTGAGTTTGGGTTTAAAAAGATGTTTAGCGCCAGTTTATTAAACTAATAAAGATTAGTTTAAATCTGTTATGGGTGGGAAGTGATGTGGCAAAATGAAGAGAGCTGATTGGTGGGATGGAGTAAGTGGGACACATGTCACCATTTGGTAGGTTAAGGTAAGTTTCATGTCTGGCCATGTTAAGTCCCTCACCTTCTTTTCTCTTTTCACTTGCAATTAAAACAACCAAATCCGGATTTCCTTTGTTATTAAACTTTCACTTTTCACACTTTTGCCCCAAATACTTTTCCAAAGTATTTTCAGGGGTAATTCTTGCCATATTGTGATACTTGAGGGACTGTTTTGGCAATTTCTTGATGGATAATGGTCTTGACTTGTATGTTGAGCATTTTGGAGGACTGAAATTGCCAAGTCTTCAATTATGAGGGACCATTCTTGCCAAATGTTGAAAGTCAAGGGTCCTTTTTGTAATTTTAGGATTTTCAAAGGACCAAACTTGTATTTTCTTGTACTTTGAAGGACTTCATGATATATTTGACTTTGTGGAGGGTATTAGTTGACATTTTAGCTTTGTTGAGGGGCTAAACTTGCCAAATCTTCAAAGTGGAGGGCCCTTTTTGTAATTTTGACAAACTTTAGGGACCAAACTTGTAATTATGAGGATACAAGGGTATAAAGTGTCAATCCTTCAATATTGGAGGACCCTTCTTCATAATTCTTTAAATCTTCAAGGGTTGATCTTGGGAAAGTCTTCATTAGGGCTTGGTTCATTGTGCGGCTTCGTTTCCCGTGTTCGTTTTTGCATGATTCTTGTGATCTTTTGTCATTTTCTCAATATCCGTACCTAAAATACACAAGCAACAAACACAAGCATATATATGGGTATTTTGATGATATTTAATGCATTTTAAGCCCTATTTTGAAGATGAAACTATGTATAAAAGCAGTCTCATCAGTACTACTTGGGTGCAAGACCCCCAATGAAGCCTTCCTTCTTAGAATACTCGCTAGTGAACGGGGGGTTAGGTGGCGCGAAGCACTTAAGTACCTATTGACCCTTAGATGGCATTTTATAGCACATCGCCTTTCTATTCACTTTGTAGTTTGTATTCTTTGAATTATTGCTTATTGGAAGTATTTATCTATTCTTGCTTTATTAAGTTTGATCGATACGCGTGTCAAGGACCGGAACGCCCCTCAACACGGTGTATTGCCTTGGCAATACTTATGGAGAATATATTGATTGTTCTTATACGTATACGTATTTACTTATAATAATATATGGAAAATATTTTTGTATTTATGGGTTTTTAAGAGAAAATACTATATGTACATAAAAACCAAGGGAATCCACTAATATATATTTTTGGGTGCAATCTCTTAGGAAAAAGATTGCTTTTTGGATTTTTTAATTTGTTTGGTCAATTCTTTAGGAAAAGAATTGTTTTTGTTATTTTTTTAGTTTTTATATTTTTATATTTTTGATTTTTTTTTATTGTTTTTGATTTATGATACGTAAAAATAACGTTCACTAGGTGAACGGATCCCAAAAGCCAACGAAAACCGTCAATCGATAGTCTCTCGTAAAGTCAAAGAACCGGCAGCGGCGCCATTTGAAATTGTGTATAATTGAAGTTCGTTTTCTCGATTCTTAACCAATTGAAAGTCCTAACAAAATCGGATTTATGATCGTTTTTGGTTGGTAAGGTTATTTGGATTTTCTATGTCTAATTGAACAATCAAGTAAAAAATGTGCAAAATATTAACTACGTATCCGTAAAACATTTAGCAATTACCAAGTTTTTATTCAAATAAGGACAAAAAATGTAAAACTATGGAATTAAAGTGCTGAAAATGTAAATTCTTGAAACTAATATTCTTGAAATGTAAAATCAGGAAACAACAAGGACTAACTATGCAAATTTTACCAAACTACTAACTATTTTTAACAAACTTTAAACTAATTAACTGAAAATGTCAAGTTTTGAAAAGTAGAGGACTTAAAAATAGCAAATCCTAATTACTTGAAAAATTAGCCAGCTATGCAAACAGTAACAAAATAGGAGGACTAAAGTGCAAATAAAAGGAAATTTTTATCAAAAACGGGCTATGAAGACAAATAAGCTCGTTTAAGCACTACACTGGACCAAATAAGCTCAAACAAATTTCAAACAGCTTAAAACTCAATTTCACTTAGGCTTGTAAAAGGAATAAGCTTGAAATCTAGTAAAACTCAAATAAGCCCAAATTGATAAGCCACAATTAAGCTATCTAATAAGCCAGACTTGCACAAACTGATTTTATTGCTAAAACTTGTTAATCAATCTATTAGGAGTATGGAATGTCTTCTAAAAATGAAAATGATCAAGAAACGAATCAGGAAAATGAGAATAAGCTAAAACTAGCTTATTTGACCAACGTTGACCAAATTTTGGAAAAATTTGAAAACTTCAACACATTCTAAACATGATTATGAAAGAAAATGGGGAAGTTTATGAAGTGGATTTGCTGTTTCAAACACTAGTTAACTATATTTTTACAACTTTTATGAAGGAAATTTGAGCAATTGGCTATACTGATGTAAATATGATATCAAACCAAGTTTATTAATCAAAATAGAGTACAAATGAGCTAAGTTTATGCAGTAAAACAATTAACTACTCAAAATGCATAAGCAAACAAAGTTGACTGATAAGCTGAAATCAGTAACAAGATATGAGCTAGAAAACAAGTATCAATCTAACAATAGGCTATCTAAACATCAAAATCAGTTCAATAACAACCTAAACACTCTTGATCATATCAGCAAAGAAGATTAAGCTAAGAATTGAGCATTCATTACTTGTTTAGTGGAACCAAAATTCAGAAACCAAAAACCTTTTAGCTAGAGCCTCCTCTGATGGAGTAGGTAGGCCCTGAGCCTCCTAGATAGTGTTAACCACCACCTTAACACTACCAACTACTTAATCAACCTGCTACAATCATCATCATCACCATTGTTGCACAATTCAACTTCAAAATCAACTAAAATAGCTACTGGATGAACAGAACTAGTGTAAACAACTACAAGTCTTCAACATTAGCTAATCATGATCAATGGTGATCACAAATAGCTTATAACAGCACAAGGATAACATGATTGTAGTGAATGAATAGGAGATTAAAGAAAGAAGAAGGAAATTTTATTGATTGAGTGAGAAAAGTTGGTTACAAAAGCTGGTAAGTAGTTACAACTAAAATAACTAACTCAAAAGCTTGTCAGCCTCTTGAGGTAGTTATGCTAACTGCTAAAAACTAAGAGTAAGGGAGAGAAAAAGTAAGTGTGTGAAAATTTCACACTTAAGCTACAAATACAAATGAAGAGTCCTATCACTATTTATAGACAAACATTGAGTGTGATTTGGGGTTGATGACGTGTTCCAACCACTTAATTGTTGCCACGTGTCTTCAAACTGCTAAATGATAATCCTTGTGTTCTTCATGAATTGGGGGTTTTTAATCCCTTAAGTTTCAGCTTGATTAGTTGTTACCAATGTGTTCCTCTCTTAAAAACGAGCAGGTTTCATGTAGAAATCTTTTCTTGAAATCCAGTGTAGCTCAAAAATGGTTCTGGGCTCGTTGTTGAAGAAGAAGGTGCCACGTGGCAGATTCTGGTTGGATGAAAAATGGTCACACGGATTGTTATCTGTTTTGGATAATTTGGTTATTGGCTGGCGCGTTATGATTGGTTGAAAGTTAAGATAGTGGATATTACTGTTGCTTTGCGGCGCAATAAATGAGCTGGTGATGTGTCCTATTACTTGGCAATCCGTAACCCTTGTTTCTTGCATTTCTATTGGTTGAGAGCCATTCACATGGATTAAGCTCATTTTAACTTTGAAAAATGGCAAATTAAGCCCTTGAACTTAGGCATATTATCCAAATGAGCTAGGGACTTCATTTCTTTGTCATAATTGGTCCTTCCACTTGCATTCTTGTTAAGTTTGACCCTTTGACTTAGTTGACTGAAGAGTTTACCATGTTTGACTTTTATCTTGACTTTGGCAAATTTACACTTTGAGTCCTTCAACTTTGGAGTGTTGTCAAGATAGGTCCATTATCTTCAAAGTCTTGTCATCTTTGATCCTTCTTTGTCCTTTTCATCCAAATAAGCTTGATTTTCTTCTTGTTTGCTTGAAAATGTATCCTTCTTACCTATTTATACACAAACACAAAACATACCACATAATTCCGCTTTATAGCACAAAAGTTAGGTATTTTCCTTGTGTTTTAGGGTGATTTGTTGATTGATTGATATGAGTTTTTGCTCATATCAGATATACAACGATCCGCCTCCTTTTTGGACTTGGATATATTTATCCTCATACCTTGTTAGGGTCTTTTTAGATAGACTTCTCCATGATTTATAGGGGATTATATTGCTTTTCGTCGTGTGTCTCGATCCTTCATATTGATTTAGGAATAATGATACTTCATATCATCTTGGATCTTTAGCAACAAAATAGAGTCCTCATGCCTTGTTAGGGCCTTTTTGGAACTTTGCCAATCTTCGCATCCCGCTTCAATAAGTTATGCCTTGGCTATGAACTCTATTCTAACACGAGCAACTTTTAAACGATCTTGGGCTAGAAGCTAAGTAATCTTTTAAATCGTACGACCTTACTTATTGCATTTATTTAAACAAAAGTGTGGGGAGAAAAAGCTAAAAACTACCACACATGAGATCGTGAAAGATTACGCAACTTATAATTAACTCTATCATTTCTCGTCCTCATTTAAGAGACTTAGCCTAAAAATAGTTAAGGAATCGAAGCTAGTGTAAAAACACGGTCGAGTCAAAAATTACTCTTATTCTCACCATTGGAAAACCTACATCCGTGTCTTAAACACTTATGAAAAATGATATGAGTGATTTTACTCATATCATTTGTAGCTTAAAACAATCAATATATGCAATAAATGTATGAAAATGCCTTGTATATGTTTGTTTCTTGTTTTAATGTGTGTAGGTACCAAGATCACAAAAAACCGGCGAAACCGGCACGAGAATGAAGAAAAGATCGAAGAAGCCAAGAATGAAGTCGTTTTTAGAGGAGTTGACTTTACGAAAGTATTTTGGGCCAAATGGGTCCCACAAATGCTTATTGGGCCTGAAATACCATTAAAATGGTTATGTTACTCTCAAAAACCCAAATGGCCCAACAATTGCATCACTGTTGGACGGTTTTTAAGATTAATGGGCTTCAAGCCCAAGGTTTGCACAAACGAATGATAATGGGCCTTAGGGTTTGTAAGACAAACGAATGGTGAAGTTTATTTAACTTATCCCCAGTCAGTCACCACACACCCACTTTCACACTTACACAATAAATTAATAATGTCGATACATTCTATGTTCTCCTTTCTTCCCCAAAAATATAACCAGACGAAAATAATACTATTCCTCCCCAAACCCTAATTCAATAAATTGATCATATTAATTGGGGCTTTTCTCTCCCACGTGTGATTCACACGGTAAAGAATAAAACCCCCATGTTTTCGGAAGGCAAGAGTGGACGAGCAGGGGTACGTGGCAGCAAATAAATGGATAATACACCTCACCATTCCTTATCCTACAATGAAAAAGAGACACCTCAGCATCAAACTAACACAACTAGCACAAACGGATGCCACGTTGGCAATCCGTGTGCTAGTTGTGTATTTTCAGCCATACGATGAAAACAAACAAGAGAGAGAAAGAAGAATAGATGATCCAAGGGACTGAAATCCATCTTCCTCAACAAACTCAACAACCCACACCCTCTAGGGTTTGCCTATAAATACTGTCAATTTTTCCTTTATATGCATTCCAATTTTTCTTTAAAGTCATAATGTTAAAATAGATTTAGGAATATTTGTAATTTCTTTTTATTGTCTTGTAATCATTTTTGGAGATTGATAAAAGTTAATTTTGAGCAAGTTTGTGTTAAATTTATTCACAGTTTAGTTTATTTGCAATTATTTCTTAATTAATCTAATTAATATTATATGAAAATTAATTCGGTTAAGCTTTCTCACTAGCTTTAATAGAATTATCTTTGAGGAATATTGGAATAAGCTTTCCCTACTGGAAAGCCCTAAAAAAACAGGTTCGTAATGATGATGTTCGATTGACGTTGAATGGAGATGATAATGGTGGTTCGTTTAAGTTTTAAGCCAGCTCAGCGCTGCGCTTCGTCCCAAAGGCTAACTCCAAAAGGTTCACTCCGTTTACTTTCATATTTTTAGAGTAATTTTAGTTTGTATTGATTTGATTTAACTGTTGGATGTTCTTAACTGATATATGATTGTGAGAGTTAACCTTGGTGTGCTATTACCTGATTGATTTAGTATCTGCTTAAGGTTTTGTTGTTTAGATTGCTTAGATATAGGTTTAATTTAGTTTGATAGTAGACTGTTGGATTTGATTTTCTCTGATCTTTCGATTTTGCTGTAAGACTGTTTAATTTTGGGTAATATATGGTGGACGTTTAGATTGCTGTACTGTGGTTAAGCCTGGTGTAACGTAATCTTTGTTTCAGTTTAGAGGTAAATTTCTGCTCGATTTAAAAGCTACTGTATTCTTCTTTAAAACTTTTCATAGCTATTGTTTTGAATTGGTGTTATGTCTCAAATTGTTTAAGTGATATCGTATGTAACTGAGCTGCTGTACCTAAGATAGTTTGCTTTAATTTTATAGGAATTTTCTATGGGTTTGATATTGATGATCTGAATGTTTTACTGATAGTTGCTCATTTTAACTTTTGGGATTACTGATTTCTTTGTTACTTTTTTATAGATATCTATGTTGTTTGAAGAGAGAGTAACTATTATCTGAGTTTTTTTTGTTTGATGTGGATAGGCTGTTTTTTTGTGCATTATTAGAGTTCATTTCTGTTCTATATAATCGGTTTTATAATTTCAGTTATCAGATTACGAATCTGGTAGCTTATAAGCTGTTTATTAAGCAGTTTCTATATAAGTTCAACAAGAAAAATCACTCCTGTGATTTTGGTAGATTCTTTGTCAAAAATAATAAAATTCACAAAAAAATGTCACCTGCAAGTCTTGAACTCGAGACCTGCCCTTCACAAGTCCAACGAGTTAACCAACTGGACTGACTTGTTCTTTTGGTTTTAATATCGTTTATGTTATTAATATAGACTGTATTTTTTGAGCTGTCAGTTTAATTAAAGTAGATTTATTAACTAGTTTTAATTTTTAGAATATTAGTAAATTTATAAAATTTCGTTTTAAATAGTTTAAAAAAATAATATAAAAATAAAAATGTTTTTATTAATTTTAAAAGTTTAATTAGTTTTCAAATTAAAAAGATTTTTATTGTTTTAGATTTAAATTTTAATATAGTTTTAAATATAGATTTAGTTTAAGTAAAATTTAATAAATTTAATTAGTTTAAAAAGTTAATTAGATTTCTATAAATAGATTAGAAGTTATTTTTATTAAATAGATTAATTTTTATAGATTATTAAATAGTTTCAGTTTTAAATAGTTTTAATTTTAAGTAATTGTTTTAGATTTAAATAATTTTGGGGTTTACGATTCATGCACTTTAGGATTAAAATAAGTTTTAAATTTGTAGACTTTAATTTTAGTTTAAAAACCGAAAACCAATTCAAATCGATTGTCCAAATCAAAGCAAAACGTCTCAAATTCACTCGATCTTCGTGTACAACGAACGTGGTTCATTCGCGTGTTTAATTAAATTCGTCTTTGGTAATATTAGTCTATTACTTTTTCCTAAAGGTAATTTTCTAATTTACCCTATAATGTATCTAATTATCACTATACTATCACGAGCACATCAAAAATTTTGGCGCCGCTGCCGGGGATCTTGTGTACGATTCGTTTTATGGAGATTTGTTGATCGTTGATTTGAAGACCCTTTCCGTCCTCGGAAAGTTTTGTTATTTTTCTATTATATAGTATGTATCGTTTTTCTCGTTTTTTGTGATTAATATACTATATTACGTAGAACAATAAATTTACATACTTTCCAAATAAGGCCTTAGTTGGGATTTCATCACCTAGCTATTGTAGTCGAATCCAAAACAAAAATAAAAGGCAAAATAGATAAATACTAATAAGAAGTTTGATCTCGATTTATACAAACTATAAGGTGGGTATAAGGCGACGTGCTATAAAAAGCCGTCTAAGGAAAAAAGTTTTTAAGTGCTTTGTGCCACCTCGTTTCCCCGCTTGCTTGTGCGTATATTGAGAGGGACGACCTATTATTGGTTTGCCGACTCAAGTAGTAATAAATCTTATTTTTGTAGTTTACTTATTGAACCTCGAGACGTTTAGGTTTTCACCTATCGTTTCAAAGTCGACCGAGGGTAATTTACTTCCATAGTAGTTATCCTTACTCCTTGTTTTTTATCGATCATTTTTTATTGAGCAATACCAAATAAAATACCAAAAATGATCTTCTTCTTGTCTAATTTCTTTTCTTCAATCCTCTAAAATCTCGTCTTTGTAGTGTATGCAATTACGTTCTTCTTGTCTTATGATTGATTTTAATAGGCTTGAAAATATTCCTCGTAGAAATAGAAATCGTCAACAACGAATAGTGGAACCCGAGCTTCCACCTATTGTTGTAGAGATGGCCAATAACCGAACAATGGAGGAATTGCTCTGTGTACCCACCGAAGGGTATGGGGAAGCAATCGTTGTGCCGGCTATTTTGGCGGATCATAATGAGATTAAGACGGGTCTTTTATCGCTCATTCGTGCCGACCAATTTCGTGGCAATGAGACCGATAACCCGCATTCTCACATTCGGAATTTTCTTCGAATTACCTCGACTCTCAAGTTTAGAAATGTGCCGAATGACGCGATTAAGCTCATGCTTTTTCCGTACTCGCTCGAGGGTAATGCTAAGATTTGGTATGAGAAAGAACCACCGGGTTCGATTTTGACATGGGATAATTTAGTGTCCAAGTTCATCAATTATTTCTTTCCACCATCTAAGACAACACACTTTAAGAACGAGATCACTAGATTTGAACAAAAAGTGCATGAATCGTTTGGGGTTGCTTGGGAAAGATTTAAAGATTTGTTGAGACAATGTCCACACCACGGTTTCTCGGAATTGCACCAAATAAATACTTTTTATAATGGGCTTAATATGATTGAACAAGATTCTTTAAATGCCGCCGCGGGTGGTAATCTGTTAAGAAAAACTCCGAGAGACGCGTGGTGTATAATTGAGAATAAGTCTAGAGCACAATATTCACGAAACACACCAAGTGCTTCTAATGTGAATTCGTCTAATATCGAGATTGCTAGATTGGACTTTAAGATTGATAATGGATTTGCGACTTTGTTGAATGAGATTAGGAAGAATCCTCATGGATCGATTAATATGGTTGAGAATGTTTGTGTATCATGTGGTTGAACACATCCTAATTATGCTTGTTCGACCACGGGGTTTGATCAAGCTAGTGCTTTTGCCGCGACGGGAACTTATGGCTCTAACGGTCAAGTTCCTCATCAAAATCATGTTGCTCCATCGGGTTTTCCACCGGTTCAAAATAGGTATAACAATAGGAACAATGGGAATAATTTTAACCGTGGTAATCAAGGGAATTTTAATCAAGGAAATGGGTTTAATGCTAATCAAAACAATCAAGGTTTTCAAAGCAATAACCAAAATGATTTGTCAAGCTACATTAAGTCAAATGAGGCAAATTTGAAGGCTTTTCAAAATAACATTCAAGGACAAATGGCAACTTTGAAAAATGAGTTTCAAAATATGATTAAAGGGCAAAACAATAAGATTGAGCTTAATCAAGAAAGACTTGAACAAAACCAAAACCGTTTTGAGCAAAGATTAGAGCAAAGTCATAATCGTATGCAACAAAGTTTGGAACAAGGTCAAAATAAATTGCTTTCAATGTTTGAGGGATTTATGTCTAAACCATCTACTTCTTCGGGTTGCTTACCTAGTAACACCATTCCATACCCGAAGGGAGAGCTTAAGGCCATAACCGTTTATGATGATTGTGAAAATTTAGATGAAGTTGAAGTGATAGAGTTTAATCCTCCACCTAAGGAAACTTTTCTAGATGTCACCAAGGCTACTTTGAATGTGATTAGTACCTCGGTTTTCTTTGATTTCTTTCTCGAGAAATATAAAGATCCGGGTCAATTCTTGATACCTTGTGTTTTCAATGAGCTTGGGGTTTGCAAAGGCCTAGCCGATCTAGGAGCTAGCATTAACTTAATGCCCCTAGCCATTTGGAAAACTATTGACTATGCACCACTTAGTACCACTCGAATGATCATTGAGCTTGCTAATGGTACCACCACTCGACTGGTTGGTATAGCGGAAGATGTCATTGTTAAAGTGGGAAAGTTTTTGTACTTAGCCGATTTTGCTATAGTTGATTATGAGACCAATCCTCGTGTGCCTATTATTTTAGGACGACCATTTTTGTGCATGGCTCAAATTCAAGTTGATATGAGGAAAGAGGAAATTAAATTGTTTTATGGAGATAAAAGTATTGTTTTTAAACCGGAAAAGATTCCAAGATTCGTTTCTAAGAAAGTTGAAAGTGTTAAACTTGTTGAAACAATTGAAAGTAATAAGAAAGCTCTTTTTGATAAAGGTGTTTTTCCAATTTTGGAAACTCCATTTTGTGAAAGTGAAAAATTTAATTCAAATGAAGAAGCTTGCTTTGTTGAATCATGTTGTAATCTTTCCTCATCTACACTCACTCCACACGAGGATGATAGTTCTAAAATTGAAAAACAAATTGATGAGTACATAAGTGCACCATTTGATGCTAGTGAGTTTAATAATGAGAATTTTGATCCCGAGAGTGATATTGCTTTAATTGAACAATCTTTGAAAATGGACTCATTTTCACTCTCTTCGAAGGATCATATTGATGTTCCTAAGGCACAATCTTCAATTGAAGAGCCTTTGATTCCTAACTTCACACCGAGAGAGGTTAGTGACTATTCATGTGATAAGTTCATCGATGAACTTTTTGCTATTATTGATCCACTTCTACGGGGAAGTGAAGACGTTTCCGATCTCGAGATCGAACGTGATTCTCATGTTTTACCTACCATTCGAGGAATTCTACGATGAATTTCCTTCTAATGAGAATGATGATCTTGTATCGGAGTGTGACACACTTGATACTTTGTCGGATATTTCTTGTGATGACAAAATTGATGACACTTTTGTGACCTACTCAAATCCTCTCTTTGAAGCTTCAATGAACAATAATCCGTTGTTTCAAGAAGATTTTGAGAGCATCGCACCTCCTACATCTCACAACCTTTGTGATGATGAGCTTCTCATGAAGGAGGTTGATGAGTTTTTCTATATAGATATTCCTTCGGAATTTGAGGAAGAGTCTAATGACGGTGATGAAGATACTTGGTTTGATCACCCGATTTATGATGATGATAATGTTGACCCGGAGGGAGAAATTTCTTTTGCTCCAATTATCCTTCCCACTCGCTTTGATCTTAATGTGCGGGTTTTTCATGCGACTCATTTTGAGTACCATGACCCCTTTATTCACATTCATAAGAGTGATAAGGTCGACAAAGTCATGCAAGTTCAAACCACTATGGTTGAGACTTTTATGCCACCTTTACCATGTGCTTCATATGATTTAGTATTAGCATGGGGGGATGACACCATGTTGTCTATTCCTTTCTCCACCGAGGACGAGGTATTCGACCCCGGAATCGTTGATTTAGGGAAATCTCGGCCTTTCACCGATGCAATAATTGAAAGACTTTTTAATCATCTTGGTGCGAGTTTATCTCGGGGAGCATGCTACATCCATACCATTATTTGTGACTACCATCTCTTGTTAGAGATTTATGTTGGAGTTTTATCCTTTTGTTTGTCATCCAACAACGAGGATGTAATCTTTGACCCCGGCATCGTGCTTTATGTAGGATTTTATTACAATATGCCGGTTTTCACCTTTTTCCCTAAGGACCAATGAATGCGGGGATCGAGTCGAGCTCATGACTCGGTTAACAAAAACGAGGTGCCTTGTGGGGGAGTCCCATACATTCTATCTTCTTTCTATTTTCTAACACTAATAAGGCTTGATCTTTCAAGCTCGTGCTCGTGTTTTGTTGTGTTGTGAATCTTAGGTATGACCCTAATATTTGAAGACTCTCGTGTTCGGTTTTTGCCGGTCCACTTGATCTTCCATTCTTTGATTGCCAAAAGGGGCACACTCTTTATCCTTTGATTTTTATCGACTAACGTTTTGTCTTGAGGCATAATTAATAAACAGCTTATAGATTTGCGTGCTCTTTCCATGCTAGGATATTGCATTAGACTCTTCGTGTTTTAGCAAGGGGTGTCACACTTGAGCTAAGAAACATTAAGGACAATGTTTGGTTTTAGCATGGGGGAGTCAATCAATATAATCGCTTGCAATTGCTTTTGTCGTGTCTAAACGTAATTGTTTTTCTCATTTTTCAATAAAATTTTAAATTTTTAGTGTTATTTTTAAGTTTTAATAAATAAAATAAGTGCTTTTGACACGAATGTAGGCTTTCCGTTGGTGAAAATAAAAATAGTTTTTGACTCGACTCGGTTTTTACCTTAGCTTTTCCTTAACGTATTTGAATTAAGTTTTGCTAGGCTTTTATATAGGGAGCTTTAAAACGCGAAAGTCTTAATTCATACGAGTTAAGAACAAGAACTTTTCGCAAGTTCCTATAATTGATCCTAGAAATTCGTTTATCAAGGGAACTTTAAAACGCAAATTCTAAAACTTGAAAAAGTATAAGAAGATGCAAGATCCTATAGATGACTTGAAAACCCAAAGCTTTGATTTAATAGGCTAAGTATCCATTGATTTCACATTTTTGAAATTTTACAATATGGAGAACAAGAGATGATAGAGTTCAATCATAAGTTTCTAAAATTAACTCTTCTTTGTGCAAGTATTTTTGTGTTTGATTTAATCTCCTCGTATTTACTTTCCACGCTTGAATAATAATTGCTTAATAAATGAAGTTTTTGGCGGTTTAGGCTTGATATCTTAACTCGTAACTCCTTCTTTTTCTTCCCTTGTAATTAAAGTGAGAACACATTAAGGGTGTCAGCGTCATGGACTTTTGATCATGTGATTGCGGAAATTTGGCTTACTATAAATATCAAATTAATAAGAAGAATAAATAAAAACATGTTCTCTAGGAGCCTTCGGGTGGGAGTCATGTAGCACTAACCTTGTCATTAGAGCCTTAGGGTGTATGGCGAGGGGACGTGTTGAATAAAAATTGCTTCATCATCATGAGCCATAAGGTGGAATGGTGTTGTCAATTCCCTTATTTTTGTCCAAGGAGCCTTCGGGTGTGGATTTTAAATAAGGAGCACAATTGAATCTTAAAGAGCCACAAGGTGTTATGATGTAGTTGTTGCTAACTCCATTAATAAAGTCATAATTGACTTTGGAGGTTTTATTGTTGCTTTTAAGTAGTCCTATTAGCCAAATTTCGGGTCCGGGATTTATCCCTAAATCGTGTTAAGTTATCCTTGATGTGGGCTTTCTTTAGTGACAACGGTTTTTGAAGTCGAGGTTAGGTTTTCAGTGTTGAGTTTACACCGTTTTTGCCTTCATTTTTTGACTAATAAATATCAAAATAAAGTCAAATGAGCCTTTGGGTGAATGACAAATAAAATCTAGAGATACAATTAGGAATAACAGGAGATTGAGTTTAACACAAATTACTTGTATGAGTTGGTTTAATTTTGGGGCTTATGATTGACAATGATCTTGTTTTTGCACTTGGCATGGAAAAGTGAAAAGTCGAGGACGATGAATCTATTTGAGTTTTATGATCCTTAAAGTTATTCTTCAAATAATGAAAGCAATACATTATGTCTTCGCAAAATAAAGAGTCATAAGTTGTATAATGGTGTAGTTAGTGTTTGATTTTATCATTGTGTGAGGACACAACAACTGCTTAGCAAGGGGGAGTTTGATATGAGTGATTTTACTCATATCATTTGTAGCTTAAAACAATCAATATATGCAATAAATGTATGAAAATGCCTTGTATATGTTTGTTTCTTGTTTTAATGTGTGTAGGTACCAAGATCACGAAAAACCGGCGAAACCGGCACGAGAATGAAGAAAAGATCGAAGAAGCCAAGAATGAAGTCGTTTTTAGAGGAATTGACTTTACGAAAGTATTTTGGGCCAAGTGGGTCCCACAAATGCTTATTGGGCCTGAAATACCATTAAAATGGTTATGTTACTCTCAAAAACCCAAATGGCCCAACAATTACATCAATGTTGGACGGTTTTTAAGATTAATGGGCTTCAAGCCCAATGTTTGCACAAACGAATGATAATGGGCCTTAGGGTTTGTAAGACAAACGAATGGTGAAGTTTATTTAACTTATCCCCAGTCAGTCACCACACACCCACTTTCACACTTACACAATAAATTAATAATGTCGATACATTCTATGTTCTCCTTTCTTCCCCAAAAATAATAACCAGACGAAAATAATACTATTCCTCCCCAAACCCTAATTCAATAAATTGATCATATTAAATGGGGCTTTTCTCTCCCACGTGTGATTCACACGGTAAAGAATAAAACCCCCATGTTTTCGGAAGGCAAGAGTGGACGAGCAGGGGTACGTGGCAGCAAATCAATGGATAATACACCTCACCATTCCTTATCCTCCAATGAAAAAGAGACACCTCAGCATCAAACTAACACAACTAGCACAAACGGATGCCATGTTGGCAATCCGTGTGCTAGTTGTGTATTTTCAGCCATACGATGAAAACAAACAAGAGAGAGAAAGAAGAATAGATGATCCAAGGGCCTGAAATCCATCTTCCTCAACAAACTCAGCAACCCACACCCTCTCGGGTTTGCCTATAAATACTGTCAATTTTTCCTTTGTATGCATTCCAATTTTTCTTTAAAGTCATAATGTTAAAATAGATTTAGGAATATTTGTAATTTCTTTTTATTGTCTTGTAATCATTTTCGGAGATTAATAAAAGTTAATTTTGAGCAAGTTTGTGTTAAATTTATTCACAGTTTAGTTTATTTGCAATTATTTCTTAATTAATCTAATTAATATTATATGAAAAGTAATTCGGTTAAGCTTTCTCAATAGCTTTAATAGAATTATCTTTGAGGAATATTGGAATAAGCTTTCCCTACTGGAAAGCCCTAAAAAAACAGGTTCGTAATGATGATGTTCGATTGACGTTGAATGGAGATGATAATGGTGGTTCGTTTAAGTTTTAAGCCAGCTCAGCGCTGCGCTTCGTCCCAAAGGCTAACTCCAAAAGGTTCACTCCGTTTACTTTCATATTTTTAGAGTAATTTTAGTTTGTATTGATTTGATTTAACTGTTGGATGTTCTTAACTGATATATGATTGTGAGAGTTAACCTTGGTGTGCTATTACCTGATTGATTTAGTATCTGCTTAAGGTTTTGTTGTTCAGATTGCTTAGATATAGGTTTAATTTAGTTTGATAGTGGACTGTTGGATTTGATTTTGTCTGATCTTTCGATTTAGCTGTAAGACTGTTTAATTTTGGGTAATATATGGTGGACGTTTAGATTGCTGTACTGTGGTTAAGCCTGGTGTAACGTAATCTTTGTTTCAGTTTAGAGGTAGATTTCTGCTCGATTTAAAAGCTATTGTATTCTTCTTTAAAACTTTTCATAGCTATTGTTTTGAACTGATGTTATGTCTCAAATTGTTTAAGTGATATCGTATGTAACTGAGCTGCTGTACCTAAGATAGTTTGCTTTAATTTTATAGGAATTTTCTGTGGGTTTGATATTGATGATCTGAATGTTTTACTGATAGTTGCTCATTTTAACTTTTAGGATTACTGATTTCTTTGTTACTTTTTTATACATATCTATGTTGTTTGAAGAGAGAATAACTATTATCTGAGTTTTTTTTGTTTGATGTGGATAGGCTGTTTTTTTTTGTGCATTATTAGAGTTCATTTCTGTTCTATATAATCGGTTTTATAATTTCAGTTGTCAGATTACGAATCTGGTAGCTTATAAGCTGTTTATTAAGCAGTTTCTATATAAGTTCAGCAAGAAAAATCACTCCTGTGATTTTGGTAGATTCTTTGTCAAAAATAATAAAATTCACAAAAAATGTCACTTGCAGGTCTCGAACTCGAGACCTGCCCTTCACAAGTCCAACGAGTTAACCAACTGGACTGACTTGTTCTTTTGGTTTTAATATCGTTTATGTTATTAATATAGACTGTATTTTTTGAGCTGTCAGTTTAATTAAAGTAGATTTATTAACTAGTATTAATTTTTAGAATATTAGTAAGTTTATAAAATTTCGTTTTAAATAGTTTAAAAAATATATATAAAAATAAAAATGTTTTTATTAACTTTAAAAGTTTAATTAGTTTTCAAATTAAAAAGATTTTTATTGTTTTAGATTTAAATTTTAATATAGTTTTAAATATAGATTTAGTTTAAGTAAAATTTAATAAATTTAATTAGTTTAAAAAGTTAATTAGATTTCTATAAAAAGATTAGAAGTTATTTTTATTAAATAGATTAATTTTTATAGATTATTAAATAGTTTAAATTTTAAATAGTTTTAATTTTAAGTAATTGTTTTAGATTTAAACAATTTTGGGGTTTACGATTCATGCACTTTAGGATTAAAATAAGTTTTAAATTTTTAGACTTTAATTTTAGTTTAAAAACCGAAAACCAATTCAAATCGATTGTCCAAATCAAAACAAAACGTCTCAAATTCACTCGATCTTCGTGTACAACGAACTTGGTTTATTCACGTGTTTAATTAAATTCGTCTTTGGTAATATTAGTCTATTACTTTTTTCTAAAGGTAATTTTCTAATTTACCCTATAACGTATCTAATTATCACTATACTATCACGAGCACATCAAAAAACAAGAAAAATTTTAAAATTTGGCCATTTTAGCCTTATTTTGCATAAAACGATAAAAAAAAGATGAAAATTGGATTGCGTGATGACGTGAGCAAGGTGAAGTATCTACTCACCCCCATACTAAAACTAAACATTGTCATTAATGTTTCAAGTCTAGGGGTGAAACACCCCCATACTAGAGACGAAAGTCGAATGCTTAATCTCGAGCATGGAAAGGGTAAAACGAATAACCTAAAATCCGTTTATGAATTATGCTAATAAGATAAACGTTAGAACATAAAAGGATATTATCAGATATCGGAATCTCCAAAGGCAACGATCGAAGCTCGAGTGATCCTTAAAACGAACACGAGAGGCTTCAATGATGACGATGAACCTAACGAATCACAATCACATATAACCACGGAACAAAGGTCGGAAGAGCACAAGTCCCCGCATTAAACTATTAGAAAGCAATAATATTTACAAGGATAAGCATGAGAATCCCCCACGAGGCACCTTGTTTTTGATAACCGAGTCAAAAACTCGACTCGAATCCCCATAAATGTGATCATTTAGGGATTATCATGGTATGGTCATTTTTTGGTGGGGCTTACATGATAAACAATGCCCAAAAGTACGTGGAGTACTTTAAAAACACGATATACATATACCGGGGTCAAAGATAGCGTCCACATTTTTGGATGAAAGACGAAACAACGCTACTTCAACCGAAGCCAAAACCTCAAAGAGGCCAAAGAAAAGAGATGAGAAATAGAAGGGTGGGACAATGGGTAAGGCAACACAATGAGCTACTCGAGGTAGACTCACACCAAGCAAATAGATATGATTTCCATTTATTGCATCGGTAGAAGACCGAGATTTCCCTTTACAAGAAATTCCGAGATCGAATATCTCGTCCTTGGTGGAGAAGTGTGAGGGAACATAAGGGGCTTCCCTCACACTAGATCCACACACACACTCGTCAAAAGGAGTAGACGAGGTGGTAGCACTCATAAAACACGGTGATGATGGAGTTAAACTTGTAGAAAAATCTTTTAAATCAATTTTAAATTTTTTTCCTTTTTCATCGTTCAAAAACTCTTTATGAAAACCCGATTTGATGATGTCGAAAATATTTGGCGTTTCAAAATCAATATTGGTCACGCTAAAAATCCTCACATTTAAGTAGTGGTTAGGGAGTGGTGGATTGTATAAGTTCTCAAAACGTTTATCAACAAAGAACACCGCTCCCTCGGGGTCAACATATTCGTCATCCTCATGATCGTGAATCTCATCGATTTCTTCATCATAGATGGGTTTGTCAAACCAAGGTTTTTCATTCCCCTCATTGAGGATTTTATAAACTCTCTCGAAGAGATCACGATCAAGCACAAAACCATCATTCTTTTGTGGGAATTGTTGATACGTTAGATCCTCACGAATGTGGTAAACGTCATTCTCATTTGAGGAGTGTTGATTAGGTAACTCCTCGAGAATAGGATTTTGGGTCACGTGAGTTGATTTGTCTTAAAAAATAAGACGTTTCATCTCATCAAGTTCATCCTCGATTTTGGAAAAATCAACCTCACTCGTAGGTGGAAGTGGAGGTAAAAGAGCTAGCTCTCGTTCAATCATTTCCTCAATCTCAGGATCAAACTCGTAATCATCGTACTTTCCATGTGAAGAGGTCTTTTTAGGAGAATCCTCAAAAATGGCATGTGGATTTTTAAGTACGTGATCAATCTCGTCAAAATCGCCATCCTCATCATCAAAGAAAGAGTCGATGTGAGCACTCACAACCATGGTCTTAAAAGTCGAATGACTATGCTTAGGTGACTTTTCTATGACGAGTGGATTGATGAAACCTTTAGCCTCAACGGTTGTTGGGCTAGGAAATGGAGGCACTTCAATGGAATTAGAAGTTGATGCCTCAAAGACGTGGTCCTTCGAAGGTGGCGAAGACGAGTCCATATTGGTCATTGTCGTGATGGCACTAACGTCGCCCTTCAGAATTGGTTGTTCACTTGTTTCACCGAATAAATCCCAACATGATTTTTCATCCATAAATCTATGAATATCCTGTTGAATTAAGTAAACGTATTCTTTATCATTAAAATCGTCATCTTTAAAACCATCCATTTTAATTCTTTCAAAACATGCATCAAGCCTCATATTTTCCGCTAAAGTTAACATTTTGAAATCATTAGAATTTGAAACATTGGTTTTATCATGATCATTTGAAACTTGGGATCTACTCATGAAAAAGTCCATTTTCTCCTCACCATATTTCATAGTGAGTTTCCCACCGTGGACGTCGATTACGGCTCGAGCCGTCGATAAAAAGGGTCGACCTAAAATAATGGGACATTTAGGGTCACACTCGTAATCGGACATGACGAATTCCGTGGGAAAAACAAACTTTCTAATCCTAACATAGACATCCTCGGCTATTCCAATTGGCTTAAGTGGTGTACAATTTGCAAGCTCGATAGTCATGTTCGTGGGGGTAAGTCTAGGCAATTTCATCAATTTCCAAAGAGAATGAGGCATGAGATTGATGCTAGCACCTAAATTGGCAAGGGCTAGACATCTCTCAATCTTGGAAAAATCACAAGGTAGTACAAATTGGCCCGGATCCTCTTCCTTTCTCGGCATATGCCTTTTGGGTTTTTTAAGAAGGATCGAAGCACAAGTTTCTTCAAGGGTTACTTGGGTAAGGTCGATAAAAATCTCTTTTTGAACCGTGGATGGAATTAGAGGTACACGAGGGTGTGCACTCTTTTCCTTGGTTGCTACGTTCACCCCCATCGACTTTAGAACATGAAGGCGTCTTAGAAGTCGAGGGTTGAGAAGAAGGAACAACTCTAAATCCATCAAGGTTAGGGGTAATCACACGAGTTTTCTCACGAGACGAGGCGGATTTAACATGTTCCTTCGGATTTTCTACGGTGTCACTAGGTAACGAACTCGATGACGCACCCGAGGCCTTGTTCATAATGGCCGAAAACATCTTTTTAATGTCGATTTGTCCTTGCTCGATCTTTGTATTTTGATTTTTCAAAGTATTGGAAAAGTCGTTTTTCAAAGTACCAATTTGTCCCTCTAATCGTCTTATGTTAGCCTCATTCGTTTTTATATATTCTTGAAAATCGTTTGACGAACTATTTTGCTAGCATTAAAGTTCCCTTGGTTTTGATTATTTCTTTGAAAATTTCCTTGATTACCATTTGAAACATTGTTTCCTTGATTAGCGTTGTTTTGAAAATTCGAGTTTTGGTTGTTGTTGTTATCTCGATTTTGCCAACTTAAATTCTGACCTTGATTATAACCTTGATTCGAAAAATTTCCTTGTTGATTATTTCTTTGAAAATTGTTTCGGTTTTGATTCGAAAAATTGTTGCCTTGATTATAATTGCCTTGTGATGGACCCGCGTTGTTTTGATTTTGAAAATTGTTGTTTAACGCGTTAACACTCGACGTTTGGCCATCCGTAGCCGCACACTAGTAATAATTATGAGGTCCACCACACAACGTACACGATGCCTCAACCGCTTTCACCGTAGCGGGAGCGTCTTTCTTTTGCATCTGGATGTGAAAAGACGTAAACACATTCGTCAACTTATCGACTTTCGCATAAACCCTCTCAATGTCGCGATTAGAATTACTAAAATTGGCGACATTGGCAACACTCGGTGTGTTGCGGAGTTGGTAAACCTTGGATCAATTCTCGATAATCATTAAAGCGTCTTTTGGAGTTTTACACAAAAAGTTGCCACCAGCGGCGGAATTCAACGAATCTTGTTCTTGAAAACTAAGACCATTATAAAACGTGTCGATTTGGTGTAACTCGGAAAATCCATGGTGAGGACATTGCCTAAGAAATTCCTTAAAACAATCCCACACGTCTCTAAATGATTCATTCGGTTTTTGCTCAAATCTCGTAATCTCGTTTTTGAAAAACGTCATCTTAGACGGTGGGAAGAAATGATTAACGAATTTGGAAACGAGATCTTTCCACGTAATTATAGAATTAGGTGGCTCTTTCTCGTACCAATCATTGGCGGCACCATCGAGCTAGTACGAAAAAAGCATAAGCTTGACGACATCGGTGTCGACGTTCTTAAACTTGCTCGTGGCCAAAAGACGATCAAAATTCCGAATGTGATCGTGAGGATTATCCGCCTCACGACCTCGAAACTTCGTAGCTTGTATCAACGAAAGCATTCCGCTCTTAATCTCAAAATTCTCCGCTTCGATAGTTGGAATTACGATCGTGTCTCCATAACCCTCGGTGGGCGCTTGGAGCAATTCCATCATCCAACGCTTGTCGACCATCTCGTCTACGGTCTATTCAACAACGATATTAGGAACGTCGGTTTCTAATTCTCGTCTACGTCGTCGATTCCTTCGGTTTCGATTGTGTCGATTCGAAGCGTCGCTAGAATTAAAATAATCCTTTGATCGAGTGTGCATGCACTAACGTAGAGAATGGGGGTAGCAAAGAATATTCTTTTTGCGGTTTTTCGTTTTTCCAATTTTTTTATTTTTGATGATTTTTAATTTTTTGGATTTTTTTGTGTATTACGTAGACTCAAATCTACAAATCTCTCCTCGAATCAATTTCTCGATTAAAGGAGCCTCAAGGAATGAAAACGATCACGTTGGGTGAACTCCTTCGATGACTTTAGAACGTTGGTGGAACACCAAAACGTTCAAGAGGGTTTAATCTTGAAAAACAAGCAAATATATATGATACGTAGATAATAATTTGGTCGGCAAACCCTCGATTAGCCCTTTTTCTCAAAACACGCACAAGCAAGCGGGGGAAACGAGGTGACGCTAAGCACTTAAGAGCCTTTTTCCCTTAGGTCGTGAAATATAACCGCCTTATACCCACCTTATAGTTTGTGTTAATAAAAATTAAGCCTCACGAAAGTATTTATCTATTTTGCCTTTTCTTTTTGCTTTAGATTCAAATACAATAATTGAGTGATGAAATCCCAATTAAGGTTGCGTTTTCGCGCTTTTGGTGATATTGTAAATTTATTGTGATACGTATACAATATATTAATAATATTCACAAGAAAAACGAAAACGAATATATGATATCTACAATATAGTAAAATGATAGTTTTGTGTTTAATTTAGGAAAACTAAACACGTTTTATTTGGATATCTATAATATAATAAGAAAAATAACAAAAATGAGTATGTACGTTATATACGCTTTCCAAAAATTGAAAAGCAAAAACGCACTACTCACACAAACACGATATATATATGGAACTAAACACCTCCCCGGAAGCGGCGCCAAAATTGATGTACGTATTTTGATACCCTTTTAGGAAAAAGGAATATAAAGCGGACAAGTATTAAGTATTACGATTTAGGAAAACCGTAAAACCGATAAATGCGAGTTCGTTCTCGGCGGAGGTGTATGGATCTTAGGACAATTATATAAAAATCAAGTTTCGTTTAGTGTCGTTTTTGGGTTTAGAGAAAGAAAATTAAAAGACAGATTACACTATGATTAAACTACGACGTAAAACGTAAAACGTATGACGTAAATACGTAAAACGCGACGAAATTAAATATCAAAGCTACAAATTAATTAAAAATTAAAAATAAGTCTAAAATAATATAAATAAGAATAAAAATTCAATAAATAATTTTTAAAACCTTTTATTAATTAAATTAATTTTAAATGCTAATTAAAGCCTAAAACTAAATATAATTAACAAAAAGCCCAAAATATTATTTTATCAAACAAATATCTTACTTATATTAATTAAGTACTAAAAAGAATTTTTCCTAAATTTTTAAAACTATTTTTCTATTTTTTAAATGGTAAAAATACTTTTTAAACTAAAATAATGATTAAAAATATTTAAATAATGAGAAAATTAATTTTACTCTTTGAAAAATCCTAGTTTATAATGCTAATCAGTAGAAAATAAGAAAAAGTTGAAAAAAATAATTTTTACCTAATAAGACAAAACAGTTTGAATAAAATCTATTTAAATTTAAATTAATTCTAAAAGATAATTAAAAAATGTGAAAAATGAAATTTCTTTTCTAAAAATTTTAATTTTTTTTACTGAAACTATGAAAATTTGTAAAACTGAAAAAATACTACTTTTTGCCACTAAAGAACAAAAACAACCCAGATCTGATGGTGACACCTAGTGGACTCTTGTCCTCTAGTGTAGCATGGAGGGTTAGTTATATGTTTCCCACATTTATTTTTTGTTTAAACATGTTTAAAAAGTGTTAATATAAAACGTGAGTGGGGTTTGAGGTGGCGTGAGGAAAGTGGATGGAGGGTGACGTGGCGGTTGGTGGTTGGATGATGGAAGTTTGATGTCTGGCCAAGTTTAGTGCTTATATTCCCACATCATGTGCATACATAGTTTTGTCCAGCAATTCACCCATTCCCTTTATGAACAACTTTGGACTAATGACAATTCAGTCCTTCCACTTGATTAATAATGAAACAAGGACTATATTTGTAATAAAGGCATTCTTCAAGGGTCATTTTTGAAAATTCTTGAAATATTAGGGACCCAAATGCAATAATTGAGATTTGCAAGGGTATAATATGACAAGTCTTCAAAATATGAGGGAACAATCTTGTCAAATCTTCAAAATTCAAGGACTTCAATAGAAAATCATGATTCGGGTCCAGTTCTTTGTGCGGCTTCGTTTCGCGTGTTCGTTTTTGCTTGATTCTTGTAATCTTTTGGTGAATTCACGATATCCGTGCCTAAAATACACAATGAACTATTTTAAGCGTTTTAAGCCCTATTTGAACGACGAGACTATGTATAATTGCAGTCTCATCACTCATCTAACTTTTATATTCTAGTAAATACAGTAACTTTCTATAGAAACAAAAACTAATGTTTCAATTATTTTCAGTTCATGCTTATTTTGCATGTTTTGGTAATCTAAATAAATATGTACTTGAAAAGGACAATGCATTTTTAACTTAAGCTAAGCATTTACTTTTCAACATAAACGATATCATTTTGCTGCAAACTTTTGCCTTACATCGTTTTTGTAGTTGAGTTCTGCTTCAATTTCAGCCTCAAGGAAAAATAAGTTTATGGTATTTGTCGCGTTTAGTTACTCGTTGTATTGCCTTGACATGTTGCGAAAGTTTATTCTATGTAATTGCGTATTGCAGGGAAAAATTTGTTTGCCCCCTACTACATAATTTCCTGGCTCCGCCACTGGTTGACAGTTTACCAAAAATTGTAGGATTATCAGTACACCTTATTCTTGATGAATAAAGTATTGGCTACTCTAGAGTGTACAACTAACTGGTAAAGAATAAAACAAATCCATTGATAGATGATGATTTACTAGAAATCATGATGCCAATACAGATTGGTTTGTTGTTAACTGTTTTTATTCAGGTGAGTAGATACAAGCAAGAATGTTGATTCATAAATAACATTGGTGACATGCTCAAGGAGATTCATGCTTGTAAAAGGAGATTATACAGAAGGTTTTGTCATCATCAAATAGGAGAAGATGATCCATGATCTAGAGCCACACAGGTTTTATTTCAAGATGACAAGGTCTAAAATATGAAGACAATATAGTTGATGTAAAGATTAAAGAATGTTCAATTTCAAGATACAGAATATCATACTTTGAAGACAAAGATGAAGTTCATAAATAATTGGAGTTCATTATATCAAAAGAAGATCTGCAGCAGTGTTTGGATACATTTAGTTGGTATAAATATCAAAATTACCAAGTTCAATCCAGATTTGAAGTGAAGTTTGAAGACATGTATTTTTATACATTCAACACACAGAAAAACAAGAAGAAAACAAGTTATTATTAGGGGAGGATTGTTGGGAATTATTTGTAAAAGTACCAAGTACCGTTAGTTATGTACTAAGTACCGTAGTTATAGTAAGTAATGTCAGTGTTAGCTCTATACATGCTAAGTATTGTTAAGCTAAATGTAAGTACTGCTAGTATAGATAAGGACTGAAATATCTTTAGTAAAGATATGTTCTAAGTATATTGAGAGTATATTGTTTGTGATATACTTATCTAAATAGAATATTATAGGTGTTCATTACACTATAAAAGGAACATATGAGTTTATTGTACCTTTTCCACAGTCGATTAATAAGAATTGAATAGTTAGAGTATACTGTTGTTCTTCTTTGCTTTCATAAGTTAGATTCCGCATAACTTATTAGAGTTTAGTACGAGTCTCTCAAGTGCTCTAGTTTGTTTACAAGCTATTGTGAAATCCTTAATAGGATCTCTATCTATTCAAAGGGATCAACAACTTCTAAAAGTTAAGATTGTTTTAGCTTCATCTTGAGTCCCTCTCTTTGTACTCGAGTTGTTTAAGCTAATTTCGCTTGGGTGACTTTGCTTTATATGTTCTTGTCTACTAACTTTGTTTTGTAGGCTTCTTTGTAGCTTGTCAATATTCTTGCTTTGTTGGTGCCTCAAGCAAGGGGTGCTCATATCAAGGGGAGCATTTTCAAGAGTTAAACTCATTACATTTGCGATCGTTCTCTCACTTAAATTGCATTCATCGAACATCTTGCAAGTAATGAATTATGGGATCTCAAAGATAAGCATATTATTATGCATGAAGTTGATTAATCTCTGGTAATTGAAGACTTCACTAGGATGGCGCAAGCTCAATATCTTTGGATGATGGGTGTACTATTTGGATTTTCGCCTCTCAACCGACGACTAATTTTTTTTTGGATGCAAGCTCTCTCGAAGTCGACCCTCCTCTTCTACAAATGGAGACTACCTCTCGGATGCAAGCTCTCTTGACGTTAATTCTTCTCTTCCTCTAATGACGTGTAATTGATGACTACCACTTTGGATGTGTGCTCTCTCGACGTTGATTATTCTCTTCTTCAAAGACGTTGACTACCTTTTTGATTCGACAAAAAGGAAGATGTAAGTGTAGACGAGTAACTTAAACATTTTACTATGCGTTACAGTTTACTTGTTTGTCATCATAAAAAAGGGGGAGATTATTAGTGCAAATATTACGATGTTTAATCAATATGATCTCTTTATGTTTTGGTGACAACAAACATATAACTGGCAATACGTTATGTAAAATGTGTAAGATACTCGTAATCACTCAAGCATACATTTGTATACTTCTCTCGACACCTCCAAGATCCAATTCGACATGAATCACTCAAGGTATGAATAAGCAAGTCATTAACCTTACAAAGTGATCAAGGATTAATATTTTTTTTTAAATTCACTTTTAATTAAAGTGACAAAGTATTTTTTTAAAGTGAATTTAGAATATTCTAAAGAATATTTAATAACTTAAATTTAGGATATTCCAAATGGATAAAGAATATCCCCTTTGGGTAATTTCATCACTAGATGGACTTTCCCCGCTAAAGGACAAAAAAGCACGGACTCCAAAGCCCGAGGTTACTTAAAGGTACCCACGGTTCTTTATTGATAATGAACATCAGGGGCATTTAAGGAACCGTGGGGTAAGTATAGGCGTTGCTCTCTTGGCCTATAAATAGTGGATCATTTTCAGCTTTTGTTTCAACCCTTTTTGCACAGTTTATTAATAAAAACATCTTAGATCCTTGATTAGTTAGTTTTGATTAATCTTGTTTAAGATGTAGTTTTATCCTCAATACTCTCATCCTCTCAAGTGCAAAGAGAAGAACACTTACATCACCATGAAGTGTTGGGTTCATAACACGATGAAGATCTTTCCTTCTAGATCAAGTCATAGTTTTCATACAATGTAAACATAAAGATCCAAGTGATGTGTATACTTGGACTTGATGTATGTGTAGAAGATCCAAGTGTTAGGTTCACTTGGATGTGTTTGTAAGGGTAGTAGATCCAAGAGATGGGTATCCTTGGATTAGGTGTTAGGTGTGTAGATCCAAGTTTTGTTAATACTTTGATATAGTGTTAGAGTCATAGATCTAAGTTATGTGTATACTTAGATCATTATGGTTTATGTGTTTAGGCCATAAAACACAAGGTTATAACTAGTGGAGTCATAGGTGTAGATTGGTTCTATCTAAGATTAGAACTCGACGTCTAGCCTTGTGGTGGAAAATGGGAAGTAGGCGACGTATGTAGATTGGTCCTAACTAAGATTAAGACTCAACATCTAACTTAGTGTCGAAAACGGTGTAAGCAACGTGTATGGTTTTATCCGCCTTGAAAGGAGCTTGTTGACTAGTGAAGCAACTCTTGAGTTGGGTACCCGAGGAGTTGAGTAGGACGAAGAGGAGCTTCGTGGCCGAACCACTATAAATCATCGGGTCGGTATTCTCTTTTATATTTATATCTTTACATTTATTTCTTTACTTTCATAGTTGCATAATATACATGTTGTATGTTGTTGTGTGCATCTCATAATATAAACATCCAAGTTGCGGAAAAGTTAAGTCTTAGTATGTGTGTGCCTCATGTTTAGATTATGATCAAGTGTGCATCCCTTAGTCTAAGAATCTTAGTTGCGGAAAAGCTAAGGCTTAGAATGTGTGTGCTTAGTGTTTAGACTATTGCTTGATGTACTCTTGATTTGATGTGTTTGTGTGTTTACTTACTTGTAGTCTTTATCTTTCAACAAACACATCTCATACTTAGTCAAGCTTGATCGAGAATTTGATACAAAGGATTGTTAAAGTTAAACATATAACAAATGCTTTCTAACAACTGTTGGCGGTTCTTTAAAGAACCTGCGGTTCTTTAGTGATAATGAACCGCGGCTATATTTATTGAGCCGCGGACAATGGTTTATGCGAAATGTTTTGAAAATTTAACTAGAAACTATTAAACCCCCTTTCTAGTTTCTACAATTTACTTCAATTATCCATTACCGAGGCCGATTGAGCAAGCGTCATAAAGGCATGATTTAATACACTGTAAATGAAAGAAGCTCTCTACGTATTCATATTTTCTTAGAATTTATCTCTTGCTCTCTTATCTCATTTATCTAATTGTTTTTCGAATAATCGTCTATCGAATTACCTTCGTTTGTATCATATCTCATGTAACATCCCATTTTGATAATGGAATGTCACGCGTAATTATGGCGTGTCACCAAAGCATACAAGGAAAAATGTCTAAACATTACATGACCATAAAAGGAAAATATCGGAATCAAACATTGGTAGTCCAAAAGTAAAGCTCATCACACACAAACATAAGTACTGTAAAGGAAAGGACTAAACAATGTCCACAGCAAGAGTATCAAAGTAAAGATAATGCATAAAGTAAAGAAAGGCTATAAAGCTTCCAGTCCATATGCACGTACGCTTAAAGTCTACGAGCGTCCCTGAGTACCTGCTGTTTTGGGAACATAGAAAAGGAAAACGGCTGAGCAATACGCTCAGTGCACGGATGTACAATAAAGCATGAATAGGATAAGCATATAACATATAGCAGCGGAAGAAACTAAGTCCCGAATAACCTGGTTAAGTCTTGGTAAAACTGGTTTTATAGTTTGAAAAGCCTTATGTTTATCTTATAAAAACTGTTTAACATATTCTACCATTAGCCAATATAGGTCATGAAAATCCACCGTGCATGAATACTTGGAGGGGTGACCTCATCATGCAAATTAGAGGGGCTGCCTTTAATTTAATATACTGGTTTGGGTAGGAGGGATCAGCTCCTTGTGAAGGATGCAAGGCACACACCACATTCACACTAAGTAATCTGCTGAAAACATGTAACTAGGATGCACCCATACGCCCCACATGATAAATATAATAATATGGCCAAAAGCTGAAGGGACGCCACGAGCAATCACTCCGCCGTGGTGAAGTCATAACATCGGTGCCTCTAATGTTATGGTTATGGTACCTCCATAACTAGGTGAAACTGGTCATGCATGTATATGGCTATAGGTTTTCTAATTTAAACATAAGCAAATCAAACATATAAACTTATACTACGGGAAAACATTTGGCTGCATACGGAGAATCCTAATAAGGAAAGAATGTCCATACTGAAAGGAAGGGAATCCGTACCTTATGTCCAGTGAACGAAGAAGACGAACTGAGGATAGTCCTACTTCGGTATCACTAATGCTACATAAATACATACATGAATAAGTATCTGTTTACTAAATACGTAACTGGTTTTGTGTCATGTCTTAGCTTATTTTATATGTTCATATCATGTTTTACTGTTTTAAGCCTTAAACTGTGTTTATCTTATATTATGTCTATTCTGATTAAGTATTTTTGGTATTTCATGTATTATTATACTTACTGTGTAATAATAAGTAACTTTCTAAAAATAGCAGGTTTCCTAAAATAGAAAGTTTCAAAAAATAGAAAGTTACCAAAAATAGAAAGTTTCCAAAAATAGAAAGTTTCCATAAATAGATTAGCTGTCTTAATTAAATAAGTTTCTAAAAATAGAAAGTTTCCATAAATAGATTAGATGCCTTAATTAAATAAGTTTCTAAAAATAGAAAGTTTCCATAATTAGATATAAGCTGGTTAAATAAGCTAAGTATATAAGCTTAAGTGTTTTCTGATTATTTTTCTAAGTCATAATGATATAAGGTATAGTTTATTAATTATTACATGTAATTTAAATAAACTATAGGTTAAAAGTATTTAATTAAATATATCATGTTTTTAATTAAATAAGGTTAAATACTTAGGTTAAAACATGTATTATTAATTATTAATAATATAACCTAAGTCATGTAAATTAATTAATTATAACTATGGTTTTTAATAATTAATTAATTATAAAGTCTAGAAAAATATAATTACCTAGGTTAATAATTCCATGATCTAATAATTAATTTATAACCTAAGTCATGTTTTATTAAATTAATCATGTCATATAATTATTAATTTAATTTTAACATATGATTATTAAAACATAACCTTAACATAAACCGTGAACCGGATCGTGACTAGAAACCATGAACCAGACCTGAAATCGACACCATACCCCGAACCACTTCGAGGTTCCCTTTTGTTTGCTGCTACCGTGGGACCCACACCACCAAACCGAGACCTTGTGGTCTCGGTGGTGGTCTATAAGCCAAACCGAGACCCCCTTGGGGTTCGGTTTAGGCGCCGGCCACACACAAACACCCCTAAAACCTCCTTTTTGATTTATCCCATAACCTTTTTCATGTTTTTAATTAGGTTTTTAAAAACATCATGTTCTTAATTAATTTTATTAAATTAAATCAAAAAGAAAAAGGATTAAAAAGGTATACCGAATGCGTGGATCTAACAAGGATGAACACACACGAACACACGTACAAAACCCAAGATCAAAATCAAACGAACACCCCCTTTTCTTGTGTTATATGTGGCGGCCAAAGAGGAGAGCAAGAAGGAAAGGAGAAAATCTTTTTAGGTTTTTGTTTAGTTTACTGTGAAGTGAAAAATGAAACAAGATTTTACCTTTTACCCCATGTTAGTAAAATTTGATGGGCTTGGCCCATCTTTCTTGATGTAGCCGCGGGTAGGGGGGCCCACATGGGGTACCTGTACCGTTTTCCGTGTCTCGTTATTTAAGTGTTCGTTCGTGTTTATTTGTGTTCGTGTTTTATGTGTTCTCGTTAAATATTAACCGTGACTTAATATATTTATTCGTGCTCATAATAAATATATATATACGTAATTAATATTAGTTTGTGATTTAATTACGTTCATGATTTCATGATCGCATGTTCGTGATTAATTATTGTTAAATAAATATTGTGTATTCGTACGTAATAAATACTTATCGTGTTCTAACACGTACGTAATACGTAAAATTCTAACACGTGAACGTAGTCATACTATAAAAGGAAAGTTTTAATCTAGTACGTACGATCTTAAGGGTACTTGATAGGTGTGTAAACACCCATCCTTTTACCACTTAATTACAATAATAACCAGGCCAAAACGTGTATTTTATGTCGTAAATGTCAGAATTATGCGTGGTTTGTGCTTTTGTTGTGATTTAGGATGAAAACGTGAAAAGGGGAGAAAACACGGGCTTTCACGGGCTTTTATCGAAGAAAAAGACAAAAGACGAAGTCAAGAAATCAAGAGTGCAAAAAGAACGGAAGTCCAAGGCCTATTCTAAAGATTTATCAAAGAAAAAGTCTAAAGACAGAAGTTTAATAAAGCCGAAGAACTCAAGTCTTATTTATGAAGAAATTTCAAGACGAGTTTAAAGAAATCCCGAGACAAAGTCGTTAAACTAGAAGAATTAAGAAGACAAGGACTAAACGAGAAATAAAGAAAGAAGAAAGAGAGGAGGAAGCTTCCACGAATCACCTCCCTAATCTCCTATAAATAGCACCCATTTCATTTCATTTTATTTTGTTGGCTAGAGTGACACTAGTTCTTCCACCCTTTTAATTACTTGCATTTAATTTCATGTCATTTCCTTAATTGTCTTGCACCTTTAAATTTTTTTAATTTCAAGTAAGTTTCATTTTTATTGTTGTTAATCTTTACTTTTATTTGTTAATCTCTTATCTACCTTTCTTGTTTGATCTTTAATCTTTATGCTTTATGTTCATGTTTATGTTCTTTAATTTTTATTAATTTGATCAAGTGGGTTTTGATTATTGTGGTTATTATTGTTAGTTTTATTGATTTGGATTGATAGGTTATTGTTATTAGATCATTTGTGGTTATTTTGGTTTAATCTTTGGGTTTAATTTGGTTAGATTTGATTAGATTCGTACCTATTTGTTCTTCCTTGTTCTTCGCTACTGTTTGTTTTCCCAGGTTATTCCGAACCAAGCAAAGTTATTCCGGATGAAGTCTGAGTTGTGATTATTCCGGATAAAGGACTTATTCCGGATAAGTGACATATTCCGGATCAGTTTGTTATTCCGGATCAGAGCAATATTCCGAATCAAGTGTATATTCCCGATAAAGCAAGTATTCCGGATAAACCAATTATTCCGAATAAAGGAGTTATTCCGGATCAAGGGCATATTCCAAATAAAACAAACATTCCGAATGAAACGTTATTCCGGATGAACCCCTTATTCCGAATGAGCATCTTTTTCTGAATTAGCCTGTTATTCCGAATGAACCGGATTTATTCCGAATAAATTTATTTCGGATCAACAGATATTCCGAACGAAGAGTTTATTCCGGACGAATGATTTATTCCGGATCAACGTTTATTCCGAATGAAAGGTATATTCCGGATGAACCCATATTCCGGATGAGTCTTTTATTCCGGATGAAGAGTTATTCCGGATGAACCATTTATTCCGGGTGAAACACTATTCCGAATGAAGCTTTATTCCGCATGAGGTAATTATTCCGAGTGAAAAAGAATTATTCCGAACGAAGGTGACATTCCGAACGAGTGATTATTCCGAACGAAGGTTTATTCCGAATGAGCTGTTTTTAGTTTATTTTAAGTTTATGTTTTTAAATTCTTAAGCTTTATTTTTCCCGCCTTTTTACTTAGTCGCACTTTTAAGTTTACTTGCCTTAGTTTATTTTAAGCTTGCCTTTAGTTTAAGTTTAAGTTTGCCTTTAGGATAGTTTTAAGTTCGCGTTATTTACTTTAATTGCCTTTTAATTTCTCGTCCCGCTTTAATTTCTTGTCATTAATTTTAAACTAGATTTAGATTTATTTTACCTGCCTTTTACTTTAAAGTTTTTGCACATTTTTATTTTTACTACAACGACACAACAATTTGTTTTCACCAAAAAACAGTTGAGTCGCACATTAGTCCATTTTTCAATTCGAAGAGACTGGAACAAACGATATTTTCTTACTGGCCAAAAGCCACGTATTAGTACTATTCATGGTAAAAGCATGCGGGTTTTACAACTCTTCCCCCCTAAAAAGAATAATTCGTCCCCGAATTATAGATAAAGTAAACTGGAAAAGAAGAACATACCCGAATTCAGAATATAAAATGAGGGTAAGAAGCCCGGATAGACTCCTCTGTTTCCCAAGTGGCTTCCCGCTCGGTATGATCCCTCCAAAGGATTTTGACGAATGGAATCGTCTTCCTTCTCATGACTCACTCTAGTCTGTCAAGAACTCGTTCGGGTTCTTCTATGAAGGTGAGATCTTCACGTATCTGTTCCAGTGGATACTGAACCATGTGAAGGGGATGATACTGGTACCCTCTGAGTAAGGACACATGAAACACATTGTGTACATGCGAAAGCTGCGGAGGTAACGCTAACCGGTAAGATACTTCCCCGACTCGTTCAATGATATCAAACGGTCCGATGAAACGAGGACTGAGCTTCCCTTTAATCCCGAAGCGTCTAACACCACGTGCCGGTGAAACCTTAAGGAAGACGTGATCTCCTACGTTAAAATGTATGTCCCTACGATGCTTATCAGCGTAACTCTTCTGACGTGACCGTGCCTCCAGAAGTTTCTGCTTAGCTACTGCGATCTTTTCATTGGTCATCTCTATGATTTCTGGTCCTTCAAGTGTTCGCTCGCCAACCTGATCCCAGCAGATTGGGGCGCGACACTTTCTGCCATACAACATCTCGAAAGGAGCACACTTGATACTTGCGTGCCAACTGTTGTTGTAGGCAAACTCCACCAAACAGATGTAATCATCCCAATCACCCGTCCATTCCAACGCACATGACCTCAACATGTCTTCCAATGTCTGAATCGTTCGCTCCCCGACTGTCCGTCCGTTTGAGGATGAAAAGCCGTGATAAGCTTAAGTTGTGTACCCCAAGCTTTCTGTAGACTCTTCCAAAATCGAGAAGTGAACCGAGGATCTCTGTCTGAGACGATGTTAGATGGAGCACCATGGAGTCTCATGATCTCTCTTATATACGTATCGGCGAGTTTACTTACCGGATCTTCCTTGCGGATCGGTAAGAAATGAGCTGATTTGGTAAGTCGATCTACGATAACCCAAATTGCATCGTGCTTCCTCTTGGTAGGCGGAAGACCAGTAACAAAATCCATGGTGATTTTGTCCCACTTCCACTCTGGAATATCTAACGGTTGAAGGAGACCGCCAGATCGTTGATGCTCGATCTTAACCTGCTGGCAGGTAAGACATTTGGAGACGTAAGTGGCCACATCCTGTTTCATACCACTCCACCAAAAGTATTGCTTGATGTCATGGTACATCTTAGTCGAACCAGGATGTATAGAGAATGGGGAGCTATGAGATTCAGCTAACAAGGCTTCCCGGAGTTCTTGGTCATCAGGAACACAAAGTCTCGTGCCCTGCCATACGATACCATCTGCATCTACTCTGAATTCCGTCTGTTTCTCCAAATTCTGTACTATCGCCCAGATTTCTCCATCCTCTTTCTGAGCTTCCTTGATCTTAGAGAGTAACTCGGGTTCTACTCTAAGATTAGCCCAGTAACCGTGCTGTCCACGTACCATGATCTCAATGTCTAGTCGCTCCAAGTCTCTTATGATTTCCTCCTTAATTTTAATGTCGTTGATCATTCCGGACTTCCTGTTGAGAGCATCTGCTACTACATTTGCCTTCCCAGAATGATACTGTAGATTAATGTCATAATCCTTCAACAGCTCTAACCATCTCCTCTGCCTCATGTTCAATTCACGTTGAGTGAAGATATACTTCAAGCTCTTGTGGTCTATGAAAATATCACATGATTCTCCATATAAGTAGTGCCTCCATATCTTCAATGCAAACACGACTGCAGCAAGTTCCAAGACATGCGTGGGGTAATTTTCTTCATAAGGCTTAAGCTGCCGTGAAGCGTACGCGATCACTTTCCCATGTTGCATGAGAACACAGCCAAGTCCCTTCCCCGATGCATCACTGTAGATTTGAAATCCACCCGTACCAGATGGGAGAGTAAGGATAGGTGCAGATACTAGCTTCTGCTTCAGGTCTTCAAAGCTCTTCTCTTGTTCTTCAGTCCAGACGAATTTCTCCCTTTTCCGCATCAGTTTGGTCAATGGTAGTGCTAAGCGGGAAAAGTTCTCCACGAACCTACGGTAATAGCCTGCTAAGCCTAAGAAATTGCGGGCTTCCGTCGCTGATGTCGGCCTCGGCCACTTAGTAATGGCCTCAACCTTCGCTGGATCCATATTGATTCCTTCTGCTGATACAATGTGACCTAGGAATGCCACCTTGTCTAACCAGAACTCACACTTGGAGAATTTAGCATACAACTGCTTTTGGCAAAGAATCTGTAGTACTGTACGAATATGGTCTTCGTGTTCCTCCTTGGACTTTAAGAAAATCAGGATGTCATCGATGAAGACAATGACGAACTTGTCCAGAAATTCATGGAAGATTCTGTTCATCAAGTCCATGAACACTGCTGGAGCATTTGTCAGGCCGAATGGCATAACTACAAATTCGTAGTGGCCATAGCGGGTACGAAAAGCAGTCTTGGCGATATCCTGCTCCTTGACCCGTAGCTGATGATAGCCTGACCTAAGATCAATCTTGGAGAAGTGTTTGGCCCCTTGGAGTTGGTCAAACAGATCGTCTATACGCGGCAGTGGATACCTATTCCGGATAGTAATCTTGTTGAGCTCGCGATAGTCTATGCAAAGACGCATACTGCCGTCCTTCTTCTTAACAAATAAGACCGGCGCGCCCCATAGAGATGCGATCGGTTGAATGAAACCTCATTCAAGAAGTTCTTGCAGTTGATCCTTCGGCTCCTTCAGCTCTATGGGAGCCATGCGATAAGGAGCCTTGGAGATTGGTTCAGCTCCTGGAATAAGCTCGATATTGAATTCCACTTCTCGTGCAGGTGGTATGCCCGGAAGTTCTGCTGAAAATACATGTTGGAATTCCGACACTATTGGTTGATCCTGAATTGATGGAGATTCAGCATCCATGTCGTGAACCGTAGCTAGATAACCCTCGCAGCCATGTAACAGTAATGCACGCGCTTGTAGGGTAGATATGATTTGTACAGACCGTCCGGGTACGAACCCGTTATGAATGTACTATGGTGCATTTACATCACCGAAGATAACTCGATATGAATGGCGATCTATGGTAGCATGATGCTTGGATAGCCAATCCATGCCCAAAATCATGTCGAAGTCATTCATGTCCAACGGAAGTGTGTCAACAGGTCGAACCTTATCATCAAATTCTAGGGGAAGACTCTTGTATACATGGGTGATTAATACAGAGTCCCTCAAAGGCGTGGAAATAGTAAGCCTATTCTCTAGTGGCATGGGGAGCATCCTAATGTTCTTAGCATAAGCAATAGAAATGACCGAGTAAGTAGAACCCGTATCGAAAAGAACACACGTAGCTTGACCATACATATACAAGACTCCAGTGATGGTACCTGTAGACTTGTTGGCCTGGTCTCGAGATGTCGTGTAGACACGCCCGGTGGTAGGAGGCGGCTTGGAATCAGCATGTCCTGATGTGCCATCCATCTCGCCGTTACGGCAATCCTTCATGATATGGCCAGGAAGACCACACTTGAAGCATGCGTCAGTGTTACGACGACATGGCCCTGGGTGCCTACGGTGGCAAGTAGAGCAAAGAGGATGAGTATATCCTCCAGCAGGTGCTCTGGCTGACTGAGAACCTGATAAAACATTTTACATAAGACATGATAATAGGGTACAAAGGACAATGCGGATAATCGTAAGATTGAATACCAGTGATAGCTGGACGGCTAGGATGTGAACCTCTCTGGTTCTGGTCCATACCGTTTCCATGGTTCCTGGTAGAAATTTTGCTAAAGTGTCAGAATATGAGTTATACATGAAATCATGAGAAAATGCGTATGTATTAGGACCTGCTGCTGTTGGAGTGTCCAGCGTTGTTACGGTAATTATCATTACCGCCACGCCTATCCGTAGCAGAACGGTCGTTAGTCTGACCGTTTCCCTTGGGCTGACGAGGCTGCTGCTGAGTAGCCGGCTGAGACCGGTCCCCAGTTTTCTGCCTGGAAGATACAGTTTAAAGAGATGAATAATTGACATATATGGAAAGAATACGGATTGATCACCGCTTGAATACGAATGTTTACCTCTTGTCGGGTCTCTCAGCTTCCCCGAACTCATCTCTCTCCTGCAGCATCTCCAACTTACGTGCTGCATCGGCCACTTGTGCTACAATGTTGAACGTAGCACACACCAGATTGTTTGTGACCGATGCGCGAAGAGCCCACCTAAAGTGGTGTGCCTGCTCTTCAGGAGTACCTGCTGCTGCACCAAGGAAACCAGCTAAGCGAAGAAAGCGCTGCATAAACTCGTTGCTATTCTCCCCAGCTCTCTGTCGGATCCCATGGTACTCCCTCTTGAGCTTGTCTTGCTCAGCCTTGGGAAAGAACTGCTCCATCACCCTATCCTTGAACTGAGCCCATGTCAAACCAACAACCCAATCGTCACCTCCCTCAGACTGCATCAACGCTAACCACCAATTTAGCACATCGCCTTCGAACCGATAGCATGCCAACCTCGCCTTGTACGCGGGGTCACAACCCATAGCATTGAAAATCTTCTCGATGTGAGCCAAGCAGCTTTCAGCATCACTGGGGCTATCTGTTTTCTCAAAAGATCGAGGACGGAGCTTGTTGAATCTCTCCAGCCATACTGCTAATGTCACTGGAGGAGGAGGAGGAGGTGCCTGGTTATGCTGCTGATTGTTGGCAGCTTGAACCTCAACCCTGATGTCGTTCCTCAGTTGAGGAAGCAAAGCTTGCATTGCAGCTTTGATTGCAGCATTGAGTTGTTCCTGTTCGCGTGTGAGAACCATCTGACAGTATAACATAAAACATATGATTAAACAGCTCAAAACATAAAATATATATATACATGAAAAAAGTTTATACCAAAATTCAAGAGAAAAATTTTATGCAAGAAAATTTTGTGTATGAATGCATGATGCAGTTTTTATGAAAACTTTTGTATGCTCGAGAGTGAACGCCTATTGTCAGTTCACCCAAAATAAAAGACATGGCGAGGGGACGCCTATGGGTTGGTCCTAAATTTAAAAGTTTCGATAAAACACATGCGACTAAATAGGGCCAGTCCTGTACCAACCATTACTTAGTCATAAACCTGCGACAATGACATATATATGTATGCATAAAAATGATGAATGCATGAAAACGACTGTCAGTTCTAGGAAGACCATAATGACTACCCACTAATCACAGGTCATATTTTGAGAGCCTACGGGTCGAAGCCTTGGCTCTGATACCATAATTGTAACACCCCATTTTGATAATGGAATGTCACGCGTAATTATGGCGTGTCATCAAAGCATACAAGGAAAAATGTCTAAACATTACATGACCATAAAAGGAAAATCCGGAATCAAACATCGGTAGTCCAAAAGTAAAGCTCATCACACACAAACATAAGTATTGTAAAGGAAAGGACTAAACAATGTCCATAGCAAGAGTATCAAAGTAAAGATAATGCATAAAGTAAAGAAAGGCTAGAAAGCTTCCAGTCCATATGCACGTACGCTTAAAGTCTACGAGCGTCCCTGAGTACCTGCCGTTTTGGGAACATAGAAAAGGAAAACGGCTGAGCAATACGCTCAGTGCACGGATGTACAATAAAGCATGAATAGGATAAGCATATAACATATAACAGCGGAAGAAACTAAGTCCCGAATAACCTGGTTAAGTCTTGGTAAAACTGGTTTTATAGTTTGAAAAGCCTTATGTTTATCTTGTAAAAACTGTTTAACATATTCTACCATTAGCCAATATAGGTCATGAAAATCCACCGTGCATGAATACTTGGAGGGGTGACCTCATCATGCAAATTAAAGGGGCTGCCTCTAGTTTAATATACTGGTTTGGGTAGGAGGGATCAGCTCCTTGTGAAGGATGCAAGGCACAGACCACATTCACACTGAGTAATCTGCTGAAAAACATGTAACTAGGATGCACACATACGCCCCACATGATAAATATAATAATATGGCCAAAAGCTGAAGGGACGCCACGAGCAATCACTCCGCCGTGGTGAAGTCATAACATCAGTGCCTCTAATGTTATGGTTATGGTACCTCCATAACTAGGTGAAACTGGTCATGCATGTATATGACTATAGGTATTCTAATTTAAACATAAGCAAATCAAACATATAAACTTATACTACGAGAAAACATTTGGCTGCATACGGGGAATCCTAATAAGGAAAGAATGTCCATACTATAAGGACGGGAATCCGTACCTTATGTCCAATGAACGAAGAAGACGAACTGAGGAGAGTCCTACTTCGGTATCACTAATGCTACATAAATACATACATGAATAAGTATCTGTTTACTAAATACGTAACTGGTTTTGTGTCATGTCTTAGCTTATTTTATATGTTCATATCATGTTTTACTGTTTTAAGCCTTAAACTGTGTTTATCTTATATTCTGTCTATTCTGATTAAGTATTTCTGGTATTTCATGTATTATTATACTTACTGTGTAATAATAAGTAACTTTCTAAAAATAGCAGGTTTCCTAAAATAGAAAGTTTCCAAAAATAGAAAGTTATCAAAAATAGAAAGTTTCCAAAAATAGAAAGTTTCCAAAAATAGAAAGTTTCCAAAAATAGAAAGTTTCCAAAAATAGAAAGTTTCCATAAATAGATTAGCTGCCTTAATTAAATAAGTTTCTAAAAATAGAAAGTTTCCATAAATAGATTAGTTGCCTTAATTAAATAAGTTTCTAAAAATAGAAAGTTTCCATAATTAGATTAGGGATGGCAACGGGTCGGGTTTGGGTCGGGTTTTAGTGAACCCGTACCCGTTTATAATATCCGTACCCGTATCCGCTCCATCACCCGACGGGTACCCGATTAGTATTATCCATCGAGTTTTCAGATTTTATCCGCGGGTATCGGGTATCCATTATTAAATTTTCATCGAGCATTATTACACGTATAATGTTAAGAAGAAACACTCAAAAGCAACCAAAATACCCTAATATATTTTTAAGTGTTTAGAAGATAAAAAAAATACTTTTTAATATTATTCACGCTATTTAATATATCGAATAATCATGGTTTAAAATTACAAGATTTAAATATACTTGATCACAAGCATGTTAATGCACAAGAAAGTAACTAATATGATCATTCAATTCGTTCACCAATCTTCGTCTACTATTTCACACAAATAGAGAACTTATATAAAATAGCAACAAAAACGGGTATGGATTCGGGTAAACGGGTACGGATTTGGATACGGGTAAACGGGGCAGGTATTAGTAAAACCCGTACCCGAACCCGTACCCGCGAAAAAAAGAATATTCAAACCCGAACCCGTATCCAAACCCGCAAACCCGACTCCGAACCCGACCCAACCGGTTCGGGTTTCGGCTTTCCCCATCGGTTTCAGGCGCTTTTGCCATCCCTAAATTAGATATAAGCTGGTTAAATAAGCTAAGTATATAAGCTTAAGTGTTTTCTGATTATTTTTCTAAGTCATAATGATATAAGGTATAGTTTATTAATTATTACATGTAATTTAAATAAACTATAGGTTAAAAGTATTTAATTAAATATATCATGTTTTTAATTAAATAAGGTTAAATATTTAGGTTAAAACATGTATTATTAATTATTAATAATATAACCTAAGTAATGTAAATTAATTAATTATAACTATGGTTTTTAATAATTAATTAATTATAAAGTCTAGAAAAATATAATTACCTAGGTTAATAATTCCATGATCTAATAATTAAATTATAACCTAAGTCATGTTTTATTCAATTAATCATGTCATATAATTATTAATTTAATTTTAACATATGATTATTAAAACATAACCTTAACATAAACCGTGAACCGGATCGTGACTAGAAACCATGAACCGGACCTGAAATCGACACCATACCTCGAACCACTTTGGGGTTCCCTTTTGTTTGTTGCTGCCGTGGGACCCACACCACCAAACCGAGACCTTGTGGTCTCGGTGGTGGTCTATAAGCCAAATCGAGACCCCCTTGGGGTTCGGTTTAGGCGCCGGCCACACACAAACACCCCTAAAACCTCCTTTTTGATTTACCCGATAACCTTTTTCATGTTTAGTTTATGTTTTTAATTAGGTTTTTAAAAACATCATGTTCTTAATTAATTTTATTAAATCAAATCAAAAAGAAAAAGGATTAAAAAGGTATACCGAATGCGTGGATCTAACGAGGATGAACACACACTAACACACGTACAAAACCCAAGATCAAAATCAAACGAACACCCCCTTTCCTTGTGTTATATGTGGCGGCCAAAGAGGAGAGCAAGAAGGAAAGGAGAAAATCTTTTTAGGTTTTTGTTTAGTTTACTGTGAAGTGAAAAATGAAACAAGATTTTACCTTTTACCCCATGTTAGTAAAATTTGATGGGCTTGGCCCATCTTTCTTGATGTAGCCGCGGGTAGGGGGCCCCACATGGGGTACCCGTACCGTTTTCCTTGTCTCGTTATTTAAGTGTTCGTTCGTGTTTATTTGTGTTCGTGTTTTATGTGTTCTCGTTAAATATTAACCGTGACTTAATATATTTATTCGTGCTCGTAATAAATATATATATACGTAATTAATATTAGTTCGTGATTTAATTACGTTCATGATTTCATGATCGCATGTTCGTGATTAATTATTGTTAAATAATTATTGTGTATTCGTACGTAATAAATACTTATCGTGTTCTAACACGTACGTAATACGTAAAATTCTAACACGTGAACGTAGTCATACTATAGAAGGAAAGTTTTAATCTAGTACGTACGATCTTAAGGGTACTATTCATGGTAAAAGCATGCGAGTTTTACATCTCATCTTATTCTATATGACAACTTACATATTTTATAAGAAAATGTAAGCACATTTAATTTGACCAAACACAAATTAAATCATCTTTTTTTGAATATTTCCTCAAAGATTTTGGTCTTCTATATAGACTATTTAATCATTTTATCTTAAGTGATTAAACATTTTTAACATTGTGAAAGACAATTTTAAATGTTTATGAGAGACCACTCATAACGGTCAAAACAAATTTTTGTCCAGACTAAAGGATGATGTTGGTACACTTATTCTTCATCCGATACATTTAAGATACTTAGCCAATGCATTAAGCTTAATTGAACCAATTTGTATATTTCAACTCGTGGACAATGTCTTTCCTCTCTTATCTTATCCACTCATACCCTTTAACTTTATAAACTATTTGTGACAAAAATCAGGACTCACTCTTTTTTAAAACAAAACTTGTCTTCCTTTTCTTAAGCTTTGGAATTATGTGTTCATACCACTCACTCTCTTATTATTAAAATTCCTTGTAAGCATCCTCTATAAACTCTACTAATCCTAAGATTTATTATCTTTCTTTAATTAGGAATAGATCTTATCCTTGTTAAACTTATTGCTATTGATGAGACTCTAATTATACGTATTTTCGTACCCAAAATCGGGCTTAAAATGAGTAAAATATCATCAAAACAGTGCATATATGCTTGTTTTCTTTATTTGTTTATGTGCAAGCACGAATATCAGGATATCACTTAAAAAGACTCAAAACAATACAAAACGGACACAAGGAACGAAGTCATACAAGAAAACAAAAGTCGGATGTCGTATGGATTTTGAAACCCTAAATGCTCAAAATTACCAAAACACCCTTAAAAGTTTGAAGAAATTACCTTATTGCCCCTAAACTTTCTCACATTTATACTTTATACCCTTGATAAATCCTAAGTTAAATAAAAGGTCCCTAAAGTTTGGCATTATTACATGTATGGTCCTTGAATTTGGAATAAACAAACACAAGGACTCATCTTGCCAATTTTGAAAGTTAATTATAAAGGAAATTGAACTAATTTTTATTTTACAAACACAAGGACTGGAAATGCAATTTACCAAACTTCCAAGACCAGTCCAAAACGAATTATGGACCCTGTCACTTACCCTATGTGAAACCTCCCCTAATTAATTATATTAATTTAAACGAGGGAGGAAAACACATGTATTACCCACTAAACAGATCAAACACCTTCTTAATCCCCCACAAACCCTAATCTAAATCCATAACCAATCGGATTCGTTTCAAAGGTTTTTTTTCCCAATTAATAGATGGAAAATGATGCTGGGACCAAGCTTAACACAACCATGTGATCGGATCACATGCCACATCAGCCAATGAGACCTCACAAGACAGAGCACATCACGAAATACAACTTTTTGACAGAAATTGTAACAATCGAGGATTTTGAATTATTTAGATTATGTTAAACGCGAAGCACTCGGGTTGGACTTGTACGTATATTAAAACTCCCGATTTATTTTCCCCATGAAATATGTACGATTCAAGTTTATGACAATCGTCCGTTGTAGTTATTATGGCAATATCTTTATTTGAAGCGACTTATATTCTTTTTCTAATACGTATTGAGTCCAACAAGACTTTTCTGTCAAGCCTTACCCATCATAAAGTCCTCATCAAGACCCAAACCTACCAATCTCGTGCTACGACCCAACAAGTGTGTTACATCCTCACATCACGCACCCATTCTACATTACAAATGGTCTCTAAATCTTTGAACAACTTATTTGTGATTAGCTACAATTTTCTTAAAATCACAATAGCTTTAATTAAACATGATAACCAAAATATGAACTTAACAAAAATAAAAACTACATCAAACCCCTATAAACTAGGGGAAAACCCAACCCACTCATTCCTCCCTTGCTAAACATGCTCCAAAGTCTCCCAAATTTATATCTTGTTCCCTCATCCTTATTAAGAGACAACAAACTTCCTATTAACCCAACAATATCCATGAAGTCAACCTTGAAACTCCAAAAACCCTTCCTTCCTTGCCGAATCTCACACCCCCAACCCCTCACCACTTTTCATAGTACTTTCTGCCAGTTACATTCTAACTAAACAAGTCAATCCCGAACTAAACCAAGTGTGTTCTAATCCTACCTACCTTCACTATAAATATGACTCCATTAGCCTTGGAAACTTACTTACTAAAAAATAACTCAACCTAACCAAAGCATATACACTTCCCCTTGGTCTTCTATATTTTCGCCACTAGTATGGTACGAAGCGAAGTGTTGTGCACTCCAAATCAACCTAGGGCACACGTCGGTTGTGGGTATCATGTAGCACAAGGGGTATATTTGAAATCCAAGTAGCGTGGTCGTGGCTAGGGTTTGAGTGTGACGGGTCAACATCACAGCCGAGTCGAGCCTCTTGTTGTTTGGAAATCTTGGGTTGCTTAACCCCCTTGTAAGTCGACTCAATCCCACCATAGTTAACATTTTTCCTTAATAATTGTGCTTCTACCTTAATGCTTGCAAAAACTTTCTACTAAACCAAAACTACTTATGTTGATGCGTACTATTTGCTAATAAACAAAAGGTATCAAAACAACATAATAAACATGCTTAATAGTAAACCACAAACCGACCCTAAACGAACATATAACATTTGAATAACAAGTCTTAAAACAACCATAACACTACTCAACCATGACTCGACCTTCACAAAGGACTTGGGGAAAATGTGGGTAGGCACTAAGGGGACACCTTCCGGTGATGAGACTCACTTAAATAAAACACAAGTCTATAATGAATATGACCCCAAAGAGAAACCACCACTACTTAATCTAGCTATTGACAAGTAAACATACCAAAGGCCTTGACCCAAACTTTTGAAATGCTAGAGATAAAAGGAACGCAAGTCTATGATTTTATGTGAGAGAAAATTCGACCGTGGCTAGTTTTTGACACCAAAATAATCCGCGTTAATAAAGAGACATGGTCGAATAACTATGGAAAGTAATAAACAAAGTGGCCTCCGTAGCCCTTGAAATCACTAGTTTTGGCTAAGTAACGAGGTCACAAAAATGTTTGCAAAGTATTGGAAAGATAGGTAAAACAGCCCTGAGACGCGTGCTTGAACCCACTTTTTAGTCGACTTAGACCATGAATAAACCTCTGCCCTTTTTAACTTTGAAAAATTCATACTACGAACTTTCCGTAGCCGCTGGAATCATGTTAAATGGATAAGTAATGACCAAGATATGACATGATAAATTTGGGGCAACGATACATGTTTTCAGTCTTAGAAAATAAAAACCTTAGAACTAGGATCGAAGGATCACACCATACCCCTCACTTTAGACCTGTTTTCGACCAAGCTAGGATTTATACTGGACTAAACCTATAAAATGTTTTTCATAGACAAGTTGGCCCTCTTTTTAAGTGTGCTTTTCTTGAATTTTATTCACAAGGGATGACACGGGTTTTGGGGTTTAAAGCACATAGAAAACTACCATATAAAAGGGGAATAAATACATATAAGAACTAAGGAATGAGATCTCGACATGAGACTGTTTTTCGAGGACCCTAACGGCCGAACCTGACCCCGACCAAAACTAACTTTTGACGACCACCTAGCCTAGTTTTGATACCAATCAAGTTTATATTTATCGGAGCACTAATGAACGTTTTAAGTCACGTTAAAAGGATCATATCCATGCTTAAAGTTATGAAAGTGAAAAGTAAATTATTTTGAACTAATAAAATATATCGCAAACATTTATGTGGTAGGAACTCTTCATAAATCGTATATATCGTGTAATTAGACTAAAGTACGAATACCAAGCAAACCGATACCAATAAAGCGATACCACCAATCGATGATCTCATATTCCCATGTCGTTACTAATAGCCAAATCCTAACTTCAAACACCAATTCTAAATTCAAACAAAATCATAAGTGTAACCCGGCGAACATATCAAACAACGAATAAACAAATCATAAAACGATCGCTCCACCATAACGAATTACTCCTAGTCTTCAAACAAATGGCTATTTCTAAACCAAACAAAAACAATCAATCTAAACATACGCTTTAGCCCAAACCACACAACGCAAGTCCCTGTTATCTTAAATCCCAATTAACAAGCATTTTCTATCTAACAAATAAGCGGAAGCAACAAACGGAACAAATTATAAAATTCACGAACCTGATAATTCAATAATTGATTGGCAGCCACCACCAAACCCAAATCGAATTCAAAAGATTCAAGATATTAAATCTTGAAATCAACCACAAGCTAAATCCGATTCACCAAATCAGGAAACCCAAAATGACTTCAAAACCCCCCAAACAAATTCAACTCGATTCAAATTGATCGAGTAGCTCTTGATACCAATTTGTTATGAATAGGGGCTGCTAATCATAGGTAAGACATCAGCAAACAAACAACAATCATCAACAACAAGATCAGAACATGAACAAACAAGAACAAAAGGGGTGTTGGGGACAAAAGGTATTTCATTAATCACAAGTCCAAATAGCAAAAAGTATTATATAAGATAAAAACTGACATATTGGTTTCTTACATATGAAGATACTAGTAAATTAACAAACTACCCTTACTACCAAAATTACATAAATACCCTTAGGACTCAAGTCAACATATCTAATATCACCTACTAGAGATTTACCCGTTAGAGAGTCACCTCCTTCACCACCACTGTTTTTGTGCTACAAGAGACGCGGGAAGACACCTAAGACTTCTTCACGTGCTTCATCCACTCTTGCTCGTAGGGGACGCGCTATGCATCGTACCGCGAGTATGTCGGTTAGGCCTTTGCTATCGAGAACTAAGTTGGCACCAAGACATTCGGGCCCAACTCCTACTTGTTCCTCCTACCTACGTTTGGAGCCATCCTATTCGGAGATACCTCCGAGGAGCGATGTCCTGGCTCAACCGAATGGATTTTTTTTACCTAATCTTAATGATATGAAAAAGGTAATTATTGGTTGACGTGTTGGGAATATAATGTTTAAGACTTAACTGCTGATAGATTTCTTCTAGCCACTGATGGAGTTTTGTCTAGCCACTGATGGAGTGTTGTGTAGCTATTGATGGAAAGTTGTTAATAGAAGACTTCAAGCCACTGATAGAAGACTTCAAGCCACTGATAGAAGACTTCCATCCACTGATGGAATTGCATGGATCAGCATAAATGTTATTTTAAGAAAGATATACGCAAATATGTTATTTACTTTATTTATCTTTGTATATCTTCCTAATATAGTTGATCGTTTCTTATTGTACAAGGCTCCTTGTGTTATAAAAGGAAGTCTTAGGTCTAGGCATGAGAGACATTGTTCTTAATAAGTTTATCAATCGAGTCAATCATTGTAAACCTTGGTATTTGATAATATTAAGAGCTTGAAAGTTTGGTATATCATTGTGTTTGTGTTCTTATTCCAAGTGTTAAATTTCACATAACAATTGGTTTGCTAATTAAACAAAATTTCTCTACGTATTGTCCTTGATTTATCTCGAATAATACAAAGCTAAATCGATCTAAGTATGGGATCAACATGACGACCAATTAACGATCATGATGGATCGCTCGTAACTATGCGTGCTTGTGTGTGTGTGTTTTAATGCGTGTGATGTAAGAGAGATATCAGATATGAATATGATAATCTGTCCGTGTGTTTAGATTTAGTGAGAGGTGTTAGGTGGGTGAGGTGTGAAAAGACCAAAATACCTTTTTATTTTGTTATTAATAAAAATGAGATTAATCTAAACTATTGATCACATTGAATGGATGATAGAGATTATCCGATCCATTATAACTCTTCTTATATACTCTCTTCGTCCCATATTAAGTGTCCATTATGGAATATTTCAAGTATTTGTTACTAAACTTTGACCATAAATATTGGTATTTGTGTTATATAATACTCGATGAAATTATACCAATGAAAATATTTTTTAAAACCGAATCTATTCATATGCTTTCGTCAAGTATTATATAACACAAATACAAATATTTATGATTAAAGTTTAGTAACAAAGACTTTGAATATTTAGATCCCGTTTGGTTCATTGAATTGGTAGTAATGTGATGTAATTATAATTTGCATTCCAATACATAATTTGTTTGGTTAAGTAGTTGGTGCAATTGTAATTAGGTAAATTACATTGGGCCTACATTTTTGTTGTAATCTCAATTACATGGTTTTATTGATAGAATACTATACATTACAAAAGAATTGCATATTTTATGCAAATAAATATATACCCACTTGTGTTACACCATGTCAACCAAACCATATTTACAACATTCAAATTACAATTTATTCACATTACAATTCTTTTGATACATTACAATTACAACAAAAATATTTAATCAACCAAACGGCCCCTTAATAATGGACATTTAATATGGCACGGAGATAATAATTACATTACATATACTAATATTTGAATATTTATTACTTAAAAAATTTTCATCTATAAAACAGTAAAAAAACAAAAAGAAATCGGTGGGGGTTTAAAACTGAAAAAAGAGAAGACTTGTCTCATTCTGTCACTCATCATCAAAAAAATCACTTTTGCTCAAAAAAAAAAATCAAAAAAATCACCTTTTTTAAAACTGCAAAACCAATAAATTAATACAGTAATCCCAAAATCAAATCCTTCTTTAGTTACTAGAATTCAAAAAAAATAAAAAAAAATAACTGTATCATCATCTCATATATTAACTCACATGCCATCTACCCCAACACCCCACCTCTCTTTGTTTGTTTAGTACTTTCATCTCAAAGGCGGGAAGTTGTGAATTTTTAGGGCTCATTCTCATTTTCAAATCAAATTTGGGGCTTTTATACACCTAGGGTTTCACATATCACTTCAATGATTAATTCACTATAACGACGACGATGATGACGACTAGCAACACTACGATGAGTTTGCGTAAGGGTTCCAAGGTGTGGATTCAAGATAGAGATAACGCGTGGCTTGCCGGTGACGTTACCGCTTTTATCGGCAAGCAGGTTCAGGTTCTAACTGAATCTGGTAATCAGGTATTATAACTGATTTTTTTATGTTAATTACTTACTTGTTGTTTAAGTAACTTAGTTGAATAAATTTATTTAGTTGAGGTTTGACCGAAACGCGAATAATTGATTGAGACAGGGAAGTTTCCTTTATGTTTAGTTTAACTTGCGGATTTAGTGAGTGGTGAAAATATCGCCAGCTATGAAGATGTTACATGTTGAGGCTATCGTGTAGGCTAGATATGTTTTGGTTGCGGACTGGTGAAAATATCCCGTAGATAATGAATAGTTGTTGTTGCGAATCAATTACTATAATATTTTTCTATATTTAGTAGAAATACGAATAAAGAGAAATAGGCCGTATTCATGTAATTGAATATTTAATTACCGCAAGCAGTTGTTGCGGATTTAGTGAAATTATCGCGCTGTAGATAGATATTTATTGGAATAAATGAATCGGAAATACAAGTAATATTATTCTATATTTAGTAATACTGTTGGAATAAGGAGAAATAGCCGTATTGATGTCCTTGAATATTTAATTACCACAAGTTTTTTTTTTTGGTTAATTACTGCCAGTTAGTAACACGATGAACATATATTTGAGTTATTGGACCATGCGGTTTATATAGTATTATGGTGGTTTTAAATACCATCAACTGTTTTCTTTCAATGGAAAAAATCAACTGTTAAAGTAAGTCGTTTATGGTTGTTTTGCAACTTATGTAACATAGAATATACATGAAAAATATGAACAACGTTGGCCTTTAGTAGCAACATTGTTGAATTGGTATCGTGAGCATTTCTAGACAAACATAAGATCAAATAAATTAGTTATTGAATTGGGTTGTGGAATGAGCATATATACGTGAATCAAACCTTACTGAGATTTACACTAGCAAGTCCGGTAGAAGAACTTGGACAATTTAGTGAAATATCGCATGCTTAGCCAATAATAGGTGAATGAGAAACCAAAATAATCACTATTAAAATGACTAACGGACGTGACGAAGTGTGGTGTTTGTAGATTTCATACTAGTAGGTGACATTGACCATAGCAAATATTGGAAAAAGAAACATGAACATGACAACGAAATTGGAATGGTAGATTAACCGATCAACTAAAGCTTTTTGAACGAGAATTATCTGAAAAACCAGTAAATTATCTAACTATGTTGTGTGTGTGACAAGCTGTAACTAGCTCTAATCAAATATTTTCTTATATGTTACTGTAAAGGTTCTGGCTTTTGCGGAAAAGTTGTTACTGAGAGATGCTGATGTAGACTATGGCGGGGTGGATGATATGACCAAGTTGGCTTACTTAAATGAACCTGGAGTTCTAGACAATCTAAAGAAGCGTTATGCTCTTAATGAGATATATGTAAGTGACTTCTTTCTTTTACCTTTTGAACTTTATTGCTTGTGGAATAACATAAAAAAATGCTATGCTGTCATACTTGTTTGTTTTTATTTATTTTTTTGCACCGTAATGCGTGGTAATTATGACATGTTCGTCAATCTAGTGAAGGATTATTTTACTGCTTACTAGATTCATGTTCTTTGCAACCTAGCAAATTATTTGGTTTTTGCTTATACGTAAATTTTGATTCTTTGTGTAAGTTAAGTACTAGATTCACTGGTACCTTGACAATTTGTGAATCAGTCTTTTAATTAGCACCGTGTGCAAATTAAGTTGTCAAAGTGAAGAATCTATTTATGGATATTTGCAAATCGTAAGCAGTATAAAGTTGTAATTTCTTTCCCTGGACTACTTGGGAACTATAGAGCTGATATGTATGCTACTTCTATGAGGTGTTACAAATTTATTGCTCTTTGGAGCATCTGTCAACGACCTAATTTGGTTCTACCACTATGTCTCATGCTTACTCAACCTTTGAGATGGACTCGAGGCTTCATGGGGCTAGATAATCTATATATTCATTTGCGAATGACACTTACACTTGAAGAAGTAGCAGATGAGCATGAAGTGCTCTTTCGTAAGTATAGATAAGTTGAAATCACCAATAGCTATATGCATTTATTAGTGGTCTTTCTTCAAATCATTTCATGATTTTGTTTGTTCTATGCTCTTAAGACACATTGAGCTTCACATATCCTATGCATCTTTGTATGTCACAAACAATCTATATCTGGATTATATCAAGTTTCTGGAGGATCCAATGGAGATACATAGGAAATTTCTATATAGAAATTCAGCTAACAGTCACAAGATTACCTATAACATTTTCGTAAAAATAACTATGGATATACTTGATAAAATCAGTTAAATGGAGTTTCATCCGTGTGAAGTTTTGTCCATTTTTTATTTCAACTTCTTTCAGTGCTCACCTACAACTTAATGTCCAAACAATTTTGAGTTTACCTACGCTATCTTTCTTTTACTTTACATTCTAAATCATGTTTTGATTTGTTTTGAATCGGTTGATGGTGTTTATGTCAGACATACACAGGAAGCATCCTAATTGCTGTCAACCCATTTACAAGGCTTCCTCATCTTTATAATGTGCACATGATGGAACAGTATAAGGGAGCTCCATTTGGTGAGCTAAGCCCCCATGTATTTGCTGTGGCAGACGCATCTTACAGGTTCTTCAGATCTTGTGTAATTTTTGTTGTCAATTTATGAATACCTTTATGGTAATTTGATCTCTAAGCATCTCCCTGGTTGTGTATATTCAGAGCAATGATGGGTGATGCAAAAAGCCAGTCAATACTGGTTAGTGGAGAAAGTGGGGCTGGGAAAACTGAGACGACAAAATTAATTATGCAATATCTTACTTACGTTGGTGGCCGCGCTGCCAGTGATGACAGAACAGTTGAACAACAGGTCCTTGAAGTAAGTTCTGCTGACTCTGTTGTCAATAATTGTATCATATAGTGGTATCAATTGTCTCTCCAGAAATCTAGTTGATATTTTTTTGGGTTCTCAAAGTGGTGCGTATAACCAAAGTGATTATGATTCTGTAGTATAGTATGTCATTATGCATATGTGAAGAATCGAAGACTAATAGTATTCTCTTTTTCGCCACTACTTCCCAAACTCACCTACAGATGCTTAACAAGCCAAATAAAATAGTGATATTTTGAATGCTGCCTTCTCTTTTGGAATTTGGATCAAATACAAAGTTGTACTAGTATTTTGCATCTAGGGACACACTTTCCTGTATTAGCAACCATGCAAACGAAACCATGGACAGAGAAAACAATAAAATGCAGAATATGAGAAATCAATGATTAAACTGATAGAAAACAAAGATTCACTCGAAAGATGTTCACAACGGTGGAACCTTTGAATATCAATAAGAAACTACACGGGAAACGGACCGGCGAAACTACTAGAAACAATAACAAACCACACAAAAGCGGTCTGGCGAACCTAGCTATAATGGAAGAAACCCAATAAAACAAATCAAGGTGCTCTGAACAAGCAGTCAACCAAACAGTTCAAGTTGACGCGCGAATCAATGAAATGGTCAACTAACAAACTGATAGGTCCACTGGCTTTTCAAATAAACAGGAATTAGGCTATGAAGTCAGTAACACTTGGGTGCCTCCTTGATGATCCATGTTCACTAAACACCAACTCTTGTCCGTTCACAATAATCTGAGTAGAACCCTAGAACATAGAGGAAAACCAGGCAACTTAATTTGAAGCAGTCATTCTTGCTTATCCTGCAGTCACTGGAGCTGTATGGCAGTTGCTTTAGCCTCGCGCCCTCATTTATATATGATTTCACAATATCACCTTAAATCTTCGACGTTTGAGTGGCCAAATGCAGAAGATAACTTAATGTATTAGCCATTAGGAGAGGCAACTGGAAGTTAGGGTCCGGAAGGGTCGTCCTACCTGATACAACTGGTAATGCTCAATCATTTTTTTTCTTCATATTTGGGGTTGATGCTGAGAAAGACTAAAGGCGATAGAGCAAACACAGACACCTTCGGGAAAACACTAATGATCTATGACTAGGATACACGGAAACGCCGCTGGGATGCCGTATGACGTACCCGAAAGGTCCCAGAAACGGGAAACGCCGGGAAACACCTGGGAAACGTCCCCTCGGAAAAGTGGAAACGTTTCTCTAATTGGGGTACGCGATCCTTATCTAGGAAACATTTGGGGAAACATTTCTGGCCCAGTAAGTCACGTTTCTGCAGGGCCTGGTAACGGGCGAGCTGGGGGACATCAAATACTTAGGGGCATCAAATTTTAGATTCTGAAATTTTTTCTGTTAATGGTAGAAAAGGTAAAGATGAAGAAGACGATATCCATTGGAAAGAGTGTAAAATAAAAAAAGTAGCCTCTTATTATTGTGATTGCGGGGTCCTATATGGAATGTGACACGTGAGCAGTAGAAGTAAAATTCTTATCGTAAAAGTTTTGTAATCAAATTTCTAAATGTCTTCTATAATAAAATTCTAATTATCTTTTCAAACTACGATACACATTTATCGTTTTTCTTATGTGAAATACGAGTATTGACGTTATTTGGTTGCTAGGAAAACGTAAATTTTATTATTATAGTATTGTTTTGGAAGACAATTTGTCATATACTAAAATATTATAAAACACATAGACGTCTCCCCGCCGTACCCGTTTCTTGAATTTTAGTATGTTGTCATTTCCTTTAATCAAATAGTTCCATCGAATTGAGTACCCGTCCCAATGCAACTTAGATCTACGGCATCTATGGCACTTATGTGGTCAGATACCAATCGCCCAATATTGTTCACAAAGCGGCCACTGGCACCGAATAACACCCATAAAGAAATCTATAGGTTCAGTAACTCAAAGCAGTGCCTCAGGCATGGTTCAGTAAAGCCGATATAAGCTAGACTAGTGACGTTTGAGGCCGTTGGCACAGCATGCCAGGAAACTGAAAACCTCAATGGCGTTCACACAAATCTGTTTACTACCACAGCAAAGCAGTAAAGTTGCTGACGGATACCACATAGCAGTGTGTGGAGAATTGGAGATCCTAAGAATCAAACCAGAAAAGCTGACAAAAACTATGCTTACAAAAATAGACAAAAGTTAACATGTAAGAAACGAAGTTGTGGCAAATAATGTATCTGGTGGTCACTTGATCTTTGCCGCATTTAAGTTGTTTAAACCCTGGGCAAGAGGGGAGTCCGGGGCTGTTTAATCTTGACTCCAGAATTGAAGTTCTGAACATTCTTTGCTTAAGATCATTATATCATTTAGTCATCTAGAAGAAATGGTTCTGTGTATAACTTAATTGTCTCTATACATTTAATATATTCCGTTTATTTTGTGTTCTTAGTATTATAAAGTACACATAGTCTGTTTGTCTTTCCTCTTTCATGCATGAATGATCCTACTCTAAAACATTATACTAGTGTTTAGTTCAAGTCAATAACATTGTTCTGACTTTATTACTTTTGTGCTGAACAGTCTAACCCCCTTTTGGAGGCATTTGGAAATGCGCGGACTGTTAGAAATGACAATTCAAGGTTTGCTTTAGTTACCATAACTTTTTTCTACCTACATCTTTGCACTATGTTCCTTTAATGCTATTACATTGTAGATATTAATTTTGCTTTGATTGCAGTCGTTTTGGCAAGTTTGTGGAGATTCAGTTTGATGCAAATGGTAGAATATCTGGTGCTGCAATCAGAACTTATCTGCTTGAGCGATCTCGTGTAGTCCAGATTACAGATCCTGAGAGAAATTACCATATCTTCTATCAGTTGTGTGCATCAGGAAGAGTACTCTCTCTTCTTTCACCCTCTTTTAGTGATATACACACATTTATGTGCAACACGTATTGCATTTCTTCTGTACAAAAGTGACACCCATTCCTACACAGGCTAACCTCCTTTCTGCATGTTCTAGTAGCTGTGATCCTAAATGTTTTGATTACCGAGTGCCTAAAAACATATTTATTGAGAATAGAGTGGCTTGATATTGACAGTGGGATCTATTAGAGGTTGGGCCACATCATAAATATATTACGGGACAGTGGCATGCAGTAGTAACTACTTTTCACAAATGTACTTTTTAATGTATTTCTCGTGTACACACAAAGTCATTGAACATACAAAATGTGTTCCACCCTTTGAAATTTAGGTGCCTTTTAGTGACTGGGGTTGTACAAAATAAAACTAGGGTGGCTTAGGTGCGTACAAAAAAAATTATGTTGCATAAAACGATACCCTTAGGAAAGAACAACGTCACTGTTGCATGTCATTATCTCATATATAATTGTTAAGCATATAGATATTTTGAGTGGAATAAAGAGATAGATAACCAGGTAAAAAATGGATTTCGAGCTGGCGTTGAGGTAATGATCTGAAATAAAATGTTGACACCTTATAGTGGTTCTTGGTGATGTATTAGGAGAGCAGAGTCTATTGCACTAAATACAAATTTTTAGTAGTCGTGTCTTTCTGGTGCAAAAGTGATTGTTATTTATTCTAATTGTTTAGTTGACTGCAGTATTTAATTTATTTTTTCCAGTTTTATAATTAAATCCACATTACTTAGTTGGGTAGTCTCTTGTTTCCAGGACGCAGACACATACAAGCTAGGTCACCCAAGCAACTTCCATTACTTAAATCAAAGCAAAATATATGAGTTGGAGGGTGTGAGCAGTGCAGAGGAATATGTCAAGACAAGAAGGGCTATGGATATTGTTGGAATTAATAATGACGAGCAGGTCTTTTACATCTCTACAAGCATAGTTGTTTACTATTCTATAGCTTTTCAATATCTTCATCTCAGTATCTTATCTTGTTAGGAAGCCATATTTCGTACACTGGCCGCCATTCTTCATCTGGGAAACATAGAATTTTCTCCAGGGAAAGAGCATGATTCGTCAATGGTGAAGGATGATCAATCTAATTTTCATCTGCAGACAGCCGCAGAGCTTTTCATGTGAGTAAAACAATTTATTTAATTCATCTTTTAATCAATCATTTCATATGTGATAGAATTCTAAAAAGTACAGTTTAGATGAGCTCATGATCATCATATGAGTTATTAGTAAAGTTAACAAGTTATAGAATTATAAATTCAATCTTCTGTGGCATGTTTGAATATAAGTGAAAACAGAGTTGAAATTGGCACCAAAAACATCTGAAAATCTTGCTATTCTAGCATCTACTATAATTAGCAATCAATATATTGACCGACAGTGGATAGCGATAACCTGCTAATAGCTCTGCTCTTTAAATGGTGTTTTTCTGTGGAGGTTGTGGGCTTAATATTTTATGGCTTGCTTTTCAGGTGTGATCTAAAACTTTTGCTGGCAACTCTATGCACACGTTCTATTCAAACTCGTGAGGGGATCATAATCAAAGCCCTTGATTGTGATGCTGCTGTTGCGAGTCGTGACGCTTTAGCAAAGACTGTTTATGCTCGGCTGTTCGATTGGTCTGGCTGTTTTTTTGCATTTTACAAACTCTCCTCTCATCTATATTCATCCTCTATTTTGTTGATTTTTTTTTCTCTTCTTGTTTCAGGCTTGTTGAAAAAATCAATAGGTCTGTTGGACAAGACCATAATTCTCGCATGCAAATTGGAGTTCTTGATATATATGGATTTGAATGTTTTAAACATAATAGGTCGGCTTACTACCTTTGATTATATAGTTCTTTGCTTTGTATGCCTTACCTTATAAGGATTACATTTAGGCAGTTTGACAACCATGTTTTAGTTTTTGTTTTGGCAAATATGGGAAGGGAGAATTGGATTATTAGAAATTAAAGATAAAACAGTTTATACACATAAAACACACACCCACAAGTATATATATATATACACCCACTTGTAAACACAGACACACATATATTTTTTGTTTTGAGATATTTTTGGTGCCTTTATGCTATACAGGATTATAAATATATGATTATTTATTGTCTTCTGTTTCACAGCTTTGAGCAGTTTTGCATTAATTTTGCAAATGAAAAGCTTCAACAACATTTCAATGAGGTGAGTACTGATTTATAACATGCACCTTGATATACTGAAGCAAGTAAGGGGGACTTATTATAGATTATGCTGCAGTTGTTGCCTATTTATGGGGCATTTACACAATTTTCTTGAAACATTCTAGTGTCCTGTTTACGTCTGCAGGCATTAGACGAGTCTTTCTTTATCTCTGCCACTGAACATTTTTTGGATTGTTGCAGCATGTCTTTAAGATGGAGCAGGAGGAGTACCGCAAAGAAGCAATCACTTGGAGCTACATTGAGTTTATAGATAATCAAGATGTTTTAGATCTCATTGAAAAGGTCATATCGAATATTGATAACACGGTTTTCTATGTCATCTTTAAGCTGCTTATAATCAAGCATTTTTTGTATCTTAATAAAAATAATGTTGGAGTCATTCATTTTTCTTAACATGGACGGAAAGATATTTTTCTACTTAATTTTGTTATGCTGTAATAAAAGATGTTTATATGTTGTTGGCATCCTTTTTTTCTACATTGTATTATCAGTTTTTTCTCATCGTCATACTCGTTCACATTGCAGAAACCTATTGGAGTAATTGCTCTACTGGACGAAGCTTGGTACAGAATAATTTATATGATTCTATTGGTCCATATTTGTCTGTTGGTATCTTTTATAAAAGCTTCTTATCTTGATTTTCTTGTTTGTGCAGCATGTTTCCCAAGTCAACACATGAAACATTTGCAAACAAGCTTTTCCAGAATTTGCGGACCCATCCACGGTTAGGGAAGGCGAAATTCTCTGAGACAGATTTTACCATTTCTCACTATGCTGGCAAGGCAAGTCATAAGCCTAGCATGTCTAGAAAGAGTATTAAACTCTTACGGGTATCATACACATCATAACATTCTATCTGGATTCTTGAAATGCAGGTCAATTATCAAACAGATTCCTTCTTGGACAAAAATCGTGATTATGTTGTTATTGATCACTGTAACCTCATGTCTTCTTCCAAGTGTGATTTTATTGCTGGGCTGTTTCCAGCACTTCCTGAAGAATCTTCTAGATCGTCTTACAAGTTTTCTTCTGTAGCATCGAGATTTAAGGTATGCCTATATCATGTATGCTAAGTTGTTTAAATGTTGTATTATATGGGACAGATGTGAGTTAGTAAGAATATATGTGCTGATATTTTATTGCTCAAGCTGCTAATGGTTGCTGTATACATGTTTTTGTTCTTGTATATGTTTACAGCAACAATTACAAGCTCTCATGGATACCCTTAGTTCAACAGAGCCTCATTATGTCCGCTGCGTTAAGCCTAACTCAGTGAATCGACCTCAGACGTTTGAGAACACGAGTGTGTTACATCAGTTACGTTGTGGGGTCAGTGGCATCATTTTCCTTGCAGAATTTTTGTTTGTACTATCTTTAACATTGAGTATCAACATTCAGATTTACGTTATCTTGTTCCAGTTTTTCTTCTAGTTATGCTTGATCATAGTTGAATAATGCCGATCATGCGACTAAATGGTCGACTAACTAACTGTCTCCGGTCCAAAGTATCTTGTAGATAAAAAATATTTCAGTTTCTACTCTAACATTAAAAGGACCTAACTGATGTCTTCTTTTTAAGCGTTACTTACTCAATGTTGAGTGAGAATACTTATATTAAACGACCATGTGATTATAATTTATGTTAGCATGCATGTGCTGAACAAACAATTAGCATGTGTATATTGCCTATTATAAAGGGACCTCAATCTTACTGAATGGAGTCATTTTTAATCTTTTGAAGCAGCCCTTTGAAAGTGTAATCTGGTATCATGTAGGGTGTTTTGGAGGCTGTTCGTATAAGTCTGGCTGGTTATCCTACTCGACGAACGTTTCACGAATTTGTAGATCGGTTTGGAATCATCGCCATGGAATTCATGGATGGAAGGTGAGTTTACCATGTGGTTGCTGAGCTAAAAAAATATTTTTCACGTCACGTGTTCTAGTACCCTTTGACACATCTTAGAAGCAGCTTCTGATCGACCAGAAAGTTCTAATGTTATTTTATTTCTATGTCTTAACATTTTTACAGTTACAACGAACGGACCATGACTGAAAAAATCTTGCAAAAACTTAAACTCGAAAATTACCAGGTCAGTTCACTCAAAGCTGCAACATGAAACTCATTACCCAAAAGAGCTGCAACATGAAACTTGATTTTTTTCCAACATTTGTAGTCGGGGTTGCCTTACTAATCATGAAGATGATCTGCTGTTTGGGGTTTTCAGACCTCGCATGCAATGATATCCAACCTTTTAATTTCCCTGTTTTAACCTCTTCATATTCCCTTATACTATTTTTACAGTTGGGAAAGACCAAAGTTTTCCTCAGGGCTGGTCAGATTGGTGTATTGGACTCTCAACGTGCTGGAGTCTTGGATTCTGCTGCAAAGCGCATCCAGCTTCGACTTCGAACGTTTATTGCACGCAAGGATTTTGCATTGAAGCGAGCAGCTGCAATTTCTTTCCAAGCATATTGCAGAGGTTCTTTCCTTCATATTTTTAGTTGCTTTTTGGATAAAGTTCTAGGTGCTTTTCTGTTTTTCAAACCTGTGTATTTTGCGGAGTATTGTCAAATTTTGTTATGTGATTCTTCATTTGGAGTAAGTTGTTGCTCAACCAAGGTTAATAATTTAGTGCTTTAGTTGGCCTTATGACCATATTGCATTCTTAAACATCAGTTTATTCATTATCGGCTTGAGTTTTGTGAAGCTCCTTATGATCACACTCTCATGGGCTGATAACCTTGTATATACATTTAAGGGTTGATAACTTGATTCTACGAAACAGTAAATGTTGCAATTTATTAGGCTTTTCTCCAAAGATCCCAACTTTTATGCGACGAAGAATAGTTGACATGTTTATGGTTTCTCATTTCCACCAGAGATAGTCTATTGGAAATGGAACTTATGTGGTTTTGTTGTTTTTAATTTGCTTAAAACTTAAAGCAAGTTATAGTTTGTTTTCTTCGTTAGTCACCCCTTTCTAGCCCCAGGCAGTGAGTTGGGAGAGTGATATCACTGGAGCAATGGCCCAATGGTATCTGTTACTAGATTGTTACAGTAATTCCATAGCTATATACACAGTATCATGTGAAAATCAGTTCAATCTTTGCTCAGGTTTAGTGGGAGGTAATGATTGTACTTTTCACATTATATGGTAAGTGGAGAAATAGAAGGCTTGACAATTGATGAATCTATATCGTAGAAGTTCGCTTTGTACATTAGTAGGTCTTGTCTTTATAACTATTTTACAATAACTATGGGCTTAGTAAAAGGTTTATACTATTTAAGAGAACGAGTTTACTTGAATACAGTCTCTATACTTACTGTAATAATCCAAATCATATAGAATTGTGTTGGGACCGTTTAACTATCTACAAATCTGCATAACTTGATTTAGTTGAATGTAGTACTTAATTCATACTTACTAATGTCTGGTGATGTTATTTCAGGTCATCATGCTAGAAGTATATATGCTGCAAAGCGAGAAGCTGCAGCTGCTATCTTGATACAAAAGTGTATTCGTGGATGGCTATTAAAGAATGCTTATACGCAGCAGTATGTCTCTGTTTTGCTTTTGCAAGCAAGTATCCGTGGCTTTATTACACGCCAAAGATTTCTATGCATAAGGGAGCATAGAGCCGCCACTAAAATTCAGGTAAGGTTTTCATGCGTACTTTTTCATGTGTACTTCGCACAAAATGAACCTTTTATTTTGTAGGCGCAAAATATGGAAAATTGATTTTAGAATCTCATTATTTTCTGATTTCACAGGCTCGATGGAGGATGTTTAAGGTTCGTTCTGCCTTTCGACATCGTCAGCATGATATTACAACAATACAGTGTCTTTGGAGACGAAAGTTGGCCAAGAGAGAGTTCAGGAAACTTAAGAAGGTAAGGAACCTTGTTTTTTGCTTGCTTGATAAACCTTAGATGATGCTTCTGCTGTCAAATGATTATATCAAGGCCTAGTAGCTGCCTTGTCATCTGTTTTTTTATTAGCACTTTTGCAGAATAACAAGTATTTGCCATTTCCTAGTTGTGTGATAACATATCATATTGATTTTACACTTGACAGGAGGCTAATGAGACTGGTGCCTTGCGTCTAGCAAAATCTAAGCTGGAAAAGCAGCTAGAGGATCTCACGTGGCGCTTGCAACTGGAGAAAAAAATGAGGGTATTAGTTTGAATTTCAGCTTTAATTTCCTTGCATATTTTATTCAAATACTGAGCCTACTCTTATAGACTTTGCTTTTCTTGGATTACAATAATCTTATTTGTGCTTGGGGGTTGCTTGTTTTTGCAAGGTTTGGGCTTATAAACAATAAGCTCATTGTCATTACTTATAAACAATAAGCTCATTAGTCATTACTTATAAGCTTATGCTTAGTGTTTTGGTTAGCTTATTATAGTTAATGAGGTAAAATGGCGATTGGTAGTACATCAAGTCAATTGTAATTGTTATATGAGGGTATACAAGTCTTTTTTTGTAACACCCTTAGTTAAGCCTACCCCTCAAATAAGCCATAAAATTTGAGCTTTTAACACACTCCCTCATATATGCTTATATGCCCAACCTAATAAGCTTATCCAAAAAATTATGTGGGCTTATTTTGGCTGTATAAGCTAATATGCTCCGGTGTTCCCCTCCAAAAAGCTTAAACAAAGAATCCCCCAAGTCTGTCAATGTTTGTGTATAGTGTTTCCATCCTGACTAAAATGTGTTTTTTTAACATTGGTACATGATGTTTTTGTTTTTCATATAGCGAGTTCTCTTTTTTTTCATAATTAGCGAGTTTTCTTGTTTCACATAATTAGTCAAATTTTCACCTAATTAACGAGTTATTTTTAATTAGTCAAACATCGAAAAATTCTCCGCCTCTATGGGTTCTCACCTATCTGTTTTGCTAAAAACTATGATGTTTAACATGATTACTATTTAATGCAGGGTTCAAACGACGAGTCTAAGTCTGTGGAAATTGCAAGACTTCAGAAAAAAGTGCAATCCTTGGTCCTTGAGTTAGATGCAGCGAAGTTGGCCACAGTGAATGAATGCAACAAGAATGCAGTGCTGCGTAACCAATTAGAAATGTCCGTGAAAGAAAAATCTTCACTGGAAAGAGAAATTGTAGGGATGGCCGACCTGAAAAACGAGAATTCTTATTTGAAGGTATGTAGATTTCCACTTTTATCTTTCTCGTTCGAATAGTTAGATCTAAAATTGACTTTTACATAGTTAAATATGCAGCTTCAAACATGCTCATTATATAAAACATATTTTTCGGAAGGAGAAAATAACATATAGATAGTAGTATGCATGAAAATTGTCCTTTTGTTGCACTATCAAAGATAAGAGTGTTGGTTCCATAAATCATAACATTGGCGCGTTTTAACAAATTTCGGCTATATATCAACTAAAGGAGTACAACAGTGTAAGTTGAATACAAGTTAACTGCTCTATATCAGTATATATAAAAAAAAGATTAAACTATTTGCAGTAGCTCAACTTTGGTAGTAGTGCTTTACTATGTTAGCCTTTTTGCCAGTGGCTCAGTGGGCATAATTGCAGCATCTAGCATAATAATATTGGCTCTAGAATTTCGACTGCAGGCATTAGAAACTTTCATGCAGGATTTTATTAAAACTCTAAATATCTCGTACATTGGCATAATAACAAAGTAATAGATAATACTTTGCTATACTTGATGCCAAGACATGACATCATCTCTATGCCCAAAGGGCAGTGCTAAGATAATGTAAAGTTAAGTTAAAGTCCAGATGGAGGTGGCTCTTTGGATGGTGTACCACCCGCTGCTTCAAGACATACATGCCTTTTATATTCTGATTCTTATGCTATACCATATCATTTATTTACTTTTGCTTTCTGCAGAGTTCTCTGAGTACATTGGAAGAGAAGAACGCAGCACTACAGAGCCAACTTATTGAGGCTAAAGAAGATGCATCCAGTAACCTAAAAAAATTGAGAGACGTTGAGAAAACTTGTTCACAACTTCAGCAGAAATTAAAAAGGTATAGCTCTCTAGGATATTCAATGTATTGATTTATACAGATCTATGTTTATAGTCTACACACTATATCTATACATACTCATAAGGTAGGGCTGAGCATCAGGACCGGACCGAGGACCGAAATGGTCCAAGACCCTGGACCGAGACCAGACCGGAATGGTCCGGTCCGGTCCTATTAGGCATAATCGTAAGGTTTTTGGTGAGACCGAACCGGACCGGACCGAAGACCCGAAATGGTCCCAAACCCCGGACCAAGGACCGGACCGAAATTGTACAGTCCGGGTCGGTCCGGTCGACGGTCGGAAATGCTCACCCCTAATATAAGGAAGCCTTTTTTAATCTATTTTCATGCAGTTCATTTGTTTTATACGTGCTCCTATAGTTGTATTGTATGTACAATTTGAGGAGAATTTTGGAAACCTGTTCCATCTTTTCCTTCAGTTTTTATTTGATTGGTTGACAGTGTGATAATTGTGTACATTTGCTTGATTTTCCATGTAGTTTTGAGGAGAAGCTATCAAGTTTGGATAATGAAAACCATGTATTAAGACAAAAGACATTAATTACCCCTGTGAAAGGGAACTGGCCAAGTCACACCAAGCCTCTTCTTGAGGTAATGGACCAGCGTAGTCTCTTTTGTGAATGATTGCAATCTCTATTTGAGATGCCTTTGACCGCCCTCTATAATTACTCTCTTCAGATCTATTGTTTTTACGACTTAATGTATCTATAGTTATTAAGTTAAATTTACCTCACATACCCGACTTCCATTTTCCATTTGGACCAGAGTCCTTTTACCCCAAATCCATATAAGTGGCACACAATTTTTAAAATATTTTTCATTGGAAATTGTTGATGAATGTAACGATTTGGACTAGATTTTTTTGAAAATTGATGATTTACAAGGACATGGTGTTAGAACGAAAGCTAAATTTTAAGGGAAGTGATTTGCACACTCCCTTAATTGATTGGCACACTAAAAAATGAGTGTGTCTTGACATATATATCCTTAAATCATGTTTAATCATGTCTACTTTACAAGGGTATGAATGTCAATACACAACAATTTTGAGTGTCTCAATCAATAAAGTGAGTGTGCAAATCACCTCCCAAAGTTTAAAGACAATCAAGGACATGGTTTATGACAGGGAGGACACAGTTTATCATCTCGTTTGTTCTTATTAACTGAAATCTAGTTCCTGCTGGTGACACGTATATAGATTGTCGGGGGAATTGCATATATATCCCTCCAAAGGTCAATAATTGCATATATATTCTTTGTACAAGTTTTTCATGCACACGGTACAATGGCTTTTATGTGTATTTTGGATATATATGCAATTTTGCATCTTTGGAAGGATATATATGCAAATGCCCCGAGATTGTCAATTGTTTTTTATCTCTGGATTACAACCTGCTTTTAGTTTATATTTCATTTGTTCAGTAACTACACATTCAAATCTTATGTTTTACTTATAATTTCTAACGTTGCATTTAAAGATTCAACATGTAATGTTTGAGAAAACAAATAGTGCAACACTATGAATCACTTTATTAGTATAGAACATTGAATTTTGATGATCTGGCATGGCATATATAAATAGTCCATATATATTTGGCTGATGGGAGGAAATTTCTGACTTGTGTGTGTGTTTATCTACACAGAGATTTTCTGGTGCACTTACTCTTCCCTTCTCAGACCGAAAATATGTAAGATCAGTGTGCCTAATTTTTGCATCATACACATATTTTTCTTTTGCTCATGGCTCATTGTAATTCTGGTGTAGGAAACACCTACTCCTACCAAAAGCGTTGCCAATTCTGATTCACGTCGGTCAAAGCTGACTACTGAAAGGCATCAGGTATAAATTCCCTCTAATGTGTTTGCTCAGTTATTGTAGATGTTCAAATGCAGGAAAAAAGTCTTTTTAAAACAGAATATAGACATTTACCGCAATATCTACCTGTGTAGGAGAACAATGATATTCTCTCACGGTGCATTAAAGAGAACCTGGGATTCAAGGATGGAAAACCAGTGGCTGCTAGTGTTATATATAAGTGTCTTCTTCATTGGCATGCCTTTGAGTCTGAAAGGACTGCTATATTTGATTTCATTATTGAAAAAATCAACAGTGTGCTTAAGGTAATTTCTTCACTTTGAGCTTCTTTTTTTTTTTTCTTCTTTTTTTGGATTTACACATTCCATCTTTTTTCTTTTTAATGTTATGAGTAAGAGATTCTCATAAATTAAAGCCTTTATTTTTCAGGTGGGGGATGAGGGTGTTACATTGCCATACTGGCTATCTAATGCTTCAGCTCTTTTATGCTTGTTGCAAAGAAATTTCCGGTCCAATGGTTTCTTAACACCAATTTCTCAGCGTTCTGGTGCATCCTCGTTGCTCAATGGGAGGGTTGCTCAAGTAAGCTTCTTTTTTCACGACTAGTCATTGTGTATGATCTCTTCTATTCGCGATACCAGCACTCTTTGTTTCAGCTGCTTGCGTATTAAAGAGTGGTTCTCTGGTAATTTGTTAGGAAAACTGATTATTATAGTACTAAAATTAATTCCCTACTTTACATACCTAAAGATTTTGTTTGGAGTATTTGTTTTCCGTTGAACTTGGAAGTGGCACATTTTGAGTGGATGGTATGTTGTATTCACTTTTCAGGGCTACACTCCACATAAATATATTGGGCTTGATGATGGTGTCTCACCTATGGAAGCAAGGTATCCAGCAATATTGTTTAAACAACAGTTAACAGCTTGCGTGGAGAAGATATTTGGCTTGATAAGAGATAACTTGAAGAAGGAAATATCACCACTTTTAAACTCATGTATTCAGGTTAGTGCTCTTTTTTGGCAAAACCTAATCACTTATATGGCCGTGTGTGTTTCCTACTTTCCTTGTGTCACAAATCTTGTTCTTGGCGTAAATTCTTTTTGCATGTGTTCTATTTTCTCAGTTTTGTAAGTTTAATATGTGCTAACTTTCTAATCTCGTAATTTGCTTTTATTTGTGAAGGCTCCGAAAAATCAACGTGTACATGGTGCTAAACCATCTAGGTCACCTAATGGTATTCCACAGCAGACTTCTAGTAGTCAGTGGGAAAAGATCATAGAATTCCTTGATTCTCTTATGGATCGTCTACATGAAAATCATGTATGCTATACTTTCTTGCATTGTTCTATTTCAAGCGTAACTATTTCTGACATATATGTGTTTGTATGGTTCAACTTAGTACACACATACAGCTCATCTTTGGTTGCAAATAATTACTTCATACATAAAAAAGGCTCATATTATTTTTTTCCCTTCATCATGATGCTTTGGATAATAATTTATTTACGACTAGTTTTGGTTTCAGTATGTTTAGACACTCGGTATTAATCTATAAGATATTTACCCGCTTATAATGGAACTTGATAAATGTACTTGCAGGTACCTTCATTCTTCATTCGCAAGCTTACTACTCAGGTCTTTTCATTCATCAACATATCACTTTTTAACAGGTGCGTGATCCCACTTTGTTATACATTCTTTCTATGTTATATTATTTGATTATATATTGAGTTGGCACTTTTTGAAGTCTTCTATTACGAAGAGAATGCTGCACATTTTCCAACGGGGAATATGTCAAATCTGGTCTAGCAGAACTGGAGAAATGGATAGCCAATGCAAAGGAGGAGGTGATTGTTATTCTTTTATTGAACATATATAATATCTTAGAATAACTCTTCTTCATATCGAGGCTGACTGAACACTTAATTTAGTATGCAGGAACTTCTTGGCATGAACTAAATTATATCAGACAAGCGGTTGGGTTTCTGGTAATTCGCTGCTTGCTGCAATGGTCTTTAGTGATAAAAAACTGATTGTTCTATTTACTTACAGTCCTTTTAATACTAATAGGTGATTCACCAGAAACGGAGAAAGTCTCTCGAAGAGATCAGAAAGGATCTCTGCCCGGTATATAATTATTTTAAGCTTAATCGTGGCAGTATGCTTTTTGTTCTATCAGATATCACAATTTTAATTAATGAATTTGAACAGGCATTGACTGTTAGGCAAATATATCGTATAAGTACAATGTATTGGGATGACAAATATGGGACCCAGAGTGTATCAAACGAGGCTAGTATTTCTTTTTAATGTTAGTTGATTGTTCGTATGATATTATGCACGTGATTGTGAAAGTTATCCTTCTGGTTTTTCTTTAGGTGGTTGCTGAGATGAGAGAAATGTTGAACAAGGATTCTCAGAATCTTACTTCCAATTCATTCTTGTTGGATGATGATCTGAGGTATGTTGCTTGTGTTTTTCATCTCCCATGCCTTATGGTATATGATTAGTTGTTGTATGGTTGATGCTCTCAGCTCATACAACCTTTCTACGCTTTTTTAGAAGTAATGGTGGCAAAATGTATGTTCAACTGTTTAATTTCGGGGTTCAAAGTATTGTATTTTTAATGTATAGTTTGTGTTAAATTGACATTAAACACTTTTTGACCAAAGGTTATATTATAGATTAATAACAATTCAGATATGATTACAAAAATTCTTATTATTTCGACAATAATCTAAAATGATTACTTTTATACATTAAAAAGGACATATGGACGACTTTCAACCTTATATCTTTCTAATATAGGTGGCAAATCTTTGCCCATTTTGCTAATTATGGGCACCTTTTAGCCCATTTTTAAAAAGTAGGGGGCAATTTTTTACCCATCTATTATGATTGATGGGCTTAATGGACACATGTAAGAAATTAGATGGGCTCAATGGGCGCATGTCAAACATAAAATTGGTCACTTGGTGGATCTTTTATATTAAATGTTTTTTTTCTCGACGTTTAAAATGTATTATTGTTTTTTTATTTTTACGTTTTTATATGTTTTTTTTTGCCCGTTTTAGCCTCCACCCATTTAGCCGCCCCCGTTTGGCCCGTCGCCCGTTTAGCTCGTCGCCCGTTTTGCCCCCCGCCTGCGCCCGCTCTGCCCGCCCATTTTGCCACCTCTACTTTCTAAGCTAAATTCTGTATTCTTCCCGTTAGAGATAAACATACATCTAAGTTGACCTATCGATAAGTAAATGTATTATGGTTGCCACATTTATATTCATTTTGAATTGATAATGGGTTTTTGTGTATTGCAGCATCCCGTTCTCAACAGAAGATATATCTATGACAATTCCTCCAATTGATCCTACAGATATAGAGGCCCCTGCATTCTTATCCGAGTATCCTTCAGCACAGTTTCTACTTCAAAATCCCAAATAACTGTGCATAATGTAAAAGCTGAGGTCTATATTAGATGGTCTGGCTTTGTGTGTGTAGGTGTAGCTCAAGTGGGAAATACATCGTTTCTGTGTTTGTGGTTTAGTTATTTAGGATATTATGTAGGATGGCAAGGCCAAGTTTATGTAAAGGGCCAGGCTATCTATTAGTATTACTTAATAGCCTTGCGTATTATTATTAAATGGGAACTGATATCTTTTTTTATTCTTTTGTAAAGCTTGTAATCGTTAGTTGTTCACATTGTAGTCTAATCTAGTGGATGTTCATTACGATATATCTTATGTGTTATCTGCAGCTTTGATTTACATGAGTATTTTTACACACACAAGTATACTGTATCGTTTTATTAAGGGTGTGTTTAGTTTGTAAGCAGGTTTGGATTTGGATTTAGGAAAATGTTTGAAAGTAGATAAGGGAAAGAAATTAATTGTTATTTTAAAAATATGTATATTCTTCAAAATATGTGTTCACGTTTGACTTTTGAATTTTTTTTTTGTAACTTTGACTTCATTAATTACAAAAATTAAGTAGTATTTTTTTTAACATACTATACAACCTTTAATGCAACAAATTAAAGATAAATATTAAAAACTCTTTTTCATTAATGAAAAACTTAAATAATTCAATGCATATTATAATCTTTTATTCAAACAATAATATACCATACTATCTTATAAAACATTATATCCACTTTCTCTTCATTAAATTTTACCATACTATTTTATAAAACATTATATCCACTTTCTCTTTATTAAATTTTTAAATAATATAAATTTTAAAATATATTATACATGTTAATTGAGGATGTCTTATAAAGCATCTCATGCACTCTATCATCATTTAATTTAATCAATACATGTTATAAAACATATTTTACAAGTACACATTAAATAATATATTAAAAATTATAATTAATAATATTTTTTAAAAAAATACTCTTAAAATAAAAAATACATCTTATTATACATATTGTACAACTAATAAAACAAAAAAAACTTCATATAACTTACAAGATGGTGATACATATGATTTTAAAACCGGACCAGGTCAACGGGTTTCACTGAAATTGCCACCCGTTCAGCTAGCCAATACAAGCCATGCAAAAAAAAAACCCCAGAGATAACCAGACGAACTCGGCATAAACGAGTGAACCAGGTCGGACTATGATAATTTTTTTTATTATACTCCGATTAAACAATTTATCGTTTTTATTACGTAGCACATAAAAACTAACCACAAAATCAAAAAACGATCTTTGATAAAACAATCGAAGTAATTGTTTGAAGACAAATGATGCAAAGATATGAGATCACAATTGATAATTCTTTGATTTAAATTAAGTTTTATTACATATAATGTCAAAATTAATAATATCACTCGTCTGAATTACGTTTTTAGGACATCTTTTTAGATGAAAACTATCAATTCCGAAGTTATAACTAAAATACAAATTATTATGTCAAAAAATTTAATCACAGTATATCCGCCGCCGTATCGCGCGGGTACCTTGCTAGTATAATAGTTATGCAAAATATATGAATAGACAGAGTTTTAAATATATTTTTATTAATATAATTTTTATCAAGTACACACAAATAAACATATTTACGGTCAAAATTTTAGAAAAAAAATCAAAAAAATCACTTATTTTGAGACGGAGAGGGAGTATATATGACATTTTATTCTTTGGCTACCCAAACACCACCAAATCAATTGGAAATCAGATTCGAGTATGGACAGACGCGTCTAAAAGGTGATCCAACCAAACATTTGATTTTGTATATCTTTCATGCCGAACCCTTAACCCACATACCCAATAAGAATGCCGATTTAAGGCATACAATTAGTACGCAGTAGTTTGTTTCGCATGACCATTTTCTTGGAAGTAATACATGTTGTGAATAACAGCATTATATGATATTATCAACAGCGGCGGTGAATAACTTTAAAATTGCAATGTTACTGAAACATTGCACGTACTAATTTGACATAATAAAGGGCCAAAATAGCTATTGGCGTTATTGACAAGTGTTCTTTGCAAGGTTAATGATGAATTGCTCAACACAAAAAAGAGAATGATTTCTCCAAAAGATTGCAAGAACCCTTCCATAGACTACTAGGCTTAGTGTGACTGCTTCATTAAGTATCGTGTTAGCAACTTGGAAAGTTAGATGTTTGTACCAAAGCAATCACAGCGTATAGTTTGGTTAACAATTTCCAATCTCAGTGGGATTGCATCGGAGCAAGTTAACCATCGAGAATGAGCGCAAAGCCAGCGGTTTGTTGACTTGAGATTGTACATCATGCTTGACGAAGTTGGGATTGTTTCTTTCCAAAGTAAGGCGTAACATTGTGGTTTTGGGTTTCTTAGATATCCCTCCGGTGTTCATGTTTGACAGTTTAAAAGCTCCAAAGTTTCTTCGTTTTCTTGTGTAAGCATTTTCTGGTTTTGCGATCTCTTGTATGGAAGATGTTGTGGAGGGACTGACATCAGCTAGGCTCGTGAAAGACTTTGATTTGCCATTGTAAAACGTCGATATCCCTCTCCTGTAACCAAAGCCCACATAGAATGTTATAACATGATCTGTTAAAACTACAATACTACTGTACAAAACAAATCACAAGTCTTTTTTTGGTAAAACGAGACTCCTGTAACACAGGGCAACCTTGGAACATGTTCTAAAAATGTGGTCCACATTGTATGCTAATGCAATGCACCATGTGTAAGTAAGGGTGTGTTCTATCCCACAAAACAAAAGGTGCAGCTGTGTGCATTAATCACAACATTCTGTCAACAACAATCGTCACTTATCTTTCAGCCTTTACTACCTTAACTCCCGATATGTAATTCTAACTCATATCTTATCGTTTGTTTTCATCAAGGACACCTTCCAAGTTAAAATAGCATAACATTTGAATCCAAGATAACAACATTATAACTAGCTGTGATTCCTACAATGCAAGTCGCATATTGTTGTAACACTAGTCACTCACTCACTCTTACATGTTGAGAACTTATGATCAATTGATAATATGACAAAAATAAGATTATACAAACAAGGACAATCGCAATGTTCCATTTCTGAATTGGTTACTGATTTTTTGGGAAGCATGGTTTGGGCCACCACCACTCTTGTATTTGAAAGACCAAACACAATTTGATCACATTTTTAATGATGATAGCAGCAAAACTTTTTCATCACTGAACTTAAAGAAAATCCACGACTCGTGAGCATTGAACAATTCGATCACATTCTAATAAATTGTGTTGTGAAGTGGTTATTTCATTATTGGGTTTTCAAATAGCAAATTGTTACGATCCCACATCGGCCAGTATAGGATTGGCCGATGGTTTATAATGTCTAGGTGTTCCCTCCTCCTATCTCGATTTGCCTAACTGTTAACCAAACAGTATTTCATTTCTTAAGTGATTTCTAATACGAAGTATATCACAAAAATAATCAATTAAAAGTGCTTATAACTTTTCCGACTCGACATTACGAGCCGACTAATCCCAGAGCGACTATCTTTTGGATAGCCCGCAGATTAAATGTTGAAATTGCATACAATGTCTAAGAAAAGGGAAACATTATCCTGATTTAACTAATTTTAATAAAAGATTATTGTAATTTTTGTAAATGAGATGAAATAAAAAGAGTAGTAACCTGATGGGCAAAGCTTGTTCAAGAGCCTGAATAGCATCATCAAACGATGAAGACGACGATGATGATGATGATCCATTTCCATTATTATTATAGCTACTCTCAACTTCTTCATCTTCATCTTCAAGATCACTATTTTGACCGATCGATGATGACGATGAACTAGAACTCGATTCATCATCATGTACCATCATCATCATCCCATTGACTTTTAACATACTTTTGTTGTTGATGATGACGTCATCTTGTTCTTTTTCACACATTATTATTGGATTTGTCTTCATTTGATCTGATGATCCAGTTTTCACAAACTGTTTTAATAGTATTTGTTTTGTTTATATATATATATGGAAGAAGGTTGGAAGGAGATACGAGGAATATTATTATTGTTTTTATTATTAAATTTGAAGATAAGGGAACAATTGATTGATTGCTGAATAGGATCTGATTAGGATGGATGGATATTACCCCCTTAATACAATAAGGGGAATTGGAAACACAATATTAAAAAACAATATAAACTTTGTGAGGGGAGGAATATTTAGAATACATATCTGCCATTGGATTTCCTCCCTCCCCTGTTCATTGGTATGGGTTCCTAACCCAATCTACATCTCTGCCGTTCGATTTCCTCACTCCCTGTTCATTGGTATGGGTTCCCAACCCAATCTACATCTAAACCGTTTGATTGTTTGGAAAGTATGGGTTCTTTCTAAAACCCCTTTGTAGCCATTGATTTTATATTACACCCAGCAGTGGATTTGCATATTACATCCACATCTGTAAATCTTATCCTCATATGAAAACCCTAATAATTGCATAGATCCAGACGGCCCTGTCACCTCCTGGTAATTTTGTGTTTTTTAGATTTGCGATTTTCTTTTTGTGATCTGTTATTATAATTAATAGCTGTTGATGATGCTTTATAATTAGGCTCTTTCAATTATTTGCATTTGTTCTTTCAATTTTGTGATTTGTGATTTTGATTGTTCTTCCAAATAGGAGGATTCATGACTCTATTTTCTTTCTGCTAATTGGATCAATTCATGTGTTTTTTTGTCTAAAAGTCATCAACACTCTGTTTATAGGAGTCTCATATTATTTGGTTTTATGTGTCACTTTCAGGATGTTTTCGTTGAACTTTGCGCTACTTTTAGTGATGGTTATCCAGAATTAGTTGGTATTATACACTTGATTAAAATCCCTAACTGATTTAACATGTATTACACCCAGGGGTGCCTACTGCGGCATCTAAATGTTAAAGTTATGTTGGGTAAGTTGTCGTTAGGCTGTGATGAGGTTGAACGGCCCAAGGTAAGACATGAGATTGCGTGTATCTTGGCGGGGCAACCTCTCGGGGTTGCAGCCATGGCACGTGTATCCTTTCTTCCTTATTAGTGCCCAAACTGAGCCTCATTACAAGTGTCGTACTTTTGGAATGGAAATATTTACGGCTATGAGGTGTTTTTCATGTCTTTAGCGGCCAGCTTATGTAATCGGTTGATGGCTTAATTGATTTTGGGTGACCCTCACTGTCACCGGTCCTTTCGTTGCCGCTATATGCCAGGTAGCGATTTTGATCGGTGTCCGATGGTGTAACGATATATTGGTGATGATGAAAGTTGCCTGTACGGAACATTTTGGGTAGCCTTGCTTTGGTAAAACCCGTAGACAATGCATTCTCCTAATGGTTCTGCTGCGCTTTGCTAATGATTGTTTTTGTGATACTTGGCGATGATGATGCTTTTATATATGTGTGTTTATTATTGGTCATGGTGAGTGAAATAGACACGTATCTTGGCGGGGCAGCACCGACGTAGTGTTTGCAGCCATGGCGGGTCAGATCCTCTTTTGTCCAGCTCTGCACTCACAAATCTGAGCCATTCTTCGTTTATGTCAGTTCAACGCAAAGGTAAGTGGTTTGACCTTGCTTATACTTTGGTTTTCGGCTCCAGTTACATAAGATAAATCTTACAAGCTCTACCTATACAGTAACGGTGTTTAATTATGAAAGTTGGATGGGATGTTGAATTTGCTGTTGTGATTCATGTTGTTAGTAATTAAAACTAAGATTTATGGTTTCTGTTTGCTTTAAAAGGAAACATGTATAAAGAGAGAATCTGATAATTGGCGATGAAGAGATTGTTTTGATTAAAAGGGGGCGTGGCTTGGCAAGGCATCAGGGGACCCTGTTTGCAGCCGCTACGTTTAAAAATGTTTTTGGTTGATATTGGCTACATATTGATACACAAAATGACTGTCGGGTTAGGTTGTCTGCTATTTCTCTTGATATTATTAACTGCAGTTGTCAGTTCGGGCTAAAAATATATATTCATGATTAGTTTGCCTTGCATATGCTTTATGCTCATGTTTTAACGAATGGAAGTGAAAACTGGCTATCGATTAGAACATGCTTTGTTGTTGCTTGCTTTATGTAGGCTAAGCCAACAGCCTCGCATCTCCCTGCGTTGCCCCCGTTATTTTCGTTGCCGCTGCCCGCTCTGTGCGACGATCTTGACGGGTGTGTAGCCTTGGTCATGATTCTTTGCTCATGTTGGCCTTCGTTCGAGGCTGCTTTTATAATCTCATGGTAATTTCTAATGTTTCTGAATTATAGGCAATGATGATAAGCGTATGTGCAACTGCTATTGTTCATGGTGAGTGATAACGAACCGTTTGCATATGCTTTATGCTCATGTTTTAACGAATGGAAGTGAAAACTGGCTATCGATTAGAACATGCTTTGTTGTTGCTTGCTTTATGTAGGCTAAGCCAACAGCCTCGCATCTCCCTGCGTTGCCCCCGTTATTTTCGTTGCCGCTGCCCGCTCTGTGCGACGATCTTGACGGGTGTGTAGCCTTGGTCATGATTCTTTGCTCATGTTGGCCTTCGTTCGAGGCTGCTTTTATAATCTCATGGTAATTTCTAATGTTTCTGAATTATAGGCAATGATGATAAGCGTATGTGCAACTGCTATTGATCATGGTGAGTGATAACGAACCGTATCTTGGCGGGGCAGCACCACGAGCATGGTGTTTGCAGCCATGCCGGTCGGATCCTCTTTTATCCGTGTCAGCGCTTTCGAATCTGAGCCACTCACATTAGTGTTATGTGACCGTGTTCCTTTGCCAAAAGCTTTATCTACAGACGACAAGGTCTATGGATTACATGCAATTGGCGGATGGAATAGCAAGGCACCCGGGAGTTGCAAGCGATATCACCATCGGTGTGATCGACAGTGGAATATGGCCGGAGTCACCAAGCTTCAACGATCAAGGATTTGGTCCCGTGCCAGCAAAATGGAAGGGAGAGTGCAAAGGCGGTATCGACTTCACTTGCAACAAGTAAGTGTATTTTCTTACCTGTTATACATATTTTATTAAATATATATTTTCTGAATAGGCAAAATATATTCTTATACAAAACATTAATAAAAGACTAATTATAATAATAGTTTAGAAAAAAATTATATATCTTATAAGTGTCTTATAAAATATTTATAGCAAATTTGTTCAATGGATGTTTCCACATATCATATGAATCTCGAGTAATGAACAGAATATGTTACAAGATTGAAATGAGAGAATTACAAATCTAAGTCTAACTACTGAAATGCCATAATAGGGTATTTAAAAAGGATGTGTGTGATACGAATGGCTAAAAGACTTGATCAGAAATGAAAATGGTCAAATGGGCTTAAAGTCTGTGATTATTGCTGTAATTTTTAATGCGTTACAGAAACGAAGAAGCGCTGAAGCAGAGGTCCAGTTCTAGAAACTTCTTGGACCTGCAAACGTCAGATCAACAATGGCAGAGCTGTTAAGGAGGCCGATTTTCAGGCATGGAAACACATTTGACTTTCAGCCTGACAAAGATTATATTCACAAAGTGCCAAAAGTCTCTCTAAACCTTACTGATTAGCAGCGGCAAGCAGATGGTGCGACATCAAAATTAAACCCCGTTTTGTACCAAGGCCTGTGAGCTCTTCCATGTGAGGTAATTTTTCCCATTATATAAAATGAAGCAACGCCTGAAAGTACCCCTATATGTACATACACTTAGAGATAAGATGTTGGAGTACTCACTTTCAAGCTCAATAAGGGTGAGTTATCAAGCCATTTCAAATGATTGGATCAATAAGTACAGACCAAAGGGTGAATTGTCAAGCCATTTCAAATGCTTCCTTTAGCTAATTGTGTTTGAATATTGTTTATTTATGTAATGTTAGACGGTTTGTAAAACTTATCACTTTTAGCGCTCTTAATGCGTGTTCATTATATTTTTTTTTGAACAAAGATGCGTGTTCATTATATATCGCTTATTAGCTTCTACAAGTTCTTTTTATATAAACACATTCTGTATTTACCCCGCGGCGGAGCGCGGGCATTGATCCTAGTACTACTAGCAAATAGCAATGGATAACTCCCTCGTTTTTACTTGACTTAATTGCATATATCGTCCCTGTGTCCTCTCGAATTTAAGAGAATTGGTCCTTGACAAATTTTTTTAATGATTTTTTTTTTCTATTGATCTTGACTCGAATTTGAACCTTGACCACTTAAAGCATCCATTATAATAGTTCAAAAAGAGATTTATAAAACAAAAATGCTAATTTCTTTTACATAACTTTCATACATATTAGATCTTTAAAAATGGTAAAGAAGTCTTAAAGTTTGTAAACCATAGTGGAAACAGGTTTACAAATAGGTTTATGAGATATATATCTAAAATATTAGACCTTTTCAAAATTTAATACATGTACGAATATTAAGAATTTATAAACTTTAAAAGGTTTATACATAGTGTCAAAGAGTTTATGAAGCTAAAACCTTTTATAAATTAATGATATTATTGAATTTTAAAGCTTTTAAGTGTTCAAACCATTACGGATGGTTTTACTTCATTATGTTCACTGTTGCAAAAAACACAAATCATTAGTTGATCAGTTTAATATGAATAGATACCCATTTCATTTGGTCAACAGAAAAGTCAACTATGCAACAACTATTCAAAACCAACTTTAGGCGAGAAAAGCTGTTATAAGTACATCTTTTCTTCCTCAACTCATTCCCCATCTCTATAAATACTCATATATATCATATTTCACATTTTGCTATGAATTGTAACAAGTTTTGTTCTCTTTGTAATCATGTAATTCTCTTCCCTACTTTGTAAACTTCAATCCATAATCAATAACAGATCATTTGGTTATCATTGTTGTTTGAGTATAATCCTTCATCTACTAGTTAGGTTGAGATTTATACACTCTGTTGCTATCAGTTGGTATCATAGATTCTACCCTTCACCTCACACTTCCATTAATGAAGTTTTTTTAGTTCGGTTGTTACATTTCAGTTACAAATCCGTTATTCAGTTACACACCCAAAACACTCTCGATCTTTGATCCCCCACTGCACACACATCAATTCTGGTCATTATAGACCGTTTTCCTAATCACAAACACGTTATGATTTCTTGTTCCGTTTCCATTTCAAAAACACGTTACTTAGGATTGTGCAGTGGGTTTAGGTTAGTACTCTTGTGGTGTAACTGTGGATTTGTCATCCTACTTGTTTCTATGGCTCCTCAAACTCGTAATAGTTTTGTAATTGATCCAACATCACTGTCTTTTACTGAGGAGCAGATGAATTTGATGATGGAAACCTTAGTAGTTAGATGGTAGTCTATGGTGGATGCGACTTTTGCTAATGGTAATGTTAGACTAGGAGGTACCACTAGGCCTAATGGTGAGGTTCCAAGTAGAGATCTACAAGGTTCTCAGTTCACTAGGCTAACCAAAACCGAATTCCCCAAATTTGGTGGTGAAAATGTTAAGGAATGGATATATAAGTGTTAACAGTTCTTTTGGTGGATAATGTGGTTGATCATCTTAAGTTAAAACTTGCTTCTCTTCACCTTTTTATGTTGCTAGTATGTAGTATATGCAATATATTAGATCTATGGGTGAATATGTGCCTTGAAACATTTATAAAGATAACATTTTGCAGCGTTTTAGTAATGATTTTGATGATCCTTATGTTGAAACAAAAAATGCTAGACTTACTACTACTATCGAGGACCATCAAAATATTTTTGATAGATTGATTAGCATGGTAGACTTACCTGAGGCAAAACAAGTTAGTTACCTTGTGGTTGGCTTACAAACAGACATAGAGTTGGCTGTAAGAATGTTTAGGCTAAGAACTTCAACAAAAGCTTATCATTTGTCTAAAGTTCAGGAGGCTTCTATTAAATCTAATAAGCACAAGTATACAACCCCAATCTTACCCACACCTAGATTTTTAACTAATGCTAACACCTATAAGCCTCAACCTAGTGAAGTGGTGTCACAAGTGGCTATTCCAAACACCCCTTTACCAGTAAAAAGCTCATTTAATACACCTTATCCCAAAAGAATGTTGTCTCAAAAAGAATTCCAGGAAAGAAGAGCTAAGAATTTGTGTTTCTATTGTGATGATAAGTATGTTCCTAATACTACCAAAATTGAGGCAATGAAATCTTGGCCTACTTCTAAGAACATCAAATAATTAAGAGGGTTCCTTGGTCTTACTAGTTATTACAGGAGATTCATCAAAATCTATGTTGTAATCAATCATCCTATTACCCAACTTTTGAAGAAAAGCTTATTTCAGTGGAGTTCCCAAGCTCAGGTGGATTTTGATGAACTTAGGAGGGCTATGATTCAAGCTCTACTCCTCAAACTTCCTAATTTTGATGAAGAATCTGTTGTAGAGACAGATGCATCATGTAGTGGTATAGGTGCTGTTACAACAAGGGGGTCGTTCTATTGCTTATCTAAGCAAATCCTTGGCTCCAAGACATCAGTCACTCTCCACTTATGAAAAAGAGCTTTTGGCAGTAGTTTTTGCTTTAAAAAGGTGGAGAGGATATTTGTTGGAAAAGTATTTCAAAATCAAAACTGATCATTTTAGTTTGAAGTACCTATTGGAACAAAGAATCACTACTCCTTCTCAGATGAAATGGTTACCCAAGTTGATGGGCTTTGACTATGAATTTTGTACAAGAAGGGAAATGAAAACTGTGTTGCTGACGCTTTATCAAGGGTTTCGTCTAGTAGTCAACTTCTTCAGATGGACTTAACAACAATGACTACAGATTTGTTGGCTAAAATTGTTTCTAGTCGGGACCACGACTCTGCACTTTTAGAGCTCAACCAACAATTGAAAGCTAGTCAAGTTGTGAAGCATTATGATTGGGTGAATGACCAGCTTACCAGGAAAGGAAAGTTAGTTGTTGGCAATAATAAGGATTTGAGGCAAGCCTTGTTGGTGCATTTTCATAGTGACTATGTGGGTGGACATTCTGCGAGTGCAACTACTACCAGCAGGCTTAGTGGTGTTTTCTATTGGAAAAAAATTGAGACATGATGTGAAAGTTTTTGTGGCCTTATGTGATGTGTGTCAAAGTATTAAATCAGACTTGGCTACTTATCCTTGGCTTCTACAACCACTACTTATTCCTGATTTGATTTGGTCTGAGATCTCAATATACTTTATTTAAGGGTTTCCATTGTCCCATGGTGATAGTTGTAAAAGTACACTTGTTTTAGGAAAAACAAGATGTAATTAGGGTAAGTACGACGGTTTAGGAAAACCGTGCACAAATGACCCAAGTAGTTGTGAGTTCGTTCTCAAGGAGGCTTGTGTATTGTGTTAAGAAGTGATTAACTATTTGAGATTATATTTATGAAGAAAGAAAAGAGAAAAGGATGACGGTTACGATAAAAATAAACTAAGACAAAAAATCGTGCACGTAAAACCGTAAAATATGACTAAATTTAAAAATTAACCTAAAAATTCCTAGAAAATTGAAATAAATCCTAAAAAATATAATTAGAGTTTAAAAAAAATCAAAAATCACTCAAACCTTTTATTTAATTAAATATTAATTTTTTTAATGCTAATTAAAGCCTAAAAATCAATTTAATTAACAAAAAGCCTAAAATGAGATTTTTCACTTTGTAAACCTCTAAAATAACTTAAATAAATTAAAAACTATTTTGAAAAATTTAAAATTAATTAAAACTATTTAAAAATGATTAAAAACTATAAAATCTTAAAATAATTCTAAAAGTTAATTAAATGACAAATAAATTAATCTAAAAATTTTAAAATTTCTAACATAATGTATTTAAACTAGGAAAAATGAAAAACTTGCAAAAATCTAAAATTTAATTTTTGATAATAAAATAATAATAAAAATCCAAAATTTATAAAAAATCTAAAAAGTTGCAAACTAGTTTATTTTAACCTAATTAACACAGAAATGAACTTGAAATTACCAAAATACTCCAAATGGGCTGAAATAAAAAACAGTCCACCTAATTGGGCTTTTTGGCCCAATAAGCAAAAAGTTGTCCAAATAAGCCCAAAATCTCCTATCTGACTCAACATTCAATTTTAAACACAAAATTTCAAAGGCCCAAAAGCTGAATGTGAGCTTATCATAGCTTATTTCAAAGCAGTTTATTCTTAATGGGCTTTTTGGCCCATTAAGCTATAAGCTGATGCCATAAGCTGAAATGTAACACCCCATTTTGGAAATGGAAATATCACAGCAATTATGGCGTGTCATCAAAGCATACAAGGTAAAATGTCTAAACATTACTTGACCATATAAAGGAAAATACCAGAATCAAACATCGATAGTCCAAAAGTAAAGCTCACCACACACAAACATAGTAAAGTAAGGAATAAGGACGAAACAATGTCCAAAGCATAAGTATCATAAAGAAAAGAAATACATAATGTAAAGAAGGCTAGACAGCTTCCAGTCCATATGCACGTACTCTTAATGTCTACGAGCGTCCCTGAGTACCTGCCGTTTTGGGAACATAGAAAAGGAAAACGGCTGAGCAATACGCTCAGTGCACGGATGTACGATAAAGCATGAATAGGATAAGCATATAACATAATAACATCGGAAGAAACTAAGTCCCGAGTAACCTGGTTAAGTCATAATAAAACTGGTTTTATAGTTTGAAAGTCTTATGTTTATCTTATAAAAACTGTTTGTCATATTTTACCATCTAGCCAATATAGGTCATGAATATCCACCGTGCATGAATAATTGGAGGGGTGACCTCATCATGCAAATTAGAGGGGCTGCCTCTAATTTAATATACTGGTTTTATGGGTAGGAGGGATCTGCTCCTTGTGAAGGATGCAAGGCACACACCACAATCACCATGTAATCCTGAATAAAAACGTGTAACTAGGATGCACCCATACGCCCCACATGATAAATATAATAATATGGCCAAAAGCTGCAGGGACGCCACGAGCAATCACTCCGCCGTGGTGAGGTCATAACATCAGTGCCTCTAATGTTATGGTTATGGTACATCCATAACTAGGTGAAACTGGTCATGCATGTATATGGCTATAGGTAATCATATTTAAAACATAAGCAATCAAACTCATACTTATACTACGGGAAAACAGTTGGTTGCATACGGGGAAATCCTAATAAGGAAAGAATGTCCATACTGAAAGGACGGAAATCCGTACCTTATGTCCAGTGAACGAGAACGATGAACTGCGAGAATCCTACTTCCGAAACACTAGTGCTACATAAATACGTACATGAAATAAGTATCTGCTTACTACATACATAACTGGTTTTATACCATGTCTTAGCTTATTTTATGTGTTCTTACTATTTACACTGTTTAAAGCCTTAAACTGTGTTAAATCCTATATTCTGTTTATTCTGATTAAGTATTTCTGATATTTCATGTGTTATTATACTTACTGTGTAATAATAAGTAACTTTCCAAAAATAGCAGGTTTCCTTAAATAGAAAGTTTCCAAAAATAGAATGTTTCCAAAAATAGAAAGTTTCCAAAAATAGAAAGTTTCCAAAAATAGAAAGTTACCACAAATAGAAAGTTTCCAAAAATAGAAAGTTTCCAAAAATAGAAAGTTTCCAAAAATAGATTTACTGCTTAAAATAGATAAGTTTCTAAAAATAGAAAGTTTCCATAAATAGATTAGCTACCTTAATTAAATAAGTTTCTAAAAAAAAAATAGATGGTTTCCATAAATAAAACAGCTGCCTTATTTAATTAAGTTTCTAAAAATAGAAAGTTTCCATAATTAGAAATAAGCTGGTTAAATAAGCTAAGTAAATAAGCCTAAGTATATTCATGATTATTTTCTAAGTCATATGATATATTATATAGTTTAATAATTATTTCATGTAATTTAATTAAACTATAGGTTATAATATTTAATTAAAGTATGACATGTTTTAATTAAATACATTAAATACTTAGGTTAAAATATGTATTATTAAATACTAATAATATAACCTAAGTCATGTTTATTTAATTAATTATATCCATGGTTTTAAAATAATTAATTAATTATAAGTCTTAATAATAAAAATACTTAGGTTAAAATAATTCATGTTTATTAATAATTAGTTAACCTAAGTCATGTTATTAAATTAATTACATCTTTATTAATTTAATTCTTAACATAAGTTTATAACATAAACAACTAACATAATCATGATCCGGATCTAAGCTTAAAAACATGCACCGGATATGAACAAACACCGTACTCCGAACCAAATCGGGGTACCCCCTTGCTGCCGTGGGACCCACACGCACCAACCAATACCAAAAAGGTCTTGGTGGTGGTCGGCTAAAACCAAACCGAACCCCCTTGGGGTCGGTTGTTCCTGCAGCCCAAAACAAACACCCCTTAGATCCATCCCTTTGATTAATTAATGACCAAAACATGTTAGATCTAGGTTTAATTAATGTGTTTTTATGAAAAACATCACGTGTTCTTAATTAATAAAAGATTAATTAAAAAGAAAAACAAGTAAAAAGGTTTTACCGTATTCGTGGATCAAAAGGGTGAAGAACAAACACGAACAAACACTAAAATAACAAGATCCAAGATCAAACTCACCCCCTTATGGTGGTTTGTAGGTGGCGGCACACAAAGGAGAAGGAGGAAAGGATTTTAGGTTTTCTTGAAATTCTTCTGTAAAAACAATTTGAGTAGTAAAAACTCTTTACCCTTCCTTTTAGTAAAATTGACAATGGGCTTGGCCCATTGTCTTCTTTTGGCCGCGGGTAGGGACTCCCTTGTGGGGGTCCCGTACCTCGTTTCGTGTCTTGTAATTTCGTACACGTTTACGTTTAATTTAGTTCGTGTTTTAAAAGTTCTCGTTACGTAAATATCCTACACCTATATATTTAATTACGCTCGTATTAAATATATATACGTAATTAGTAATATCTCGTGTTTTAATTACGCTCGTGATCTCGTGATCGTATGTTCGTGATTAATTATTGCTAAATAATTATTACGTGATCGTTCATATAAAATACTTATCGTGTTCTAACACGTACGTAATACATAAACTCCTAATACGTAATCGTAATCATGCTATATAGGAAAGTTTTTAACTAGTACGTGCGAACTTAAGGTACTATGCATGGTAAAAGCATGCGGGTTTTACAACTCTTCCCCCCTAAAAAGAATAATTCGTCCCCGAATTATAGATAAAGTAAACTGGAAAAGAAGAACATACCCGAATTCAAAATATGAAATAAGGGTAAGAAGTCCGGATAGACTCCTTTGTTTCCCAAGTGGCTTCCCGCCCGGTATGATCCCTCCATAGAATTTTGACGAATGGAATCGTCTTCTTTCTCATGACTCGTTCTTGCCTGTCAAGAACTCGTTCGGGTTCTTCTATGAAAGTAAGATCTTCACGTATCTGTTCCAGTGGATACTGAACCATGTGAAGGGGATGATATTGATACCCTCTGAGTAAGGACACATGAAACACATTGTGCACATGCGAAAGTTGCGGAGGTAACGCCAATCGGTAAAATACTTCACCGACTCGTTCAATGATATCAAACGGTCCGATGAAACGAGGACTGAGCTTCCCTTTAATCCCGAAGCGTCTAACACCACGTGCCGACGAAACCTTAAGGAATACGTGATCTCCTACGTTAAAGTGTAAATCCCTACGATGCTTGTCGGCGTAACTCTTTTGACGTGACCGTGCCTCCTGAATCTTCTGTCTAGCTACTACGATCTTCTCGTTTGTCATCTCTATGATTTCTGGTCCTTCGAGTGTTCGCTCGCCAACCTGATCCCAACAGATTGGGGCGCGACACTTTTTGCCATACAACATCTCAAATGGAGCACACTTGATGCTCGCGTGCCAGCTGTTGTTGTACGCAAACTCCACCAAACAGATGTATTCGTCCCAATCACCCGTCCATTCCAACGCACATGAACTCAACATATCTTCCAATGTCTGAATGGTTCGCTCTGACTGTCCGTCCGTTTGAGGATGAAAGGCCGTGCTAAGCTTAAGTTGTGTACCCCAAGCTTTCTGCAGACTTTTCCAAAAGCGCGAAGTGAAACGAGGATCTCTGTCTGAGACGATGCTGGATGGTGCACCGTGTAGTCTCATGATCTCTCGTCTGTACGTATCTGCGAGTTTACTTACCGGATCTTCCTTGCGGATCGGTAAGAAATGAGCTGATTTGGTAAGTCGATCAACGATAACCCAAATTGCATCGTGCTTCCTTTTGGTAGGCGGAAGGCCGGTAACAAAATCCATGGTGATTTTGTCCCACTTCCACTCTGGAATGTCTAACGGTTGAAGGAGACCGCCAGATCGCTGATGCTCGATCTTAACCTGCTGGCAGGTAAGACATTTGGAGACGTAAGTGGCCACATCCTGCTTCATACCACTCCACCAAAAGTACTGCTTGATGTCATGGTACATTTTGGTTGAACCAGGATGTATCGAGAATGGGGAGCTATGAGCTTCTGCTAGCAAAGCTTCCCGGAGTTCTTGGTCGTCAGGAACACAAAGTCTAGTGCCCTGCCATACGATACCATCTGCATCTACTCTGAATTCTGTCTGCTTCTCCAAATTCTGTATTATCGCCCATATTTCTCCGTCATCCTTCTGAGCTTCCTTGATCTTAGATAGTAACTCGGGTTCTACCCTAAGATTAGCCCAGTAACCATGCTGTCCACGTACCATGATCTCGATGTCTAGTCGCTCCAAGTCTCTTATGATTTCCTCTTCGATTCTAATGCTGTTGATCATTCCGGACTTCCTGCTAAGAGCATCTGCTACTATATTTGCCTTTCCGGGATGATACTGAAGATTAATGTCATAATCCTTCAACAGCTCTAACCATCTCCTTTGCCTCATGTTCAATTCAAGTTGAGTGAAGATATACTTCAAGCTCTTGTGGTCCGTGAAAATGTCACATGACTCTCCATATAAGTAGTGTCTCCATATCTTCAATGCAAACACGACTACAGCAAGTTCCAGATCGTGCGTGGGGTAATTCTCTTCATAAGGCTTAAGCTGCCGTGAAGCGTACGCGATCACTTTCCCATGTTGCATGAGAACACAGCCAAGTCCCTTCCCCGATGCATCGCTGTAGATTTGAAATCCACCCGTACCAGATGGTAGAGTAAGAATAGGTGCAGATACTAGCTTCTGCTTCAGGTCTTCAAAGCTCTTCTCTCGATCTTCAGTCCAGACGAATTTCTCCCCTTTCCGCATCAGTTTGGTCAATGGTAGTGCTAAGCGGGAAAAGTTCTCCACGAACCTACGGTAATAGCCAGCTAAGCCTAAGAAACTGCGGACTTCTGTCACTGATGTCCGCCTCGGCCACTTAGTGATGGCCTCAACCTTTGCTGGATCCATAGTGATTCCTTCTGCTGATACAATGTGACCTAAGAATGCCACCTTGTCTAACCAGAACTCACACTTGGAGAATTTAGCATACAGCTGCTTCTGGCGAAGAATCTGTAGTATTGTACGAAGATGGTCTTCGTGTTCCTCCTTGGACTTAGAGAAAATCAGGATGTCATCGATAAAAACAATGACGAATTTGTCTAGAAATTCATGGAAGATTCTGTTCATCAGATCCATGAACACTGCTGGAGCATTTGTCAGGCCAAATGGCATAACTACAAACTCGTAGTGGCCATAACGAGTACGAAAGGCAGTCTTAGCAATATCCTGCTCCTTGACTCGTAACTGATGATAGCCTGACCTAAGATCGATCTTGGAGAAGTGTTTGGCCCCTTGGAGTTAGTCAAACAGATCGTCAATGCGTGGCAGTGGATATCTATTCCGAATGGTAATCTTGTTGAGCTCGCGATAGTCTATGCAAAGACGCATACTGCCGTCCTTCTTCTTAACAAATAAAACCGGTGCGCCCCATGGAGATGCGCTCGGTCGAATAAAACCTCGTTCGAGAAGTTCTTGCAGTTGATCCTTCAGCTCATTAAGCTCTATGGGATCCATGCGATAAGGAGCCTTGGAGATTGGTTCAGCTCCTGGAACCAGCTCGATACTGAATTCCACTTCTCGTGCAGGTGGTATGCCCGGAAGTTCTGCTGGAAACACGTCTTGGAATTCCGACACTATAGGTTGATCCTGAATCGATGGAGATTCAGCATCCATGTCGTGAACCATAGCTAGATAACCCTCGCAACCATGTGACAGGAGTGCACGCGCTTGTAGGGTGGATATGATTTGTACAAACCGTCCGGGTATGAACCCATTATGAATGTACTCTGGTGCATTGACATCACCGAAGATAACTCGATATGAATGGCAGTCTATAGTAGCATGATACTTGGATAGCCAATTTAACACCCTTAAATTTACACGCAGCGGAATACATCTTTGGGTGCTAAACAATGATACAACAACACATAATTTATAAAGAACGACTCGAAAAGAGACGTTTTAGATTTATCGTTCCTAAAACATTTGTCAGAGTAGCGTAGTCCCAAGTAATCGTTACCAAAAGATAAGTTAAAACAACATATTGGTTTGTTTTAAAAAAATGGAACGATAAATAAATCAAAGAGTTTGAACAACAAAAGCAGTGCACAACTTCATTCCCCGTGACCTCCAAGCTTCCACTTCTTGATTATCTGAAATACATGTGAGTAAAATAATCAGCAACAATGCCGAGTGAATCTATAGGTTTATGAAATCAATTTGAACACAAGTAAAGATTATAAGTTTGTGGCATGCTTATAAGCATCAAATAATAATTTGCATCAACAATGATAATTGTATATAGCATAAATTGCAATAAGCTCATGGAACCGAGCCCTTAGACACTCCCATATCAGTCTAATAAGATGAGAGATTTATTAATTGTCGGTTACCTCCAGATTATTGGTACATTGCCGTATACCTGACTTCTCAATACAATATGCTCAAACAGTGTGGAGGTCGGGCCTAAGCTTCTATGACAAGTCCACAAAAACTGAACCGGGGCGGCTTCCCCCATAGATCTATTAACTGTACTAGCGGTTAACCCATCATAGGTTAATTAACGGTCCATAATTGAGGCTTTAACTAAGGCAATCACTTAATGCAATTTAAAGGCAACCACGGGTCCATTCATAGAGGGACAAAGCATACCATAAAAAAAATCTTGTGTTCTATGTTTATAAAACATGTATTCCCCCTCGCGGGTTTAAAATCATTTAATAACTAGTATAAAGCGAGGCTATAGACTCACGCTGATAATGAAAGGCGGATTATCGGCTACGGGCGTGCTTCGGTCACGGAAACCTATATAAATAATAATCGGTCTTAGACTCTTGTCCAATGACTTTTATCAAAATAACAATATACATATGATGATTTTGTACATATGATGATGATCAAGTGGGTTTATATATCCTTGTTTACTCATTTTAGTGTTTATGTTTTGGTAACTTTTTACTAGTTTACTAGTTTTACCTACTTACCTATTTTAAGTCCAATAAGCTTAGTATAAGTTCTTTAACTTGTTTTAATCCATTTTATACCTATATTATCAGTATATATACTTTCCATGTTGGACCCAAATGGGTTAAGCCCAATAAGTTCTTTTTATAAGTTTTTATCTTATTTAGTCCAATTGTTAGTCCAATATGCTTAGTTAGCTCGTTAATGTCCGTATGTCCTATAGTTCGGGTTTTATCGGTTCTTACTTGTATTAGTTACTTATATATCAGTATATGACTTTTAAAAACTTTACATTAGACGGGTTTGATCGTCTAAGTTTTATTTGGCGAAAAACGTTAATTTTACGGTAATAGCCGAAAAAGTCGTAAAAATCAAGTTTATAGTTTTTATTACTTATAAGTAGTATTCCACTACCATTTATATAATTTATCCATTTAATTAACCTTTTACATATTTATATAAATAAGTTTCATAAGTTAGTGGGTTTTTATTTTACATTTTATACTATAAAATTTGAGTGCTTATATAATAATAATAAACATTAATTCTCAAAATCTGATTTTTATTTTCATCTTCACCATTTTTATCATATCTAGAGTTCTATAATGAATTAGAAGCTTATTTTTAGGTGAAATGTTCTTCATATTATGTGCTACATTTAACTTAGTTATAGCTACTGCTCATTTTAAGTTCATCTTGCCTTAACAGTCCCTACAAAACTGCTTATTCAGATTAGAACACCCAACTTGTTTTGATCATATCTCACCCATTATATTGATTCCATTGCATGGTCAACTCTAAAATGTATATAACATCTTGTAATTACTGTAAATGAATCATACCATGAAATTTTATCAGTTCAAGTTTTAGTTATATACTGTTTTTATACAGCCAACTAAATAAGCATGATTTTAGCCTTATTTCTTATAGTTATTAACCTTTTTAAGCATATTTATCAACACTTGATCCCCACACAACATTTTTATCATCATATATACATCATATACATATAAAATAATAAAGAAAATACATTTGTTCTTTACAAAAATAACAAGAGAAAATGGAGAGGATGATCTTCTTTACCAACCAAGTGTATTTCTTGTTTTTGGAAGACAAGAACTTGATGAACACCACAAGTAACTCCAAGATCATCAAACACCAAGAACAATAGTTGAGAAATCAGCCCTAGGACACAAGCAAATCATCTCCAATGTTGTTAATATGGCCACCAAATGATCAAGGCTTCAAGATAACTCCATGATAGAGCTAGTTAACATGTATTTCATGGCTAGAAAAGATCAAAAGGGGTGTTTGTAGCTTGAATATGGATGGCAAGGGGTGGTGGTTTTGAGAGGATTTGAAGTAGTTTGCATGTATGAAAAGATGGAAATGAGAAGTGGTTAATGGTTTTTGAATGGTAGTGGAAAGTTGTAAGCTTAAGTTGTAAGCTTACTTACACTTGTAAGTTTGTAGCTAACATGATGCCACATATGGTTGTGGTGTCATGTTGTGCCATCCCATGCTAGCTAGTGGGGTGGGATAATGTATTTTGTCCCACCTCACTAATTTACGGGTATCCCTCGATTCTAGTTTTCTCGATTTGCGTGCCCTCGGGTCGTTTCACGAAAAATGTTTTTATAAATTATGAATCAACGTCACAAAACGAATCCAATAAAAATTGTCTTACCAAAAACAGAGTTCAAAAACATAAATACGTAATCCTAAGGTTTCCGGTTTAGTCGTAAAGGACGCTAAATTATGCACGTAAGCCCAAATTTAAATCCGTAAATTGTGAGTTCGTCAACCAACACAAAAATAAGTTTCAAAATATTATACGAGAAAATATTTCACTACCTGAAAATGTTAGATTGTACTTTTTAAAAGTTTAATCGCACACGAAAAATAATAATATAACGACTCGATACGTAATTGAAACGATATCGTCGAAAGTATTAAATATCGAAACTATCGATAATAAAATATAAAATTTTTGGCATCCGTCGGTATCGCGATCATTAGTAGTCCTCGTTGCTCGTCAAAATATTAAAATATAATATTTAATATCGGTTTCAACTTAAACCGTTAAACATAATAATATTTAACGTTATAAAATACTTCAAAATAATTGAAAATAGAATTAAATTATGACCTTATTTTTACGGGTTTTACATCCTCACCACCTTAAGGGAGCGACGTCCCGGCGCTCAACTCGCCTCATATACGAGTTGTTCACTACCCGGAAGTATGACAACATTCCTTAATAAGAAGTCCTTACGTTCCCACGTGAATCTCGATCCACGATCTCCACTGGTTCTTTTACAAAACGCAACTTGTCGTCAAGTGGTATTTCACCAAAAAGGAATAAATAAATCCTTATCCACCAGTCACCCGTCAAGCTCAACACATGAAATTTTATGAGTCACACGAAGCTCTTTCGACGACAAGAATAAATGACAGGATTTTCGGGTAAGTCGAGTTAAAAAGAATATTGCAAACTAAAGGATATCCATCGGCCGGATAGCCATGGACACACATCAAAAAGAATTATCAAGAAAAACATTTTCGTCATCGGAGGGTGCTCACACGCGGGTCCTCACTCAAAAGATAATACAAAGACGCCATCTCACTTTCGCCAATGCGCATTCAAAAACTCAATGAACATCGTCGCTGAAAGTCAAAAAGATATCACATAATATGTGCTCTACATGATCGGACGTCATCGGATGATGCCGCCTCAAGTTCTCACAACTTACGATCATTTGACTAGATCACACATCATTAAGTACATAAAATAAAAGGTCGAACATAAACATCGAGTATAGATCTCCACCGTAAATCATCGAGAAAACCTTGAAAGAACCCTTGATAATAACCACTTGATCACAAGAGTCTTTCCACTTGCGGTGTCGGCTTCAACATACTCCTCGAGGTCGTAACGAATTTATTAACTCCATTCATTAAGAGATTCGGTCCTAAATCATTCCACAAGTACACGCATAAATCCTGGTGACACTTATCGTTTCTTCTTATACACTGCTTCCCAAGATTCATTTTAAACTCAGAATAAAATAGTGATCTTCAATAAGAGGAATAGAACGAGATAAAAATGAATTTAATAAACGCATAAACGGACAAGATGTGGTAAAATGATTTAAGGTTGACGATCGAAGAGGGATCTCGAACCACGTAACCGTAAAACATAATAATTCACAATACTTGAAAATGAGAGCGAAGAATGAATTAAATATTAATATTAAAATAAAGTTTGTCACAATTATCCGTCCCGGATTTGGTATTACCTTAAGATTCAATTGAGGTACTTTCTTGATAAAGATGATATATTAAAAATAGAAGTTAAATAGCTTCATAATTTATTTTGGTTGTCTTAAGAAACTTTGAAACAATGACATGAATTTATTTATTAAATTCGTATTGATGGTTACAATTAGAAAATGTAATTTCCAGATTAAATCATTGTTAGGAATATAAATTAAACCGGTAATCTCATTACATTAAAAGTAAAGTATGCTAAGTCAATTAGTTCAAAAGGTAGAACATAATTTCATTTTTAAACATTAGTTTTAGTTATACAAAATATGGTGTATAAATTTGAACTTTTACTTGTAATGGTTATTTCGATAATTGAAAATCATTGGAAAATGTATAAAAGTTCCATAAAAATTTTATAATACTTTGTAGAAATACATAAAGGTGTTTATTATTTCAAAACAAATATGGGATACATTCGGGTTTCGAAATGTGACAAGATAACAAACGAATATGAATGGAAATAATGGTCAACAATTAGCACGAAATCAGCGGTACGAAAGAAAATGAAGCAAATGTCGTATGAATTCTTAAAGATAATAATAAAATAAAGGCGTTGATAGTAAGACGATAAGAAATAATATATTAAACAAGTTGTCAATTTTGTTAGTGCGGTTGATGGTTCACCAATATCAGCTCGTTAACTTAGCGGTGGTCGATACATGATTGGAAAGAAGATCCATACAAAAATTTTAATAAATAAAATTCCTAATAATCACTTGTAATTAAAACAAATCAAATGAACGATGTTAGTGTTTAAAGAGAGAAGTCAAAGCACGGTTCACAAGAGTGGATTTCGAGACAAACGAGAGTGACGGACGTCATCCCGGATATACGGAAATCACTCTAGTGATAATTCATTATTCACGTGCGGAGACATTCCAAAGATCTACCCAGTCGTATATAAAGAAGATTGGACAAAAAGGAAGGATAAAACATCGAGACTTTCAAGTCATTTATCAACAGTCAATAATTAGACGAACGGTCAAAAGAAATCAGTTATAAGACAAAATGAAGTAACAAGTGGAAAAAGGATTGTTGAGTAAAAACGTATCCGTAAGCGCGTAATTCGTTCAAGAAAAGGTAAGAAAACGTATGCGGATGCATAGAAATTGCGCTACTTGCATAAGATATAAAGGTTTTCAAAACTTCTTTTCACTTTATTTCATTTTATTTATCTTTATCATAAATACAAGTAAAAAGTTGATTATTATCAAAATTTTTAAGGTGACTACTATTCAGCCTAGCATGGCTCCTTCTAAATTAGACATAGGTGATCAGGCCATGTATAATTTAGGAATAGCAATGCAGTGCTCAGTTTCGTCGAAAAGTATTACGTTTCTTATGTTTATATATAAACCATGCCGTTTGTAAAATGGAATTTAAATATAGTTTATAAATTTATAGGATACAAGTAATTTGTGAGATACTTAATAAGCAACTTTTAATCTTACGAAAAGTATTTTATAAGACCAAAGTAAAAATAATTGGTGAAAATAATCGTAAAACAATATCAGATTTATTTATAATATGACATTATGACAACGTATAAAGTAGTCAAAGTTTTGCAAAAAGTGTCAAATAGTAGCTCGTAAAACAACCAATGAAATGGTTACAAGTTGTTAAGTTTTCAAAGGGTTATAAGGTTTAGACGAAAACGTCATGAGATACGCGATAAGAATGTCAACGAAGAATGTGAAGGAAAAACTTCAAAACTCAACGCAAATCAGTGGAAGGTTAGAAGAAAACGAAAATAAAATAACATCGAATGACAAATGAGTCATATATATGAAAAGAATAAAACAATCCACATGTGTATTCTTTGTAAGATACTCGACATAACATGCTTTTAAGAAAGTATGTTATTCGTTTTTAAATTACACCATTAATCCGGTAATTGCTAATCCTGTACTGTTTCTATTTTTAAATATTTTCACATGCAACTAGTATTCGTTAGTTGTAAAATAATATTTGTTAAAATTTTACGATCTCAAATGAAATCAAAACAGCTTAGAAACATTTAAAACTCATGTTCTGAATTTTCTATCAGATTTAACTTTTAAATATGAGCCGATTAATTGACCCGATAAACGACATTTCCAAGACTCAGAGTCTAAAGCATTTTGATGCAAAACGACGTTTCAGACGACTTTCTAGTTTTACCCGAGACCTGAAACCCAATGTAAAATGACCAAAATACCCCTGCAAGTTCTGTGCAAGTTTGACTGTTTTATTTTAAAAACGCAGGTTTTACTTTTAAGTTTTGACCTGTTTATACTGCCCCTACAGTTTCTGCATAAAGTGGTATTTTTCGACACTTCTTAACGGCTCAAAATATATACATATATACACACATGTCTTGTGGATTTTATAACAACGAAAAATAAATCTCGTAATGAGCATCAAATAAAATATAGCATGATGAATGACAGAAAATGCTTCAAGGTATTCAACACGAAATTTAGGAAGTAAAACGGTAATTGACGTTCGTAATTTAAGTTTCAAGGGGCAATGTAGGCAAATCTCCTTGGTGCCACGATTGTCCAAAAACACAACACATAATAAGAAAAGAATGGAACATTAACGGGTTGCACTCCGGGAGCAAGAAAGTTAATGAAAAACAAATGATACAATTTTATAGAAGTAAAATCGTATTCCGATCTAGCGCCATAATCTAGACGATGATTTATAAAATAACGATGACGTTACCGAAATATAAGCGAACAATACATTTCGGAGTCGATACATTTAAATGTCAACGAATTAAATCTTCGCATGTCGTGTAAAACGATAATAAAATCAACAAAATATTATGAAAACCATGATAGTATTCAACACGATTATAGGAGAGTTTCAAAATGTGTGACTCACACGATAGCGGTTAGTCTTTTCCAAGGACACATTGAACTACACAATGGTCTAGAGACTACGTTTCGAGACGTCCAAGCACAAATAGCCGGAAGACGATTTGGATATCTACGTAGATATCTCAAAGGGTTAAATAATGAAAGTAACGCGCGCAGATGAAGGTATGTAAGGTCATAATATAAAATTTTTGCAATAAAAGCAATTTAAATACTTCAAAAATAAATACAGAAAGATCTTAAAAATTCATTGTATTTATTTAAGTTAATCATTAATAAATGATAAACTTTTATCGAAAAGTTTAACGACATAAATATATATCGATAAAGGGATCCTAGATATAAATATATATCAATAAAGGGATCATAGTATTTATTTATAAATACTTGGCAATAAAAGGATACGTAATAACGTATACTAAAGTTGTAATCCCAGAAGTAGCTTAAACCTGAAGTCACGCGAAGTTATGTGCACCGACTCTTTGAAAAATAAAAACTGACAGTTATAGTTTAGGTTTTTAAAATAAAGACCTAGTTCTCTATAACTCATGGCTCTGATACCAATCTTTAACACCCCCAAATTTACACGCAGCGGAATACATCTTTGGGTGCTAAACAATGATACAACAACACATAATTTATAAAGAACGACTCGAAAAGAGACGTTTTAGATTTATCGTTCCTAAAACATTTGTCAGAGTAGCGTAGTCCCAAGTAATCGTTACCAAAAGATAAGTTAAAACAACATATTGGTTTGTTTTAAAAAAATGGAACGATAAATAAATCAAAGAGTTTGAACAACAAAAGCAGTGCACAACTTCATTCCCCGTGACCTCCAAGCTTCCACTTCTTGATTATCTGAAATACATGTGAGTAAAATAATCAGCAACAATGCCGAGTGAATCTATAGGTTTATGAAATCAATTTGAACACAAGTAAAGATTATAAGTTTGTGGCATGCTTATAAGCATCAAATAATAATTTGCATCAACAATGATAATTGTATATAGCATAAATTGCAATAAGCTCATGGAACCGAGCCCTTAGACACTCCCATATCAGTCTAGTAAGACGAGAGATTTATTAATTGTCGGTTACCTCCAGATTATTGGTACATTGCCGTATACCTGACTTCTCAATACAATATGCTCAAACAGTGTGGAGGTCGGGCCTAAGCTTCTATGACAAGTCCACAAAAACTGAACCGGGGCGGCTTCCCCCATAGATCTATTAACTGTACTAGCGATTAACCCATCATAGGTTAATTAACGGTCCATAATTGAGGCTTTAACTAAGGCAATCACTTAATGCAATTTAAAGGTAACCACGGGTCCATTCATAGAGGGACAAAGCATACCATAAAAAAATCTTGTGTTCTATGTTTATAAAACATGTATTCCCCCTCGCGGGTTTAAAATCATTTAATAACTAGTATAAAGCGAGGCTATAGACTCACGTTGATAATGAAAGGCGGATTATCGGCTACGGGCGTGCTTCGGTCACGGAAACCTATATAAATAATAATCGGTCTTAGACTCTTGTCCAATGACTTTTATCAAAATAACAATATACATATGATGATTTTGTACATATGATGATGATCAAGTGGGTTTATATATCCTTGTTTACTCATTTTAGTGTTTATGTTTTGGTAACTTTTTACTAGTTTACTAGTTTTACCTACTTACCTATTTTAAGTCCAATAAGCTTAGTATAAGTTCTTTAACTTGTTTTAATCCATTTTATACCTATATTATCAGTATATATACTTTCCATGTTGGGCCCAAATGGGTTAAGCCCAATAAGTTCTTTTTATAAGTTTTTATCTTATTTAGTCCAATTGTTAGTCCAATATGCTTAGTTAGCTCGTTAATGTCCGTATGTCCTATAGTTCGGGTTTTATCGGTTCTTACTTGTATTAGTTACTTATATATCAGTATATGACTTTTAAAAACTTTACATTAGACGGGTTTGATCGTCTAAGTTTTATTTGGCGAAAAACGTTAATTTTACGGTAATAGCCGAAAAAGTCGTAAAAATCAAGTTTATAGTTTTTATTACTTATAAGTAGTATTCCACTACCATTTATATAATTTATCCATTTAATTAACCTTTTACATATTTATATAAATAAGTTTCATAAGTTAGTGGGTTTTTATTTTACATTTTATACAATAAAATTTGAGTGCTTATATAATAATAATAAACATTAATTCTCAAAATCTGATTTTTATTTTCATCTTCACCATTTTTATCATATCTAGAGTTCTATAATGAATTAGAAGCTTATTTTTGGGTGACATGTTCTTCATATTATGTTCTACATTTAACTTAGTTATAGCTACTGCTCATTTTAAGTTCATCTTGCCTTAACAGTCCCTACAAAACTGCTTATTCAGATTAGAACACCCAACTTGTTTTGATCATATCTCACCCATTATATTGATTCCATTGCATGGTCAACTCTCACATGTATATAACATCTTGTACTTACTGTAAATGGATCATACCATGAAATTTTATCAGTTCAAGTTTTAGTTATATACTGTTTTTATACAGCCAACTAAATAAGCATGATTTTAGCCTTATTTCTTATAGTTATTAACCTTTTTAAGCATATTTATCAACACTTGATCCCCAGACAACATTTTTATCATCATATATACATCATATACATATAAAATAATAAAGAAAATACATTTGTTCTTTACAAAAATAACAAGAGAAAATGGAGAGGATGATCTTCTTTACCAACCAAGTGTATTTCTTGTTTTTGGAAGACAAGAACTTGATGAACACCACAAGTAACTCCAAGATCATCCAACACCAAGAACAATAGTTGAGAAATCAGCCCTAGGACACAAGCAAATCATCTCCAATGTTGTTAATATGGCCACCAAATGATCAAGGCTTCAAGATAACTCCATGATAGAGCTAGTTAACATGTATTTCATGGCTAGAAAAGATCAAAAGGGGTGTTTGTAGCTTGAATATGGATGGCAAGGGGTGGTGGTTTTGAGAGGATTTGAAGTAGTTTGCATGTATGAAAAGATGGAAATGAGAAGTGGTTAATGGTTTTTGAATGGTAGTGGAAAGTTGTAAGCTTACTTACACTTGTAAGTTTGTAGCTAACATGATGCCACATATGGTTGTGGTGTCATGTTGTGCCATCCCATGCTAGCTAGTGGGGTGGGATAATGTATTTTGTCCCACCTCACTAATTTACGGGTATCCCTCGATTCTAGTTTTCTCGATTTGCGTGCCCTCGGGTCGTTTCACGAAAAATGTTTTTATAAATTATGAATCAACGTCACAAAACGAATCCAATAAAAATTGTCTTACCAAAAACGGAGTTCAAAAACGTAAATACGTAATCCTAAGGTTTCCGGTTTAGTCGTAAAGGACGCTAAATTATGCACGTAAGCCCAAATTTAAATCCGTAAATTGTGAGTTCGTCAACCAACACAAAAATAAGTTTCAAAATATTATACGAGAAAATATTTCACTACCTGGAAATGTTAGATTGTACTTTTTAAAAGTTTAATCGCACACGAAAAATAATAATATAACGAATCGATACGTAATTGAAACGATATCGTCGAAAGTATTAAATATCGAAACTATCGATAATAAAATATAAAATTTTTGGCATCCGTTGGTATCGCGATCACTAGTAGTCCTCGTTGCTCGTCAAAATATTAAAATATAATATTTAATATCGGTTTCAACTTAAACCGTAAGCATAATAATATTTAACGTTATAAAATACTTCAAAATAATTGAAAATAGAATTAAATTATGACCTTATTTTTACGGGTTTTACAGCCAATCCATGCCCAAAATCATGTCGAAGTCATTCATGTCCAGCGGAAGTGCGTCGACAGGTCGAACCTTATCATCAAATTCTAGAGGAAGACTCTTGTATACATGGGTGATTAATACAGAGTCCCTCAAAGGCATGGAAATAGTAAGCCTATTTTCTAGTGGCAAGGGAGGCATCCTAATGTTCTTAGCATAAGCAGTAGAAATAACCGAGTGAGTAGCACCCGTATCGAAAAGAACACATGCAGCGCGACCATACATATACAAGATTCCAGTGATGGTACCTGTAGACTTGTTGGCCTAGTCTCGAGATGTCGTGTAGACACGCCCGGCAGTAGGAGGCGGATTGGTATCAGCATGTCCCGATGTACCCTCCATCTCGCCCTTCCGGCAATCCTTCATAATATGGCCAGGAAGACCACACTTGAAGCACGCATCAGTATTACGGCGACATGGTCCTGGGTGCCTACGATGGCAAGTAGAGCAAAGAGGATGAGTGTATCCTCCAGCAGGTGCTCTGGCTGGCTGAGGACCTGATTAAACATTTTACATGAGACATAATAATTGGGTACAAAGGACGAAGCGGATAATCGTAAGATTGAATACCAGTGATAGCTGGACGGCTAGGCTGCGAACCTCTCTGGTTCTGGTCCCTACCGTTTCCATGGTTCCTGGTAGAATTTTGCTAGAGTGTCAGAATATGAGTTGTAACATAAAACATAAGGAATTTCGTAAGTATTTGGACCTGCTGTTGCTGGATTGCCCGGCGTTGTTACGGTAATTGTCATTACCGCCATGCCTATCCGTAGCAGATCAGTCATTAGTCTGATCATTTCCCTTGGGCTGATGAGGCTGCTGCTGAGTAGCCGGCTGAGACCGGTCCCCAGTTTTCTGCCTGGAAGATACATTTGAAGAGATGAATAATTGACATATGGAAGATATACGGATTGATCACCGCTTGAATATGAAGGTTTTACCTCTTGTCGGGTCTTTCAGCTTCCCCGAACTCATCCCTCTCCTGCAGCATCTCCAGTCTACGTGCTGCATCTGCTACTTGTGCTACCGTGTCCAACGGAGCACTTGACAAGTTATTTGAAATCCTTGGATTTAGAGCCCAACGGAAATGTATTGCTTGTTCTTCAGTTGTGCCCGCAGCTGCTCTCAGGACACCAGTGTAGCGAAGGAAACGCTGCATGAAGTCATTGCTGTCTTCGTCAGGTCGCTGTCTGATGCTATAGTATTCCCTCATGAGTCGATTCCTTCCTTCCATGGGGAAGATGTTGGGCGGAGGAGGATAACCGTCGTTATGAAGAAGAGCATCTTGCATCTCTGCATCAGCAGCTGCAAATATTGCCCAGATATCGTTTGCGTTTGCCATCTGACAGTATGACATAAAACATATGATTAACAGTTCAAAACATAAAATATAAAATATATACATGAAAAAAAAAATTTATACTAAAAAAAAATTTCACGAGAAAATTTTTATGCAAGAAAATTTTTGTATGAATGCATGATGCAGTTTTATGAAAACCTTGGATGCTCGAGAGTGAACGCCTCTGGTCAGTTCACTCAAAACAAAAGACATATCGAGGGGACGCCTATGGGTCGGTCCCAAATCTAAAAGTTTCGATAAAACACATGCGACTAAATAGGGCCAGTCCTGTACCAACCATTACTTAGTCAAAAACCCTGTAACAATGACATATATATGTATGCTTAAAAATGATGAATGCATGAAAACAACTGTCAGTTCTAGGAAGACCGTAGTGACTACCCACTAATCACAGGTCATATTTGAGAGCCTACAGGTCGAAGCCTTGGCTCTGATACCATAATTGTAACACCCCATTTTGGAAATGGAAATATCACAGCAATTATGGCGTGTCATCAAAGCATACAAGGTAAAATGTCTAAACATTACTTGACCATATAAAGGAAAATACCGGAATCAAACATCGGTAGTCCAAAAGTAAAGCTCACCACACACAAACATAGTAAAGTAAGGAATAAGGACGAAACAATGTCCAAAGCATAAGTATCATAAAGAAAAGAAATGCATAATGTAAAGAAGGCTAGACAGCTTCCAGTCCATATGCACGTACTCTTAATGTCTACGAGCGTCCCTGAGTACCTGCCGTTTTGGGAACATAGAAAAGGAAAACGGCTGAGCAATACGCTCAGTGCACGGATGTACGATAAAGCATGAATAGGATAAGCATATAACATAATAACAACGGAAGAAACTAAGTCCCGAGTAACCTGGTTAAGTCATAATGAAACTGGTTTTATAGTTTGAAAGTCTTATGTTTATCTTATAAAAACTGTTTGTCATATTTTACCATCTAGCCAATATAGGTCATGAATATCCATCGTGCATGAATAATTGGAGGGGTGACCTCATCATGCAAATTAGAGGGGCTGCCTCTAATTTAATATACTGGTTTTATGGGTAGGAGGGATCAACTCCTTGTGAAGGATGCAAGGCACACACCACATTCACCATGTAATCCTGAATAAAAGCGTGTAACTAGGATGCACCCATACGCCCCACATGATAAATATAATAATATGGCCAAAAGCTGAAGGGACGCCATGAGCAATCACTCCGCCGTCGTGAAGTCATAACATCAGTGCCTCTAATGTTATGGTTATGGTACCTCCATAACTAGGTGAAACTGGTCATGCATGTATATGGCTATAGGTAATCATATTTAAAACATAAGCAATCAAACTCATACTTATACTACGGGAAAACAGTTGGCTGCATACGGGGAAATCCTAATAAGGAAAGAATGTCCATACTGAAAGGACGGGAATCCGTACCTTATGTCCAGTGAACGAGAACGATGAACTGCGAGAATCCTACTTCCGAAACACTAGTGCTACATAAATACGTACATGAAATAAGTATCTGCTTACTACATACATAACTGGTTTTATACCATGTCTTAGCTTATTTTATGTGTTCTTACTATTTACACTGTTTAAAGCCTTAAACTGTGTTAAATCCTATATTCTGTTCATTCTGATTAAGTATTTCTGATATTTCATGTGTTATTATACTTACTGTGTAATAATAAGTAACTTTCCAAAAATAGCAGGTTTCCTTAAATAGAAAGTTTCCAAAAATAGAAAGTTTCCAAAAATAGAAAAAGTTTCCAAAAATAGAAAGTTACCAAAAATAGAAAGTTTCCAAAAATAGAAAGTTTCCAAAAATAGAAAGTTTCTAAAAATAGAATGTTTCCAAAAATAGATTTACTGCTTAAAATAGATAAGTTTCTAAAAATAGAAAGTTTCCATAAATAGATTAGCTGCCTTAAATAAATAAGTTTCTAAAAAAAATAGCTTGTTTCCATAAATAAAATAGTTGCCTTATTTAATTAAGTTTCTAAAAATAGAAAGTTTCCATAATTAGAAATAAGCTGGTTAATTAAGCTAAGTAAATAAGCCTAAGTATATTCATGATTATTTTCTAAGTCATATGATATATTATATAGTTTAATAATTATTTCATGTAATTTAATTAAACTATAGGTTATAATATTTAATTAAAGTATGACATGTTTTAATTAAATACATTAAATACTTAGGTTAAAATATGTATTATTAAATACTAATAATATAACCTAAGTCATGTTTAATTAATTAATTATATCCATGGTTTTAAAATAATTAATTAATTATAAGTCTTAATAATAAAAATACTTAGGTTAAAATAATTCATGTTTATTAATAATTAGTTAACCTAAGTCATGTTATTAAATTAATTACATCTTTATTAATTTAATTCTTAACATAAGTTTATAACATAAACAACTAACATAATCATGATCCGGATCTAAGCTTAAAAACATGCACCGGATATGAACAAACACCGTACTCCGAACCAAATCGGGGTACCCCTTGCTGCCGTGGGACCCACACGCACCAACCAAGACCAAAAAGGTCTTGGTGGTGGTCGGCTAAAACCAAACCGAACCCCCTTGGGGTCGGTTGTTCCTGCGGCCCAAAACAAACACCCCTTAGATCCATCCCTTTGATTAATTAATGACCAAAACATGTTAGATCTAGGTTTAATTAATGTGTTTTTATGAAAAACATCACGTGTTCTTAATTAATAAAAGATTAATTAAAAAGAAAAACAAGTAAAAAGGTTTTACCGTATTCGTGGATCAAAAGGGTGAAGAACAAACACGAACAAACACTAAAATAACAAGATCCAAGATCAAACTCACCCCCTTATGGTGGTTTGTAGGTGGCGGCACACAAAGGAGAAGGAGGAAAGGATTTTAGGTTTTCTTGAAATTCTTCTGTAAAAACAATTTGAGTAGTAAAAACTCTTTACCCTTCCTTTTAGTAAAATTGACAATGGGCTTGGCCCATTGTCTTCTTTTGGCCGCGGGTAGGTACTCCCTTGTGGGGGTCCCGTACCTCGTTTCGTGTCTCGTAATTTCGTACACGTTTACGTTTAATTTAGTTCGTGTTTTAAAAGTTCTCGTTACGTAAATATCCTACACCTATATATTTAATTACGCTCGTATTAAATATATATACGTAATTAGTAATATCTCGTGTTTTAATTACGCTCGTGATCTCGTGATCGTATGTTCGTGATTAATTATTGCTAAATAATTATTACGTGATCGTTCATATAAAATACTTATCGTGTTCTAACACGTACGTAATACATAAACTCCTAATACGTAATCGTAACCATGCTATATTAGGAAAGTTTTTAACTAGTACGTGCGAACTTAAGGTACTATGCATGGTAAAAGCATGCGGGTTTTACATGAAATTTGACACAAAACCTTCTCTTGACCTAATTAAGATGTTTGTAAAAAGAAATTTGGAATAAGCCCAAGAAATAAGCCTGAAATAATCAAAAGCTCTCTACAGAAAACGACAAAATAGTCGTTTTTGAGTTCTAGGCCACCTCAAGTGCTGATTCCACTTGCAAAAGGTTTTAAATGACAAAACTAAGCTTGATAATCAAAAAGATTTCAAATAAGCACAATGAATAAGCTGGAAAAAGCAATAAGCACTCATGTTAAAAGTCAACTTAGTTGGTTTTCTAGTCAAACCTAAAAGTCAAACCCTAAAAAGCTCCAGATTAGTTCAATGGGTCAAATAAGGAAGATTTATTACAAAATCAAAGTTGTTGCAAGTTTGAATAAGCTAAAATGGCTTATGAATAAGCTGTTTGATAATTAACACTAGCAGTGACTAGTTTTGGGTGTCCAGCAGTGGGAAAAGTTGCCACTGCTTGACCAACTTAACTTTTTGTCTTTTGTGGATTTTTGTTGGATTCAAGGCACACAAAGGCACCCTTATAACAAGTGGGTTATAAGGAGTCAATAGCAATCACAAAATCACAAATCCTAACAGCCAAATGATAAAGTTAATTCAAAAAGCATACAGATATTGCACAAACATGTTCATAAGCAGTTTTCAAACAAATAAGCAGTTTTAGCAAGAATAAGCCAACCAAATTTCACCAAATGCATACACAAGCTATGAATAATTCAAATGAACACAAATAAACTTGTTTCATACACATGATTAAAGATTAGAACAAGATTCAAGCTAATTCAAGTTACTGATGAACAAAATGAAGAACACAAATGAGGTTGCTGATATACTAGATCCAAATTCAAACACTCAAATCTCTTAAACAGGTAATATAAACTTTGTTTAATCACTTTTTATCCCTAAACATGCATACACTCTATGTGTTTCCAAATGTTTAGGTCAAAATAGTCAAAATCAAACAAGTTATAGCACAATCTTAGATTTGATGTTTTAAAGAGAAAACTTGGCAAATATCAGAACACAAGCACTTGTATAACAGATATAAACTCAAACAATACACCAATACCTACTCAAACTCATGCAAACTTGAACCAACAATCAATCCCAAACACCCTTTTAACTTTTTAAAATCAATTTTATACAAGTCAAAGTATTCTCAAGACTGAGTTAAGCCCAAATAAGCATCAAAACATCCAACATATGAATCAAGAACCAAGTTGCATGCATAAAAACACACATACACTAGCAGAATCACCAAAATCACTTAGAACCAAGATTTTATCAGATTTTTGGGGAAAATATGACAAACCTCATGAATGTACATCCACACTCACGAATTTTGAGCTTATGTGATAGCTTAACAACCACAAGCTTCCAACAAGCTGCTAAGATCAACAAAGTTAGAACAAAACAAATTATATGAACAAAAATGGAAAATGACCAAGATCTTTTCAAGCTTGATTCCCCACCCCTTGATGCTTCCCAAACCACAAGCCTCACAACACCTTGATAAACTCTTTATCAGGGTGATATGATCAACTTATAGTCCAAAAAGTTCAAGTGTTTGAACAAGTACTTAGAAAAAATCAGGTTTTTTGAAAAATTGCAAAAACTTTCACAATCTTTAAAACAAATCTTTCAATCTTTAAACTCTCAAACAAATATCAATAAAAACAGAATATAAAGGTTGGAACTTGGATTTCGTCACAGATTTCAAACATTTTTTTCATTCACTTGAAACAAAGGATTTACAGAAACTTGACTAAAGAAAATCAAGAACAAAGAACTATGTTGTGATACTAATGCCTTATATAGGCTACAAACTATGCTAAGAAGCTGATGAAAACATAAAACCTTAGTTATGAAGTTCCTGAAATGCCCTTGGAAGATTTTGAATTTTGGCTATCATGTGATGGAATTTTGGACTCTTGTTGATGCTAGCTGGTACAAATGTGATCAAGGGTCTCAAAACAAGCTTAAAAATGAAGCTTGGTTGTGGATGGTTCATTTTCTGCCAAGTTTGTCTTCTTCCCCCAAAAATGTGTAGCAATGGTTCAACATGTGAGTAGGTGAGTGATGTGGCATAGGGTTTAGGGATTGGGTTTTGGTTAATATGACCTTAATCAACATTCTAGATAAAATCAAGGCTTAATTTAAACTGAATAAGAAATCCTTAATTCGTGTTCATAATGTGAATAGTGAAGGTTTTGATCCAGTTTATGTTTTAAAAATGTGTTAAGGCGCCAAATCTTGGTTTAATATTAAAACCGGATTAGTGGGATGTGATGTGGCATGTAGGTGGCATGTGATTGGCTGAAAAGTTGAGTGGGGTGAGGTGGCAGTGGGGGTTTGGTTAAGGTTTATTTGGATGTTTGACAACTTCAGTCTCTTGGCTTCTTTCTTCCTTCCATTCATGTTTTAAACATAGCAAAATCCGAATCCCTTTGTAATGAAGTTTCAATTTTCATACTTTTGCCCTAAAAAGTTTCCAAAAGTATTTTCAGGGGTAATTCTTGTCATTTGGTGATATTTGAAGGACCATACTTGAAATTTCTTCAATATTGAAGGTCTTCACTTGTTCTTTGTCTTGATGGAGGACTAAAAGTGACAAGTCTTCAAATATAAGGGACCATTCTTGCCAATTCTTCAAAGTTGAGGATCCTTTTTGTAAATTTGACAAACTTTAAGGACCAATCTTATAATTATGAATATACAAGGGTTTAAAGTGTCAATTATTCAATATTGGATGACCCTTCTTGTATAATCTTCAATTCTTCAAGGGTTATTCTTGGAAAATCAACACTTGGGTCCGGTTCATTGTGCGGCTTCTTTTCCCCTGTTCGTTTTTCTTTGATTCTTGTGATCTTTTGTGATTTTCTCAATATCCGTACCTAAAATACACATGGAACAAACACAAGCATATATTTGGCATATTTCATGATATTTTCTTCATTTTAAACCCATTTTGGACGATGAGACTATGTATAAAAGCAGTCTCATCACTTCCACATACTAAACCATTGCCGTGCCCTCACGCAATGCTAGAATAAAGTATCCTAGCACTTCCAAAATTCCTTTTTATTCACTTTTATTGAATGATAAACTTACTACACTACTACTATTACTACTATTTGTGTTTTAGACATAATGTATCATTTTCATCGCAAAATGGGACGTTTAGGTTCATAGAACAAGAACACGTGAATGCTTCGTTAGAAATAATTTCGTCGTCCTCGATTTTCACCCCAATTCCATGCCAAGCGTGCAACGAGATCATTGTCATTATAAGTTAGTAATGCTAGCACTACTCATATGCCCTAATCATGTACTTAGACTCCCATTTCCAAAGTGGTATCTCTTATATTTTATTTTTGTCTTTAATGTTTCACGAGGATACATTTTTTACTTATGCGATGATAGAGATTTAGGTCTATAAATAGAGTCATAACGGTGTAACCAAGACCATCGAATTACTAACCCCCCTAATAGACAACGATGTCAAAAAATTAAGTCAACAAGAAGGATCGATAAACACGGTTTTATAACGGTTTTGAACATGAGACTTATTACCAAGACTTTTATACGCCCCCTAACGGATGAGCCTTATTTTCATAGGTTTACCTCCATCTTTTATTCAACTTCGCCATGAAGCTTTTATTATGACTTCGGTCTTGCCTTGCCTTTTATTATCCTCCTCATCGGTGGTTTTATTATGGCCAAAGACGTATATCCTCACGCTAAAAGCGAATTTTGGATCTTTAAAGCTTCAAAGATTAAGGCATAATTCACTTTCATTTTCGCATAGATTTTTCGGCCTTGTGAGCTTCAAATTGTTTGCTTGATTTAGGTGAACACTTGAAATCTTATTATTGGATGAAGCTTTTGATTATTCGGGTTGCCAATACTTCAAAACTATGACGCTGGCGATACCTTAATGTCTTCCCAATTTAATTTCATGGAAGCTACTAGAAAAGACTAGAAACCAACAATCAAGACTAAACCGTTAAGCCAATACATATTAAGCAAAATATATACACAAGCGAAGGGAGAATAAGCAAACAACGAGAACACACGAGTTTATGAAAGAATACGAGTACTCTACATTTAGCATAGTAACTAATAATTAACTCTATCATTTCTCGTCCTCATTTAAGAGACTTAGCCTAATATAAAGTTAAGAAATCGAAGCTAAGTGCTCAACACGCACGGTCGAGTAAAAAATTACTCTTATTCTCGCCATCGGAAAATCTACATTCGTGTCTTCAAACACTTATAAAACATGAGAAATTTTTTAAAATTTGGCCATTTTTAGCCTTATTTTACAACAAAACGATAAACAAAAAGATAGACTTTGGAAAGCGTGAAGGTTTGGCAAGGCAAGTATCTATTCACCCCCCCATACTAAAGTTAAACATTGTCCTCAATGTTTCGGTCTAAGGATGCAAACACCCCCATACTAGAGACGTAGTCGAATGCTTATTCTAGCATGGAAAGGGTGTAACCATTAATTTAATAGCCGTTTATGAAGTCTGCTAAAAACCTAAGGTTAGAACATAAAAGGATATATCATGGATAATGAGAAATTCTTCAAAGCAAACGATCTAGTGCTCCCATAAAACAAACACGAGAGGCTCCAATCGTGAAGATCATGATCATCTAAAAACCACAATGCACAAACAACCACGGAACAAAGGTTGGAAGGGCACAAATCCCCTCACGTTAACTACATTAGTAAGCGATAATATGTACATGGATAAGCATGGGACTCCCCCACGAGGCACCTTGTTTTTGATAACCGAGTCAAAATCTCGACTCGAATCCCCCATAAATGTGATCATTTAGGGATAATCATGGTATGGTCAATTTTGGTGGGGCTTACATGATAAACAAGGCCCAAAAAGCAACCGGTATTAAGGACTAAGTCCTTTGATGAAGTAAAATACCGGGATCAAAGATGGCGTCTTCATTTTCATTGGATAAACAAATCAACGCCACTTCAAAACGTGCCAAAAACTCAAAGAGTTTGAAGAAAAAATATGAGAAGTAAAAGGGTGGGACAATTGGTAAGACAAACTTTTGAGCTACTCGAGGTAGACTCACACCAAACAAATGAAAGTATTTTCCATTTATTGCATCGGTGGAAGACCGATATTTCTCTTTATAAGCAATTCAGGGATCAAATATCTCGTCCTTGGTGGAGAAAGGGGAAGGAACATAAGGGGCTTCCCCCACACTAGATCCACATAATGCATCGTCAAAAGGAGTAGACGAGCTTGTAGTACTCAAAACACGAGGTGATGACGGATTTAGAATTGTAGAAAAATATTCTAAATCCAATTCAAAATCTTTTCCTTTTTCATCTTTTGAAAACTCCTTATGAAAACCCGATTTGATTATGTCAAAAATATTTGGTGTTTCTAAAACGATGTTAGGCACACTAAAAATTCTCACATTTAAGTTGCGTTTTAGCGGTGGTAAGTTCTCAAAACATTTATCAATAAAGAACATCGCCCCATTGGGGTCAACATATTCATCATCCGAAGAATCTTTTGTGATTGGGGTCGTAGGTTCAACACTCTTAACCTCCACCGGCGGAGGGGATGGAAAATCATTTTTATCAACAATTCCTAACACTCTTTTTGAAAATCCTTTGCAAATGTTTTTGATAGAATCAACATTGTTCAAAGACATGATAGAATAAACATGAGAAAGCGTAGAGTTTTGAATTGCATTTATGACGAGTTCCTCCTCATAGAAACGTAGAGTGATTTTCCTAGCATAAACGTCAGTAAGTGCTCTCGATGTATCCAAAAATGATCGACCTAAAATTAGAGGAACTCTAGGATCAATAGGAATGTCTACAATGATGAAGTCCACGGGATAGTAAAATTTTCCAACTTTGACAAAGACGTCTTCGGCTACTCCACAAGCTAGAATCGTAGAATGATCGGCCATCTCGATTGACATTCTTGAAGGAGTCAGATTAGGAAGATTGAGCGACTTAAAAATCTCAAGAGGCATCAAGTTTATACTAGCACCGAGATCGGCCAAGGCGTAGCATTCTTCCATATCTTGGATAGTACATGGGATTAAAAATTTACCAGGATCACCGAATTTTTGAGGTATGCGACTAAGAAAAACCGATGAACAACTAGACGATTTTTGCAATTTCTCTTTGTTATTTAACATACTTTTGAAGTTTGCGGTAAATCGAGGCATCATGACCAAAGCGTCGGCAAAACTTATATTGAAATGCAAGTCACGAAACATTTTCATAAAAAGTTCAAATTGATAATTGTTACGTTCTTGTGCCTTTTCCTTGTTTCCTCTTGATGGGTAAGGTAAGGGTGGTGTGGGTTGGGGCATAGGCATCGGCCTTGGAATCTCTAGTTCCACTATTGGTATTGGTTCAACCGTAGGTGTGGTTTGAGCGGTACTTTGTGGGATTAGGATTTGCTCCTTTTCGACCACCACCTCGGGCTCTTTCTCTATTTCCTTCTCCGTAGAAGTACTTGGATGAGAAATGGGTTCTTTGAAAGTTTTACCACTACGAGTAGTAATAACCTTCAATTCTCCTTTCGGTTTTACGATGGTCTCACTAGGAAGACCACCCGAAGAAGAGGGTTTACACATGATAGCTTCAAACATTTTTCCCATTCGATCTTCAAAGTTTGATTGCCTAGCATCCGCTTTTAACAATTCTTTCTTAATCTCATGTTGAACTTGCTCCATTTTTTGTTGATTTTGTTGGAGACGTTGAACATTTCCTTCCATTTTATTAGCATGAGTTTTCAATTCATTAGCAAGTTCGTTTTTAAGCTCGTTGTTCAACTCGGATCTTAAGCTAATCATCTCACGTTGCATGTTATCAAACTTAGCATCGTTTGCTTTTGCATAATCCAAAAATTCTCCATTAAGATTTTTAGTGTGAGCATTTTGAAAACCTTGTGTGGTGTTTTGAAAATCACGGTTTGGTTTTGATTTGAAATTTGCCCATTTCCACTTTGGTAATTACCCTTATTGTAGTTACGTTGATTTCCTTGATAAGCACCATTTTGATTGTTGTTTCGATAGTTGTTAGCATTTTGATTTTGTGGAGCTTGATTTGGGCGGGAACCTTGACTGTTTTGGTTATAAGTTCCCGTGGCTACATAAGCATTCGAAGTGTTACCATCCGCGGTAATGCACTCGGAAAAATCATGAGCTCCACCACACGAAATACAACTCTTTCCAACCGCTTTAACCGATGTGGAACTCAAAGCATCTTGTGCTTTCCAATGAGTCATAAGTGTCGAAAACCTATCGAAAAACCGATTTTCCTCATTTTCTTCATCTTTCAAGGCACTCATGTTACGAGACGACGATGACGAACCCATAGTGGCAACACTCGGTGTGTTACGAGGGTTGTAAACCTTACCACCCGCAGCGGCATTTAAGTAATCTTGTTCATGATCATTAAGCCCATTATAAAAAGTGTCATTTTGATGCAATTCGGAAAAATCATGGTGTGACATTCATGTAACATTTCTTTAAATTTTTCCTAAGCCATAGAAAAACTTTCATTAGACCTTTGAGTAAATCGTGAAATCTCGTTTTTCAAATGTGTTGTTTTAGATGGTGGAAAAAATTGATTCACAAACTTGGAAACGAGATCACCCCATGTCAAAATCGAATCTAAGGGTTCTTTCTCGAGCCATATCTTAGTGGGTCCATCTAACGAGTATGGAAACAACATCATCTTAATGGCATCGTGGGGTACATCCTTAAACTTGCTAGTCGCAGTGAGACGATTGAATCGCCTAATGTGATAATGTGGGTTGTCTTTTTCGTGTCCGCGAAACTTGTTGGCTTGAAGCATACACATTAAACCCGTCTTGATCTCGAAGTTCTCCGCAAGGATGGCGGGAATCACAATGGCCTCTCCAAAACCCTCGGTGGGTGCTTGAAGCAACTCCATCATAGTACGATTAGCCATGATAGCTTCTTGTTCTACAAGGGGTTCCTCACTTGGAGTCTCTTCACTAGAAGGTGTTGGAGTTTTTTCCTTTCGATTACGACGTTTACATGCACGTCTTGCTTGATTACGAGTAAGCATAAACGTCACGTACAACGAGGGGATGAGCAAAGAAGATTATTTTTGTTGTTTTTAACTTTTTCAATTTTTTTGTGATTTTTGATTGTTTTTACTTTTTTTTTTGGATTTTGTGAATGTATTACGTAGACAAAAATCTACAAATCTCTCCTCAAATCAAACCTCTTGATTAAAGGAGCCTTAAGGAATGAAAACGATCACGTGAACTGAACGCTTTCATGACTTTAGAACATTGGTGGAACACCAAAACGTTCAAGAGGGTTTAATCAATTGAAACCAAGAAAATATATATAATATGTAGATAATACTTTGGTTGGCAAACCCTCGATTAGCCCTTTTTATCTAAACACGCACAAGCAAGCGGGGAAACGAGGCGGCTCGAAGCACTTAAGAGCCTTTTTCTTTAGGGTATTGATAGGTGTGAAAACACCCATCCTTTTACCACTTATTTCTTGCTAAAACAAGACCAAAACGCGTACTTAATATCATTTGTTTGGAATTATGCGTGGTTTGTGTGTTTGTTGTGTTTTCAGAGCCAACCGGATAAATATTGAAGAAAACATGGGATTACACGGGTTTTATCGAAGAAAACGACTCAAGACGAAGTCTGTTGTCCAAGAGATGCAAAAGATTTGAAGTCAATGGGCCTATTTGAAGATTTATCGAAGAAAAGGACCAAAGATGGAAGATTTACATATGTCGAAGAACTCAAGTCTATGAAACGAAGAAATTAAAAGACGAGTTGAATTTATTCGTCGACAAATCCCGAATCAAAATCGAAAACGTCAACTTTTCTGAAAAGACGAGAAGACACGAAGAAAGGGAGAAAGCCCACGCACCAACCAACTTGAAGACCTATAAATAGGATCCCTTGCCACACATTACAGCTAGCTTTTATTTTTTTCCAGTTTCTTTCTTTTTCATTCGTAGGAACCAACACCCTTAAGGTGTTTGGTGATTTTCATTTTTCAATCCAAGATCTTGTAAGCTTTAATCTTCCTTTTAATTTGTTTAACATTAATCTTTCAATCTAATCTTTCATTTCATCTTGTTCATCTTTCTCTTGTTAATTTAAAGTTTTAAAGTTTTATATTGTTGAGTTTAATCTTCAAAAGTATATGGGTTTTGTGTTTTTATTGTTTTGATTAGATGTTTATGATTAGTAGATGATTAGTGGTTAAATTGGCTTAAGTTTTGGTTAAAAACTTGGTTGATTTTGGTTAAATTCGTTGCTTTATTGATTCCCTGTTCTTCGCACCCTTCATCAGCCCAGATTCCGAATGAAGCAAATTTATTCCGGATGAAGGGTTTGTTAAAATATTCCGGATCAGTCTAGATACTCCGAATCAAAGAAAATATTTCGGATCAAGCTTTTATTTATTTTATTCCGGATCAAGGTTTAGCAAAATATTCCGAATCAGCGAATTTTATTCAGTCATTCCGAATCAGTGTCTTTATCCAGAATAATCAATATTCCGGATGAAGGGATATTCCGAATCAACATTTTTGTCATATTTATTCCGGATGAAGGATTTGATCCGAATGAACATAATATTCCGAATGAGCCATTGTTCCGAATGAGTCACTTGTTCCGAATGAAGGTTTAAGTTATTCCGAGTCAAGTTTTATTCCGAGTAAACAAAATTATTCCGAATCAAGCCTTGTAGTATTTTGTTCCGGATCAGTGAAAACAATCCGAATCAAACAAAAGTTCCAAATGAGCTATTATTCCGCATGAACCATATATTCCGGATGAGCACTATTATTCCGGATCAGTCTTTATTCCGAATGAGCATGTATTCCGAATGAGCATCAATTATTCCGAATCAAGTATTTTTCAGTAAGGGTTATTTCACTGTTTTTTTTTGTTTTACTGTTTAATTGTTTAAATTTAGTTCAAGCTTCATTTAATTAACTGCTTTTAGTTTAATTTTATATCTTTTCACATTTAAATCTTTTTAGTAGAATAGAAAACCAAACCCCTTTTTAGTAACCAAGAACAACTATCCCACTTTGAACCGTGATCGATTCGAGAAGATACCGAGAACTAAATTGAACCCCAAGTAAAATCTTTGTATCAAATGGCGCCGCTGCCGGCTCTTTTCGTAAGGATAAACGGTTTTTTGTGAGAAATTGGATTTTGGGATCCGTTCACCGTGAACGTTACTTTTTCTTAAAAATTTTCAAAAACCCAAAAAAATATAAAATTTTCAAAAATACAAAAAAATTAAAAAACATAAAAAACCAAAAATATTTCTTGCTTTGTTAGTTCTTTTGCAGGTGTATGCGCACTCGATCAACGTCTTATCAAGAGCCCGAGACTCTCGATAACTTAGACATGGCCGGTGTACACAACAATAATAACAATCCACCTCAAAACAACATGAATAATAACAACAATGAACCTCTACCGGACAATCGTCCTATGATTGAACTTTTGCAAGCACATGTAGAAGGCAACAACGATCAAATTGTCATACCCGCGATTGCAGCCAACAACTTTGAGCTTAAATCCGGCTTTATTCAAATGGTCTCTGCTCAAACATTCTTGGGGCGTACCATTGATGATCCTCATGACCACATCAAAAGGTTCCTTCAACTCACGAATACGGTCAAATTCAATGGGGTTCCACAAGAGGTAATCCGTTTACAACTTTTTCCTTTCTCCTTAGAGGGACAAGCCCGGAATTGGCTTGCAAAGGAACTGCCACAATGTATTCTTACGTGGACGGACTTAGAGACCAAATTCATAAACTACTTTTTCCCACCCTCTCGTACTACCGCTTTGCGGAATGAAATTATTAATTTTGAACAAAAGTACGATGAAAGTTTTAGTGAATCTTGGGACCGTTTTAAAGACCTTTTAAGAAAGTGCCCACAACATGGTTTTACCAAAGTGCACCAAATTAATACCTTTTACAATGGTTTAAGCATGAATGACCAAGATTCACTAAATAGTGCCTCGGGGGGTAATATTTTGGTTAAGAGTTCTAATGCCGCTTGGGATATTATTGAGAATAAGTCTAGAGTGCAAACCAAGAGTGTTCGGACCAATGCCGCTAGTGCTAGTACTAGTGACAACGACAAGAGACTTGACAAAATTACTTCGCTTCTTGAATCGCTTGCTGCCCACACCGCTAACAACACCAAAAGCATCAATGCTCAAATCGCTCAAGTCAATGCTGTAAGCCAACCATGTGAAATATGCGGGGGTCCTCACTCTTACACTACTTGTACCTCCACCCAAGACTATCCTTGTGAGAATGTTAACGCAGCATACGATACCTATCCTCCGGCCGGTTATCAAGCTCGTCCTCAAGGTGACCGCAACTTGCTCAGCTATCGCTCAAACAACTTTCTTTCCCCGCCCGGTTTTCCTCCAACCAATCAAAACCAACAACAAAACCTCAACCGAACCAATCAAAACCAACCTCGAGCACCTTACCAACTACCTCAAAGACAACCATATCCACCTCAAAATCCTACTCAAGTTTACCAACCCGCTCCTTACCAACCACCTGCTCCTACCCAACCCACCGTTTTCAACCACGAGGTCGAAACGTACATGCGGACGAATGATGTGTTGGTGAAGAATCTGCAGACCTAGATTATTCATTTGAAGGGCGACATGGTGAAACAAGGGAATGATCTTAGAGCCGATATGCGAAACTCTCTGAGTAGTCAAACGAATGACCTAAGGGACATGATGGCTGGTTTTTTCCAAGGTAATCAAACCTCTTCTTCGGGTACTCTTCCGAGTAACACCGTTGCTAATCCAAGAGGGGAGATGAAAGCAATCACCACTCGCAGTGGAAAAGGTACCAAGGAACCCGAGCTTCCTATACCTCCACCGGTGATTGTGACAAAGGAAAACGAGTCACCTACTCCTATTACTCAACCTTCTACTTCCCCAATTCCTCCACCTCTTACTTCTACCCCTCCACCACCCAAGGATGTGAGTGATCCTACTATTCCAAAGCTTTCCTCTTCTTCCGATATACCTTATCCCTCAAGGTTGAGGAAAGAGAAGCTCAAAAGCAAGGACGATATTCAAGTTTCGAACTTTCTCAAAATGTTTAAACAATTGAATTTCAACATCTCCTTCGCTGAGGCTCTCGCTCACATGCCTAAATATGCGAAGATGTTTAAAGATCTTCTTAGTGACAAGGAGAAGCTTCTTGATATTGCTAATACACAACTTAATGAGATTTGCTCCGCGGTTCTCTTAAGGAAATTGCCAACCAAACTTGGTGATCCGGGTCGCTTCTTAATCCCTTGCAACTTTCCGGGAGTAGAGAATTGCATGGCCCTAGCCGATCTAGGTGCTAGTATCAACTTAATGCCTCTAAGCGTTTGGAAGCAATTATCTCTCCCCGAGCTAGTCCCCACCAAAATGACTTTGGAATTAGCTAACCGTACGGTTGCTTATCCAGTGGGAATAGCCGAAGACGTTTTCGTTGGCGTTGACAAATTCACCTTCCCGGCGGATTTCGTTGTCGTTGACTACGAGATGGACCCTCGTGTTCCATTAATCGTTGGACGTCCATTCTTGAGGACCGGTCGCACTCTCATCGATGTAGAAGCGGGTGAGCTTATCATGAGAGTTGGTGACGATCAAATTGTCTTCAACATGGGTAAGATTTCTAAACAGCCTTATTCATACGAGAGTGTTAATTGTATCGACGTTCTTGATGAGGCTTGCGAAGAACACTTTAAAGATGCTTGTAAAAGTAGTCGTACCTCTCCTCCCAATGTTGAGACCGTTGCCTCTATTGCTCCATCACTAACTCCATTTGGAGAAAGTGATTTCCTTCTAACTCAATTTGAAGCAAGTTTAGGGGATGTGGATTTAAAATATGACGATTCTCCCACCGATTGGGAAGAAGACATTCGCACCATTGAGAAACTTCTCGATGAGGACCATATTTCTCCACCATCTCCCAAGGATATTGCTATCGATGAACCGAATTTGAATATACCTTCCATCGAAAATCCTCCGGATTTAGAGCTTAAGGAGTTACCGTCCCATCTCGAGTACGTGTTCCTTGAAGATAAGAAGAAGTCACCCGTCATCATCACTAAGGACTTGAAAGAAGAAGAAAAATCTCGCCTTATCGCCGTGCTTAAAGATCATAAGAAGGCAATTGCTTGGAAAATCTCCGATATCCGCGGAATTGATCCAAACTTTTGTACTCATAAAATTCTCATGGAAGATGACTTTAAAACCGCAATCCAAAGCCAAAGAAGGGTTAATCCTCGAATTCATGACGTCATCAAACAAGAGGTTATCAAACTTTTAGATGCCAGCATGATTTACCCTATTTCGGATTCGCCATGGGTAAGTCCCGTCCATTGTGTGCCAAAGAAAGGAGGAATAACCGTTGTTCCCAATGAACACAACGAGTTGATTCCTACTCGTCTCGTTACTGGGTGGAGAGTTTGTATCGACTATCGCAAACTCAATGATGCCACGCGAAAAGATCATTTTCCTCTTCCCTTCATGGATCAAATGCTCGAGCGTCTAGCGGGTAATGATTACTATTGCTTCTTAGACGGTTTCTCCGGGTATTTTCAAATTCCCATCCATCCCAAAGACCAAGAGAAAACCACATTCACTTGTCCCTACGGAACATTTGCTTACAAACGCATGCCTTTCGGTTTATGCAATGCTCCTGGGACGTTCCAAATGTGTATGATGGCTATCTTCCATGACATGGTTGAAGAAACTATGGAAGTGTTCATGGATGATTTCTCGGTTTATGGTGATTCTTTCTCTGCTTGCCTTGCCAATTTAGAACAAATGCTTAAGCGGTGTGAAGACACTCACCTTGTTCTAAATTGGGAAAAATGCCATTTCATGGTCAAAGAGGGCATCGCGCTAGGTCACAAAATCTCCAAAGCCGGTCTTGAAGTGGACCGTGCTAAAGTCAATGTTATTGCAAAATTGCCTCCACCTTCAACCGTGAAGGGTGTGAGAAGTTTCCTCGATCATGCGGGCTTCTACCGTCGATTCATAAAAGACTTTTCTAAAATCGCTCGCCCAATGACCCACCTCTTGGAAAAAGATACTCATTTTATCTTTTCCAAAGAGTGTATTGAAGCCTTCAACCTTCTTAAGGATAAGCTAACTAAGACACCAGTCTTGGTTACCCCTAATTGGGGGCTACCTTTTGAGTTGATGTGCGATGCTAGCGACTTTGCTATTGGAGCGGTTTTGGGCCAAAGAGTGAATAAACACTTCCAACCGATCCATTACGCTAGCAAGACAATGACGGAGGCTCAATTGCATTACACGACAACCGAAAAAGAGCTTTTATCTGTTGTCTATGCTTTTGAAAAATTTCGCCCCTATCTTGTCCTTTATACCACCATCGTGTATACCGATCATTCCGCGTTGAAGTACTTGTTAACTAAACAAGATTCTAAGCCAAGACTTCTTCGCTGGGTTTTGCTACTTCAAGAATTTAAAATCGAAATTCGTGATAAGAAGGGAGCTGAAAACCTAGCCGCGGATCTGTAAGACCCTAAAAATCTGGTAACGGGACAGGTAAGCATTGTGGGGTCCCACATCATGGTAACATCATACATGGCAATAAGGTAAATAAAAGACAGAGAAAAAAAAATGACACACTTCACGAATTTATTCAAAAGCTGCGGAATAAAATATATAAATATGGTCCCAGATTTGCATAATATGACATCAACAAAAGTCACATAATTTACCAACATACTCATAATATTCTTAGTGCATAAAAGTACTTTTATTTGGCATGATTAACATGGCATAATTAGTTTTCCCAAAAGTTTCAACCAATAATGACATGGAATCATCCAGCTGTCGGATCCTGCGGGCTCCCATCCTTAACAAAATTAAGCATTAGCATTACCTGAGAAATAACATGTAAATATGCCAACATAAAGCTGAGTGAAATTCATAGGTTTAATAAGTGGTAATGTGAAATACAAACATTAGTTTTATAAAATAGCAACAGGCTATGATTTAGTACTGTCGTACAAAATCATTTATATTAATTTATTGCAATAGCTCACGACACCGAAGCTTTAACATAAATGTTATACCCCTAGTAAGTATCTAGTCAAAATACTTAGGTAATTAAATGTAAGTGCGTCAAGGTAATCGGGACGGGGATTGTTAATCCCGATGGATCCATCCACAACATTCGCGCTTGCAAAATGTGAATTAACGGTTCATGATGTAGGGGCTTTTTGACTAAGGTACTAATGCAATAAGTAAATGTATAATCTGGGGAAAGCATACCGTTCTTGAATAGCATACTAAAAGTTTTAAATGATTGTATTCCACGCATGTTATTCTCACCCCGCAATTTGTAACAAGTATATAAGAAAAGGGGCTATGAACTCACCTTTAGTAAGTAATCACAAGGTAAAAGGGACTGAGCAAAAAGAAGTCTTCACGGACCTATGCAATGGTGACGCGTAATAAGAATGCGTTCAATGTAGCAATAACGTTTTAGAAGTGGCGGGACATAGTATGACTAGGTAACTTGCGAGCGATGGCGCGACCTAAGCTTAAGTTAAAATCTTGACCCAACACCTTGAACCTACTGTAATAACCTAATATCAACCTTGTATGATGGCCCAAGCATTTATGTGTGGGTTCCGAACACGTTTAAGACTCGGTTTGAAAAACCAAAACAAGGGACTGCATTCAGTTTTCTGAAAACAGCTATGAAGATTTGGTCATAACTAAAAATCTATAATAGTACAGAAAGTGGGGTTTTTTGACATGAGTAGGTAATTCTCTTAACTTTCTAAGTTGGGCAAAAACAAACCTGGAACAATTACCAATCAACGTGAAATCCATTTTTAGTGACAGGCTATCAAAACAGAAAGTTGGAATCGACTCTTGAAGCCTACGGTAATTTGAGCATAAATCCTAAATGGTATAAGATTTTGACACCAAACCAAAAAGAGAAGTTGTCTTATGATTTTAACTACTGTAAAAAGTTATAAAATCCTATATTCATCCTTTTTACCCAAGACAAATTACCCACGTTTTAAGCCTACCATTCAGATTTGACATAGTTTAGTAAAACGACCGTTCCGGGCTCATCCGGACACTTCCCGTTCCCAACCAACTCACCACATGTAAAGCACATCAGTGGGTATCAAATTTTCAAATAAAAATACAGTCATATCTTTAAGAAAATTTTGCCATAACCTGTTTGTTTCTGTGATAAATTCCATACTACGAAAACGACTCCATTCGGCTACCTAACCTTAATCAAGCAACGCTTAAGCTATACCAAATCGCCACGCAAGTGTCCTAAGTCCTAATATGCCCTAATTGTTCATAACATCAGTGGGTTTCACCCATTATTTCAAATTTAATGACCAAAGTGAATCAAAAATGCTAATAACATCAAAATCAAAACACTAGTTAGGATTATACCTTCACAACTAGTATGAATCAACCAAAACACAAACAACCTTGATTCCTTCCTCCTTGATCATAAAAATTTCGTGGCCCTAGGTCATAATAACATACCCAAATCAAAGTTTTATCCAACAAAATAAGGTTTTATGCATAGAAACATCAAAAACAAACTTGGAATTTTACAAAAACATCATCAAATCATAAGATTTGATGATTTTTGATTTCATGCAAAAAAAAGTTAATGCATGTTGTAATTAACACATGGGAATTATTAAAAATCAAAGATTAAACATGGAATTAGTGTAAATTTACCTTAGTTAAAAAAAAATCAAAGGGTTGGGGGTGGTGTTGTGTTCATCGGCCATAGGGAGCAAGAGGAAAGAACTGTGTTTTTTTTTGTCAAATGTTTTGTAGATGTGTTTGTTTGGTATCCTTGTTTAAGTATAATGGTAAAAAAAGTCAATATGGGCTCCCTAAGATTAATTCCAGCCGAAAATACTCCAAAATGGCCCAAAATTTTAGTGTTAAGCTCTCGAAAATTTACGTGTTTAAATAACGTGTCGTTTCTGACGAAAACCGAGGCTCGTTTATCTTTAAAACGAAATTTCTTTAAAATTACTCGTAAACACTCGTTTGGCCCGGATTTCACTAAGTTGGATCAAGGAGTCAAGAATAAATATAAATCACATAAAAATAAATTTTATTGCGACGTTCGGACCCTAAAACCCAGTCCGACAGCCAGAAAACGCAAAAACGCAAAAGTTCACCATTGCGTCCGTAATTGCTCAAGATGTCTTTTTTCATTATTTTTGAGGCAAAGAGTCAATAATAAGACATATAAAATGTGATAAAACCTCATAGAAATTACAAACATGAAGTTTGGGCATTATGCTAAATAATATCGTAAATTAGCGAAATTCATAGAATTTTATATTTAACTAAAACCCGAGGATGACACGTAATCACTGTAAAATAAATAGAGAATGTGGTGAAAGTGTGAATAAGCACGTATAACAGTTAAGAAAATTATCGAAATTCCGTGTTCTCACAGTCTTCCCCCCTAAAGGAAATCTGGTCCCTCAGAGTTTAACTGGAGGCAGTAGCTGACGGAATGAGATGAGGATACTAGACTTTGAATTGCTCTTCACTTTCCCAAGTGAATTCAGCGCCACGTCGCGAGTCCCAACGGACTTTAACGATTGGAAACCAACTGCGCCTAAGTTTCTTGACTTGTCGGTCCACAATTTCGATCGGCTCTTCAACGAAATACATTTTGTCGTCGACTTTGATCTCTTCTAACGGGATTTGAACGTCTAACTCGGCCAAACATTTCTTAAGGTTGGAAATGTGAAACACGTTATGAACGCAACTTAGTTCTTGCGGTGAGCTCAAACGATGAGCCATTGGGCCAATACGTTCGATAATTTCAAACTTGGATTAAAATAATGACCTTTCAGTACGGAGAAATATCAAAAGATAACATGAACACAATAATTGCTTAAACGGACAAGGCGCTCTAAAATGAGCCAAGATGGTTAATAAACAAGGAATCGCAAATCACGCAACTGTAAAGCATGCCAATTTACTTATAGAAAAAATAAAGGGGAAATATGAATTACATATAGACATATAGATTACAAGTTGTCACAACTATTTGTCTAGGATTTGGTATTACTTTCGATTTGTCTTAAGTATTATCTTGATTATAAGAAAACTTTACACGGTTTAGTGATTTGAAATCAAACTATATATATTTAGTGAGTAACCAGTTTCTATATCTTTTCTTGATCAGGATTTCGAAGTAAAAGTAACTTAGTTCAAATAATTATTTCAATCAGCTTAAGAGCTTTTGGGATAACTGTATGAAATTATTGTTAAAAACTCAGGTTTATCGTTACCATTAGAAAAAAAATCAAATATCCAATTTTTTTATATCATTGTTAGAAATTATAAATTAAATTGATAATTTCATTAGGTTGAAAGTAAAGTATGATACAATCAAATACTTTTAAAAGATACAGTTGGACATCCTTTTAAACACTAGTTATAATTCTACCACAGAGGATGTATAGATCTTATATTTAACTTGAAACGGGTATTTTGGTAATTTAAACACTTGATAAAGTGTGTAAAACGTTCTTAAAATTTAGAATAATGTATAGAAATCCATATAGGTGTTTAATGTCTCAAATAGTAAACATGTGACGTATCCGAGTTTTAAAAATATGACAAGATAGCAAATGAGTATGAATCGAATAACAATCAACAATTAGTATACGAGTGATAGTACGAGGGGATAAAACGTAATTCGTATCTATTTCTTAATGATCATGTTAGGATAGATGCATCGATGATAAGAAAATAAGAAATTAAGGATTTAACAATGATTAATTCACGTGTGTGGTTGGCGTCACCAACAAAGGGTTTTTTTTATTCTTAATGGTCGACACACGATCGAAAGAGAAAAGCCACACAACAAGTTTTCAAACCAATGAAAATTCTTAAAAAGTCACTTGAGAGTAATTCCAGTAAAATAAACAACATTAGCAATGAGAGGGCGAAGTAATCATATGGTTTACACAAATGAATTTCCAGACAATAGAGTCTAACTCACATCATGGCAAATACACGAATATATCGTTCACTTCCAGTCATGAATCACTATTAGCATCCGGAGATGTTTCAAAGATTTACCAAAATAGATAGAGGAGGTCGATCGATGTAGAAGCATAACAACGTTGAAACTTTCAAGTCTGGTATCAATGGTAATAAATTAGACAAATTGTAACGAGAACTATGTCACGAAGAAAGATGAGGTAACCAGCAAAAAAAAAAGATAGTTGAATAAGGATATATGTGCTTGAGGCATGTACTTTGTTCAAGAAAAGATAAGGGATCATATGTGTATGTCGCTAACTGGTGCTACTCGCATAAGATGTAAAAGTTTTCAAAACTATATTTTATATAACTTTTTAAAGAACATAAGTAAAAAGTTCTTTGACAAGATATTTTAGGTGACTACTATTTGGCCTCGCATGGCTCCTTCTAAATTACGCATAGGTGATCAGGCCATGCATAATTTAGGACTAGCAATGCGATGCTCAGCTTCGTCAAACCGGTATTACATATCATATGATTTAAAATATGTATATGGAATCAAAATAAGTTATGAAACTTTTTGCCAGTAACTAATTGTCTAGATGTTTAAATCAACAATTTTATTGTTACAAGAATTATTTGCGAGACCAATTGTTTGAATAATTTGTGAAAATACATAGTAAAATTAATATTCATTAAGTTTATAAGATAACATTCAAGTATTTAATAAGGCCCAAGTGGGACATTTTATAAAATGATTCGCAAACAATACCAGTTTGGGTTTATAGAGCAACTTCTAAAATAACGAGTGGGTTACATGAGAGTAATAAAGAGTAGTTCAAGGAAATCAATGAAATGGTTACAAGTTGATAAGTTTCAAAATGATTAGTCAGAATCACCATGAAACACGTGTCAAGAGGATAACGAACGATGTGAGAGCAAGAACTTCAAACCTTGACCCAAATCAATGGTGCGATAGAAGAAAAGAAAGGTAAAATGAAATGATATATGAGTCATGTATAAAATAAAGGATAAATGAATCTATACGCGTGCAGATAGAGATCCGGCTGAAGAAGGGCAATAGTAATACTTTAAGGATTGTCCGCGACCTAATACGTAAAAAGTCAACAAAAGTCAAAGTATGACCCGCGTATGACCCAATAATGAAAAGTTGTAAAAATACATGTAAGTTACTGGAATACAATAAAGTATGGTCATACAAACTTGTTTCATCAAGCTATATAGCTTAGAACTCATTTTTATAAGTTTTGACTAACCGTATAGAAAATAGTCAACTTTTGGCTTTTCTGACTCGAGGCGAATTACTAATCATTAGACCTCACTTTCACTTAAATTATGATGTTAAACACCCTAAGAATCAGTATCTATAATCCCAAATCCATTCCATAAGGTTTAAGCTTGCTTAAGGGGCGTTTGGGTATTGAACTAGTCATTTACTCGCTTAATGAAAAAGTGCTGAAAAATCCTTTTCGCGAGGCTTAAAAATCCTATTTAGACTCTTGGAAAAATTCTACAAAAATTCAGAGAAGTCATACACATCATGAAGTTAATATCTGGTGAATTTTAAGAAAAGTTTTGAAGTCTAGGTACCTTTTTAAAAATAAAAACCAAAACGCATTCTGCACGAAAAAGTCAAACCTTACAGTCTGTATTTTACATTTTTGAGAGTCAAATGCCAACTTTAAAGCTTCCGTTTCCGCGTGGGTGACTAAAAGCATCATTCCGGACAACTTTGTAGTTTTATCCGAAGGCTGAAAACACTTTTACGATACACTTACCTATGACAGCAGCTATATAATCAAATTTTTGCAACTTTTCAATTTAGTCAACAATACCCACTTATGTGTCAAAAACTTAAAGGTAGCTAACGGGCACTAAAACTTTGCATCAAAAGTCATAATTATATGTTTCTCAAATGTTTCAAGTGAGAAATCTTGTCTAATCACTCAATAACCATACCAAGCACGCTAAACCAAACGCTAGTTTAAGTCGGTTGTACCCTATTAGACTAGTTACTAAAATGCCCGGTATTTCTTCGTTATGAAGAGATAGACGATGAACCTTATACCGTCGGAAAGGTGTTTTCATACCCGACATTCCTAGATATATGAATTTATCTCAGTTTTTCAAATGGGAAAAGTCCATCTTAGAGAAAGGTTAAAATTTTAGAAAATCGGTTATAAAATTAACGATCACCGTTTTAGTCATAAAATTCAATTGGTGATGGCAATTAACGCAAGCTCAGCGGCCACACTTAGCTTATAATGTATACTAACTACCCAAGGCAAAACATAAGGGTTAAATGGATCCTAACCTGTAGCAAAACACCATGCATACCTGCTGGTCAAGAATGGGTTTTCAACCGTATTTCGGCCGTAACTTCTTAATGCGGATGAGTTAAAGGGTGTGCGAATAACCAAAACGAGCGTAAAAATAATCTCTTTTGTTCTGTAAAACTGAAAATAAAATTTGACCTGATTTCGGCCCTCGAAATGCGTGTACATCAACAAACTTTATTTATATTATTTTTCTCAAATTTCCAATTGCCACAAAATATTCGTTATAAAGAATTAGAAGTCGAATTATATATCAAAACGATCGTCTAAACAAGCTTTATCATTTTATGTGGCTAAAAAATGAAATTTATAAAAGTTTTGAACTTCTCTATGCGTGCTAAAGAATTCTGCAGCGTGTTAAATTTTATAAGGGAGCGTTTGGATCATGATATATTTTTTTTAGCTTTTCATTTGTCGCCAATTCCTTATTGTCTAACTTTTTTCACCAACAATTTTTATTTACCACTTAGAATACGCACATGGCTTATGGATTCCAAAACGACGAAAAATACACATTTCGTAAGAATGAAGGAAAGTAGCGGCATAAGGGCGTTTAAAGAATACTAGTCAACAAGACTATAAACAAAAGAAACGGACAGCGTTCTTGACTTAATTTTCAATATACGAAGTAAAAACTTCATAGGCGTGCCATCTCTTCCAAACTCATAATAGATACCAAAGAAAAGGCGAAATATCAATAAGTCGCGCTCCCAAGTATATGATATTTTAAACGAGGAATAATATTAGAAATCTATATGCGTAAAGCCGTAATCCAATCAATTGTCACGAACTAGACGTTTAGCTAAAAATCAGCATGACGTTTTCGAAATGTAAGCGAATATTATAATTCAAATTCGAAAGAAGAATAATCAGTGAAACATGAAATTTAGAACAATGTTCAAATGTCTAGTAAAACGGTGACATAAATGAGCAGCAAAGCGAGATTTACAAAGATCTCATCGACTAAAACACTTAGAATATCTCAACTGGAGTTATCGCGAAAACTCGCGCAAACGATAAAAGCAAGTCGTTAGAAATAGTCGGTACAGAAAAATCAGAATAATACAAGATTAAAGTAATGAATATTGTAGTAAGTTATATAAGTCTCAGTATAGGTATAACTCAAGCAATAGTAAGGATTAGAGAGTTACCCGCGCGGATACCGAACATCTTGGCAGATTCCATGTTTGGCACTAAGACTCATAGGATTTTCTTGAAAAATCTGGTAACGGGACATGTAAGCATTGTGGGGTCCCACATCATGGTAACAACATACATGGCAATAAGGTAAATAAAAGACAGAGCAAAAAAAAATGACACACTTCACGAATTCAAAAGCTGCGGAATAAAATATATAAATATGGTCCCAGATTTGCATAATATGACATCAACAAAAGTCACATAATTTACCAACATACTCATAATATTCTTAGTGCATAAAAGTACTTTTGTTTGGCATGATTAACATGGTATAATTAGTTTTCCCAAAAGTTTCAACCAATAATGACATGGAATCGTCCAGCCGTCGGATCCTGCGGGCTCCCATCCTTAGCAAAATTAAGCATTAGCATTACCTGAGAAATAACATGTAAATATGTCAACATAAAGCTGAGTGAAATTCATAGGTTTAATAAGTGGTAATGTGAAATACAAACATTAGTTTTATAAAATAGCAACAAGATATGATTTAGTACCGTCGTACAAAATCATTTATATTAATTTATTGCAATAGCTCACGACACCGAAGCTTTAACATAAATGTTTTACCCCTAGTAAGTATCTAGTCAAAATACTTAGGTAATTAAATGTAAGTGCGTCAAGGTAATCGGGACGGGGATTGTTAATCCCGATGGATCCATCCACAACATTCGCGCTTGCAAAATATGAATTAACGGTTCATGATGTAGGGGCTTTTTGACTAAGGTACTAATGCAATAAGTAAATGTATAATCTGGGGAAAGCATACCGTTCTTGAATAGCATACTAAAAGTTTTAAATGATTGTATTCCACGCATGTTATTCTCACCCCACAATTTGTAACAAGTATATAAGAAAAGGGGCTATGAACTCACCATTAGTAAGTAATCACAAGGTAAAAGGGGCTGAGCAAAAAGAAGTCTTCACGGACCTATGCAATGGTGACGCGTAATAAGAATGCGTTCAATGTAGCAATAACGTTTTAGAAGTGGTGGGACATAGTATGACTAGGTAACTTGCGAGCGATGGCGCGACCTAAGATTAAGTTAAAATCTTGACCCAACACCTTGAACCTACTGTAATAACCTAATATCAACCTTGTATGATGGCTCATGCATTTATGTGTGGGTTCCGAACACGTTTAAGACTCGGTTTGAAAAACCAAAACAAGGGACTGCATTCAGTTTTCTGAAAACGGCTATGAAGATTTGGTCATAACTAAAAATCTATAATAGTACAGAAAGTGGGGTTTTTTGACATGAGTAGGTAATTCTCTTACCTTTCTAAGTTGGGCAAGAACAGACCTGGAACAATTACCAATCAACGTGAAATCCATTTTTAGTGACAGGCTATCAAAACAGAAAGTTGGAATCGACTCTTGAAGCCTACGGTAATTTGAGCATAAATCCTAAATGGTATAAGATTTTGACACCAAACCAAAAGAGAAGTTATCTTATGATTTTAAATACTGTAAAAACTTATAAAATCCTATATTCACCCTTTTTACCCAAGACAAATTACCCACGTTTTAAGCCTACCATTCAGATTTGACATAGTTTAGTAAAACGACTGTTTCGGGCTCATCCGGAAACTTCCCGTTCCCAACCAACTCACCACATGTAAAGCACATCAGTGGGTATCAAATTTTCAAATAAAAACACAGTCATATTTTTAATAAAATTTTGCCATAACCTGTTTGTTTCTGTGATAAATTCCATACTACGAAAACGACTCCATTCGGCTACTAACCTTAATCAAGCAACGCTTAAGCTATACCAAATCACCACGCAAGTGTCCTAAGTCCTAATATGCCCTAATTGTTCATAAAATCAGTGGGTTTCACCCATTATTTCAAAATCAGTGACCAAAGTTAATCAAAAATGCTAATAACATCAAAATCAAAACACTAGTTAGGATTATACCTTCACCAACTAGTATGAATCAACCAAAACACAAACAACCTTGATTCCTTCCTCCTTGATCATGAAAATTTCGTGGCCCTAGGTCATAATAACATACCCAAATCAAAGTTGTATCCAACAAAATAAGGTTTTATGCATAGAAACATCAAAAACAAACTTGGAATTTTACAAAAACATCATCAAATCATAAGATTTGATGATTTTTGATTTCATGCAAAAAAAGTTAATGCATGTTGTAATTAACACATGAGAATTATTAAAAATCAAAGATTAAACATGGAATTAGTGTAAATTTACCTTAGTTCAAAAACAATCAAAGGGTTGGGGGTGGTGTTGTGTTCATCGGCCATAGGGAGCAAGAGGAAAGAACTGTGTTTTTTTTGTCAAATATTTTGTAGATGTGTTTGTTTGGTATCCCTTTTTAAGTATAATGGTAAAAAAAAGTCAATATGGGCTCCCTAAGATTAATTCCAGCCGAAAATACTCCAAAATGGCCCAAAATTTTAGTGTTAAGCTTTCGAAAATTTACGGGTTTAAATAACGTGTCGTTTTCGACGAAAACCGAGACTCGTTTATCTTTAAAACGAAATTTCTTTAAAATTACTCGTAAACACTCGTTTGGCCCGGATTTCACTAAGTTGGATCAAAGAGTCAAGAATAAATAGAAATCACATAAAAATAAATTTTATTGCGACGTTCGGACCCGAAAACCCAGTCCGACAGCCGGAAAACGCAAAAACGCAAAAGTTCACCATTGCGTCCGTAATTGCTCAAGATGTCGTTTTTCATTATTTTTTAGGCAAAGAGTCAATAATAAGACATATAAAATGTGATAAAACCTCATAGAAATTACAAACATGAAGTTTGGGCATTATGCTAAATAATATCGTAAATTAGCGAAATTCATAGAATTTTATATTTAACTAAAACCCGAGGATGACACGTAATCACTGTAAAATAAATATCGAATGTGGTGAAAGTGGGAATGTGGTGAAAGTGTGAATAATCCGTGTTCTCACAGGATCATCTCAGTAGACTTGAGGATCCTTATCAAGGGGATCATCCGAACAAAGAGATCAATGACTCTTTTCCCCTTGAGACCTTAATGTCTATCAACTCGAATTATGATGAAACCCCGTGGTTTGCGGACATTGCAAACTACTTGGCGGGTGGAATTCTCATTGACGGGTTAACATCCCAACAAAAGAAGAAGTTATTTAAAGATATTAAGACTTACTTTTGGGATGACCCGTATCTCTTCAAACAATAAACTGATTTGATTATTCGCCGATGTGTTGATGGACCGGCAGCTTTAGACATTCTCGAAGCTTGCCACAAAGGACCCACCGGTGGTTACTTTGGTCCCAACTTCACTGCTAAGAAAGTGTTTGACTCGGGATTCTATTGGCCCTCCATTTATCGTGACGCTCACGAAATGGTGAAAAATTGTGATGCTTGCCAACGACAAGGCAAGATCACACATAAAGATGAGATGCCTCAAAATTTCATACAAGAATGTGAAATCTTTGATGTATGGGGCATAGACTTTATGGGGCCATTCCTTTCATCTAAAGGAAACAAATACATCCTTGTAGCCGTTGACCACGTTTCTAAATGGGTTGAAGCCAAAGCTTTACCCACTAACGACGCAAGGGTGGTTTGTAACTTTTTAAAGTCGTTATCCGCTAGATTCGGTGTGCCTCGTGCCATTATTAGTGATCGCGGGACTCATTTTTGCAATGATCAATTCGCAAGAGTCATGGCTAAGTATGGTGTTAATCATCGTCTTTCCACCGCATACCACCCACAAACTAATGGGCAGGCTGAAATATCCAACCGAGGGTTAAAGCGAATTCTTGAACGAACCGTGGGAGAGCATCGTGCCTCATGCTTTGTGGGCTTTTCGTACCGCATACAAGACTCCGATTGGTTGTACACCATATCGTCTCGTGTACGGGAAAGCATGCCACCTCCCCATTGAGTTGGAGCACAAGGCTTACTGGGCCTTGAAGTGGGCTAACTTCGACATCAACAAAGCCGGTGACCTACGCAAAATCCAACTCAAAGAGCTTAATGAACTCAGGAATGAAGCTTATGAAAATTCTTTGATCTATAAGGAAAAGACTAAGCTCATTCATGACTCTAAGATTAAAAACCGAGAGTTCCAAGTTGGAGACAAAGTTTTAATCTTTAACTCTCGGTTGAAAATCTTTTCGGGCAAGCTGAAATCTCGTTGGTCCGGCCCATTCACCATTGCCCAAATTTTTCCATATGGTACTCTCGAGCTCGCTCAACCTAATGGACCTAATTTTAAGGTGAATGGCCAACGAGTGAAGTTGTACTTTGGTGAGGACATCTCTCATGAAATGATTCCATCCCTCACCACGTTTCCCTTGAACTAGCTTTGGGTCGAGTCAGGCTTGTGACTCGGTTACCAAAAACAAGCGCTCCTCGGGAGGCAACCCGAGTATCTATCCCTTTCTGTTTTACCTCCTAAGTGTAGGGGGACCTATATAGGTTGTTTGTGTTTGTGTGGTGATGTGATTATAGGGATGAATGCACTTTTGGAACCTTTGAAGAACCGTGCTCCCGTGTTATCCGAAATCCGGTTCTATCTCTCTACTATCGTGATTCAATTTTCTTCATACTCACATTTGAAATTGATCACTTTAGTCGTCTCTTCCTTAGCTTGATTTAACCAACGTGCATAATGTCATAAGTGTAGGGGAGACTTTTCCCACATGCTTAAACATTGCGGACAATGTTTATATTAAGTGTAGGGGAGACTTCTATCGAAGTTTTAAGTGGAATTTTCCATTAAAATGCCTTCATTTAACCGGAAAATCATATTTTTCAGCATTTTTCAAATTTTTAATTAACTTTGGCCATATATTCGTAATTTTTAAATTTTTATTGTTGCTTTCATATGTATATATCCCACAATAAAGTCAAAAAAATTAATAAAGTGGTGTAGCTAGTTTAGAAATCTTCGACATATTAGGCCCGTTGCGATTATTTTGACTCAACCCGAATAGACTTATCCAAGTTTATTCTAGCTAGTATCCTTAACCATGTAGACCTTAATTGGTTTATTAGGCTAAGCATCCACGAGTCTCATTACTTGAGATTTTAAATTGTGGAGAACGAGAAATGATAGAGTCAATTATAGGTCGGTATTCTTGCACAAGCACACTTGGTGTGATTATAAGCCTATTCTCCCATCGCTTGCTAATAATTTATCTGCAATAAGTAAAGTCGTACGATTTTATTGAATAACTTAGCTTCTAGCCCAAGATCGTTTAAAAGTTGCTCGGTAATGATAAGAGTTCATAGCCAAGGCATAACTAATGAAGCGGGGCGCGAAGATTGGCGAGTCCGAAAAGGCCCTAACAAGGCATGAGGATTCCATTTTGTTGCTAAAGATCCAAGGTGATGTGAAAAGCATTATTCCCAAAATCAATATGAAGGATCAAGACTCACGACGAAAAGCAATCAACTCCCATAAAGATCATGGAGAAGTCTATCCGAAAAGACCCTAACAAGGTATGAGGATAAATAGATCCAAGTCCGAAAAGGAGGCGGATCGTTGTATCTCAAAATCCCAATTAACGATTGAAGAAATAATGATGAAGTCGTGGTCAACAAAGTTGGAGTATCCCTCAAAAGTCTCCAAGTGAAGAAACTCTATTAACGAAGAGAAGACAATTATCTCAAAAACGTCTCTCAAGATATGAAGTATGAAGTACATGCCAAATATCGGCCCGAGAAAGGTCTCAAATCGTGAAGCGAGTTATGCCAAGATATGAACTTTTTGATATCCCGAGAAGCAGTTTTAAGATATTTTGTCCTTTAGCTAACTATTAACCAAATCGTCCTACTTTGCTTTCAGCCTAAATAAACTATCAAAATAAGTCCAAAAATGCATCTTCATGATCATTCTAAGACAAAAATAAAATATAAGAGATACACCTAGGAATAAGGGAGTTTAAGCATATAATTAAGCCATGTGTGTAAGTGTTTGTTTTGCTAACTTATAATAACAATGATCTCATTTTTAAGCTTAGTTTGGGGAACGTGAAACTTGAGGGTGATAAATCTTCGCAGCACCGAAGCCCTAATGTAAGTCTTAGATCTCTTTGCGAGTTATTTCCATATAGCTATTTTCAAGTGAAAATGGTTTTCTATCCCTTTTGTTTCATTCAAGTTTTTATATATCTCTTTTGTAGTAATGGTTATTGTTAATAAGGCCAAGGTTGATTGATTATGAGAAAAGTGTAAAATTGCTTTATCACTAAGCATTGCATGAGGGCATGGCAATGGTTAAGTGTAGGGGATTTGATAGGTGTGAAAACACCCATCCTTTTACCACTTATTTCTTGCTAAAACAAGACCAGAACGCGTACTTAATGACATTTGTTTGGAATTATGCGTGGTTTGTGTGTTTGTTGTGTTTTCAGAGCCAACCGGATAAATATTGAAGAAAACATGGGATTGCACGGGTTTTATCGAAGAAAACGACTCAAGACGAAGTCTGTTGTCCAAGAGATAAAGATTTGAAGTCAATGGGCCTGTTTGAAGATTTATCGAAGAAAAGGACCAAAGATGGAAGATTTACATATGTCGAAGAACTCAAGTCTATGAAACGAAGAAATTAAAAGACGAGTTGAATTTATTCGTCGACAAATCCCGAATCGAAATCGAAAACGTCAACTTTTCTGAAAAGACGAGAAGACACGAAGAAAGGGAGAAAGCCCACTCACCAACCAACTTGAAGACATATAAATAGGATCCCTTCCCACACATTACAGCTAGCTTTTATTTTTTTCCAGTTTCTTTCTTTTTCATTCGTAGGAACCAACACCCTTAAGGTGTTTGGTGATTTTCATTTTTCAATCCAAGATCTTGTAAGCTTTAATCTTCCCTTTCATTTGTTTAACATTAATCTTTCAATCTAATCTTTCATTTCATCTTGTTCATCTTTCTCTTGTTGATTTAAAGTTTTAAAGTTTTATTTTGTTGAGTTTAATCTTCAAAAGTATATGGGTTTTGTGTTTTTATTGTTTTGATTTGATGTTTATGATTAGTAGATGATTAGTGGTTAAATTGGCTTAAGTTTTGGTTAAAAACTTGGTTGATTTTGGTTAAATTCGTTGCTTTATTGATTCCCTGTTCTTCGCACCCTTCATCAGCCCAGATTCCGAATGAAGCAAATTTATTCCGGATGAAGGGTTTGTTAAAATATTCCGGATCAGTCTAGATACTCCGAATCAAAGAAAATATTTCGGATCAAGCTTTTATTTATTTTATTCCGGATCAAGGTTTAGCAAAATATTCCGAATCCCGAATTTCATTCAGTCATTCCGTATCAATGTCTTTATCCGGAATAATCAATATTCCGGATGAAGGGATATTCCGAATCAGCATTTTTGTCATAATTATTCTGGATGAAGGATTTGTTCCGAATGAACATAATATTCCGAATGAGCCATTGTTCCGAATGAGTCACTTGTTCCGAATGAAGGTTTAAGTTATTCCGAGTCAAGTTTTATTCCGAGTAAACAAAATTATTCCAAATCAAGCCTTGTAGTATTTTGTTTCGGATCAGTGAAAACATTCCGAATCAAGCAAAAGTTCCGAATGAGCTATTATTCCGCTGAACCATATATTCCGGATGAGCACTATTATTCCGGATCAGTCTTTATTCCGAATGAGCATGTATTCCGAATGAGCATCAATTATTCCGAATCAAGTATTTTTCAGTAAGGGTTATTTCACTGTTTTGTTTTTGTTTTACTGTTTAATTGTTTAAATTTAGTTCAAGCTTCATTTAATTAACTGCTTTTAGTTTAATTTTATATCTTTTCACATTTAAATCTTTTTAGTAGAATAGAAAACCAAACCCCTTTTTAGTAACCAAGAACAACTATCCCACTTTGAACCGTGATCGATTCGAGAAGATACTGAGAACTAAATTGAACCCCAAGTAAAATCTTTGTATCAGGTATATTTTATAATACCCGCCTTATACCCACCTTATAGTTTGCGTTTGTCAAAATTAAGCTTCACGAAAGTAATTATCTATTTTGCCTTTTTTTCTTTGTTTGAGATTCAAATACAATGATCGAGTGATGAAATCCCGAATCAATGTTGTGTTTTCACACTTTCGGAGTACTTGTGAATTTATTTTTCTATGTATACAATATAGTAATAATATTCACACAAAAAACAAAAAACCGATAATACGTATTAGTAGAGTTCTACTAATACAATTATATTTATAAAAACAACAATTGTTCAAATCAAAACACAACACGCCTCGCCGGCAGCGGCGCCAAAAATGGTAGTTGTAAAAGTACACTTGTTTTAGGAAAAACAACATGTAATTAGGGTAAGTACGACGGTTTAGGAAAACCGTGCACAAATGACCTAAGTAGTTGTGAGTTCGTTCTCAAGGAGGCTTGTGTATTGTGTTAAGAAGTGATTAACTATTTGAGATTATATTTATGAAGAAATAAAAGAGAAAAGAAAATAGAAAAGGATGACGGTTACGATAAAATTAAACTAAGACAAAAAATCGTGCACGTAAAACCGTAAAATATGACTAAATTTAAAAATTAACCTAAAAATTCCTAGAAAATTGTAGTAAATCCTAAAAAATATAGATAGAGTATAAAAAAAAATTCAAAAATCACTCAAACCTTTTATTTAATTAGATATTAATTTTTTAATGCTAATTAAAGCCCAAAAAATCAATTTAATTAACAAAAAGCCCAAAATGAGATTTTTCACTTTGTAAACCTCTAAAATAACTTAAATAAATTAAAAACTATTTTTGAAAAATTTAAACTTAATTAAAACTATTTAAAAATGATTAAAAACTATAAAATCTTAAAATAATTCTATAAATTAATTAAATGACAACAAAATTAATCTAAAAATTTCAAAATTCCTAACTTAATGTATTTAAACTAGGAAAAATGAAAAACTTGCAAAAATCTAAAATTTAATTTTTAATAATAAAATAATAATAAAAATCCAAAATTTGTAATAAATTCAAAAAAGTGAAAACTAGTTTATTTTAACCTAATAACACAGAAATGAACTTGAAATTACCAAAATACCCCTAATGGACCTCCAAATGGGCTGAAATGAAAAACAGTTCACCTAATTGGGCTTTTTGGCCCAATAAGCAAAAAGTTGTCCAAATAAGCACAAAATCTCCTATATGACTCAAAATTCAATTTTAAACACAAAATTTCAAAGGCCCAAAATCTGAATGTGAGCTTATCACAGCTTATTTCAAAGCAGCTTATTCTTAATGGGCTTTTTGGCCCATTAAGCTATAAGCTGATGCCATAAGCTGAAATTTGACACACAACCTTCTCTTGACATAATTAAGATGTTTGTAAAAAGAAATTTTGAATAAGCCCAAGAAATAAGCCTGAAATAAGCAAAAGCTCTATACAGAAAACGACAAAATAGTCGTTTTTGAGTTCTAGGCCACCTCAAGTGCTGATTCAACTTGCAAAAGGTTTTAAATGACAAACTAAGCTTAATAATCAAATTGATTTCAAATAAGCACAATGAAGAAGCTGTAAAAAGCAATAAGCACTTATGTTAAAAGTCAACTTAGTTGGTTTTCTAGTCAAACCTAAAAGTCAAACCCTAAAAAGCTCCAGATTAGTTCAATGGGTCAAATAAGGAAGATTGATTACAAAATCAAAGTTGTTGCAAGTTTGAACAAGCTAAAATGGCTTATGAATAAGCTGTTTGATAATTAACACTAACAGTGGCTAGTTTTGGGTGTCCAACAGTGGGAAAATTTGCCACTGCTTGACCAACTTGACTTTTTGTCTTTTGTGGATTTTTGTTGGATTCAAGGCACTAGGCACCCTTATAACCAGTGGGTTATAAGGAGTCAATAGCAATCACAAAATCCCAAATCCTAACAGCCAAATGATACAGTTAATTCAAAAAGCATACAAACATTGCACAGACATGTTCATAAGCATTTTTCAAACAAATAAGCAGTTTTAGCAAGAATAAGCCAACCAAATTTCACCAAAGGCATACACAAGCTATGAATAATTCAAATTGAACACAAATAAACTTGTTTCATACACTGGATTAAAGATTAGAACAAGATTCAAGCAAATTCAAGTTATTGATGAACAAAATGAAGAACACAAATGAGGTTGCTGATATACTTGACCACAAATCCAATTTCAAACACTCAAATCTCTTAAACAGGTTATATAAACTTTGTTTAATCATTTTTTATCCCTAAACATGCATACACTCTATGGGTTTCCAAATTTTTAGGTCAAAACAGTCAAAATCAAACAAGTTATAGCACAATCTTACATTTGATGTTTTAAAGAGCAAACTTGGCAAATATCAGAACACAAGCACTTGTATAACAGATATAAACTCAAAGAATACACCAATACCTACTCAAACTCATGCAAACTTGAACCAACAGTCAATCCCAAACACCCTTTTAACTTTTTAAATCAATTTTAAACAAGTCAAAGTATTCTCAAGACTGAATTAAGCCCAAATAATCATCAAAACATCCAACATATGAATCGAGAACCAAGTTGCATGCATAAAAACACACATACACTAGCAGAATCACAAAAATCACTTAGAACCAAGATTTTATCAGATTTTTGGGGTAAATATGACAAACCTCATGAATGTACATCCACACTCACGAATTTTGAGCTTATGTGGTAGCTTAAAAACCAAAAGCTTCCAACAAGCTGCTAAGATCAACAAAGTTAGAACAAAACAGATTATATGAACAAAAATGGAAAATGACCAAGATCTTTTTAAGCTTGATTCCCCACCCCTTGATGCTTCCCAAACCACAAGCCTCACAACACCTTGATAAACTCTTTATCAGGGTGATATGATCAACTTATAGTCCAAAAAGTTCAAGTGTTTGAACAAGGACTTAGAAAAAATCAGGTTTTTGGAAAAATTGCAAAAACTTGCACAATCTTTAAAACAAATCTTTCAATCTTCAAACTCTCAAACAAATATCAATAACAACAGAATATAAAGGTTGGAACTTGGATTTCGTTACAGCTTTCAAACACTTTTTTCATTCACTTGAAACAAAGGATTTACAGAAACTTGACTAAAGAAAACCAAGAACAAAGAACTATGTTGTGATACTAATGCCTTATATAGGCTACAAACTATGCTAAGAAGCTGATGAAAAACATAAAACCTAGTTATGAAGTTCCTGAAATGCCCTTGGAAGATTTTGAATTTTGGCTATCATGTGATGGAATTTTGGACTCTTGTTGATGCTAGCTGGTACATATGTGATCAAGGGTCTCAAAACAAGCTTAAAAATGAAGATTGGTTGTGGATGGTTGATTTTCTGACAAGTTTCTCTTCTTCCCCAAAAAATGTGTAGCCATGGTCCAACATGTGAGTAGGTGAGTGATGTGGCATAGGGTTTAAGGGTTGGATTTTGGTTAATATGACCTTAATCAACATTCTGGATAAAATCAGGGCTTAATTCAAACTGAATAAGAAATCCCTAATTCGTGTTCATAATGTGAATAGTGAAGGTTTTGATCCAGTTTATGTTTTAAAAATGTGTTAAGGCGCCAAATCTTGGTTTAATATTAAAACCGGATTAGTGGGATGTGATGTGGCATGTAGGTGGCATGTGATTGGCTGAAAAGTTGAGTGGGGTGAGGTGGCAGTGGGGGATTGGTTAAGGTTTCTTTGGATGTTTGACAACTTCAGTCCCTTGGCTTCTTTCTTCCTTCCATTCATGTTTTAAACATAGCAAAATCCGAATCCCTTTGTAATGAAGTTTCAATTTTCATACTTTTGCCCCAAAAAGTTTCCAAAAGTATTTTCAGGGGTAATTCTTATCATTTGGTGATATTTGAAGGACCATACTTGACATTTCTTCAATCTTGAAGGTCTTCACTTGTTCTTTTTCTTCATGGAGGACTAAAAGTGACAAGTATTCAAATATGAGGGACCATTCTTGCCAATTCTTCAAAGTTGAGGGTCCTTTTTATAAGTTTGACAAACTTTAAGGACCAATCTTGTAATTATGAATATACAAGGGTTTAAAGTGTCAATTCTTCAATATTGGTGGATCCTTCTTGTACAATCTTCAGTTCTTCAAGGGTTATTCTTGGAAAATCAATACTTGGGTCCGGTTCATTGTGCGGCTTCTTTTCCCGTGTTCGTTTTTCTTTGATTTTTGTGATCTTTTGTGATTTTCTCAATATCCGTACCTAAAATACATATGGAACAAACACAAGCATATATTTGGCATATTTCATGATATTTACTGTATTTTAAGCCCATTTAGACGATGAAACTATGTATAAAAGCAGTCTCATCACATGGCAAGTTAGTTATTTTAATTATGGTAGATAGGCTTAGCAAATATAGTCATTTCATAACATTAAGTCATCCATTCATAGCTTCTTAGGTGACCATTGTTTTCTGGATCAAGTGTAAGCTCCATGGTTTACTACCGGTCATTGTCAGTGATAGGGACAACATTTTCTTAAGTTTGTTTTGGAAGGAGTTTTTCAAATTCCTCCATGTTAGCCTACATTGTTCTATAGCTTATCACCCTCAAAGTGATAGGCATACTGAGTTAGTTAACAAATGTTTGGAGACTTACTTAAGATGCATAAAATGTGAAAAACCTAAGGAATGGTCTAAATGGTTGTCTTTGACTGAGTATTAGTACAACACAAACTTTCATACTTTCATCTAAACAACACCTTATGAAGCAGTTTATGGCCAACCACCACCAATTCCCATTGCTTATGTTAAAGGTCAAAGTTCTATGGTTGTTGTTGATAGGTCACTCGGTGCTAGAGAGGCCATTTTTCAGTTACTCAAGTTTCACTTACACATGGCTCAACAAAAGATGAAAACTCAAGCTGACAAGCATAGGACAACCTGGGTTTTGGAGGTTGATCAGTGGGGTTATATGAAGTTGCATCCTCACACACAAGTGACTATGAGGCAACAACAATATAATAAGCTTACACCCAAATACTATGGCCCCTTTAGAGTTAAGGAAAAAATTGGGCAAATGGCTTATAAGTTTTCTCTTCCCGCATCTGCCCAAATTGATCCAGTATTTCACATTTCACAACTCAAGATTTACAAAGGACCTTTACCTAATGCTACTAGTGTGTTGCCTATTTGTAGCATGCAAGGGGAGATCCTACAACAACCAATGAAAGTCTTGGACAGAAGGCTAGGCGAGGTGGGCAATGTTGCATCGGTTTATGTTCTTATTCAGTGGACTTGAGGTTCATAAGATGATGTTACTTGGGAGCTTCATAGTTGTAGAAAACTGGAAGGGGGTTGAATAGTTTTTACCGATTAGTTTTAGTTACTTTAAAACTTTTTCGTGATTATTAATGGATATAGATGAAGTGTGATTAGCAAAGTAATAGACGTGAAGTAAGAAAGAAACAAACCACACTACACAATGATTTATAGTGGTTCGACCTAGCAAGATCTCACTTATCTTGGCCCTACTTCCACTCCTCGAGTATCCACTCGAGAGTTATACTTCACTAGTAAACGAATCTCCTTTACACCGGTGGAGAAACCTTCACACTTAAGCTTAAAATCTTTAAAGACACCTAAGCTAAGATGTATTGTTCTTTACAAAGGCATACCAACGTCTTATACACTATATACTTGTGGTTTACAACACCAACCACACTATTACACAAGTAGGTAGAAGAATGGGTACAACAATGGTGATTGTGTAGGTAAGACTTAACAAGTTCACACAAAGTGAAGCCTTGAAGGATCAAAGCTTAGAATAGAGATTTCTCGTAACCGATCATGAAATGTACTAAGATCTAAATCACAAGAGACAAGAGAATAAACAAGAGTAAGATTAGAGAGTTAGTATATATACAGAGAGATTAGAGAGAAAAGATAGAAAAGGGGTGAATTTTGAGCTTGGACAAAGCTTGGTATTTATATACACAACATCAGTCAGACAAGGAACCTGTCGGCCCCCTTACGTAGGGGTCCGCCCGGTTCTGTCATGTCTGACTTTTTTTGTCTTATAAATGTTTTTCCAAGATCACAAGCAAACAATGTATGTAGCCTTTTGATTTTTATATATCTGATGGAAAGATATGAAGTCAACTTTTTGTCTATTTTTATTTTTCTGTTTTAAGTTATAAGTTGTATAAACTTTTTATAAAAGTTTAGGATATAAAAGACTTATATATTGCTTGTAATTCAAACATAAAATATGTTTGATGTTTTGTCATTGACAAAACGTTAAGTATGATTAAAACGTATATCGTTTTAGTGCGATATTTGCATTTACATTCTTCCCCTTTTTGTTGAAGACAAACCATGAACTTATTGTTAGTTGGTATGTACATAAACATATAAGTTTTTAGAAATATAAGTTATGTCTCGTCTTCCCCTTTTTGTCGAAATGAAAAGGGAAGGGTTAATGGAAATTTTTTAGAGAGATATTGGGATATCATGAGAAAGCAATAGAGATATTAAAGATTTTTTTCGTTATCTCATCCTCGTTTCATACTCCCCCTAATTTGGAGAACTGGGAGACATGGATTATGAAAATCCTACAAGAAAAAGATTAGAGAGATAGACGAGATAGATACATGTACATGAGATAGCCAAACATAGGACCGTATGAATTACACATTTTTACAAGTGAAAGAAAAACATGTAAATGATGGGAACAATTTCATTGAGTCCTGTTTGTTTATCGTAATCCTTGGATTATCTAATTATGGATATGATCACAAGAGAGATATATAGATGAAGATCTAGAGAGAGAAAGTAGAGGGAGATTAGAGAAATATGTGTAATATTGAATGTGAAATGAGAACTAACCCCTCCTAACATGCTAGGAGGGGGTATATATAACCCACCCTACGTGTGGGCTTTGCGGGTTATATTGTTACATTACTAGATCACGAGCCCATACTAGATGTATCTCGTTGGAGTGACCGATCCTTTCTAAATACGTAAAAACGTATTTCCAACAATATCCCCCTAAGGGAGGTCACTCCAAGAGACAAACTCCTAAATAGTCTATAGCTCATGATCTGTGCTAACTATGATGTGACCGAGACTTTCTTTGGAATTTCGTATTTCCAACAAGTCCCATTATACCCCCTGCTTTATGCTTATAAGATCAAGCGAAGTGTCTAACATAATTCCTGCAAAAGAGGGTTAGCTTCTCGAACCAATAGTCGAGATGAGAATATGAGCACAACATTCACACATTTTATCAAACATGTACAAGTCATAAATTGGAAAGAAAAGGGTTCATTCATCTTGCTTCAAGTAAAATTACAGCTTTAATCATGTGAAACATTGGTTAAAAGATGAATTACATTTGACAAGTGTAAAAAGTAAAAAGATAAAAATAAACAGGAGAGCCACGACCCCTTTCTGTGTGACGGACCCCTGTTGGGAGGGGCTGACGGGGTCCGGGTCTGTCTGTAGACAGAAAGTAAGAAAAATAAAAAAGGGGTCCCAAGAGCTCGTAGTCTTAATGTTACTGAGAAGGGGGATGTATGAGAGCATTAACACCTTGAAGGATAGTGTTGAACCTCATTTCGTCACGAAGATCCGTAACTAGAGTTTGTGTGTAACGACAATGGTCGCATACATGAGGTGTGTTTGTGGTAGGGATGTCATGGTGAGTTGTGCGATTTGTATATGTACTGAGACGTTCCGCCTCATGAATACATGTTAAACATATCATTAAAGGCGGAGAGATGATTGAGCTCATCGAGGCGTGCTTGCCTTTGTTAAGCGGGTGGGAGCACACTAGTAGGTGAGCAAGGTGAATGGGTGTATGGTATTGAGGGTTCTATGGGTGACGACCCATACTAAGGTGATTTATTTATCCCCATAAATGAAGGGATGTAGGGAGAGTCTCCCGATGGTAGAGAAAGGTGTTAATGCAAAGCAATGCCTAAAAATATTGTTAGTACTAATTAATCTTTCTTAGTTTTGACCACGACAAATTACAAAGACATTTATTGTCAAACACAATCATTAAACGAATTATCTAACAAAAACTATCATCAAGGTAATAATCATTACACTAACATATCTTAATCATGCTTAGTGATCATAAAAGTGATTAGCCTTAAACTCACTTTTGTCAAATGTAACAAAAGATTTTTAATAAACTTTATTTTTAAGAAAATGTTTTATTAAAATGAAAATGTAAATTTGAATATGGCATATTCCAAATGCCATAAGAATATCCTTGGAAGGTTTAAACAACCTTAGATATTTCAAATTTACTAAAAGACAAAAAGGAGCGGAGTCTACACTCCACGGTTCCTTAAGTGCCTACGCGGTTCCCTATCGATAAGGAACCGCCTGGGTAGTTAAGGAACCGCCCCCAGCTAGCCGTTGGGATTTGTCTTCTATAAACAGTGGATCAAATCTGCATTTTCATTAACCCTTTTTAGACATCTCTTTCAGCCTTCTTTCTCCTATCTAATCCTAGTCATTTGTAAATGATCACTTAATGTGTTAAGTATGTTTACTTATGATTATCCTATTGACATCCTTCTTTACCTTGTCCAAAGAGAAGATCACTCACACACTTGTGATGTGATTAAAGATGAAGCCTTGATGAAGATCATCCTCTCCTAAAAATCTAGTCATATTCATCATTTGTTTATTTGTGTCTTGTGTAGATCCAATGCATTTATGAATATTTGGACTAGTTGTGTTCATCCAAGCTATGTGTGAATACTTGGATTAGAGTTGTATAAATCCTTTGCATATGTGTGTGCTTGGATTTGTGTTGTGTAGATCCAAGGTACATGTATGTACTTGGATATGTTTAGTTGAGTTGTAGTAACTTGTGTTAGTTCTCACTAAACTATAAAGTGATGTGGTTGTGTCTTGTGAGTTCTCACTAAACTATAAAGTGATATGTTGTTGTGTTGTGTGAAGTTCTCACTTAGCTTCAAAGTGAAGAGTCGTGAATATTGGTTCTAGCTTTGGATTAGAACTCGACATCTAGCATTGTGTCAGAAAATGGTGAAGTAGGAAACGTTGTGAAGATTGGTTCTAGCTTTGGATTAGAACTCGACATCTAGCCTTGTGTCATAAAATGGTGAAGTGGCGACGTTGTGTAGATTGGTCATAGCTAAGATTAGGTCTCAACATTTAGCTTAGTGTCAAAAAATAATGTAAGCGACGTTGTAAGGTTTTCTCCGCCAAGAAGGGAGCTTGTGGATATAGTGGAAATCTCGAGTAAGGTGTACTCAAAGAGTAGAGTAGGAACGAGGATAGAGCCTCTTTGCCGAACCACTATAAATCTTGGTGTCTTCCTACTAGGTTGTTTCTTTCCTTACTCATCACTTACATTCATCATCATTACACTTACCACTTATTCTTAATGCATTAGAATTGAACCTAATCATTATGCAATTAGTTTTCAAGTAAACGATAGTTTTGGCACTCACCTAATTGAAAGGAATTTTAATTAGGAGATAAACCGATGAGAAACTATTCAACCCCCCCCTTTCTAGTTTCTACAATTGGTATCAGAGCGATGGTGACACAAGATCTTTGAAGTATATTGTACTTTAAAACTTGGATCGATCTATTGTCTCCTTAAATTAGAAGGCTAAGTTGTACTAAAGTTTTTTCTTTGGTCAAAACTATATTTTATTGAAAATAAGCCTTTTAATGATAATATTGCATCTCATTTAGATTAGTAGTATTAATGCATTTTAGATTTACTCTTGAAATGTATCGACTAGTTTGCATCTTGTTATGTGTGGGTACTCATGAAGATCAATCATTCAATTGATTGTGGATTGAGTTACTTACACTTGTAGAAGACTCATCTTCTTTGATTTCCAACATCATTGAATGATGATATCAAGATGGATGAGAGTGATACTAGTCGTTGAAGACTTAGCAATCACTTTAGTCATAGTTGGGCTTTGCATTGGTTCCTTGAAAGATCTGAATGCAATTTGTGGCCAAGGTACTTTTTCGTTCTTCCACACGCCCTTTTGATCATTCTTTTGATCATTAATTGACTATATGTTTGTTCTTGGCATCCTTAACTTGACATTTGTTTGTGGTTTGTGAATCTTTCCTTTTTCCCTCCCAAGCCTTCATTGCTTGGATACTTGACTCACTATGGAGATGTAGAGTGAGTTAGTAGAAGCTTAAAGTATCAAGCATGATTTCCATGGTTTGCTCCCTTACGGTTAGTAGGCCCAATATCATGTGTAACTTGTGAAATTAAGCTCATCTCTAGGATGATTAGTGAATCCTTTGAGATACCAAACTACTTCATTAAGTTGTAGGTGGATTTTACACATTTGGAATTGAAATATTCCAAGGATATTATTATTGTAAATCTTAGCAATAATTATCCGATCATGTGGGAGAGAAAGTGAATTTATACTTTGCTCATATTTTGAAATAGAATAAGACTACTCTTGAAACTGATCTTAGTCTATGTATCAAAGTTGCTTGGTATAATTCATTACCAAAGCCGTTTAGACTTTCGTCGTAAAGGCACGTCTTAAACAACTATATATGACACAATCTCTTCGTCTCCTCGATTTGAAGAATGTCATTTGTCTCTTGAGCAATGTTCTTGGTCTTGATTCACTTCTCTTGACTCCTCTCCCCTTTGCTTCCTTGCTACGAGTAGTCGTTTGTCCGTTTCGGTGTTTTCCTATCTCGATTCAACTCGTAATCCTTCTATTAAGCATTATTACCTAGTGTTGTGGTGGTCCAATGATTTCCTAAAGGCTTAAGACATATTTTAAGGTTTTTAGAAAAATTTAGTTTTGAAAATTTCTTTGATTTTCCTGGATTAAAACGCGCCACTGTAGGCGGTTCCTTATTGACGCGTTTCATACAGGCGGTTCCTTATCGATAAGGAACCACGTCCAGTACTCGCGACTAAAGAGCCAGTTTTTATTAAATATCACTTTTTCAATTACTCATTCTCTCTCTTGTACAACATAGTGACGAGAATACCCAGTTTTCCACCATTGTTGTTTTTCCAAAACCTTCAATTACTCAAGATTAATTGATTTCGATTCGTGGGTTTCACTCATCCTTCATCCAAGATCAATTATCTGTAAGTCATTTCTTTCAATTTCATCTAATTTGTTCTAGGGTTCATACATTCATAATTGGGGATTTTTAAACTGAATTGGAACCTTACTAGGAATAAGAGTTGACATAGTATTGTTACTATGATTCCTTAGGTTCATATTCATTGAGATTTCACTAAAACCCACTTGTAGAACTGATATGAGCAAAATCTCATATCAATAATATCACAAATCACCCTAAAACACATAGCAAATACCTAACTTTTATACATAAAAGCATAATTATGGGGTATGTTTTGTGTTTGTGCTTGTTTAGGTAACAAAGATACAAATTTGGAGTAAACAAGAGAAATCAAGCCTTAAAGATGAAGAAAAGACATATGAATGATCAAAAGTGACAAGCCTTGCAAAGATAAAGGACCTATCTTAACAACATTCAAAAGATGAAAGACTAAAGTGCAATTTTGATAAAGTCAAGATCATAGTCAAATCTGGTCAACCTTCAAGTCAAACAAGTCAAAGGGCTTCAAATGTTCAAGATGAAAGTCAAAGGATCAAAATTACCAAAGAAATGAAGGTTGGGGCTACTTTCTATTCTGTCTAAACTACAAGGGTTAAAAGTGACAAAATTTGGCTAAGTTTGGGTTTAATCCATGTGAGGATGGAATGGACCAATGAGGTGCAAGAATGAGTGTAACATGGATTGCCACCTCATGTGACACATCACCCACTACTGTCGCCAGTAATAAATAAGCGAATCCAAACAGTAACACCCACTCAGCTTTATTCAGCCAATGAGAATTCGCCAGGCAATAATATATATATCCAATTTGGATAATGATCCATGTGAGCTAATGAAGACCAATAAAACAATGCCACGTGTCATCTTCAAACTAAGACAAGCCCAGGAACGGGATTTCGCTACACTACATATGAAGTGAAGATATAAACATGAAAGTTACTCGGAATTAAACAAAGAATTCAACCCAACAACTTAATTCGACTAAAATTCATTCAATAAAAAATCCCCAATTGTGTTCATCATCAACAATTTACGATTGACCAAATTATTACACGTGGAGGATTCCTATTGGCTTAGACACGTCAACCATCTCCCACACACTCCCAATTAAGTCTATAAATACCCCCAGTAGTATTCATTTGTATTGGTAGCCAGTAGGTGTGAAAACACAAACTTCTCAATTTTCTCTCATTTCCAGTTTAGAAAGTTTGTTAGCTACTACTCTTAGGTGTTTGACAACCACCTAAGAGTTAGTTAGTCAGTTAGTAACAATCTTGTAACCACTTTCAGTTCATAAATAAAATTTACCCTTCACTATCACTCAAATCTCTTCTTTATACCTGCATTACTATAATCATAGTGTTACTATTTTGTTCTTTTGATCATCCATGATCAATGGAACTTGATTGATGTTTTGAAGACTTGTAGCTGGTTTAGAATCGACTTGCAGTTTATTTTCAGTCCTTTTGTAGCAGTGTAGCAGGGTAGATGATTGTAGTAGATTATGGTGATGAAATGATGGTGATTGGTTGTTCATTCATGGTGTTTTGTTGATCTGAATAAGCTTAACGCTTATTACTCCATCAAAGGAGGCTTCACTAGCTAAAAGGAACACATTCCCTTGTTTTAAATTCCCCTAAACTGTCTTGCATGCTAAATACCTAGTGTAAATCTTAAATGCTGAACTGAGAGTGTGATTAGCTTAATTGTAGTGTGATTGTGTTGATTTGATAGCTTACTTGTAGTTTAACAGCTCTTCATTAAGTTTTACTTGGTTAAAATTGATCTTTCATCAGTCATTGTTCATTAACTACTCATTTTGTTGTTTAACCAGTAAACCTGTTAGTTTTTGACTCTAAACCATTTCATTTCATCATTTGAACAAGTCTTGATAGGTGCCTTAATCTGTCATACACTTGTGCTTAAAAAGTCTTTGAAAAAGTTCTTATCAGCTATTGTAAGTAGTGTTTGGATCAAGTCCTTTTTTTTGAATCAGTTGGTAAAACCTGTTGTATAGTGTTCATTTACACTAAGTAAGTTAGTGTGAGCATTTTGGTCAAGCTTTGTAGTCAAAATAAAAGTAAAAAAGGCAAACTGCATTGAAAAAGTTTGGGTCAAGTCTTTTGTAAAGTTCATCAGTTAAAACAAGTGACTTTTGATTCAATGGCATTTCTTTATTTCTTGATGATTTTAGATGAAATTTGTTTCTAGTTATAGCTTAACATCCAGAGTTTCACTACTTATAAGGAAATTCTACAGTATTAAGATTTGAGTGAGTTTTTAGCTTATTAATCAGCACTAGTCCATATTGTAGTTTCTGTGATAAGTAGCTTACTGTTTTCCTAGATCTCACAATATACTTCATTAATCAATCCATTTTTTTCACATAACCATTTGCAAACATGCCATGAGTGAATCCTTAAATTTTCAGCTTTTTGATAATTTTTGTCAAACCTTGGTTAACATAAGCATTTTTGGCTTATTGAGAATTCAAGCTTATTTTGTTGATGATTTTCAAATCTAAAAGACATTCCAACCTTTGTGTGACTTGATTAATCAGTTTTGATAAGAAAATTATGTTGTGGATGTCTCAATTCGTTTTGAGCTTATTGTGAGCTTATTGTGATAAGCTTTCCAGAGATTTAGAAGCTTTTAGCAAAAATCCTTTTGCAAGTCTAGCTAAAATTGGATTTTAAGCACTTTGGAGAAAACCAGAACAATTTTAGTGGAGAAATAAGCTCAAATGAGCTTATTATTAAGCTTTTGCCCGTTTTTGGAAAACTTTACATTTTAATTGCACTTTGGTCCTTCAGCTTTAAACCTTTGTTAAACTGTTGCTAAACTTCCAAGTTTTTAGGTTTTTGCAAAAGTTAGTCCTTACATTTTTGTTTGTTACATAATTAGTTGGTTAGTTTGAAAGTTTGTTAATTAGTTGTACTAGTTTGTTACAATTTTCATATTTGGTCCCTATAGTTTCTGATTTTGCATTTCTAGTCCCTATATTTTCAATTTCTTTACATTTCAATTACTTTTACCTTTTATGCATTAAATACTTGTACTTTGTGAATATTAATTGGTAATTGCACTTTGTTTTACGAATAAATAGTTCTATAATATTTTCCAATTTTTTTACGTGCTTGTTTGAATTAGACCTAGAATCCAAATAAACTTTTAACAACCAAAAAAATTTTTAAACTTGATATTAGTAGGCCTTTCAATTTGTCTTGAGTCGAGAAAAAACGAACTTGCAAAATACTCAATATTAAATGGCGCCGCTGCCGGTTCATGACATTACGAGAGACTATTGATTGACGGTTTCGATTGGATTTTGGGATCCGTTCCCCGAGTGGACGTTATTTTTACGTATCATAAATCCAAAAGATAAAAAAAATCAAAAATATAAAAATATGAAAACTAAAAAAAACAAAATCAATTCTTTTCCTAAAGAATTGAACCAAAAAAATAAAGAATCCAAAAAGTAATCTTTTTCCAAAGAGATTGCACCAAAAAATATATATTATTAGTTTTCATCGGTTTTTACGTACATATAGTATTTTTCTTAAAAAACCCAATAAATACAAAAATATTTTTGATATATTATTATATGTAGACACGTATACGTATACGAACACTCAATACACATACTTCCATAAGTATTGCTTTTTCAATACACCGTGTTCGGGAGCGTTCCGGTCCTTGACACGTGTATCGATCAAATTTAATTAAAGCAAGAATAGATAAATTCTTCCAATAGCAAAAAATTCGAAGAATACAAACTACAAAGTGAATAGAAAGGCGACGTGCTATAAAATGCTGTCTAAGGGTTAATAGGTACTTAAGTGCTTCGCGCCACCTAACCCTCCGTTCACTAGTGAGTATTCTAAGAAGGAAAGCTTGATTGAGGGTCTTGCACCCAAGTATTACTTACATATACTATACTTTCTTGTGGATATTACTTATTGAACCTCAGAAAGGATAATCCCTTCTTTTCCAAAGTCGAACGAGAGCTTCTCTCCCACTCCTTGATTTGAGTTGCATGCTCACCCGAGGGCGTGCACAAATACCTTTTGGAGTACAACCCCTTCCTTCCAAAAGGAAGAAAAAGAGAAAGAGTAAGAACAACACCGTCCATCAAGCCTATCCCGAGAATCGTGCTTTGATCAACACACAAGAAGCCATGGCCGCCGTTGACAATCGACCTTTGATGGAGCACCTCCAATCAAATGTGGAAGGATATGCCGATGCCATTGTTATACCCGAGATACCCGCAAACACTTTTGAGCTTAAGACATCTATGATTACCTTGGTTTCAAACACACCATTTTTCGGGAGACCTAATGATGATCCACATGATCATATCAAGAAGTTTCTATCCATTTGCAATACCATTAAGTACAATGGAGTTCCCCATGATGCAATTAAGTTGATTTTGATCCAATTCTCTCTAGAGGGAAGTGCTAGGTACTGGTTAGACAAACAACCACCTAAGAGTATCACCACTTGGGATGACTTTACCAAGAAGTTTTTAAATAGGTTCTTTCCTCCATCTAAGACCACGGCTTTGAGAAACCTAATTATTGGATATCAACAAAAACCTAACCAAACCTTTAATGATGCTTGGGAAGAGTACAAGGAGTTATTGAGAAAATACCCCAATCATGGATTCAATGAAGTTCACCAAATCAATACCTTCTACAATGGATTAAGACCACATCATCAAGATTCCCTCAACTCCTCCGCGGGTGGGAAATTCTTGCCAAATCTATATAACAGGCATGGGACATTAATGAGACTAAATCCATGGTGCAAAAAAATACCCAAAATGATGAAAGGGTCCATGTTGTGCAAGATAGTTCTCACATATCCCTTGATAACCAAATCCTCAAGAGTCAACATGAGATACTTAAAACAATGGAAAAAATTAAGAGATGAATCTAAAGACAAATCAAGACATAGCCCAAGCCCTTAAGAACCTTTCCTTGAACAACTTTTCCAATGATGTGAATGCCATTGCTATTTCATGTGAGACTTGTGGAGGTCCTCATTCTTACCTACAATGTGACAAGGTTCAAAATTACCAAGGTGAATGTTATGCTTATCAAGATGAACATAGAGAGCACTTCAAACCTAACATCAACCCAAACAATCTTTCTTACAAGTCAAATAACTACCTTGCTCCACCCGGCTTTCCACCCCATCCACCTACCCAAAATCAACCCAACCCTCCTCAATTGCTTTAAATAAATCAAGGGAATAGGCCAAACTACCAAGGAAACAACAATAGAGCACCCAACAATTTTCAACATAAAGGAATAACTTTCATATAAACAATCAAGGATTTAACCGACCACCTCCACCTCAATATCCAAACCAAGGTTTTTATCAAGGAAATGTACAACCTAATCCCATGGATTTGATTCTTCAAAAGCTTACTTCTTATGAAAGACACATGAAAGAGGCTCAAGAGGAAAACAACAAGAAATTTGCTCTTCTACAAAACCAAATTATGCACACTCAAAGGCCACAAGGGGCTCTACCTTCAAACACACAAACAAATCCAAGGGCTAATGTCAATGCTATCACAACAAGAAGTGGAAAGACAACTAATGATCCTTCACCTCCTACACCTTCTTTGGTTAAGCCTACTATGGTTCCACCTTGTGATAAGCCTTCAACATCAAACACAACACCTTCAAGCTCTACCACTTCAACACCTACACCTTCTCATCCTACACCTACTACTCCTTTACCTTCCACACCTACCAATGAAGAAACCAATAAAGAGAACCCTTCCACAATAACAACTACTCAACCTACACCAAAACCAAGCCTTCCTTACCCATCAAGATTGAGAAAGGAGAAACTTAAAAACAAGGATGATATTTAAGTGTCTAACTTTTTGAGGATGTTCAAGCAACTTAACATTAACATATCCTTTACGGAGGCTCTTTCATATATGCCAAATTTGCTAAAATGTTAAAAGATGTCCTCTCAAATAAGGAAAAGTTGGTGGATTTGCCTAACACATCACTTAATGAGAATTGCTCCACCGTGTTGCTCAAAACCTTACCTACAAAACTTGGAGATCCGGGGCGGTTTTTGATCCCTTGTAACTTTCTCGGGGTGGAAAATTGCATGGCACTAGCGGATCTTCGGGCAAGCATTAATCTCATGCCTTTATCGGTTTGGCAAAAACTCTCTCTTCCCGAGCTCACTCCTACTAGGATGACCCTTGAGTTAGCTAACCGTACCATAGCTTATCCGGTAGGCATAGCGGAGGATGTGTTTGTAGGGGTTGATAAGTTTACCTTTCCCGCGGATTTTGTAGTGGTTGATTATGATATGGACCAAAGAGTTCCTCTTATTGTTGGTAGACCATTTTTGAGGATGGGTCGTACTCTTATAGACGTGGCGGAGGGAGAATTAATTCTGAGAGTTGAGGATGAGAAAGTGGTGTTTAAGCTAGGAAAAGTAACTAAGAAGACTCAAGGTTGTGAAACAATTAACATAGTTGATGTTCTTGATGAGGTGTGTGATGAGCATTTTCATGAAGCTTGTAAGAATGATAGTGAGAACATGCCTCATGTAGAGACTGTTGCCTCAATTTCTCCCTCCTTAACACCATTTGGAGTGAGTGATTTCCTCTTGGAGGAATTTGAGTCCGACTTCATGGGTAATGATGATTCTCCTATCAATTTGGAAGAAGACATTCTCACTATCCAAAAGTTGCTCAATGAGGATCCCATTCCTTCACCTATTCCCCAAGAAGTTACCATTGATGATCCATCCATATTGAAACCTTCCATTGAGAATCCACCTTCCCTTGAACTTAAGGATCTTCCATCATACATTTAATATGCTTTCTTAGAGGGAAAATACCAATTACCTGTGATCATAGCAAAAGACTTGAAAGATGATGAGAAGGAAAAACTCATAGAGGTGCTTAAGAAACATAAGAAATCCATAGCATGGAGAATATCCGACATAAGGGGAATTGATGTTGTAGTATGCTCGTGTCATAACAACTAATTATACGGCTAGACACATATGGACCTATGGGGTCACACACATATACACTTAGGTACCATTTCAATATATCGTGTTTATCGTATTTACGGTATATAAACAACCTTCGTAACTCGAGATCATTATTGGGCTTCTAACGACTAGTAGTGTACTTAGTTATTAGACTTGTAAAAGTGTATGGCAAGGCCCATACAAAGCCCATTGAGTCCGGCCCATTAAGATGAAAAGAGGAAGGAGTTACATTTGTGATAAATATGAGTTATTAGGTAAAAACTCTAATTTATTACATTAAACACATTACCAAAAATCCTTCCTCTTTCCTCTAATTGGGATTTGCACGGTTTTGAGATGTAAAAACCGTGGGTTTATGTTTTGTAATGATCTCCATCTTTGAATCTTGTTTATTCAAAGGGTGTTCCTAGGTTACGGGGTTTAAGACTAGCATCTATTGGTATACAAGGATGTGTGGTGTGGATACATCATAGAGGTGATCTATTTTTATCACTTGGTTTCATATTTGATTGGTTTCTTGGTTAGATCATGTGTTCGTGATGGTCTCCGTTCGATCTTACCGAATCACGCTACAAAGGTATACTTATATGTCCCTTTTATTGATTAATCATATGACTCTATGGATCCGTTGATAGGTGATCTTTCCGCTGCGTTTATTATTTATTCATATCATGTTTATATGGATAATCACCTATAGTGGTATCACGAGCCATCATATGATGTCATATGATTATCGGGTATGCGTAAAAGTGGCCAAATCACGTGTTTTTGGAGGATTAATAAAGAAAAAAAATTAAAACAGCCCCAAGGGCTTAATTTTCGTGTTAAAACAGACCATAATATGGTCTTATGATCTTTATTTTTTTATTCCATGGCCACGGGTTGCGCATATCCTAATTAGTTTTGTTGCCGGTACGTATAAAATGACCAAAAAATGCGTGTTTTGGCACGATTTGTGAATCGGTTTTAGAACAGCCCTATGGACATGATTTCTGTAATTATATGATGATTATAAATTGTTTAAAATGTGGTTTTAATATCCTAAGGTCATCGGTTATACGTACCAATCGGGGGTTTAATTAATTGTTGATTATTTCTTCGATTTCGTTGGCTAACTAGTGTATCTTGTTGTTTATTTTATATCCATGGCAAATACATGCATGTTTGGTCATGGAATTAGCCAACACCTTGTTATATTCATAATCTTATGGTATTATTATGTTTCGTATGCAAAGCCGATGAAAACCTAGACCAAATATGACATGTTGTGTATTGATTTGCATTTAATTTCAGTTTTGGGGATTTGCCATTGTTTCGGCTTCAGTAATATGTTTTTGATGTTGGTTATAGCCATTGTTTGGGCACTTTACAGTAGGTTAATGATAGGTTAGATGTTTTTAGTCAAAAATCATTTGTAACCGATGCTTGTGTTGGGAATAAATCTATGTTTATTAGTTTCCCCTGCTAGTTGGTCAGAGTTTCCCCTGCTAGAGTAAGTTCCCCCTGCTAAATAACAAAGGCAGGGGGATTGGTCCCCCTGATGGAAGTCAAAGGCCCTGCTATCAAAGATAAACATGGAATAGATTTTTACGCGTTTCAGTTATTATTCCTTAATACTTTCCATGTTTGTTAGTAGTGATCTTGTACGTGGGTCCTTATGGCTATAAAAGGACTCACTAGGTTAGCATGCAAAGTGTATTTCTCATTTGTCTTTCATTATAGTACTTTAAGGTTTTGTAAACCCTAATACCATTTTAGGGTATTCATATATCTTTGATATATTAAAGTTTAACGTTTCAATCATATTGTTCTTGTGCTAAACATTATATTCCGCATCTTGTTTAGTTACTTTGCTTTGCAAAGTTTCTCTAGTGTTAGATTGAATTCTTTCTCTCTATCACAACCCTTAAACAAGCTATTAAGGTTTAAGATCTGACTTTGGGATCAACAAGTGGTATCAGAGCTTGTTGAGAAACTTTGTCTAAATCAAGAACAAAATCCTCATAGCAAACATGTCTTCAGACTCATCCTCAAACAGCAACAACCACAATAACCTCAAGTTACCCATGTTGGATCCTGAAAACTTTGAATTATGGGAATTCAGAATCCAACAATACCTGAAAATGGAACACTATGTTCTTTGGGAGATTATAGAGTTTGGTGATCAATTCACCAAAACAATGGTGGTTGATGATGGCAAGGAAGAAGAAAAAGGTGAAAGTTCCAAAGGTAAGGACAAGAAGAAATCTGCTGCTCTGTGTGATAAGGAGATACTAGCTAGAAGGCATGATGTCAGGGCTCACAGCTCATTGCTGTTGGCTCTACCTGATAGACATCAACTCAGATTCAAGAAATACAAAACAACTAAGGATCTATGGGAAGCCATAAGCAAAACCTTTGGAGGAAATGAAGCCACAAAGAAGAAGAAGAAAAATCAAATGCTGAATGACTTTGCTTCTTTCAAAGCAATTGGTGATGAATCAATTGGAGCTATTTACAATAGGCTTCAAGATATGGTGGCCCAGTTGGAATTCTTTGATATTGAGGTATCAAAAGAGCAGGTGAATACCATGTTTCTTAACAGCCTCCAGAAAGAATGGTTTGTCTATAAGGCAATTTGGCAGAATAAGGATGACTTGGACGACAAGGACATTGATGACATATACAATAACTTAAAAGTTTTTGAACCTGTTGTCAATGAGATGAAGTCAAAAGGAACGATTCCCACCAACTCAAGTGGATCCACTAATTCCCCTGCTAACATGGCATTCATATCACAAAGCAGTGGAATCTCCAAGAACAGTGGAATTGAAGTAGCCCCTACTACTTATTCCCCTACTACCAGGTCTGGACCTTCCTATGATGAAGAAAGACCAGCTACATTCAGCCTTGATACTGCTTGTGCTTTTATAGCATCTCAAGGGCCACAAGGATATATTGTGTTACATGAAGATCTAAGTCAAATCAGTAAGCAAGGGCTAGAAGAGATGGATATCAAGTGGAATATGGCTCTGCTCAGCATGAGAGCCAATAGGTTCTACAAGAAGTATGGGAAGAAGATCTCAATTAATCCTTCTGATGTGGCTGGATTTGATAAAACAAAAGTTGAATGCTACAACTATGGCAAGAAGGGTCATTTTGCCAGGGAATGCAGAGGACCTAAGGCTGGAAATAGCTACAGAAAGGAAACAAGAGATGATGATTCTGGTGCTAAAGCCATGGTAGCCATGCAGGGGATAGATGGAGCAAGTGGATGGGACTGGAGTGCTATGACAGAGAATGTGGAAAGAAATCAAGCTTTGATTGCTGAGGAAAAGGAAGAAGACTTTGCACTTATGGCCATGTCAAGTTCCAGCTCTGACAATGAGGTACATGATGACTCATATTGTACTAAAGCTTGTAGGAAAAATACTGAATCTTTGAATGATCAAATCAGAAAGTTAAAAGCTGACTATGTCAATTGTGATAATGATCTTGACAATTATAAACGTGCTTTAGAACAGTTAGAGCCCACCATAAGAGAGTATAAGCAAAGAGAAAGTGATTATAGGGATCACATTGTGATTCTAGAAAGAGATGCTAAGGAGAAAAACCAATCTATAAAGGCATTGACTGCTGAACTTGAAATTTTCAAAGCTAACCAAAAGATAGATGAGGAAACTGTTGAAAAATTTGGAAAAGCTTCAAAAGATTTAACCAAAGCAGTTGAAATTGGTTAATCTCCTAGGGACAAAACAGGGTTTGGGATTAAAAATATGCATGCTACCATACCACCACCCCCTGCTAACATCCATGCCCCTTCTCCTAGAAAAGACTTGTCCTGGACTGGTCTCCCTTGCTTTGAAAAACAGGATGACATTGAGTTTGACTTAAGTGCTTATATACCTAATAATCATGATACAGAAGAGTCTCTAGTTAAAACTAGTGTTATTACGGATTTTGAAAAGGAACAGGTTGGTTTAAAACAAATTGATAACCCTGTTCGATTTTCAAGAGAAGGAATTTTTGGCAGTAATTCTAGTTCTAAGAGTAGCTCTCCCAAATCTAAGACCAGATCACTGTCCCCTAAGTCCACCATTAAATATGCTAGTATGTACAGGAATATCAGAGGAAATCAAAGAAATTGGAATGACCAAAAGTCTCATCAATTAGGAGAAGACTTTGTGATTAATACCAAGCCCTGCTTCACATGTGGCAGCTTTGAGCACACTTATCAAGAGTGTAAGGCACCAATGGAGATGGTGGCTACAAATCCCTTAAAGGATATGCAACCTAAAACCATTCTTCTAAATGCATGGGCAAAATCTTTTTCCCCTACCAAGTACGTTGCCCCTGCCTTGAGAAATAGGGTGACTGATAAATATGTTGTTCCTGCACTTAGAAAGGAGAATGATGTTCACACAAATCCCAGCACCTCTGTGACCAACCCAACACCCTATAATGCATATAGATCTGGCTCTAGACCTTACCAACACATGAATAGAGGCCAAAGCAAAAGATGGGTTCCCTCTGCTAAGCATAGGGATTCCCCTGCTAAAACTGGGGTATCCCCTGCTAACAAAATTTTGCCTTCTAGGAACATGGGAAGATGGGGAAAAGCTGTGAAAGCCTCAGCTCGTTAGGTTTGGGCACCCAAAAGGGGTACTCAATCTAATGGTGTATCTCTCGTTTTTGATAAGCTATCCTACATTGATACACGAGGTAGATCCAAGTCTGTAATGGGTTGGGTCCCCAAGAAAAACTAATCTGTTTTTTCTTTTACAGGTGACAAAGAAGACAAGGGATGATAGAGCATATTGGGATAGCGGATGCTCAAGAAGTATGACTGGAAAAAAAGCTTACCTGTCTAACTTTGTGCCCCTGCATGACAATGATGGTGTTTCTTTTGGAGATGGGCATGGAACTATAACAAGAAAAGGAACTATTGTCACTAATGGGATGACCTTTGACAATGTCTACTTGGTGAAAGAACTCAAGTACAATCTCTTCAGTGTGTCACAGATGACTGATAACAAGAATTTTGTCTTGTTTACTAACACTGAATGCTTGGTGTTAGGAAAGGAGTTTGTCTTGCCACCAGACACTCCTATTGTACTCAGAACACCAAGACAGAAGAATATGTACACAATTGATCTCAAGGACATATCTCTCCAAGACAATGAAACATGTTTCATTGCCAAAGCTTCAGTAGATGAATGTAAGAAATGGCATAGAAGACTTGGTCATCTTAATATCAAGAACATGAACAAACTAGTAAAGTATAATCTGGTTCATGGTCTTCCTTCCAAGTCTTTTGCCAATGAACATACTTGTGCTGCCTGTCTGAAAGGGAAGCAACACAGAGCATCTTGCAAATCAAAAACAAGTATGTCCACCACCAAGCCATTGGAACTACTGCATATGGATCTCTTTGGTCCTACTTCTGTGGCAAGCATAATGAAGAAATGGTACTGCCTAGTGATTACTGATGATTTTTCAAGATTCACATGGACATTCTTTCTATTTGAGAAGAGTGACACAACTGACGTACTCATTGGGTTCATTAATCAAATTGAACTATCAAAAAGCATGAAGGTAGTCACCATGAGATCAGACAATGGTGGTGAGTTCAGAAATCAGAAACTGGACTCTTTCTGCATAAACAAAGGCATCAAGAGGCAATTCAGCATTGCAAGAACACCTCAACAGAATGGAGTGGCAGAAAGAAGGAATAGGACACTCATTGAAGCTGCTAGAACTATGCTGTCTGATTCCAAACTTCCAGTTATCTTTTGGGCTGAAGCTGTATCCATTGCTTGTTATGTACAAAACAGGGCCTTGGTGGTTAAGGCACACAACAAGACCCCTTATCAGCTGTTCAATGGAAGACCTCCTTTAATTGACTTTTTCAGACCTTTTGGATGTCATGTGATCATCTTGAACACTATTGACAATCTAGGTAAGTTCAGTGAAAAGGGTGATGATGGATACTTTGTGGGTTATTCATTAAACAACAAGGGATATAGGGTCTTCAACAAGAAGACAAGCAAAATCACAGAAAATCTTCATGTGAACTTTCTTGAAGACAAACCTGAAGATGTTCAAACAGGTCCTGACTGGTTCTTTGATATAGAAGTACTTTCAAAGTCTATGAATTATGTACATGTTGCTTTGCAGAACACTAACATTTCAGGTACTCAAGAAACAACTGGTGCAGAGAAGTCACCCCTGAGGTACATGAATGTACCCTCATTATTTCCTATTGAAGCTGATGTTCAAGAAGATAATTCTTCTCTAGGAAAAGAACAGCCAATCTCATCCCCTGCTATGGCTGAAGGAAGCGGAATGGCTGAAGGCAGTGGAATCCAGGATTCCCCTGCTAGACCAATTGCTTCCTCTTCCACAAAGGATCCTGTTGTTAATGATACTAATGATGCAGAAAGAGAATCCCCACTCATTTCATCATCTACACCCATAACTGATGGTCCTATTATATCCAGCAGTGGAAGCAGAATCATCAAGAGTGGAGGTCCTAGTTACTCAGAGCTTCATTCTGCTCACCAACACCCATCTCTAGGTCATGCTGTATCATTTGGAAGTTCCTTTGAGGACTTCTTTCCTAATCAAAATAGCCCCATCAATTCTGATTTGGAAGAAGATGAAACATAAGTAATCATGCAGCCTACCTACAGAATCAATAAGGATCACCCTATCTCTCAAAACATTGGTAATCCTGAAGCCCCTAGACATACAAGGTACACTATAAAGGAGCACAGCTTCATTGCTAACATCACCATGAAGTTCAATCATGACAACATGCAATGTTGTCTGTTTACTGCATTTTTGTCACAAGAAGAGCCAAAGAAGATTTTTCAGGCTTTAAATGACCCAAGCTGGGTTGAAGCCATGCAAGAGGAGCTCTTACAATTTGACATACAAGAGGTTTGGATTCTGGTAGATTGTCCCAAATGGGCAAGGCCTATTGGGACAAAGTGGGTACTCAGGAACAAAAAGGATGAAAGGGGAATAGTTGTCAGGAACAAAGCAAGACTAGTGGCACAAGGGTATACTCAGGAAGAAGGAATTGATTATGAAGAGGTGTTTGCTCCAGTAGCCAGGATTGAAGCCATTAGATTATTCCTTGCTTATGCCTCATTCATGGACTTCACTGTTTTCCAGATGGATGTGAAAAGTGCCTTCCTATATGGAACCATTGATGAAGAAGTCTATGTTATGCAACCTTCAGGGTTTGAAGACCCAGAACATCCAAACAAAGTATACAAGGTGAAAAAGGCTATGTATGGACTTCACCAAGCTCCCAGAGCCTGGTATGGTACTCTCTCTAAATATCTCTTAGACAATGGATTTAGCAGGGGGAAGATTGATCAGACCCTGTTTACCAAGAAACAAAAGGGTGACCTTCTGCTAGTACAAGTCTATGTTGATGACATCATTTTTGGATCCACTAACTCTATGCTTAGCAAGGATTTTTCCAAACTGATGCAGGATAAATTTCAAATGAGTGCCATGGGAGAACTAAACTTCTTTTTGGGGTTACAAGTTCAGTAGAGGAAAGATGGGATATTTATCTCACAAGACAAATATGTGGCTGAGATTGTAAAGAAGTTTGGCATGTCTGATGGAAAGAAGGTGTCCACTCCAATGGACAAGGATCATCCATGGGGTAAAGATGGTCCTGGAAAGCCTATAGATGTCAGGAACTACAGGTCTATGATTGGGTCTCTTATGTATCTCACTGCTTCAAGACCTGACATCATGTTTACAGTCTGCTTATGTGCAAGATACCAGGTGTCACCAACAGAGTGTCACTTATTTGCTGTGAAAAGGATTTTTAGGTATCTAAAATGTCATCCTACCTTAGGACTTTGGTATCCAAAAGAGTCACCATTTGAGCTGATAGCCTATTCAGATAGTGATTATGCTGGTGACAACAATGATAGGAAGTCTACAACAGGGGGATGCCAATTTTTGGGAAGCAGACTTATATCTTGGCAATGTAAGAAGCAGACCATCATGGAAACATCCACAACTGAAGCTGAGTATGTAGCAGCTGCTGCATGCTGTGGTCAAGTACTTTGGGTGCAAAATCAACTGCTTGATTATGGGTATAACTTTCTTAAAACCAAGATATTCATTGACAACAACAGCACCATTTGCATTATTAAGAACCCTGTTTTTCATAGCAAGACTAAACACATTGAAATTAGACATCACTTTATCAGAGATTGTTTTGAAAAAGGACTAATTATCCCTGAGAAAATTGATACATAACTTAATGTTTCTGATCTTTTAACAAAAGCTTTTGAAGTAGGGAGGTTTCAGTATCTGGTTGTAGGTATTGGAATGGTTACCCCTTAACAATTGATGTCTATTTTGTCATGTATGATCAGGGTTGCTTCACTGCTGTTGTTGTATAACTGTTAGTCCATTTTTCCATCACTTTTTATTCCACTGCTTTTTAACACAGATTCCCCTGCTGGGGGTTCATTCCCCTGCCAAGAGAATTTTTCTCTTAAGCTGGGTGTGTTCTTTTTACAAAAGTGGTTATATGTGGTTTTAGACTAACAATGCAGAGGTTCATATGGTGCATACTATTCTCATTGGTGGATCAGGTATATACTCTATGTTTCAGGGGAGGTTAGGTCACACCTTTAGGACTCAGGGTATCCTTATGGTACTCATATATGATCTTAGATCATATCCACTGGTGAGTGAGGGTTCAGGGTAATGAGGACTTGCTGCAAAGCTTGTCAGAACTTTGAAACCTTGAGGCACTGTAGTGTGTGCTTACATTTCTCTGTTAAAACAGCTTGCTGTTCAAATACAGATGTGTGGCACACATTGCCAAGACTGACTGACCATAGGTTAGGGACAAGGTTGGGATGGTGACTGGGGTATGCATGTTTTCTTGGGTTAACCTGGTGTAGGGGGACTTATGTATTGACTTTTTGTATTGGGACCATTGCTGAATAGAGGACTCTTGAGTTTCTATGTATCTATCTTGTGTATACAAGTGTGTGCATTAGAGCAGAGCTAGTTAGCATTGGTCTCTCCATGACTAGTCCAATACCCCTAGGAAAGTTTCCCCTGCTTTTATCTTTTCATTCCCCTGCTATCATAACATTCCCCTGTTTGACCGTTGACCGACAATACCGTTACCCTGTTCATAGCCGTTGGGCCTGCTAGCTTAACTTTTGGTTAGGGAATATTTTATTGTTTTTAAAAGATATTTAAGGCGCTTTCTTCGCTGATTGGTAATCTTTTCCTTTTTATTTCAAATAAATTAATTTTTTATCAAGATTTATCTTTGATATTTTTGCAATTTGAAAATTTTGGTCCAATCACAGCTCTTCAATTCGCCTATAAAAACTTAATTCCCTTCACCAGCAGGTCCATCTCTCTCCCTCGACTTAATCCCACTTACCTCTCATCTTTATAAACCTTCAAACTATTTTCAAACTTTATCATGACTCTCAAAATTGCTGCTAATCATAACCAAATCGCTTTGCTTTATGATGAACCAGCAGAGTTTGCTGATGCTGTGGCCTTTCTAAAGTCTTCATACTTTAGAGTGGCCCTTCTCATCAATCCTAGAATCTATACCTCACACATTCAACAGTTCTGGTCTAAAGCCATGACCAAAACAGTGAATGGAGAGGTTATAATTCAAAGCATAGTTGATGGTAATCCCAAGGTAATTACACTTGCCTCCATCAGGGAGAATCTTCTCCTTGATGATGAGGATGGGATAACCAACTTTTCTGAGGCTGAAATTTTTGCAGGTCTTGTTAAATTGGGGTACAAACTCTCTAAAAACCAAAAATGTAAGTTTGCTAAAGGCCAGTTTGCCCCTCATTGGAAATATTTGATTCATACAATTTTGCAATGTTTGTCACCAAAAACCACTGCTTTTAATGAGTTTGGTAGTGAGATGGCTTCTGCCCTGATCTGCTTTGCAACAGGGAGGAAATATTGTTTTTCTCAAATGATTTTTAAAAGAATGGTTAAAAACGTTTCAAGCAACTCAAAGTTTTGTATGTACCCAAGGTTTATAGAACTTCTGCTGAATATGAGTGATCATGGTCCAATTAAACACAAAAACTATTTTTCAGCAACCAAACATACCACCAAACTATTCACCACACTCCTTGCACCATCACCTCTGTTCTCTGGCAAGATCATTCCATTCACTTCAAGTATGATGAACCAAATAAGACAGGAAGAAGCCAAGAACCAAACAGCTAAACATCACCCTGCTGATTCCCCTGCCAAGAACCTACACCCTGCTAGTCCTTTACCCCCTGCTGATCCACAACAAGAAAGGCGATCTAAATCCAGGTTTGCCAGGTCTCCCTTGCCTGGTGAATCTTCACAAGCAGCAGAGAGGAGAGTCTCCAAGGGTTTGGAGCAACCTGAGGGTTTGGCTGCCACTACTGTCTCATCCTCAAGGGGTAAGCAGGACAGTGACACCATCAGTAAGTCCTCTCCCTCACTCCATGATATCCAAAAAGGGGAGAAATTCCCTTCTAGGATTGAGAGCAGTATGAAACCTTTGACTAATTTGGAATTGACGAAAATGTGTATGAGTCTGAAAAGGCAGAATGCACAACTGGTACAAGATGTCAAAAAGCAAGGCCTGGTTATCAATGACTTGGTAACCAGACTTGCTACTCTTGAGGAGAGGAGAAAGCCCAGACTGATTATTTCAACAGACGAGGATGCTTCCAAAGGGGAGGAAGTTCCAAATACAGAAGGGTCTACTGAGTACTATTCTTATCCTGGTGGTGTACAGGGAAAGATAGGAAGTGCTGATAAGGGAAGTGACAAGGGGAGTGCAACCAAAGATATTGCTCAAACATTGCTCACCATGGGCAATCCAGAAGAAGCCCCTGCTTCAAAAGTTTCCCCTGCCATTGCTGATCCCACTGCTGTAAGTCAATCCCCTGCTAAGAATATTACTCAAACTTTTGTTAGAAAGAACAGAAAGCAACCAGCTCAGAAGGGGATTACAATCAAAGAACTTGCATCTAAAGTGAAACCAGCACCAGCAGTGGATCCAAAAGATAAAGGAAAAGGAATCATGGTGGAACAACCCAAGAGAAAATACAAGCATCTAACTCCTGAACATCAAAGGGCTCAAGAAGCACATGATGCACAAGTAGCTCTCAGGCTACAACAAGAGGAGATGGATATGCAGGACCAAAGAATGCAAAAGATGAGGCCCAAAGATATGCTCAAGCAGGTTGAGATTATGCATAGAGAACTAGATGACAGGGTACCTCATGTTGGAGAGTTTCTTGATCAATGGGAGAAGGAGTTAATAAATGCTCCTTTGGAAGACAGGTATGAGTTGACTTGCCTTGTTTACAAATATCAAACTGAGTATCTGGAAAGAAGGGCAGATCAAATTCAGAGAGAGAAGTATTTGACTTCAGAGAAAGGGCAACTTGAACACTACAAAGTTCTGCTTAAGAGACATAGGAGGTGGAAGGATGGTGACTTCAGAGATATGAGTTTTGAAGACATAAAAAGAGCAGTCAGACCAGTTCTAAGATTGTATGATGTGGAGGATTGGATGACTATCAACACTCCTGAGGAAGCTGAGTATCTTAGGAGACAAAGTGAAATGCTACAGAATGCTAGGGAATCTAGGAAAAGAAAAGATGGAGAAACAAACTTGGAAACTACACAAGCAGGTGCATCATCCCAAGCAGGTGCATCATCACAAGCAGGTGGAAGTATTTCAGAAATTGAGAAGTCTGTACTTAATGTACAAAGAGCAGCCAAAAGACTCAATAGAATGGAGAAATTGGGCACAGTTACTAAAGAGTCTCAAAGGCCATCAAATGATGAAATTGATAAACAGCTAATTCTGCAGGAAAATGATGACATCTCACCTAGTGAACTTGGAAAGAAGTTTGCTATCATAGAATATGCTGTTTATGAACACAAAGGGAGGACTTGGTGGAAGCTTACCAGGGCTGACAATACAGCACAGACATTTCTAAGTCTAGATGTCATGTTTCAAATTTTGGATAGTGAAGACTTAGAAGATCTGTGGAAAATATTGAAGAAAACGTTTGCTGCAAAACCTCCTACCATGGATGGTGTGGAGAAGGATTGGGTAATCTGGGAGTGCATGCATAGAATGTATGAGCATGAGTTATTTGATCCTATATTTGATGCAGTGAATAAAGGAGATTTGTTGTATTGGAAGCTGTTTACCAATTCTGGGGTCTATGAGGTAGTGATGGAAGGTGTGAGTGTGTACTTGGTCAATCATAGGTATTATCCCTTCTCTCAAGAGACCTTGAAGAAACTAGCACAGGCTAACTTAATTGTAGATGCTAAAAAGCCTGTTGCTTATGATCTGGTAAGGATGGTTCATAGTCAGATTTGGCCAGAAAGTTTTCAAGCATCCTCATCAACTAGTATTTATTCAGAAACTTGTCTTTAGGGGAAAGCACAAGTTTAGGGGAGGATTGTTGGGAATAAATATATGCTTATTAGTTTCCCCTGCTAGTTGGTCAGAGTTTCCCCTGCTAGAGTAAGTTCCCCCTACTAAATAACAAAGGCAAGGGGATTGGTCCCCCTGCTGGAAGTCAAAGGCCCTGCTGTCAAAGATAAACATGGAATAGATTTTTACGCGTTTCAGTTATTATTCCTTAATACTTTCCATGTTTGTTAGTAGTGATCTTGTACGTGGGTCCTTATGGCTATAAAAGGACTCACTAGGTTAGCATGCAAAGTGTGTCTTTCTCATTTGTCTTTCATTATAGTACTTTAAGGTTTTGTAAACCCTAATACCATTTTAGGGTATTCGTATATCTTTGATATATTAAAGTTCAACGTTTCAATCATATTGTTCTTGTGTTAAACATTATATTCCGCATCTTGTTTAGTTACTTTGCTTTGCAAAGTTTCTCTAGTGTTAGATTGAATTATTTCTCTCTATCACAACCCTTAAACAAGCTATTAAGGTTTAAGATCCGACTTTGGGATCAACAGCTTGGATGGGAATGGCTAAAGAATTAAAGACATATTGTGAAATTCGGAGCTGCTGAGTGACCTGCACTAAAACGTGATTTCCCGGAGTTCTATAAGGAGATAGAAGCCCAAATTTGGTGTGCTGATTCACAACTCATGGGCCTTCAAAAGTCTCAACTGGACCTCAGGCTAGGGAAGACTCCTTCTATGGGTTTTGGGCCCTAGAAGTCGACTGAATGTTTTTGGCAGATTTGGCCCTCATGTTCATTTTGGGTTCTACTTGCTCTTGATGGTCTTGGAGCTAGTGGGAGCCCACTTTGTGGTTGTGTTGACTTACCTTTAGTTGACTTATTGGTCCTCGTGATGGCTCACGAGATCAAGCTTAGGTTTTTCATCGGTTCGAGGCTTTGCATACTTGTGGTTGTGTGGTTGCTTATTTGCTTGATATCTTGCTATAACTTGCAAATGTTTTTATAAAACATGATACCAATCACAAACTATTTATAAAAATAAATCTTTGATTTAGTCTAAAGTTTAAATACGATTTAAAACAATAATCTTGTTTTCATAATAATTCATAACATGTTATGAATGTTATTTATTTTATGTATTGTCTAAACTAATAGTACTTCCACTTAGGTTTTATATTAGTCTTTAACTTGGAAAACTTGACACGCATAAATTACAACAAGATTAGACTTAAGTTAAGAAATGTTTTTAACTTGTGCTACGATGGATGAATGCATGCTTCTCGTACACACTTTTGATTTTTAAATCAAACTTTTATACCCGTCTCAAATTTAAGTCATCTCGTCCAATCGTTTGAGATCACTTGCAATTACTTTTTGCATCTTGTGAGACATATGTGAATTGTAACCCAAGGTGATTATTATCTATGCGTGAGACCTAGACTTATTCTCGCATGTTCTCAAATTGGATGACTTAATCGGTACAACGGTGAGACCTTGACCGAGGCAAGGATGGGACTAAACATGCCAGTTTGACATTTAGTGAAATGTTTGCTTGTGTCATGAGTCCCATAAGGATCTAAGAATTGCACAAGATTTGCAATTAATGAACGTCATCTACCTGTTGAATCTATCATTGCTAGTAGATCAACTGATGTGGTGGTGGAACCTCAATGAGGATCTTAGCCTTTTCGTAAAATTAATTGTTTTTATAAACTTGGGTAGTTAATTTTAAAAGGATAATTATCGAAAATACTAAATATGAACTTTGTATTTCTATTAATGATTTTGTGCAACACAAACCGTAAACAAAGTTTGTTTCCTTTTGTATTAGAGGAAAACTGATAGGTGTGAAAACACCCATCCTTTTACCACTTAATTATAATGAAAACAAGACCGTAACGTGTATTTTATGTCGTAAATGTCGGAATTATGCGTGGTTTGTGTTTTTGTTGTGATTTTAGGATCAAAATGTAAAAAAGGAAGAAAACACGGGCTTTCACGGGCTTTTATCGAAGAAAAAGACAAAAGACGAAGTCAAGAAATCAAGAGTGCAAAAAGAACGGAAGTCCAAGGCCTATTCTGAAGATTTATCGAAGAAAAAGTCCAAAGACAGAAGTTTAATAAAGCCGAAGAACTCAAGTCTAATTTATGAATAAATCACAAGACGAGTTTAAAGTAATCCCGAGACAAAAGTCGAAGAATTAAGAAGACGAAGGACTAAATGATAAAGAGAGAAAGAAGAAAGAGAGGAGGAAGCTTCCAACCTCTCCTCCTCCCTATATATAGGACATTAGTCATTTCATTTTTGTTGTTAGCTAATTTTGACAAAATTAGTCTCTCCACCATTTTTATACTTGCACAATTATTTTCATGTCATTTACTTTCATGTCACTTTAATACCTTGTCTTGCACCTTTAATTACAAGTAAGTTATCTTTTTATGTTATTGAATCTTTACTTTTATTTGTTAATCTCTCATCTACTCTTCTTGTTTGGATTTAATTTTCATCTTTATGTTTATGTTCTTGAGTTTTTATTGATTTGATCAAGTGGGTTTTGATTATTTTGGTTATGATTGTTAGTTTTAGTGACTTTTTTTGATAGGTTATCATTAGTAGATGTTATTTGGTTAGTCTTGCTTAATCCTTTAGTTTATTTTGGTTAGATTTGGTTAGATTCGAGCTTAGTATCTGTCCCCTGTTCTTCGTATTTTTTTTAGTCGCCCAGATTCCGAACCAAGGTTTTCATTTAGATATTCCGAACCACCAGTTTCTTTTATTTATTCCGAATGAAGGTATTTGTTTAGTTTATTCCGAATCAGCAATATTATTCCGAATTAAAGTGTTATTCCGCATGAAGCCTAACATTCCGAATGAAGCACACATTCCGCATGAACTCTTATTCCGAGTGAAGGTGTATTCCGAATGAACCTGTTTTTCCGAATTAAGTAGTATATTATTCCGGATCAACTGATTATTCCGGATGAACAACACATTCCAGACGAAGGCTCTGTTTAATTATTCCGAATAAAGACATTCCGAATCAAGCAAAGTATTCCGGATAAGCATTTATTCCGAATCAACTTATTATTCCGGATCAATCTTTTATTCCGAGTCAAGCTTGTTTTAATTTTATTCCGAATGAGTATTTTTGGTTTCTTTTAAGTTTCTGTTTTTAAGTTTAAAGTTTTAAACTTTATTTTTCCCGCCTTTTTACTTAGTCGCACTTTTAGTTCACTTGCCTTAGATTTATTTTAAGCTTGCCTTTAGGATAGTTTTAAGTTCGCGTTATTTACTTTTCGTCACGCTTTAATTTCTCGTCATTTATTTTTTTTAATCATTTTTAACTTTATTTTACCTTCCTTTTACTTTAAAGTTTGTGCATTTACTTTACTACAACGACAAATATTTTTCTTAACCAAAGTCAACTGAGTCGCACTTAAACCAGTAATCAATTCGATTAGACATACGACAAAGAACTTTTTAACTGAGTAAAATCTAGTTATTAAAAAAAAACTAAGTCTTCTTTCCTTGTAAGAATAAGACTCGTTCCCATCCTTTCTCCTTGTATGAGAAAGCTATAATAGGAACACTTGAATCTTCTCAATTCTAATCAATCTTAATACACACCTACTCAAGAAATCGCATTGTCTTGTAAGTCAAAACGATTAAGTACGGTTGCATATCTTAAAGTGTTAAGATATTGTATGAGTCTTGATTAGAAATTGAAGTCTCATTAAACCGTGAGAAGAAAGGAAATTACTAGCATGTTTTTATAGTATATTTTCCTTACACAAACAAGTTCCATAATATTCTACACACCTTTGAGGTAAAGTAAAAAGAGGAATTGCATGCAAAACTTTCAAGTTAATGGCATCGATGGAAATCTCATCACAAATATAGTAGAACTTGATACTTTTCTTTGAATATCTATGTACATGTTTACTAGTCTACGAGACTCACATTGGCTATAATGTGTAGACATTCAAAGAACTAGAAAGTATACAAATTGATACTTGCTTTTTCACTAGTATAGATACATTCAAAATGTTGTCTAAACTAATAGGAGCAATGCATTTTTTTAACCATAGGACACACTTGTAAAGTTGTCTTATTCAGTGGGAGCTATGAGCTTATCACCTTGTAAGTGACCCACTTAATTTCTAGATTGTCTTGAAATAACATCATAGTTTTCTAAGCCTTATTGCATATTATTTTAAAAGATAACTAGTCGCTTTTCTGATGTCGCTTCCCGAAATGTTATCTAAAAATAGTTATGCATGATTGCTTATTAAACGATGAATTTCTACATAAACCTTCTATACAAGATTGATTTAAGTATGACTTAAATCTTATTATGTCTTTGATATTTTAATATTATTCATATATGATGTTGTGCCATGCTCAAGTGGGAGAATTATTAGAGTGTGCAAGGTACAACACAATATGGCTTATAATATTCTATTAGGACTTATACATATTGATGTATGTTGCCTAATAGAGAACTAATGTCAAGAAATAATAAAAATTACTTCATCGCATTACCTAATGTTTTAGCTAATAAGCATATGTCTTCTTGTAAAGACATAAATATGAAGTATGTAAATTAACTTGAAAATACTATTGAAGCCAAAAGTAGGCATTCGATAATACTTTATTTCTAGTATATTTATGTCTTCAAGTAAAGACATAAACATGAACTTCCTTGAATTGTTCAAAGACTTATAAAATAAAGTAAGTACTTGACTTGTTGTGTCTTCCTGTTAGGGCATATACAATGAAGTTATTGGATTGTTCAATATCTTATAAAGTATATTTAGCGACCAACATGTTATGTTTTCTTGTTAAAACATGAAAATGAAGTTCTTGAACTACTAAAATAATCATACTTTATAGCATGCAATCGGCTTGAATATATTGTTTATGCAATTTGGTCTGGCCAAATTATAAAATATGTGAGCCAAAGAGTATTATGTTATCAAAGGAATTGTGATACTGTCTCATAATTGCAACACTATGTCTCATGTGTAAAATCAAATACTATTGTTATTATTTGATCCTTGATAACATTAACTACTCTCTCTCTTGTATCTTATTAAGGTTAACAAAAATTTGAATATGCCCGTGCTTATTCAATATGGTTCCAAACAAGAAGGTAACTAAGAAACCATCAATTTATGGAATGGGATGACTCCCAGTAAGTCTTAGTTGAAGTCTTGAATTTGTTAAAATCATGTTAGACGTGTTATTAACAAAACTTGAATCAAGAAATTTCAGTGTATTTTATACATCCCAAACGAGAACAATTCATTGTTGCTCGACATGCTGTGTACTTGGAGAAAGTATCCTCTTACAAGAAGCAAGTGGGAGCCTTTGTGCATCTTTGTAGAAAGTAAGAAATAAAATACAACCTTCTAAATACACTAGTGAACGACATAATGAGGCTGAGCATGTAAATGCAAAAGCCACAAATTGTTGTAACTCCCATTCGCATATCCACAAGGATACCTCAAGCACCTGAAGATATGAATGTCATGTCAATGTTGAGGAATATGAGTTAGAGGATCATTTTGAACCTCATAACTATAGAGACTCATTTTTAAATTTAGTATCTAATGAATGACTCAAACTATGAATGGTTAGATGTAGTCTATAAAAGAAAATCAATTTTGGAATTTGATTAGCTTTCACTAATCAGTAAGACTGATAGGTTATAAATGGTCTTCTATGAGAAGATAGATATGGACACAATTATACACATTTATCGACACTCTCTTTGAATAGAGTTTAAGGCATGCTCAAGCAATTGATCATGATTTAAGGTTTTCTTTTCTTTACGAGTGTTAAATTAATAAAGATATTAATTACCATACTTGATTTCATAAATATGAAATATAGTAATTGGTGTACAAACTCTAGAAATCCAAGTGTGGATTAGAGCATGCATCTGGGAGCTGGAATCTTAAGTTTGAATCAAGGATATGATCATGATTAAAACAAAGATAACTCTCGAGTACCCTTAAAGCTAGTAGGAGCATATTATTTTGTTTGTTTTAAATCTCATATGTTGTTAACATATTGGAAATATTATTCCATCAAAGCTAGTTTTTAATCCTTGACTTGGAATATATTTCTATTGAGAGATAAAAGAAGTAAAACATATAACCTTGGGACATATGCTTATTATAATAATACATAGGCGGTTAATAAGTCTAAATATGACACATCATTGAGAAAGTCTCAAAGTTCAATCTGACGTGATAAGATTGATTATGTACATGGAAACCTTTAGTTTACTGATGTGGTCGTGATAGTATAGTGATCATTAGATACGTTATAGGGTAAATTAGAAAATTACCTTTAGGAAAAAGTAATAGTCTAAAATTACCAAAGACGAATTCAATTAAACACGTTGGTGAACCAAGTTCGTTGTACACGAAGATCTTATGAATTTGAGACGTTTCGTATCGATTTGGACAATTGATTCGAATTGGTTTCGGTTTTTAAACTAATATTAATCCTACAAATTTTAAGACCTAAGTGCATGAATCGTAAACCCGAATTAATTTAATCTAAAACAATTACTTAAAAATTAAAGCTAATTAAAAATTAAAATTAATCTGTTTAAATAAAATAACTTTTATACTATTTTAAAATCTATTAAAACTCTTTAAACTAATTAAATCTATAAAAAATTACTTCTACTCCCTTAATTAACCAAATCTATTTTTAAAACTATTTTTATTTAAAAATAATAAAAATCTAATTATTTAAAAACTAATTAAATTTCTAAAAATAAAACATTTTTTTATTTTTTTTATATTTTGTTTTTATTTTTTTATTTAATTACTATTAAAACTGAAATTTTATAAAAGAATTAAAACTATTAAAATTTATATGAAATTACAATCAAGATTAAGTATTAATTAAAAAAACTGACAGCTCTTAAAATATTGACTATATCAATTACGTTGACTGAAATTAAAACCAAAAGAAGAAGCTAGGTCAGCTGGCAAAGACGTTGGGTGATATCCGTGAGGTCACGGGTTCGAGTCCCACTAGGGACATTTTTTGTGATGAATATTTTTGACAGTTAAAATTAAAAATGCAATGTGTTCAAAACTCAGCTGATTAACAAAAATAATAGATAACCAAAATGCAGGCAAACCGAGTATCAAATTAAGTTCTCACAGCAAGACAATCATAGTAACATTTTAACCACAACAAATACAGTTACCAAAGACAACAAGATTAGTGGAAACAAGCTGCAACATAAACATCAATCATCATACCCTCAAATTCAGCATAAACACAAGATCGGCATACGACGATGAACTCTAAATGAATAACCAGATAACGCAGATCAAAATAGAACAACTACCTCAATATAACTTATTATACTAGCAACTTCTAACGGATTCCCAAATAATATAGCGAATAATAAAGGCAGCTAGAGAAACATAATCAATAACATAAACAGCATACTAGTTTAAATAAGTATCAACAGCCAAAATTCCAATCATCATTATATCGAGAAACAAACCATGCAGCATAAACAAACGCGACGAAACTTATCAACTTACGATTATTTTCCTAAACAGATTCTACCAAAAACTGAGCAAATAAGAAGATCCCAAATCCAAACATACCGAAGCAAGATATGCATACCACTTCAACACTTCACAGTAATATCAAATCCATACATCAACATTCGCATCATATAATCAAATAGCTACTAATTCAACTAAAAGCAGAAAACTAAAATTAAATTGAGCTTAACCGTTTATGAAGAAATCCTTTGATGTAGAAGTGCGGCGCTGAACCGACTTATCTTAAACGACACCCAAACACGATCAAACCACCATAATAAACATCACGAACCAAAGACACCATGAAACATCAATATATCTCGAACAATCGATACGACTCGAACCATAATCATAACCTTCGAATCAACATATGAACTTTGAACTAACAGCTTCTTATAAATCAAACAGTAGGTTTGACTTTTATCCTATCTAACTCAAAATTAATCATTCAAGCTATGAATTCAGCTTAAACAGTTAATAAGTCATTATCTCATTAGTTGTTACTTAGTAATAAAATGGTACCATATCATCCAAAAATGAACACACACTATATCAAAGAGATAAGAGGCTGAAAATTAATTTTAGCAGTAACATAAATCGAATGTAAAAACAAGAAATTGAAACTGAAATTCCTTTATTATTTAAATCAAAATATTACAATACTTTGAAAAAGAAATTACAAATTTTCTAACTAAAAACTAACATAATAACTCTAAGAGAAAGAAAGGGATGATTTATCCGAATAAAATGGGGGGGGGGGGTTATAGGAGAAGGAGAGGGGTGAGTTGTTGATGAAGAAGCGAATCTCGACCCTTGATTTAGCATCTAACAATCTCTCTCTATTCGGTTTTGATCCATTGGTTGAAAAACACCCTTGTGCACACGGATTGCCACCGTGGCACAAGAGTGTGTTTGTTGTGCTAGTTGGTTGTTGAAATGGCCTCTAATGATTGGTTGATTGAATGGAATGAGATGTTCCCTTCAATGATTTGCTGCCACGTCAAACACTTCTCTCCATCCTCTCTTCCTTAAAACTTGGGGATTTATTCTCCTTTTGTGTGAATCACACGTGTGAACAAAAGCCCCAATTTATTTGAACAATTTATTGATTATGGTTTGGGAGGAATAGTGCTTTTACAGGTTTATTAAATTTTTGGGGAAGAAAGACATAGAGTGTATCGAAAAAACGTGTGAAGGTATGTGAGTGGGGTGGGTAAATATTTTAATAAAGTGTGTGTAAGTGTGAATGGTGTTTGACTGAAACTAAAAGTTATAAAAACTTTTCATCTCATTTCCCTTGGACTTCAATCCGTCTACCACTTTTTCTTTCTTTTGTGGGCTTGAAGCCCATTCACATTTCTTCCCACGTCTAATATAAATTGATTTTGGGCTTTGGTTGAAATATGAACTACCCATCCGTTTCTTTATTACAATTAACAATTGGGCCTGGTTTTGGGCCAAGGTGGCTTGTAATCCAAAAGTGAAAAGTTTATTTCCTCAAATGGGCTTTTGGGCCCATTTACCCAAATGTGGGACCCACAAAGCCCAATATCTTCAAAAAGATTAAATCCACTAGCAACGAGCTCGATATTGGCTTCCTCGATCTTTTTCTTCAAACTACTGTCGTTTTCGCCGGTTTTCGCGAATTTGGGTACCTACACACATGAAACAAGAAATACACATATACAAGGCCATTTTCAAAGGTTTTATGAGATTTTATTTGTCATTCACCCAAAGGCTCATTTGACTTTATTTGATATTTATTAGTCCAAAAATGAAGGCAAGAACGGTGTAAACTCAACACTCAAAACCTAACCTCGACTTCAAAAACCGTTGTCACTAAAGAAAGCCCACATCAAGGATAACTTAACACGATTTGAGGGATAAATCCCCGGACCCGAAATTTGGCTAATAGAACTACTTAAAAGCAACAATAAAACCTCCAAAGTCAATTATGACCTTATAAATGGAGTTAGCAACAATTACATCATAACATCTTGCGGCTCTTTAAGATGCAATTGTGCTCCTTATTTAAAATCCACACCCGAAGGCTCCTTGGACAAAAATAAGGGAATTGACATCACCATCCCACCTTATGGCTCGTGATGATGAAGCAATTTTTATTCAACACGTCCCCTTGCCATACACCCTAAGGCTCTAATGACAAGGTTAGTGCTACATGACTCCCACCCGAAGGCTCCTTGAGAACATGTTTTTATTTATTCTTCTTTATTAATATGATATTTATAGTAATCTAAATTTCCGCAATCCCATGATAAAAAGTCCATGACACTGACATCCTTAATGTGTTCTCACTTTAATTACAAGGGAAAAAAAAGAAGGAGTTACAAGTTAAGATATCAAGCCTAAACCGCTAAAAACTTCATTTATTAAGCAATTATTATTCAAGTGTGGAAAATAAATACGAGGAGATTAAATCAAACAAAAAAATACTTGCACAAAGAAGAATTAATTTTAGAAACTTATGATTGAACTCTATTATTTCTTGTTCTCCATATTGTAAAATTCCAAAAATGTGAAATCAATGGATACTTAGCCTATTAAATCAAAGTTTTGGGTTTTCAAGCCATCTATAGGATCTTGCATCTTCTTATACTTTTTCAAGTTTTAGAATTTGCGTTTTAAAGTTCCCTTGATAAACGAATTTCTAGGATCAATTATAGGAACTTGCGAAAAGTTCTTGTTCTTAACCCGCATGAATTAAGACTTTCCCATTTATTACAGCTCCCTATATAAAAGCCTAGCAAAACTTAATTTAAACACGTTAAGGAAAAGCTAAGTTAAAAACTGAGTCGAGTCAAAAACTATTTTTATTTTCACCAACGGAAAGCCTATATTTGTGTCAAAAGCACTTATTTTCTTTATTAAAACTTAAAAATAACACTAAAAATTTAAATTTTTTATGAAAAATTAGAAAAATTACGTTTAGACATGACAAAAGCAATTACAAGCGATTATATCGATTGACTCCCCCATGCTAAAACCAAACATTGTCCTCAATGTTTCTTAGATCAAGAGTAACACCCCCTTGCTAAAACACGAAGAGTCTAATGCAAAGTCCTAACATGGAAAGAGCACGCAAAATCTATAAGCCATTTATTAATTATGCCTCAAGATAAAACGTTAGTCGATAAAAATCAAAGGATAGAGTGTGTGCCCCTTTTTTGGCAATCAAAGAATGGAAGATCAAGTGGACCGACAAAAACCGAACACGAGAGTCTTCAATGATTAGGGCCATACCTAAGATTCACAACACAACAAAACACGAGCACGAGCTTGAAAGATCAAGCCTTATTATTGTTAGAAAATAGAAAGAAGATAGAATGTATGGGACTCCCCCACAAGGCACCTCGTTTTTGTTAACCGAGTCATGAGCTCGACTCGATCCCCACATTCATTGGTCCTTAGGGAAAATGGTGAAAACCGACATAATGGAATAGAATCCATGATAAAACACAATGTCGGGGTCAAAGATTACATCCTCGTTGTCGGATGACAAACGAAAGGATAAAACTCCAACACAAATCTCTAATAAGAGATGGTAGTCACAAATCACGATATGGATAAAGCATGCTCCATGAGATAAACTCGCACCAAGATGATCGAAAAGTCTTTCAATTATTGCATCGGTGAAAGGCCGAGATTTCCCTAAATCAACGATTCCGGGGTCAAATACCTCGTCCTCGGTGGAGAAAGGAATAGACAACACGATGTCGTCCCCCATGCTAATCCAAAATCATATGAAGCACATGGTAATGGTGGAAAAAAATCTCAACACTAGTGATGTTAACTTGCATGACTTTGTCGACCTTGTCACTCTTAGGAATGTGAATAAAGGGGTAATGATACTCAAAATGAGTCGCATGAAAAACCCGCACATTAAGATCAAAGCGAGTGGGAAGAATAATTGGAGAAAAGGTAATTTCTCCCTCCGGGTCAACATTATCATCATCATAAATCGGGTGATCAAACCAAGAATCTTCATCACCGTCATTAGACTCTTCCTCAAATTCCGAAGGAATGTCTATATAGAGAAACTCATCAACCTCCTTCAAAAGATAATCATCATCACAAGGGTTGTGAGATGTAGGAAGTATGATGCTCTCAAATCCTCTTGAAACAATGGATTATTGTTCATTGAAACTTCAAAGAGAGGATTTGAGTAGGTCACAAAAGTGTCATCAATCTTGTCATCACAAGAAATTTCCGACAAGGTATCAAGTGTGTCACACTCTGATACAAGATCATCATTCTCATTCGAAGGAAATTCATCGGTGAATTCCTCGAGAATGGTAGGTAAAACACGAGAATCACGCTCGATCTCGAGATCGAAAACGTCTTCACTTCCCGTGGAAGTGGATCAATGATAGCAAAAAGTTCATCGATGAACTTATCACATGAATAGTCACTAACCTCACTCGGTGTTAAGTTAGGAATCAAAGGCTCTTCAACGGAAGATTGTGCCTTAGGAACATCAAATTGATCCTTCAAAGAGAGTGAAAATGAGTCCATTTTCAAAGATTGTTCAATTAAAGCAATGTCACTCTCGGGATCAAAATTCTCATTATCAAACTCACTAGCATCAAATGGTGCACTAAGGTATTCATCAATTTGTTTTTCAATCTTGGAACTATCATCCTCGTGTGGAGTGAGTGGAGATGAGGAAAGATTACAACATGATTAAACAAAACAAGCTTCTTCCTTTGAATTTAACTTTTCTTTATCATAAAATGAGGTTTCCAAAATTGGAAAAACATCTTTATCAAAAAGAGCTTTCTTATTACTTTCAGTAGTCTCAACAAGTTTAACACTTTCCACTTTCTTAGAAACAAATCTTGGAATCTTTTCCGGTTTGAAAACAATGCTTTTATCTCCATAAAACAATTTAATCTCCCCTTTCCTCATATCAACTTGAACATGAGCCGTGCACAAAAATGGTCGTCCTAAAATGATAGGCACACGAGGATTGGTCTCATAATCAACTATAGCAAAATCGGCTAAGTACAAAAACTTTCCCACTTTAACAATGACATTCTTCGCTATACCAACCGGACGAGTGGTGGTACCATTAGCAAGCTCAATGATCATTCGAGTGGTACTAAGTGGTGCATAGTCAATTGTTTTCCAAATGTCTAGGGGCATTAAGTTGATGCTAGCTCCTAGATCGGCTAGAGCTTTGCACACCCCAAGCTCATTGAAAACACAAGGTATCAAGAATTGACCCGAATCTTTATATTTCTCGGGAAAGAAATCTGTAACACCCCACTTGGATAAGTGGACCGTTACGTGTATTTATGGCGTGTCATCAAAGCATAAGGTAAATGTCCTAAAACATTAACTGACCATAAAGGAAATACCGGAATCAAACATCGGCAATCCAAACATAAGCCCAAAACATGAAAAATAAAATATTGAAGGGAAGGACCAAACAATGTCCAAATGAGCAGAATAATGTAAGAATGCATAAAGTAAGAAGTCTGGATAGCTTCCATCCAAATGCACATGCTCTTAGAATCCTAAACGCGTCCTGGTGTACCTGCCGTTAGAACATGAAAGGAACTACGGCTGAGCATAACGCTCAGTGAACGGATATGAAACATGATAAGGAATTACTAAAATGAAGTAGATGATAGATACTGAAGCTGTAAGACTGATAAATAAGGTTGCAGCGGAAATCTGTAAATAATCTGTAAAGTCTGATTTCTCAATAATGAAACTGAACTGTTATCTGTCAAATCTGTATAACATGCATTTACTGTATTTTAATTGCCAAGAGCTTATATAGGTCATGTGCTGTAACAACTGCTGCATGAATACATAGAGGGGTGACCTCGTCATGCTGTAGAGGGGTGACCTCTAAATAACTGTGCTGGGTGGAGGGATCAGCTCCAATGTGAAGGATGTAGAGCACACACCACATTCACCTGCTAAACTGTAAACTGTAGCCTAGGATGCATCCATACGCCCCACTAATAATACTGATAAAATGGCCAAGCTGAGCTGAGTGGGATGATGCAGGATACCACTCTCCTGCATGTGAGTCACGACACCGGTGCCTCTAGTGCCGTGGTTACGGTACCTCCATAACTAGTACATAAATTGATCATGCTTGTATATAATGCTCAGGCAATTTATTTAATTATTAACATGATTACTGATAAGCTTAAACATATACTGGGGAAAACATTTGGCTGAAGCTGGGGAATCCTAATCATGCATAAAAAGGAAGTCCTTACTGAAAGGACGGGAAATCCGTACCTCGTGTCCAGTACTGGAATAGGACTGAAAGCTGAGGATCGAATCTGACTTCACGGATACTACATAAATAAGGGACGCAAAAATAAGTTGTCTGATCACTGTTTACAATTATTGACTCTTATCTGTTCTTAGTTTTATTCCAACTGTCTTTGTATTATAATACTATAAAATCTGATAAATCTGAATGTTCTGTAATATTTCTGATATGTGTATTCTTGTAATTCTGATTACCGTATGATATGTATTTCTAATATTTACGATCTTACTAAAATAGTAACCTGTCATACATAGAAAGTTTCCTGATTTAGAAATAATTCCAATTTAATATCTTAAAAATTAAATCATATTTTTTTTAATAAGATAACGATCAAGCGAAAATCAATTTAATTTTATTAATTAAATTAAATAAATCATACAATATAGTTTATTTATTAATAAAACTCATTTTCTAAAAAAATGATTAATCCGTTTAATTACTCCATGGTTCCCACCGTTTTCATTATCAGTTCCCCCTGCTTGTTTTGTTGTTCCCACTGTTTGTCGAGTTCCCCCTGTTAGTGCAGTGGTTACCACTGCTAATGCAGTGGTTCCCACTGCTCGTAGTGCCAAACACCCCCTGCTGGCGAAATAGACCCAAACACCCCTGCTTTCTGAATTTTACTCCCAAACACCCCCTGTTTTCGAAGCAAACACCCCTAATGGATTTGTTTAGGGCTGCGGATCCAAAGAAAAACCAAACCCACACCATTTTTGGTCACGGTTGATGTCAAGGATCAACACCAAGACACACTGGTCTCGGTCTTAGCGAATTCAACCAACCCGCCACCCTTTAATTGCGAACCAAACACCCCTGTTTGAGTTTGGTTTGCTGCGGCCAAAACAACCCAGCCACCGCCGCCCCTGTAAGGGTCACGGCTGGCCAACAGTGAGCACACCGAGACCTTAATGGTCTCGGATTTCGTGTAGCCACCAACCCGACGCCCTTCTTACAGATTCAGATCATGATTTCGTTTTATGAAATATTAAACCATCTAGATTCGATTTTAAAGTCATGAAATCAAACAGAAAAGTATTACCGTTATGGTATTGATGGAGGATGATGAACACACGCAGAATATTAGACGAACTAGGCCGAATCTTTCTCTTTCTTTGTTCTTGTGATTCCAGCCGGCGGCCATTTCTCTTTTTTTTTTTTTTTTTTGTCTTTTCTGTCGGCAGGAGCCAACAACCAGCAACCCTAATTTTTCTTTTTTCTTTTTTTCCGTCTGGTTGTGGGAATAGGGAAAAGGTAACCCCCGTTTTCTTTTTTTGTTATTGTAGTGGGCTTAAAGCCCAATTTCCTTTTTGTCTTGATACTAGACACGCAAAACAAGCCCAAACATGTATACTTTATTTTTTCGTTATGCTTCGTTTACGACCTTTAATTTGTGTGTTCGTTTTTAAATCCCGTAATGTATATATTTATTTATTTCCTGAAAATGAATACCCACATAATACTGAATAGCTAGTAAATAATTTATTAACTTATAATTATTTTTTGAATCATTATTTATTTGAAATACTTAAATAAACTGAGACTACGCGTATTTAATATTAACGTGTAATTATTTCTGTAAAATAATAATTCATCTGTAATATTTTCTGAGACTAAATACTTATTATCTGAATAAACTGTCATATTTATAGTATTTAAATAAACTGGGATAGCGTATTTAATTTCTGCGTTTATATCTCTGTCTAATAATTAATACTTATATAGTTTATTAAAATTAAACTGCGTATTTAAATATTCTGATTTTTAAATACGGGTTTTACAATTCTTCCCCTCTAAAACAATAATTCGTCCCCGAATTAAAGATACGACTATACTGGGTTTTACAATTCTTCCCCTCTAAAAAGGAGAAATTCGTCCTCGAATTAAAGGTAATAAGCTGATGAAGTTATAAGAACTGAAAGAACACGTAGACTGAAAAGACAATTTAGCTGAAGGATGAATTGTCTTCTAATTAAGACATAATGCTGCTGATAGGTATAAACCTGCCATGGCTGAAATGATCATGTAACGTGACATGGCTGAAGAGAACATGGAACATGACATGACTGAAAGAACTTAACTGGATTTATTGAAGGAAAGGGGATGAGAGGTCCGGATGGACTCCTCTGTTACGAGTGGCCTCCCGCTCGAAACGATTCCTTCAAGGGTCTAAACATAATAAAAAAAAATCTTGATCCTGGTAACCCTTTACTGATGATGCTGAATACTTTCAGGTTCCATACTTAAGATGGATTTTCTGAACCTGAATGAATAAGCTATAGCATGTAGTATACATGAAACGGTACGTACAATTATCATGAAAAGATAACCTTTATATCTCTGAGAAAGCTGCTGAAATATAGGGACGAACTACGTGAACAATTGTGAACGTGCTGAGTGAGCAATTGTGAACGTTGTTCATAATTATATGAGGAGCTTTGGAATGGAATATATCATGAATGTAATACGTGAATCATACTGTGAACGTGATACTAGAACATATCATGAACGTATGCTGACTGAGGAATGAATGCCAAACATTACGGCCTGAGATGTGAAACGTCTGCCTGGTTATGGAATAGTTGTGCTAAACTTGAGTCTAATTTCTCAAGCTTTCTGTAACCGTATACGGTGATAAACTGGGAAACGTGTATCGTGAAATGGCACACGAACTTAAACGTGAACAATGTTATGAACACAAACGTGGGCTTAAATCAAGAGATAGCATAAAGATGGACTAGAATAGCATCATACCGCGAATGAGACGTAAACGTGACAGTGAAAATAAACATGAATTTAAAGTGGCGTAAACATACACTTGATCGTGAACATGAACGTGAGCGCGATTCGCGAATGCTAATTTCCATCTGACAAGATTGTTGATGGAATACATTGGAATCATACGATCTATTGCTGAATTTCCTTTTTGTTACTGCGTAATCATCTCGGATAAAAGAAGACGTGTAGGCTGGGTTAACTGGTTTACAACGACTTAGATAGCATCATGCTTCGCCTGAGTCTGTGGTAACTGACAATAACCCCAATGGAATCTTATCTCATTTATGTTTAGAAATTTCTAATGGTTGTAATAACTCATTAGCATGTTGGCATTCTATCTTGAACCTGCAGTATGACAGGCGTCTAGATATGAACATAGCTGCTTCAATATGTGATACTGCTTCTACCAAAATTCTGCCTGGTTTTATGGGACATTCTGGTGGAAATCTGGTTGAATAATTATGGAAGAAATTTTTAGTGAGAACTGTCAGCAATTTCTGCGGTATTAGTCAATTGAGTTCTAGAAAAGGTTGTACTTCGTTCACAGGCGTCGGTCGGGACCATCAAGTGATGGCCTTCACCTTCGCAGGACTGTCTGAAATTTTTCATGCTGAAATAGGGTGGCTCAGTAATGCCACCTTGTTCATCTGGGACTCACATCTGGAAAGCTGCGTATAAAATTTTCTCTTATCGGAGAATCTGCGGGGTCGTGAAAATATGTTTCTCATGTTCTTCTCTAGAATTTAGGAGATCATGATGTTATCAAAGAACATACTGACGATTTTTTCTGTGAAGTCATGAAAAAAATTTTATTCGTAAATTTCATACTATAGCTGGAGCATTAGGGAGTTGAGAAGTATAAAGATCTAAATCTTTAGAGAGACTGTAATATGTGCAACAATAGTCTGGAAAAAAATCATGTTCTTTCTCTCACCACTGATGGTAGCATGATCGGAAGTTGTTCTGTAGAATATTTAAGACATCGTAGCAGATCAGATAAACCTGCTATTTATGGAATGAACATTGATTAAGAAAGGCGATCTTGTAAAAAATTTTAGTGGTCGATACATGATCTCATGATACCGGCCTTCTTCCTGATAGATAGAAACGGTGCACTTCCTGGTGGTGCCAGGGCGAATAAAGCCTCTTTCCGGTAATTCTTGCGACAAATACTGCAACTCTTTTAACTTAGCTGCATCCTTGCAACAAGGAGTTTTGAAACCAGGTTCTGTTCTTGGGACAAGCTCGATGTAGAATTCTATCTTGTGGTTAGAAATGAATTTCTGAAAAACTTTCTAAAATTATGTCTGTGAACTCTGGAGTAATCCGCTGGTCATGAATTTAAGGAATTTCATAAGTGAATTTATAACTGGTGGCTAGAAAGTCTTCGTATCTATGGACTGCTAAGTCACGCGCTTGTAAGGCAGAAACAATTTGTACTGATTTTTCTTGCAGAAATATAATGAATATATTTGGATTTATTAAGATGGATCTCGTCGTTAACTGAAAGGAGAACCTTAATAAACATGGTGATACTGTTGAGTCCTTTCTGGCTAAGAGGCAGGTAGCCACCTGATTTAAGATAAAGCTGACATAGGAACACGTGAAGTAAATATGGCGACTCTTCACTAAATATGTTTGTCTGTAACCCCACAGAATGAACACTGCGTGTCTAACCTGAATAATACTCCAATGGTGATAACTGAATCGTAATGGTCTGATTTATGCGTGGCATAACAGAACGAGTATACCCCTTTTGGAGGGTACCCTGAATTTCTGGTAACTGCTAGGGTTGGCGGACCGGTTAGACTGCTGACCACTGTATTTCTGGTCACGTCTGTTCCGGAGTTCCGATGGTTACTAACTGATTAATTATAAGCACGGTGGTTTTCACTACTGCTTTGTCTGTCAATTTATGACGGTCATTATCATGACCATGATTCATGTAACTATTTTGTTGAGTGGCCGGCTGAGTTTCGGTTCCCACTCTTCTGAATGAACGGTTGTCTGAGTGAAGTGTGACATCTAGCTGAGAAGGTAAAAGTATGGAATGTAATGGTAGTGTCTGATGGTTGAAATTTATTCTTGTCAGAAATTTCAAATTTATAGTTTTCGTCCTTGTTTGCAGAGTCTTCATATTATAAACGGCATCAGTATCTTGAGAAATCTCCAAAGTATCAGCAACATCCGCATTTGTGAGGTCTTCAAAGTGTTAGCAGGGTCAGCATCTGGTAAAATCTTCAATTCACGAGCAGCATCAGCACCTGGTAGAATATCGACAAGTGGAGACGCCGCTATGATTGAGGATCGATTAACAATATCCATGGAGTAGGGTATATGGAGTATACCTGGACTACTGTACATGAAGTACAAAATGAATACTGCACATGGAGCATATCCGAGACATTGTACATGGGGTACGTATGGAATACTATACATGGCACTAGTGGAAATTTTATGGGATGATCGACACTGGTGTCAATTGTCTGACATGATCGAAGAAATAAATTGATTTAAACGGTAGTAACTGAACTGAAATGAGTAACATGATAACCTGGTAATTCCTGCGTAGACTTAATGCTGGTTGTATAGAGGTTCAAGAATATGATTAAACGGAATTTCACTAATGGTCAGCATAAAGACATGACTGTTGAAGGTCAAACATGATTTATCATGAAACGGGATCTTACTGTAATCCTTCTGTACATTAGCATGAAACATTATCATTCTGCTGAACATAAAACCCTCGTAAGTAGACATGAAACTGAATCAACATGAAGACGTCATCAACGTGAGGGTATGAAAATTTAACTGTTACAAAGAACATAAAAAGTCTAATCAACTGAGGTTTAAAATCAACTGATGTGGATGGTTATGGTTCAATCCACATAATCCAAGGAAGAAAACATGTGACTAAGTATGGACGATTCTGGTTCGATCCATATTTGTCAAACTTTCATTAGAACTGCCAAGTATAGGAATTTATAATCTGGGACTAAATATGGTTGGCTGTAGTCCAATCCATACTTGTCAATATTTTATAAAATGTCATGATATGACAAGGTGAACAACTATGAATCGGTTCACAAAACAACCTTCGGCTAAATAACATGATGTTTGACCTGAACAATGGTGAACGTTTATGGCTGGTTCGCCAAGTAATACTTGACAGAAAATATGAATCTGTCATGAGTAAGGGTAAACGCATATGGTCGGTTTACCAATACAAAATCTGAACGGACAAGGGTGAACGCCTATGGTCGGTTCACCGAAACAAAATTCGCAGAAAAGCACATGCGACTAAATATGGCCAGTCCTGTACCAACCTTTTTCTTAGTCAAAAACTTTAAGGTAACAGTCTGATAAATGAAGAAAACTGACTGATAAATGCATGAGAAACATGAAGATAACAACGCCAAAATCTGGGAAGTTCCTGGTGACTACCCACTAGTCACAGGTCAAGTTTTAGAGCCAACAGGTCAAACCTTGCGCTCTGATACCATAATGGTAACACCCCACTTGGATAAGTGGACCGTTACGTGTATTTATGGCGTGTCATCAAAGCATAAGGTAAATGTCCTAAAACATTAACTGACCATAAAGGAAATACCGGAATCAAACATCGGCAATCCAAACATAAGCCCAAAACATGAAAAATAAAATATTGAAGGAAAGGACCAAACAATGTCCAAATGAGCAGAATAATGTAAGAATGCATAAAGTAAGAAGTCTGGATAGCTTCCATCCAAATGCACATGCTCTTAGAATCCTAAACGCGTCCTGGTGTACCTGCCGTTAGAACATGAACGGAACTACGGCTGAGCATAACGCTCAGTGAACGGATATGAAACATGATAAGGAATTACTAAAATGAAGTAGATGATAGATACTGAAGCTGTAAGACTGATAAATAAGGTTGCAACGGAAATCTGTAAATAATCTGTAAAGTCTGATTTCTCAATAATGAAACTGAACTGTTATCTGTTAAATCTGTATAACATGCATTTACTGTATTTTAATTGCCAAGAGCTTATATAGGTCATGTGCTGTAACAACTGCTGCATGAATACATAGAGGGGTGACCTCGTCATGCTGTAGAGGGGTGACCTCTAAATAATTGTGCTGGGTGGAGGGATCAGCTCCAATGTGAAGGATGTAGAGCACACACCACATTCACCTGCTAAACTGTAAACTGTAGCCTAGGATGCATCCATACGCCCCACTAATAATACTGATAAAATGGCCAAGCTGAGCTGAGTGGGACGATGCAGGATATCACTCTCCTGCATGTGAGTCACGACACCGGTGCCTCTAGTGCCGTGGTTACGGTACCTCCGTAACTAGTACATAAACTGATCATGCTTGTATATAATGCTCAGGCAATTTATTTAATTATTAACATGATTACTGATAAGCTTAAACATATACTGGGGAAAACATTTGGCTGAAGCTGGGGAATCCTAATCATGCATAAAAAGGAAGTCCTTACTGAAAGGACGGGAAATCCGTACCTCGTGTCCAGTACTGAAATAGGACTGAAAGCTGACGGATCGAATCTGACTTCAGGGATACTACAGAAATAAGGGACGCGAAAATAAGTTGTCTGATCACTGTTTACAATTACTGACTCTTATCTGTTCTTAGTTTGATTACAACTGTCTTTGTATTATAATACTATAAAATCTAAAAAATCTGAATGTTCTGTAATATTTCTGATATGTGTATTCTTGTAATTCTGATTACCGTATGATATGTATTTCTAATATTTACGATCTTACTAAAATAGTAACCTGTCATACATAAAAAGTTTCCTGATTTAGAAATAATTCCAATTTAATATCTTAAAAATTAAATCATATTTTTTTAATAAGATAACGATCAAGCGAAAATCAATTTAATTTTATTAATTAAATTAAATAAATCATAAAATATAGTTTATTTATTAATAAAACTCATTTTCTAAAAAAATGATTAATCCGTTTAATTACTCCATGGTTCCCACCGTTTTCATTATCAGTTCCTCCTGCTTGTTTTGTTGTTCCCACTGTTTGTCGAGTTCCCCCCGTTAGTGCAGTGGTTACCACTGCTAATGCAGTGGTTCCCACTGCTCGCAGTGCCAAACACCCCCTGCTGGCGAAATAGACCCAAACACCCCAGTTTTCTGAATTTTACTCCCAAACACCCCCTGTTTTCGAAGCAAACACCCCTGATGGGTTTTTTAGGGCTGCGGATCCAAAGAAAAACCAAACCCACACCATTTTTGGTCACGGTTGATGTCAAGGATCAACATCGAGACCCACTGGTCTCGGTCTTAGCGAATTCAACCAACCCGACACCCTTTAATTGCGAACCAAACACCCCTGTTTGAGTTTGGTTTGCTGCGGCCAAAACAACCCAGCCACCGCCGCCCCTGTAAGGGTCACGGCTGGCTAACAGTGAGCACACCGAGACCTTAATTGTCTCGGATTTCGTGCAGCCACCAACCCGACGCCCTTCTTACAGATTCAGATCATGATTTCGTTTTATGAAAATTTAAACCATCTAGATTCGATTTTAAAGTCATGAAATCAAACAGAAAAGTATTACCGTTATGGTATTGATGGAGGATGATGAACACACGCAGAATATTAGACGAACTAGGCCGAATCTTTCTCTTTCTTTGTTCTTGTGATTCCAGCCGGCGGCCATTTCTCTTTTTTTTTTGTCTTTTCTGTCGGCAGGAGCCAACAACCAGCAACCCTAATTTTTCTTTTTTCTTTTTTTCCGTCTGGTTGTGGGAATAGGGAAAAGATAACCCCCGTTTTCTTTTTTTGTTAATGTAGTGGGCTTAAAGCCCAATTTCCTTTTTGTCTTGATACTAGACACGCAAAACAAGCCCAAACATGTATACTTTATTTTTTCGTTACGCTTCGTTTACGACCTTTAATTTGTGTGTTCGTTTTTAAATCCCGTAATGTATATATTTATTTATTTCCTGAAAATGAATACCCACATAATACTGAATAGCTAGTAAATAATTTACTAACTTATAATTATTTTCTGGATCATTATTTATTTGAAATACTTAAATAAACTGAGACTACGCGTATTTAATATTAACGTGTAATTATTTCTGTAAAATAATAATTCATCTGTAATATTTTCTGAGACTAAATACTTATTATCTGAATAAACTGTCATATTTATAGTATTTAAATAAACTGGGATAGCGTATTTAATTTCTGCGTTTATATCTCTGTCTAATAATTAATACTTATATAGTTTATTAAAATTAAACTGCGTATTTAAATATTCTGATTTTTAAATACGGGTTTTACAATTCTTCCCCTCTAAAACAATAATTCGTCCCCAAATTAAAGATACGACTATACTGGGTTTTACAAAATCAAAGAAAACCGAGGTACTAATCACATTTAAAGTAGCCTTGGTGACATCTAGAAAGGTTTCCTTAGGTGGAGGATTAAACTCAATCACTTCAACTTCTTCTAAATTATCACAATCATCATAAAAGGTTATGGCCTTAAGCTCTCCCTTCGGGTTTGGAATGGTATTACTAGGTAAGCAACCCGAAGAAGATGATGGTTTAGACATAAATCCCTCAAACATCGAAAGCAATTTATTTTGACCTTGTTCCAAACTTTGTTGCATACGATTATGACTTTGCTCTAATCTTTGCTCAAAACGGTTTTGGTTTTGTTCAAGTCTTTGTTGATTAAGCTCAATCTTATTGTTTTGCCCTTTAATCGTGTTTTGAAACTCATTTTTCAAAGTTTCCATTTGTCCTTGAATGTTATTTTGAAAAGCTTTCAAATTTGCCTCATTTGTTTTAATGTAGCTTGACAAATCATTTTGGTTATTGCTTTGAAAACCTTGATTGTTTTGATTAGCATTAAACCCATTTCCTTGATTAAAATTCCCTTGGTTACCACGGTTAAAATTATTCCCATTGTTTCCATTGTTGTACCTATTTTGAACCGGTGGAAAACTCGGTGGAGCAACATGATTTTTACGAGGAACTTGACCGTTGGAGCCATAAGTTCCCGTCGTGGCAAAAGCACTAGCTTGATCAAACCCCGTGGTTAAACAAGCGTAATTAGGATGTGCTCCACCACATGATACACAAACATTCTCAACCATATTAATCGATCCATGAGGATTCTTCCTAATCTCATTCAACAAAGTCGCGAATCCATTATCAATCTTAGAGTCCAATCTAGCAATCTCGATATTAGACGACACACTGGAAACACTCGGCGTGTTTCGTGAATATTGTGCTCTAGACTTATTCTTAATTATACACCACGCGTCTCTCGGAGTTTTTCTTAACAGATTACCACCCGCGGCGGCATTTAAAGAATCTTGTTCAATCATATTAAGCCCATTATAAAAAGTATTTATTTGATGTAATTTCGAGAAACCGTGGTGTGGACATTGTCTCAACAAATCTTTAAATCTTTCGCAAGCAACCCCAAACGATTCATGCACTTTTTGTTCAAATATAGTGATCTCGTTCTTAAAGTGTGTAGTCTTAGATGGTGGAAAGAAATAATTCATGAACTTAGATACTAAATCATCCCATGTCAAAATCGAACCCGGTGGTTCTTTCTCATACCAAATCTTAGCATTACCCTCGAGCGAGTACGGAAAAAGCATGAGCTTAATCGCGTCATTCGGCACATCTCTAAACTTGAGAGTCGAGGTAATTCAAAGAAAATTCCAAATGTGAGAATGCGGGCTATCGGTCTCATTGCCACGAAATTGGTCGGCACGAATGAGCGATAAAAGACCCGTCTTAATCTCATAATGATCCGCCAAAATAGTCGGCACAACGATTGCTTCCCCATACCCTTCGGTGGGTGCACGGAGAAATTCCTCCATTGTTCGGTTATCGGCCATCTCTACAACAATAGGTGGAAGCTCGGGTTCCACTATTCGTTGTTGACGATTTCTATTTCTACGAGGAATATTTTCAAGCCTATTAAAATCAGTCACAAGTCTAGAAGAACGTAATTGCATAAACTATAATGACGAGAATTTAGAGGATTGAAGAAAAGAAATTAGACAAGAAGAAGATTATTTTTGGTATTTTTTATTTGGTATTGCTCAATAAAAATGATCGATAAAAAACAAGGAATAAGGATAACTACTATGGAAGTAAATTACCCTCGGTCGACTTTGAAACGATAGGTGAAAACCTAAACGTCTCGAGGTTCAATAAGTAAACTACAAAAATAAAATTTATTACTACTTGAGTCGGCAAACCAATAATAGGTCGTCCCTCTCAATATACGCACAAGCAAGCGGGGAAACGAGGTGACACAAAGCACTTAAAAACCTTTTTCCTTAGACGGCTTTTTATAGCACGTCGCCTTATACCCACCTTATAGTTTGTATAAATCGAGTTCAAACTTCTTATTAGTATTTATCTATTTTGCCTTTTTATTTTTGTTTTGGATTCGAATACAATAGCTAGGTGATGAAATCCCAACTAAGGTCTTATTTAAAAAGTATGTAAATTTATTATTCTACGTAATACAATATATTAATCACAAAAAACGAGAAAAAACGATACATAATAGAAAAAATAACAAAACTTTCCGAGGACGGAAAGGGTCTTCAAATCAACGATCAACAAATCTCAACGAAAATGAATCGTACACAAGATCCCCGGCAGCGGCGCCAAAATTTTTGATGTGGTCGTGATAGTATAGTGATAAATAGATACGTTATAGGGTAAATTAGAAAATTACCTTTAGGAAAAAGTAATAGTCTAAAATTACCAAAGACGAATTCAATTAAACACATTGGTGAACCAAGTTCGTTGTACACGAAGATCTTATGAATTTGAGACGTTTTGTATCGATTTGGACAATTGATTCTAATTGGTTTTGGTTTTTAAACTAATATTAATCCTACAAATTTTAAAACCTAAGTGCATGAATCGTAAACCCGAATTAATTTAATCTAAAAGAATTGCTTAAAAATTAAAGCTAATTAAAAATTAAAATTAATCTATTTAAATAAAATAACTTTTATACTATTTTAAAATCTATTTAAACTCTTTAAACTCTTTAAACTAATTAAATCTATAAAAAATTACTTCTACTCCCTTAATTAACCAAATCTATTTTTAAAACTATTTTTAAAACTATTTTTATTTAAATCTAAAATAATAAAAATCTAATTATTTAAAAACTAATTAAATTTCTAAAAATAAAACATTTTTTTTATTGTTTTTTATATTTTGTTTTTATTTTTTTTATTTAATTACTATTAAAACAAAATTTTTATAAAAGAATTAAAACTATTAAAATTTAAATGAAATTACAATCAAGATTAAGTATTAATTAAAAAAACTGACAGCTCTTAAAATATTGACTATATCAATTACGTTGACTGAAATTAAAACCAAAAGAAGAAGCTAGGTCAGCTGGCAAAGACGTTGGGTGATATCCGTGAGGTCACGGGTTCGAGTCCCACTAGGGACATTTTTTGTGATGAATATTTTTGACAGTTAAAATTAAAAATGCAATGTGTTCAAAACTCAGCAGATTAACAAAAATAATAGATAACCAAAATGCAGGCAAATTGAGTATCAAATTAAGTTCTAACAGCAAGACAATCATAGTAACATTTTAACCGCAACAAATACAGTTACCAAAGACAGCAAGATTAGTGGAAACAAGCTGCAACAAAAACATCAATCATCATACCCTCAAATTCAGCATAAACACAAGATCGGCATACGACGATGAACTCTAAATGAATAACCAGATAACGCAGATCAAAATAGAACAACTAGCTCAATATAACTTATTATACTAGCAACTTCTAACGGATTCCCAGATAATATAGCGAATAATAAAGGCAGCTAGAGAAACATAATTAATAACATAAACAGCATATTAGTTTAGATAAGTATCAACAGCCAAAATTCCAATCATCATTATATCGAGAAACAAACCAGGCAGCATAAACAAACGCGACAAAACTTATCAACTTACGATTATTTTCCTAAACAGATTCTACCAAAAACTGAGCAAATAAGCAGATCCCAAATCCAAACATACCTAAGCAAGATATGGATACCACTTCAACACTTCACAGTAATATCAAATCCGTACATCAACATTCGCATCATATAATCAAATAGCTACTAATTCAACTAAAAGCAGAAAACTAAAATTAAATTGAGCTTAACCGTTTATGAAGAAATCCTTTGATGTAGAAGTGCGGCGTTGAACCGACTTATCTTAAACGACACCCAAACACGATCAAACCACCCTAATAAACATCATGAACCAAAGAAACCATGAAACATCAATATATCTCGAACAATCGATACGACTCGAACCATAATCAGAACCTTCGAATCAGCATATGAACTTTGAACTAACAGCTTCTTATAAATCAAACAGTAGGTTTGACTTTTATCCCATCTAACTCAAAACTAATCATTCAAGCTATGAATTCAGCTTAAACAGTTAATAAGTCATTATCTCATTAATTGTTACTTAGTAATAAAATGGTACCATATCATCCAAAAATGAACACACACTATATCAAAGAGATAAGAGGCTGAAAATTAATTTTAGCAGTAACATAAATCGAATGTAAAAACAAGAAATTGAAACTGAAATTCCTTTATTATTTAAATCAAAATATTACAATACTTTGAAAAAGAAATTACAAATTTTCTAACTAAAAACTAACATAATAACTCTAAGAGAAAGAAAGGGATGATTTACTGAATAAAATGGGGGGGGGGGGGGTTATAGGAGAAGGAGAGGGGTGAGTTGTTGATGAAGAAACGAATCTCGACCCTTGATTTGGCATCTAACAATCTCTCTCTATTCTGTTTTGATCCATTGGCTGAAAAACACCCTTGTGCACACGGATTGCCACCGTGGCACAAGAGTGTGTTTGTTGTGCTAGTTGGTTGCTGAAATGGCCTTTAATGATTGGTTGATTGAATGGAATGAGATGTTCCCTCCAGTGATTTGCTGCTACGTTAAACACTTCTCTCTATCCTCTCTTCCTTAAAACTTGGGGATTTATTCTCCTTTTGTGTGAATCACACGTGTGAACAAAAGACCCAATTTATTTGAACAATTTATTGATTAGGGTTTGGGAGGAATAGTGCTTTTACAGGTTTATTAAATTTTTGGGGAAGAAAGACATAGAGTGTATCGAAAAAACGTGTGAAGGTGTGTGAGTGGGGTGGGTAAATATTTTTAATAAAGTGTGTGTAAGTGTGAATGGTGTTTGACTGAAACTAAAAAGTTATAAAAACTTTTCATCTCATTTCCCTTGGACTTCAATCCGTCTACCACTTTTTCTTTCTTTTGTGGGCTTGAAGCCCATTCACATTTCTTCCCACGTCTAATATAAATTGATTTTGGGCTTTGGTTGAAACATGAACTATCCATCCGTTTCTTTATTACAATTAACAATTGGGCCTGGTTTTGGGCCAAGTTGGCTTTTAATTCAAAAGTGAAAAGTTTATTTCCTCAAATGGGCTTCTGGGCCCATTTACCCAAATGTGGGACCCACAAAGCCCAATATCTTCAAAAATATTAAACCACTAGCAACGAGCTCGATATTGGCTTCCTCGATCTTTTTCTTCAAACTCGTGTCGTTTTCACCGGTTTTCGCGAATTTGGGTACCTACACACATGAAACAAGAAATACACATATACAAGGCCATTTTCAAAGGTTTTATGCATTTTATGTTCATTTATAGATACAAATGATATGAGTAATTACACTCATATCATTTACCTAGTGGATTCATTACATATGATATGTGATGTATTAAGACTAATGTTGATACTTGCATGAATGCAAGATGAATTGATCACTAAGTATCTAAGTGAAAGTCATTAGAATACTATATACTTGATCATCGTTTACGGATTCTAGCTAAGAAGATTAGTGTTGAGTTTATACAATAATGCTTACTTTGATTGAGATGGTACTCAATACTAGTGATAGTAGGATTTCATCTTCAATGATAATACTACTACCTAGACGTGCTTGATGAAAAGCATTGTTGTACTACTCATTAGTAAAATAAGAATACTTTACAATTTGGGAAGTTGTTAAGAAGATTGTCTTAAATAGGTGTTCTACTTGCTTCAAACAACCTATGTAATGTACTATGGCGATGCTAATATTACTGTATTAGCACTTGAGCGCACATATACAAAATGACAATCATCGTATTATTCAAAATCTTCACTATTTGTGAGTTTCTGAAATAAGTATTCTCAAAGTTCACTCAGATGACAACTCAACAGGTCCTTGTGTAAATTCAATGTCTTGTAGTCAAACATGTTCATCATGCTTGGAGCATTGGACTTTGACCTTAGAGTAGCCTCATGTATATCTGTTTTCTTTTTGTATTTGGATAATGGAACGTTAAGCAGTTTTACTAAATAATGAATTGATATACTTGGTAGATCGTCTTCATTTGTACTACTGTGTTCTATATTAGCATGTTTAATCCATGGATAATTTAGTTATTCTAAATTATCCATTGTTAGTTGACGATACGGGAGTATTATCGAATTAAGACAAATGTGAGTTGGTCATATTCATTAGGAATGAATATTAATTGATGATGCCGCCAAACTCATATGTGTTCATTGGATGAACATTGGATTAACCCAACCTACGAGAATTCACTACATGGTTAAATATCTCATCCTTAGACTTGAGATGCAAGTAGGTTTTGTATGTGTGGAATGTCAATCTTTGATATGGTTAAACGCTGTCCTGAACAAGGCTGTTATAAAGACCATTTTCAGGTGCGATGTGAAACACATGAACGACACGTGCAGTCAAAATAGGATTTATTCCTCCACTTGTATTGGAGTTAGATACTATTGGGCCCCTCGATGAATTATACAGATGTTTGTGTGGCCACACCCAAATGTAATTAAGATGATTCTTGATTAATTTGGTAATCTAGTTCAATATCTATATCGAGAAACATAATAGTTAAACTTAAGAATGACTGTTGATCCATGTCTAAAGTTTAACAGAGTATCTGAAACAAAAGGATGACTAATATCTAACCATTTAAATAAGATGTTTTAGAAAATATCCCCATACGTTTCTAGGGGCATTGGCGTGTTGCTAGACGCTAACCATTGCTTGTATAATTACATGATTATTATGACGTGCGCAAATGGGAGCTGTTGGAGTATGCTCGTGTCATAACAACTAATTATACGGCTAGACACATATGGGCCTATGGGGTCACACACATATACACTGAGGTACCATTTCAATATATCGTGTTTATCGTATTTACGGTATATAAACAACCTTCGTAACTCGAGATCATTATTGGGCTTTTAACGACTAGTAGTGTACTTAGTTATTAGACTTGTTAAAGTGTATGGCAAGGCCCATACAAAGCCCATTGAGTCCGGCCCATTAAGATGAAAAGAGGAAGGAGTTACATTTGTGATAAATATGAGTTATTAGGTAAAAACTCTAATTTATTACACTAAACACATTACCAAAAATCCTCCCTCTTTCCTCTAATTGGGATTTACAAGGTTTTGAGATGTAAAAACCGTGGGTTTATGTTTTGTAATGATCTCCATCTTTGAATCTTGTTTATTCAAAGGGTGTTACTAGGTTACGGGGTTTAAGACTAGCATCTATTGGTATACAAGGATGTGTGGTGTGGATACATCATAGAGGCGGTCTATTTTGATCACTTGGTTTCATATTTGATTGGTTTCTTGGTTAGATCATGTGTTCATGATGGTCTCTGTTCGATCTTACCGAATCACGCTACAAAGGTATACTTTTATGTCCCTTTTATTGATTAATCATATGACTCTATGGATCCGTTGATAGGTGATCTTTCCGCTGCGTTTATTGTTTATTCATATCATGTTTATATGGATAATCACCTATAATTGATCCAAATTTTTGTACACATAAAATCCTTATGGAGGATGATTACAAACCCACCATTCAAAGCCAAAGAAGGGTTAACCCTAAAATCCATGAGGTCAACAAAAAGGAAGTTATCAAACTCCTTGATGCGGGCATGATTTACCCTATTTCTGACTCTCCATGGGTTAGCCCAGTAAATTGTGTGCCTAAGAAGGGTGGAATCACCGTAGTGCCTAATGAGAACAATGAGCTTATTCCTACTAGACTTGTCATGGGTTGGAGAGTTTGTATCGATTATAGGAAGCTCAATGATGCTACTAGGAAAGATCATTCCCCATTGCCTTTTATGGACCAAATGCTTAAACGCTTAGCGAGAAATGAGTACTATTGCTTTCTAGATGGATTCTCGGGTTACTTCCAAATACCCATTGACCCAAAGGATTAAGAAAAGACCACATTCACTTGTCCCTATGGTACACTTGCTTACAAGAGAATGCCTTTTGGCTTGTGCAATGCACCGGGGACATTCCAAAGGTGTATGATGGCAATTTTTCATGACATGATTGAGCACACTATGGAAGTTTTCATGGATGATTTCTCGGTCTTTGGAGATTCATTCACTTCTTGTCTCTCCCATTTGGAACATATGCTTAAGAGGTGTGAAGAAATACGTCTTGTTCTTAACTGGGAGAAGTGCCATTTCATGGTCAAAGAGGCACTACAAGAAAAAGGGGTATTTAGGAGGGTGGAAAACCGTGCCAAATACTCAAAAAACCATGCCAAATGCAATTTGGCACGGCTTTGGGATGCTTTTGGCACCGTCCTAAATATGAGGGTTCCAAATACATTTGGATCGGGTTGAAACCATGCTAAATAGTATTTGGCACGGTCCTTAGGACGGTTTAACTATAGGGTGCTACGAGTGATGTATTTGGCACGACTAATAACTTTCCGTTCCAAATGTGAATTTGTCACACTTTTATATCTCGTGCTAAATGCGTATTTGGTACCAGTTCCTTTCCGGTTCCAAATATGTATTTGGTTCTGTTTTTAACTACCGTGCCAAATTTGGATGGGACTGTTTTATCTATCGTGACAAATGCATTTGGCATGGTGTCCATTTTTTGTTCCAACCGTATTTGGTACCTTTTTATCCGCCTTGCTAAACAGCATTTGGCACGCGTTTGCTTTCGTTATAAACGTCAGTTGGCACTGTTTTGCATTCAATTAATAATCATATCAAAATCATAAATATTCACAAATACATTTCAATCGAAACCAAAAATAAACTAAACTTGTTTTTTATTATTAATCAATAGAATAAACTCTATATCGTCACATGAATAAAGTAAAAATCAATACGTCCAACATCTATGTAAACCATGCTTCATAAAGTCACAAAGTTAAAAGTGGAACTCAATATAAATCTCGACGATGATTTATTACTAACAGAAACGAATAAAGCTCATTGTAACGAAAACGGATAAAGCTCGCTGGAACACATCTTTCATTGTTAACCCTACATATTAAAATATTCTAACATTAGAAATATATATGAAACGAGTAAAAAAGTTGAGTACAAGCATATATCTTGTCAAATTATATATTAGGACATATTTGAACATGAACAAACACCCCAATATAAGCTGATGAGAATAATCTATGATAAACAACTAAACGGGTGTTATTCTTAGCTTATTTAAAGTGGTTATGAGCTTATTGAAACTCTGACAATCCCATAAAGATTCAATGAAGACTCGTATCCATGTTCACACGAACTGTGAAGCTGGGTGGGCAAAGTATGGTCTAGTAAGTTATTACTAAATTTAGGTATAAGTTTGTTAAAAACTTCTTCAAGCATTAAAAAATTATTTTGGGTAAGGTCTGGTAAGGTGAGGAAATAGCCCTTCCCTTATAATGCATTATGTCTTTCTTTAAGATTAAAAAATAAAGCTAGCGTATGGAATTAGTACTTACATTGAAAATATAGCGAATCCAAAATGTGTGCACTCAGGTATCAATTTTCATTGGAAGGAGTTAGGACCTACAAAATACCACTCATCATTTGCTAGTTTGATCCAGTAATGGCCAGAATAGATAAACAATAACCAGTTATAGATATACCTCGCTTGATCCTGACCTATGTGCATGATAACCCGGAGGAGGTGGCAAATCCCTTCCTAGATGTAATTCCAATTTCTTAAACCACTCCATTTGAGCTTTTTCATGATTAGAAATATGCGCTGCTACTTTGGCCTCTATCTGCGCTTCTTGGTTTGCAACTACATTTGCTACTCGCTTAGGAACCTTAGCCTCTAACTGTGCAGCTATTTGTGCTTGAACCATCTTTTATATTGCATCAGAAGAGGTGGTATTTCTTAATGATGAGCGAGGCCCAAAAATTTTGCGACTAGATACTCCTCCACCAAAAGTCTTGACACTTCCGTGTCCATCAGGGCCTAATAGATCAATGAAAACTTGCTCTTTAAATGAATCAGTTTGCTCTGATTGTGGTACCTCATTTAACTTCTCCTTCATTCGGTCCTATAAACATAAATATACATCAACTAATGATCCTAAATTATCAAGTAAAATAACATGACATGATATAGATGTAACGAAAATACTTACAACCACTATCCTTGTGTCTTCATCTGGTATGGTACCATTTTTTTCAGTACGTGTTTTAATAAAAACATTAGCGCGACACAAATCCTCATTGTTAGCTTTGATATGAAGTTTTAAATTATTTAGTTAGTTTCCTGGAAGCTATAAAAAATATCTAATATACGATTGAATGAATGAATGTAGTATGAATGTTTGTACCTAACTTTTATACATAAAAGCAGAATTATGGGGTATGTTTTGTGTTTGTGCTTGTTTAGGTAACAAAGATACAAATTTGGAGCAAACAAGAGAAATCAAGCCTTAAAGATGAAGAAAAGACAAGAGAAGGATCAAAAGTGACAAGCCTTGCAAAGACAAAGGACCTATCTTGACAACATTTAAAAGATGAAGGACTAAAGTACAATTTTGAGAAAGTCAAGATCATAGTCAAATCTGGTCAACCTTCAAGTCAAACAAGTCAAAGGGCTTCAAATGTTCAAGATGAAAGTCAAAGGATCAAAATTGCCAAAGAAATGAATCTTGGGGCCTACTTTCTATTTTGTCTAAACTACAGGGTTAAAAGTGACAAAATTTGGCTAAGTTTGGGTTTAATCTGTGTGAAGATGGAATGGACCAATGAGGTGCAAGAATGAGTGCAACAGGGATTGCCACCTCATGTGACACATCACCCACTACTGCCGCCAGTAATAAATAAGTGAATCCAAACAGTAACACCCACTCAGCTTTATTCAGCCAATGAGAATGCGTCAGGCAATAATATATATATCCAATTTGGATAATGATCCGTGTGAGCTAATGAAGACCAATAAAACAACGCCACCGTGTCATCTTTAAACTAAGACAAGCCCAGGAACGGGATTTCGCGACACTGCATATCAAGTGAAGATATAAACATGAAAGTTACTCGGAATCAAACAAGGAATTCAACCCAACAACTTAATTGGACTGAAATTCATTCAATCAAAAATCCCCAATTGTGTTCATCATCGACAATTTGCAATTGACCAAATTATTACACGTGGAGGATTCCTATTGGCTTGGACACGTCAACCATCTCCCACACACTCCCAATTCAGTCTATAAATACCCCCAATAGTCTTCATTTGTATTGGCAGCCAGTAGGTGTGAAAACACACACTTCTCAATTTTCTCTCATTTCCAGTTTCGAAAGTTTGTTAGCTACTACTCTTAGGTGTTTGACAACCACCTAAGAGTTAGTTATACAGTTAGTAACAATCTTGTAACCACTTTCAGTTCATAAATAAAATTTACCCTTCACTATCACTCAAATCTCTTCTTTATACCTGCATTACTATAATCCTAGTGTTACTGTGTTGTTGTTTTGATCATCCATGATCAATGGAACTTGATTGATGTTTTGAAGACTTGTAGCTGATTCAGAATCAACTTGTAGTTCATTTTCAGTCCATTTGTAGCAGTATAGCAGGGTAGATGATTGTAGCAGATTATGTTGATGAAATGATGGTGATTGGTTGTTCATTCATGGCGTTTTGTTGATCTGAATAAGCTCAACACTTATTACTCCATCAAAGAAGGCTTCACTAGCTAAAAGGAACACATTCCCTTGTTTTAAATTCCCCTAAACTATCTTGCATGCTAAATACCTAGTGTAAATCTTAAATGTTGAACTGAGAGTGTGATTAGCTTAATTGTAGTGTGATTGTGTTGATTTGATAGCTTACTTGTAGTTTAACAACTCTTCATTAAGTTTTACTTGGTTAAAATTGATCTTTCGTCCGTCATTGTTCATTAACTACTCATTTTGTTATTTAACCAGTAAACCTGTTAGTTTTTGACTCTAAACCATTTCATTTCATCATTTGAACAAGTCTTAATAGGTGCCTTAATCGGTCATACACTTGTGCTTAAAAAGTCTTTGAAAAAGTTCTTATCAGCTTTTGTAAGTAGTGTTTGGATCAAGTCCTTTTTGTTGAATCAATTGGTAAAACCTGTTGTATAGTGTTCATTTACACTAAGTAAGTTAGTGTGAGCATTTTGGTCAAGCTTTGTAGTCAAAATAAAAGTCAAAAAGGCAAACTGCATTGAAAACGTCTGGGTCAAGTCTTTTGTAAAGTTCATCAGTTTAAACAAGTGACTTTTGATTCAATGGCATTTCTTTATTTCTTGATGATTTTAGCTGAAATTTGTTTCTACTTATAGCTTAACATCCAGACTTTCACTACTTATAAGGAAATTCTATAGTATTAAGATTTGAGTGAGTTTTTAGCTTATTAATCAGCACTAGTCCATATTGCAGTTTCTGTGATAAGTAGCTCACTGTTTTCCTAGATCTCACAATCTACTTCATTTATCAATCCATTTTTTTCACAAAACCATTTGCAAACATGCCATGAGTGAATCCTGAAATTTTCAGCTTTTTGATAATTTTGGTCAAACCTTGGTCAACATAAAGCATTTTTGGCTTATTGAGAATTCAAGCTTATTTTGTTGATGATTTTCAAATATAAAAGACATTCCAAGCTTTGTGTGACTTGATTAATCAGTTCTGATAAGAAAATTAACTTGTGGATATCTCAATTCGTTCGAGCTTATTGTGAGCTTATTGTGATAAGCTTTCTAGAGATTTAGAAGCTTTTAGCAAAAATCCTTTTGCAAGTCTAGCTAAAATTGGATTTTAAGCACATTGGAGAAAACCAGAACAATTTTAGTTGAGAAATAAGCTCAAACGAGCTTATTATTAAGCTTGTTCCCGTTTTTGGAAAACTTTACATTTTAATTGCACTTTGGTCCTTCAGTTTTAAACCTTTGTTAAATTGTTGCTAAACTTCCAAGTTTTAGGTTTTGCAAAAGTTAGTCCTTACATTTCTGTTTGTTACATAATTAGTTGGTTAGTTTGGAAGTTTGTTAATTAGTTGCACTAGTTTGTTACAATTTTCATATTTGGTCCCTATAGTTTCTGATTTTGCATTTCTAGTCCCTATATTTTCAATTTCTTTACATTTCAAGTACTTTTACCTTTTATGCATTAAATACTTGTACTTTGTGAATATTAATTGGTAATTGCACTTTGTTTTACAGATAAATAGTTCTATAATATTTTCCAATTTTTTTTACATGCTTGTTTGAATTAGACCTAGAATCCAAATAAACTTTTAACAACCAAAAACAGTTTTAAACTTGATATTAGTAGGCCTTTCAATTTTTCTTGAGTCGAGAAAAAACGAACTTGCAAAATACTCAATATTAAGAACAAATCCGAATTTTGACTAAATAATTTTGGTTGATTGATGGAATTGATATGGACCCATGAAAATGGCATTGTTAAATACTTGCCTAAAAACCTTATTTTGAAAAACCAATGTTCAAGTTCATTGTTGATCTTACATGATAAACGTGTTATTGCCAATAATGAACTAGCTACATTATGAGTATGAGAATGATAAGGATTGAACCTTTGTTTGTCAAGAGATTGATGAAACACATTCTCATATTTTTGATTTTTGGTTTATATGTAACATATGAGTAATTGGGGATATATTTTTGTGTTTATTTAGGTACTAATCATGCCTTCGTAATTTCAACAAGACCATCAATACACTAGGCAATATATGCCAAACCTTTCCGAAATGTGTGCTTCCTCAACTTACAAACACCTATTCCTCACTCCAAAAACGTTGCTTTCACGAGGGTAGAGTTGTCGAAGAGGATATTGAGGGATATATATATATACTCGATCGATGTTCGGAGAAATTGGATTTGATTGTCTGTTGGACATCAAAGAGGATATATATCACGAATTCTCTTAGAGTTCTTTAGCACATACTCTCTCGTTTATGATAACGGTAGAGTATATGTTAGGTTCATCCTTGAAGGTCGACTCATTAAACTCTCTCTTGAAGACTTTGGTCAAGCTCTTCGTGTTCTATTTGAGGGCACTTGTAGATTTACTGATAAATGGAAACTTGATTATCTCCTTGAACTATTCGACTGTGCTCCAGATGAAAATGAAGAGATTGACCTTGACTACATTCTTGAAGTCATTTGTAAAGAGCGTAGTGGAAGCATTGTAAGAAGCCTCCACTCTACCAAGCGTCGAGTAAATCGCTATGAGGTTATCTTAAGCGACCTAAATGATTGTATGGTCTGTTGGGCCGACATCCTTAGGGAGAATGTATTTTTCTTGGCGGAAACCGGGATCATATTCTGGTGTGTATGGCGCACGTGTTATGTTGCATCGCTACCAACGCCAAGTACAATCTCGCATACTACATCGCTCGACGAATCACTTATGCTCTTTCCAAACGAAAAACAAATCTTCCATATGCCATGATCCTTACTCGCCGTCTTAAGAAGGTTGGCGAAGACTATCCTGACATCAACATTTCTTGCTTTCGTTCGGTCGAACGTGTCATGCTACCTATTCAAAGGGTACAACCACGAAAGCCTAGAAGTGATCGAGGTTTGAGAAAGTCCGATCCACAAGAGTCCGATGATGAGGACTTTGATATGTCACCAAGTGATGGTGGTAGCGTAGGCACAAGTGCTCACGTTGGTTCTTCGAGTAACTCCCACCCATCTATGGACACTTTCATGGAAGGGTTAGAAGAAATCATCCCTCCTCCTCACTATGCCACTAGTGGACTTCCTGAGAATTTTTGGTCTTGAGGATGTCTACCGAGCTAATCTTAAAACCCAAGGTGAGTTGTATGATCATCGAGTGGAGTCAAGAGGATCGTTCAAGAGCATAACCAAATTGATCAAGGGACTTGGCAAGAAGAAGAAATGAATCTTGGTTTATCAAGGTTAACATGTTTGTAAACATGTTTGAATTGTTGAACAATTTATCCTTTTTTCTCTTTTTATTTTTAGGATGTTATGTTTGCTAACTAATATTTTGTGTTTAGATTACTTAGTATTTTAATCCTAATCGTACATGCTATTGATCATTCAATTTGCATAGCTTTATGCATATTATGTGTTCGTTAGCTTCCTAGATGTTGATTTATAGTTCATTTTGGCTTAATAAACCTAGGTATAAAATCTGGGCTAGCAAATATTTCAGGAAGTGGCATTTTCGAACCTACTGGTGGCAGTTCCTTATCATACCCACGGTTCTTTATCAATATCGAACCACGACCCTACATAAGGAACCGCCAGCCACTGTTTCGACAGAATCTTCGCTTTACACTGTTTTCCTTAATCTGTGTGAAACTTTGATAATTTTTTTGCAAAAACCTGCACTTTCCTAAACTAGGCTACCTAATTTCATTATTCACCTAAAATAATTTTAACCCATTACTAGTTTGGATCATTCCCTTCTCTTCTTAAACCCTCTCTTGTTGATTATGTTCTTTATCCTTTCAACTCTTCTCTAAACCTTAACACACAACCATGGTGTCCATTAGAACATCCACCTCTTCCAAAACTTCCTCTTCCAAAAGAAGCCTTAAATTAAGATTAAATTACCTAATATTGGTTCTTCATCCTTTCACACTCCCAAAAATGATATTTCTCCTATTCTTATTTCCTCATCACCTTCACCACCCCTTGCTCCATGCAAGACAAACTCAACTCATGGTACTAACCATTCACATGGTTCTACCTCCTCTTCATTCCATTCAAGAATGAATGAGCTTTCCCCTCCATTCACTTCTAGTCCTCCTTTGGATGGGAATACTCAACCTCAACCTCTACAAAGCATTCCCTTTGCCCTTGAGCCTTTGGTTACCTCTCCTTTCACTCCACCAAATTATCCTATCTCACCCATATCACCCTTGGATACCATGCCTTCTCCACATCCTCCTCCCTCTAACACTCCACTCTTGGGTGTTCCCATTTCCAGGTTCTTAGGTGATCCATACTTGTTTTATTTTTTCATGCATAATGGAACCAATTGTCCTTGTTGCTTGAACAACTTCCACCTCATTGATATCCTTAGGTTGGAGATGATTGGGGCTCACATCAAGTTGCAAAGCTTCTTGTTGAACCTATTTGCCAATCCTCCTTCTCCTAGGAGATGAATTATGGCTTTCAAAATCAAATGCTTTTAAAGAAGGTCAAACCAAAGAGGACTATGCATTCAAGACCTAGTTTTAGCTAACTTTGTATTAGTTAGTTGTTATTTCCTTTCTTGTATTTCCTTCCTTTTCCTTCATGATTTTCTCATGAGGATGATCTATGGATTTAGTTTTATGTGTATTAACCTATATGGTCACATTAATCAACTTCAGTTTATTTAAAATTGAATCTAAATTTATTACAACCTCGAAAAACTTGACTTAAAATTGGATCAAAATGTTATCTAAATATTTTGTCACCCTTTGTCAAGACATTCTTTGTGAATGTGTTGCTTTTATACAACCATAGCATACTTTATTGCTAAAAGAGGTAAAAATCCAAGATTTGCAAAATTTTGAAAAAGTCTTATTTTTCTCAAAAACTGTTGAAAATCATGGTCTGTGGTCCACTGGACGCGGCTCCTTAGCCACGAGGCGGCTCCATATCAATATGGAACCGCGGGCTCCCATATGGAACCGCGTACGGGAAAGCTACTTTTAGCTTATTTTTGGTCTTTCTTCTTTGATCACTGTCTTGGTTAAGATTCTTTGTTTACCCAGTTTGGCTAAACATTCCCTAAAACCTTTTGTTTTCATTTCAAATCTTTGCCTTGTCTATTTTCTTTAAATTCTTCTCTTTTGGGAGTTATTCTCTTGATCCCTCATAATGCCTTACTCTTCCATTCCTAACCTTGACATTTCTTTGTCACAATCTTCTCAACCTAAACCTTCTTCTTCTAAGCTTTCAAAAAACCGAAAATATCAGTTCCACCCGTTTGGATAAAAAAGAATAAGAATCCTCATGATTCTTCTTCTCTAAAATCCTCCAAGGATTCTTCTTTCTCTCCGATGAGACTTACTCTATAAATCCAATCACCAGAGAAAAAGAAATTCTTCCACCACCACCTAAACCTTTCAACCCTCCACAACTCAATGACCTATCTTCTTTCCCTAATCTCACTAGGCATTGTGAAATCATCTCTTATCCATTATCTCCCTCTCCACCAAACTCTCATTTTGATGGTCCTCCCCCATCTAGCGATTTTGTTTTGCATCATGGTTCCTCGTGTGCTTGTTTTCGATTTCAACAAATTGAACTTGCTCATATTTATGACAAGCTAAATTTCCTTGAATTCCTCCTCACTCGACCTCCTCTTAAAGTTTTCGTTCCCGTGAACAAAACTTCGAGTGATGCTTCGTCGTCTTTCTTTTCCAACTAAGGCACATTTTGTACTTTAGTTGTTTGAGTCAATAAAACTTAAGCAATCTTGGAAGATTATCACTATTAGAGTAGTCTATGCTTTGTGTTTTATTTTCCATATTTTTTTGCTTTAAATATTCATATTGTGTGTATGAATATTCTCTTGCATGTTATTTCATATTTTTGTAATATGAATGTTATGTGTGTTTAATAAGTGTGTAAACACTTATCCTTTTGCCACTAAAATCAAGGAAAAACAAGACCTAATCATGTGTTTTTGTGTAAAATAGGTACAAATGATCAAAAGAAGAGAAAACACGGGATTTCACGGTCAAATGTTAAAGAAAAGTCCAAAAAGAGACAAAGACAAAGTCAAAAGTCCAAAAGTGTGCAAGAGATCACGAAAATTGGCAAAATCGACACGATTTTGAAGAAATGATCAAAGAAGCCGAAATCAAGTTCGTTTTCAGTGGATTAAATCTTTTTGAAGATATTCGTGCTTTGTGGGTCCCACATTTGGGAAATGGGCCCAAAGGCCCATTAAGATGTTTAAGATATGTTAAGAATGGGCCAAAAGCCCATTTATCAATTTTGTTCAAATTAAACGGATCAAAGCCCATCAAGCTCATTTGATCTAATAACATGCGGATTAAAAACATGGGCCTAAGCCCATTTGGGTTGATAATAGTGGACGGATTTTTTCTTTGACAAGAATTGGGCCAGGTCAAATTGATAAACATGGGACGATTTTTTTTAAAGTGAAAAGATATTTTACTTTTATAGTTCCCAAGTCACTACTTCACGTTTTATTATCCCCAGCCAATTTTTACTTCACCACACACGTGTCTCCCTCAAACCTTTTTCATCCCACACATTAAATAATTACCCACCTCCTCTTTATTGACAAACGATACAAACGAAGAAAAAATAAAAACTCACCCAGTCACTGTTATCTCCTTCCTTCTCTCCACCATTTTTTTACACAGCCAAAACCCTAATTTTCCTATAACAAAATTTACCCAAGGATTATTGGGGCTTTTACCCAAATCATTTAATTCACACTATGGGAATTAAATCCCCCCAATTTTCGGGGAAGAACACTAACTGTGGTCCTATCCAATCATCTCACGTGGCCTCTTCCTTCATTTTGATTGGTTAAATCCCCACATCTCACCAATCCTACCATTTAATATCATCCACCTCACCCTCAAACTAGCACAAAAATTCCATCCTGGCAATCCGTGGCTTGCAAGGTGAATTTCAACCGTTGATTTGAAGAGAAGAAAGAGAAAAAGAAGATGAACGATCCGGATCGAAGACCTTGGGCACCAAGTTTAGGGTTTTCTCTTTAAAAACCCCATCTCATGTGTAATTGAGGCAGCACTTTTTCTTTATTTTATTTTCAGTAATTAGATTAGGTTTAATTTTGTATTTCTTTAAATTTCCAGTAAATGTAATTTTTTATGATTAATGAAAAGTTGATTTTGTTTAATTTCTGTCTTATTTAAATTCTGTCATCTTTAATCTGTCCCTTTTATTTTATTACTGTTCACGTTTTAAATTAGTCTCAATTTAATGTTTGCTACTGTTCGCATGATATTATTATTATTATAAAAAAAATATAAAGAAAGTGAAAAAATATTTCCCCACTGGGAAGATTATAAAAGGTTACTGTTCTAGTTTGATTTGGATATTGTTTGGTACTGTTTGTTCGAGATTCGTTTGGATCGAGAGCTGTTAGAGTGTTTGGTCCGAGATGATGATATTCGGTGATGATGTGAGGTGATGTGTGTAGCTTCGGTTCACAAGTACGCTCAGCGTGATACTTCTCCTCAACGGATATCGATTCAAGGTTTTAAATCCCTTTTAATTTTCTTGTTTTAGTTCACTATTTATTTGATTATCTGCTTTAATCTGTTTATTGTTTTGGAATCGGTTGGTTTTTTAATCTGCTTATGTTTATTTGATTTTAGTTTAATCTGCTAGTTTGAATTTATTTTAGTTTTTATTGTTTGGTTATTTCTTTGAATCTGCTCTTGTTATTTAGTTGAATTGGTATTTAGTTTTTTTTTTTGTATCTGCTTAATTAAATTTTATCTTCTTGGTATTTAGTCGTTAGTTTGATAGGTGTTAGTCGTGGGTTTGATAGCTTATTTTGGCTGTCTGTTTTGAATTTGCTTTTTATCTCAGCTTAAGTGGTAACTGCCTTTTTTTTATTTGCTTATTTTTAGCTATTTGCTTATTATGTTTTAGCTGATTAGTTTTTATAGCTTATTCGCCTCTCGATTTGTCTGCTCATTTTTTATATATGGTTTTTACTTCTTTTTACTACAGATCCCTTTGATCCGGTAGTTTCTCATATTCCAAAAAGTCAATAAAAAAAAGGTTCCAAAAAAGATAAATAGCATAAATTTGGTCTGGGGTGGGATTCGAACCCCCGACCTCTTGTTCGCTTGCCAAACGCACCAACCAACTCTGCTAGCTTCTTTCTTGTGTTTGTTTACCAGTTTATTATTTAATATAGGATGTGTTTTATATAGCTGGCAGTTTTGTTTATTTAAATTTTAATACAAGTTTTTAAATTTAGAAAAAAAGTTTTATTTTAATTTCCTTTAATCCAGTTTTTTTATAAAAAATAAAAAGATAAAAAAATATTTTATTTACTTTTATAATTTAAAAATTAGTTTTCATTTATTTTGTTTATTTAAATGTCTTTAATTTAAAATTAATTAGTTTTAAATTAGATTTTTACTTAAATTAGATTTTCTTTAAAAATAGTTTTTATTTATAAGTCTTTATTTTAGTTTTTTTATTAAAAATTAGTTTTCATAGTTTTGTTTAAAAAAGTTTACATTTAAAAGTTTTTACTTTAATTTAGTTTTTTTATAAAATTAGTTTTAATTGTGTTTAAGTTTTTAAAATCGTTTTATTTAGTTTAAAATAGTTTTCTTTTAATTAATTAGTTTTTATTATTAAATAGTTTTAGTTTAAAATACCAAAAAAATATTATTTACCAAAAACAAATTAAGTCGATACGTTAAACCGGATATCAATTCGAGTCGAGTCGAGGAACGAAAATAGATATAAAAATAGGATTGCAAAAACCTAATTTCAAATGGCGCCGCTGCCGCTTCGCTCATACGATTGACGATTTTTCGTGAAGACGTTTGGATTTTGGGATCCGTTCATTTTGAACGTTACTTTCTTGCAACAAAATCAAAAATACAAAAAAATCAAAAACTTAAAAATACAAAAAAATTAAAAAATCACAAAAGCAAATTCTTTCCTAAGATTTGCATCAAAAAAATAAAAAAAATACAAAAGTAATACTTTTTCCTAAAAGTATTACACCAAAAATATTACGTATTCGTGTTATTTCTTAGTTCACTTTCTTTCGTTTTTATTGTGAATATATATTTTTCTAAAAAATACAAAAAGAATTTTCTTTTATTATAATATATTACGTAGCATAATAATTATTGTTATTTCGGTTTATTTCGACACTACCATGGATAATCGTCCGATTTGGGAAATATTGCAAGAAGAGCGTTATACGATTATGTCCGAGGAGTGTTCGACTTGTGGTGGGCCTCATGCTTATTTTAATTGTGACAAAACTTATGAGGAGGTTTATAATAATGAGGAAAGTATGTGTTATGCTACTAATACTTATTTTGGCTCCCCTAGTTTTCCTACGACTAGTGACCCACCACAATATGATCAACGGTTTGTTGGGGAATTTCAAAATCAAGGGTTTTCAAATAATGAAGGTTTTCCAAATGAAGGCAATCAAGGGAGTATTTCACAACCTCAAATGGATTTAATTCTTAATAAACTTGAGGAACATGATAGATTCTTAAGAGAAATGCAAGAGGAAACCGATAGGAAATTCATGTTCATTTTAGAAACCTATCAAGCTCAATGTGATATTGAGCTGTCTTTGAGAGTTGATATTGAGGCTAACACCACTACTAGTAGTGATGTTCCCACTGTGGATCCTTTCATCTCTCTGCCAGTAAAGGAGAGACAAGTCCCGGAGATTATCATGAGTTTTACTCACCCTCCGGTGTTGACACCCACGGATACTATTAGCTCTCCTAGGGATGAGTTATCTTGTGATTCTGACTACATTTTTAATTATTCCTCGGGATCGGATGAGGATGATTCTCCTATTTTACCCAAACCGACTTTTGAAAACCATGATACTAATGATTTATCGGATTCTTTACTCTTTAGTGATGACTTTTATACCCCGAGTATTGAGAAATTCCATCACGAGGATGCTTTTTATGATCCCGTGTTATTGGATTTCTCGTATGAGCTTAATTGCGATCATGGTATTGATGAAAAGGCAAATGGAGTTTTAAAACTTGATATTGATATTGATTTTGAGAACTCGGATTTTGATAAATTCACATTTGCCTCTTCGCCAATTACTTTTGAATCTACCATCGATTCTCATCCAATTCTCAAGGAGTTACCTAATCAACACTCCTCTAATGAGAATTACGTTTACCACATTCGTGAGGATTTAACTTATCAACAAATCCCACAAATGAATGATGGTTTCGTACTTGATCATGATCTCTTCGAGAGAATTTCTAAAATCCTCAATGAGGGGAACGACAAACCTTTGTTTGACAAGCCTATCTATGATGAAGAAATTGAAGAGATTCACGTTCATGAGGATGAATGCTTTGAGCCGGGAGGTGACATTGACCATTCTATGATTGATACCTTTACGGCTTTGCCGAATAGTGACCATCCGTTGTCTTTGGGGGATGACAATTTGTCTCCTTTACCCATCCCACCTCCCGTGGATCACGACCTCACATACTTTTCGTATGTTGAGAGGACATTTTTACCTTTGATGACATATCCTCCTGCCTCTCATTTATTATGTTCCTCCGGGACCGAGGACAAGATCTTTGATCCCGGTATTACATTCGAGGCTTCCCCATGGACCATTTAATTCGGGGTTGAGTCAGGCTCGTGACTCGGTTAACAAAAACAAGCGCTTCTCGGGAGGCAACCCGATGATCTATCTCTATTCTTATCTATTTTCTACAATAAGTGTGGGGGGAGCCAAGTAGGTTTTTTGTGTGTTATGATTGTGCAGGGACATGTGCTTAATGATCCACTTTTGGTATTTTTGACGCGACCCGTGTTCCCGTGTACCCAGTTCCTTCGATAAGTTTTTGCTATTGTGATTCAATCATGTATATAAATAAAACAAATAATGTAATCACTTTAGTTGTCCTTTCCTTAGCTCGATTTTAAACAACGTACTCAATGTCCTAAGTGTAGGGGAGTTTATTCTCCCACATACCTAAACATTGAGGACAAGGTTTATATTAAGTGTAGGGGGGATTTCTATCGAATTTTAGTGGGCTTTTCCATGAATTTGACCCCATTTAACCGGAAAATTAAAAAAAAAAATTCAACGTTTTTCAAATTTTTGATCTATTTTGGCCTTGTAGTATTTTTCATTTATTTTCTTTTTGTCATCGCATCGTATTTATATTTTCCATTTCAAGAATAAAGTCAAAAATAATAAATAAATAAATAAAATGGTTTTAACGAGTTTAGATATCTTTGATATATTAGGTCCGTCGTGAATATTTTGACTCAACCCGGTTTACTTATCCAAGTTTACTCTAGCTAGTATCCTTAACCATATGGACCTTAATTGGTTTATTACGCTAAGCATCCACGAGTCTCATTCCTTGAGATTTTAAATTGTGGAGAACGAGAGATGATAGAGTTGATAATAAGTTTAAAGGTTAATTTTTGCTTATATGGTTTTTGTGGCTCTTTCTTCCCTCTTGTATATTTAAATTGCTTAATAAATGAGGATTCTTGCGGTGTAGATTCGATATCTTAACTCTTAGCCAAATCTTTATTCTCCTTGTAATTAAAGCATGAACACATTGAGGGTGCCAGCGTTGTGGACTTCTGACTAAGGTGGGTCATAACCACTAAGTAGGAGGTATTCAGACCATGGGACCTCGGAATTTGGCCTACTATATATATCATAATAAGAAAGAATAAGATTAAAACATGACCTCAAGGAGCCTTATGGTGTGGGGCATGTAGCACGAACCTTGTCATTAGAGCCTTAGGGTGTATGGCATGGTAAGTGTTGAATAAAAATTGATCAATAAAATCAATTCCCTCGTTTATCGTTCAAGGAGCCTTAGGGTGTGGACAATAGACGGGGAGCATTTTTACATCTTAAAGAGCCTAAGGGTATATGATGTGAACTTGCTAAACTCCACATAAAGTCAACATGACTTTGGAGAAAATAATTAATAAGTAGAACTATTCGGCCAAATTTTGGGTCCGGGAATTTATTCCCCAAATCGTGTTAAATCATCCTTGATGTGGGCTTACTTTAGTGACAACGTTTTTGAGGACGAGGTTAGGTTTTGAGTGTCGGGTTTGCACCGTTTGGCCGTCATTTTTGGAATAATAATTATCAAATAAGTCAAATGAGCCTACGGGTGAATGGCAACCAATAAAATCTAGAGATACAACCTAGGACTTGGAGAAAGAGTATTACACAATTGTCTTATATAAGTGGTTTTAACTTGAGGACTTATGGTAAACAATGATCTTGTTTTTAAGCTTGGTATGGGGAACGTGAAACTTGTGGGTGATTAATATTCATGACACTAAAGCCCTAATTCAAGTCTTAGATTTCTTTACAAGTTTCTTCCATCAAATAATTTCCAAGTTAATAAATCATTATAACTTTTGTCTCCTTTTAAATTTTTATCTTTTCATCATAGTAGTAATAGTGTATCTTAATAAAGGCCGAGATGGATTAATTATGAGAAAAATGTAACTTTATGCTTTAAAATAATGCATTGCATGGGGTCATTGCAATGGTAAGTGTAGGGGATTTAATAAGTGTGTAAACACTTATCCTTTTGCCACTAAAATCAAGGAAAAACAAGACCTAATCATGTGTTTTATATCGTAAAAGTCGGAATTACGCGTGGTTTTGTGTTTTTGTGTAAAATAGGTACAAATGATCAAAAGAAGAGAAAACACGGGATTTTACGGTCAAATGTTGAAGAAAAGTCCAAAAAGAGACAAAGACAAAGTCAAAAGTCCAAAAGTGTGCAAGAGATCACGAAAATCGGCAAAATCGACACGATTTTGAAGAAATGATCAAAGAAGCCGAAATCAAGTTCGTTTTTAGTGGATTAAATATTTTTGAAGATATTCGTGCTTTGTGGGTCCCACATTTGGGAAATGGGCCCAAAGGCCCATTAAGATGTTTAAGATATGTTAAGAATGGGCTAAAAGCCCATTTATCAATTTTGTTTAAATTAAACGGATCAAAGCCCATCAAGCTCATTTGATCTAATAACACGCAGATTAAAAACATGGGCCTAAGCCCATTTGGGTTGATAATAGTGGACGGATTTTTTCTTTGACAAGAATTGGGCCAGGTCAAATTGATAAACATGGGACGATTCATTTTAAAGTGAAAAGATATTTCACTTTTATAATTCCCCAGTCACTACTTCACGTTTTATTATCCCCAACCAATTTTTACTTCACCACACACGTGTCTCCCTCAAACCTTTTTCATCCCACACATTAAATAATTACCCACCTCCTCTTTATTGACAAACGATACAAACGAAGAAAAAATAAAAACTCACCCACTCACTGTTATCTCCTTCCTTCTCTCCACCATTTTTTTACACAGCCAAAACCCTAATTTTCCTATAACAAAATTTACCCAAGGATTATTGGGGCTTTTACCCAAATCATTTAATTCACACTGTGGGAATTAAATCCCCCCAATTTTCGGGGAAGAACACTAACTGTGGTCCTATCCAATCATCTCACATGGCCTCTTCCTTCATTTTGATTGGTTAAAACACCACATCTCACCAATCCCACCAATAAATATCATCCACCTCACCCTCAAACTAGCACAAAAATGCCATCCTGGAAATCCGTGGCTTGCAAGGTGAATTTCAACCTTTGATTTGAAGAGAAGAAAGAGAAAAAGAAGATGAACGATCCAGATCGAAGACCTTGGGCACCAAGTTTAGGGTTTTCTCTATAAAAACCCCATCTCATGTGTAATTGAGGCAGCACTTTTTCTTTATTTTATTTTCAGTAATTAGATTAGGTTTAATTTTGTATTTCTTTTAATTTCTAGTAAATGTAATTTTTTATGATTAATGAAAAGTTGATTTTGTTTAATTCCTGTCTTACTTAAATTCTGTCATCTTTAATCTGTCCCTTTTATTTTATTACTGTTCACGTTTTAAATTAGTCTCAATTTAATGTTTGCTACTGTTCGCATGATATTATTATTATTATAAAAAAAGAAAAGAAAATATAAAGAAAGTGAAAAAATCTTTCCCCACTGGGAAGATTAAAAAAGGTTACTGTTCTAGTTTGATTTGGATATTGTTTGGTACTGTTTGTTCGAGATTCGTTTGGATCGAGAGCTGTTAGAGTGTTTGGTCTGAGATGATGATATTCGGTGATGATGTGAGGTGATGTGTGTAGCTTCGGTTCACAAGTACGCTCAGCGTGATACTTCTCCTCAACGGATATCGATTCAAGGTTTTAAATCCCTTTTAATTTTCTTGTTTTAGTTTACTATTTATTTGATTATCTGCTTTAATCTGTTTATTGTTTTGGAATCGGTTGGTTTTTTAATCTGCTTATGTTTATTTGATTTTAGTTTAATCTGCTAGTTTGAATTTATTTTAGTTTTTATTGTTTGGTTATTTCTTTGAATCTGCTCTTGTTATTTAGTTGAATTGGTATTTAGTTTTTTTTTGTATCTGCTTAGTTAAATTTTATATGCTTGGTATTTAGTCGTTAGTTTGATAGGTATTAGTCGTGGGTTTGATAGCTTATTTTGGCTGTCTGCTTTGAATTTGCTTTTTATCTCAGCTTAAGTGGTAACTGCCTTTTTTTTATTTGCTTATTTTTAGCTATTTGCTTATTATGTTTTAGCTGATTAGTTTTTATAGCTTATTCGCCTCTCGATTTGTTTGCTCATTTTTTATATCTGTTTTTTACTGCTTTTTACTACGGATCCCTTTGATCTGGTAGTTTCTCATATTCCAAAAAGTAAATAAAAAAAGGTTCCAAAAAAGATAAATAGCATAAATTTGGTCTGGGGTGGGATTCGAACCCCCGACCTCTTGTTCGCTTGCCAAACGCACCAACCAACTCTGCTAGCTTCGTTCTTGTGTTTTTTTACCAGTTTATTATTTAATATAGGATGTGTTTTATATAGCTGGCAGTTTTGTTTACTTAAATTTTAATACAAGTTTTTAAATTTAGAAAAAAGTTTTATTTTAATTTCCTTTAATCCAGTTTTTTTATAAAAAATAAAAAGATAAAAAAAATATTTTATTTACTTTTATAATTTGAAAATTAGTTTTCATTTATTTTGTTTATTTAAAAATAGTTTTTATTTAAAAGTCTTTAGTTTAAAATTAATTAGTTTTAAATTAGATTTTTACTTAAATTAGATTTGCTTTAAAAATAGTTTTTATTTATAAGTCTTTATTTTAGTTTTTTATTAAAAAATAATTTTCATAGTTTTGTTTAAAAAAAGTTTACATTTAAAAGTTTTTACTTTAATTTAGTTTTTTTATAAAATTAGTTTTAATTGTGTTTAAGTTTTTAAAATCGTTTTATTTAGTTTAAAATAGTTTTCTTTTAATTAATTAGTTTTTATTATTAAATAGTTTTAGTTTAAAATACCAAAAAAATATTATTTACCAAAAACAAATTAAGTCGATACGTTAAACCGGATATCAATTCGAGTCGAGTCGAGGAACGAAAATAGATATAAAAATAGGATTACAAAAACCTAATTTCAGTGTTATCTTTCCCGCTAATTCTTTTTCACACGTATTGTTAAAGAGTTGATCATGGTTAAAACTTACAATTAATTACGAGTGATTCCATAAATTCTAAATTTTAGCCCCTGGACATTTTAATCATCTATGACTGGGTTGGATGTTTCTTTTCTTCATTTATTTCACCAATTAAACTATGATGTTGTCAATACACACTCTTTGGTCATACTTAGCGAATACTTGCTTCTAATTTGAGATTTATTTTCCTTCTCCTCTCAAGTTAGATAGTAGGTAGTGCACATATATACATTGGTGTTTCTTTTCTTTCTTCTAACCTTTGTGTAGCATGTCACCTTAGCACATTTACATGGTGCCCCAAGCAAGGGGGAGTAAGCACCAAGGGGGAGCTACTAGCAAAGTCCGGTTCTTTTCTTCTTCAAAGACTTGTGCTAACCTTTTTTCTTCGACAAAGGGGGAGAAATGATAGTGATAAACTCGTTAATAATTCGAATAACCTTGTATTTTACGGAAATGAGTTTATAGTTTGTCATAATCAAAAAGGGGGAGATTGTTAATGCAAAGAAATGCCTAAAAACATTGTTAGTACTAATTGATCTTTCTTAGTTTTGATCACGACAAATTACAAAGACATTTATTGTCAAACACAATCATAAAACGAGTTATCTAACAAACACTATCATCAAGGTAATAATCATTAGACTAACATATCTTAAACATGCTTAGTGATCATAAAAGTGATTAGCCTTAAAACTCACTTTTGTCAAATGTAACAAAAGATTTTTAATAAACTTTATTTTTAAGAAAATGTTTTATTAAAATTAAAATGTAAATTTGAATATGGCATATTCCAAATGCTATAAGAATATCCTTTGAAGGTTTAAATAGCCTCAGATATTTCAAATTCACTAAAAGATAAAAAGGAGCGGAGTCTACACTCCGCGATTCCTTAAGTGCCTACGCGGTTCCCTATCGATAAGGAACCGCCTGGGTAATTAAGGAAACGCCCCCAGCTAGCCGTTGGGATTTGTCTTCTATAAATAGTGGATCAAATCTACATTTTCATTAACCCTTTTTGGACATCTCTTTCAGCCTTTTTTCTCCTCTCTAATCCTAGTCATTTGTAAATGATCACTTAATGTGTTAAGTATGTTTACTTATGATTATCCTCTTGACCTCCTTTTTTACCTTGTCCAAAGAGAAGATCACTCACACACTTGTGATGTGATTAAAGATGAAGCCTTGATGAAGATCATCCTCTCCTAAAGATCTAGTCATGTTCATCATTTGTTTATTTGTGTATTGTGTAGATCCAATGTATTTGTGAATATGATGAGACTGCTTTTATACATAGTCTCATCGTCCAAATCGGGCTTAAAATGCATTAAATATCATTAAAATTGCCAAATATATGCTCGTGTTTGTTGCTTGTGTATTTTAGGTACGGATATTAAGGAAATGACAAAAAGATCACAAGAATCAATAAAAAACGAACACGGGAAATGAAGCCGCACAATGAACCGGGCCCAAGAATGGAATTTCCAAAAATGACCTTGAAGTTTGAAGATTTGTCAAGATTGGTCCCTCAAGAAATGAAGACTTGTCATTTTATACCCCTGTAAATCCTCAAAATTACTTGTGGGTCCCTAAAATATCAAGAATGTACAAGTATAGTCCTTGAAGAATGAAGATATTACAAAAGAAGTCCTTATAACAAGTTTACAAAGTATGTTGTGCCAAATTTGACAAGTTGACAAAAGTTGTTATTAAGGAAATGAAGTTGTTGGCTATTTATTGCAAAGTAAACAAAACATGGAAGTCAGGGGACTGTTTTTGCGATTAACCAAACCCAAACCCATTTTATACCCAACTTAAACCCGGTCAACACCCACCTTTAGCCCAGTCAAACCCCAAACCCAACTCCTACCCGGCCCACACCCCACTAACCAGTTTATTTAATAAACTTGGTCAACCAGTCAACCCCTAATTTCCCACCAAAAAACGTTTTTAAACGTGATTACCCCCAAACCAGATTAAAACCCCTCTTAACCAACCCAGAAACACTAATCAAACCCATGATCAAACTAACCAAAAACAAAGGGGTTTTATCTGATTATTTCCAGATCCTTAATTCAACCAAACCCAAACCCATCCTAGCTCAGAAAACATTCTCATGTGAACCCATGGGCCCCATTCGTCCCTCCCCTGCTCATGGTTTGTTCTAAAATAGCAAAAAACGAATCCTCCAGTCATCCCACTACTCCCATTGCACTCCTTGGTCCCAAAGGAACGCATAAACAGCCAAGATATCAACTTTACACAGCTGTGCATCACATGCCTCAACTTTTGACCAAGATTCAAAGGGCATTTCCGGATTTTCATCAATTAGGGTTTTAGGGTTGTAATATTTTATTCGTTGTTCTAGAATAGTCTTTCACTTAGTATAAAAAGGGAATGTGGCTTGTACATTCACCTTTGTTCCAGTTTTTATCCTCTCAAACTTGTAATCCCTTTTGAATATTTATAAAAGTTGGTAATTTTTGGTAAATGTAATTCCTTTTTGTGAGTTTAAAAGTTGGTAGTGTTTGAGGATAGATTCTGAGTTCCAAGTTTTTAACATTAGTTCAAGAATTTTCAAAAGTCATTCTTATTTTCAAGGTTTCTGAAAAAATTGATGTTTTGATTAAATCTTGTTTCAAAATTTGGTTTTCCAAGTTTGTTAAGTGGTTTGTTTAAGTGTTTTGAAAGGAAAAATATTTGAGAAAATTATTTGAAAAGATTGTGAAAAAGTTCTAAAATCAGAAAAGTCGGATATTATGTTCTATTGTTCTTAGCAGGCAATCCTTTGAGCTTTTGACTGTTCTTCCAAGAGGTTCTGCACAAGCCCGGGCTTGTTGGAGGTGGCTTTTCAGCCATTGTGGGACCTGGATTGTAGGTCCCACAAGGTAAATCCCTTGTTATCCAGTTTTCAGTTTTCAATCTTTCTGATTTATGTGATTTAGTGAAAATGCATGAAATCTGTTTAAATGCTTGTGGTATGGTTTGATTATACTCACATTAGGTTTGTATGCATGCTAGAAGCTTTGTCAATCAGTTTGGTTAGGTTTTGAATGCAAGTTGCTTGTAAATTTTCATTTTCAGTAAATTAAGGGGTGTTTGGATTAGGGTTTAAACTGGGTTAAATGGCATAAATCTTGTTTAAAATCCTGTTTAAAACATTCATTAGGTTGTTATTAGGTGATATATGTATCTGGTTTTAAGTTTGGTAGTTTTTAAAAGGGATTTGTTTGTTCAAATTTGGTATTAACTAGTCAAAAAATCAGTAAGTCCTCTTTGTGCATGCTTGAGTGTAAATTTGGCCTTTAAATCTTGATCACTGTTAGATTCTAGGTCCAAGAAGGGATTGAAATTGATTATATGTGATTTGGTACACTTGTATGCAAGTTTTAAGCTATTTAAATCCATTTGTGTGCATAGTAAACCAGCAACTGTTCATCAGATACCATATAAGCTTAATCAGTAACATTTTGGTGCTTGATTGTGATATTTGTGTGTTAAACTTGTTTGTTTGTTGGCATAATCTGCCTCCCTACACTACACTGAGTGTAGGGGTGCCCCCATTGTCCAAGGATAAGCCTCAAATAAGCTTCCCTAAGTTTATTGGTCAACTGACCATTTAATTGCACTAACAGTGGGAACTAAGTTCCCCCTACTAGCACAAAGGTTACCACTGCTACAGTACCAGACAAAAACAAGCACATGTCACTTTCAGCTTTCTCAATTTTTTGTCTTTAGTGACTGAAAATGGGAATTAGACATTGAAACTAGTTTCTATATTTTTCTAATTTTATTTTGGATTTTTTAGTTTAATTTATTTTTCTGTTACTGTTCATTTGCTATTTTTTAGGTTTAATTGCATTTTTAAATACTTTTTAATATTCTGATTTTTGTCTTTTAGTGTAGAAAATTAATATTTTTAGATTTCAAAATTTTTATCAGATTAAGAAAAATAATTTAAGATTTTTAGTTTAAAAAGTTTTTACTCTTCACTTTTTATTTATTTTTTAGAATTAATTTAGTTTAATTAGGGTTTAATTACAAATTATTTTTGTCTTTTAGTAAAAAAGTTTATATTTTTCAAACTTTTTCATTTTTCTACTGTTCTTTAGAGTAATTTAGGATTTTTAAAATTGTCAAATTATTTTTGGCATTATTTTATTATTTTTTATGATTATTTTAGTTTAAAAATAGTTTTTAGCCTTTAAAAAATAGAAAAATAGTTTTTAAAAATTAGGAAAAATACATTTTAGTCTTTAGATAATATAAGTAAGTTATTTGTTCAATAAAATAATATTTTGGACATTTTCTTAATTATATTTGATTTTAGGGCTTTAATTAGCATTTAAAATTGAATATTTAATTAATAAAAGGTTTTAAAATATTTTTGTTGAATTTTTATTCTTGTTTATATTATTTAGACTTAGTTTTAGCTTTTAATTTATTTTTAGTACAAATTTTTTATTTTGTAGCTTTTTACGGTTTTACGTGAACGCCTTTTTCGTCTTAGTTTAATCCGTCTACGTAACCGTCATTCTCTCCTAATCTCATTTCTCTTTTTCTTTTTCTCAATATAATCACAAACCATTAATCATTTCATTACAAAACGCACTAGCCTCCTCGAGAACGAACTCACTTTAGGGTCATTTACACACGGTTTTCCTAAATCGTCGTGCTTACCCTATATTTTTACGCTCTTTTTCCTAAAAGAGTGTGAATTTACAACTATCATTTTGGCGCCACTGCCGGGGAGGCGTGTTGTGTTTTGATTTGAACAATTGTTGTTTTTATATAGCCATAATAATTATTTGTATTAGTAGCACTCTACTAATACGTATTATCGGTTTTCGGTTTTTGTGTGAATACTATTACTATATTGTATACGTAGAACAATAAATTCACAAGTACTTCAAATACGTGAGAAATCACAACCTTGACTTGGGAGGTCATTACCCAATCATTATATTCGAATCTCAAACCAAAGAAAAAGGCAAAAATAGATAAATACTTTCGTGAAGCTCGATTTTGAAAAATACAAACTATAAGGTGGGTATAAGGCGGTTGTATTTCAAGACCTAAAGGAAAAAGGCTCTTAAGTGCTTCGCGCCGCCTCGTTTCCTCCGCTTGCTTGTGCGTATTTTGAGATTGAAAGCTAATCGAGGGTTTTGCCGCCCAAAGTATTACTAAGTATCATATATATTTTCTTGGTTTCCATTGATTAAACCCTCTTGAACGTTTTGGTGTTCCACCAACGTTCTAAAGTCATCGAAGGCGTTCACTTCACGTTATCGTTTTCATTCCTTGAGGCTTCTTTAATCAAGAGATTTGATTAAGAAGGAGATTTGTAGATTTGTGTCTACTTAATACATTCACCGAAATCCAAAAAAAGTAAAAACAATCAAAAATCCAAAAAAAATTGAAAAAATACAAAACACCAAAAAGAATCTTCTTTGCTCGTCTCCTCGTTGTACGTGACGTTTATGCTAACTCGTAATCAAGCAAGACGTGCACGTAAACGAAAGAACAAAACTCCCACTCCAAATCATTCTAGTGAGGAGTCTCCTATTGACGAACCCATTGTAAGAGAAGCACCAACCATGGCGAATCGAACTATGATGGAGTTACTTCAAGCACCCACCGAGGGTTATGGAGAGGCTATTGTGATTCCCGCTATCCTTGCGGAGAATTTTGAGGTGAAAACGGGTTTGTTGTCGATGATCCAAAACAACAAATTCCGTGGTGATGAGAAGGACAATCCACACAACCATATCCGCCAATTCAATCGTCTTACCGCGACTTGCAAATTTTAGGATGTCTCGAATGACTCGATTAAGATGATGCTTTTTCCGTATTCCTTAGCGGGGCCCGCTAAAATTTAGTTAGAGAAAGAGCCACCCAATTCTATATTGACGTGGAAGGATCTCGTTTCAAAATTCGTGAACCAATTTTTTCCGCCCTCTAAGACTACGCACTTGAAAAACGAGATTTCAAAGTTTTCACTAGAATGTAATGAAAGTTTTTCAACGGCTTGGAATAGGTTTAAGGAAATGTTACATGAATGTCCTCATCACGGTTTTTCCGACTTGCATCAAATTGACACGTTTTACAATGGACTTAATGATCATGAAAGGGATTATTTACATGCCGACGCGGGTGGTAATTTTTTGTGTAAAACGGTTGAAGAAGCTTTGGTGATAATTGAGAATAGGTCTAAGGTTTATAGCCCTCGTAACACACCGAGTGTTGCCAAAATGGGCTCGTCATCGTCTCGTAGCATTAATGCCTTACATGATGAAGCAAATGAAGAAAATCGATTTTTTGATAGATTTGCTAATCTTATGACTCATTGGAAAAATCAAGAAGCTCCAAATTCCGCTTCGGTTAAAGCGGTTGCTAAGAGTTATTTGTCTTGTGGTGGAGCTCATGATCTTTCCGAGTGCATTACCGCGGATGGTAACACTTCGAGTGCTTATGTAGCCACGGGGACCTATAACCAAAACGGTCAAGGTTCCCGCCAAAATCAAGCTCCACCAAATCAAAATGCTAATAACTATCGAAACAACAATCAAGGTGGTAATTATCAAGGCAATCAACGTAACTACAACAAGGGTAATTATCAAAGTGGAAATGGGCAAATTTCAAACCAAAACCAAAACCGTGATTTTCAAACTACCACTCAAGGTTTTCAAAATGATCACACCAAAAATCTTCAAGGAGAAATTTTGAATTATACTAAGGCAAACGATGCTAAGTTTGATAATATGCAACGTGAAATGGTTAGCTTAAGATCCGAGTTGAAAAACGAGCTTAAAAACGAACTTGCTAATGAACTTAAAACTCATGCTAATAAAATGGAAGGAAATGTTCAACGACTAAAACAAAATCAACAAAAAATGGAGCAAGGTCAACATGAGATTAAGCAAGAATTGTTAAAAGCGGATGCTAGGAAATCTAAGTTTGAAGACCGAATGGGAAAAATGTTTGAAGCTATCATGTGTAAACCTTCTTCTTCGGGTGGTCTTCCTAGTGATACCATCGTGAACCCGAAAGGAGAATTGAAGGTTATTACTACTCGTAGTGGTAAAACTTTCAAAGAACCCATTTCTCGTCCAAGTACTTCTATGGAGAAGAAAAAAGAGAAAGAACCCGAGGTGGTCGTAGAAAAAGATCAAATTCCAAGCCCACAAAGTACTGCTCAAACCACACCTACGGTTGAACCAACACCAATAGTGGAACCCGAGATTCCAAGGCCTTTGCCTATGCCCCAACCCACACCACCCTTACCTTACCCTTCAAGACGAGACAAGGAAAAGGCACAAGAACGAAATAATTATCAATTTGAACTTTTTATGAAAATGTTTCGTGACTTGCATTTTAATATAAGTTTTGCCGACGCCTTGGTCATGATGCCTCGATTTGCCGCGAACTTCAAAAGTATGTTGAATAACAAAGAGAAATTGCAAAAATCGTCTAGTTGTTCTTCGGTTTTTCTTAGCCGCATACCTAAAAAAGTCGGTGATCCCGGCAAGTTTTTAATCCCATGTGCAATACAAGATATGGAGGAATGCTACACCTTGGCCGATCTTGGTGCTAGTATTAATTTGATGCCTCTTGAGATTTTGAAGTCTCTCAATCTTCCAAATCTCACTCCTTCAAGAATGTCAATCGAGATGGCCGATCATTCTACGATTCTAGCTTGTGGAGTAGCCGAGGACGTCTTCGTGAAAGTTGGAAAGTTCTACTATCCCGTAGACTTTATTGTTGTTGACATTCCCATCGATCCTAAAGTTCCTCTAATTTTAGGTCGATCATTTTTGGATACCTCGAGAGCACTTGTCGATGTGCATGCTAGGAAAATCACTCTTCGTTTCAATGAGGAAGAACTCGTCATTAATGCAACTCAAAACTCCACACTTTCTCATGTGTATTCTATCACGTCTTTGAACAATGTTAGTCCCATCAAAAACATTTGTAAAAGGATTTCAAAAAGAATTTTAAGAGTTGATGATAAAAACGATTTTCCGTCCCCTCCGCCGGTGGAGGTTAAGAGTGTTAAGCCTACGATTCCAATCACGAATGAATCTTCGGATGATGAATGTGTTGATCCCGATGGGGGAGTTTTCTTTGTTGACAAACGTTTTGAGAACTTACCACCGCCTTTACCAAAACGGTTTTCAAATGTGAGAATTTTTAGTGTGACTAACATTGCTTTAGAAACACCAAATATTTTTGACATAATTAAGTCGGGTTTTCATAAGGAGAGTTTAAAATATGAAAAGGGAAAGATTTTAAATTGAATTTAAAAGATTTTTCTACAATGCTAACTCCGTCATCACCTCGTGTTTTGAGTGCTACAAGCTCGTCTTCTCCTTTTGACGATGCTTTGTGTGGACCTAGTGTGGGGGTAGCCCCTTATGTTCCCTCCCCTTTCTCCACCGAGGACGAGATATTTGATCCCGGAATTGCTTATAAAGGGAAATCTCGGTCTTCCACCGATGTAATAAATGGAAAATCTTTCTATTTGATTGGTGTGAGTCTACCTCGAGTAGCTTATGATTTTTATGACTTACCCATTGTCCCACCCTTCTATTTCTTCTCATCTATTTTCTTGAAACCCTTTGGGTTTGTGTTGACACACGATGAAGTGGCGTTGATTTGTTTTTCCAATGAAAATGAGAACGCCATCTTCGATCCCGGTATTTTGCACCATCAAAGGACTTAGTCCTTAATACCGGTTGTTTTTTTTGGGCCTTGTTTATCATGTAAGCCCCACTAAAAATTGACCATACCAAGATAATCCCTAAATGATCACATTTATGGGGATTCGAGTCGAGCTTTTGACTCGGTTATCAAAAACAAGGTGCCTCGTGGGGGAAACCCATGCTTATCCATGTACATATTATTGCTTTCTAATTAGTTTAATGTGAGGGGATTTGTGCCCTTCCAACCTTTGTTCCGTGGTTGTTTGTGAATTGTGGTATTTAGATCATGATCTTCACGATTGGAGCCTCTCGTGTTTGTTTTATGGGAGCACTCGATCGTTTGCTTTGAAGACTTTCTCAATATCCAAATGATATATCCTTTGATGTTCTAACCTTAGGTTTATAGCACACTTCATAAACGGCTATAAATTTATTGGTTACACCCTTTCCATGCTAGATTAGGCATTCGACTACGTCTCTAGTATGGGGGTGTTTGCACCCCTAGACTCGAAATATTGAGGACAATGTTTAACTTTAGTATGGGGGGGGGGGTGAATAGATACTTGCCTTGCCAAACCTTCACGTTTTCCAAAGTTTATCTTTTTGTTATCGTTTTTGTTGCAAAATAAGGCTAAAAATGGCCAAATTTTAATTTTTTTCTCATGTTTTATAAGTGTTTGAAGACACGAATGTAGATTTTCCGATGGCGAGAATAAGAGTAATTTTTGACTCGACCGTGCGTGTTGAGCACTTAGCTTTGATTCCTTAACTACACATTAGGCTAAGTCTCTTAAATGAGGACGAGAAATGATAGGGTTAATTATAAGTTACTATGCTAAACGTAGAGTACTCGTATTCTTTCAAAAACTCATGTGTTCTCGTTGTTTGCTTATTCTCCCTTCACATGTAAATATTTTTTGCTTAATAAATATTGACTTAGCGGTTTAGTTAGGATTGTTGGGTTTCTAGTCTTTTCTAGTAGCTTCCGTGTAATTAAATTAGGAAGACACTAAGGTATCGCCAGCGTCACGGTTTTGAAGTATTGGCACCCGAATAATCAAAAGCTTCACCCAATAATAAGATTGCAAGTGCTCACCTAAATCTAGCAAACAATTTGAAGCCCCACAAGGCCGAAAAATCTATGCAAAAATTGAAAGTGAATCAAGCCTTAATCTTCGAAGCTTTAAAGATCCAAAATTCGCTTTAGCGTGAGGATATACGTCTTTGGCTAATAAACCACCGATGAGGCGGATAATAAAAGGCAAGGCAAGACCGAAGTCATAATAAAAGCTTCATGGCGAAGTTGAATAAAAGATGGAGGTAAACCAAAGATAATAAGGCCCTTCCGTTAGGGGGCGTATAAAAGTCTTGGTAATAAGTCTCATGTTCAAAACCGTTATAAAACCGTGTTTATCGATTCTTCTTGTCAACTTAATTTTTTAACATCGTTGTCTATTGGGAGGGGTTATTGATTTGATGGTCTTGATTACACCGTTAGGACTCTATTTTTAGACCTAAATCTCTATTATCGCATAAGTCAAACAATGTATCCTCGTGAAACATTCAAGACAAAATTAAATATAAGAGATACAACTTAGGAATAATGGGAGGATAAGTACGTGATTAGGGCATATGAGTAGTGTTAGCATTACTAACTTATAATAACAATGATCTCGTTGCACGCTTGGCATGGAATTGGGGTGAAAATCGAGGACGATGAAATTATTTCTAATGAAGCATTCACGTGTTCTTATTCTATGAACCTAAACGTCCCATTTTGCGATGAAAATCATACATTATGTCTTAAACGCAAGTAGTAGTAGTAATAGAAGTAGTGTAGCTAGTTTATCGTTCAAATAAAGTGAATAAAAATGAATTTTGGAGATGCTACGATACTTTATTCTAGCATTGCGTGAGGGCACGGCAATGGTTTAGTATGGGGGAGTGATGAGATTGCTTTTATACATAGTCTCATCGTCCAAATCGGGCTTAAAATGCATTAAGTATCATTAAAACTGCCAAATATATGCTCGTGTTTGTTGCTTGTGTATTTTAGGTACGGATATTGAGGAAATGACAAAAAGATCACAAGAATCAATCAAAAAACGAACACGGGAAATGAAGTCGCACAGTGAACCGGGCCCAAGAATGGAATTTCCAAAAATGACCTTGAAGTTTGAAGATTTGTCAAGATTGGTCCCTCAATAAATGAAGACTTGTCATTTTATACCCCTGTAAATCCTCAAAATTACTTGTGGGTCCCTAAAATATCAAGAATGTACAAGTATAGTCCTTGAAGAATGAAGATATTACAAAAGAAGTCCTTATAACAAGTTTACAAAGTATGTTGTGCCAAATTTGACAAGTTGACAAAAGTTGTTATTAAGGAAAATAAAGTTGTTGGCTATTTATTGCAAAGTAAACAAAACATGGAAGTCAGGGGACTGTTTTTGCCATTAACCAAACCCAAACCCGTTTTATACCCAACTTAAACCCGGTCAACACCCACCTTTAGCCCAGTCAAACCCCAAACCCAACTCCTATCCGGCCCACACCCCACTAACCAGTTTATTTAATAAACTTGGTCAACCAGTCAACCCCTAATTTCCCACCAAAACACGTTTTTAAACGTGATTACCCCCAAACCAGATTAAAACCCCTCTTAACCAACCCAGAAACCCTAATCAAACCCATGATCAAACTAACCAAAAACAAAGGGGTTTTATCTGATTATTTCCAGATCCTTAATTCAACCAAACCCAAACCCATCCTAGCTCAGAAAACATTCTCATGTGAACCCATGGGCCCCATTCGTCCCTCCCCTGCTCATGGTTTGTTCTAAAATAGCAAAAAACGAATCCTCCAGTCATCCCACTACTCCCATTGCACTCCTTGGTCCCAAAGGAACGCATAAACAGCCAAGATATCAACTTTACACAGCTGTGCATCACATGCCTCAACTTTTGACCAAGATTCAAAGGGCATTTCCGGATTTTCATCAATTAGGGTTTTAGGGTTGTAATATTTTATTCATTGTTCTAGAATAGTCTTTCACTTAGTATAAAAAGGGAATGTGGCTTGTACATTCACCTTTGTTCCAGTTTTTATCCTCTCAAACTTGTAATCCCTTTTTAATATTTATAAAAGTTGGTAATTTTTGGTAAATGTAATTCCTTTTTGTGAGTTTAAAAGTTGGTAGTGTTTGAGGATAGATTCTGAGTTCTAAGTTTTTAACATTAGTTCAAGAATTTTCAAAAGTCATTCTTATTTTCAAGGTTTCTGAAAAAATTGATGTTTTGATTAAATCTTGTTTCAAAATTTGGTTTTCCAAGTTTGTTAAGTGGTTTGTTTAAGTGTTTTGAAAGGAAAAATATTTGAGAAAATTATTTGAAAATATTGTGAAAAAGTTCTAAAATCAGAAAAGTTGGATATTGTGTTCTATTGTTCTTAGCAGGCAATCCTTTGAGCTTTTGACTGTTCTTCCAAGAGGTTCTGCACAAGCCTGGGCTTGTTGGAGGTGGCTTTTCAGCCACTGTGGGACCTGGATTGTAGGTCCCACAAGGTAAATCCCTTGTTATCCAGTTTTCAGTTTTCAATCTTTCTGATTTATGTGATTTAGTGAAAATGCATGAAATCTGTTTAAATGCTTGTGGTAGGTATGGTTTGATTATACTCACTTTAGGTTTGTATGCATGCTAGAAGCTTTGTCAATCAGTTTGGTTAGGTTTTGAATGCAAGTTGCTTGTTAATTTTCATTTTCAGTAAATTAAGGGGTGTTTGGATTAGGGTTTAAACTGGGTTAAATGGCATAAATCTTGTTTAAAATCCTGTTTAAGACATTCATTAGGTTGTTATTAGGTGATATATGTATCTGGCTTTAAGTTTGGTAGTCTTTAAAAGGGATTTGTTTGTTCAAATTTGGTATTAACTAGTCAAAAAATCAGTAAGTCCTCTTTGTGCATGCTTGAGTGTAAATTTGGCCTTTAAATCTTGATCACTATTAGATTCTAGGTCCAAGAAGGGATTGAAATTGCTTATATGTGATTTGGTACACTTGTATGCAAGTTTTAAGCTATTAAAATCCATTTGTGTGCATAGTAAACCAGCAACTGTTCATCAGATACCATATAAGCTTAATCAGTAACATTTTGGTGCTTGATTGTGATATTTGTGTGTTAAACTTGTTTGTTTGTTGGCATAATCTGACTCCCTACACTCCACTGAGTGTAGGGGTGCCCCCATTGTCCAAGGTTAAGCCTCAAATAAGCTTCCCTAAGCTTATTGGTCAACTGACCATTTAATTGCACTAACAGTGGGAACTAAGTTCCCCTGCTAGCACAAAGGTTACCACTACTACACTACCAGACAAAAACAAGCACATGTCACTTTCAGCTTTCTCAATTTTTGTCTTTAGTGACTGAAAATGGGAATTAGACATTGAAACTAGTTTCTATATTTTTCTTATTTTATTTTGGATTTTTTTAGTTTAATTTATTTTTCTGTTACTGTTCATTTGCTATTTTTAGGTTTAATTGCATTTTTAAATACTTTTTAATATTCTGATTTTTGTCTTTTAGTGTAGAAAATTAATATTTTTAGATTTCAAAAATTTTATTAGATTAAGAAAAATAATTTAAGATTTTTAGCTTAAAATTTTTTTACTGTTCACTTTTTATTTATTTTTTAGAATTAATTTAGTTTAATTAGGGTTTAATTACAAACTGTTTTTGTCTTTTAGTAAGAAATTTAATATTTTTCAAACTTTTTCATTTTTCTACTGTTCTTTAGAGTAATTGGATTTTTAAAATTGTCTAATTATTTTTGGCATTATTTTATTATTTTTATGATTATTTTAGTTTAAAAATAGTTTTTAGCCTTTAAAAAATAGAAAAATAGTTTTTAAAAATTAGGAAAAATACTTTTTAGTCTTTAGATAATATAAGTAAGTTATTTGTTTAATAAAATAATATTTTGGACATTTTGTTAATTATATTTGATTTTAGGGCTTTAATTAGCATTTAAAGTTGAATATTTAATTGATAAAAGGTTTTAAAATATTTTTGTTGAATTTTTATTCTTATTTATACTATTTAGACTTAGTTTTAGCTTTTAATTAATTTTTAGTACAAAATTTTTATTTTTTAGCTTTTTACGGTTTTACGTGAACGCCTTTTTCGTCTTAGTTTAATCCGTCTACGTAACCGTCATTCTCTCCTAATCTCATTTCTCTTTTTCTTTTTCTCAATATAATCACAAACCATTAATCATTTCATTACACAACGCACTAGCCTCCTCGAGAACGAACTCACTTTAGGGTCATTTACACACGGGTTTCTTAAATCATCGTGCTTACCCTATATTTTTACGCTCTTTTTCCTAAAAGAGTGTAAATTTACAACTATCAGAATACTTGGACTAGTTGTGTTCATCCAAGCTATGTGTGAATACTTGGATTAGAGTTGTGTAAATCCTTTGCATATGTGTGTGCTTGGATTTGTGTTGTGTAGATCCAAGCTACATGTGTGTACTTGGATATGTTTAGTGAGTTGTAATAAGCTGTGTTAGTTCTCACTAAACTATAAAGTGATGTGGTTGTGTCTTGTGAGTTCTCACTAAACTATAAAGTGATATGTAGTTGTGTTCTGTGAAGTTCTCACTTAGCTTCAAAGTGAAGAGTCGTGAAGATTGGTTCTAGCTTTGAATTAGAACTCGACATCTAGCCTTGTGTCAGAAAATGGTGAAGTAGGCAACGTTGTGAAGATTGGTTCTAGCTTTGGATTAGAACTCGACATCTAGCCTTGTGTCGTAAAATGGTGAAGTGAGCGACGTTGTGTAGATTTGTCCTAGCTAAGATTAGGTCTCAACATTTAGATTAATGTCGGAAAATAATGTAAGGGACGTTGTAAGGTTTTATCCGCCAAGAAGGGAGCTTGTGGATATAGTGGAAATCTCGAGTAAGGTGTACTCGAGGAGTGGAGTAGGAACGAGGATAGAGTCTCGTTGCCGAACCACTATAAATCTTGGTGTATTCCAACTAGGTTGTTTCTTTCCTTACTCATCACTTAGATTCATCATTACACTTAGGGGTGTAATCGAGTCTAGCCGAGCTCAAGCTTAACATGGCTTGAGCTTGGCTTGATACTAAAATTGTAGGCTTGAGCTTGGCTTGTTAGCTTGTCAAGCTTTACCAATTCAGGCTTGAGCTTGGCTTGATAAGACTTGATAAAATCTTGAGCTTGGCTTGAAAAGCTTGAATGTGTATAAATTTAATTTTTTTTATAATAAAACTCATTAATATATAAAATAAAAAATAAAAAAATTATTACTTAAAATAAATTTGATTTATTTAACATTAATAAAACCAATATTAAAACCATCGTACAATCTTGGTTTCAACATGTGTTTTGCGCTCCAATACGATTAAGGTCTCTAAGGCCATTGCATAATGTGAATGCGAGCGCAATTTAGACACGTTATGTTTAGTATTATAAAGAGTACAAAAATATGTATACACATATTGTATTCCACCAAGTATCGCGTAAATGAAATAATTAAATTTACAAAAATAAAGAATTATTTAAAATACAAAGAACTAAAATATATATGTAATCAGAGTTAAAAGTCCTTCTAAAATATATTATTTATTTATAAAATTATCCCTTAAAATTAGTTTAATACTCAAATTAACAATTAGTTTCTTATATAAATTCATCATAAAAACATATTTTTGATAGAGCTTGAAAAAGCTTGATAAGAACTCGAGCCGAGCTATCAAACGCTTGAGCTTGAGCTTGATATAGTTTCGAGCTATTTTTTAGGTTTGAGCTTGGGCTTGAGCTTGATAAAAGCTTGTCTTGATCGAGCCAAGCTCGAGCTCGAGTTGCTTGATAAAAGCTTGGCTTGGTTACATCCCTAATTACACTTACCACTTTTTGTTAATGCATTAGAATTGAACCTAATCATTATGCAATTAGTTTTCAAGTAAAAGATAGTTTTGGCACTCACTTAATTGAAAGGAATTTTAATTAGGAGATAAACCGATGAGAAACTATTCAACCCCCTTCTAGTTTCTACAAAAGGCTTTCAATAGGTTGAAGATCCGGGGAGAAAGGTGTTTGGGAAAAGTGACTGAGAGTGGTTGGTGATGGATGAGATAAGATAGGAGTTGGATATCTAGGTGGAGCATCTTCGTTTTCATCCAAGAATAGATTTAGAGATGTAGGGGGTGTCGCGAACAACTCCATGGGTTGAAGGTTGGTACTTCTCTGGATAGTGGAAGTGATTGTTGGAGGATGAGTTACTGCGGGAGGTGGAGTCGTGGCAATGGGCGTTTTGGTAGGTGGAGGTGTGATTGGAGATCGAGGTTGCTGTATTAATATGCCTAGATTTTATGGGATTTCATCCCGATGAGGTGAAGTGATATTGGAAAGTTGGTTTGGTGATGGTGGTGATGATGTTTGAGGAGTGGTGCAACACAATTTTACCTTAAGGCAGATAGTGGTCTTGGATTTTGGGATTTGTGAGGTGGTTTTAGTCATGGTGATACTAGAAAAGGCCAAGATTTGGTTAGAGTGAGTGATGAAGATGTGACGAAGAAGATGGATATCGAGCCTTTAAATAGATGTGTTTGGATAATGATTGATTTAATGAAGTGATGATGGATTAGATGAAGGGAAAGGATTAGTAGGAGTTAAATGTGCAGCCATTAGAGAGTCAATGCTAATGAGAGGAGGAAGAGTGTTTAGAGATATGAAAAAATTAATGGAAGGTAATGATGGAGATTTGTATGTATGCTATAGACAGACGGAACCGGTCGGCCCCTTTGGGAAGGGATCCGAATAATAGGACAAGTTAATTTTGAATTTTGTTTTAAGAGGGAAATAGACGGAACCGGTCGGCCCCTTGCTCCAGGGGTCCGATGGCTGTTGTACCTTTCTGTGACCATCATTTTTTAAAAGAGAGAAACATGAGATTTTTGACCCGATCCTTAGCATTTTTTAAGGTTGGAAATGAAGGGAGACAGTGTTCCACATGAGTGTACTGTAATTTAATTTGTATAGGGCGAGGGAATATACCTTTTTTCTATCCGAGCCATGATTCTCCAAGTATGGACATTACAACCACATATCACATAAAAACTTTGATAAACCTATCATCAATAAACGTTAGAGTGAAAAGAAAGTGCAAAGCATAAATGTTAAGTGTTTACAATCACCATTGTCTTAATACATGGAACATTGTCCATTGTTACATGTTCTTCACTTGTTTTTCTTCTTCTCCATTTTAGCAAGGAAACTTCCGAGACACTTGAACATTCCTCTTCTTTGCCTGAACTCCAGAGAAGCATTCTTAATTTCGAGTAGGCGATTGAGGTATTCTAAGGGTGGAAGTCTAGACTCCGGAAGTCCATCATCATCACTAGCCGATGATGATGAGCTAGATGGGTGTTTAGGTCTTTTACCCTTACCTCTTGATTGGTTTGCCATAATTATTGTCACTCTTTCATCGCTAATAGGGGTCATGACCCAAACAACTAGGTGATATATGCCTTCTCGACCATTAGGACTTGGTGGAATAGGGGCTATGTAGTGATAGAGGCGAGTGAGTAACATTCCATATGGAAGCACCGATGTGACAAGATTTCGGACATGAGACATCCTATTTACTATGTAGTATGCGAGATTGAAAGGTTTTCTAGTTTATAAACTATAAATCATGTAGCTTTCACATGCATTCATATGGTCTTTGTTTCCTACTAAGCACGCGACATTACATCTTAGAATTCTACATTTTTCATATTTTCTCTTAAGCTCTCTAGCTTCCATGCCATAGGAGTCCTTGTGAATGACTATGTTTTTGTTTTAGATCCTAGTGTCATCGGTTCTTCGTTTGAAAATTGTTTTCTTGACAAGATCCTTGTCATCAAGTTTAGTGTTATACTTATCTTGAGCATTTATAGGTATGTTTCTTCTCTCAAGGGCTGTGAGAGAGTGAAGATCCGAGTAAACGCATGTTCCTTGGTTAGGGATCTTAAGGATGATATCAAATTGATCTAAGGAGTAGGAATAACCAATGGCATTCGTTTGAAAGTTCACGAAAAGGATATGGTTTTCATCGAAGGTTACATTAACGGACATATATAATTCTAGAACAAATTTGGGACAAATTTGTTCATCTAAATCTAAAAGACACTAAAAGTTAATCCTAGAGAACACCTCATGAACATTGGTGTTATTTGTGAAGGATGGATGAACCACACGGCCTTCATGGAAGTTCCGATTTCCTAGTTCCTTGCACAATGCTTTTTGTGTTGAAGTAAAGTGTTTGGATCTATGTTGGTCGGGTATGTAGCTAGCGGTGTCATGGTCATAGGTCCAGGCGGCTGACATTGTTGATCTAAAGCACAATTTTTCCAAATTAGCTAAATTTAGGAAAATTATTTTGGCAATGCCTAGTGTGTGTCTATATGCAACGAATTTGGAGGTGCGGTTATCTCGAACTAGAAATTATTTGCCAAAGAAATGAAAGATGCATAATTTTGAGATAACCCAAACGCTCCTTAAGTTCAATGTAGCTTCAAATTTAAGTACCTGAAATTGCATATGAATTATGCAATTCCTTTGCGCTCACGAGTCCTTATGCTATGATTAAAACATTGTTTTTAGGTATTTGGTATTTACAATGTTGAAAAATAATTTTTCGGCATGACCTAAGTAGTGAGAATTTTTTTGAAAACCTTTTGATCAATAGGGGATTCCTAGCAACTCCAATTGATTTGGTTAAAGGGATTATGCATACAAAGTATTCTTAACATCATGATTGATCAATGCATTGGTTAATTTTACTAACCTAGATGAATCCCCAATTTCAACTTTATGCAATTGAATAGAACCCTTGACTCATATTAAGGATAATGTGATGATAAAAGAATGTAAACGAGTTAGAAATAATTACAATGGTTGATTAGCACAAAGAAAATGGTTAATTTATCCCTAGAATCGTTAGAGAGATGGAAATATGGTGGTTGTGGTCGTGTTTTGTAGAAAAATAAAGTGGGGTTATGAGTGTTGGGGTGTTTGTCTAACTGTTTTAGTGATAGGATTCACTGTAGACAGACGGACCCTTGCACGACCCCTTGGGGGAAAGGGTCCGACGGGTTCCGTCTGTGCTGGAGACACAACGCTTTGTTACTTAACACGAGATTTCCATTAGTCCTAAACCTAGTCTTAATAGGTTAAACGGCTCAGCTTAAGAGATTTTGTTAGAATATCGGCAATGTTATATTTCGAAGATACTTTTTCTATGGAGATATGACCTTTTTGGATGCTGTCTCGTAAAAATGATGCTGAATTTCGATGTGTTTGGTTCGTGAGTGTAACACGAGATTTTTTCTGAGATCAATGGATCCATTGTTGTCACAAAGTATTGTCACATCTTCTAACTTGATGTCATAGTTAACAAGAGCTTGTTTCTTCCATAATGCTTGTTGACATGCTTTTCCCGCTGACACATATTTGGCCTCGGCTGTAAAGATGGCAAGTTTCGTTTGCTTTTTCGAGTACCATGAGGCCAAGCAACATCCGATAAATGTACATACACCACTTGTAATTTTTCTATCGACATAGTGACCGGCATGTTCCCTTGATATATCTAAAGATTCTCTTGACGGCTTCAAGATGTGATACATTTGGGTTATCTTTGAAGCGGGCACACATACAAACACTAAAAACGATATACGACCTACTTGCCGTGAGATAAAGTAAACTACTAATCATACCACGGTATTTAGTGCTATCAACATAGTTATTAGTACCATCTTTTGTTAGTTTAGTTTCGGTTGACATTGGAGTGTTTGTTGGTTTGGATTCTTCTAGTCCAAATTCTTAAGCATTTCTTTTATATATTTAGATTGTTTGAAGAAGATTCCGTCTTCCATTTGCTTAATTTGTAGACTTAAGAAAAAATTAAGTTCACCAATCATACTCATCTCAATTTCATCATGCATGATTTTAGAGAACTCGTCGCAAAGTCCTTGACATGTAGATCCAAAAACAATGTCGTCAACATATATTTGAACAATTATTATGTGTGACCCCTTTTTCTTAGTGAACAACGTATTGTCCACTTGACCCATAGAATACTTGTGTTCAATTAGAAACGACTTAAGTCGGTCGTACCATGCATTGGGTGCTTGCTTGAGAACATAAATTTCCTTTTTGTGTTTATAAATATGATTTAGTTTTTCAAAGTCTTCAAAACTGGGATGTTGTGCAACATACACTTCCTCATTTATAAAACCATTTAAGAATGTACTTCTAACATCCATTTGATAGATCTTGAAATCATGTGTGCAAGCATAAGCAAGTAAAATTCTTATGGACTCAAGCCGAGTGACCGAGGCATAGGTTTTGTCATAATCTATACCTTCTTGTTGGTTATACACTTGAGCAACAAGCCTAGATTTATTTCTCGACACGATACCATTTTCATCTAGTTTATTACGAAAGACCCATTTTGTTCCAATTACCATTTGATTTTTAGGTCTCGGTACCAAGTACCAAACATCATTAATCACAAATTGATTTAGTTCTTCTTGCATTGCAAAAACCGAACTTTAATCAATGATAGCTTCATCGACATTATTTGGTTCAATTTGAGATACGAAACAAAAAAAATTACTTTCATTTTGAGCTTGAGATCTTAAGGTCCGTTTATTTAGTTTACCAATTATGTTATTTAAAGAATGACCTTTTGGCTCTTTTATATTTAAATGTTCAATTTTTAATGGTTCATTTCCCTTGTCTTCTTGAAGATTAACTTGTTGGTTATTGGCTTGAATTTCAACTAGATCATTATCTACCAAAGGTAATATTCTAGAGGGAGGTGGACTTTCATCGAAGGTGAGATTCAACGATTCCTCGACACACATGGTTTGTTTATTTAGAACAATGTAAGCTTTGCTATTTTGAGAATATCCAAGAAAAACTTCTTCGTACGACTTTGGAACGAACTTAGTGAGATAGTCCATAGTGTTAATAATAAAACATTTGCTTCCAAACACTTTAAAGTATCACGTGGTCGGTTTTCTTCCTTTTAATATATCATACGGTGTTTTTATCTAGAAGTGGTCTAATTAAAACCCGATTTAAAATATAAGTTAAGGTATCAACCGCATGACACCAAAACTTTTGAGGCATGTTTGACTCATTTAACATTATTCTACTCATTTCTTGAAGTGTTTTATTTTTACGTTAAACTACCTCGTTTGATTAAGGTGTTCTAGGAGCCGATAATTTATGTGTGATACCCTTGGTGTCACAAAATGCTCCGAATTACACCTCATTGTCAAACCCCCGACCATGATCCGTGCGTATTGACGCAATTCTACAATTTAATTGATTTTCAATTTTCTTGCTTAAAATCTTAAAATGGTCAAATGATTCATTTTTAGATTTCAAAAACTTTGTCCAAGTGATCTTGATAGTCATCCATGATAACCAAAGTGTAAAGAGTACCTCCGTAACTTTGTATCGCGGATGGACCAAACAAGTCTATATGTAAGAGTTCTAGACACTTAGTTGTGGACAAACATTTTTCGTCTTATGGCTTGAGTGTGTTTGTTTTCTAATTTTACACGCATCACAAAAATGTTGCTCATACTTTACTTTTGATAGATTTCTAACAAGATCTTTGTTGGCCAAAGATTGTAAAAGATCCATATTGATATGACCGAGATGCCTATGCCAAAGGGTGGAGGTGTCATCCATAATGGTCAAACAAATGGCGTCTTTGGATGAATCAAACTTCATCACGTATATGTTATTTTTCCTAATTCCTTTGGCTATTGTTATTCCGTGTTTTAGTATTTTACTTCTGTTTTCCTCGAAAAGAACTTTTGCATTCGTTATTAGAAAGTTTATTAATACTAAGTCGATTAAATCCTAAGTTTTCTACATGAGCAACATTATCTATGGTATGGTATTAGAAATCATACATTTACCGATGATTTTGCTTTTGAGGTTGCCACCAAAAACAACATTACCTCCGTACGTTGATGTGTAGGTGCTAAAAATATTTCTATTACCCGTCATGTGGCTTGAACATCCTCTCTTCTTGATCTATTCATCCAGTTCAAGTCCAGCTTTCAAGCATACCTACACATTATGAAACTCAAACGTTTGGTCCCCATCGTCTCATGGGTCCATTTGGGTTAAACATACTTCACATGGCAATCCCAATTGGAGTGTTACCAAATACATCCCAAGGTACCAAGTTTCCCATTGAGAATTGTTTATGGTAGTCATAGTTGAACGGTACTTGACTATACTTCCTAGTACTCCTTGGTTACTTTTCAGAAACGGGCGTTTGGGGTAAGGTGGTTTAGGTCGAGTTTGTATGTTTCTACCTCTAGTATTTCTTTTTATGTTTCTAAATCTTATACTATTCCTTTCCGGATTAAATGGTTTAGGTTTCTAAGACATAACAACGAATTAGGCGCGATTTCTTTTTTGTTCCTTAGTAAGACCCACAACCCCTTTGAAGGGTGTCACCCCCCTGTGTAGAGGGGTCCGATGGGTGTTGTGGTATTCTGTAACATTATTTTTTGAAACATTGTTTGTGTGGTTTTGAAGCGGTGTGGTTGAGCTGGAAGGTATATCTTGTTTCCCAGACCCTAGCCAAGTCTTGTCTCTAATATTTCTTTGAAAATTTAGCATTTCATCAATGCAATTAGCGTTCTTGTTAAATTTCATAAACTTTAAGTTTTGTTTGGTTAACGCCTATTGACTAATTTTAATTTTCTCAATTTCGATGTTGAGCTCTTGACACGTTTCAGATTTAGCCTTTAGTTGATAAACTTTCATTTTTTGCTTTCAAGAGTTTGTTTTGTTTTTTATTTTGAGACTCAACTCACACATTTTGTTATATTCAGTTTGTAGCGTGTCATCAGTTAATAAGGAAGAGTAATAAGAAGATTCAGAATGTTCCTCGTTGGTTTCGTGTGCCATAAGAGCTAGCTCTTCCTTCTTGGAGCCAACCCCTTTGTCATCACTAGTACTCCTTGCACCAATCACAAAAGATCTTTGTGTCTTTTGCTTTCCTTTGGAAAATTACCAATAAAGTGATTTGGATCACCACATTGGAATAATTTCCTTCCATCCTTGGCCTTTTGATGTGAAATAGCTTTCAAGATGTCTTCCTGTTGTCGAGTGGTTGCCTCACAAGTCTTCCTCGTCTTTTGAAGAATTTCTTATAGTCACGTACGACCATGGCATATTCTTCATCGTCGCTATCGGACTCTTCATCATCGCTTGATTCAATTCTAGCTCTTAACGCTAGTAACCTTTGTTTTTCTTTATTTCCTTTGATGATATAGGAATCTTTTTCCATTACCATTTCATATACTTTGAGATTCCCGACGAGTTCGTCTAGTGACAAGCTTGAAAGATCTTTAGATTCTTCAATTGCCATAACTTTGGCTCGTCATTTTGGATGGAGGGCTCTAAGGAATTTCTTGACGAAGTTCTTATTGGAAAAAGACTCGTAAAGTGATTTAAGTAAAGTTATGATAGTGTTAAAGAATAAGTGTGAGAACACTTATCCTTTTACCACTTATTTATAATAAAAACAAGACCAAAACGTGTATTTTATGTCGTAAAAGTCAGAATTATGCGTGGTTTGTGTTTTTATTATGTTTTAGGATAAAAATATGAAAAAAGGAAGAAAAAACGGGCTTTCACGGGCTTTTATCGAAGAAAAAGACAAAAGACGAAGTCAAAAGATCAAAAGTGCAAGAAGAACGGAAGTCAAAGGCCTATTCTGAAGATTTATCGAAGAAAAAGTCTAAGGCGGAAGTTTGACGAAGTCGAAGAACCAAGTCTACTAAAAGAAGAAAATTAGAAGACAAGTTCATTTTATCATTCGACAAATCCCGAGACAAAGTCGAGAAAGACCAGTTAACTAAAAAGACGAGAAGACAAGAGAAAAGAAGGAAGAAAACAACACACCCCCTCCTCCTATAAATACCCTCCTAATGGTTCATTAGGAGGTGTTAGCTAGTGAGTCATTTTTATTTTTGTAGTTCATATCTTTAGAGAGAAGTAGGTGATTCTACTTTCTCTCTCTAGATTTCTTTCATTTTTCTTTCAAGTCTTAAGCTTTTCAATTAATCTTGTATTCAAATCTTTATCTTTTGTTAGAAATACGTTTTTACGTATATTAGAAGTATCGGTCACTCCACAATATTATTTATGTTGTAATAGCTCGTAGTTAACAAATAGTTATTAGTTGCTTATTAAGTTAAGTAAGAACCGGTCCATGGGCTTGTCATGGACCGGCCCAAGCCCAATGTAGCTTGGAAGTATAAATACCCCTTTCCACCATGGAAAGGGGTTGGTTGTTGAATGTTTCTCATTTTCACTTATTGAAATAACACATAGTTTTCTCTCACTTTCTCTCTCTTGTTTCTCTCTCTAGAAATCATCAACCCCCTTCATAGATTCATAGATTATCAAGATTCTACATTTGGTATCAGAGCTATGGGGTGATTTAAGGTAATGATTTGTGTGGTTTTTTAGTTTTTGATTGTATTAGTGTTCTTTAAGAAGATCATCTTGATTCTTGGAGTTTTTGGTGTTTTTGTGATTGGGATTAGTGGATAAGTATTAGTTTTTACTTATTATTGTTGAAATCACAAAACTTTTTGGGTCATTTGGTAAAAATCTGGGTTTAATCTTCATTTTTATTCGTCGACTGTTCATCGTAACAAACTTCTGATTACCCAGCAAAAGTTCCGAACCAACAAGTTCCGGATCAACCAAAAGTTCCGAACCAAGAAGTTCCGAACGAAAAAGTTCCGGATCAAGAAAGTTCCGGATCAAGAAAGAACTTCCGAATTAAGAAGTTCCGAACGAAGGACTTCCAAATAAAGAAGTTCCGATTGAAGAACTTCCGAATGAAGAAGTTCCAAATGAAGAACTTCCGAATGAAGAAGTTCCGAATGAAGAACTTCCGAATGAAGGAAGTTCCGAATGAAGAACTTCCGAATGAAGGAAGTTCCGAATGAAGAACTTCCGAATGAAGGAAGTTCCGAATGAAGGAATGTTCCGAATGAAGAAGTTCCGAATGAAGGAAAGTTCCGGATGAAGAGTTGTTTGATTAATATTGTTTGCCTGTTATATGTACTTGTTGTATTATGTTATGAAATGTGTTATGCTTAGAAGTAAGAATGATATATATCTATATGATTTTGTGCATCAACCTTTCATGTCTTATCTTAAGCAGATACAATGACTAATCCAACAGTACAAGCAATCCAAGACTCTAGAGAAGCCGCTATTGCTAAAGCACGAACCCTCAAGTTCATACCCAACAATTACCGACTGAAGCAAGTCTCAAAATCCACTCACCATGGATTTAAAGTAGCCATAGCAATCCTTGATCAATCCCATTTTAAGAATGCTTTAAGAAGTAGTGCCTCGGTGCCTTATGATTATATGTATGAATTTTGGGCTACCAAGGAAATCACTTCAAACAAGATCACCTTCACCATCGACAACAAGCAGCAGACGCTCACAGTTTCAGACTTCCGTAAGATTTTTGGTATACGGGATACACCCAAAGGCATGTCATTTTCGAGGGATCCTACTAAAGATGAACTCATGGAGTTATTTGACGCTCTTGGATGTCCTGACATACGAGTTGCGTCTGAGTTTACCACTGCTAAAGTAGGACAACCTTGGAGAGCATTGTTGGGTATTCTCAGTAGATGTCTTACACCAAAAACAAGTGGCCATGATGCTTTGCGCAGTCCTATTATAAACCTCTTCTATGGCATGTACAAAGCTACAAATGCAGATTATGCATTGTTGATATGGGAAGAATTCACCTTTCAACTCTTCCATAACAAGAAGCTGAAGACAAATTTCTTTCCTTATCCTCGGTTTATCAAGCTTATCATTAATTATTTTATGAAAAATGATGCTACTATTGATAGGCGTGCAGCAAGTCGTTATCACACTGAAGAAGCTGATGATACTGTGGATCTAAGGCATGAAGGACCATCTGGTGGTGTCATTCCTGGTCCTATTCCCGATTACCTTCTGACGGATAAAATTAAAGGTTCTGCTGATTACAAACTACTGCAGCTAGAAATCAAGAAGCTGAAAGCAAACCTTCAGACTGGAGAAGACTCGTCTACTACAGTGAAGAGTAAAGGTAAACGCAAGCAACCATCTACTTTACCTGAACCCGAAACCAAGAAGAAAAAGACTGAGGTTAAGAAGGGAAAGGGTAAGGCTGATGAGTTACGTCTACGTGACGAAGAAGATGTTGTTGATCCTACTCTTGACAAGGCAGAGAAACAAATGATGAAGATAGCAATTCAAAGGAGTAGGAAAGATACTGGCGGTAGTGGTTCAGGTGCAAGGGTAAATATTGAAGAAGAGTACGAGGAGCCAGAGGATATTGATGAGTTTGGGTCACCTGAAAGGTATTCTACTTCGAAGGAGACATCAATCCCAGTTTCAGCAAGTGTGGAAAAGGAGTCTGTTGCTCCTACGATCATGGTGTCAACTCAACCTTTAGCAAATCAACCTCCACCAATACAACCCTTACCAACCAGACCGGCTTCAACACCATTTCTTCCACCACCTATAACTCCCATCCTTAGTACCGTAGTAACAACCGAGCCTCTTCAATCAACCCAGAGCAGCTCTGCAACATCTACAATGGCTGCATTGGTGATGGCTGAAATGTTGGATAAACATGTGGATAATCACAAACGAGAAATGGATGAACTTCGCCAAGAGTTACATAGACGAGCTCAAAGTGAAGAAGCATCTAGGAAAGCCCAAGAGGAGATGCTTGCTAAGTTCGCTGCAGATATGGAATTAACGCGAAAAGCTCATGCAGAAGAACTAGCTCGGGTTAAGTAGGCTGAGGCTGATAAGCATGCTGCACGTATCACCAGACTTCAAGCGATGAGGGATAAATACAAGGAGCAGAAAGAGGCACTTGAAGCTTCTGTTGAAGAAAGAGTGAAAGAATCTGTTGAGTCCATTATGCCAAAACTGCGTGATGAATTGAAGACACTCACAGCTGATAATTTGATGATCAAGTCATCCAATCCTTCAGAATCCGCCTATAAAATTGCTTATGAGTTAACGGATTTTGAATTAAAGAAGATCCTCAAAGCTCGTATGGTGGAACTTGGATCGTTTGATAAGTCTAGGATTCAACGGGCTCTTTACAAATCCCTAAATGACGCTATCATGGAGGATGATAGGTTATTTAAAACGTTTGGAAGTGTGGTACCATACCACATTCTGCCTGAGGAAGAAAGGGAAGAAAGTGAAGAAGCAGAGGGTACGGGTGAAGAAGAAGGTGAAGAAGAAGAAGAAGAAGAAAAGGATGATGAAGATGACGATAATGGTGATGATGATGAGGATGAGGATGATGATGATGATGATGATGATGGCGATGATGGTGGTGATGGTAATGAGGAGAGTGCTAGGGGGAGCAACGGGGATAACAATGAGGATGATGATGGGGGTGAACAGCCTAAAGAGGGAGATAAGGTTACCAGCTCCAAGAAACTTGCTAAGTCTGGAACCAAGTCCAAGAAAGATGCAGCACAGAAGGACAAATCAACATCATCGGAATCAAGACGATCTAAGTGGCGCCACGACGTGAATGCTACTACAGCGTCATCGGTTCCCAGTACCTCTATTGCTGTATCTATACCTGTTACCACTAACCCTATTAGTCCTGTTGTTGTTGCTCCTGTGATTGCAGAATCAGTAACAGAACCTAAAGCTGCACAACACTCACCCATTCATGACACCACCGAGATGCCTGAATCAGAACCAGCAGATGTTCGCGTTTCTACTCCTCTACAACAAGCACAACAATCTACGGTTCCTGAACCAAGCACACGAGACTGGGCAGACATGTTGGAGATTGACGAGACTGCACCACCACAGGCTTGGATCACGGCAGCAGCGCAATATGATCCGATCACAGACGCTGACAAAGATGTTTTGTATCTCCGTATCCGCAGTCCGATTGACTTATGTGCATTTCTTGCTCATGAGTATAAAGACTTCGGTTACTCCATCTTTGGTGAAGAAAGTGCTGAAGGATAAGAGACTTCGCACCAAAACCCGGTTAACCCGAATGGAGTTCGAGTATTATGCCGATGAGATCCTGAAGGCTCTGAATACCGTTCAACGGCCAGGTCTTCATGAATCAGAAAGAGCTCCACCTCCACTTGATCCTACTCAAGATAATCAGATAGCTCTCGACTTCTTCGTCACCTATGATCTTGAGTATCTTCTGAAGGGTTCATCAAAGTACGCAACATCCTTGACCTTGCTGAAAGCTGCCAACTGGGGGACAATACCCTAGATCGAGTAAAAGGTAAACAGACTCTGGGTCCCAAGGGTAACTCGTAATTATGATATGTATGCTGTTATAGGTGCATCTCATTGGGACGAACGAGTCCGAAGGGCGTACAGGGGTTGCTGCCTAGTCAATTCTGGAAGCAACGTTAGATCCGATATCCGCATCTCCATCATCTTAGGGCTGAAAACTGAAGCCAAGAATGGCTATTATCAAGTGACGGAGATTCGTTTGAAAAGGGAGGATGACAGAGAATACAAAATCCAGCAGGGAGATTTTTCTATCATTCGCCTTGAGGATATTGAAGATATGTTGCTGCTGATGACTCGTGATCAACTCACACATATTTCTCGTGAAGACCTCATTGCCTTGAATACAGCACTTCGTATGTTCACACGAAGCATTGTTATCAAGAAACGAGTTGAAGATCTTCAGTTGGGAGTCGAAAGTTACCAAAGGAAGCTTAACCTAACCCGTCTAGTGAATCAAGTGTTACCTCAACATGTAGATAGATGTCCTTATACCGGCATTTCTGTTCCGAATTGTGGCATTTTCTACTTGAACAGTCGAGGTTTAATGAAGTTTATGAGGGTGGGTGAGCTTTATAAGTACAGTGATGGGACTCTTCTACAAGTCAGAGGAAAGTTGGAGCATCTTAACTCGGGTGGGACTTTGCCAGAGATGACGGAGGATTGGCATCCGGGTTACCGGCAGATGGCGAAGTATGTGATCAAGAAGATTGATCAAAAGCTCCGTGAACGTAGATTGATGAGGAGCTTGGAAAGATTCGTTGGTGGAAGACCATATGGAGTGCACCACAAGCTACTGCAACGATCCATCTAATGGGTCGTACATTTCAGGTCCACTTTATATTGGTTTTCAATTGTGAATATGTATATTTGTGAATATTGTGCTTTTGCGGCTTGATGTAGTGTTAAGGTGTGATAATGTTTCAAGAATTTCTCACGAGATTCTAAATCTTTCAAAATAGATCATACTAAAGCACTACAAATATCCCTTATTAAATTAAGGGGGAGCATTAACTTGTTCTATGGCCAAACATCGATTTCATTTTTACCCAAAGACCGGTTAATCCATTCAATATCCCAAATATTAATGGTTAACATTTTGGATAAGGGGAGAAAATGGGATTAAGGAGACTTAAGTAATACTTGGCTAAAAGATGAAAAAGATTTAACGATAATCCAACTTAATATGTGTAAAGCACGTATTAAGGGGGAGCGTTTTTGATAATCAAAAACACCTAAGGTACGAAACTTTTGATTTCAATATCACAAGTACTTTAGGTGATTTTTAAAGATTTTTCATGGTGGCAATTCCTTCCCAAAACACGCTTAAATTCACGACAAATGTGGTGACAAAAGGGTGGTAGGAATAGGTTTAGTCCAATAATTCATCAGAGCCGATGGAATCTTCCCAAGGACAATTCCCAAGATAGAATTAGAAGTCCTAGGAAAGATGGAGAAAGAATGTGAACGTAGCTGAATGCCGACCAAGTACTTAAGCTAGCACTGGAACAATCACAACAAGGTGCTAGTGATGACGTATTGGTAAGCATTGAAGGGGTTGAAGAATGAAAAAGAAATGTAAAGATAAAGGGTGTAAAGAAAGAAGCCCTCCTTACAATTTCCACAAACCATGGGGTATCGTCAAGAATGAAAAAGAAATGTAAAGATAAAGGGTGTAAAGCAGAAACCGGGTCAATACATATGCTATTGAGATCATTTTTGTTAATGATTCTCGGTATTGAAGAAAGACATCATGGATCCAGTGATGCAATGCACAACCCTTCCCAGCTAACTCAAATATCTCTCAAAAGGTATTTGTTTTAATCACACGGAGATCAACACGTTATCTATTGGTTTATTCACTCCGAATAGACTGGTATTGAAAAGGTGGCACTCCTCTCCAGCCATCGCTCACTAAATCAAAACGCACAATCGAGTCTAGAGCCAAGAGATCATCAAAAGTCTCATTAGGACACTTTCCATTTATTCCTTGCTTTCTCACACACTGTGAAAAGTAAGAGATTTTCATGAGTCCTACGCAGTATTCCTGTAATATTGCCAGAACATCTGAGTGATACGCAAGTATTACAATGAAGATGGAAATCCTGCTTGAGCCAACATCAAACAAGCTCATGGTAGGTTACACGTGCGGTTCTTTTAGAACCAATCTTGTGAAAAACTGGAAAGAAACAGTGGTTTAATTCTTAATTGAACTTAAACTCGTTCCAGGCCTCTTCGCATTATCATATGATCTTGCCAGAACACTCAGAGTGACTCTTTATTGATCACAGTGACGAGTGGAAATCCTTCTAGTGTTAACATCAAACAGCACTTGGTAGGTGACGTGCAAGATTCTTTATGAATTGAGCTCGTGACAACTGGAAAGCAACGATGGTGAAAATCTTAATTGAAATTCACTTGTTCCAGGTTTCATGAATTGACGGCTTCAAATCACAAGGATAATTTATCCAAGTGATTCACTCTTTATGTTCGCAGTCAGCTTTGGACGGTCGAATAAAGAGAACGGGTTTACCCGCGAAATCCTGTCAGGAAGTTACTTAATTGAAACTATCCGTCACGGGTACGATATCTAATATCGTCCAACGGTCTTCACCGACCGGAGGTAAAATGCTACCGAATTAGAATAAAATGTTCAAAGCCATTTTATTCGTGTCGTTGCTGTGTACCTGTTAAAGACGGTGGCGTTGCTGTGTACCTGTTGAAGACGGTGGCGTTGCTGTGTACCAGTGAAGACGGTGGTGTTGCGGTGTACCTGTAGAAGTCGTTCCCACATGCTTATGTTTTTCTGCATCAAAGTTTAGCAAAAATTCAAGAAAGTACAAGATAAAGTCTTCCGCTGTACCAAACTCTGAAACTTTCAAGGATTCAACAAAAAGACATAAGTGTGTGGAACATGGAGTCACGAGGAGGCAAAATTCACAAGAAGGCAAAAGATCGCACGTGAAAGGCCAAAAGAACAATGCTCTCAAGCCAAAGCCTAAAAGATCAAACCAACATATTCACAACAAAAGAAAGAAAAGAAGAAAAGACTACGAGCTAAAGAACGAAGACTTAGTATAGTATGCTAGGTTTAGAACTTTGTAACGTGGAGTGACCTCCCTTAGGGGGAGATTGTTAGAAATACGTTTTTACGTATATTAGAAGTATCGGTCACTCCATAATATTATTTATGTTGTAATAGCTCATAGTTAACAAATAGTTATTAGTTGCTTATTAAGTTAAGTAAGAACCGGTCCATGGGCTTGTCATGGACCGGCCCAAGCCCAATGTAGCTTGGAAGTATAAATACCCCTTTCCACCATGGAAAGGGGTTGGTTGTTGAATGTTTCTCATTTTCACTTATTGAAATAACATATAGTTTTCTCTCACTTTCTCTCTCTTGTTTCTCTCTCTAGAAATCATCAACCCCCTTCATAGATTCATAGATTATCAAGATTCTACATCTTTAATCAAAAGCTTTTCATAATCATCTTATTCTTCCTTTCTTGTTTATTTTAATCGTAAGTTTTATTTGATTTAATCTCGTAAAGTTTTCATCTTTATGCTTATTGATCAAGTGCTCAACTTGTTGTTCTTATTAATTTCATACGTTTAATGATCTCAACTTTTTGGTGTTTTAAGCTTATTTCGTGTTTAGCTTATTTTCTTTTAAGTGTTTTAAAAGTTTAATCTTTTTAAAGTTTATTTTATAAATCTTACTTATTTAGTGTTTTGAAAGTTTCTTATTCGTGCTTATTTAGTGCTTTTCATTATTGATTTGGTTAAGTTTCGATTAGTGCTTATTAAAAAGAGCTTATTCGTTTTTGCTTATTGCGTTTTACATTCCATCGGAAAAGGGTTTACCTTTTCCGACGGTTATTCTGACGGTCATCATCGAAAAAGGGTTTACCTTTTCCGATAGTTATTCCGATTGATTTCATCGGAATAGATACGGTTTAGTATTCCGATCGTTTTTCCGATCATCATTCCGATAGGATTGGTGATCCATCATTCCGACGGTTTTTCTGTCACACATTCTGACGCATTTTCCAATAAGTATTCCGACCGTTTTTACTATCTATTATTCCGATACTGTTTTAGTTATTCCGACAGGTTTTTCGGTCACATTCCGACAGGGTTATTCCGAATGTATTCCGACAGGGGGTATTCCGCCAGGTTTTTAGCGTTTATTTTCTTTCTTTAATTTTTATATTTATGTTTAATAATTTTTGCGTTTATTTTGCAAGTAGAAATAGATAATCAAAAGCTCCCCCTTTTAGTGACCGATTACAATAATTCCACCTTAAACCGTGATCAATTCGAATTGAATCGAGTATGAACAACACTCAAAGACACACAAAATTCATCCATTAAAATGGCGCCGCTGCCGGCTCTTTTCGTAAAGATTAACGGTTATTTGTGAGAAAAATTGGATTTTGGGATCCGTTCTTTTGGGAACGTTATTTTCAAGCATAAAAATTTTCAAAAAATCTAAAAAAATAAAATAAAATATTCAAAAATCCAAAAAAATAAAAAAGATAAAAACCAAAAATATTGTATTTCATTTTTAGTGTATGCGTACTCGATCTTCGTCTTATTCTGAGCTCGAGACTTGTAGAGACTTAGATATGGTCGGTGTGCATAATAATAACAACTCACCTCACCCCAATTTGAATAATAACAACCATGTCCCTCAACCCGACCTTCGTACGATGGAGGAGCTATGCCAACCAACTATGAATGGACATGGAGGACTGACTGCGCCGATGCAAATCACGGCTCCCGAATTTTCGTTGAAGCATCACATGATCGAAAAAGTTCAAAATGCTTGCCCATTTCGCGGATTACCAGATGATGATGCCAACAAACACCTCGATAAATTCATAACCGTCACTCAAAGCATGAAATTGCTCGGTGTTTCCATGGATTTTCTCCGCTTTTATCTTTTTCCACACACTTTATCTTACCATGCCGAAAAATGGTTTGATTGTCTTCCTAAAAACTCAATTCATACATGGGACGAGATGACTCAAAAAAATTTGTCGCACTACTTTCCACCATCCATGGTAACTAGTCTTCGGAATCAAATCGGTGGTTTCACTCAAGAACCTGATGAGTCGCTTTTCAATGCTTGGGAACGTTATAATGTTTTGATAGATCGTTGTCCTAACCATAATATGCTCCCCGTCACTTTAATTAATACTTTCTACAATGGTTTAACTTTTCGTGATCATGATACGATTAATGCTGCCGCCGGTGGTACATTCATGAAGAGAAGACCCGAGGAGTGTAGAGAGATTATAGAGAACATGGCCACTCATCACAAAAATTGGAATTCATCCGCATCTTCAAGAAATAACCCGAGAGTCAATGTTTCTTCTACTTCATCAAACCCCGATATAGCCGAACTCACCCAACTCACCCGTCAACTAGCCGAGATGAACAAAAATTTCTTAACCATGCCTACGAACCAATTTCAACAAGTTAAAGCTGTAACACCTTCTTGTGAGACTTGCGCCTGGTTCTCATTCATACACCGATTGTCCTTCTACTCATGACAATCCGGAAAACGTATATGCGGCTAACGGTAACTTTTCCATGGGAGGCTATCAAGCTCGTCCTCAAGGTGACCGAAATTTGCCAATCTATCGTTCAAACAACTTTCTTTCACCACCCGGTTTTCCTCCTCAAAACCAAAACAACTTCACTCGCAACAATCAAAACCAACCTCGAGCTCCTAATCAATATTAGACCCAAAGAAACACATATCCACCTCAAGGAAATAATCAAGTTTACCAACAACCCACCTATCAACCACTCGCTTACCAAGTTCCTCCTCCCAACCAACCCACGACATATAATCAAGAGGTTGAAACTTACAAGAGGACTAATGACGCGCTGGTGAAGAATCTTAAGAGCCAAATTATTAAATTGAAAGGTGACATGGCGAAACAAGGGAATGACCTTCGATCCGAGCTTAGGAATGACATACGAAACTCTTTAAGCAGTCAAACGAATGACTTAAGGGATAAGATGGCCAGTTTCTTCCCAAGTAGTCAACCCTCTGCTTCGGGTTCTCTTCCGAGTAACACCGTTGCGAATCCAAGAGGGGAGATGAAAGCAATCACTACCCGAAGTGGAAAAGGTTATAAGGATCCCGAGATTCCTAAACCTACTCCGGTGATTGTGACAAAGGGTAACGAGCCCCCTTCACCAATTCCTCCACCTTCTACTTCTACCCCTCCACCACCCAAGGATGTGAGTGAGAATTCCATTCCAAAGCCTTCGTCTCAACCCGATATACCTTATCCTTCAAGGTTGAGGAAAGAGAAGTTGAAAAATAAGGATGATATTCAAGTTTTAATCTTTCTTAAAATGTTTAAACAATTGAATTTCAACATCTCCTTTGCCGAGGCTCTTGCTCACATGCCTAAATATGCTAAAATGTTCAAATATCTTCTAAGTGATAAGGAAAAGCTCCTTGATATTGCTCAGACCCAACTTAATGAGAATTGCTCCGCGGTTCTCTTAAGGAAATTACCAACCAAACCGGGTGATCCGGGTCGCTTCCTCATTCCTTGCAACTTTCCCGGGGTAGAGAATTGTATGGCCCTAGTCGATCTAGGTGCTAGTATCAACTTAATGCCATTAAGCGTTTGGAAACAATTATCTCTACCCGAGCTAGTCCCCACACGAATGAAATTTGGTTAGCTAACTGTACGGTTAGCCGAAGATGTCTTCGTCGGTGTCGACAAATTCACCTTTCCGACGGATTTTGTTGTCGTTGACCACGAGATGGATCCCCATGTTCCATTAATCGTTGGACGTCCATTCTTGAGGACCGGTCGCACTCTTATTGATGTAGCCGCGGGCGAATTAATCATGAGAGTTGGTGACGACAAAATCGTCTTCAACATGGGTAAACTTTCTAAACAACCTTATGAACACGAGAGCGTTAATTTCATTGACGTACTTGATGAGGCTTGTGAAGAACATTTCAAAGACGCTTGTATAAGTGGTTTTTCTTATCTACCCATTGTTGAGACCGTTGCCTCTATTGCTCCCTCATTGACTCCATTTGGAGAAAGTGATTTTCTTTTGAAAGAATTTGAAGCAAGTTTAGGGGATGTGGACTTAAAATATGACGATTCTCCCTCCGATTGGGACGAAGACATTCGTACCATTGAGAAACTTCTCAATGAGGACCATATTTCTCCACCTTCTCCTATGGAAATCATAAACGATGATCCGAATTTGACTACGCCTTCCATCGACAATCCTCTGGATTTAAAGCTTAAGGATTTACCGTCTCATCTTGAATACGTTTTCCTAGAAGACAATAACAAGTTACCCGTCATCATTGCAAAGGACTTAAAAGAGAATGAAAAATCTCGACTTATCGATGTACTAAAAAATCATAAGAAAGCAATTTCTTGGAAAATTTCCGACATCCACATAATTGATCCTAACTTTTGTACTCATAAAATTCTCATGGAAGATGACTTTAAACCCGCAATCCAAAGCCAAAGAAAGGTTAATCCAAAAATTCATGACGTTATCAAGAAAGAAGTTATCAAACTTCTAAATGCCGGAATGATTTACCCTATTTCGGATTTGCCATAGGTTAGTCCCGTGCATTGAAAGGCGTAAAAACCGTTGTTCCCAATGAAAACAACGAGTTGATTCCTACTCGACTTGTCACGGGATGGAGAATTTGCATCGACTATCGCAAGCTCAATGATGCCACTCGTAAGGATCACTTTCCTCTTCCTTTCATGGATCAAATGCTCGAGTGTTTAGCCGGTAATGACTACTATTGCTTCTTAGACGGTTTCTTCGGGTATTTTCAAATTCCCATCGATCCAAAAGACCAAGAGAAAACCACATTCACTTGTCCTTATGGAAAATTTACTTAAAAAAGAATGCCTTTTGGCTTATGCAATGCTCCCGAGACTTTCCAAAGGTGTATGATGGCTATATTCCATGACATGGTTGAAGAAACTATGGAAGTCTTTATGGACGATTTCTCGGTCTATGGTGACTCTTTCTCATCTTGCCTTGCCAATTTAGAACGTATGCTTAAACAGTGTGAAGACACTATTCTTGTTCTAAATTGGGAAAAATGCCATTTCATGGTAAAAGAAGGCATTGTTCTTGGACATAAAATTTCCAAAGCCGGTCTTGAAGTCGACCGTGCTAAAGTCGATGTAATTGCTAAATTACCTCCTCCTTCAACCGTGAAGGGTGTGAGAAGTTTTCTTGGTCATGCGGGCTTCTATCGTTGATTCATTCAAGATTTTTCTAAGATAGCTCACCCGATGACCCACCTCTTAGAAAAAGATACCCCTTTTATCTTTTCTCAAGAGTGTATTGAATCTTTCAATCTTCTTAAGGATAAATTAACTAAGGCACCGGTCTTACTTACCCCTAATTGGGAGTTACCTTTTGAATTGATGTGCGATGCTAGAGACTTTGCTATTGGAGCGGTTTTGGGACAAAGAATTAACAAACATTTCCAACCAATCCATTACGCTAGCAAGACAATGACGGGGGCTCAATTGCATTATACTACAACCGAAAAAGAGCTTTTAGCTGTTGTATATGCTTTTGAGAAATTTTGCCCCTATCTTGTCCTTTCCACCACCATTGTGTACACCGATCATTCCGCATTTAAGTACTTGTTAACAAAACAAGATTCTAAACCAAGACTTCTTCGTTGGGTTTTACTCCTTCAAGAATTCAAAATTGAAATTTGTGATAGTAAGGGAGCGGAAAACCTAGCCGCGGATCATCTTAGTAGACTCGAGGATCCTTATCAAGGGGAACTTCCAAATCAAGAGATTAATGAATCTTTTCCCCTTGAGGCCTTAATGTCTATTAACTCCAATCTTGACGATACCCCATGGTTTGTGGAAATTGCAAACTATTTAGCGGGTGGTGTTCTTATGAAAGGGTTAACGTCCCAACAAAAGAAAAAATTCTTTAAGGATATTAAACACTATTATTGGGACGACCCTTACCTTTTCAAGCAATGTGCGGATCTTGTCATTCGTAGGTGTGTTGATAGGCCAGCAGCTTTACTAATCCTAGAAGCTTGCCACGAAGGACCCACCGGTGGTCAATTTGGTCCTAACTATACCGCGAAGAAAGTTTTCGACGCAAGATTCTATTGGCCCACCATTTATCGTGATGCACACGAAATGGTTAAGCATTGTGATGCTTGCCAACGACAAGGCAAGATCACACATAAAGATGAGATGCCTCAAAATTTCATCCAAGAATGTGAAATCTTTGACGTATGTGGCATCGACTTTAAGGGTCCATTTCCATCATCCAAAGGGAACAAATACATTCTCGTAGCCGTTGACTATGTATCCAAATGGGTTGAAGCAAAGGCTTTACCTACTAACGATGCGAGGGTGGTTATGAACTTTTTGAAACAATTATTTGCTCGATTCGGTGTTCCTCATGCTATCATTAGTGATCACAGGACTCATTTTTGCAATGATCAATTTGCTCGAGTCATGGCTAAGTATGGTGTCAATCACCGTCTGTCCACCGCGTATCATCCACAAACAAATGGTCAAGCCGAGATCTCTAGCCATGGACTAAAGCGAATCTTAGAGCGTACCGTGGGAGAGCATCGTGCCTCATGGGCCGATAAGTTAGATGATGCTTTGTGGGCTTTCCATACCGCATATAAGACACCTATTGGTTTCACTCCATATCGTCTTGTGTACGAAAAGGCATGCCACCTCCCCATTGAGTTGGAGCATAAGGCTTGTGGGCTTTCCGTACCGCATATAAGACACCTATTGGTTTCACTCCATATCGTCTTGTGTACGGAAAGGCATGCCACCTCCCCATTGAGTTGGAGCATAAGGCTTATTGGGCCTTGAAATGGTCTAGTTTTGATATCAACAAAGCCGGTGATCTTAGAAAAATCCAACTCAATGAACTTAATGAACTGAGGAATGAGGCTTATGAGAATTCATTCATCTACAAGGAGAAAACCAAGCTCATTCATGATTCTAAGATTAAGAACCGAGAGTTTCACATAGGTGATCAAGTTTTACTCTTTAACTCTTGGTTGAAAATCTTTTCTGGAAAGCTTAAAAGCCGTTGGTCCGGTCCATTCACCGTTGCTAAAGTCTTCCCTTATGGCACCATTGAGCTCTCTCAACCAAATGGGCCAAACTTTAAGGTGAATGGTCAGCGTGTTAAGTTGCACTATGGTGAGGACATCTCACATGAGATGATTCCATCCCTCACCATGTTTCCCTTGAATTAGTTCTGGGTCGAGTCAAACTCGTGACTCGGTTAACAAAAACAGGCGCTTCTCGGGAGGCAACCCGATGATCTATCCTTTACCCGTTTTCATAATAAGTGTAGGGGGAGATACATAGGTGTTTGTTGTCTTGTTTCTTATGATGTGCAGGGATTAAAGCCTTCAAAGAGCACTTTTGATGATATTTGACGACCCGTGATCCCGTCTTCCCGTGTTCCCGTGTTCCCGGTTCTATCCTAAACTCTTTTGATTCACTATTTTATATTCTTCAATATTAAAATAGGAATCACTATAGTCGTCTCTTCCTTAGCAAGATTTAAACAAAGTGAACAATGTCCTAAGTGTAGGGGAGTTTACTCCCATATGCTTAAACATTGAGGACAATATTTATATCAAGTGTAGGGGAGACTTCTATCGAAGATAAGTGGGCTTTTCCATGAATATGTCCTCATTTTAATCGGAAAATCTATATTTTCCACATTTTTCAAAACTTTTGATCTATTTTGGCCTAGTAGTTTTTTTCATTTATTCTCTTTTATGTTCTTTCCTTTTGTTATCGCATCGTATGTATATATTTCATTTCAAAAATAAAGTCAAAAAAGAAAAATAAAAAAAGTCAATAAATGGTTTTAATAGGTTTAGATGTCTTTGATATATTAGGCCCGTCATGAATCTTTTGACTCAACCCGAGTTTACTTATCCAAATTTACTCTAGCTAGTATCCTTAACGTGTTCAAATTAAGTTTTGCTAGGCTTTTATATAGGGAACTTTAAAACGCGAAAGTCTTAACTCTTACGGGTTAAGAACAAGAACTTTTCGCAAGTTCCTATAATTGATCCTAGAAAGTCGTTTATCAAGGGATCTTTAAAATGCGAATTCTAAACTTGAAAAAGCATCCACAAGCCTTATTCCTTGAGATTTTAAATTGTGGAGAACGAGAGATGATAGAGTCAATTATAAGTTTGGTATTCTTTCATGAATTTATGTGAGTTAATTATGAACTTTTTCTCCCATCGCTTGTTAATAAATATAATTACAATAAGTAAGGTCGTACGATTTGAAAAGTTACTTAGCTTCTAGCACAAGATCGTTTAAAAGTTGCCCGGTATTAATTAGAGTTCATAGCCAAGGCATAACTTATTGAAGCGGGATGCAAAGATTGGCGAGTCCGAAAAGACCCTAACAAGGCATGAGGGCTACATTTTGTTGCTAAAGATCCAAAGTGATGTGAAGAATCATTTATCAAAAATCAATATGAAGGATCGAGACACACGCCGAAAAGCAAATACTCCCCTAAAGATCATGGAGAAGTCTATCTGAAAAGACCCTAGCCAGTTATGAGGATAAATAGATCCAAGTCCTAAAAGGAGGCGGATCGTTTTATATCAAAATCAAAAATAAAGATTGGAGAAAAATGAAGAAGTCGTGGTCCAAATATGAAGAATCTCTCAAAAACTTTAAGTGAAGAAATTCCTATTATGAAGTGAAGACCATTACTTCAAGATCGTCATTCAAGATTCAAAGTATGAAGTCACTGCAAAATATCGGTCCGAGAAAGGTCTCAAATCGTGAAGCGAGTTATGCCAAGATATGAACTTTATGAGGTCCCGGGAAGCAGTTTTAAAAGATATTTGTATCTGCTAACACTCAGGAACCAATAGTTTCCAATGCATTGTCTACTGTTGTTGTTGAAAACAGGTGGTCCAAATTGTTCTCTGGTATTTGGACTCTGGTTGCTCCAAGCATATGACCGGAGATCGCTCTCAGCTCAGAAATTTCGTCAGCAAGTTTCTTGGTACGGTTAGATTTGGAAATGATCATATTGCAAAGATAATGGGTTACGGTGAATATCATATTGGGAATGTTATAATTTCAAGAGTGTATTACGTGGAAGGTCTTGGTCACAACTTATTTTCTGTGGGACAATTTTGTGATGCAAACCTAGAAGTTGCTTTTCGAGAGCATACCTGCTTCATTCGTAATTTGGAAGGGGTTGATTTATTGAAAGGTACTCGAGGGAATAATTTGTATACTTTGTCTCTACAAGACATGATGGCCGCCTCTCCCGTATGTCTTCTCTCCAAAGCATCGAAGACTAAGTCATGGTTATGGCATCGACGGTTATCTCATCTTAACTTTGACGCTATTAATCACTTGGCGAAAAACGAACTTGTTCGTGGTCTTCCTAAACTATCATTTCACAAGGATCATTTGTGTTCCGCGTGTACAATGGGGAAAAGCACTAAGAAATCATACAAACCCAAGACGGAAGACACCAACCAAGAGAAACTTTATCTGTTGCATATGGATCTTTGTGGGCCAATGCGTGTTGAAAGTCTTAGTGGCAAAAAGTACATCCTCGTCATTGTCGATGATTACTCTCGGTTTACATGGGTGAAATTTCTTAAAGCAAAAAATGAGGCACCTAAATTCATCATCGGATTTCTCAAGATGATTCAAGTGCGTCTCAACGCTACTGTCCGACGCATTCGTACGGATAATGGAACCGAATTTGTGAATCAAATCTTGCGTGATTATTATGAAGAAGTTGGCATTTCTCATGAAACATCCGTTGCTCGCACTCCACAACAAAACGGTGTCGTTGAAAGGCGAAATCGCACACTTATGGAAGCTGCTCGAACGATGTTAATTTACGCAAAGGCTCCATTGTTTTTATGGGCAGAAGCAGTATCTACAGCAGTGTACACCCAAAACCGGTCACTAATTCGTAAACGCCATGGTAAAACACCTTATGAGCTTGTCCATGGAAAAGTACCAGATTTATCCTATCTTCATGTATTTGGTTCTCTTTGCTATCCAAATAATGATGGTGACAATTTGGGAAAACTTCAACCAAAGGCTGATATTGGTATTTTCATTGGTTACGCACCCGCAAAGAAGGCATACCGAATCTACAACCGTAACTCTCGCAAGATCCTCGAAACTATGAATGTTGATTTTGACGAGCTGACAGCAATGGCTTCTGAGCAAAGCAGCTCTGAACCCGCACTTCATGAAATGGGACCCAGTAACATTAGTTCTGGTCTTGTCCCAAACAACCCTACTTCATCATCATTTCTACCACCTACCAGGAATGAATGGGATAAGTTGTTTCAACCGTTCTTTGATGAATTCTTTACTCCTCCAAGTATTGTTGCTCCAGAACCTGAGGTAATAGCTCCGGTAACCGAAGTTGTCGCTCCAGCAACCGAAGCACAATCAGACACATCTGCACCAACAATTGGTCAAGATATACCAACAACGAGTAATTCTCAACCAACACAAGTAACAACTACCCATGTCATGCCTATTGATGATGAAGAGGATGACGATGATCACGATTTGGAATTCGCTCAAATGCGTGAACTTCCATTCTTTGGTGTATCTATTCCCGACCCTAATCAACCCAGGTCGTCCACCTCAGAGGAAGCTCCTTCTACAGTTTACTCCAATCCACGGATTCGTGAACATGACAGCAAGTGGACAAAGGATCATCCTATAGATTCTATTATTGGTGACCCTAATCGTCCGGTATCCACACGAAGTCAGTTACAAGAAAGTGCAATGTTTTGTCACTTTGATGCTTTTTTCACTGAAGTTGAACCCAAGACATGGAAGGAAGCTTTTACTCAATCCTGTTGGATAGAAGCTATGCAAGAAGAACTTAATGAGTTTATACGTCTTGATGTATGGGAACTTGTCCCATGCCCGGATCAAGTGCAGTTACTCACTTTGAAATGGGTTTACAAGGTGAAACTCGATGAGTTAGGCGGAATATTGAAAAACAAAGCTCGACTAGTAGCTCGTGGATATAAGCAATTATTGGGCGTCGACTTTATGGAATCCTTTGCACCTGTTGCCCGTTTGGAAGCTATTAGACTATTCCTTGCTTATGCAGCTCATATGAATATGATCGTCTATCAGATGGATGTGAAGACGGCATTTCTTAATGGTGAAATCAAGGAAGAAGTCTATGTTCAACAGCCGGATGGTTTTGTGAATCCTAATTATCCTAATCATGTGTACAAGCTTAAGAAGGCTCTCTATGGGTTGAAGCAAGCTCCACGCGCATGGTATGATCTATTGTCACAATTCCTCATTACTCAAGGCTTCGCAAAAGGCAAGGTGGATCCCACGCTGTTCATTCAGACACGAGGTAAACATATGATTATGGTCCAAATATATGTTGATGATATTATATTTGCAGCCTCGACCCAAACCTTATCGGATGAGTTTGGGACACTCATGTCTTCCAAGTTTAAGATGTCAATGATGGGCAAGGTATCATTCTTCTTAGGTCTTCAGATATCTCAGAGTCCCAGAGGCATATTTATTAATCAATCCAAATATGCCCTTGAATCACTTAAGAAATATAAAATGGAATCTTGCGACCCCGTGGACACTCCAATGGTGGAGAAAACTAAGCTTGATGCAGATCCACATGGAGTTGCCGTTGATCCGACACTTTATCGTGGAATGATCGGTACTCTTCTGTATATCACAGCCAGTCGACCTGATCTTCAGTTTGCTATATGTATGTCTGCCAGGTATCAAACTAGGCCTACTGAGTTACACTTAGCTACTGTTAAAAGGATCTTTCGATATCTTAAAGGAACCATTAATCGGGGACTTTGGTATTCGAAGGACTCTTCTATTGCACTAATGGCATATGCAGATGCGGATCACGCGGGTTGTCAAGATACACGACGTAGCACGAGTGGAACTTTGCAACTACTAGGAGATCGATTAATTAGTTGGGCATCGAAAAGGCAGAAAAGCGCTGCAATTTCAAGTACGGAAGCAGAATACATAGCTATGTCCGGTTGCTGTGCTCAAATTCTTTGGATGAGATCGCAATTAACCGACTATGGTCTAGGTTTCAACAAGATTCCGATGTACTTTGACAACAAGAGTGCAATTGCCTTATGCTGCAACAATGTTCAATTCTCCCGGTCGAAGCATATTGACATTCGCTACCACTTCATCAAGGAGCAAGTGGAAAATGGAGTAATCGAGCTTTACTTTGTCCGATCTGAGTATCAATTGGCGGATATTTTCACGAAGGCTTTAGATCGCGCTCGAATTGAATTTTTGGCCGACAAGCTAGGAATGAGAACCTTCTCGCCTGAGACTCTTAAGGAGCTAGCAGATGAAGCGAAAGAATAGTGGTGGTAAAACTATTCTCCGTATCCTTGGTGATCATCTGTATATATTGTTTATATTTTTATCCTCAAAAGCAAAATACAAAAATATAAAACCATATAAAAACCATAAAAATTGAAAAATTCAGAAAAATCCAAAAATATTTTTACTTTATTTTTCAAAGGCATGTCTTTTGGTACGATAATATTTACGGCCTTAGAAATGTTGATTAACATCGACACGGCGCCATAAATAGAGTTCGTACAAAAGTTGTAAATATTTCATAAAACATGCCTAAATGGCTTGTAGTTATTTCTGACTGCAACCCGGTTTTCACATTAAAGTCAAGTATTTCTTATGAAAGCTTTGGCTAACAACGGGAATTAATTTTCTCGGGCAAGGTTTACTTTAAAACCTTGTAAGGGATCAAGTTTACTTTGTAACTTGGTCTCATACAAATTTATGTACGTTTCAGTGCATTTATTTGTTAAAACAAGAGAAGTCTTGTTTTTATGAAGCTCTCATCTCTACAACCATGCTATCTACAATTGGTATCTACATACTCGACGATGCGACTACTCAACCGACGACTACAGCTCTTTCAATAGAACACGGGTCAACAATTGAGGGAGAGCAATTGTCAAGAATTCAGAATCTTCGATGCCGAACGTGCCAAGTTCACAAGTTGGTGTCAAGACAACAATACCAGTCGTACATGTGGTGTCAAGAGATGACTTCAGACGTGACGAGGCGACCAACATATGCTGACAAGAACCATTTGATCTTATCATATGATGTTCTCATCTATCAGGTCCAACCTTGTCAATTCTTTTTTAATATGGTGAATATGTGTTCATGTTACAAATCGGTATCATATCTCCTACATTTGATACCATGAAGATTAAATGGACTTGCATTTTTCTTCCCAAAACCTTTGTTAAAACTTCATTAAATCAATTGATATTAAAAACATCGATTGGGTTAATATTTTTAATATGGGGGAGAAAATGTGATTTAATATGGGATATTATCACAAATGGTTTGACTTAAAAGTGCTGGCTCATCCCGACATGTGCGAAATGTTTTTGAATATCGTGGCATATGTTAAGGGGGAGCAAAATGGATTTGCTACATCAAAATGGATTTTCATGGTGACATATACTTACCTAAACCTCATTTAATTCACGACGATGAAGATTGTGGTGACATAAGGATGGTAGGATAGGTTAAGTCCTATGATTCTTCCAGAACCGGAGGAATCTTCCCAAGGACATTCCATAGCTAGAAATAGTAGTCCTTAGGAAAGAAGGGGAAAGATTGTGAACGTAGTTGAATGCCGACCAAGTACTTAAGTTAGCACTGGAACAATCACAACAAGGTGCTAGTTATGACGTATTGGTAAGCATTGAAGGGGTTGAAGAATGAAAAAGAATTGTAAAGATAAAGGGTGTAAAGAAAGAAGCCCTCCTTACAACTTTAGGCAGAAACCGGGTCAATACATATGCTATTGAGATCATTTTTAATGATTCTCGATATTGAAGACAGACATCATGGACCCAGTGATGCAATGCACAACCCATCCCAGCTAACTCAGATATCTCTCAAAAGGTATTTGTTTTAATCACACGGAGACAACACGTTATCTATTGATTTATTCACTCCGAATAAATTGGTATTGAAAAGGTGGCACTCCTCTCCAGCCTCCGATCACTAAAATCCAAAGTGCACGATCGAGTCTAGAGCCATTTGAGATCATCAAATATCTCACTAGGACACACTTTCATATTTCCTTGCTTCTTCACACACTGTGAAAAGTAAGAAAGATTTTAAGAGTCCTACGCAAAATCTTCATGATCTTGCCTGAACATCCGAGTAATACGAAAGTATTTACAATGAAGATGGAAATCCTTCTTGAGCGAACATCAAAAAGCTCATGGTAGGTGACTTGTGCGATTCTTTATGAATCAAACTTGTGATAACTGGAAAGCAACAGCTGTTTAATTCTTAACTGAATTTAAACACGTTCCAGGCCTCTACGCAATATCTTAGTGATCTTGCCAGAACACTCAGAGTGATACTTTAGTGTTCACAGTGATGAGTGGAAATCCTTCTAGTGTTAACCTCAAACAGCACTTGGTAGGTAACTTGCAAGATTCTATACGAATCAAGCTCGTGACAACTGGAAAGCAACAATGGTGCGGTTCTTAATTGAATTTCACTTGTTCCAGGAACATGAATTGACGGCTTCAAATCATGCGGATATTATTATCTAAATGATTCACTCTTTATGTTCGCAGTCAGCTTTGGACGGTCGAATAAAGAGAACGGGTTTACCCGCGAAATCCTGTCAGGAAGTTACTTAATTGAAACTATCCGTCACGGGTACGATATCTAATATCGTCCAACGGTCTTCACCGACCGGAGGTAAAATGCTACCGATTTAGAATGGAATGTTCAAAGCCATTTCGTTCGTGTCTACTTATGTTGCGGCATTTGAAGACGGTGGCGTTGCGGAATCCCAGAAGAAGTCATCCCCGCATGCTTATACTTTATGCACTTAATACCTCATCTAATTCAAGAAAGCCTAAAAGTTAAGTCTTCCGCTGTATCGAACTCTGAAGCTTTCAAGAATTACGAAGGTATAAGTATGTGGGACGTGAGGTCACGAAGAGGCGAAGATCACAAGTGATGGATGCACGAGATCAAGGCAAGAGATTAATGCTCAAGACTGATATCAAAGATCACATCAGTATGTTCACCAGAAAAGAAAAAGAAAAAGAAAGACGAAGACTACGAGCTCAAGACAAGCATAGTATGCTAGGTTTATTTTATTATTGTAACTTGGGTAACGCCCTTGTTTGGAGTGACCTCCCTTAGGGGGAGATTGTTGGAAATACGTTTTACGTATTAAGAAGGATCGGTCACTCCAACGATAGTCCATGTAATAGCTCGTAGTTTAGTTAACTTTCGTTATTTAACAAACAAGTTCAAGCCTAGCCTACAACTTGTGTAGGCCGGCCCAAACGTGTAAACCCAAGCCCATTACAAGGCTTGGGTATATAAACCCTCTCCTTTGATGGAGAGGGTGTGGTTTTCATTATTTTACACATAGTTCTTTCTTAGTTTCTCTCTCTAAAGTGTGAAATCCACCATCTCTCTATCTCTTTCTCTCTCTAAAATCATAAGCATAGATTTACAAATCTACACCATCTTTGGTGAAGAAAGTGCTGAAGGATAAGAGACTTCGCACCAAAACCCGGTTAACCCGAATGGAGTTCGAGTATTATGCCGATGAGATCCTGAAGGCTCTGAATACCGTTCAACGGCCAGGTCTTCATGAATCAGAAAGAGCTCCACCTCCACTTGATCCTACTCAAGATAATCAGATAGCTCTCGACTTCTTCGTCACCTATGATCTTGAGTATCTTCTGAAGGGTTCATCAAAGTACGCAACATCCTTGACCTTGCTGAAAGCTGCCAACTGGGGGATAATACCCTGGATCGAGGAAAAGGTAAACAGACTCTGGGTCCCAAGGGTAACTCGTAATTATGATATGTATGCTGTTATAGGTGCATCTCATTGGGACGAACGAGTCCGAAGGGCGTACAGGGGTTGCTGCCTAGTCAATTCTGGAAGCAACGTTAGATCCGATATCCGCATCTCCAGCATCTTAGGGCTGAAAACTGAAGCCAAGAATGGCTATTATCAAGTGACGGAGATTCGTTTGAAAAGGGAGGATGACAGAGAATACAAAATCCAGCAGGGAGATTTTTCTATCATTCGCCTTGAGGATATTGAAGATATGTTGCTGCTGATGACTCGTGATCAACTCACACATATTTCTCGTGAAGACCTCATTGCCTTGAATACAGCACTTCGTATGTTCACACGAAGCGTTGTTATCAAGAAACGAGTTGAAGATCTTCAGTTGGGAGTCGAAAGTTACCAAAGGAAGCTTAACCTAACCCATCTAGTGAATCAAGTGTTACCTCAACATGTAGATAGATGTCCTTATACCGGCATTTCTGTTCCGAATTGCGGCATTTTCTACTTGAACAGTCGAGGTTTAATGAAGTTTATGAGGGTGGGTGAGCTTTATAAGTACAGTGATGGGACTCTTCTACAAGTCAGAGGAAAGTTGGAGCATCTTAACTCGGGTGGGACTTTGCCAGAGATGACGGAGGATTGGCATCCGGGTTACCGGCAGATGGCGAAGTATGTGATCAAGAAGATTGATCAAAAGCTCCGTGAACGTAGATTGATGAGGAGCTTGGAAAGATTCGTTGGTGGAAGACCATATGGAGTGCACCACAAGCTACTGCAACGATCCATCTAATGGGTCGTACATTTCAGGTCCACTTTATATTGGTTTTCAATTGTGAATATGTATATTTGTGAATATTGTGCTTTTGCGGCTTGATGTAGTGTTAAGGTGTGATAATGTTTCAAGAATTTCTCACGAGATTCTAAATCTTTCAAAATAGATCATACTAAAGCACTACAAATATCCCTTATTAAATTAAGGGGGAGCATTAACTTGTTCTATGGCCAAACATCGATTTCATTTTTACCCAAAGACCGGTTAATCCATTCAATATCCCAAATATTAATGGTTAACATTTTGGATAAGGGGAGAAAATAGGATTAAGGAGACTTAAGTGATACTTGGCTAAAAGATGAAAAAGATTTAACGATAATCCAACTTAATATGTGTAAAGCACGTATTAAGGGGGAGCGTTTTTGATAATCAAAAACACCTAAGGTACGAAACTTTTGATTTCAATATCACAAGTACTTTAGGTGATTTTTAAAGATTTTTCATGGTGGCAATTCCTTCCCAAAACACGCTTAAATTCACGACAAATGTGGTGACAAAAGGGTGGTAGGAATAGGTTTAGTCCAATAATTCATCAGAGCCGATGGAATCTTCCCAAGGACAATTCCCTAGATAGAATTAGAAGTCCTAGGAAAGATGGAGAAAGAATGTGAACGTAGCTGAATGCCGACCAAGTACTTAAGCTAGCACTGGAACAATCACAACAAGGTGCTAGTGATGACGTATTGGTAAGCATTGAAGGGGTTGAAGAATGAAAAAGAAATGTAAAGATAAAGGGTGTAAAGAAAGAAGCCCTCCTTACAACTTTAGGCAGAAACCGGGTCAATACATATGCTATTGAGATCATTTTTGTTAATGATTCTCGGTATTGAAGAAAGACATCATGGACCCAGTGATGCAATGCACAACCCTTCCCAGCTAACTCAAATATCTCTCAAAAGGTATTTGTTTTAATCACACGGAGATCAACACGTTATCTATTGGTTTATTCACTCCGAATAGACTGGTATTGAAAAGGTGGCACTCCTCTCCAGCCATCGCTCACTAAATCAAAACGCACAATCGAGTCTAGAGACAAGAGATCATCAAAAGTCTCATTAGGACACTTTCCATTTATTCCTTGCTTTCTCACACACTGTGAAAAGTAAGAGATTTTCATGAGTCCTACGCAGTATTCCTATAATATTGCCAGAACATCTGAGTGATACGCAAGTATTACAATGAAGATGGAAATCCTGCTTGAGCCAACATCAAACAAGCTCATGGTAGGTTACACGTGCGGTTCTTTTAGAACCAATCTTGTGAAAAACTGGAAAGAAACAGTGGTTTAATTCTTAATTGAACTTAAACTCGTTCCAGGCCTCTTCGCATTATCATATGATCTTGCCAGAACACTCAGAGTGACTCTTTATTGATCACAGTGACGAGTGGAAATCCTTCTAGTGTTAACATCAAACAGCACTTGGTAGGTGACGTGCAAGATTCTTTATGAATTGAGCTCGTGACAACTGGAAAGCAACGATGGTGAAAATCTTAATTGAAATTCACTTGTTCCAGGTTTCATGAATTGACGGCTTCAAATCACAACGATAATTTATCCAAGTGATTCACTCTTTATGTTCGCAGTCAGCTTTGGACGGTCGAATAAAGAGAACGGGTTTACCCGCGAAATCCTGTCAGGAAGTTACTTAATTGAAACTATCCGTCACGGGTACGATATCTAATATCGTCCAACGGTCTTCACCGACCGGAGGTAAAATGCTACCGAATTAGAATAAGATGTTCAAAGCCATTTTATTCGTGTCGTTGCTGTGTACCTGTTAAAGACGGTGGCGTTGCTGTGTACCTGTTGAAGACGGTGGCGTTGCTGTGTACCAGTGAAGACGGTGGTGTTGCGGTGTACCTGTAGAAGTCGTTCCCACATGCTTATGTTTTTCTGCATCAAAGTTTAGCAAAAATTCAAGAAAGTACAAGATAAAGTCTTCCGCTGTACCAAACTCTGAAACTTTCAAGGATTCAACAAAAAGACATAAGTGTGTGGAACATGGAGTCACGAGGAGGCAAAATTCACAAGAAGGCAAAAGATCGCACGTGAAAGGCCAAAAGAACAATGCTCTCAAGCCAAAGCCTAAAAGATCAAACCAACATATTCACAACAAAAGAAAGAAAAGAAGAAAAGACTACGAGCTAAAGAACGAAGACTTAGTATAGTATGCTAGGTTTAGAACTTTGTAACGTGGAGTGACCTCCCTTAGGGGGAGATTGTTAGAAATACGTTTTTACGTATATTAGAAGTATCGGTCACTCCACAATATTATTTATGTTGTAATAGCTCATAGTTAACAAATAGTTATTAGTTGCTTATTAAGTTAAGTAAGAACCGGTCCATGGGCTTGTCATGGACCGGCCCAAGCCCAATGTAGCTTGGAAGTATAAATACCCCTTTCCACCATGGAAAGGGGTTGGTTGTTGAATGTTTCTCATTTTCACTTATTGAAATAACACATAGTTTTCTCTCACTTTCTCTCTCTTGTTTCTCTCTCTAGAAATCATCAACCCCCTTCATAGATTCATAGATTATCAAGATTCTACATCTTTAATCAAAAGCTTTTCATAATCATCTTATTCTTCCTTTCTTGTTTATTTTAATCGTAAGTTTTATTTGATTTAATCTCGTAAAGTTTTCATCTTTATGCTTATTGATCAAGTGCTCAACTTGTTGTTCTTATTAATTTCATACGTTTAATGATCTCAACTTTTTGGTGTTTTAAGCTTATTTCGTGTTTAGCTTATTTTCTTTTAAGTGTTTTAAAAGTTTAATCTTTTTAAAGTTTATTTTATAAATCTTACTTATTTAGTGTTTTGAAAGTTTCTTATTCGTGCTTATTTAGTGCTTTTCATTATTGATTTGGTTAAGTTTCGATTAGTGCTTATTAAAAAGAGCTTATTCGTTTTTGCTTATTGCGTTTTACATTCCATCGGAAAAGGGTTTACCTTTTCCGACGGTTATTCTGACGGTCATCATCGAAAAAGGGTTTACCTTTTCCGATAGTTCCGATTGATTTCATCGGAATAGATACGGTTTAGTATTCTGATCGTTTTTCCGATCATCATTCCGATAGGATTGGTGATCCATCATTCCGACGGTTTTTCTGTCACACATTCTGGCGCATTTTCCAATAAGTATTCCGACCGTTTTTACTATCTATTATTCCGATACTGTTTTAGTTATTCCGACAGGTTTTTCGGTCACATTCCGACAGGGTTATTCCGAATGTATTCCGACAGGGGGTATTCCGCCAGGTTTTTAGCGTTTATTTTCTTTCTTTAATTTTTATATTTATGTTTAATAATTTTTGCGTTTATTTTGCAAGTAGAAATAGATAATCAAAAGCTCCCCCTTTTAGTGACCGATTACAATAATTCCACCTTAAACCGTGATCAATTCGAATTGAATCGAGTATGAACAACACTCAAAGACACACAAAATTCATCCATTAAAATGGCGCCGCTGCCGGCTCTTTTCGTAAAGATTAACGGTTATTTGTGAGAAAAATTAGATTTTGGGATCCGTTCTTTTGGGAACGTTATTTTCAAGCATAAAAATTTTCAAAAAATCCAAAAAAATAAAATAAAATATTCAAAAATCCAAAAAAATAAAAAAGATAAAAACCAAAAATATTGTATTTCATTTTTAGTGTATGCGTACTCGATCTTCGTCTTATTCTGAGCTCGAGACTTGTAGAGACTTAGATATGGTCGGTGTGCATAATAATAACAACCCACCTCACCCCAATTTGAATAATAACAACCATGTCCCTCAACCCGACCTTCGTACGATGGAGGAGCTATGCCAACCAACTATGAATGGACGTGGAGGACTGACTGCGCCGATGCAAATCACGGCTCCCGAATTTTCGTTGAAGCATCACATGATCCAAAAAGTTCAAAATGCTTGCCCATTTCGCGGATTACCAGATGATGATGCCAACAAACACCTCGATAAATTCATAACCGTCACTCAAAGCATGAAATTGCTCGGTGTTTCCATGGATTTTCTCCGCTTTTATCTTTTTCCACACACTTTATCTTACCATGCCGAAAAATGGTTTGATTGTCTTCCTAAAAACTCAATTCATACATGGGACGAGATGACTCAAAAAAATTTGTCGCACTACTTTCCACCATCCATGGTAACTAGTCTTCGGAATCAAATCGGTGGTTTCACTCAAGAACCTGATGAGTCGCTTTTCAATGCTTGGGAACGTTATAATGTTTTGATAGATCGTTGTCCTAACCATAATATGCTCCCCGTCACTTTAATTGATACTTTCTACAATGGTTTAACTTTTCGTGATCATGATACGATTAATGCTGCCGCCGGTGGTACATTCATGAAGAGAAGACCCGAGGAGTGTAGAGAGCTTATAGAGAACATGGCCACTCATCACAAAAATTGGAATTCATCCGCATCTTCAAGAAATAACCCGAGAGTCAATGTTTCTTCTACTTCATCAAACCCCGATATAGCCGAACTCACCCAACTCACCCGTCAACTAGCCGAGATGAACAAAAATTTCTTAACCATGCCTACGAACCAATTTCAACAAGTTAAAGTTGTAACACCTTCTTGTGAGACTTGCGCCTGGTTCTCATTCATACACCGATTGTCCTTCTACTCATGACAATCCGGAAAACGTATATGCGGCTAACGGTAACTTTTCCATGGGAGGCTATCAAGCTCGTCCTCAAGTTGACCGAAATTTGCCAATCTATTGTTCAAACAACTTTCTTTCACCACCCGGTTTTCCTCCTCAAAACCAAAACAACTTCACTCGCAACAATCAAAACCAACCTCGAGCTCCTAATCAATATTAGACCCAAAGAAACACATATCCACCTCAAGGAAATAATCAAGTTTACCAACAACCCACCTATCAACCACTCGCTTACCAAGTTCCTCCTCCCAACCAACCCACGACATATAATCAAGAGGTTGAAACTTACAAGAGGACTAATGACGCGCTGGTGAAGAATCTTAAGAGCCAAATTATTAAATTGAAAGGTGACATGGCGAAACAAGGGAATGACCTTCGAGCCGAGCTTAGGAATGACATACGAAACTCTTTAAGCAGTCAAACGAATGACTTAAGGGATAAGATGGCCAGTTTCTTCCCAAGTAGTCAACCCTCTGCTTCGGGTTCTCTTCCGAGTAACACCGTTGCGAATCCAAGAGGGGAGATGAAAGCAATCACTACCCGAAGTGGAAAAGGTTATAAGGATCCCGAGATTCCTAAACCTACTCCGGTGATTGTGACAAAGGGTAACGAGCCCCCTTCACCAATTCCTCCACCTTCTACTTCTACCCCTCCACCACCCAAGGATGTGAGTGAGAATTCCATTCCAAAGCCTTCGTCTCAACCCGATATACCTTATCCTTCAAGGTTGAGGAAAGAGAAGTTGAAAAATAAGGATGATATTCAAGTTTTAAACTTTCTTAAAATGTTTAAACAATTGAATTTCAACATCTCCTTTGCCGAGGCTCTTGCTCACATGCCTAAATATGCTAAAATGTTCAAAGATCTTCTAAGTGATAAGGAAAAGCTCCTTGATATTGCTCAGACCCAACATAATGAGAATTGCTCCGCGGTTCTCTTAAGGAAATTACCAACCAAACCGGGTGATCCGGGTCGCTTCCTCATTCCTTGCAACTTTCTCGGGGTAGAGAATTGTATGGCCCTAGCCGATCTAGGTGCTAGTATCAACTTAATGCCATTAAGCGTTTGGAAACAATTATCTCTACCCGAGCTAGTCCCCACACGAATGAAATTTGGTTAGCTAACTGTACGGTTAGCCGAAGATGTCTTCGTCGGTGTCGACAAATTCACCTTTCCGACGGATTTTGTTGTCGTTGACCACGAGATGGATCCCCATGTTCCATTAATCGTTGGACGTCCATTCTTGAGGACCGTTCGCACTCTTATTGATGTAGCCGCGGGCGAATTAATCATGAGAGTTGGTGACGACAAAATCGTCTTCAACATGGGTAAACTTTCTAAACAACCTTATGAACACGAGAGCGTTAATTTCATTGACGTACTTGATGAGGCTTGTGAAGAACATTTCAAAGACGCTTGTATAAGTGGTTTTTCTTATCTACCCATTGTTGAGACCGTTGCCTCTATTGCTCCCTCATTGACTCCATTTGGAGAAAGTGATTTTCTTTTGAAAGAATTTGAAGCAAGTTTAGGGGATGTGGACTTAAAATATGACGATTCTCCCTCCGATTGGGACGAAGACATTCGTACCATTGAGAAACTTCTCAATGAGGACCATATTTCTCCACCTTCTCCTATGGAAATCATAAACGATGATCCGAATTTGACTACGCCTTCCATCGACAATCCTCTGGATGTAAAGCTTAAGGATTTACCGTCTCATCTTGAATACGTTTTCCTAGAAGACAATAACAAGTTACCCGTCATCATTGCAAAGGACTTAAAAGAGAATGAAAAATCTCGACTTATCGATGTACTAAAAAATCATAAGAAAGCAATTTCTTGGAAAATTTCCGACATCCACATAATTGATCCTAACTTTTGTACTCATAAAATTCTCATGGAAGATGACTTTAAACCCGCAATCCAAAGCCAAAGAAAGGTTAATCCAAAAATTCATGACGTTATCAAGAAAGAAGTTATCAAACTTCTAAATGCCGGAATGATTTACCCTATTTCGGATTTGCCATAGGTTAGTCTCGTGCATTGAAAGGCGTAAAAACCGTTGTTCCCAATGAAAACAACGAGTTGATTCCTACTCGACTTGTCACGGGATGGAGAATTTGCATCGACTATCGCAAGCTCAATGATGCCACTCGTAAGGATCACTTTCCTCTTCCTTTCATGGATCAAATGCTCGAGTGTTTAGCCGGTAATGACTACTATTGCTTCTTAGACGGTTTCTTCGGGTATTTTCAAATTCCCATCGATCCAAAAGACCAAGAGAAAACCACATTCACTTGTCCTTATGGAAAATTTACTTACAAAAGAATGCCTTTTGGCTTATGCAATGCTCCCGAGACTTTCCAAAGGTGTATGATGGCTATATTCCATGACATGGTTGAAGAAACTATGGAAGTCTTTATGGACGATTTCTCGGTCTATGGTGACTCTTTCTCATCTTGCCTTGCCAATTTAGAACGTATGCTTAAACAGTGTGAAGACACTATTCTTGTTCTAAATTGGGAAAAATGCCATTTCATGGTAAAAGAAGGCATTGTTCTTGGACATAAAATTTCCAAAGCTGGTCTTGAAGTCGACCGTGCTAAAGTCGATGTAATTGCTAAATTACCTCCTCCTTCAACCGTGAAGGGTGTGAGAAGTTTTCTTGGTCATGCGGGCTTCTATCGTTGATTCATTCAAGATTTTTCTAAGATAGCTCACCCGATGACCCACCTCTTAGAAAAAGATACCCCTTTTATCTTTTCTCAAGAGTGTATTGAATCTTTCAATCTTCTTAAGGATAAATTAACTAAGGCACCGGTCTTACTTACCCCTAATTGGGAGTTACCTTTTGAATTGATGTGCGATGCTAGAGACTTTGCTATTGGAGCGGTTTTAGGACAAAGAATTAACAAACATTTCCAACCAATCCATTACGCTAGCAAGACAATGACGGGGGCTCAACTGCATTATACTACAACCGAAAAAGAGCTTTTAGCTGTTGTATATGCTTTTGAGAAATTTCGCTCCTATCTTGTCCTTTCCACCACCATTGTGTACACCGATCATTCCACATTTAAGTACTTGTTAACAAAACAAGATTCTAAACCAAGACTTCTTCGTTGGGTTTTACTCCTTCAAGAATTCAAAATTGAAATTTGTGATAGTAAGGGAGCGGAAAACCTAGCCGTGGATCATCTTAGTAGACTCGAGGATCCTTATCAAGGGGAACTTCCAAATCAAGAGATTAATGAATCTTTTCCCCTTGAGGCCTTAATGTCTATTAACTCCAATCTTGACGATACCCCATGGTTTGTGGAAATTGCAAACTATTTAGCGGGTGGTGTTCTTATGAAAGGGTTAACGTCCCAACAAAAGAAAAAATTCTTTAAGGATATTAAACACTATTATTGGGACGACCCTTACCTTTTCAAGCAATGTGCGGATCTTGTCATTCGTAGGTGTGTTGATGGGCCAGCAGCTTTACTAATCCTAGAAGCTTGCCACGAAGGACCCACCGGTGGTCAATTTGGTCCTAACTATACCGCGAAGAAAGTTTTCGACTCAAGATTCTATTGGCCCACCATTTATCGTGATGCACACGAAATGGTTAAGCATTGTGATGCTTGCCAACGACAAGGCAAGATCACACATAAAGATGAGATGCCTTAAAATTTCATCCAAGAATGTGAAATGTTTGACGTATGTGGCATCGACTTTAAGGGTCCATTTCCATCATCCAAAGGGAACAAATACATTCTCGTAGCCGTTGACTATGTATCCAAATGGGTTGAAGCAAAGGCTTTACCTACTAACGATGCGAGGGTGGTTATGAACTTTTTGAAACAATTATTTGCTCGATTCGGTGTTCCTCATGCTATCATTAGTGATCACAGGACTCATTTTTGCAATGATCAATTTGCTCGAGTCATGGCTAAGTATGGTGTCAATCACCGTCTGTCCACCGCGTATCATCCACAAACAAATGGTCAAGCCGAGATCTCTAGCCATGGACTTAAGCGAATCTTAGAGCGTACCGTGAGAGAGCATCGTGCCTCATGGGCCGATAAGTTAGATGATGCTTTGTGGGCTTTCCATACCGCATATAAGACACCTATTGGTTTCACTCCATATCGTCTTGTGTACGAAAAGGCATGCCACCTCCCCATTGAGTTGGAGCATAAGGCTTGTGGGCTTTCCGTACCGCATATAAGACACCTATTGGTTTCACTCCATATCGTCTTGTGTACGGAAAGGCATGCCACCTCCCCATTGAGTTGGAGCATAAGGCTTATTGGGCCTTGAAATGGTCTAGTTTTGATATCAACAAAGCCGGTGATCTTAGAAAAATCCAACTCAATGAACTTAATGAACTGAGGAATGAGGCTTATGAGAATTCATTCATCTACAAGGAGAAAACCAAGCTCATTCATGATTCTAAGATTAAGAACCGAGAGTTTCACATAGGTGATCAAGTTTTACTCTTTAACTCTCGGTTGAAAATCTTTTCTGGAAAGCTTAAAAGCCGTTGGTCCGGTCCATTCATCGTTGCTAAAGTCTTCCCTTATGGCACCATTGAGCTCTCTCAACCAAATGGGCCAAACTTTAAGGTGAATGGTCAGCGTGTTAAGTTGCACTATGGTGAGGACATCTCCCATGAGATGATTCCATCCCTCACCATGTTTCCCTTGAATTAGTTCTGGGTCGAGTCAAGCTCGTGACTCGGTTAACAAAAACAGGCGCTTCTCGGGAGGCAACCCGATGATCTATCCTTTACCCGTTTTCATAATAAGTGTAGGGGAGATACATAAGTGTTTGTTGTCTTGTTTCTTATGATGTGCAGGGATTAAAGCCTTCAAAGAGCACTTTTGATGATATTTGACGACCCGTGATCCCGTCTTCCCGTGTTCCCGTGTTCCCGGTTCTATCCTAAACTCTTTTGATTCACTATTTTATATTCTTCAATATTAAAATAGGAATCACTATAGTCGTCTCTTCCTTAGCAAGATTTAAACAAAGTGAACAATGTCCTAAGTGTAGGGGAGTTTACTCCCATATGCTTAAACATTGAGGACAATATTTATATCAAGTGTAGGGGAGACTTCTATCGAAGATAAGTGGGCTTTTCCATGAATATGTCCTCATTTTAATCGGAAAATCTATATTTTCCACATTTTTCAAAACTTTTGATCTATTTTGGCCTAGTAGTTTTTTTCATTTATTCTCTTTTATGTTCTTTCCTTTTGTTATCGCATCGTATGTATATATTTCATTTCAAAAATAAAGTCAAAAAAGAAAAATAAAAAAAGTCAATAAATGGTTTTAATAGGTTTAGATGTCTTTGATATATTAGGCCCGTCATGAATCTTTTGACTCAACCCGAGTTTACTTATCCAAATTTACTCTAGCTAGTATCCTTAACGTGTTCAAATTAAGTTTTGCTAGGCTTTTATATAGGGAACTTTAAAACGCGAAAGTCTTAACTCTTACGGGTTAAGAACAAGAACTTTTCGCAAGTTCCTATAATTGATCCTAGAAAGTCGTTTATCAAGGGATCTTTAAAATGCGAATTCTAAACTTGAAAAGCATCCACAAGCCTTATTCCTTGAGATTTTAAATTGTGGAGAACGAGAGATGATAGAGTCAATTATAAGTTTGGTATTCTTTCATGAATTTATGTGAGTTAATTATGAACTTTTTCTCCCATCGCTTGTTAATAAATATAATTACAATAAGTAAGGTCGTACGATTTGAAAAGTTACTTAGCTTCTAGCACAAGATCGTTTAAAAGTTGCCCGGTATTAATTAGAGTTCATAGCCAAGGCATAACTTATTGAAGCGGGATGCAAAGATTGGCGAGTCCGAAAAGACCCTAACAAGGCATGAGGGCTACATTTTGTTGCTAAAGATCCAAAGTGATGTGAAGAATCATTTATCAAAAATCAATATGAAGGATCGAGACACACGCCGAAAAGCAAATACTCCCCTAAAGATCATGGAGAAGTCTATCTGAAAAGACCCTAGCCAGTTATGAGGATAAATAGATCCAAGTCCTAAAAGGAGGCGGATCGTTTTATATCAAAATCAAAAATAAAGATTGGAGAAAAATGAAGAAGTCGTGGTCCAAATATGAAGAATCTCTCAAAAACTTTAAGTGAAGAAATTCCTATTATGAAGTGAAGACCATTACTTCAAGATCGTCTTTCAAGATTCGAAGTATGAAGTCACTGCAAAATATCAGTCCGAGAAAGGTCTCAAATCGTGAAGCGAGTTATGCCAAGATATGAACTATATGAGGTCCCGGGAAGCAGTTTTAAAAGATTTTGTCCCTTAGCTAACTATTGATTAAATCGACTACTATATTTTCAGACTAAATAAACTATCGAAATAAGTCAACAATGCATCCTCGTGATCATTCAAGACAACAATAAAATATAAGAGATACACCTAGGAATAAGGGAGTCAAAGTAAATAATTGGGCCACATGAGTTTGTGTTAGCTTACTGACTTATAATAACAATGATCTCGTTTCTAAGCTTGGTGTGAGGAACGTGAAACTTGAGGGTGATAAACATTCATGACTACCAAAAGCCCTAATGTAAGTCTTCGATCTCTTTACTTGTTCCTCCTTCTAGCATTTTGTAATTTTCTATGTTTTTGGTTTCCTTATTGTCTAGTAATTAATAAAGGCCAAGGTAGGTTAATTATGATGGAAAATGTAAACTATGCTTTAAAGTTAATGCATTGCATGAGGGCATTGCAATGGTCAAGTGTATGGGATTTAATAAGTGTGAAAACACTTATCCTTTTACCACTTATTTATAATAAAAACAAGACCAAAACGTGTATTTTATGTTGTAAAAGTCGGAATTATGCGTGGTTTATGTTTTTATTATGTTTCAGGACAAAAATATGAAAAAGCAAGAAAACACGGGCTTTCACGCGCTTTTATCGAAGAAAAAGACAAAACACGAAGTCAAAATATCAAAAGTGCAAGAAGAACGGAAGTCAAAGGCCTATACTGAAGATTTATCGAAGAAAAAGTCTAAAGACGGAAGTTTGACGAAGTCGAAGAACCAAGTCTACTAAAAGAAGAAAATTAGAAGACAAGTTCATTTTATCATTCGACAAATCCCGAGACAAAGTCGAGAAAGACGAGTTAATTAAAAAGACGAGAAGACAAGAGAAAAGAAAGAAGAAAACAACACACCCCCTTCTCCTATAAATACCCTCCTAATGGTTCATTAGGAGTTGTTAGTTAGTGAGTCATTTTTATTTTTGTAGTTCATATCTTTAGAGAGAAGTAGATGATTCTACTTTCTCTCTCTAGATTTCTTTCATTTTTCTTTCAAGTCTTAAGCTTTTCAATTAAATCTTGTATTCGAATCTTTATCTTTAATCAAAAGCTTTTCATAATCATCTCATTCTTCCTTTCTTGTTTATTTTAATCTTAAGTGTTATTTGATTTAATCTCGTAAAGTTTTCATCTTTATGCTTATTTGATTTAAGTGCTCAACTTGTTGTTCTTATCAATTTCATACGTTTGATGATATCAACTTTTTGGTGTTTTTAGCTTATTTCGTATTTAACTTATTTTCTTTTAAGTGTTTTAAAAGTTTAATCTTTTTAAAGTTTATTTTATAAATCTTACTTATTTAGTGTTTTGAAAGTTTCTTATTCGTGCTTATTTAGTTCTTTTCATTATTGATTTGGTCAAGTTTCGATTAGTGCTTATTAAAAAGAGCTTATTCGTTTTTGCTTATTGCGTTTTACATTCCATCGAAAAAGGGTTTACCTTTTCCGACGGTTATTCCGACGGTCATCATCGGGAAAGGGTTTACCTTTTCCGATAGTTATTCCGATTGATTTCATCGGAATAGATAGGGTTTAGTATTCCGATCGTTTTTCCGATCATCATTCCGATAGGATTGGTGATCCATCATTCTGACGGTTTTTCTGACAGACATTCTGACGCATTTTCCGATAACTATTCCGACCGTTTTTACTGTCTATTATTCCGATATTGCTTTAGTTATTCCGACAGGTTTTTCGATCACATTCCGACAGGGTTATTCCCATTGTATTCCGACAGGGGGTATTCCGACAGGTTTTTAGCGTTTATTTTCTTTCTTTAATTTTTATATTTATGTTTAATAATTTTCGCGTTTATTTTACAAGTAGAAATAGATAATCAAAAGCTCCCCCTTTTAGTGACCAATTACAATAATTCCACCTTAAACCGTGATCAATTCGAATTGAATCAAGTACGAACAACACTCAAAGACACACAAAATTCATCCATTATTAAACCGATCAAATCCCACATCAACTGACTCTTCTTCAAGAATAGAAAATTGCTCATATTGTTGAACAAGTAGATCATTTTTATTATCCCTGACTTGCGAGTTTCCTTGATGTGTGACTATGAGTGAGTGCCAAATTTCTTTGGCCGTTTGACACATGAGATACTTTCGTACTCTTTTTAGGTAGAGCATTATAAAGCATCATTTTGGATTCATTATTTTTTTGCCAACATTTTCTTTTGATCACCGGTTTGCTTTTCGCGTGGAATCGATTCAAATTAGTTAGCAGTGACATTTCTAACTGTTGGTGTATAACCACCTTCAATAATTATATAACAGATCTATATCCTTAGACTTCACATAAGTTTCAAAACGGTTTTCCCAATATATAAAACCATCGGTTTCAAAGAGTGGTGGAGTAAGAAAGAAACGGACCAAAATACACAATGATTTATAGTGGTTCGGACTAGCAACATCTCACTATCTTGGCCCTACTTCCACTCCTTGAGTATCCACTCGAGAGTTCTACTTCAATAGTAAACGAATCTCCTTTACACCGGTGGAGAAACCTTCACACTTAAGCTTACAATCTTTAAAGACACCTAAGCTAAGATGTTTTGTTCTTTAAAAAGGTACAACAACGACTTATACACTATATACTTGTGGTTTACAACACCAACCACACTATTACATAAGTAGGTATAAGAATGGGTACAACAATGGTGATTGTGTAGGTAACACTTAACACATTCACACAAAGTAAAGCCTTGAAGGATCAAAACTTAGAATAGAGATTTCTCGTAATTGATCTTGAAATGTACTAAGATCTAAATCACAAGAGACAAGAGAATAGAAAAGATTAAGATTATAGAGTTAGATATATGTAGAGAGATTAAAGAGAAAAGATAGAAGAGGGGTGAAGTTTGATCTTGGAAAAATCTTGGTATTTATAGGCACATTATCAGTCAGACACGGAACCCGTCGCCCCCTTACCCAGGGGTCCGCCCGGTTCTGTCATGTCTGACTTTTGTTGTCTCATAAATGTTTGTCCAAGATCACAAGAAAATAATGTATGTAGCCTTTTGAATTTTATATATCTGATGGAAAGATATGAAGTCAACTTTTTGTCCATTTTTATTTTTCCATTTTAAGTTATAAGTTGTACAAAGTTTTTATTAAATTTTAGAATATAAGTTCATGCTTTTAAAAGACTTATATATTGCTTATAATTCAAACATAAAAATATGTTTGATGTTTGTCATTAACAAAACGTTAAGTATGATTAAAACGTAAATATCGTTTTAGTGCAATATTTGCATTTACAATAGTGACATTGCCAAACGATTCCCTAATTTCCCACTCAATTTCAGAGGACAAGAATTTTGAAAAAGGGGACGTATTGATATGAATAAATACCCATTCTATTTGGTCAACTATTCAAAACCAACTTTAGGAGGGAAAAGCTGTTATAACAGTTTTTCTTCCATAACCCATTCCCCACTCCTATAAGGGAGAATTTCATATATACCCAATAAAAATTCATAAATTACATATATATCCATAATAAAAGTTTTTGATGCATAATATACAATATTATTGAAGCATGTTTTGGGGATATATGTAAATATGGATGTTTTGTTGGGGATATATGTAAATGCCCCTTCTATAAATACCCATTTCTATCACATTTCACATTTAGATATGAATTGTAAATGTTGGGCCAATGTTTAACCATTTCATGAGCGTCATGATAAATGGTGGGCCAATAAAATCCGAAGTCGAAAACTTTCTTCGCGGTATAGTTAGGACCAAAGTGACCACCGGTAGGTCCTTTGTGGCAAGCTTCAAGGATTAGTAAAGCTGTCGGCCCATCAACACACCTACGAATGACAAGATCCGCACATTGCTTAAAAAGGTAAGGGTCGTCACAATAATAGTGTTTAATATCCTTAAAGAATTTTTTTCTTTTCTTGGGACGTTAACCCTTCCATAAGAACACCACCCGCTAAATAGTTTGCAATGTCCGCAAACCATGGGGTATCGTCAAGATTGGAGTTAATAGACATTAAGGCCTCAAGGGGAAAAGATTCATTAATCTCTTGATTTGGAAGTTCCCCTTGATAAGGATCCTCGTGTCTACTAAGATGATCCGCTGCTAGGTTTTCGGCTCCCATTTTGTTACGAATTTCAATTTTGAATTCTTGAAGGAGTAAAACCCAACGAAGAAGTCTTGGTTTAGAATCTTGTTTAGTTAACAAGTACTTCAAAGCGGAGTGATCGGTGTAGACAATGGTGGTGGAAAGGACAAGATAGGGGCGGAATTTCTCAAAAGCATACACTATGGCTAAAAGATCTTTTTCGGTAGTGGTATAATGCAATTGAGCCCCCGTCATTGTCTTGCTAGCATAATGGATTGTTTGGAAGTGTTTGTTCACTCGTTGACCTAAAACCGCTCCTACCATGAAATCACTAGGATCGCACATGAGCTCTAAGGTAACTCCCAATTTGGAGAGACAAAGACTGGTGCCTTAGTTAATTTACCTTTAAGAAGTTTGAAAGAGTCGAGACATTCTTGAGAAAAGATGAAAGGAGTATCCTTTTCTAAGAGATGAGTCATCGATCGAGCTATCTTAGAGAAATCTTGGATGAAACGTCGATAAAATCCCGCATGACCTAAAAACTTCTAACTCCTTTGACGGTGGTAGGTGGAGGCAACTTAGCAATGACGTCAACTTTAGCACAGTCGACTTCGATACCGGCTTTGGAAATTTTATGACCTAGAACAATGCCTTCTTTTACCATGAAATGACATTTTTCCCAATTTAGAACGAGACGAGTATCTTCACACCGTTTAAGCATACGTTCTAAATTGGCAAGGCAAGAAGAGAAAGAATCACCATAGACCAAGAAATCGTCCGTAAGGACTTCCATAGTTTCTTCAACCATGTCATGGAATATAGGCATCATACACCTTTGTAAAGTCCCAGAAGCATTGCATAAGCCGAAAGGCATTCTTTTGCAAGCCAATGTGCCATAAGGACAAGTGAATGTGGTTTTCTCTTGGTCTTTTGGATCGATAGGAATTTGAAAATACCCGGAGAAACCGTCTAAGAAGCAATAGTAGTCATTACCCGCTAAACGCTCGAGCATTTGATCCATGAAAGGAAAAGGAAAATGATCCTTGCGAGTGGCATCATTGAGCTTGCGATAGTCGATGCAAACTCGCCAACCCGTGACAAGTCGAGTTGGAATCAACTTGTTGTTTTCATTGGGAACAACGGTTATTCCGCCTTTCTTAGGCACACAGTGGATGGGACTAACCCATGGCGAATCCGAAATAGGGTAAATCATTCCGGCATCTAGAAGTTTGATAACTTCTTTCTTGATGACGTCATGAATTTTTGGATTAACCCTTCTTTGGCTTTGGATTGCGGGTTTAAAGTCATCTTCCATGAGAATTTTATGAGTGCAAAAGATAAGATCAATTCCGCGGATGTCAGAAATTTTCCAAGCAATTGCTTTCTTATGATTTTTGAGCACATCGATAAATCGAGATTTTTCATCCTCTTTTAAGTCCTTAACAATGATGACGGGTAACTTCTTATTATCTTCTAGGAAAACGTATTCAAGATGAGACGGTAAATCCTTAAGCTCTAAATCCGGAGGATTGTCGATGGAAGGCTTAGTCAAATTTGGATCATCGTTTGTAATGTCCATAGGAGAAGGTGGAGAAATATGGTCCTCATTGAGAAGTTTTTCAATGGTACGAATGTCTTCATCCCAATCGGAGGTAGAATCGTCATATTTTAAGTCCACATCGCCTAAACTTGCTTCAAATTCTTTCAAAAGAAAGTCACTTTCTCCAAATGGAGTCAATGATGGAGCAATAGAAGCAACATTCTCAACATGAGGTAAAGGAGAGAGACCACTTTTACAAGCGTCTTTGAAATGTTCTTCACAAGCCTCATCAAGTACGTCAATGAAATTAACGTTCTCGTGTTCATAAGGTTTCTTAGAAAGTTTACCCATGTTAAAGATGATTTTGTCGTCACCAACTCTCACGATTAATTCGCCCGTGGCTACATCAATAAGAGTGCGACCGGTTCTCAAGAATGGACGTCCAACGATTAATGGAACACGGGGATCCATCTCGTAGTCAACGACAACAAAATCCGCCGGAAAGGTGAATTTGTCGACACCGAAGAAGACATCTTCGGCTATCCCCACCGGATAAGCAACCGTACGGTTAGCTAACTCCAATGTCATTCATGTGGGGACTAGCTCGGGTAGAGATAATTGTTTCCAAACGCTTAATGGCATTAAGTTTATACTAGCACCTAGATCGGCTAGGGCCATACAATTCTCTACCCCGGGAAAGTTGCAAGGAATGAGAAAGTGACCCGGATCACCAAGTTTGGTTGGTAATTTCCTTAAGAGAACCGTGGAGCAATTCTCATTAAGTTGGGTTTGAGCAATATCAAGAAGTTTTTCTTTGTCACTTAGAAGATCTTTGAACATTTTAGCATATTTAGGCATGTGAGCAAGCGCCTCGACAAAGGAGATGTTGAAATTCAATTGTTTAAACATTTTAAGAAAGTTTGAAACTTGAATATTGATATGAGTGATTTTACTCATATCATTTGTATCATAAAACAAATAATAAATGCATAAAATGTATGAAAATGGCCATGTATATGCTTGTTTTGTTTGATTCGTGTGTGTAGGTACAAAGATCACGAAAACCGGCAAAAACGACATGAGATTGAAGAAAAATCGAGGAAGCCAAAAATCAAGATCGATTTTGTTCGCGGATTTAAGTTTTTGAAGGATTTTTGTCAAGTGGGTCCCACTTGAGTTGAATGGGCCTGAAAGCCTATTTGTAACTTAATATGTTAATTAACTTGTTCAAGCCCAACACAAAGCCCATATGAACAATAATGAGATGGCTGAAGTAATATGAATTTGGGTCAAAGCCCAAGTGATCAAAAAGTGTCGGTTTAAAAAGTATTATATAAATTGGGGGTCAACAAAACTCGGTCAAAAGGTCATTCTTTACAACCAAGATACAAAGAAAAGATAGAACGAAGAATGAAGCAGCAATGAACAAACCCTAACTATTGGGGGTTTTTGATTACATAGCGATTGAAGACCACACGCTCATAATAAATTCCCCATTATTTAGGAGATTGCAGATGGTCCAGTTAGGATGATGTGGCATACCCATCTGGCACAGCTTGATTGTGATTGGTGGATACACCTGAAAATCAATTATCATCCAATGATATTGAGCCACTTAGACAGAGAACTAGCACAACAAACACACCCTTGTGCTACGGTGGCAATCCGTGTGCGTGTATCATCCCTTTGATCAAAAGTGAAGAGAAAGAGAAGAAGATCAAAGGCTGAAATCATCACCTCATCATCAACAACCCACCCTCTCATTCATCTATAAAAACCCTCTTGGAAAAATCAGTAATCATCCCTTTTTTAGTTTTTACTGTTATATTGTAGAAATAGAATTAGGATGTATTTTCTTTTAAGTCTTGTAATGATTTCAAGTTTTACGGAATAAAAGTTGATTTCCGTTTGATATTGATTCCGTAGTTATTTCTCTACTGTTTTCTGAAATCATTTTTATTCGTTAACCTATTTTCTATTTCTCTCATTATAATATTAAGTTGGAACTATAAGCTTCGTGATAGCTTATCAGCCTAATTTTAACTAAGTTTGGGAACCCGGTTTATCCTACTGATAAATCAAAGAAAAGATCACTGTTAGTTCGATTTATGATGATAGTTGACGTGTGTGAATCGTGAGGATTATTTAAAATGGTGGTTTGATTGTTTTTGGGTGCCGTTTCGGTTCTAAGGTAGCGCAGCGCTAACCTTCTACACCAATGGATATCATCATCTTAATGGTTAAGCTCCATTTAGTTTTATAAATTTTTAATTTAATCTGCTTGTATTTAGTTGTTGTTTGTATTTGATAGTTTTTTAGTATTAATATTTAAATCTGCTAATGCTCTTTGAGGTTTGTTGAATCGGGTATGTTAAGTAGTGTTTGGCATTGAGAATTAACTAATTTGATGTTATTCGTTTATATGGTTTTTATTGGTTTTTCTTTGATGGTATTATTTTAGTTAGTAGTCTGCGATGATATGAGAGGAATTCTAGTGATCTTTGATTAGTCGGCTAAGTTTGTATGGTTTACTGCTTGGATTTGATAACTGATTAGTCTTCTGGATGTTACTGTTGTTTGAAAGCTGCTGATTTTATGACTTTAATCTGAGTAGCTAATAATCTGATGTTTGTGGATCCATTTTGCTTGTATAAGCTTATAATTGGGTTATAGTTTAACCGGTATCTGGATAGATTCAATCATGACTAGGATTTTGCATTAGTACTAATAACATATCTGTTATGTCTGAGGAGTATGATTTAGGTGATTTTGCTTACTGAATAGATTTAGGAATACTATCTTTTGGATCGATGTTGTACTGAGTATTTGATTGTTATGGATTTGGTTTTTGATTATTAGTTCTTCATAGTCTACTAAAATAATTTTTGGTCTCAATAGTCTGCTGTATGGATTTATTTTAGAGGTCTTTATAGCATCTGTAATATATTGATATTAGATTTTTTACTAGATTAGTTTATCTGTATTTGTGAATCTGATTTACCTGTTTAAATTAATATTTAGACTTTTGCTTAACTGATTATTAGGTGAATTTGTTCACATCTGTGAATTTGTATAAGTGTGTTATTGATTAAAAACTTCATCAGTCCAAAATATAATCACAAAGTCATTCCTGTGACTGTGTACTTCTATTTTCATTGTCCAAAAATTTAATCACCAAAACATCCATAACTAAACTCGAACCCATGACCTCCTGGTCATGTGCCCTATGCGTTAACCAATTTGCCTAGACACCTGTTTGTGTTTAAATACAGCTTTAATATTTAATATAGCCTCATAAATTTTGTCTGACAGCTTTTAAATAGTTTTAAATACATAGTTTTCATTTAATATATTTAAAACATTAGTTTTAAATAAATCACTTTTATAAAGTTTCATAATAAAATAAATAAATAAAACTAAAAAAATGAAAATATATTTTATAATTTTTAAATAGTTTTTAAAATTGTTTAATCAGATTTTTAATAGTGTAAAAGTGTTTTTAATTAAATAGTTTAATAATTAAATATTTTAATTTTAAATAAGTTTAAATTTTAAATAATTGTCTATTAGAATATTAATTCGGGTACGATTCATGCACTTTAGGATTTAAAATTATAGGATTAATTTTAGAGTAAAAACCAAAACCCAATTCAAATCGATTGTCCAAATTAAAACAAACGTCTCAAATTCATAAGATCCTTGTGTACAACGAACTTGGATTGCTCACGTGTTTAATTGAATTCGTCTTTGGCTTATTTATGGACTATTACCTTTTCCTAAGGGTAATTTCCTAAATTTGCTCTATAACGTATCTAATTAAAATACACCGACATTCCACATCACATCAAAAATTTTGGCGCCGCTGCCGGGGATCTTGTGTACGATTCGTTCGTGGAGATTTGTTGATCGTTGATTTGAAGACCCTTTCCGTCCTCGGAAAGTTTTGTTAGTTTTCTATTATTATAGTATATGTCGTCTTTTGTGTTTTTCGTGATTACTATATTATATTACGTAGAACAATAAAATTACCTACTTCCAAATAAGACCTTAGTTGGGATTTCATCACCTAGCTATTGTATTTGAATCCAAAACGAAAAAAAGGCAAAATAGATAAATACTAATAAAAAGTTTGAACTTGATTTATACAAACTATAAGGTGGGTATAAGGTGACGAGCTATAAAAGGCCGTCTAAGGAAAAAGGTTTTTAAGTGCTTTGTGCCACCTAGTTTCCCCGCTTGCTTGTGCATATATTGAGAGGGACAACCGATTATTGGTTTATCGACTCAAGTAGTATTAAATCTTATTTTTGTAGTTTGCTTATTGAACTCGAGACGGTTAGGTTTTCACCTACGTTTCAAAGTCGACCGAGGGTAACTTACTTCCATAATAATTATCCTTACTCCTTGTTTTTATCATCATTATGTCTTCATCTATCGTTTGCGTTAAGTGTGGAAGTCCAGTGTGATGGTGTGTGCCCTTGTCTTCAAACGAAAGACGACTCCTCACAACTTTCCATCGAACAATTACTTATGCTAGAGCAGATGAATCTTTACAAAGATTTTTCAAAGATGATATTTTGGTGAACTATGATTATGATGACGTCGATGATGAGGATATTTTTTATCATCACTCCATCTCATAACATCACTATCCTATTCTTGATTCTTCTACCGTGGAACCCGACAATTCTCTAAGCATGGGGGACGAGCATCTTAGCACTATTACGGAAACGGAATCAGACGAAGTAATAAAGTCTAGTGTTGAGATCCTTGTCCAAAACCCAAGAGAGTTCGATGGTATTTCAATTGAAACGTGTGATTTGCCACATTGTGATGAATATCCTTCGTCCATTCACGCTGAGATTTTCTCCCATTCTATTGATGAAAATTGTGATGGAAATGAAGATTTTGAAACTTCTAGTGAATTTTCTAATGAGGAGTTCTCCGATGAACTTTCTTATAATGATGACATTCACGACTCAGATTATGAGGGGTTTCCCGATGAACCTACTCTTCTTCACCCATTTCCACCGGGAAATGAGGATGATAGTGATCCGGTTTTTGAGAGGTTCACTTTTGAGCTTACTCCTTTAGACCCATTTCCACCGGGAAATGAGGTTGATTTGACTATTCCGATCCTTGAGAAGTTCTGATGAACTTACTCATTTAGATGTGGAAGACGTGATTCTTCATGAAAAGTTATCAAACGTCTATCTTCTCATTTCTAAGATTGAAGCCTTGAATTATAAGCCTAATGCCAAGTATTTCTCTCCATCTCCTATTCCTGTTGAGGATAGTGATCCGTTTATGGAAGAGATTGGCATGTTTCTTGCTTCTAATGATTCGATACTACCGGGTGTTGATGAACTCGACCCGAAGGGGGACGCTCTCTTTTTAGAGAATTTACTTGATGATGATTTCGTTCTAAGTCCTCCTCCCACCCACTTTGATCTTAATGTGCGGGTTTTTCATGTGTCTCATATTGAGTACCGTGACCCGATTGATCACATTTCTAAGGGTGAAATCGATAAAGATAAGAATGTTGATTCCATTATGGTTGAGACTTTTATCCCACCATTACCTTGTGATTTATATGATTTTGGATTAGCATGGGGGGACGACACCATGTTGTCTTTTCCTTTCTCTCCCGAGGACGAGGTATTCGACCCCGGAATCATTGATTGAGGGAAATCTCGGCCTTTCACCGATGCAATAATTGAAAGACTATTCGATTTCTTGGTGCGAGTTTATCTAGGCGAGCTTACTATATCCATATCATGATTTGTGACCACCATCTCTTTTTGGAGATTTATGTTGGAGTTTCATCCTTTCGTTTGTCATCCGAAAACGAGGATGTGATCGTTGACCCCGGCATCGTGCTTTATGTTGGATTTTATTCCATTATGCCGGTTTTCACCATTTTCCCTAAGGACCAATGAATGCGGGGATCGAGTCGAGCTCATGACTTTGTTAAAAAAACGAGGTGCCTTGTGGGGGAGTCCCATACATTCTATCTTCTATCTATTTTCTAACACTAATAAGGCGTGATCTTTTCAAGCTCGTGCTCGTGTTTTGTTGTGTTGTGAATCTTAGGCATGACCCTTATCATTGAAGACTCTCGTGTTCGGTTTTTGCCGGTCCACTTGATCTTCCCTACTTTGATTGTCAAAAAGGGGCACACTCTCTATCCTTTGATTTTTATCGACTAACTTTTTATCTTGAAGCATAATTAATAAACGGCGTATAGATTTGCGTGCTCTTACCATGTTAGGACTTTTGCATTAGACTCTTCATGTTTTAGCAAAGGGGTGTTACTCTTGAGTTAAGAAACATTGAGGACAATATTTGGTTTTAGCATGGGGGAGTCAATCGATATAATCGCTTGCAATTGCTTTTTTCATGTCTAAACGTAATCGTTTTTCTCGTTTTTCATAAAAATTTTAAAATTTTAGTGTTATTTTAAGTTTTAATAAAGAAAATAAGTGCTTTTGACACAAATGTAGGCTTTCCGTTGGTGAAAATAAAAATAGTTTTTGACTCGACTTGGTTTTTACCTTAGCTTTTTCCTTAACGTGTTTAAATCTAGTTTTGCTAGGCTTTTATATAGGGAACTTTAAAACCCGAAAGTCTTAACTCATTCGGGTTTAAGAACGAGAACTTTTCGCAAGTTCCTATAATTGATCCTAGAAAGTCGTTATCAAGGGAACTTTAAAACGCAAATTCTAAAAGTTGAAAATGTCTAAGAAGATGCAAGATCCTATAGATGACTTGAAAACCCAAAACTTTGATTTAATAGGCTAAATATCCATTAATTTCACATTTTTGAAATTTATAATGTGGAGAACAAGAGATGATAAAGTTTAATCATAAGTTTTAAAGGTTAAGTCTTCCTTGTATAAGTATTTTTGTGTTTAATTTAATCTCCTCGTATTTATTTTTCACACTTGAATAATTAATTGCTTAATAAATGAAGTTTTTAGCGGTTTAGGAATGATATCTTAACTCGTAACTCCTTCTTTTTCTTCCCTTGTAATTAAAGTGAGAACACATTAAGGGTGTCAGCGTCATGGACTTTTGATCATGGGATTGCGGAAATTTGGCTTAATATATATATCATAATAATAAGAAGAATAAATAAAAACATGTTCTCTATGAGCCTTAGGGTGGGAGTCATGTAGCATTAACCTTGTCATTAGAGCCCTAGGATGTATGGCATGGTGACGTGTTTAATAAAAGTTGCTTCATCATCATGAGCCATAAGGTGGGATGGTGAATGTCAATTCCCTTATTTCTGTCCAAGGAGCCTTCGGGTGTGGATTATAAATAAGGAGCACTTTTACATCTTAAAGAGCCTCAAGGTGGTATGATGTAATTGTTGCTAACTCCATTAATAAGGTCAAAATTGACTTTGGAGGATTTATTTTTGCTTTAAGTGGTCCTATTAGCCAAATTTCGGATCTGGGGACTTATCCCTCAAATCGTGTTAAGTTATCCTTGATGTGGGTTTTCTTTAGTGACAACTGTTTTTGAAGTCGAGGTTAGGTTTTGAGTGTTGAGTTTAAACCGTTTTTGCCTTCATTTTTGGATTAATAAATATCAAATAAGTCAAATGAGCCTTTGGGTGAATGACAATAAAATCTAGAGATAAAATTAGGAATTAAAAGAGATTGAGTTTAACACAAATTACTTGTATGAGTGGTCTTAACTTTGGGTCTTATGATTGACAATGATCTTGTTTTCAAAACTTGGCTTGGAAGAGTGAAAAGTCGAGGACGATGAATCTGTTTGAGTTTTATGATCCTAAAAGTTATTTTTCAAATAATGAAAGCAATACATTTTGTCTTTGCAAAATAAAGTGTCAAAAGTTGAATAAAAGTGTAGTTAGTAGTTTAATTTTATCATTGCGTGAGGACACGGCAATTGCTTAGTAATGGGGAGTTTAATATGAGTGATTTTACTCATATCATTTGTATCATAAAACAAATAATAAATGCATAAAATGTATGAAAATGGCCATGTATATGCTTGTTTTGTTTGATTCGTGTGTGTAGGTACAAAGATCACGAAAACCGACAAAAACGACACGAGATTGAAGAAAAATCGAGGAAGCCAAAAATCAAGTTCGATTTTGTTCGTGGATTTAAGTTTTTGAAGGATTTTTGTCAAGTGGGTACCACTTGAGTTGAATGGGCGTGAAAGCCCATTTGTAACTTAATATGTTAATTAACTTGTTCAAGCCCAACACAAAGCCCATATGAACAATAATGAGACGACTGAAGTAATATGATTTTGGGTCAAAGCCCAAGTGATCAAAAAGTCTCGGTTTAAAAAGTATTATATAAATTGGGGGTCAACAAAACTCGATCAAAAGGTCATTCGTCACAACCAAGATACAAAGAAAAGATAGAACGAAGAATGAAGCAGCCATGAACAAACCCTAACTATTGGGGGTTTTTGATTACGTAGCGATTGAAGACCACACGCACATAGTAAATTCCCCATTATTTAGGAGATTGAAGATAGTCCAGTTAGGATGACGTGGCATACCCATCTGTCACAGCTTGATTGTGATTGGTGGATACACCTCAAAATCAATTATCATCCAATGATATTGAGCCACTTAGGCAGAGAACTAGCACAACAAACACACCCTTGTGCCACGGTGGCAATCCGTGTGCGTGTCTCATCCGTTTGATCAAAAGAGAAGAGAAAGAGAAGAAGATCAAAGGCTGAAATCATCACCTCATCATCAACAACCCACCCTCTCATTCATCTATAAAAACCCTCTTGGAAAAATCAGTAATCATCCCTTTTTTAGTTTTTACTGTTATAATGTAGAAATACAATTAGGATGTATTTTCTTTTAAATCTTGTAATGATTTCAAGTTTTATGGAATAAAAGTTGATTTTTGTTTGTATTGATTCCGCAGTTATTTCTCTACTGTTTTCTAAAATCATTTTTATTCGTTAACCTATTTTCTATTTCTCTCATTATAATATTAAGTTGGAACTATAAGCTTCGTGATAGCTTATCAGCCTAATTTTAACTAAGTTTGGGAACCCGGTTTATCCTACTGATAAATCCAAGAAAAGATCACTGTTAGTTCGATTTATGATGATAGTTGACGTGTGTGAATCGTGAGGATTATTTTTAATTTAATCTGCTTGTATTTAATTGTTGTTTGTATTTGATAGTTTTTGAGTATTAATATTTAAATCTGCTAATGCTCTTTGAGGTTTGTTGAATCTGGTATGTTAAGTAGTGTTTGGCATTGACAATTAACAGATTTGATGTTATTCGTTTATATGGTTATAATTGGTTTTTGTTTGATGGTATTATTTTAGTTAGTAGTCTGCGATGATATGAGAGGAATTATAGTGATCTTTGATTAGTCGGCTAAGTTTGTATGGTTTACTGCTTGGATTTGATAACTGATTAGTCTGCTGGATGTTACTGTTGTTTGAAAGCTACTGATTTTATGACTTTAATCTGAGTAGCTAATAATCTGATGTTTGTGGATCCATTTTGCTTGTATAAGCTTATAATTGGGTTATAGTTTAACCGGTATCTGGATAGATTCAATCATGACTAGGATTTTGCATTAGTAGTAATAACATATCTATTCTGTCTGAGGATTATGATTTAGTTGATTTTGCTTGCTGAATAGATTTAGGAATACTATCTATTGGATCCTGATGTACTGAGTATTTGATTGTTATGGATTTGGTTTCTGACTATTAGTTCTTCATGAATAAGTGTGAAAACACTTATCCTTTTACCACTTATTTCTAATTATAACAAGACCAAAACGTGTATTTAATGTCGTAAAAGGCGGAATTATGCGTGGTTTGTGTTTTTATTATGTTTTAGGACAAAAATATGAAAAAGGAATAAAACACGGGCTTTCACGGGCTTTTATCGAAGAAAACGACGAAAGACGAAGTCAAAAGATCAAAAGTGCAAGAAGAACGGAAGTCAAAGGCCTATTCTGAAGATTTATCGAAGAAAAAGTCTAAAGATGGAAGTTTAACGAAGTCGAAGAACCAAGTCTACTAAAAGAAGAAAATTAGAAGACAAGTTCATTTTATCATTCGACAAATCCTGAGACAAAGTCGAGAAAGACGAGTTAATTAAAAAGACGAGAAGACAAGAGAAAAGAAAGGAATAAAACAACACCCCCTCCTCCTAAAAATACCCTCCTAATAGTTCATTAGAAGGTGTTAAGTTTTTAGTCTTCTTTTATGATTTTAGTTTTCATATCTTTAGAGAGAAGTAGGTGATTCTACTTTCTCTCTCTAGATTTCTTCCATTTTTCTTTAAAGTCTTAAGCTTTTCATTTAATCTTGTATTTGAATCCTTAATCTACAAGTTCAAGCTTTTCATCATTTATCTTATTCTACCTTTCTTGTTTTTGATTTTGATTCGATTCAAGTAGGTAAAGTGCTTTTCATCTTTATGCTTATTTTGATTAAAGTTTTTATCTTTTTTGTAACACCCCCAAATTTATACAACTCAGTTCAGCGGAAGACTAGTTGGTGTTACGGGATAGCACATTACTCACATCATAGACAACGCATAAAAATCGCGTCGTTTAATATTAAATCATTTCCATTCATAACATCAAAGTTACATCGGTCCCAAGTCATTATATTGCATACAAAAGTTTTTACAAAGTATTTGAATGGAAAAATATTGTTTAAGTGCGGGCCATGAATTCTTGTTGTCTTCCCGAGAATTACCTTCAAGTACCTGAGATAAAACATGTTAAAAGAAAAGGTCAGCGATAACGCCGAGTGAATTCATAGAGTTTAGTAAATTCCATCAATATAATATCAGTATAAAAGTATTACTGAAAATCCTTTTGTACAAATCGTTTTGATAGGCCATGAAATAGCCAAATCATTTTATACAAATCTTCATCAAAATCATAATATAGGCATTTGCCTTAAAAACCATTATACGAATCATTGTCGTTAAAAACACCATACAATACGTCTTATGACGTTGTATGAAAATCAAAACCGTTATATGAAAATGGTTATGAAAACCAAAATACAAACATAATATCAATAGTATGACCCTGTATTGCTAGTCAGGCAATACATCGTAATTCGGAGCGTCCAGTAATATTTTGGGGGTTGGATTATTATAAGCCGCATGACATTGTTACCTTACTAAACCAAAACGGGTAGCTAACCCGATACCAAATTTTGCCCATCTAAAGTAGCGTGTCGTCACAAAGGTCACGCTATTGGAAATCTTCTCATACATAAATTCGCTTACCAATCAATGTGGCACGACGGGGATCAACCGTCAAGGCGCGAACTGGGGTGATCGTCCCCAAATAGTACTATCAAATGCATAAGCGTCTACCAACTCCCGGTAGTTCACAATTCATGCTAATGGGACTTTTAGTGACATAACCTAACTTTAATAATCCATTTAATTTCATCTATCGGGTCCATTAATCATTTATCGGGTCATACAATCGGGTCATTCAATCATTCGGGTCCAAAATCAATAAACAAACAGTCGGGACAAATGGTGTCCAAACTTTTATAAAAACTAACATGTTATCTCCCTCGCGGGTTTATAAAGCATTTATAAAACATTTAAAAGAGTGCGAGGCTATGAACTCACGTTGATGTGGGAAGGCGGGTTATCGGCAATTCGGACGTACGGTGCGTGCTTCAATCACGGAAACCTAGACAAATAATACTCGGTCTTAGACGTTTGTCCAATGACTTTATAAAAATATTAATTATGTATACATATGATGATTATATATATATGATGATCAAGTGGGTTTACATATCCTTGTTTACTCATTTTAGAGTTATGTGTTGATAACTTTTATACTAGTTTTCTCGTCTTACCTATTTACGTGTTTTAGGTCCACAAGCTTATTATAAGTTCTTAACTTGTATTAATCCTTTTTGTACTTAGATTATCAGTATGTATACTTTCCAAGTTGGGCCTAAATGGGTTAAGCCCAATAGATTCTTTTTACAAGTTTTTATCCTATTTAGTCCATTTATTAGTCCAATATGTTTATTTAACTTGTTAATGTCCGTATGCCCTATAGTTCGGGTTTTATCGGTTTTTACTTGTTATACATGTCTATATATCAGTATATAAGTTTTATAAATTTTTCATTAGACGGGTCCAACCATCTAAGTTTTATTTAACAAAAACGTTAATTTTACGGCAATAGCCGAAAAAGTCGTAAAAATCATGTTTATAGTTTTTATTACTTATAAACATTATTTCACCACCATTTATATAATTTATCCATTTGATTAACCTTTTATATATATTTATATAAATAAGTTTTATAAGTTAGTGGGTTTTTATTTTACATTTTATATATTAAAATGTGAGTGCTTATATAATAGTATTATTCTTTAATTTACAAAAATCTGATTTTTAACTTCATCTTCACCAAAACTGCCATATCTTGAGTTTTACATGGAGATAGAAGCTCAAATTTTTATCACATAAACTACATGATATGTGCTACATTTAACTCTTCTATAGCTACTGTTGAATCATCCTTTAAGTATTTTCTAAAAATCGTCCAAAACAGTAACTTCAGATTTATACCCTAAACTTGTTTTAATCATATCTCACTCATTATTTTGATTCCATTGCATGGCCAACTCTCACATGTGTACAAGACCCATAGCTTACTGTAAATGGGTTCTACTTCATCATATTATCAGTTTACCACTTGGTTCTTTACTGTTTTATACAGCCATGCAAATTAATCAAGATTTTAACCTTGTTTCATATGGTTTTTCACCTTTTTATCCATGATTATCAACAACAAATCCCCACATAACATTTTTATCATCATATAATCATCATAAATATATACAATAGGAAATAAAATACATGTTTACATAATCAAAATATTAAGAAGATGAGGAGGACAATCTTTATACCACCATCTTGATGTAGGTTATGAGGTTGACATGGTTTTTGATGGAGAAACTTGTGCTTAGCCAACACCATCTTCAAGAACTCCAATCTTCATCAACTCCTTGTGGAAAATCAGCCTCATGACTCCATGAAAACTCCTCCATGGATGTTATAAGTTGCACCAATCTTCATCTTTTTGAATGGGGATTAACATATGTTAATTATAACATATGTTCATGGTTAAAATTTGTATGAATTTGGTGTTTGAAGATGAATATGGGACGGCATGTTTAAGCTAGAGAGAGAGAGTTTGTGAGTAGATTGCATGTTACAAATGAGAGTAAGTGAGGGTTTGATGGTTTTGTGAGGTTAGTGGCTTATTTGGTAAGCTACAAGTGACAAGTGTAGCTTGTTTAAGTAAGAACTTGCCACCAAAGTGGTTTGTGTTTAGTGTGTAGCCGGTTTTGATGTGGGGTGGGACAAGTGTCCCACTTGTCTCATCCCATTTAGTTACGGGTACTCCTCGATTCTAGTTTCCTCGATTTGCGTGCCCTCGGGTCGTTTTACGAAAAACGTTTTTATAAATTATGAATCGACGTCACAAAACGAATCTAATAAAAATTGTTTCATCAAAAACGGAGTTCGAAAACGTAAATACGTAATCCTAGGGTTTCCGGTTTAGTCGTAAAAGACGTTAAAATAAAATCGTAAGTCCTAGTTTCTTCTCGTAAATTTGTGAGTTTATGAACTAACACAAATTTAAAACTCCAAAATAATATTCTCAGATAAATTTATTTTCTGAAATATCGGACTGTCACCAAGGACGGTGTATATAAACGTAAGCACGTAACGTTGAATCCTCCGGTTTAGACGTAGTCGATGCTACTTCAAGACGTAAATCCAAATTTCTTCCCAAAAATATGTGAGTTCATATTGTACATTGTTTTTAAATAATATTGAGAATAAAATATCAATCGTAAATTGACGGATTGTCACAGCATTTACCCCTAAACAGGATCTTTGTCCTCAAAGATCATCTTACCTTACTACTCGCTTCTTATAGAGTTAAAGCCACGTGGGTATTCCCTCCACATTCGGTCTTTTCTCACATGTGTATTCATTATAATACGCGAGTTTCATCAAACATAACTACGGGAATAAGATCAGGCTAAATGTTGACTTACTTTCTCTATCCATGATGTTCACGGGTTTCTGATGAATGCAACTTTTCGCCGATCTAAGCTCTACTAAGAATAATCAGATTTTCACTTGATAGATATTCCATCAAGTTCGATTTACGAAACATAATTCACGCAGTCTTTGAAGTCCTAGGGTAGATCCAGCTTATATGCCTTTCAAACCAATCTTTTACATCATCTCAATGGTCCCATATAACGGGGACTCATATCCCATGATTTGTCAGATCATGAACTTCATTTTTCCAAGTTTAAAATTTCGTGGCATAACTTCGCTACCCATTTGGCACTTCAAGTTCTACATTTCATATCCACATAACCTCCTGCCCACCATCGGCAGTTAATAATCAAATCCTAATTTCAACAATCATTTCAGATTTCGCGGGTCGGGTATTTTGTAAGGATAGGTTCGCCATCATAGGAACCTTAAACCTAAAAGACATGTCCAACTCACAATGGGTGTATGTCGGATGTCTTTATCTCAACTCTTGCTTACAGATGCTCTAATATTCAGATCCTAACAAGATTAGATCTCGATCCTAATACGATAATTATCAATGATAATCTCTCCAAAGGAAAATGATTATATGGTCTATTACCAAAGGTCAATCATTCAAACATAAAACAGCACTTATATTACCTTGTATCGTTACTTTACCTCGTCCCTTCGATTTGGGATGGTACATAGTACTCTCATCAAGGTTCGTTCTCAATGATTTCTGAGCAAGTCTCTAGAAATTCGATGCGAAGCGAAGATCTTGATGTAGATGTTCGATACAGGCACATTATGTTTACATAACTCTTTTGCATTTATCATTAACGAGAATGATATTAGCAGATTTGGTCAGTCTGTCGACGATGACCCAAATCGAATTAAATTCAGATAATGACCTTTGCAATAGCTAGACGTTTACTAATGTATGAGGCGATGTCTGCCTTCATAATTCCCATTAGTATAACTTCTTCAGACAAAGATACTCTTAGTCAAAAATGACATATATATAGTACTTATACTTACAAATTCCAATATAACTATATCTCACAATTCTCCATATTTAGGCAATCACATGTGGTCTTTTATACATTTAACGCCATCGGCTTCTCAATTTTAATTGTTCATACTAGCCGTAAAACCTTTCAATATTTATATTATCCTTCTTACAAGCATCGTTTATTTTATATTATTCGGCACTTTATTTTGCATCTTCATTATTAAGGAATATGTCCTAACTGGTTCTTTATCCTTTTTACGTAATGCGTCGGTATCTATATTCATTTCTCATGATGATATAATTATCATGTCCATCATTCACTCAGGCATTCTTTCTATATTAAGCGGCAGTAATTACGTTCACTTTCTCCTGATGAAATCAATATCATAACTTTATTTATTCAAAATTCTTTCTTCATATTCTTTATGTTTCAGTTTCGTCTCATCTATCATTTTCATCCGTTTTACTCAATCCGTCGTCTAAGGCGTCGATAATTATCATAATTAAATAAATAATTATTAGTTAATTTTTATGAAGCGTAAAAGTTTTAAATTTCTTAGTTCGACCAATTAGATAAATTGTTCAAAAATAAATTTGAATTTAATTAACAAGATTTTTGGTTGATTTATCGAAAATATTTAATAAGATTCGTAAATGTTTGAAAAATCTTTGTTTATACTTTGATCAAAATTTTCTTTAGTTTGAAAAGCGTAAATTATCACTTCAAATTTCAAATCATGTTTTATATAGTTTCCTCAATTCCTCTTAGTTGTCTAAAAGTATACACAAACATTTACCCCTAAACAGAAGTTTAGTTAAATGGTTTGTGTATAAGGGAATAATCCCTTAAAATTCTTTGTTAAAATATTTGTCAAAACATATTTCCATTTCTTTTTGGTAAAATCCAAAGTCTTAAAAGGGCTCTTAATTTTTGAAGAGTCAATTTACATTCCATTATCCTTTTAACCACATAGTCTAATCATGTAAAGGTTCAAGTCTTTAATCATGTGTTAATTATTCAAGGTTCAGGTTTACACTGTTTAGCCAATTAAGGGCATTCTTATTAATAATTATTAACTCATCCTTATTCTTATATACAAACAAATAGTCCTTAATGATCACGAGCATAAATTTATCAAATTACAGCCTACACACGTGATTCACCAAATTTGTGAATACTACATGTGCATTGGTCAATCCAAACGACATCACGTGGAACTCATAATGTTCATTACAAGCACCGGATGTAGTGATTGAAATAGATAATCTCTTTCGCAGATGCGAAGTTGATGATAACCATGCTATGGATCAAATTTGCTAGAACCTTGTAAATGATCGAACAAATCTTCCATTTCGAGTTATGGATATCGTCTTCGATTGTCAATTTACTCAGTCACAGTAATCTATAAATATAAGGAAAGATAACACCATAGCTCTTCAGGATGACAGGCTTGGTATAATAAAATCTTTCTCCGACAACTTTCTCAGTTGTACGGTAATTCCTTAAATTCAGATAAGATAAATATCTTTTACTAAATACATATTAAGTTCCTTCTATATTATAATATCTATTACTAATTCACAATCATTCACGGTATTATTTCAAGTCTTAATACAGGATATGGTCATCCATCAAGAATTATTTAGATCACTTTTGATAATCATCATCTTATCTTTTAGGGAATTCTACTTGAGTTCCCATCAATTAAGACAATGCCGTCTTGTCATAATCAATCAATCCATTCTACGGGCACTATTAACTTTCCAGTTTCATTGCCGTTGATAAGATGTGAACTTCTCAAAAGACTAATAATAATAATTCATAATCCTTCACAAATTCAAGGATATATGGAGACACAGCTACCATCTAAAGAGTAAGGTCAACGCATAATCTACGCGAGAGAATTTCAAATCAGATACAGACGAAAACACTTAACGAATATGAATATATCCCATGTTTTCATGATTCGAGTACGCATTCGAAAGCTCCTCGGATCGTTACTCAGGTCATTCAAATGAAATCAAATCATAAGAAATGATAAGAACGTCGATACATCCAGTCGGGTATCAACACTCGGTAATCATATACTTTTCCTAAGAATCTCACTACAAGAGAATTGGACAAGAAGGGAATTGTCAATTGTCAAATAAGACAATTTCCACAGATGAGTAAATTCGACTCAGAAGAATAGATGCTACAGGCACATACGTAGGTGTCCCTAACATTATGTCCTTATTTTTCACTTTTTGCAGATCTCATAAAAATTTTAATCTTTCACAATCTTCAAAGAAAAGGTAGTGCTTATTCATTAGTTTTATGGTGACTACTAATCAGTCTTGCATAGTCCATTCCAAATTGTATGTAGGCGCGCAACTATATACAATTTCAAGATTAACGATGCAATACTCAGTTCGTCAAAATTTTATCATCATGTTTAAAATAAAAACATTTTTCATGCTTAATTCTTAAATAAGAATCAAAAATAAATTTATAAAGATTTTCTTTGTTATGGAAATAATTAAGTTTCCAAAGCGTCTTATAAACAACTTCATTTTTATATCAATCACTTATAAATCTCACCTTGAATAATCCTTATTGTGATGAAAATTAAATTTTCTCAAAGGATACCGTTTCAACTTTATAAAAACAATGTGTGATCTGCAAAAGAGTGATGAAAGCTTGTTCACCAAAAGTTAACTACGATATGATAGGAAATGAGCTTAGCCAATTAATCATGAGGTTCATGATCTCGATGGCACTCTAAAAGAATGATTCACAACGTAACTCAAATCGAGATGAGTACTTGTTCAATGGTTGCATCACTAATGCGAACATTAGGATGAAGCAAGAAAAGATAGATAACATCGATACATGTAGAATTTAGTAATCAAAGGTAGTCTTTTTCATTAATCGCAAACAAGTCAAAATTGTACCGCAACACATTATGTGTCACTGTGTCATACAATTCTCAGAACTCATCCTACCAACTGATGTCTCAGTTGAGTTAGGGATTATTTTTAAAAGATACCACAATGAATACTAATCTACAAGAGTCATTAGGTGTTCCACATGTCCCAGAAGATCCATCGGTCTCAATTCAGAAGAAGATTTCTTCAATTTATTTCTTGGACACTGGGCATCCTCATTAGTGGACAATGGCCTAGGAATAACCCTTAACACGAACTAACAATCAATTAAAACCTTATAATTCAATCACAAAACTTAATGACTTCCTCTTACAATCTTATATTCCATACAAGTTAAGTTTTACTTTATTCAAGTTTCAACCAATTTTATACTCAATTCGATATCCTAACTCATTTTCCAATACTTTCAATCTTATTCTTCGGCCTTGTAAAGGCAATACAATCTCAATATAAATCAATACTTAATTTCCAATCCTATTAGCTCTCACAACAACAATTATCAAATAAGTCATTAATATGAAATGACTTGATCATTCAACTTAGACTTCTCGGAAAGGTACTAGTGGCATGAGGCTTTTGGGTAATGGTTCCAATAACAGCCTCAAGTGCAACATTCACCCTTTCGATTTCAATTTAAGAATTGGATGACAACGAATCAGATGACATCTTTCCAGGTGATAACATTTTGTCAAACTCCACTCTATAAGAAAGATCGTCATGACATCGATATCAGATTTAATCTCGCCAATTCTTTTTCAATATCACAATCAACTAATATCTATACTTCTACGAATATCAACCATTTTGTTGGGATCATAAATATCCACAACTTGGTTTAGATCTAGGATAGCTAGAATTCCTACGAGAATAGCTTCGATTAATTTACTAGGGGATTTAGGGTTACTTGTGACAATCTACGTCGTATAAATACCTCGTATAAAAATCAAATTAATCGTCAAACAATCATGTAATAAAATTACATCATATATATAATCCAAGTTATATATATATTAAAATAACACTTCTCAGTCTTGGCCTTGTCGGTAACTCGGGAATTCTTCGGCACCGTTATAGTCAAAAGATTTTTAGACATTTTTAGAAAAATGTTTATAGTTAAAAGATTTTGAAATGTTTTATTCAAAACCTTGGTTTTTAAAAATCTTTCGTTCTCTATAACGAGAGCTCTGGTACCAAACTGTAACACCCCCAAATTTATACAACTCAGTTCAGCGGAAGACTAGTTGGTGTTACGGGATAGCACATTACTCACATCATAGACAACGCATAAAAATCGCGTCGTTTAATATTAAATCATTTCCATTCATAACATCAAAGTTACATCGGTCCCAAGTCATTATATTGCATACAAAAGTTTTTACAAAGTATTTGAATGGAAAAATATTGTTTAAGTGCGGGCCATGAATTCTTGTTGTCTTCCCGAGAATTACCTTCAAGTACCTGAGATAAAACATGTTAAAAGAAAAGGTCAGCGATAACGCCGAGTGAATTCATAGAGTTTAGTAAATTCCATCAATATAATATCAGTATAAAAGTATTACTGAAAATCCTTTTGTACAAATCGTTTTGATAGGCCATGAAATAGCCAAATCATTTTATACAAATCTTCATCAAAATCATAATATAGGCATTTGCCTTAAAAACCATTATACGAATCATTGTCGTTAAAAACACCATACAATACGTCTTATGACGTTGTATGAAAATCAAAACCGTTATATGAAAATGGTTATGAAAACCAAAATACAAACATAATATCAATAGTATGACCCTGTATTGCTAGTCAGGCAATACATCGTAATTCGGAGCGTCCAGTAATATTTTGGGGGTTGGATTATTATAAGCCGCATGACATTGTTACCTTACTAAACCAAAACGGGTAGCTAACCCGATACCAAATTTTGCCCATCTAAAGTAGCGTGTCGTCACAAAGGTCACGCTATTGGAAATCTTCTCATACATAAATTCGCTTACCAATCAATGTGGCACGACGGGGATCAACCGTCAAGGCGCGAACTGGGGTGATCGTCCCCAAATAGTACTATCAAATGCATAAGCGTCTACCAACTCCCGGTAGTTCACAATTCATGCTAATGGGACTTTTAGTGACATAACCTAACTTTAATAATCCATTTAATTTCATCTATCGGGTCCATTAATCATTTATCGGGTCATACAATCGGGTCATTCAATCATTCGGGTCCAAAATCAATAAACAAACAGTCGGGACAAATGGTGTCCAAACTTTTATAAAAACTAACATGTTATCTCCCTCGCGGGTTTATAAAGCATTTATAAAACATTTAAAAGAGTGCGAGGCTATGAACTCACGTTGATGTGGGAAGGCGGGTTATCGGCAATTCGGACGTACGGTGCGTGCTTCAATCACGGAAACCTAGACAAATAATACTCGGTCTTAGACGTTTGTCCAATGACTTTATAAAAATATTAATTATGTATACATATGATGATTATATATATATGATGATCAAGTGGGTTTACATATCCTTGTTTACTCATTTTAGAGTTATGTGTTGATAACTTTTATACTAGTTTTCTCGTCTTACCTATTTACGTGTTTTAGGTCCACAAGCTTATTATAAGTTCTTAACTTGTATTAATCCTTTTTGTACTTAGATTATCAGTATGTATACTTTCCAAGTTGGGCCTAAATGGGTTAAGCCCAATAGATTCTTTTTACAAGTTTTTATCCTATTTAGTCCATTTATTAGTCCAATATGTTTATTTAACTTGTTAATGTCCGTATGCCCTATAGTTCGGGTTTTATCGGTTTTTACTTGTTATACATGTCTATATATCAGTATATAAGTTTTATAAATTTTTCATTAGACGGGTCCAACCATCTAAGTTTTATTTAACAAAAACGTTAATTTTACGGCAATAGCCGAAAAAGTCGTAAAAATCATGTTTATAGTTTTTATTACTTATAAACATTATTTCACCACCATTTATATAATTTATCCATTTGATTAACCTTTTATATATATTTATATAAATAAGTTTTATAAGTTAGTGGGTTTTTATTTTACATTTTATATATTAAAATGTGAGTGCTTATATAATAGTATTATTCTTTAATTTACAAAAATCTGATTTTTAACTTCATCTTCACCAAAACTGCCATATCTTGAGTTTTACATGGAGATAGAAGCTCAAATTTTTATCACATAAACTACATGATATGTGCTACATTTAACTCTTCTATAGCTACTGTTGAATCATCCTTTAAGTATTTTCTAAAAATCGTCCAAAACAGTAACTTCAGATTTATACCCTAAACTTGTTTTAATCATATCTCACTCATTATTTTGATTCCATTGCATGGCCAACTCTCACATGTGTACAAGACCCATAGCTTACTGTAAATGGGTTCTACTTCATCATATTATCAGTTTACCACTTGGTTCTTTACTGTTTTATACAGCCATGCAAATTAATCAAGATTTTAACCTTGTTTCATATGGTTTTTCACCTTTTTATCCATGATTATCAACAACAAATCCCCACATAACATTTTTATCATCATATAATCATCATAAATATATACAATAGGAAATAAAATACATGTTTACATAATCAAAATATTAAGAAGATGAGGAGGACAATCTTTATACCACCATCTTGATGTAGGTTATGAGGTTGACATGGTTTTTGATGGAGAAACTTGTGCTTAGCCAACACCATCTTCAAGAACTCCAATCTTCATCAACTCCTTGTGGAAAATCAGCCTCATGACTCCATGAAAACTCCTCCATGGATGTTATAAGTTGCACCAATCTTCATCTTTTTGAATGGGGATTAACATATGTTAATTATAACATATGTTCATGGTTAAAATTTGTATGAATTTGGTGTTTGAAGATGAATATGGGACGGCATGTTTAAGCTAGAGAGAGAGAGTTTGTGAGTAGATTGCATGTTACAAATGAGAGTAAGTGAGGGTTTGATGGTTTTGTGAGGTTAGTGGCTTATTTGGTAAGCTACAAGTGACAAGTGTAGCTTGTTTAAGTAAGAACTTGCCACCAAAGTGGTTTGTGTTTAGTGTGTAGCCGGTTTTGATGTGGGGTGGGACAAGTGTCCCACTTGTCTCATCCCATTTAGTTACGGGTACTCCTCGATTCTAGTTTCCTCGATTTGCGTGCCCTCGGGTCGTTTTACGAAAAACGTTTTTATAAATTATGAATCGACGTCACAAAACGAATCTAATAAAAATTGTTTCATCAAAAACGGAGTTCGAAAACGTAAATACGTAATCCTAGGGTTTCCGGTTTAGTCGTAAAAGACGTTAAAATAAAATCGTAAGTCCTAGTTTCTTCTCGTAAATTTGTGAGTTTATGAACTAACACAAATTTAAAACTCCAAAATAATATTCTCAGATAAATTTATTTTCTGAAATATCGGACTGTCACCAAGGACGGTGTATATAAACGTAAGCACGTAACGTTGAATCCTCCGGTTTAGACGTAGTCGATGCTACTTCAAGACGTAAATCCAAATTTCTTCCCAAAAATATGTGAGTTCATATTGTACATTGTTTTTAAATAATATTGAGAATAAAATATCAATCGTAAATTGACGGATTGTCACATTTTTGTTCTTATCAATTTCATACGTTTGATAATCTCTACTTTTTGGTGTTTTTAGCTTATTTCGTGTTTATCTTATTTACTTTTAAGTGTTTTAAAAGTTTAATCTTTTTAAAGTTTATTTTACAAATCTTACTTATTTAGTGATTTGAAAGTTTCTTATTCGTGCTTATTTAGTTCTTTTCATTATTGGTTTTGTCAAGTTTCGGTTAGTGCTTATTAAAAAGAGCTTATTCGATTTTGCTTATTTGCGTTTTACATTCCATCAGAAAAGGGTTTACCTTTTCCGACGGTTATTCCGATAGTTTTCATTGGAAAAGGGTTTACCTTTTCCGATTGATTTTCGGAATAGGGTTTTGGTATTCCGATCGGTATTCCGATCGTTATTCCGATAGTTTTCACTGTCTATTATTCCGATACATTTTCGTTATTCCGATAGGATTGGTGATTCTTCATTCCGACGGTGTTTCCGACAGACATTCCGACGCATTTTCCGATAAATATTCCGACCGTTTTACTGTCTATTATTCCGATACTGTTTTAGTTATTCCGACAGGGTTATTCCGATTGTATTCCGACAGGGGGTATTTCGACGAGTTTTTAGCGTTTATTTATTTCTTTAATTTTTATATTTATGTTTAATAATTTTAGCGTTTATTTTACAAGTAGAAATAGATAATCAAAAGCTCTCCCTTTTAGTGACCAATTACAATAATTCCACCTTAAACCGTGATCAATTCAAATTGAATCGAGTACGAACAACACTCAAAGACACACAAAAATAATCCTTTAACAAAAATGGCGCCGCTGCCGACTCTTTTCGTAAAGATTAACGGTTTTTTGTGAGAAAAATTGGATTTTTGGACCCGTTCTTTTGGGAACATTATTTTCAAGCATAAAATTTTTCAAAAAATACAAAAAAAAATAAAAAAATTCAAAAATCCAAAAAAATAAAAAAGATAAAAACCAAAAATATTGTATTTCATTTTTAGTGTATGCGTACTCGATCTTCGTCTTATTCTGATCCCGAGACTCGTGGAGACTTAGATATGGCCGGTGTGCATAATAATAACAACCCACCTCACCCCAATTTGAATAATAACAACCATGTCCCTCAACCCGACCTTCGTACGATGGAGGAGCTATGCCAACCAACTATGAATGGACGTGGAGGACCGATTACGCTGATGCAAATCACGGCTCCCGAATTTTTGTTGAAGCATCACACAACAAGTTCAAAATGCTTGCCCATTTCGCGGATTACCGGATGATGATGCCAACAAACACCTCGATAAATTCATAACCGTCACTCAAACCATGAAATTGCCCGGTGTTTCCATGGATTTTCTCCGCCTTCATCTTTTCCCACATACTTTACCCCACCATGCCGAAAAATGGTTTGATCGTCTTCCTAAAAACTCAATTCATACATGGGACGAGATGACTCAAAAATTTTTGTCGCGCTACTTTCCACCATCCATGGTAACTAGTCTTCGGAATCAAATCGGTGGTTTCACTCAAGAACCTGATGCGTCGCTTTTCGATGCTTGGGAACGTTATAATGTTTTGATTGATCGTTGTCCTAACCATAATATGCTCCCCGTCACTTTAGTTGATACTTTCTACAATGGTTTAACTTTTCGTGATCGTGATGCGATTAATGCTGCCGCCGTTGGTACATTCATGAAGAGAAGACCCGAGGAGTGTAGAGAGCTTATAGAGAACATGACCACTCATCACAAAAATTGGGATTCATCCGCATCTTTAAGAAATAACCCGAGAGCCAATGTTTCTTCTACTTCATCAAACCTCGAGATAGCCGAACTCACCCAACTCTCCCGTCAACTAGCCGAGATGAACAAAAATTTCTTAACCATGGCTACGAACCAATTTCAACAAGTTAAAGCTGTAACACCTTCTTGTGAGACTTGCGGTGGTTCTCATTCATACACCGATTGTCCTTCTGCTCATGACAATCCGGAAAACGTGTATACGGCTAACGGTAACTTTTCTATGGGAGGCTATCAAGCTCGTCCTCAAGGTGACCGAAATTTGCTAAGCTATCGTTCAAACAACTTTCTTTCACCACCCGGTTTTCCTTCTCAAAACCAAAACAACTTCACTCGCAACAATCAAAACCAACCTCGAGCTCCTAATCAATATCAAACCCAAAGAAACACATATCCACCTCAAGAAAATAATCAAGTTTACCAACAACCCACCTATCAAGCACTCGCTTACCAAGTTCCTCCTCCCAACCAACCCACGACGTATAATCAAGAGGTTGAAACTTACATGAGGACTAATGACGCGCTGGTGAAGAATCTTTAGAGCCAAATTATTAACTTGAAAGGTGACATGGCGAAACAAGGGAATGATCTTCGAGCCGAGCTTAGGAATGACATGCGAAACTCTTTAAGCAGTCAAACGAATGACTTAAGGGATATGATGGCAAGTTTCTTCCCAAGTAGTCAACCCTCTGCTTCGGGTTCTCTTCCGAGTAACACCGTTGCGAATCCAAGAGGGGAGATGAAAGCAATCACTACCCGAAGTGGAAAAGGTTATAAGGAACCCGAGATTCCTAAACCTACTCCGGTGATTGTGACAAAGGATAACTAGCCCCCTTCACCAATTCCTCCACCTTCTACTTCTACCCCTCTACCACCCAAGGATGTGGAGTAAGAATTCAATTCCAAAGCCTTCGTCTCAACCCGATATACCTTATCCTTCAAGGTTGAGGAAAGAGAAGTTGAAAAATAAGGATGATATTCAAGTTTCAAACTTTCTTAAAATTTTTAAACAATTGAATTTCAACATCTCCTATGCCGAGGCTCTCGCTCACATGCCTAAATATGCTAAAATGTTCAAAGATCTTCTAAGTGATAAGGAAAAGCTCCTTGATATTGCTCAGACCCAACTTAATGAGAATTGCTCCGCGGTTCTCTTAAGGAAATTACCAACCAAACTGGGTGATCCGGGCCGCTTTCTCATTCCTTGCAACTTTCCTGGGGTAGAGAATTGTATGGCCATAGCAGATCTAGGTGCTAGTATCAACTTAATGCCATTAAGCGTTTGGAAACCATTATCTCTACTCGATCTAGTCCCCACAGGAATGGCATTGGAGTTAGCTAACCGTACGGTTGCTTATCCGGTGGAGATAGCCGAAGATGTCTTCGTCGGTGTCGAAAAATTCACCTTTCTGGCGTATTTTGTTGTCGTTGACTACGAGATGGATCCATGTGTTCCATTAATCGTTAGACGTCCATTCTTGAGGACCGGTCTCACTCTTATTGATGTAGCCGCGGGCGAATTAATCATGAGAGTTGGTGACGACAAAATCGTCTTCAACATGGGTAAACTTTCTAAGCAACCTTATGAACACGAGAGCGTTAATTTCATTGACGTACTTGATGAGGCTTGTGAAGAACATTTCAAAGACGCTTGTAAAAGTGGTTTTTCCTCTATACCCATTGTTGAGACCGTTGCCTCTATTGCTCCCTCATTGACTCCATTTGGAGAAAGTGATTTTCTTTTGAAAGAATTTGAAGCAAGTTTAGGGGATGTGGACTTAAAATATGACGATTCTCCCTCCGATTGGGAAGAAGACATTCGTACCATTGAGAAACTTCTCAATGAGGACCATATTTCTCCACCTTCTCCGGATTTAAAGCTTAAGGATTTACCGTCTCATCTTGAATACATTTTCCTAGAAGACAATAACAAGTTACACATCATCATTGCAAAGGACTTAAAAGAGGATGAAAAATCTCGACTTATCGATGTGCTCAAAAATCATAAGAAAGCAATTGCTTGGAAAATTTCCGACATCTGCGGAATTGATCCTAACTTTTGTACTCATAAAATTCTCTCGGAAGATGACTTTAAACCTGCAATCCAAAGCCAAAGAAGGGTTAATCCAAAAATTCATGACGTCATCAAGAAAGAAGTTATCAAACTTCTAGATGCCAGAATGATTTACGCTATTTCGGATTCGCCATGGGTTAGTCTCGTCTATTGTGTGCCTAAGAAAGGCGGAATAACCGTTGTTCCCAATGAAAACAACGAGTTGATTCCTTCTCGACTTGTTACAGGACGGCGAGTTTACATCGACTATCGCAAGCTCAATGATGCTACTCGTAAGGATCATTTTCCTCTTCCTTTCATGGATCAAATGCTCGTGCGTTTAGCGGTAATGACTACTATTGCTTCTTAGACGGTTTCTCCGGGTATTTTCAAATTCCTATCGATCCAAAAGACCAAAAGAAAACCACATTCACTTGACCTTGTGGAACATTTGCTTACAAAAGAATGCCTTTCGGCTTATGCAATGCTCCCGGGACTTTCCAAAGGTGTATGATGGCTATATTCCATGACATGGTTGAAGAAACTATGGAAGTCTTTATGGACGATTTCACGGTCTATGGTGACTCTTTCTCATCTTGCCTTGCCAATTTTGAACCTATGCTTAAACGGTGTGAAGACACTCGTCTTGTTCTAAACTGGGAAAAATGCCATTTCATGGTAAAAGAAGGCATTGTTCTTGGACATAAAATTTCCAAAGCCGGTCTTGAAGTCGACCGTGCTAAAGTTGATGTAATTGCTAAATTACCTCCTCCTTCAACCGTGAAGGGTGTGAGAAGTTTTCTTGGTCGTGCGGGCTTCTATCGTCGATTCATTCAAGATTTTTCTAAGATAGCTCGCCTGATGACCCACCTCTTGGAAAAATATACCCCTTTTATCTTTTCTCAAGAGTGTATTGAATCTTTCAATCGTCTTAAGGATAAATTAACTAAGGCACCGGTCTTAGTTACCCCTAATTGGGAGTTACCTTTTGAATTGATGTGTGATGCTAGCGACTTTGCTATTGGAGGGGTTTTGGGACAAAGAATTAACAAACATTTCCAACCAATCCATTACGCTAGCAAGACAATGATGGGGGTTCAATTGCATTGTACTACAACCGAAAAAGAGCTTTTAGCCGTTGTATATGCTTTTGAGAAATTTCGCCCCTATCTTGTCCTTTCCACCACCATTGTGTACACCGATCATTCCGCGTTGAAGTACTTGTTAACAAAACAAGATTCTAAAACAATGACTTCTTCGTTGGGTTTTACTCCTTCAAGAATTTAAAATTGAAATTCGTGATAAAAAGGGAGCAGAAAACCTAGCCGCGGATCATCTTAGTAGACTCGAGGATCCTTATCAAGGGGAACTTCCAAATCAAGAGATTAATGTATCTTTTCCCCTTGAGGCCTTAATGTCTATTAACTCCAATCTTAACGATACCCGATGGTTTGCGGACATTGCAAACTATTTATCGGGTAGTGTTCTTATGGAAGGGTTAACGTCCCAACAAAAGAAAAAATTCTTTAAGGATATTAAACAATATTATTGGGATGACCCTTACCTTTTCAAGCAATGTACGGATCTTGTCATTCGTAGGTGTGTTGATAGGCCGTCAGCTTTACTAATCCTATAAGCTTGCCACAAAGGACCCACCGGTGGTTACTTTGGTCCTAACTATAACGCGAAGAAAGTTTTCGACTCCGGATTCTATTGGCCCACCATTTATCGTGATGCACATGAAATGGTTAAGCATTGTGATGCTTGCCAACGACAAGGCAAGATTACACATAAAGATGAGATGCCTCAAAATTTCATCCAAGAATGTGAAATCTTTGACGTATGAGGCATCGACTTTATGGGGCCATTTCCATCATCCAAAGGGAGCAAATACATTCTCGTAGCCGTTGAATACGTATCCAAATGGGTTGAATCAAAGGCTTTACCTACTAACGATGCGAGGGTGGTTGTGAACTTTTTGAAACAATTATTTGCTCGATTCGGTGTTCCTCGTGCTATCATTAGTGATCGCGGGACTCATATTTGCAATGATCAATTTGCTCGAGTCATGGCTAAGTATGGTGTCAATCACCGTCTTTCCATCGCGTATCATCCACAAACAAATGGTCAAGCCGAGATCTCTAACTGTAGACTTAAGCGAATCTTAGAGCGTACCGTAGGAGAGCATCGTGCCTTATGGGTCGATAAGTTAGATGATGCTTTGTGGGATTTCCGTACCGCATATAAGACACCTATTGGTTGCACTCCATATTGTCTTGTGTACGGAAAGGCATGCCACCTCCCCACTGAGTTGGAGCATAAGGCTTATTGGGCCTTGAAATGGGCTAATTTTGATATCAACAAAGCCGGTGATCTTAGGAAAATCCAACTTAATGAACTGAGGAATGAGGCTTATGAGAATTCATTGATCTACAAGGAGAAAACCAAGCTCATTCATGATTCTAAGATTAAGAACTGAGAGTTACACATAGGTGATCAAGTTTTACTCTTTAACTCTCGGTTGAAAATCTTTTCTAGAAAGCTTGAAAGCCGTTGGTCTGGCCCATTCACCGTTGCTAAAGTCTTCCCTTATGGCACCATTGAGCTATCTCAACCAAATGGTCCAAACTTTAAGGTGAATGGTCAGCGTGTTAAGTTGTACTTAGGCGAGGACATCTCTCATGAGATGATTCCATCCCTCACCATGTTTCCCTTGAAATAGTTATGGGTCGAGTCAGGCTCGTGACTCAGTTAACAAAAACAAGCGCTTCTCGAGAGGCAACCCGATGATCTATCCTTTACCCGTTTTCATAATAAGTGTAGGGGAGCTACATAGGTGTTTGTTGTCTGGTTTCTTATGATGTGCAGGGATTAAAGCCTTCAAAGAGAACTTTTGATGATATTTGACGACCCGTGATCCAGTGTTCCCGTCTTCCCGGTTCTATCCTAAATTCTTTTGATTCACTATTTTATATTCTTCAATATTAAAATAGGAATCACTATAGTCGTCTCTTCCTTAGCAAGATTTAAACAAAGTGCACAATGTCCTAAGTGTAGGGGAGTTTACTCCAACATGCTTAAACATTGAGGATAATGTTTATATCAAGTGTAGGGGGACTTCTATCAAAGATAAGTGGGCTTTTCCATGAATATGTCCTCATTTTAACCGGAAAATCTAATTTTTCGACATTTTTCAAAATTTTTGATCTATTTTGGCCTAGTAATATTTTTCATTTATTCTCTTTTATGTTCTTTCCTTTTGTTATCGCATCGTATGTATATATATCATTTCAAAAATAAAGTAAAAAAGAAAAGAAAAATAAATTTCAATAAATGGTTTTAATAAGTTTAGATGTCTTTAATATATTAGGCCCGTCATGAATCTTTTGACTCAACCCGAGTTTACTTATCCAAGTTTACTCTAGCTAGTATCCTTAACGTGTTTAAATTAAGTTTTGCTAGGCTTTTATATATGGAACTTTAAAACGCGAAAGTCTTAACTTTTATGGGTTAAGAACAAGAACTTTTCGCAAGTTCCTATAATTGATCCTAGAAAGTCGTTTATCAAGGGAACTTTAAAATGCGAATTCTAAACTTGAAAAAGTCTAAGAAGATGCAAGATCCTATAGATGACATGAAAACCCAAAACTTTGATTTAATAGGCTAAGCATCCACGAATCTCATTCCTTGAGATTTTAAAATGTGGAGAACGAGAGATGATAGAGTCAGTTATAAGTTTGGTATTCTTTCATGAATTTATGTGAGTTAATTATGAGCTTTTTCTCCCATCGCTTGTTAATAAATATAATTGCAATAAGTAAGGTCGTACGATTTGAAAAGTTACTTAGCTTCTAGCACAAGATCGTTTAAAAGTTGCTCGGTATTATTTAGAGTTATAGCCAAGGCATAACTTATTGAAGCGGGATGCGAAGATTGGCGAGTCCGAAAAGGCCCTAACAAGGCATGAGGGCTAAATTTTGTTGCTAAAGATCCAAAGTGATGTGAAGAATCATTTATCAAAAATCAATACGAAGCATCAAGACACACGACGAAAAGCAAATACTCCCCTAAAGATTATGGAGAAGTCTATTCGAAAAGACCCTAGCAAGGTATGAGGATAAATAGATCCAAGTCCTAAAAGGAGGCGGATCGTTGTATATCAAAATCCAAAATAAAGATTGGAGAAAAATGAAGAAGTCGTGGTCCAATTATGTAGAATCTCTCAAAAACTTCAAGTGAAAAATTCATATTATGAAGAGAATACCATTATTTCAAGAACGTCTCTCAAGATTCGAAGTATGAAGTCAATGCCAAATATCGGTCCGAGAAAGGTCTCAAATAATGAAGCGAGTTATGCCAAGATATGAACTTTATGAGGTCCCGAGAAACAGTTTTAAAAGATTTTGTTCTTTAGCTAACTATTGATTAAATCGTCCTACTTTATTTTCAGCCTAATAAACTATCGAAATAAGTCAACAATGCATCCTCGTGATCATTCAAGACAACAATAAAATATAAGAGATACACCTAGGAATAAGGGAGTCTAAGCGAATAATTAAGCCACATGAGTGAGTGTTAGCTTACTAACTTATAATAACAATGATCTTGTTTATAAGCTTGGTGTGGGGAACGTGAAACTTGAGGGTGATAAACATTCATGACAACCAAAGCCCTAATGTAAGTCTTCGATCTCTTTACTTGTTCTTCCTTCAAATATTTTGTACTCTTCTATTTTTATTTAGTTCATTATTGTCTAGTATTTAATAAAGGCCAAGATGGGTTAATTATGATGGAAAATGCAAATCATGCTTTGAAATTAATGCATTGCATGAGGGCATTGCAATGGTTAAGTGTAGGGGATTTAATAAGTGTGAAAACACTTATCCTTTTACCACTTATTTCTAATAATAACAAGACCAAAACGTGTATTTAATGTCGTAAAAGGCGGAATTATGTGTGGTTTGTGTTTTTATTATGTTTTAGGACAAATTATGAAAAAGGAAGAAAACACGGGCTTTCACGGGCTTTTATCGAAGAAAACGACGAAAGAAGAAGTCAAAAGATCAAAAGTGCAAGAAGAACGGAAGTCAAAGGCCTATTCTGAAGATTTATCGAAGAAAAAGTCTAAAGATGGAAGTTTAACGAAGTCGAAGAACCAAGTCTACTAAAAGAAGAATATCAGAAGACAAGTTCATTTTATCATTCAACAAATCCCGAGACAAAGTCAAGAAAGACGAGTTAATTAAAAAGACGAGAAGACAAGAGAAAAGAAAGGAAGAAAACAACACCCCCTCCTCCTATAAATACCCTCCTAATGGTTCTATAGGAGGTGTTAAGTTTTTAGTCATTTTTTATTATTTTAATTTTCATATCTTTAGAGAGAAGTAGGTGATTCTACTTTCTCTCTCTAGATTTCTTCCATTTTTCTTTCAAGTTTTAAGCTTTTCATTTAATCTTGTATTTGAATCCTTAATCTACAAGTTCAAGCTTTTCATCATTTATCTTATTCTACCTTTCTTGTTTTTTGATTTTGATTCGGTTCAAGTAGGTAACGTGTTTTTCATCTTTATGCTTATTTTGATTAAAGTTTTATCTTTTTGTTCTTATCAATTTCATACGTTTGATAATCTCTACTTTTTGGTGTTTTTAGCTTATTTCGTGTTTAGCTTATTTACTTGTAAGTGTTTTAAAAGTTTAATCTTTTTTATGTTTATTTTATAAATCTTACTTATTTAGTGATTTGAAAGTTTCTTATTCGTGCTTATTTAGTTCTTTTCATTATTGATTTGGTCAAGTTTCGGTTAGTGCTTATTAAAAAGAGCTTATTCGATTTTGCTTATTTGCGTTTTACATTCCATCGGAAAAGGGTTTACCTTTTCCGACGGTTATTCCGATAGTTTTCATCGGAAAAGGGTTTACCTTTTCCGATAGTTATTCCGATTGATTTCATCAGAATAGGGTTTTGGTATTCCGATCGGTATTCCGATCGTTATTCCGATAGTTTTCACTACCTATTATTCCGATACATTTTCGTTATTCCGATAGGATTGGTGGTCCTTCATTCTGACGGTGTTTCTGACAGACATTCTGACACATTTTCCGATAAATATTCCGACCGTTTTTACTGTCTATTATTCCGATACTGTTTTAGTTATTCCGACAGGGTTATTCCGATTGTATTCCGACAGGGGGTATTCCGACAGGTTTTTACCGTTTATTTTCTTTCTTTGATTTTTATATTTATGTTTAATAATTTTAGCGTTTATTTTACAAGCAGAAATAAATAATCAAAAGCTCCCCCTTTTAGTGACCAATTACAATAATTCCACCTTAAACCGTGATCAATTCGAATTGAATCGAGTACGAACAACACTCAAAGATACCTAAAATTAATCCATTATTCATAGTTTGCTGAAATAATTTTTGGTCTTAATAGTCTGCTGTATATATTTCTTTTAGAGGTCTTTATAGCATCTGTAATCTATTGATATTAGATTTTTTACTGGATTAGTTTATCTATATTTCTGAATCTGATTAACCTGTTTAAATAAATATTAGACTTTTGCTTAACTAATTATTAGGTGAATTTGTTCACATCTGTGAATTTGTATAAGTGTGTTACTGATTAAAAACTTCATCAGTCCAAAATATAATCACAAAGTCACTCCTGTGACTGTGTACTTCTATTTTCATTGTCCAAAAATGAATCACCAAAAAGTCCATAACTAGACTCGAACCCATGACCTCCTGGTCATGTGCCCTATGCGTTAACCAATTTGCCTAGACACCTATTTGTGTTTAAATACAGCTTTAATATTAAATATAGCCTTATAAATTTTGTCTGTCAGCTTTTAAATAGTTTTAAATACATAGTTTTCATTTAATATATTTAAATCATTAGTTTTAAATAAATCACTTTTATAAAGTTACATAATAAAATAAATAAATAAAACTAAAAAAAATGAAAATATATTTTATAATTTTTAAATAGTTTTTAAAATTGTCTAAATAGATTTTTAATAGTGTAAAAGTGTTTTTAATTAAATAGTTTAATAATAATTAAATATTTTAATTTTAAATAAGTTTAAATTTTAAATAATCGTCTATTAGAATATTAATTGGGGTACGATTCATGCACTTTAGGATTTAAAATTATAGGATTAATTTTAGAGTAAAAACCGAAACCCAACTCAAATCGATTGTCCAAATTAAAACAAACGTCTCAAATTCATAAGAAGTGTACAACGAACTTGTATCACTCACGTGTTTAATTGAATTCGTCTTTGGCTTATTTATGGACTATTACCTTTTCCTAAGGGTAATTTCCGACATTCCACATCACATCAAATATCATCCTTGTTCTTCAACTTCTCTTTCCTCAACCTTGAAGGATAAGGTATGTCGGGCTGAGAGGAAGGCTTTGGAACGGATTTCTCACTCACATCCTTGGGTAGAGGAGGGGTAGGGTTGGAAGGTGAAGGAATTGGTGAAGGTTGCTCGTTATCCTTTGTCACAATCACCGGATTAGGTTTAGGAATCTCGGGTTCCTTATAGCCTTTCCCACTGCGGGTGGTGATTGCTTTTATCTCCCCTCTTGGATTAGTAATGGTGTTACTCAGAAGAGAACCTGAAGCAGAGGGTTGATTACTTTGGAAGAAACTAGCCATCATATCCCTTAAGTCATTCGTTTGATTGCTTAAAGAGTTTCGCATGTCATTCCTAAGCTCAGCTCGAAGATCATTCCCTTGTTTAGCCATGTCACCTTTCAAGTTAATAATTTGGCTCTGAAGATTCTTCACCAGCACGTCATTAGTCCTCATGTAAGTTTTGACCTCATGATTAAATGTCGTGGGTTGGTTGGGAGTGGGAGCTTGGTAAGCGGGGTGGTTGATAGGTGGGTGGTTGGTAAACTTGAGTATTACCTTGAGGTGGATATGGGTTTCTTTGGGTTTTGATATTGATTAGGAGCTCGAGGTTGGTTTTGATTGTTGCAATTGAAGTTGTTTTGGTTTTGAGGAGGAAAACCGGGTGGTGAGAGAAAATTGTTTGAACGATAACTTAGCAAATTACGGTCACCTTGAGGACGTGCTTGATAGCCTCCCGTGGAAAAATTGTCGTTAGCCGCATACACGTTTTCCAGATTGTCATGAGTAGAAGGACAATCGGTGTATGAATGAGGACCTCCGCAAGTCTCACAAGAAAGTTCTACAGCTTTAACTTGTTGAAATTGGTTCGTAGCCATGGTTCAGAAATTTTTGTTCATCTCAGCTAGTTGGCGGGTGAGTTGGGTGAGTTCGGTTATCTCGGGGTTTGATGAACTAGAAGAAACATTGACCCTCGGGTTATTTCTTGATGATGCGGATGAATCCCAATTTTTGTGATGAGTGGTCATGTTCTCTATAAGCTCTCTACACTCCTCGGGTCTTCTTTTCATAAACGTACCACCGGCGGCGGTATTAATCGTATCACGATCACGAAAAGTTAAACCGTTGTAGGAAGTATCAATTAGAGTGACGGGGAGCATATTATGATTAGGACAACGATCGATCAAGACATTATAACGTTCCCAAGCATCGAAAAGAGACTCATCGGGTTCTTGAGTGAAACCACTGATTTGATTCCTAAGACTAGTTACCGTGGATGGTGGAAAATATCTTGACAAAAATTTTTGAGTCATCTCGTCCCATGTATGAATTGAGTTTTAAGGAAGACGATCAAACCATTTTTCAGCATGGTGGGATAAAGTGTGTGGAAAAAGATGAAGGCGGAGAAAATCTATGGAAACACCGGGCAATTTCATGCTTTGAGTGACGGTTATGAATTTATCGAGGTGTTTGTTGGCATCATCATCCGGTAATTCGCGAAATGGGCAAGCATTTTGAACTTGTTGGATCATGTGATGCTTCAACGAAAATTTGGGAGCCGTGATTTGCATCGGCGCAATCGTTCCTCCACGTCCATTCATAGTCGGTTGGCATAGCTCCTCCATCGTTCGAAGGTCGGGTTGAGGGTCATGGTTGTTATTATTCACAATGGGGTGTGGTGGGTTGTTATTATTATGCACACCGGCCATATCTAGGTCTCTACGAGTCTCGAGCTCAAGATAAGACGAAGATCGAGTACGCATACTAATAAGTGTGAAAACACTTATCCTTTTACCACTTAATTATAATAATAACCAAGCCAAAACGTGTATTTTATGTCGTAAATGTCGGAATTATGCGTGGTTTGTGTTTTTGTTGTGATTTAGATTCAAAATGTGAAAAGGGAAGAAAACACGGGCTTTCACGGGCTTTTATCGAAGAAAAAGACAAAAGACGAAGTCAAAAGATCAAGAGTGCAAAAAGAACGGAAGTCCAAGGCCTATTCTGAAGATTTATCGAAGAAAGGTCTAAAGACGGAAGTTTAATAAAGCCAAAGAACTCAAGTCTAATTAATGAAGAAATTTTAAGACAAGTTCAATCAATCCCGAGACAAAGTCGAAAAAAGTCGAAGAATTTATAAAGACGAAAAGACGAGAAGAGAAAGAAAGCATCAAGACATACTAATCCTCCTATAAATACCCTCCTAATATCACATTAGGAGTTGTTGACTATCTTGACAAAATAGCTCTTCTATTTAGTTACTTGCACTTTTCTTAATGTCATTTACTTAATTGTCATTTAATTACCTTGTCTTGCACCTTAAATTTGTAAGTTTAATCTTTACTTTTAATTGTTGAATCTTATTTTTTATCAAGTTTTTAATTAATCTCTCATTCTACCTTTCTTGTTTTGATTTAATCTTTGTGCTTATTATCTTATTGTCATGCTTATTTGATTAATTGTCATGTTTTTATGTTTATGATTGTGTTAGCTTATTGATTTTATAGCTTATTGTATTTTCCTTAAAATTAGTTAAGTGTTTTTAAAAGTTATTTTTATAAAAAGTTGTTTTTAAATATTTTTATTATTTAGTGTTTTTAAAAGTTTTTAAATTTTGGCTTATTTAGTTTTTCTTAAAAGTTATTTGGTTAAGTTTTCAGTTGAGTGCTTATTAGCTTTTAGCTTATTTTTGATTTGTGCTTATTAAGTTTCTTATCCGGGTTCTTTAAAACCCTAACATTCCGCATAAGCTTCCACTTGAAAGATTCCGAATAGCCTTAGTTTGGTTTATTCCGGATAAGGGTTCAATACCTAATTCCGGATAAGGCTTCTAAAGGGAATTCCGGATAAGGTCCTGGAGGAGAATTTCGGATAAGCTGTCAGGAAACCTTATTCCGGATAAGGGTTCGTTTACCGATTCCGGATAAGGCTTCGAAGGGGATTCCGGATAAAGCTGCTAAACAGAGATTCCGTATAAGGCTTTGAAGGGGATTCCGGATAAAGCTAATAACTAAGATTCCGGATAAGCCACCAAAAGCTATTTCGGATAGTGGTGGAATCTACAAATTCCGGATAAGTCATACATCACCAATTCTGGATAGTGAAGGAAACCAAATTCCGGATAAGTGTTCGGTTTAGCTTATTCTGGATATGGTGTTGGATGCATATTGCGGATAAGATTCAGTTTGGTTTATTTCGGATAAGGGTAAGATTGGATTCCGGATAGTGACAGTATTTTGGATTCCGAATCAGGTTTCGTTTATCCTCTATTTTATTTTCAAGTATTTATTTTTCCCGTCATTTTTCTTTAGTGTTATTTTAATTGTGTTTCTTTATTTTAAATTTCAAGTTTGCATTTTTATTACATTGTCAAATTTACTTTTCGTCGAGCTTTAATTTTTGTCATTTAATTAAGTTACCTTTTAAAAATTTTAATATTGCACCATTTACGTTTTAATTAGTTTTAGCTTTAATTACCCTCATTTACTTTAACGTTTTGCACATTTATTTTACTACAATGACCAATCTATTTGTTTTCCACCAAATGACGACTGAGTCGCACAATTAACTATTATCAATTCGAATCGAGTCGAGACGATAACTTTTTACATACAAAATCTCTTGTATTAAATGGCGCCGCTGCCGGCTCTTTTCGTAAAGATTAACGGTTTTCTGTGAGAGACGCGTTGAATCTTGGGATCCGTTCACTCGTGGGCGTTATTTTTCTTGCTTAAAAATTTTCAAAAAAATCCTAAAAATTAAAAATTTTCAAAAATACAAAAACATTAAAAAACATATAAACAGCATTTCTTTTTCAAAGTTTTGCACCAAATAGATTTTATTTTTACACGTACATATATATTCTCTATTTCTTTGGTATCTTTTTCTTTTTCTTTTGCAGGTGTATGCGTACTAGATCTTCATCTTATTCAGAGCCCGAGACTCGTGAAGATTTAGATATGGCTGGCGTGCACAACAACAATAATTCATCCCACCCCAACATGAATAACAACAACAATGTTCCCCCACCCGACCTTCGAACGATGGAGGAGTTGTGTCAACCTACGATGAATGGACGAGGAGGACCGATTGCGCCGATGCAAATCACGGATCCTGAGTTTTCGTTGAAGCATCACATGATCCAACAAGTTCAAAACACTTGTCCATTTCGCGGATTGCTGGATGATGATGCCAACAAACATCTCGACAAGTTCATTACCGTCACTCAAAGCATGAATTTGCCCGGGGTTACTATGGATTTTCTTCGCCTTCACCTATTTCCACATACCTTATCCCACCATGCCGAAAAATGGTTTGATCGTCTTCCGAAGAATTCAATTCATACTTGGGACGAGACGACTCAACGATTTTTGTCGCGCTACTTTCCACCATCCATGGTCACGAGCCTTCGGAATCAAATTAGTGGATTTACTCAAGAGCCTGATGAATCACTTTTTGATGCTTGGGAACGATATAATGTTTTGATCGGTCGATGTCCAAACCACAACATGCTCCCCGTCACCTTAATTGATACTTTCTACGACGGTTTAACTTTTCGTAATCGTGATACGATTAATGCAGCCGCCGGTGGCACATTTATGAAAAGAAGACCCGAGGAGTGTAGAGAGCTTATAGAGAACATGACTACTCATCACAAAAATTGGGATTCATCCGCATCTTCAAGATCAAACCCGAGAGTCAATGTTTCTTCTACTTCTTCAAACCCTGATATCACCGAATTGACCCGCGCAATGGTCGAAATTAGCAAAAACATGCAACTTTTGGCTACAAATCTGTAGAAACTAGAAAGGGGGGTTGAATAGTCTCTTATATTTACTTGTTAAAATATGGTTTCCAAAAATCCTTTTTCAAAAACTTAGGCTTGAGGAAATATGTGAAATCTTCTTATGCACAATATGAACAATGATAGTGTAGCTAAACTAATGCTAACAAAAATATATCCACAAAGAATAAAGAATGATAGTGTAACTAATCTAGTACTAACACATGTATATGCATAAAGAATAAAGAATGTAAAGAGTTAATGGTAAAGAAAGATCAAACCGGACACCAAGGATTTATAGTGGTTCGGCAACGAAGCTCACTCCTCGTTCCTACTCCACTCCTCGAGTACTCCTTACTCGAGAGTTCACTACACAACAAGCTCCTTATGGTGGAGAAAACTGTACACGTCGCTTAACCAATTTCCGACTCTAAGCTAAAAGTCGAGCCCTAATCGTAGCTAGGACCAATCTACACAACTATACTTAGTACATACACAACTTCCAAATAGACACAACTACTTGGATCTTCACAACTACGACACAACTACAAGTGTATAAAATTAGATCTTCAATGGATCTTTGGTGGTGGACTCAACACTTCACTAGGATAGTGTTCTTCTCTTTGCACTTGGAGAGGAAGGGATGGAAGAATAAGATTCACTTCTTAAACAAGTAATAATCAAACAAATGATCAAAGATTTGAGTGATTAAAGAAGGGGTTTGAATCTGGAAATAAATGTGCAAAAGAGGTGAGGTGAAAAGCTGAGAATCGTCCACTATTTATAGGACAAAGGAGCCAACGTCTATATCTACCCGCGGTACCTTATCATAGCCCGCGGTACCTTATCGATAAGGTACCGCCTAGGTGCTAAGGTACCGCCAGACTAGACTCTGCTCCTTTTTGTCCTTTAGTGGTGGAGGTCTTATCTGGGTATAAAAAATATCCTGAAAGGATATTCTTAACCAAATAAGAATATTCCATTTTCAAATTTCAAATAATTAATTTAATAAAACATTTTCTTAAAAATAAAGTTTAATAAAAACTTGTCACATTTAATAAAAAGTGAGTTTTAAGAAAAGATTAAATTACTTGATCACTTGATTAAGGTTAGTACTTGTTTATCCATACCTTAAGTGAAAATGGGTAAAATAAAAAATACTTGAACTCAAGAATTCGTTTTTCGTTGTTTTCGTAAATGCTTGTTTTTACATATTGTCGTAATCAAAACTAAGCGAGACCGAAAAATGCTAGTAACGTTTTTAGTCATTATTGCATTAACAATCTCCCCCTTTTTGATTCCGACAATACATAAACTCAATCACACAAAAACAAGATTTTCGAAGACGAGTTTATTCATTTCTCCCCCTTTGTCGAAGCAAAAAGGTTGCGGTGTTGAAGAAACGGACTTTGCAAAGACTCCCCCTTGGTGTTTACTCCCCCTAGCTTGGGGCACTGAGGAATCGAGATATGGTGACAAGCTACATAGAAGGGTTAGTTGAACAAAAGAAACAACCAACAATATATAGCAATAGGTCACAAAAAAATTAAAAGAGAAGAAAACACAAAGACAAAGATCCAAGATAGGTTACTAAAAGAACATCATACAAAGAAGTATGGAAAAAGAAACAAGCCAAAAGCATAAATCTAATCCTAGTTATTCTAGAATTCTAAGATTTGCTTGAATTTGGTGTCTTGTGGATAAGCAATCAATGCTTATATGAAAGACAAGGTAATAGCGGAGGGTGGTGGTGGTAACTGGTTGGAGATCTCATAATCAAAGTGAAGAGGAGGATTGATTAAGAAACTCTTGATGTAGCTCAACTCCTCATAGATGTGTGCCATAGCAAGATGTTGATATTGACAACAATGACAATATGTTCCATGGTGCATGACATTATCAGGAGAAGGAGGAAGAACACTAAAGGGTGGTGGTGGAAGAAAAGAAGTTCCACAATCAACATTCTTGGTAGGAGAAATGTGATTAAGAGTGTTCTTGGGTGGGTTTGGATTGAAAGCAATTGGAGAAAATGGAGGAGATTCAAGGCTTTCATTGGGAGAATAAGACATTTTGGATGTGAAGTAATGCAAAATGCTTATGGTTTAAATAGGGAAGGCTTAGGGTATTTTTGGGGTGGTCAAAGGGTTTGAAACAAAGATTCTCAAAAATGTTGGAGCAAATCTGGAGTTTCAGACAAAAACCCGAAAAAGGAAGGCCACTGTAGGCGGTTCCTTATCTAGGGTGGTGGTACCTTATCAATAAGGTACCGCGGTTCACATATGGAACCGCCTGCAGAAGCAGGGTTTGGTGTTTGGAGGAAGATTTTTCAGCAAATCTTATTTTTCTAGTCTAACTTATCATAGGGATATGCTTAAAAGCAAAGATAGACAAAGAAAACATATGCAAACTTACCAAATAGAGATTTGACCAAAATACATGGATTAAAAAAAATCAATGTAGGAGGTGTGTAAGACAAGACCTTAAGTCATGACACAATGATCCTCCATGATTCAATCTTGTTCTTGCTATGTTTGAGAGAATCATACATATGAATTATGTAAGCTCTAGATTAATAGCGAGAATCTATGAAAAATCGTTTTTAGATTGAATTAACAATGTCAAACGAATTTCTCAACCATTTTCGAACGAGACTTTGAGAGTTTTGAAAAGGAGAGGAGAAGATTTTTCAAGGACTCAAAGTGGTAAAAGAAAACACACAAAAAGAAAAGAATTTAAGGAAGATGTTCCATTAATCCTAGACCTAGACGCAAGTAATTAAAAGGTTCCCTCTTAAGTGGCTTAGTGAAGATATTGGCTAAGTTGTCCTCGGAGGGCACCTTTTCAATAGTAATGTTCCCCTTTTGAACATTATCCCTAAGGAATTGGTGTCTAATTTATATGTGTTTGGTTCTCGAATGTTGCACGGGATTCTTGCTTAGGTCTATAGCGCCTTTATTATCGCACATGATGGGAACATCATCAAGAGAAATCCCGTAATCAACAAGCGCTTGCTTCATCCATAGAGCTTGTTGGCATGCTTTTCCGGCACTCACATACTCGGCTTCCATGGTGGATATCGCAAGAGCGGTTTGTTTCTTGGAGAACCAAGAAGTTAAACAACAACCCATGAAGGTACAAACTCCACTAGTGCTTTTCCGGTCCACATAGTCTCCCGCATGATCCGAGTCCGCGTAGACAATGGTTTCTACGCTGGTCCCTTTAGGATACCATAATCCTAAATGTATAGTGCCTTTAATGTATCGAAAGATACGCTTAACCGCTTCAAGGTGAGAGGTTTTGGGAGCCTCTTGGAAGCGAGCACAAAGGCAAACACTAAACATGATATCCGGTCGACTTGCCGTTAGGTACAACAAACTACCAATCATACCTCTATATTTGGTGTTGTCTACCGACTCACAATCATCATCTACGGTGAGTTTAGTATCCGAGGCCATAGGGGTCTTCATTGGTCTAGATTCTTCTAATCCAAATTTCTTTAGCATTTCTTTAGCGTACTTAGATTGACTAAAGAAAATGCCATCGTCCATTTGTTTAATTTGGAGTCCTAAAAAGAAGTTAAGTTCTCCCATCATACTCATTTCAAACTCATCATGCATGATTTTGGCAAAGTCATCACACAGTTCTTGACAAGTTGAGCCAAATATAATGTCATCAACATATATTTGTACGATTATGAGGTGAGGACCTTTCTTCTTTGTAAAGAGTGTATTGTCTACCATTCTCATGGTATACTCATGTTTAACAAGAAACGCTTTAAGTCTATCATACCAAGCTTTGGGTGCTTGTTTGAGTCCATAAAGTGCTTTCTTAAGCTTGTAAACATGGTCCGGTTTCTCAAAATCAATGAAGCCGGGAGGTTAAGCCACATATACCTCCTCATTGATCAAACCGTTAAGAAATACACTCTTTACATCCATTTGTTGAAGCTTAATATCTAAGGCACAAGCGTAGGCTAAAAGGATTCTATAGATTCTAATCTAGCTACCGGTGCATATGTCTCGTCATAATCAATCCCTTCTTGTTGATTATAGCCTTGAGCTACAAGTCTAGCCTTGTTACGAGACACAACACCATTCTCATCTAGCTTATTCCTAAATACCCATTTGGTTCCTATAATGGTAGAACTTCTAGGTGGAGGAACAAGTTCCCAAACATCATTGGCAACGAATTGATTCAATTCTTCTTGCATCGCAATGACCCAACTCTCATCCGTCAAAGCTTCTTTAACATTCTTTGGTTCAATCAAGGAGACAAAACAAAAGAAGTTGCTTTGGTTTTGGACTTGAGATCTTAAGGTCCTTTGATTTAAGTCACCAATGACATTATTGAGAGTATGATCCCTAGACTCCTTAATGTTTACTTCCTTTTCAACACTAAGGTCTTCAACTCCTATTTTTCTAACCTCTTTGGCTTTAACTACATCTAATTCATCCAAGTGATCATCAACCAATGGTGGTGTCTTGGGTGAAGGAGGGGTTTCATCAAAGGTTACGTTGAGTGATTCTTCAATAACCCCCGAGGTTCTATTTAGGACTATATAGGCTTTACTAGTTTGGGAATAACCTAAAAGGATACCTTCGTAAGACTTTGGGTCAAACTTGGTAAGGTAGTCTTTGGTGTTGAGGATAAAGCACTTGCTTCCAAACACCCTAAAGTATTCTAATGAGGGCTTCTTACCTTTAAGAATCTCATAGGGGGTCTTTCCTAGGAAAGGTCGAATAAGAATTCGGTTGAGAATGTAAGTCGATGTGTCCACGGCATTGCACCAAAACTTTTGAGGCAAAGATTGCTCGTTTAACATCGTCCTACTCATCTCTTGGAGAGTCCTATTCTTCCTTTAAACTACCCCATTTGATTGTGGAGTGCGAGGAGCTGAGAAGTTATGGGTAATACCATGAGCTTCACAAAAGGCACCAAATTGCACTTCATTATCAAATTCCCTACCATGATCCGTCCTAATAGAAACAATTGAACATCCTAGTTGATTTTGAATTCTTCGACTAAAGATTTCGAAGTGATCGAAATCTTCATTCTTAGATGCCAAAAATCTAGTCCAAGTGAATCTAGAATAGTCATCAACTATAACTAGGGTATAAAGGTTACCTCCATAACTCCGTATGGCGGAAGGTCCAAAGAGATCCATATGTAGGAGCTCTAAGCACCGAGAGGTCGAAACCAAATTCTTGGCTTTGTGACTTGAGTGAACTTGCTTTCCAACTTTGCAAGCATCACAAAAGTGACTATCAAACTTAATCTTGGGGAGGTGTCTTACCAACTCCTTAGAGACTAAAGATTGAATTAAACGCATATTAGCGTGACCTAATCTCCTATGCCAAAGAGTAGAACTATTATCTATAGTCGCAAGACATATGTTGTCTTTTGACTTCTTATTAACCTTCATGATATAAAGCCCATGCTTTCTAACACCTTTTCCAATGACTTTTCCATCTTTTACGATTTCACTGTCATGTTCCGAAAAGATGACCTTACACTTATTATCACAAATTTGACCTATACTTAAAAGGTTAAAACCTAAGTTATCTACGTGCTCAACATTTTCAATGGTCATGGAGTCAAGAGAAACCGTACCTTTGCCAATGAAATTACCACGTAGACTACTAGCGAATGTGACGTTACCTCCATCATATGCTTTGTAATGCGAGAACAAACTTCGATTACCCGTCATGTGTTTAGAACATCCACTATCCTTAATCCACTCATCAGGCTCCAAATCAATTCCCAAGCATATCTAGGTAACAACACACAAGATCAAACATTTGGTCCCCAATATCTCATGGGTCCAAAATTGTTAGTTCCAAACATCCCTTGCATTTGGTTGGGATGCATGAATGTGGAGGGGATTCCCCATGGAGAACAAAATGGAGGAGGGTAGTAATTCATGTAACCATTTTGTTGTTCACTACTTCTCCTAGGTGTGTTTGATCTAGGTTTAGAATTATTATTATTCCTTCTAGGTGTTGGAGTTTTACTTCTAGGTCGTGAGTTGTTTTGATTATCTCTTGTAGGCGTTGTCGTTCTACTTCTAGGCTTAGACTCATTCCGTACTCTAGGTGGAGTAGAGGATAGTCTAGATAAACTTCTATTTCCCATGAGAGGTTTACTTAAAGGCTTGTAGAACTTACCAATAGCATTGTCGTCAAGTATGGGTAATTGTACCTTATTAACAGTAAGATGCTTTAGTTTTTCATTTAACTTAGATTTTTCAGAAAGTTCAGAATTTTCACAAAATTCAACTTCTGGCCGCGGTACCTTATCTATGGCGACGGTTCCATAGTGATAAGGAACCGCGCCATACAATTTGGAACCGCGTCCAGTGGGAGTTTTTTGTGAAAACCTGACTTGTTTTGGTTCACTAGTTGAGGCTTCATTTGAGTTAAAACCTAGACCAAGTCTTTCCTTAGAATGAACTTGTTTGTTTAACATATCATCAAGAGCACTAGTACCTTTCATGAACTTTTCCAATTTAATGGAGGTGCTCTTGAGATCTTCATTCTCTAATCTAAGTTTTTCACAACTTAAGCAACCTAAATCAACCTCTTTGTTTTTCTCAAGTTTAGCCAATTTCTCCCTAAGTTCATTGATCTTATTTTTAAGCTTAGTTTTGGTTGATTTTAAGGTTTTATTATTTTCTATGAATTTAAGACTAAGTTTGTGTAAGCTATCATATTTGCCTTCAAATTCAATATCATCTAAAGTGGAACTATCATTGCTATAATATTCGGTTTCGGAATGTACCTCTTTAGAAGTGTGAGCCATAAGACATTTCTCCTCCTTGGGGTTGTCATCATCATCTTCACCGCTATCGCTCCAAGCGCCACTAACGAATGCCATGTGGTTCTTATCACGAGCGAGCTTTGGACAATCACCAATGAAGTGATTTGGATCACCACATCTAAAGCAATTCCTATCACCTTTTTCGTTCTTGACAAACCGATTCTTTGACAATGGTTTCTTGTCATAGTTGGGTTGCCTAACGTGTTGACCTCGTCTCTTGAAGAACTTCTTGAAATCTCTCACCGCCAATGCATATTCCTCGTCATCGCTTTCCGAGGAACTATCATGGTCACTTTGTGCCTTCTTGGCTTTAAGTGCAAGAGATTTCCTTTCACTCTTGGTTTTCACTAATTCCGAGTCCTTCAAAATTATCATCTCATGAACCTTCAAGTTTCCTATGAGTTCATCGAGTGATAAAGTTGAGAGATCTTTCGACTCTTCAATCGCCGTGACTTTTTCTCTCCACTTTGGATGTAAGGCCCTTAGAAACTTCCTAACATTGTTCTTGGTAGAAAAACCTTCATCAAGTGCTTTTAGACTAGTAATAATGGTGTTAAACCTAGCAAATGCACTATCAATAGTTCCATCTTCTAAGATGACAAATTGTTCATATTGTTGGACAAGAAGATCGAGTTTGCTTTCTTTGACTTGGCTATTACCTTGGTGGGTTACTAAAAGAGTGTTCTAAATATCTTTAGCGGTTTCACACATAAAAATTCTTTCATACTCTTTCTTAGGCAAAGCATTATAAATCACCATTTTAGCCTCATTATTTTTTGAAAGTTTCTTTTTAGTATCGTCATTAGCTTTGTCAAAAGTGACCAATTCTTTTGTTTTAGAAACTTCATTAAATTGAAAGGGTAAAAAATCACCATTGGTAATAACATGCCAAAGATCTAAATCTTTTGATTTCACATAAGTTTCAAATCTATTTTTCCAATAAATAAAACTATCGGTTTCAAAAAGTGGTGGTCTTTGCATAGATTTCCCTTCTAGGTACTTGTTGAAATCCATAGATCGATTCAAGTTTTAAAATACAATATACTTTAAAAATTCTTGAGCAACCCGCTCGGATACCAATTGTAGAAACTAGAAGGGGGGGTTGAATAGTTTCTTATATTTACTTGTTAAAATATGGTTTCCAAAAATCCTTTTTCAAAAACTTAGGCTTGAGGAAATATGTGAAATCTTCTTATGCACAATATGAACAATGATAGTGTAGCTAAACTAATGCTAATAAAAATATATCCACAAAGAATAAAGAATGATAGTGTAACTAATCTAGTACTAACACATGTAAACCGAACACCAAGGATTTATAGTGGTTCGACAACAAAGCTCACTCCTCGTTCCTACTCCACTCCTCGAGTACTCCTTACTCGAGAGTTCACTACACAACAAGATCCTTATGGTGGAGAAAACCGTACACGTCGCTTAACCAATTTCCGACTCTAAGCTAAAAGTCGAGCCCTAATCGTAGCTAGGACCAATCTACACAACTATACTTAGTACATACACAACTTCCAAATAGACACAACTACTTGCATCTTCACAACTATGACACAACTACAAGTGTATAAAATTAGATCTTCAATGGATCTTTGGTGGTGGACTCAACACTTCACTAGGATAGTGTTCTTCTCTTTGCACTTGGAGAGGAAGGGATGGAAGAACAAGATTCACTTCTTAAACAAGTAATAATCAAACAAATGATCAAAGATTTGAGTGATTAAAGAAGGGGTTTGAATCTGGAAATAAATGTGCAAAAGAGGTGAGGTGAAAAGCTGAGAATGGTCCACTATTTATAGGACAAAGGAGCCAACGGCTATATCTGCCCGCGGTACCTTATCATAGCCCGCAGTACCTTATCGATAAGGTACCGCCTAGGTGCTAAGGTACCGCCGTACTAGACTCCGCTCCTTTTTGTCCTTTAGTGGTGGAGGTCTTATCTGGGTATAAAAAATATCCTGAAAGGATATTCTTAACCAAATAAGAATATGCCATTTTCAAATTTCAAATAATTAATTTAATAAAACACTTTCTTAAAAATAAAGTTTAATAAAAACTTGTCACATTTAATAAAAAGTGAGTTTTAAGAAAAGATTAAATCACTTGATCACTTGATTAAGGTTAGTACTTGTTTATCCATACCTTAAGTGAAAATGGGTAAAATGAAAAATACTTGAACTCAAGAATTCGTTTTTCGTTGTTTTCGTAAATGCTTGTTTATACATATTGTCGTAATCAAAACTAAGCGAGACCGAAAAATGCAAGTAACGTTTTTAGTCATTATTGCATTAACAAAATCAACAACAACAAGTTAAAGCTGTTGCAACCTCTTGTGAGATTTGCGGGGGTCCTCATTCATACACTGATTGTCCTTCTACTCATGACAATCCGGAAAACGTGTATGCGGCTTATGGTAACTATTCAACGGAAAACTATCAAGCCCGACCTCAAGGTGATCGTAACTTGTTAAGTTACCGTTCTAACAAATTTCTTTCACCCGGTTTTTCTCCTCAAAATCACAACCCCAACAACTACAATAGAAGCAACCCAAACCCACCTCGAGCTTCTAATCCTTATCACCCACCCATTAATCAACATGTTGAAACTTTTATGAAGTCCCGAGGAGAGCTAGTTAAGAATCTGCAAAGCCAAATCATCAACTTGAAAGGAGATATCACTAAACAAGGTAATGATATTAGATTCGAACTTCGACATGATATGCAAACCTCCTTCAGCAATAAAACGAATGATTTAAAGAATATGATGGCTAGTTTCTTTCCAACTACTCAACCCTCTACTTCGGGCTCTCTTCCTTCAAATACTATCACCAACCCAAGAGCGAATGTGAGTGCTATTACTACACGCAGTGGAGCAACCTTAGTAGGACCATCTATCCCTCCCCCAGTTACTCTATCTACATCTCCTCCACCACCATTTATCCCTCCTACTCCCACGCCTAGTATTAGTTCTCCATTACCGTCTCCACCTCTTACTGCAGAAGTACCCAAGCAAAACCCTTCACCAACCCCACCTTCTACCTATAAAACCAACATCCCTTATCCTTCTCGCTTAGACAAATGAAAATTGCTCACCAAGGATGACATTCAAGTGTCGAACTTTTTGAAGAAGATTTCGGGAGTGACCATCACCCTTAGCCTTGTTTAAGCTCTTGCCCAAATGCCGACATTTGTTAAGATGTTTAAGGAATTGCTTAATAAGAAGGAGAAGATGGCCGGTTTGTTAACACTCGATTGAATGAAAATTGCTCTGCAATCCTTCTTAAAGAACTTCCGGAAAAACTTGGAGATCCTGGTCGTTTTGTGCTACCGTGTACTTTTAACCAAATCGAAGAATTTACTGCCTTAGCCGATCTCGGGGCAAGTATAAATCTGATGCCTTTAAGTGTTTGGAAAATTTTATCATTACTCGATCTTACACCAACAAAGATGACTCTTGAGCTAGCAAATCGCACTCTCGCTTACCCCGTTGGTATTGCCGAAGATGTGTTTGTTAAAATTGGCACCTTCACTTTTCCGGTCGATTTTGTTAATGTTGATTATGAAATGGACCCTCTTATTCCGTTAATACTTGGTCGACCATTCTTGAGAACCGGAAAAGTATTAGTCGATGTTGCCGAAGGTGAGCTAATATTAAGGGTCGGGAATGATGCACAAGTTTTTAAAATAGGGAAGATCACAACCAAACCGAATGGAAGAGAATCAGCGAATATGATTAATGTGCTGGATGATTTTGTCGTCTACAACAATCCTCTTTTCGATTCTTGCTATGATAATCCACTGTTACAAGATGATGTGGATGATTCTCTATCCAATTTAGACCCCCACCAATATTTGAGTCTCCACCAATCTATGATGACTATGATGATGATTCTAATTTCGATGGGGATGATTATGATAATTTTGTTTCAGAGTATCCAGACATGCCCACTTATGATGACTTTGATGATGTCGATACTCTTTCGAGTGATTCTTCACATGATGAACTTGCTCCTACTTTCGATGAAGATCCTCCACCAACAATGCTTGATACTACTTTAGATGACTACTTATTTGAGGAAGATTTTGCTACTTTTCTCAACACTTACTTCCCAAATGAGAGTGATTCTCCTCCTTTGGACTTTGATGATGCTCTTTATCCTCCTTTGGATATGAAGAAACCTGTTCCAAAGGAGAAGAAGCCGACCGACACCGATATCCGCAGTACTTATGTCTTGACACCTCTTTATCCACCTTCTGAGGATGAGATTGTGCCATTTATGAGCGGATCTTCTTCAAGGTCTACTGAGCCTGAGTGTTATTTTCCCCTAAATGAAAAGGTGTTCGATCCCGGTATTGCAGTTTTCAAACCATCTCAGTATCCATCTGATGAAATAAAAGGAAAGATTTTTGGAACTTATGGAAATATGCTTGCACCTCAGCACACTTGCTACCACCGTGCTCAATCTTTGCTTAAGGGAACCTTGCCTACTCTTCTTTGGCTTGCCTTGTTCGCCTTAAGCTTGTGCTATTTGATGGATGAAAACCATGTATTTGATCTCGGTGGATATGCTTCAAGCTTCTTACCATGCTAATCAAGGTCGAGTCAGGCTCACGACTCGGTTAACAAAAACAAGCGCTTTTTGGGAGGCAACCCAATTATCTATCCTTTTATTCCGTTTTTATAATAAGTGTAGGGGGAGACCCTAGTATGTGTTTGTTGTTTTCTTTCTTATGATGTGCAGGGATTCGAGCTTTCAAAGATACATTCTTGATGACTTTTGACGACCCGTGATTCCGTGTACCCGTCTTCCTGGTTCTATCCTAAACTCTTTTGATTCTCTATTTTATATTCTTCAATATTAAAATAGGAATCACTTTATTTGTCTCTTCCTTAGCAAGATTTAAACAAAGTGCACAATGTCCTAAGTGTAGGGGAGGTTACTTCCACATGCTTAAACATTGAGGACAATGTTTATATTAAGTGTAGGGGAGGCTTCTATCGAAGTTAAGTGGGCTTTTCCATGTAATTGTCCTCATTTTAACCGGAAAATTGATTTTTCGACATTTTTCAAAATTTTTGATCTATTTTGGCCTAGTAGTTTTACCTTTGTTATAGTTATTTTCTTTCTTTGCTAGAATAAATTTTAATAAAGTGGTTTTAATTTTCAAACGTTGTGAATCTTTTGACTCAACCCGAGTTTACTTATCCAAGTTTACTCTAGCTAGTATCCTTAACGTATTTAAGTCAAGTTTTGGTAGGCTTTTATATAGGGAACTTTAAAACGCGAAAGTCTTAACTCTTACGGGTTAAGAACAAGAACTTTTCGCAAGTTCCTATAATTGATCCTAGAAATTCGTTTATCAAGGGAACTTTAAAATGTGAATTCTAAACTTGAAAAAGTCTAAGAAGTTGCAAGATCCTATAGATGACTTGAAAACCCAAAACTTTGATTTAATAGGCTAAGCATCCACGAGTCTCATTCCTTGAGATTTTAAATTTTGGAGAACGTGAGATGATAGAGTCAATTATATGTTTGGTATTCTTTCATGAATTTATGTGAGTTGATTATAAGCTTTTTCTCCCATCGCTTGTTAATAAATATATTTGCAATAAATAAGGTTGTACGATTTGAAAAGTTACTTAGCTTCTAACACAAGATCGTTTAAAAGTTGCTCGATATTAATTAGAGTTCATAGCCAAGGCATAACTTATTGAAGCGGGATGCGAAGATTGGCGAGTCCGAAAAGGTCCTAACAAGACATGAGGGCTACATTTTGTTGCTAAAGATCCCAAGTGATGTGAAGAATCATTTATCAAAAAGCAATACGAAGGATCAAGACACACGACGAAAAGCAAATACTCCCCTAAAGATCATGGATAAATCTATCCAAAAAGGCCCTAACAAGGTATGAGGATAAATTGATCCAAGTCCTAAAAGGAGGCGGATTGTTGTATATCAAAATCCCAAATAAAGATTAGAGAAAAATGAAGAAGTCGTGGTCAAAGTATGAAGAATCTCTCAAAAAGTTCAAGTGAAGAAATTCCTATTATGAAGAGAAGACTATTATTTCATGAACGTCTCTCAAGATTTGAAGTATGAAGTCAATGCCAAATATCGGTCCGAGAAAGGTCTCAAATCGTGAAACGAGTTATGCCAAGATATGAACTTTATGAGGTCCCGAGAAGCAGTTGTAAAAGATTTTGTCCTTTAGCTAACTATTGATTAAATCTTCCTACTTTATTTTCGGCCTAATAAACTATCGAAATAGGTCAACAATGCATCATCGTGATCATTCAAGACAACAATAAAATATAGAGATGTTGATCCAAAACTTAGATCGATTAGCTTTGTGTATACGAGATTAGATCAAGTAATACACGTAGAGAAACCTTTGTTGTATGCTTTGTGAATCTAAGTATTATGCGGAATTTAATACTTAAACAAGAACACAAGATGTAAACAATACTTTCACTTTGATTATCAATGTCGAACTTGCTTACAATGAAAGATGTTTACGAATGAAAAACTTAATGAAAACTTGATATTAAACATTAACCTAAAGGCCTTCTTTTATAGACTAAGAAGCCTTGTACAATAAGCTACGTATCAACTATTCTAGGTAAAGATAAACATAGAAAATACATTGTCGTTTCTATCCTTACTAGAAGTATTCTAGAACATAATAAACGTGTAGCTCACATCTTCCATCAGTGCTTGTCTTCAATCTGTCAACGCTTGACTTTAACTTGTCAACGCTTAAGCTGTCAGCGCTCACTTTGCTCTTGTCAACGCTTGAGTTGTTCTTGTCAGCGTTCAAGTGATCTAGCCTTAATTTATTCCCAAGAATAGATACACCTAGGAATAAGGGATTCTAAGTGAATATTTGGGCCGCATGAGTTTGTGTTAGTTTGCTAACTTATAATAACAATGATCTCGGTTTTAAGCTTGGTATGGGGAACGTGAAACTTGAGGATGATGAACATTCATGACATTCCAAAACCCTAAAGTAAGTTTTTGATCTTTTTATTTGTTTTCTTCCTTTGAATATTTTATAATTTTCTATCTCTTTAATAAAGTGATAGGTCCTAAAGATTGAGTAAAACATGAATATCATAAACATATAATAACATGTTTTACTCAAGACCCACTTAACTACTAATAACACAAGTTTGGTTTTTCAACGTTTAATTCTTAGCTTTATTAAATAATTATACCCTATTGTATGTGAAACTACAATAGGGATTGAATAAACAAACTATTCTCCCATTGATCTCAGCTTTGCTTTGATCAATGGGAGGAAGAACCCTATCACTATAATCTTTACATATTACAATTTGTGTTTACAGTGAATAAAATCCTTAACTATCTAATTCTACAATGACTAGTATATATATATTGGTAGGTGTGAACGCATCTTTCACTACAATAAAAAAGTACATGTGTCAGCATGCATGTGACCATATGACACACCATGTGCTAACTTGTACTTTTGTCCCCACCTTTTTGTCTCTTTGTCTCTTGCACTTTATACTTGTCAATGTTTATCTTTAGATGGTCTTGAGGGAGTCAGTGAGTTATTGTCATCACTCACTGACTCCATTGTCTCCTTCTTCGTCTCAGGTACATCATTCATTGAGTTCCGCCTCACTGAATAATCGAGTCTTTCTTGTAGACTCAGGCTGAGAATCTTAAAGACAACTCACTGAGTGACTGTTCACTCAGTGACTTCATAATGTTCACGGGTAATATTTATACCGGGAGCCTGAGTCTTCTGAGTGGGTAACGCTCCCCCTGAGGCTTTTACGTCTTCTGAGTGGTAGAGCTTCCTGAGGCTCTCGAGGCTCCTGAGGCTCTCGAGGCTCCCTGAGCCTCTCGAGGTTCCCTGAGGCTCTCGAGGCTCCTGAGTCGGTAACGCTCCCCTGAGACTCTTAGGGATCCTGAGGGAGTAACGCTCCCCCTGAGGCTCCTGAGTCTTCTGAGTGAGTAGCGCTCCCTGAGGCTCCCTGAGTGACTATTCACTCAGGGACTTAAGTATAAATTATACTTAGGATACTTTTCATTCAAATCCAACATATGGGACAATTAGGCACTGAATTGACCCGACAATCTCCCCCTATTTGGATAGAAAAGTAGCCTAAGTCAATTAGCAGTAAGTGAGCAAAATGGCTTCTTCTTACGTACTAAATTACAACAAAGAGATCTCTAAATAACTTCTTGAGTACAAATCTTCTATGTCCACTGATTTGCTTTGTCTTGACTCTTTGTTGTTTGTTGCTGATGGCTGAGCAATCCTTTATCAACATCCACTTTCTGATGCAAGTACATACTGATGTACATGTGCGCGGGTACCCTGAGTTATGTGATGCTCCATGATATGTACAAGTGTCACACACATGTGCGTGCATGTTTCTTCTTACATACTATCATGCACAGACTCGTATGCATGATGTATCAGGCTTCGACGCTGATTTATTATCAGCTGCAGGCTCGTTGACGTAAAACATCAGCCTCGGGCTGATCGGACCTAATGTTACCACACTTGTTGAGTGACTTGGCTTGCTAGGCTCAACCATCAAGCAACCATTCAGGTTCACGCAGCTCATCAGCCTATCAACCCAACACTCACTGTATCTCCCCCCTCAAAATTTGCAACGAAGTGGCAACTTTTGACTTTTTGGGTTTATAAGGTTAAGGTTCAGTAACAAGGTAAGGCGAGGGAGTTGCGTTCAGACTGAGGTTTTAAGATGACCAGGTTGGTTATCAGGTTCTCGCAGACTCGTGCACTTCCTGGTTGTTCTAAGTTCAGGGACACAAGGCATGAGGAGACCTATTGGCCTCACCTTCAGTTCACCAAAGCTTCAGGTTCATCAGCTTTTCATAGCTCTTCCTCTTCAGCGGTTGGGTTCAGGTTTTAGCTAAAGGGACATGTTGTGGAGAGCTCCGGGGATGTTTTCATCAGGTTCGGTTCAACAACTAGTGACGAGTTCAGTTCACCAACTAGGGACCATTTTAGTTCAAGTTCATACATGCGGTCCAGGTTTATTGACCGAGGTTCAGGGAGGTTATAGGTTCAGGTTTGGTGACCGAGTCCATGGCCCACATTCTTAGTGTCAGTTTCCCATTCACTGATTATTTTCTTATCAGTGACCCATTACACTTTACAAACTCATTTTATTATGAGTTTTGTAGCAGCAAACTGAAACTCGCCCTTAGTTTAGCATCATTCAAGGACTTGGGTTTTACAGGAAGTGTTTTCAGGGACAGGAGTTTTTCAGGGACATCTTGAGTTGTTTAAGTACACCAACAGCATTCCTCAAACTCATTACTCACTGAACAACCGACACTTTTCGATGTATATTTATACATTCTCCCTTTCTAACACTTCATACCCTCATCAACACTCCATACCCACAGATGTATTCAACAGTTCAACGAAGAACACCCATTTTCCTGACTGATTTTGCTAATCATAAGATTCAAGCTAACAAGAGGGGTGATCCGGAGGTAGGGGAGGATAAAAGTGATGTTTAGACATTTTTAGAGAGAGAAAGATAAACTTGAAATGAGTGTGTGTATTTAGAGAGAGAAAGTGAAATACACAAAGATGAAAAGCCTCACCCCTCCATGGAAGTATGGAGGGGTATATATAGGCTAGACATGGAGTTACTTTGACAACTTAGCAAAAGTATTCCCTCCATGTTTTGCCCATATGAAACTAATGTAATTCCGTAAATGGCGCTCACATTTTAGAGCTAACAGATTTTCTTTAATCAGTTCACAGTTTTGAACCAAACCATCAGTACACTGAACAACCCACTTTAAGCAGGTCCATATACCAATTCAGTTCATCTTAAAACTGAACAACCCATAACTGAATGAAATTCATTCAGTGGTATGTACTCTCTGATAAATTTCCTCATGCCCTTGTTTTGACAAAGTCACTGACCAATTCTTTTTCAGGTACACTGTCGGGTTCAGTCAGGTTTATGGTTTGAGGTGGGCTTCAAAAAATGTGCTTCCTCAATATTCATGACCAGCTGATTGCAATACACCCTCGTGACAAACCCACTTTTCGTTAGCATTTTCTTCAGCTTATGATTTTGGGCTTCAACCTTCACGACCTCACCTCATCAGTTTCTTTATAACTGAATTTTATTTTCAGTTTGAACACGCCTCATCTAGCCAGCTTCGGGCTTCAACAGCAAATTTCTACTGCACAACTTTATAAGTAGTTTATTCAAACTGAGCCTTCCTATCTTCAGCTTTTCTTTTTAAGCTATTTAAAGCTGATCCAGGTACAACCTCGCAACATCAACATACACTCAGTGACATCACCTTCAAAAAACCCACTTCTTAACATCAGTTCTTTAGCTTCTAGTCCCCTTTTTTTGTTAGCTCTTTTAGACTGAACAAACCATTTTCTAATTTTGGTCATCAGTTTTATTCTTAAAACCTGAATAACCAGAACAACACCACAACCATAACAGCTCATACCCATATTACCACAATCGAATCTTGACCCGACCCATTGACATAACCAATGAAAATCAACATCAATCACCAACGATCTCTTTTTTTAAGATTATTGGTAATGAATGATTATGACCATACCCGTTCGAAAAATAAGCAAGGAAAAAACAACACATCTTGATTTAAAAATCATGTTGCTGGGTTTTAATTTAAGTGGGATTTGGGTTTTGTGGATCTCGTGATTGATGGCCGCTGTTGTTTTTAATAGTTCTTTTTTTTATAAGGAATTGATGGAGGAAATTTCGGTGTGTGTTTTTTGTTATGAATATCGAATGAAACATAGATCTGGTAATGGTGGGTTAAGTAAAGAGAGTTTTTTTTTTATTGGTGGGGATTTGGGTTTTGGTTTGGGATAAGATATCCAAGGCAGGTTTCTTCAACATTTATGGTTTCTCTCTCCCTCAAAATTGCATACGCTTCATAAGCAGTAGCAGTTTTGAATAACAACCATAAATTTGAACGATGCGCAAATGCTATTAGCAGTTAATTCGAATGGATCTAGGTTATGGAGTTAACCCACCCGCTCTGATACCACTTGATAGGTCCTAAAGATTGAGTAAAACATGAATATCATAAACAAATAATAACATGTTTTACTCAAGACCCACTTAACTACTAATAACACAAGTTTGGTTTTTCAACGTTTATTTCTCAGCTTTATTAAAGAATTATACCCTACTGTATGCGAAACTACAATAGGGATTGAATAGACAAACTATTCTCCCATTGATCTCAGCTTTGCTTTGATCAATGGGAGGAAGAACCCTATCACTATAATCTTTACATATTACAATTTGTGTTTACATTGAATAAAATCCCTAATTATCTAACTCTACAATGACTAGTATAAATATTGGTAGGTGTGAAAAGATCTTTTACTACAATATAAAAGTATATGACACACCATGTGCTAACTTGTACTTTTGTCCCCACCCTTTTGTCTCTTTGTCTCTTGTACTTTATACTTGTCAATGTTTATCTTTAGATGGTCTTGAGGGAGTCAGTGAGTTATTGTCATCACTCACTGAATCCATTGTCTCCTTCTTCGTCTCATGTACATCATTCATTGAGTTCCGCCTCACTGAATACTCGAGTCTTTCTTGTAGACTCAGGCTGAGAATCTTGAAGACAACTTACTGAGTGACTGTTCACTTAGTGACTTCATAATGTTCAAGGGTAATATTTATACCGGGAGCCTGAGTCTTCTGAGTGGGTAACGCTCCCCCTGAGGCTCTTACGTCTTCTGAGTGGTAGAGATTCCTGAGGCTCTCGAGGCTCCTGAGGCTCTCGAGGCTCCCTGAGCCTCTCGAGGTTCCCTGAGGCTCTCGAGGCTCCTGAGTCGGTAACTCTCCCCTGAGAATCTTACGGATCCTGAGGGAGTAACGCTCCCCCTGAGGCTCCTGAGTCTTCTGAGTGAGTAGCGCTCCCTGAGGCTCCTGAACTCCCTTAGTGACTATTCACTCAGGGACTTAAGTATAAATTATACTTAGGATACTTTTCATTAAAATCCAACATATGGGACAATTAGGCACTGAATTGACCCAACATAAAGGCCAATGTGGATTGATTATGATGAAAAATGTAAAACTGCTTTGTAATTAATGCATTGCATGAGGACATTGCAATGGTCAAGTGTAGGGGATTTAATAAGTGTAAAAACACTTATCCTTTTACCACTTAATTATAATAATAACCAAGCCAAAACGTGTATTTTATGTCGTAAATGTCGGAATTATGCGTGGTTTGTGTTTTTGTTGTGATTTAGGATCAAAATGTGAAAAGGGAAGAAAACACGGGCTTTCACGGGCTTTTATCGAAGAAAAGGACAAAAGACGAAGTCAAAAGATCAAGAGTGCAAAAAGAACGGAAGTCCAAGGCCTATTCTAAAGATTTATCGAAGAAAAGTCTAAAGACGGAAGTTTAATAAAGCCGAAGAACTCAAGTCTAATTAATGAAGAAATTTTAAGACGAGTTCAATCAATCCCGAGACAAAGTCAAAGAATTTATAAAGACGAAAAGACGAGAAGAGAAAGAAAGCATCAAGACATACTAATCCTCCTATAAATACCCTCCTAATACCACATTAGGAGTGGTTGACTATCTTGACAAAATAGCTCTTCCATTTAATTACTTGCACTTTTCTTAATGTCATTTACTTAATTGTCATTTAATTACCTTGTCTTGCACCTTAAATTTGTAAGTTTAATCTTTACTTTTAATTGTTGAATCTTATTTTTTATCAAGTTTTTAATTAATCTCTCATTCTACCTTTCTTGTTTTGATTTAATCTTTGTGCTTATTATCTTATTGTCATGCTTATTTGATTAATTGTCATGTTTTTATGTTTATGATTGTGTTAGCTTATTGATTTTATAGCTTATTGTGTTTTTCTTAAAATTAGTTAAGTGTTTTTAAAAGTTATTTTTATAAAAAGTTGTTTTTAAATATTTTTATTATTTAGTGTTTTTAAAAGTTTTTAAATTTTGGCTTATTTAGTTTTTCTTAAAAGTTAAGTTTCTAGTTGAGTGCTTATTAGCTTTTAGCTTATTTTTGATTTGTGCTTATTAAGTTTCTTATCCGGGTTCTTTAAAACCCTAACATTCCGTATAAGCTTCCACTTGCAAGATTCCGAATAGCCTTAGTTTGGTTTATTCCGGATAAGGGTTCAATACCTAATTCCAGATAAGGCTTCTAAAGGGAATTCCGGATAAGGTCCTAGAGGAGAATTCCGGATAAGCTGTCAGGAAACCTTATTCCGGATAAGGGTTTGTTTACCGATTCCGGATAAGGCTTCGAAGGGGATTCCGGATAAAGCTGCTAAACAGGGATTCCGGATAAGGCTTTGAAGGGGATTCCGGATAAAGCTGATAACTAAGATTCCGGATAAGCCACCAAAAGTTATTCCGGATAGTGGTGGAATCTACAAATTCCGGATAAGTCATACATCACCAATTCCGGATAGTGAAGGAAACCAAATTCCGGATAAGTGTTCGGTTTAGCTTATTCCGGATATGGTGTTGGATGCATATTGCAGATAAGCTTCAGTCTGGTTTATTTCGGATAAGGGTAAGATTGGATTCCGGATAGTGACAGTATTTTGGATTCCGAATCAGGTTTTGTTTATCCTCTATTTTATTTTCAAGTATTTATTTTTCCCGTCATTTTTCTTTAGTGTTATTTTAATTGTGTTTCTTTATTTTAAATTTCAAGTTTGCATTTTTATTACATTGTCAAATTTACTTTTCTTCGAGCTTTAATTTTTGTCATTTGATTAAATTACCTTTTAAAAATTTTAATATTGCACCATTTACGTTTTAATTAGTTTTAGCTTTAATTACCGTCATTTACTTTAACGTTTTGCACATTTATTTTACTACAACGACCAATCTATTTGTTTTCCTTCAAAAGACGACTGAGTCGCACAATTAACTATTATCAATTCGAATCGAGTCGAGACGATAACTTTTTACATACAAAATCTCTTGTATTACATACACTAAAAATGGAAATATTTTTGATTTTTTTTATCTTTTTTACTTTTTTGGATTTTTGAAAATTTTATATTTTTTTGGATTTGTTTTTGAAATTTATATGCTATGAAAATAACATTCCCAAAAGAACGGATCCCAAAATCCAATTTTTCTCACAAAAAATCCTTAATCTTTATGAAAAGAGCCGGCAGCAGCGCCATTATAATATGACAACTTTGTGTGTGGATTTGAGTGTTCGTTCTCGATTCAATTCGAATTGATCACGGTTTAAGATGGACTTATCGGTTTTGGTAACTAAAAGAAATTGGTTTTAGATTATCTATTTTAAAATAAACACGAAAGCTTTAAAGTAAATGACAAAATAACAAAACTAAGATGAAAGACTTAAACGAAAAAATAAAAGGGAATTAAAGTAATTAAAAACTTAATTAAAAGTAAATTTGAAAATAAAATGAGATAAGACAATTTAAAATTAAACTTGACAAAAATGGCGAGAAGAAATAAACTTTGAAAAATAACTAAGTAAAATAAACAAGGACTGTGGTCAGATCGCAACCCACGATCGCAACTCGAGATCGCAACAACGATCGCAACCACGATCGCACCCTACGATCGCAACAAGTGATCGCACTATACGATCGCAACAAGCGATCGCAACAGATGGTCGCAGTCAACGATCGTAACTCACGATCGCAACTACGATCGCAATGAGTGATCGTAGTCAACAATCGTAGTCACCAATCTCAACTGACGATCGCAATATGGAACACAGTATTTGATCGCAAGTAGAAACCCTAAGGCTTATGAGATCACAATACTCGATCGGAACCTTAAAACCCTTAAGAATATTACGATGGAATGTAAAAGGTAAATAAGCAAAAACCAAATAAGCACTTTTCTAACAAGCACTTACCAAAAACTTAACCAACTCAATATCAAAGAGAACTAAATAAGCCACGAATGAAAAACTTTCAAAACACTAAATAAGCAAGATTTATAAAATAAACTTTAAATAAAATTAAACTTTTAAAAACACTTAAATGAAAATAAGCTAAGCACGAAATAAGCAAAAAGCACAATAAGGAAAGAACATCAATCACATGAAAATGATAAGAACAATGGAAAAATAAGAACTTTTATCAAATAAACATCAAGATGAAATAAACTATATACTTGAGCTGAATCAAGCTCAAGATTAAAACAAGAAAGGAAGAATAAGATAGATTATGAAAAGCTTTGAATTCAAGATAAAGATTCGACACAAACTAAAAAGGAAGATTAAAGATCTTACATGATAAACTTGAAGAAAGAAGAACAAAATTTTAAAGACAATATGAAAAACTTGAAAAACCATAAAATGGAGAACTAAACTTAATTAGCTAACACCTCAAAAATGAGAATGAGGTCTTCTATTTATAGGAGAGGAGAGTTGGTAGGTGGTTGTGCTTCCTTCTTTCTTTCTTTTGTCTTCTCGACTTTTTAAATAACTCGTCTTTCTAGACTTTGTCTCGGGATTAGTCGAATGATAAAATGAACTCGTCTTCTAATTTTCTTCTTTTAGTAGACTTGGTTCTTCGACTTCGTCAAACTTCCATTTTTAGACTTTTTCTTCGATAAATCTTCAGAATAGGCCTTTGACTTCCGTTCTTCTTGCATTTTTGATCTTTTGACTTCGTCTTTTGTCTTTTTCTTCGATAAAAGCCCGTGAAAGCCCATGTTTTATTCCTTTTTCATCTTTTGGTCCTAAAGCACAATAAAAACACAAACCACGCATAATTCCGACTTTTACGACATAAAATACACGTTTTGGTCTCGTTTTTATTATAATTAAGTGGTAAAAGGATAAGTGTTTTCACACTTATTAAACACATTTGGACACAAAATACATAACCTCATTTTCATGAACCGGGATTATTGTTTTGGGTTTGATTAACACAAGATTGTTAGATTTAATGATTATATATTCAATGGGGAAGTTTACATGTGATGAGGAGATTAGGGTTTGTTCTTCGGATGATGATTCTGTCATTTTTTTGTTCTTGATGAGAGAGAGAGAGGTTGTGTGTTTGTGTGTTTTGATGATAAATCTTTTTGAAAAGTGATATGAATTTTGATGCTTGAAAGATTTATCTAAAACTTTGAATGATTTTGGGTAGTTTTAAAACCATTTTGAGTAATACATATAAGTTTTAGGGTTCCTTTTGCCCAATTAGCTCAAATCTCTCATTAATGCTCTGGATAAACGAGTGATTTCTGACCACATTGAACAGTGTAACGCCTCTTCTGTCAGAGGGGTTGTTGGTAGTAGATATTGACGTTTGATATTTCATTAATAAACTAATTGTACCTTTTTGAAGAATGTTTTTCTTTCAAAGAAAAATTCAATGCCATTTAATTTATTTTTCAAACACATGATTGATTTCTTTGAAATGCATGACTAGAGATGTTGAACCTCGTAAGTGACTTTCATGAGCTTCGGTGCGTCAGATGAGGCGACAAAACCCCACATACATGTCCACAGAAGTGAACAAGACACATGACATTGTACACTCCTCTACTCAGGCATAGCTACTCATTTATGTCGCAAAAAAACATATTCCTTCAGATTATGCTGAACATTTGACTAGTGATCTTTAAGTGGATTCCTTACGCTAGAAAAGCGACAGTCTCAAATGCTCAAGAAAATGTATGCATGAGACATCGAGCATGCTCGAATCCTCTACTCAGGTAAGGCTACCAATTTAAATAAATAAAATGAAGGGACATAACTTATCCTACCTTTGTCTAAAATCTATTCACCAGCACAAGCGACAAAGTCTCGAATGCTGAGTCATAATTATGACTGAGACACCGAGCCTACTCGAATCCCCCACTTGATTAAGCCAGAAGATGAAGTTAAGAAAAAATATACTGAACTTGAAGTAGTTTTTGTCAATATGATAGTTGCTTGAACCTTTAGTAATCTTCAATAGATGCTGAAGGTTCAGATTTTGTGTCATCAATGTTCAACATTCCTAGTTCTATTATTAATCTTTTAAAAGTTGGTTCATCCAGTGGTTTGGTGAAGATATCAACCAACTGGTAATCGTCGCCCCTTTCCTGATTTTGAGTGGGGATGAAATGTAATTCAGTGTCCCCTTTTACAACGTGATATCTGATATTAATGTGTTAGTTCTTGAGTAGAGGACTCGATTGTTAGATATTGAAATAACACTAGTGTTATCACAAAAGATTATTACCTTTTTATATTATATGCCATAGTCAGAAAGTTGACTTTTTATCCATAAACTATTGGCACAACATCCAGTAGTTGCCACATATTCAGCTTCTACTGAAGACATAGCAATTGATTGTTGCTTTTTAGCACTCCAACACACAAGTTTGCCACCTAGCAATTGGCAAGCACCAGATGTGCTTTTTCTGTTCAATTGCATCATGTATAGTCAGAGTCCGAGTACCCTTTGAGATCAAATCCCGAGGACCTAGGGTACCAAAGCCTAAGACTGGGGTACCTTTTAGGTACCTGAAGATTCTCTTGTCAGCAATAAGGTGTGATTCCTTTGGAATTGCTTGGTACCTTGCACAAAGGCATGTAGAGAATTAAATGTCAGGTCTACTGGCTGTTAAGTACATTAGAGAACCAATCATACCTTTGTACTGAGTCATATTCATTGATTACCCATTGAGAGAGGACTACTTTGATGAAGAAGGCATACAGTTGCTTGATTCTATGCTTGGGAGACCGTGTTTTACGGTAGGTTACCAAGGAAACATCTGTTGCGGAAATTTAAACAAAGTTGACTAGTTTGTATATGACTAAGTCCTTAGCAAATAGTCTGTATCTGAAGAAGAAGATGTACACATTCTATATGAGTCCAAGTACGAAACTAGGTGATCATATAGACGAGTTTAGTAAGTTGATACTTGATTTGGCGAATATCAAGATCAAGATTGAGGATAAAGATCAGGCACTTATGTTACTTACGTAGTTGTCCTCATCTTATGAAAACTTTATGGAGGCATTGTTGTATGGGAGGGAATCCTTGACAATTGAGGATGTTCTAGCAACTCTCAATTCAAAGGAGTTGAACAAAAGAACTAAAGGCGCAAAGGAAGACACTAGTGACGGGTTATATGTAAGGGGAAGATCAGATCATTCAAGGAAAGCTCATTCTCGTGAAAGTTCACGGTTTAAGTCAAGGGGTGGAACTGGTAAACTCAAGTGCTTCATATGACAGTTCATTGAAGAAATCAAGTTGGTTTGTTTGGAAGGGTAAACATGATCAGGATTCTCATTCTTCTGATGACAAGGGTAACACCTACTTTGGAGAAGCCCTGGTGGTATTCAGAAATGATGAGGTGACTGAATTGGTAATGAATTCAGGCGGGTCTTATCATATGAAACTAAGGATGAATTTCTTGTATGACTTCAAAGAAATTAATGGTGGTTTGGTTCGGTTAGGTGATAACATGACATGCACTATCAAGGGGACAAGGAAAGTGAAGATATAGTTGCATGATGAATCAAAATTTATACTAGAAGATGTCAGGTATGTTCCACGGTTAAGGAAAATTTTGATTTCGTTGGGTACTCTTAAAAAAAGGGTTATACTGTGAAGATGCAGATGGGTAAAATTAAGGTGATCAAAGGTTGTCAAGTTATGATGACCGGGCGCAAGAAAATGAACTGTATGTGTAATTTGGAAGCAAAAGTGAGAACTTTTGGTGTACAAAAGAATGGAGATTTTAACAAGTTGGGTACAAACAACTTGGTCATAAACAAGTTGAGTTCAAACAACTTGGTCTTGGTGTTAAAACTGGAATCCATGGAGTACAAGTTGATAAACGTGTTTCGTTTGAGGTGGACCTGCAAGGAACTCAAGGGGATCGTAAAGCTGAGGTTTTTTAGGTCAGTAACGATCATGCTGCAGTGACTCAAAGACGGTTGGAGGAAAAACAACCTGAAGAAAAGACAAACACGGGTTGCTTGGTAAATGAGCAGGAAAAGGAACACCTTGGTATAAAGGTGGGGGCAAACATTACGGAAACCGGAGTACTTGGTCAAGAGGGTGCAGAGGGTAATGTTGCTGAGAAGAAGAACGTGAAGGAGTTTATGGAAGCTAATCTAAGGAAATTACAGAAGTACAATGCCTGGTTAACAAGGTGGTCCAGGGTTCGAGGTTCCAACACCGGTAAAAGGTGTTGAGTATCAGTTATGTTTAAGTGTTACTCCTGAGCTGGAAATTATTGGAATTTAGGAGTAAACTTAAATATAGTTTAGGGACTTAAGTGTATTTTGTAATATATATTAGAATAGACTAGTATTAGGAAGTATTTAGGCAAACCTCCTTAAGCTGGTTTATAGGAAGTTTCTTACCACCTCATCTGTATAAATAGAGATGAGGGGATCCTAGTTCATTCAATTCTTCTTCCTTGATGTAATCTTTATTAGGTTTATAAAAAAAGGGATTTTGAGGGTATAACGTGTGCATATACTTTGTCTGTTTTTTGTAGTCTTTCGTGTTCGCTACTTGTGCTCGATACAACTTGTGATCTAGCGGTTCCGCGTTATCGAACTTCGGGTTTATTGTCATTATAACAAGTATATTAATATTTAACGTACAAAACATACACTAAATACTATACTCTAATAGATGTGTTCTACGTATTTAAGTGTGTGACCCGATAAGCTCAAGTATTTCCAAGTGTCTAACCGACCACAATTTCCTAACAATAACACATCAAATTATCGAGCTTTACTTGTTCAATTGAAGTGTTTTTATGTGTTCTATTCAAGTAAGTTGATTTGATGTAGTGGATGTGCTTAAAGCAATGAATAACTGAATAAAAATTGAATGACAATAATTCAAGCCACTCAACTTTTTCTACAAACAATTATCATGTCTTGCCGGTTTAAGCACCAATATCACAACATTAGTTACTAGTACAATATTTGCCAATAAGTCAACTTTTTCCTGTAACATACCAACTTTTATATGTGCAAATTTGTATCAAAATCATTTTGCTGCAGCATGATGTTTTGCTAGCTTTGCAAGAACTCCAATAGCTAGTGAATTTATATAAGTACATGGCTCGGTACATGAGGAATTCATCCGCGAGTCTATAAAGACGTCTTCCCTATTAGGACCTCCTAGGATGGCGCCTGTGAGCTCATTAGGATTAGGCGCATCCGTGTTAAACCAGTAAACAAAGCTCATCCCGCAGTTGACCTCATCGGTTGCAGCTGTTAGTGGAATAGATGCACCTCTATGATGCGCGTGAAGGGGCGGGTTATGACCAAATCCTACCATTATTGATCTATTTGCCGGGTTGTGACCTAGTAAATAATCCATCTGCAACAAAACATGAACATCAAATATTTACTAAGCATATTTTTGCGATTAGTACGATATAGTACAAATGATGTTTTTGCATGTTGTATGCAATGTTATACCTCTTGTTTAGCAAAATCCATGATATGGATGTGAGTGAAGGTTTTGTCGCCACAAATGACTTGCATATTGTGTCTAGCCAACAAATCGCTATAAACACTGAAAAGAAATGCTGTAGATGTCACATATTGTGAATTTGCACCATCCCTAAAGTGAATCAAGCCTCCTGCAAACATCACGTCTCATCGTAAGTATTTGAGTTCATAAGTTTATGAGCCAAACTGCTTCTCGGGTGACCGTAAGCAGTCATGGTTCTTTATCTATAGTTACTGGTGCATTAGGGATTCTGAAAGGATATTTGATACCTGGGGTCATAAACGGTTGACGATAAGGGCTATCAGGAATAACTGAGCATATGTACTCATCAGCTTGTCGTTGGAATGACTCCAATTCCTTTTGTCCTTCCCAATACAGCTGTTTCAATGTATGATCAGACCAGATTAAAAATGGGCTTGTGTCAAAAAGTTACATTAACATAGCTAAATGTGGTAATCTTGACCCATTAGTTTATAAATGTGTCGAGTTGGTTATGTTTTATCTTAACATAGTGTGGAACAAATGGATAAAAAGGCGTATGTGGGCCAATGCGACTCGATCAATTATGAGTGCCGAGTTTGGTTATGATTTAGACTAATTTGTTTAGCCAAATACCTGAGATAGAAGAACCTGAACACCGGCATACTTAAGGTCCCAACTGAACTCATAAACAACAGCAGATGTAGACTCTTCTACTATGTATTGCAAATACTGTGGATCCTTTGTGGCGACGTATAACCAAGATGCCCCCCATAGTAACTCATCCTAGAAAGTTATATCATACTTTAACCAGATATGTATATAAAATCACAAACAAATGCGTATTCTGCTAAAACGTAAGAATGTTGACAATTTACATTATAACCGGAGTATGAGCAGTAAAAAGGGCATGCACCATCAAAAGTTCCTTTATAGTCTTCAGCAAATTGAAACAGCTGCAAATTAATCCATATGATTTGAGAAAAAAAAACTAACCATGAAAAAGGGCTTAGCCAAATAGAATTCGATAGACCTTTTTGGCTGTATCAAGGAGTTGTTCAGAGTAGGGCTTATCGACATTGGAGAAAACAATAGACGAAGCAGCTAAAGCAGCAGCAGTCTCAGCAGCAACCTCGGTCCCAGGACGATTTTGATTAATCTCCAATACCGTTCTTGGTGTTTTCATGCCCTCAGGCTTCATCCAACACTTATGATCCTCATTTGGATCTCCTACCTATAAATCACTAACGTTCAAATATATATTATGAGAAAATGTTCCAAGTTTTTCTTGTTTAATTTAAGGTTAACTTCAAATGGATTTGTTCTATTTTACGCGTTTAGATATCACTTTTAGGCAGAAATAAGACACGACAACATGTTCCATTTCTGTATAAAGAGCTACACCTTATACTTGTCATGATTTTAATACCTATAGATATGACACTACACTTTATTTACGTTTCTATTTTAATGTATCGTCCCCAGATAAAATCAAAGCCAGGAGAATCAAATGATCACCTGAACAAACAAACGGTTTTCTTGACAACTAGCTTTAAGAAAATAATCAGTGCCCCATCGGATACCATCAAGAAGGTTATTCAGTTCTCCTGCTTCTGTAAGCTCGGGCTCATAGAAATACGCAGCCCATGCCATTGTGGTAACTGTAAAGGCCATAGGAAATCCATACTTGACATTGTCTCCTGCATCATAGTATCCCCCAACCAAATCAACCTATGAACATAAGTCAGAACAAACAAAAGTTAAATATAAAAATCCAAAAGTCTAGAATGCTCGTATAGATTCGATGGTTTTGATCTTTGAAGGCTTACACCAGCTTCTTGTCCATCTTCAAGAGCAGAATCACCTCTCCAAGGAGGCCTCGGGTTTGGAGGAAGCTTCCCGGATCTTTGGGCCTCCAAAAAAATTATAGATTTCGTAAGGGCGTCTCTATAATCAAAATGTGCATTTATGCATATCAGGAGGCCCGAAAAGAGAGCTAACAAGAGTGTCAAATGGCATGATTCTTTCATTAGAGAAGCTCCTAAAAGAAAACACAAATGTGGTGTTTTATTTTTGGCGGGAAGGTTATGGAAGAAATTAGTTTGTTATTTTGGTAGTTGAAAGGTGAATTTGGGACCTGTAGTTGAAACCAACGGTCCAAAAAAGACCCTTTGGTGTTTAAATTCGATGGTTGGTAAATTTGAAATTGCAACATCCACACGTATGTCCTAGATTCAGTTATTACCATTGGTTTGATGTAAGAAGCTTAAAATAACATTTGATAGAGTTAGGCGGTGATCGGGACATATTGTTTTATTTTTCTTCGTTTTTATAGAAATTTGAATGTTAGTTACAGTAAATTCCTTTGAGATATCTTTGCGTGTATGTTTTCAAGATCTTCAGTCATACCAATAGGCGGTATTCGGATGGAACAGTACTTAGCATGTCGATATTTATAACAAAGATATAATTAGAACGCGAGTAGTTGTAAATTGAGTTGATAAATCTCGTTTCAGTGGATGTTCCTTGCAACAAGTCCCTCAAGGCAGTCCAATAGCCGTATGACATATATGAAAAAAACTGAACAAGTGAATTATAGGGGCTTCTCAAACTAGTTATTTTTGCAGGATTTTAGCTAGAAGCGAGTATTCAATGCGAATAACTTCTGGTATGCCAAGAGGAAATACATTATCAAACATAATAAAAGGACAAACACTCTACTTCGTGAGCCAGTTCGACTGCAAGATGAACTCGTGATTACTTATATATTACTATTTTGTCGGCGATAAAGATCAATAAAATGCTTGTCGTGATCCGAAAAAGATGGCTACCCCTTTAATTAATTAAGTACATCACAAAACTAGTTTTCCATTTGGAATATACTTCCTGTATGCCTCGAAAAATAAGTTACAAAAAAAAAGCTATCCTGCCACTATAAATCTATGCAAACTTTTATCAAAATTTTACTGCTGCCTTATTTTTTTGCAAGCTTGGCAAGAACCCCAATCGCACATGAATTGACATACGTGCATGGCTCAGTCATGGATGAATTAACCCGTGAGTCTACAAATCTATCTTGCCTATCTGGACCACCAAGGATTGCGCCCGTGAGCTCATTTGGATTAGGTTTATCGGTGTTGTACCAATAAACAAAACTCATCCCACAATTAATTTCTTCGTTTGTACCCATCACTGGCACCGATGCACCTCTATGATGCGCTTGAACGGGTGGGTTGTTCCCAAAACCTACCATCATTGATCTCTTTATCGGGTTATCACCTAATAAATAATCCATCTGCAATAAACACAGCAACATAAGTTCAGTGACTTACACGTAGCCTACAAAGTGTTGAATAATACCAATACAACCTCCTAAATTGCTTCTGTTCAGAATCCGGATTACTAATCCATGGTAATTTAATGTAGATTTATTAGTAGTTATGTACTACGTACTAAAAATGGACAACGTGTTTGGGTCAAACCAATCCGTTTTGACTCTTACAACATGTTACCCAACCTGCCACACACATCCATAACTGAACAACGTTATACCTGTTTCTTAGCGAAATCCATGACTTGAACAGAGGTGAAACGTTTGTCACCACAAGTGACTTGCATATTATGTCTAGCCAATAAATCACTATAAACACTGAATAGGAACGCTGTAGATGTCACATATTGTGCATTTGCACCATCTCTCAAATGAATTAAACCTCCTGCACAGATTTTATATAAGTATGAGCATTGGGTTCAAATAACGTTGGGCCAAAACTGTATCTTAGTATGTAGACCATAAACAGTTTTGGATCATTACGAGTATTGGTGCATAATGTTTGTAAAAACAAAAAGAAAATAGACGAGCAGAAACCTGGGGTCATAAACGTTTTATGGTAAGGGCTTTCTGGAAGAACTGAACATATATATCCATCAGCCTGCTGTTGGAACGTCTGCAGTTCTTTTTCTCCTTCCCAGTACAACTGTTTCAATGCATTCATTTTGCTTTATTAAATATATGTCTAGGAAGATACATACATAATTCGTTAACTAGGCTAGGTTATTTGGACTTTAATTTTATCTTGAACGAGTCAAACATGTTACGTAGTATAAATCAGCTAGTAGCAGGCAGATTCTTTAAGAAAGCTAGATAATCAGAATTATAACACAGTTTATGTAATTATATTCAAAACATAATCATTTACTACTACACGCTTGTGGATGGACCAACTCTGCTTCCGGTTTCACACATAGTACACATTTACGTATTTTGACATTCTATCCAAAAACATATGGTCTCCAATTAACAACCATACACCGACAGATTTAAAGATGCACCTACACACCGACAAGGCGACAATTTTGACATTTTTATCTGTTTCTTGTAAGCTTCTTTTCTTCGAGTTACTATAACTGACTCACTCAACAATAAAGTCTAGCTAAAAGTAAACTCTTGAGATACCTGAGATAGAAGGACTTGGGCCCCGGCAAATTTAAGGTCCCAACTGAACTCAGAAACAATAGCAGTTGTGGACTCTTCTTGTATGTACTTTAAATAGATTGGTCTTCTTGTTGCAATATATAGCCATGTTGCCCCCCATAGTAGCTCATCCTAAAAAAAGTATTTTACGTATTAACAACAAGTTTCTATACTATCAACAACGACTAATGCGCTGTATCAAGAAACACGAAAGAGAGTGATATTTTACATGATAGCCAGAGTACGAGCAATAGAAAGGACATTCACCGTCAAAAGTTCCCCTGTGTTCATTAGCAAATTGAAAGAGCTGCAAATGGGATCGACTTTATATATAAGGAAAAGTAAAATCAGCTATGAAAATGCTTTGAAAAAATGAATATCAATAAACCTTTTTAGCTCCATTAAGGAGGCTACGAGCATAAGCTTGATCAACGTCACGAAAAACAAGAGATGAAGCAGCCAAGGCAGCAGCGGTTTCAGCTGCAATTTCGGTTCCAGGACAATTTTGATTAATCTCCAATACTTTTCTTGACGATTTCATGTTCTCGGGTCTCATCCAACACTCATGATCCTTCACGGGATCTCCTACCTATATACGTAAAGTTTAGAATTTGTGTACTTATGTATGCACAAAAACTTAACATGAAAGTAGTTACTGTTTCAACAAGCAATTGGTCTGGATCACATGTAATAAATCTTTAATTATAAGTTTCTAACTAAGATTCTACATTCTACTTAAGAAACAACATGTCATTATGTCCATGCTTTTAATTGCCATATATAGAACACTACAGTATAAATCATCAATTTATTAAGTACATATTCATTATGAACCACTTTGTATCTAGCATATGTTTCTTCAAATAGAAACATAAATTAACTATAGGTCTCATTTTAAGGTTTTCTGATGTAGGGGATCTAAGCAAAAAATAGGATGTATTTGTGATAACCGAAAAACCAAAACCAACCGACAAAATCTTGAGGTTTTAGTTATAGTTTGTATTTGTGATGATTGTAAAACCGGGACTTCTAATTCCTTAAAGTTCATGAAGTTTGGTCCAAAACAGACCTAATAAGACCAATAAGTTTTCTTCATGAATATCAATTGATTACCTGAACGAACAAACGATTACGTTGAGTACTAGCTTTAAGAAAATAATCGGTGCCCCATCGGATACCATCAAGAACATTATTCATTTCTCCTGCAGCCGTTAACTCTGCCTTATAAAAATAAGCCGCCCATGCCAATGTTGTCACGGTAAACGCCATAGGAAATCCGTACTTGACATTATCCCCCGCGTCATAGTATCCTCCGACCAAATTCACCTATAAACACGAGTAAAAATCATTAGAAAGGTAAATGCAGTTTTAAACACCTTGAACATTTATTTACCATGCTTTAGAAAACTTACACCAACTTCTTTTCCATCATCAAGAGCAGAATCTCCTCTCCATGTAGGCCTATGGTTCGGAGGAAGCTTTCCAGACCGTTGGGCTTCCAAGAAGATTATAGATTTCGTGAGGGCCTCTTTGTAGTTAAAATGCGCGTTTACAAACACCGAGAAACTCACAAAAATAATCAACGAGATCATCAAACCGCGTGATTCCGACATTAGATAAGCTCCTTAATGAAAAACACAAAATCTAAATACGTTTATTTTTTGGCGGGAACGTTATGAATGTAAAGATAGTTTGTTATTTTGGTGGTAATTGCATGAAAGGTTTAAGACCTTCAGGTGTAACTAATGGTAAAAACGAAAGACCTTCCTATGTTAAATATTTCGATGGTTACTAAACGTAAAATTGCAACATCCACACATATGTCCTATATTCATTTAAGACCATTAATTAAACCAAAATTAATTAATACACATTAAAGTAACTCAAGTTAGGATGATCAGGATATAATGACACTTTAGTATTCATAATTGATTCAGTTACGACATTTCCTTTGCCATGTATGTTTCACGTCCATTGTACGTTTGGCGGTTTGGGAACGTACATTTTCTTTTAGGTTACTGTTGAAACAAATTTCCGCAGGAATAAGGTCCTAGGATATTTAGTTTCGGTCTCGTATAAAGTATGCTTGTAGGATGGGCCTACCCTGCAATGATAGAACGCACGTTAACTCGCCCCAGGTGTGAACCCGAGACCAAACTCCGGCGTGAAAGTAAGTAACGATCACTGGAGTGGTATCCGGTGCGGAATACCGGAGATATATTATTAATTGAGAGTAAATGCTGTTTACTGTGTGTTGTTGTGTAGTAAATGCCTTGGGGTATTTATACCCAAAGCTTAGGGCATACCTGGATGTGTAGTCACATCATGGAGACGCGCACCTATTGAACAGTACCCTAGTGTCAGGCACAGTGTAAAAGCAGGCGGCGGACTATGACTAGATCCGTTGGGTAAAGCCCTGCCTTGCTGGGTAAAACGGAGTCTCCCAAGATTTGGGGGATCTTGTCTGCACTCTCTTTCCTACGTGGCAGTTGCCTCGGCGCTTGTAACGTGCCTTCGGCCATGTGCCGGAGACATACGCGAACATGTCCCCCCAAGTATTAGTTCATTATTCTTATAATGGACTGATACTTAAAACAATTCTTACTCCTTGTCTGGGGACGGTTTTTTGAACTGTTCCGTCTTCTGAACAGGTTCGACCTTATCTCTTATTTTGGACTCCCTTTCTTTTGGTGGTGGATGGAAATTTGACACGTGTCTAGCCGTTTCGAATTAAACGGTAGATCCTTATCCTCGTGATTCGCAAGTGAACAGTGTTTCCTCGATATCTTCGCCCATGACCCCTATATATGTGTGTTATTCATTTTTATTTCATATCGTTTCCACCATTGTCATTTCTTCATTTCTTCATTTCTTCTTCCTTCGCATCATCCTTATGTACAATTCTTCTTCTTTCCTTATCTTTTATATTTGTACATCTGCCTGTTCCGGATGACTGGGAAAGAAATTGCTCAGTCGAGAGTGGCTCCGCCGTTGAAGCGTGACCCAAAATGTGATATGCATATACGCTTGTCTGGTATGACCGAGGATGATTTTAAGGTGGTGATATGTAAGTATAACATACCTTCTCTTTTAAGGCCTTGCCTTCCGGACCCGAATCTGACCATGGACCGCTTACCTGATTCTAAGATTGGGATTTATCGTCAGTTCCTCGACCATTCTGGCCTTCGGATCCCCTTTTCCACATTCGTTTTAAACGTGATTAGGTACTTCAAAGTACATATTTCCCAGCTTGTGCCTATAGGTATGAACAGAGTGGTGATGTTCGAGCTGCATTGCTTCGGCTCAAAGATTCCTGTATCCGTAACATTATTTAAAGTGTTCTATAGGTTAAGTAAGCAAGGACATTGGTTTTCCTTTGAGAGCCGAGGAGAGGGAGAGTATGGTAAGTGCTTGATTGAGACTACTTCTAGTCTTAAGAAATGGAAAACTGAGTTCTTCTTGATAGACCGTCAGGCGATTCCTTTTGCTATGCCTTGGAGACACCGCGAGTCGGTTGTTACTGATGATATGCCTGCTTCATACAATGCTGAACATGCCAAATCTCTTGGGAAGAAACCTATTTTATGTCGTACTCCTCCCGAAGTTCTACTCTTTCTTGCTGGTCTTTCTTTCCCTTATAGTCATCCGGAGCTGCGCCGGTTACTTTTAGACGCTAATAAGAAATGTATACTTTATTTTTTTGTTTGTTCTTGTTTCTTTATTACTCACGCGGGCTTGCTTATGCTTTCCTTGCCTTTATTTTCCCTTTTTTTACAGAAATGAGCTTCCTGGATTTCTTGGACCTTCCCTTTTTTGACGAAGGTTTGGTTGACATTGGTGAGCCTTACGCCGAGAATGAGAAGCCCACCCCTCGTGTGACCGAACCCTTACTTGTTGGCCAGGAACTTCCTAAGCTGACACCTGTTCAACAGCTGGTTGAGAAACCTTCGTCTCGCATCTTGGAGGCTAAACAGAAGCAGGAAAAGAAACAAAAGGTGAGGAAAGCTCCTTCGATTGCTGAGGGCAGCACTTCCAATAAGAAAGCAAAGAGGAAAGGTCGTCCATTGGTTCCTTCCGAATCCGAAGCGGACTCTCAAAAGACCCATTCCACTCAGCCCATCAGTGTTGCTAAACCTAACTCTCAGACTTCGGCTGGAGGCTCCGGTATGAAGGAAAAATCACCTTCCATTGTCCAAGTGAGTGACCAATCCTCACCTCATGCTAAACATGATTCACAACTTGCTGGTTAGTTTCCCTTTTTCCTCTTATGTTTTCTTCATTGTCACTTCTTTCTGTTGTTGGCTTTTAACTTCTTATTTGTATATTCACATGTGTTTGTACTAAACCTTTCATTTGTAGTAGGTGAAGAGTTTGACCCTCCCAAGCATATTCCGAACTGGAGGTTGAACGAGGATGTTAGGGTCAACTCTAACTATGCTGCCAAAGAATTCTTATACAACCTTGCCACTCCCGCTGACGATCAACACCTGAAAGCGATGTCTAACTACGACATCCTTCGTCATAGCTGCCGGTCCATTGCTCAGAGCACCATTGCTGCAGCAGAGCTGATGAAGCGATATGAGAAGCTGATTAGCGAGTATGTTGACATGGCCAATTCCCATTTTGCTGAAAAGGAGTCTTTTGGCCAAGGGCAAGAGTTGTTGAGCAGGTTGCAGGTTTCTCATCAAAAACTTAAGATTCTCACTCTAACTGTGCTACAAGAGAGGAGGAGTTGAACCTTCGGGTCCGGACACTCGAAGAGGAGAACGAGGTTCTTAGGAAAAACGCGGCCGAGGCTACTGACCAACTTTCTCTGAAGAGTCATGAACTCATAGATGTTTTGGTGAAACTTTCCGCAGCTGAGACAAATAACAAACATCACACGGTTCTTCTCAGCCAGGCCGAGCATGACAAACAAATGTTGGTTCGAGATGGGATTCCTTGCTTGTTCAAGAAACTGATAAAAAGTCGTGAGTATCGCAAGGCCCTTGGTGGAGCATGTAGTGTGGCCTTCTCTGCGGGTTTCATGAAGTCTACCGGCCTCGGAAGGACTCCGGCACAAGTACAACAAGACCTGTCCAAAGTTAAGAATATCAAGAGAGATGCCTTGAAGACTTGGGTTCCCGCTTGTGATGCCTTGTTTGATACTTCCTACCCTTTCATCGATAAGATTTCCTCTTCTCACTCCCTATCCGTTGGAGAGTTGCTACAGTTAGAACCAGAAGGTGGATCCTCTTCTATGGCAACAAGTGAGGTTCCATCCGGTATGACTTCTGATGTCACGGAGAAGGATGCTGAGCAGTCTGAGAAGAAAACAGACTCTGAAGTTGATACATCTGCGCTTTAAATTCTTTCTTTGCCTCCGGAATGCCGGTAGGGGCTTGTAACTTGAACAATTACTTTTATGTCTTGTAATAATTTCCTCTTTCATAACATCTTTCGTATGCTGGGTATTTGGCATCTTGATTATGTAGCAACAAATGTGTACTCATAACTTCTTGTTTGTGAAATGTATCATGTATTCTTTCTGTTTTTATACAAATCTTTATATTATGTTTTTATGCCGGATTGAAAAGTTAAGTCATATGGTAAAGTTTACCCTTTTATGAAACACTTAGACGTTTTAGAGTGTTCATCATAATTTATGGGAGGACATCGGTACATAGCCGCTTTTGATTTGTCCTCCGGATTGCCCTTTGGGCGCATCCAACACTTAGAGTGTTCTTTATTTTTTCCATCTATATATGTGGGAGGACATCGGCACCTAGCCGCTTTTAATTTGTCCTCCGGATTGCCTTTCGGGCGCATCCAACACTTAGAGTGTTTATCATTTATGGTTTATATATGGGAGGACATCGGCACGTAGCCGCTTTTAATTTGTCCTCCGGATTTCCTTTCGGGCGCATCCAACACTTAGTGTTTTACAAGTTTACAGTCCTTCGGTTAGCTACTCCGAGGATTTGCAAATGTAATGACAATTGTGTTACCAAAACAAGATGAAAATTTCATTCATTCATTCAACCATTTGTTACATTGTTTTCTCACATAAAGCATTTCTGGAGGTTGATTGCATGCCAAGTTCTTGGCACCTCCCGTTCATTCATGGTCTCGAGCTTGTAGGAGTCGTTGTGGTATGCTTCTTTGACCTTGTAAGGGCCTTCCCAGTTAGGACCGAGCTTCCCCAACTTCTCCACTCTGCTAGCCTCATTTCGTCGGTAGACAAAATCACCTACCTTGAAGTTGCAAAGTTTCACTCTTTTGTTGTAATATTGTTCAACTTTCTTTTTGTACTTTGCTTCCTCGATGGTTGCGGTCTCTCTTCGCTCTTGCAACAAATCTAGGTTCAGCCGAAGCTCCTCCTCATTGTTGTCTTCGTTGAACAGGAGGGTTCTTGCGGACGAGACTCCCATCTCGGCTGGGATCACTGCTTCGCTTCCATAGGTTAGGCTGAATGGTGTTTCACCATTACTTGTCTTTAGCATTGTCCTATGAGCCCATAACACATGAGGGAGCTCATCAACCCATCCTGTTAAGTTCCTTCCTAGCCGAGCTTTGAGTCCATGCATCAGCGATTTGTTGGCTCTTTCGACCAAACCATTGGCCTGCGGATGAGCGACGGCGGTGTTCATTTGCTTTATTCCCCATTTCTCACACCACTTTCTTAACGTTCCCTCCACCAGCTGCTTTCCGTTATCTGTCACAATGACCCTGGGTAGTCCGAACCTACACACAATATTCTGCCAAGCAAACTTTTTCACCTCCTTCTCGGTGACTCGTGCTAGAGGCTTGGCTTCTATCCACTTTGTGAAGTAATCGATTGCCACAATCACAAACTTTACATTTCCTGGAGATTCTTCAATTGGTCCCAAGATGTCCATTCCCCATTGATAGAAAGGCCACGGCGACATGACGGAAGTCAGCTTTGTTTTTGGGAGTCTCGGGACTGGTCCATGTATTTGACATGCTTCACACTTCGAGACTTCTTCCCATGTATCTTAGTGCATGGTGGGCCAATAGTATCCTTGTCTCATGATTTTTGCCACCACCGACCATGTGCCGGAGTGCATTCCACACGACCCCTCATGAACTTCCCTGATGATGTAGTTAGCTTGAGTCGGACCTATACACCTTAGCATGGGGGACAAATAGGACTTCTTGAATAACACACCATCTTCTATGATGTATTGGTTTATTTTCATTCTCATTACCCTGGCTTCGTTAGGGTCTTGCGGCCACACGCCTTCTTCCAAGCATTTCCGAATCGGTGTCATCCAATTATCCCCTTCCTCTTGTACTATATCATTTACTTCCTGAGCATCTATGGACCGAGACTCTAGGATTTCTACCAGGATTTCCTTGGTGAGATGGTTGAATGCCACCGATGCAAGCTTGTTGAGCACATCTGCTTTCTGATTTTTTTTTCTGGCCACATGAGTGATGTTAAATTTTGTGAAACATGTGATAATCTCTTTGGCCTTGGACAAGTACGTCATCATTCTGTCGTCACTGGCGACAAATTCCCCATTTAACTGGCAAGCCACAAGTTTGGAGTCTACTTTAGCTTCTAACACTTTGACTCCCATTTTCCTTGCTAGCCGAAGCCCAGCCAATAATGCCTCATATTCTGCTTCGTTGTTGGAGCAATTGAAATTGAATCTTAGGGCATAAGTGAACTCCATTTCTTTTGGGCTGGTCAACACCAAACCAGCTTCGGCTCCTTTTGAGCTGGATGCCCCGTCAGTGTATAGTGTCCAAGCTACCTCTGGCTCCACTTGCTCGTCGATTTCATATATCTCCATTGCTCCTTCCTGTCCCAAGGGGGCTTCATTAAGAAAATCTGCCAACACTTGGCCTTTGACTGAATTCCGTGACACATAGAATATTTCATACATTGCCAATTCCACATAGTACTTTGCCAACCTTCCGGATGATTCAGATTTTCCCAATATTTGTTTCAGTGGTTGGTCGGTTATGACATGAATGTCGTGTGCTTCGAAGTACCTGCGGAGTCTTCTTGAAAGGTGGAGTAAGGCGAAAGCCAGCTTTTCCAGTGTCGAATACCTCGTCTCGGCATCATGCAACGTCCTGCTGACGTACCGTACAGGTTTCTGAACGCCTTCCCTTTCTACCAGAAGAACTCCACTTACTGCCTCTTTAGATGCAGCTAAGTATACATATAATACCTCGTTCTTCAATGGAGATGCTAATGAAGGAAGCTCCATGATTACCTTCTTCAGTTCCTGAAAAGCCTTTTCTGCTTGCTCCGTCCACTGGTACTCTTCCTTATTTTCTTTCGTTATGTTCGTCAGGGTTTCAAAGAACGGGAGCGAACGTTCAGCTGATCTAGACAGGAAGCGATTTAAAGCTGCTAGCTTTCCGCTGAGGGATTGCATTTCTTTCCATGTCCTAGGCGAGCGCATCTCAGCGATGGCTTTTGTCTTCTTAGGATTCTCCCGGATTCCTTCCGAAGTCACCATGTATCCCAGGAACTTTCCTTCTTCGACTCCAAAAGAACATTTCTTCGGGTTAAGCTTCATGTTGATTTTTCTCAGGTTATCAAATGTTTCCTTGATGTCTTCAATCATCTTTTCTTCAGTCTTGCTTTTGATCATCAAGTCATCAACGTATGCTTCCAGATTTGTCCCTATTTGTGACCGGAATGCTGAGTCTACCAACCGCTGGTATGTGGCTTCGGCATTCTTAAGTCCGAAGGGCATTTTGGTATAACAGTAAGTGCCTTCATCTGTATAGAAGGCTGTCTTTTCCTCGTCCTCATTGTCCATGAGCACTTGATGATATCCCTTGTATGCATCAAGAAAGCACTTGAATTTGAAACCCATAACCGAGTCGATCTTCACATCAATGTCGGGTAGCGGATAATAGTCCTTGGGAAAAGCTGAGTTAAGGTTTTTGAAATCTACACACATTCGCCAGTCACCATCCGGCTTCTTTACGAGAACAGGGTTAGAGATCCACGTTGGGTATTGGACTGGTCTTACTATACCGGCTTTTAGAAGATCCGTGACATCCTTTCGAATAGCTCGGCTTTTCTCCTCCCCCAACGTTCTCCTCTTTTGGGCTACAGGTGTTCTGGACGGATCCACATTCAACGAATGTTTGATGATTCTTTTAGGGACCCCCGTCATATCTGATGGTTCCCAAGCGAACACATCTGTGCTATTCTTCAACAGATCTATGAGCTGTAGCCTACACTTCTTTGTGAAGAGTCTCCCAATGGTTACCAACTGTTCCGGATAACCGGGATGGATGATGACTTGTTCTGTCATTCCTCCCTCAACTCTTTCTTGTTCATTGAATTTTTCAAAGGCGACCCATTTGTCTAACTCCTTGCCTACCGTCGTAGGCTTTTACTTTGCTATTTTTTTGCCATCTTCAATTACCCTACATTCAAAAATTGATCTGGCGGTGGTCTTCAACGTGGCGATGCCACCGGGAGTGGGAAACTTCATTGCAGAGTGTATCGTTGAAGGGACGGCTCTTAACTTCTTGATCCCGGTTCGGCCAAGGATGATGTTGTACGGAGATGGTGCTTTGATCACACAAAAGGTCATTATTGTATTCCTCTCCATACCATGTGCTCCAAACGTGACCTCCAATTCAATTTTTCCCATTGGCTGAGTTTCTTCTCCCGAGAAACTTAGGACCTTAACAGGATCAGGAGTTAACCTTCGTCTTATAGCCGGATCCAAATTCATGAAGCAATGCTCAAACATTACTTCCATGGCTGCTCCTTCATCGACGAATACACGCTTCACCCAATACCCTTCTATTTCTGCTTCAAATATCAAGGGATCGTCCGAGGCCTCAGCTTCGGTTAAAGGAGGGAAGTATATTGGAACATTCATCCAATCAACTTCCACATGGAATACCTCCTTTCTCTTCTCACCACAATACCTGTTTCTTATCATGTTTATTGTTTTATCTTTGTACTCACCTCCTCCATTTCCCCTTCCTTGATTGCCCTTGTTTACTCTTCCCCTCAAGTCTTTGATCAAATGATTTAGCTTTCCGGATTCAAGTACAGCTTCCAACTGCTTTCTTAGCTGATGACAATCATTCGTGAGGTGACCCTTCTCCCTATGGTAGTCACAGTATTTATCCATGTTTTCTAGGCGTACCATGCCCTTTGTGGGAGGCGGTTGAGGTAACTGGAGTTGTAACTCAGTGGCTAAAATTTCCTTGGGAAATTTTGTCAACGTCTCTAAACCGGACCGTTGATATTGATTCTTCCTTGGGTTGACTGGTGGAAGGTATGGTGAGTATGCAGGTTTTGGCCTGTAGTCATTTTTGTTTTTGTTGCGGTTAAAGTTCTTCCTTGAGAAGTACTTGTCATCCTTTATGCCCTTTCCTCCTCTATCACTTCCTTCCCCCTGTGGCAGCTCTGTGTTCCTATAAGCCTCTTCGGATTCGGCAAAATCATCCACCCTTCTAAACATTTCGGCTACCGTCTTTGGTTCGTCATCAGAGAAACGCTGAGACAACTCTGGACACTTAGCCCCGGCGGTAAAGGAAGAGATTTTCATGAGTTCCGGAACGCCTTGTATATAACTGGCCTCGTCAGTCCACCTCTCTTTAAATACCAAGAGTGACTCATTAGCCTTCCTCACGATGCCGATGATCTCCATGGGGCTTCTATGGCTTTTTCTCCTCAAGGCAAACCTTTCTAGGAACTGATCCCTCAGGTCGTCCCAATGTCCTATACTGCCCGGTGGTAACCTTTCGAACCATCCTCCAGCTGCTCCGTCCAATGTCTGTTGGAAAAATCTACACCATACCGGCATAGGCCACTCTCTCGAGTTAGCTGCACCGGCGAAGCGCGTAATATGGTCATTGGGATCCGTAGCTCCAGTATACAACTTCAGTGTCGCTGGTAGGATGTGTTTCGGTGATGAAAACTGAATGATTTTTCTGGTGAACGGTGAGGAGACAACATCCTTGAATGGTTTCTGTAGCTCTTCGGCCGACATGTCCGCAGACTTGTGAGCCTGCGTTATTGCTGGCCTCTCCCTTTGTGTATCCCGCGTCTCATCGTCGAAGACCAACTTCATAGGCATGAGAGGCTCTTGACCGACGGCGTTATATCGTCCGACCAGATTCCGCAGCTCACTCATGTTGTCAAGAATTTTTTGTTGCAAAGAGGAAGGTGTTTCCGTCTCTCCTCCACCGGTGGTGTTATCACGTTCTAGTGAAATGGTTAAAGGAGACCCGCTCCCCGAAACCCCTGCCATTGTTAGCTAATTGAAGATTCGAGTTTAGGGTCCCACGGATGGCGCCAAATGTTGAAACAAATTTCCGCATGAATAAGGTCCTAGGATATTTAGCTTCGGTCTCGTGTAAAGTATGCTTGTAGGATGGGCCTACCCTGCAATGATAGAACGCACGTTAACTCGCCCCAGGTGTGAACCTGAGACCAAGCTTCGGCGTGAAAGTAAGTAACGATCACTGGAGTGGTATCCGGTGCGGAATACCAGAGATATATTATTAATTGAGAGTAAATGCTGTGTACTGTGTGTTGTTGTGTAGTAAATGCCTTGGGGTATTTATACCCAAAGCTTAGGGCATACCTGGATGTGTAGTCACATCATGGAGACGCGCACCTATTGAACAGTACCCTAGTGTCAGGCACAGTGTAAAAGCAGGCGGCAGACTATGACTGGATCCGTTGGGTAAAGCCCTTCCTTGCTGGGTAAAACGGAGTCTCCCAAGATTTGGGGGATCTTGTCTGCACTCTCTTTCCTACGTGGCAGTTGCCTCGGCGCTTGTAATGTGCCTTCGGCCATGTGCCGGAGACATACGCGAACAGTTACCAGTGTACTTACAATTTTCGACGTTGCGTTTTGTATAATATTTTCATCATCTTATTTGAAGGTGAAAGTAAGTCAAGTGTTTCTGGAATGCTTCGACAACCTAGCCAGATTTGATTCATGAGATAATGCAAAAGTAAACAAGTGAAGCATAATTTCATTTTCATACATATAAGATTAGCCATAGATGTACAAAAGTAAGGAACAACAAATGCATTCCGACATATACCAAGAAACTAATAAAATTAGAAAAATTTGTATAAACGAAATGCCACTATATAAAAATTTTGTATTCATACTTGTTTCGGCTGGCTGGTCCTAGTTATTGGAAAGAAGCCAAACAGAGTTGTGGTGTGTGTGGGCTTTGCATTGTGTGCTCACTGGATATGGCTTTGGAATATCTTGGTTTTGCTTTATATAGGTGTTTACTAGTTTTTAAATCCGCCTCGGTCTCATGTAGACACTACTACACAAAGTATTTTTGGTACGCTAGTTTGATACGGTTATAAAGAAACCGTACCAAAAACATCATTTAATACGGTTCGTAACAAAACCTTAGCAAAAAAGCTTTATTTGGTACGGTTGATGTGTTGTCTTTGTTTTTTGGTACGGTTGTTTTTAAAACCGTAGCAAATATATAACTTTTAGTGTGGTTTACTAAAAACCGTAGCAAATACTTTAACTTAATAAAAATGACCGTATCAAAACAAATAAGTAATGTTGAAAATTTTGTCAAACATTATTGTTTTTGGAGGGAATCAGGGAAGACTCCCGCCGCTCTGTTTATTAACCAATTTCGAGTAACTTTATTTGTAGTACATAATTAAACTAGAAATAAAAATAAAACACAATTGGTTAGACATTTAAACACAACAAACTAATGTTTTCGGGTTAATCGGTTGATTTGATTTCGGTCGAAAAAACAAGTCATTTTAACCCGGGTTTCATATTCTTGAGACTCGGTTAGACTCACAGGGTGACACGGTTGAGTTTCGATTTTTCGGGGGATTTTTTAAAAATACGTAAATTTTCCGTATCTGCGATGATTTTTTTACATATTATTTTGTTTGTTAAACAATTTATATTTTTAATATACGAAAGTTTTTATTCTTTTTATATATAATTTTTGTTAATTATTAAAAATATGAAGAATTTTTTTTTTAGAAAATCGAGTTAACCCGGGTTGACCCGGACCCGGTGACTTGACCAGGTCGATTTAAAAACCGGGTTTCAAAACAATGCAACAAACAAGATGAGAACTGATTGACATGCTTAAAACTTATGCCTAATGCTTACATATGTGTGAAAAATGGATTGGTTGTATAAACCGAACTCATATTGTAGCATCTCACCTATTGAGACAACAATATTGTCCGATTTGCGCGCAAGCTCACACTTTTCTTTGTGGCCCTCATATGAGGACTTTCCGATATGTCACCCAAGCCAGTATTACTTGTTGATCCCTTTGAGTTGATCGAGATCTCGCTAAGGGATTGCACAATAGCTTGCGAACAAACTAGAGCACTTGAGACACTCTTACTCAACTAATACAAGTTATGTGAAATCTAACTTAAATAAGTAAAGAAGAACACTGATATACTCTAACTATTCGATTCTTATTAATCGTTGTGGTGAGGTGCAATAAACTCATCGTACCTATGTTCCTTTTATAGTGCAAGGAACACCTAGAATATTTTATTAGGATATGTATATCACACACGATATACTCCCATCATAACTAGAACATATCTTTACTAAAGATATATTTGTCCTTATCTTAACTAGCAGTACTTACAATAAACCTAATGATACAATGATTTTGATTGGGTTCAGTATTAATCTCCGAATCTCCTCGAATTGATCACGGTTCTAAGTGGAATGATTTGTTCTTGGTTAATGAGAAGGTGTTGGTTTGTTTATCAATTTTAAACTAATAACAAATAAGTAAGCATCGAAGAGTAAAATTAAAGCTTCAAAAGATTAAACTAAATTGACAAGTTAAAACTTAAATGTTTGAAAATGTAAATAAAAGAGTAGAATAATACTAGAGCACTTAATAAAACTAACACTTGTGGAACTTTATAAAAACAAGAAATTTAAACAATCGGAAAGTCAAATCGGAAAGATGTAATCGGAATATGCAAAATGACACTGATCGGAATATGTAAAAAGGGACTGATCGGAATGTTAAAACGATATTCAATCGGAATATGGGAAATAAGCTCAATCGGAATGTATGGAGGACTCCCAATCGGAATGTCTAGAAATGCAGTCAATCGGAATATTAAACAAAGGGTCCTGATCGGAATGTAACAAACAAGGCCCAATCAGAATGTTAGAAAACACCCCCAATCGGAATAACTAAAACAAGCCAAATCGGAATTTGCAAATACAAACTAATCGGAATGTGCTAATACAACCTAATCGGAATATCAAACTACCTAATCCGATCTGTTTGATCGGAATAATGGCTGCAATTGGAAACCCTTAAAACCCTTTTCCGATCAATTGATCGGAATGAAAGGGGGGAAGTTGGTCGGAATAAACTGATCAGAAAGGGGTTTATAACCCTTTCCGATTACCCTCTTTGATCCGAAAATTAAGCTAGTGTAATAAGCTATTTGGAATAAGCTAATACCCAAACTATAACGAATCTAATATGAAACGGATCAAATAAGCATGAATAACAACTTATCTAAACTAAAATTAAGCAAACTTTTAAATCAAACAATAAAAAGATGAACTTTTTATGAAAACTTTAAAAAAGTAAATAAGCTAAACTTACAAATAAGCCAATAAGCACAAAGATCTTAAAGCTTATTCGTATAGAAACTTAAGGAAACATAAAAAGATTAACTTTTTAAGCACGAAAACATAGATGAACAACACGGATCATAAGTAATTCGTACCAAAAGTGAATCAAAATCAAAGAAAGGTAGAATGAGATTAAAGATTAAAAGCTTGAATTTAAACTTGATTAATGAAAGAAACAATACAAATGTTTGATCTTGAAAAATTAAAAGAAAGAAAGATGAAAACTTAGTGAGAGAAAGTTGAGAACTCTCTCTCTAAAACTAGAGAGAATGAAAAACTAAAACTAAACAAAAGACTAACTAGCCTCTAAATTTGTGAAGTGAAGTCCTATTTATAGGCGTCTCTTGTGGGCTTGTGAATGGGCTTTGTTTTGGGCTTCTTTTCTTCTTTCTTCTTTAGTCTTTACGTTTCTTTTAAATAAACGTTTCCGACTTTGGATTTTGAGAAGTGTCGGTGAATAATTCCAACTCGTCTTATAATCTTTTGTTTAATAGACTCGAGTTCTTCGACATATATGAATCTTCCATCTTTGGCTCTATTCTTCGATAAATCTTCAAATAGGCACAATGACTTCAAATCTTTTGCATCTCTTGGACAATAGACTTCGTCTTGAGTCTTATTCCTCGATAAAACACGTGCAATCCCATGTTTTCTTCAATATTCATCCGGTTGACTCTGAAAACACAATAAACACAAAAACCATGCATAATTCCAAACAAATGATATTAAACACGCGTTTTGGTCTTGTTTTAGTAAGAAATAAGTGGTAAAAGGATGGGTGTTTTCACACCTATCAAATCCCCTACACTTAACCATTGCCATGCCCTCATGCAATGCTTAGTGATAAAGCAATTTTACACTTTTCTCATAATCAATCAACCTTGGCCTTTTATTAACATACTACTAAACAAAAATTAAAGTACTAAGAGAAATTAAAACTTTAAAGTAATAAAAAGGATAGAAAACCATTTTCATTTGAAAATAGCTATATGGAAATAACTTGCTAAGAGATCAAGCACTTACATTAGGGCTTCGGTGCTGCGAAGATTCATCACCCTCAAGTTTCACGTTCCCCAAACTAAGCTTAAAAACGAGATCATTGTTATTATAAGTTAGCAAATCAGACACTTACACACATGGCTTAATTAAATGCTTAAACTCCTTTATTCCTAGGTGTATCTCTTATATTTTATTTTTGTCTTAGAATGATCATGAAGATGCAATTTTGGACTTATTTCGATAGTTTATTTAGGCTGAAAGCAAAGTAGGACGATTTGATCAATAGTTAGCTAAAGGACAAAATCTCTTAAAACTGCTTCTCGGGATATCAAAAAGTTCATATCTTGGCATAACTCGGTTTACGATTTGAGACCTTTCTCGGGCCGATATTTGGCATGTACTTCATACTTCATATCTTGAGAGACGTGCTTTGAGATAATGGTCTTCTCATCGTTAATAGAGTTTCTTCACTTGGAGACTTTTGAGGGGTACTCCAACTTTGTTGACCACGACTTCATGATTATTTCTTCAATCTCTAATTGGGATTTCGAGATACAACAATCCGCCTCCTTTTCGGACTTGGATCTATTTATCCTCATACCTTGTTAGGGTCTTTTCGGGTAGACTTCTCCATGATCTTTATGGGAGTTGATTGCTTTTCGTCGTGAGTCTTGATCCTTCATATTGATTTTGGGAATAATGCTTTTCACATCACTTTAGATCTTCAGCATTAAAATGGAATCCTCATGCCTTGTTAGGGCCTTTTCGAACTCGCCAATCTTCGTGCCCCGCTTCATAAGTTATGCCTTGGCTATGAACTCTTATCATTACCGAGCAACTTTTAAACGATCTTGGGCTAGAAGCTAAGTAACTTTTCAAATCGTACGACCTTACTTATTGCAGATAAATTATTAGCAAGTGATGGGAGAATAGGCAAATAATTACACCAAGTGAGCTTGTGCAAGAATACCGACTTATAATTGACTCTATCATTTCTCGTTCTCCACAATTTAAAATCTCAAGTAATGAGACTCGTGGATGCTTAGCCTAATAAACCAATTAAGGTCTACATGGTTAAGGATACTAGCTAGAATAAACTTGGACAAGTCTATTCGGGTTGAGTCAAAATAATCACAACGGGCCTAATATATCAAAGATTTCTGAACTAGCTACACCACTTATTAATATTTTTGACTTTATTGCGGGATATATACATATGAAAGCAACGAGAAAAATTTAAAAATTACGACTACATGGCCAAAGTTAAATAAAAATTTGAAAAATGTTGAAAAAGATGATTTTCCGGTTAAATGAAGGCATTTTCATGGAAAAGTCCACTTAAAACTTCGATAGAAGTCCCCCCTACACTTAAGATAAACATTTTCCTCAATGTTTAAGCATGTGGGAGTAAACTCCCCTACACTTAGGACATTGTGCACATTGTTTAAATCAAGCTAAGGAAGAGACGACTAAAGTGATCAATTTCAAATGTGAGTATGAAGAAAATTGAATCACGATAGTTGAGAGATAGAACCGGATTTCGGATAACACGGGAGCACGGTTCTTCAAAGGTTCCAAAAGTGCATTCATCCCTGTAATCACATCACCACACAAATACAAACACCTATAGAGGCCCCCCTACACTTAGGAGGTTAAAACAGAAAATGATAGATACTCGGGCTGCCTCCCGAGGAGCGCTTGTTTTTGATAACCGAGTCACGAGCCTGACTCGACCCAAAATTAGTTCATGGGGAACGTGGTGAGGGATGGAATCATCTCCTGAGAGATGTCCTCACCAAAGTACAACTTCACTCGTTGGTCATTCACCTTAAAATTCGGTCCATTAGGTTGAGCGAGCTCGAGAGTACCATATGGAAAAATTTGGGCAATGGTGAATGGGCCGGACCAACGAGATTTCAGCTTGCCCGAAAAGATTTTCAACCGAGAGTTAAAGAGTAAAACTTTGTCTCCAACTTGGAACTCTCGGTTCTTAATCTTAGAGTCGTGAATGAGCTTAGTCTTCTCCTTATAGATCAAAGAATTTTCATAAGCCTCATTACGGAGTTCATTCAGCTCATTGAGTTGGATCTTGCGTAGGTCACCGGCTTTGTTGATATCAAAATTAGCCCACTTCAAGGCCCAGTAAGTCTTGTGCTCCAACTCAATGGGTAGGTGGCACGCTTTCTCGTACACGAGACGATATGGTGTAAAACCAATCGGAGTCTTGTAAGCGGTACGAAAAGCCCACAAAGCATCATCAAGTTTATCAGCCCATGAGGCACGATGCTCTCCCACGGTTCTTTCAAGAATTCGCTTTAAGCCTCGGTTGGATATTTCAGCCTGGCCATTAGTTTGTGGGTGGTAAGCGGTGGAAAGACGATGATTTACACCATACTTCGCCATGACTCTTGCAAATTGGTCATTGCAAAAATGAGTCCCGCGATCACTAATAATGGCACGAGGCACACCGAATCTAGCGAAAAGCGACTTCAAAAAGTTACAAACCACCCTTACGTCATTAGTGGGTAAAGCTTTGGCTTAAACCCATTTGGAGACGTAGTCAACGGCTACAAGGATGTATTTGTTTCCTTTAGATGAAGGGAATGGCCCCATAAAGTCGATAGCCCAAACATCAAAGATTTCACATTCTTGTATGAAATTCTGAGGCATCTCGTCTTTATGTGTGATCTTGCCTTGTTTTTGGCAAGCATCACATCGTTTAACCATCTCGTGAGCATCACGGTAAATGGTGGGCCAATAAAATCCCGAGTCAAACACTTTTTTGGCGGTGTAATTGGGACCAAAGTGACCACCGGTGGGTCCTTTGTGGCAAGCGTCAAGGATTTCTAAAGCTGCCGGTCCATCAACACATCGGCGAATAATCAAATCAGCACATTGTTTGAATAGGTACGGGTCATCCCAAAAGTAAGTCTTAATGTCTTTGAAGAACTTCTTCTTTTGTTGGGATGTTAACCCGTCAACGAGAATTCCACCCGCCAAGTAGTTTGCAATGTCCGCAAACCACGGGGTTTCATCAGAAGTCGAGTTGATAGACATTAAGGTCTCCAGGGGAAAAGAATCATTGATTTCTTTGTTCGGATGATCCCCTTGGTAAGGATCCTCAAGTCTACTGAGATGATCCGCGGCTAGGTTTTCAGCTCCCTTCTTATCACGAATTTCGATTTTAAATTCTTGGAGTAGCAAAATCCAGCGAAGAAGTCTTGGTTTGGAATCTTGTTTAGTTAACAAGTACTTCAACGCGGAATGATCGGTGTAAACGATTGTGGTGGAAAGGACAAGATAGGGGCGAAATTTTTCAAAGGCATAGACAACAGCTAAAAGCTCTTTTTCGGTTGTCGTGTAATGCAATTGGGCCCCCGTCATTGTCTTCCTAGCGTAGTGGATTGGTTGGAAGTGTTTATTCACTCTTTGGCCCAGAACCGCTCCAATAGCAAAGTCACTAGCATCGCACATCAACTCGAAAGGCAGCTCCCAATTAAGGGTAACCAAGACGGGTGCCTTAGTAAGCTTATCCTTAAGCAAGTTGAAGGCTTCAATACACTCTTTGGAAAAGATAAAAGGAGTATCTTTTTCCAAGAGGTGGATCATCGGGCGAGCGATTTGAGAAAAATCTTTGATGAATCGACGGTAGAAGCCCGCATGACCAAGGAAACTTCTCACACCCTTCACGGTTGAAGGTGGAGGCAACTTAGAAATAACATCGACTTTAGCACGGTCTACTTCAAGACCGGCTTTGGAGATCTTGTGTCCTAGCACGATGCCCTCTTTTACCATGAAACGGCATTTTTCCCAATTAAGAACAAGGCGAGTGTCTTCACACCGCTTTAGCATACGTTCTAAATTGGCAAGGCACGCAGAGAATGAATCGCCATAAACCGAGAAATCATCCATGAATACTTCCATAGTGTCTTCCACCATGTCATGGAAGATAGCCATCATACACCTTTGGAACGTCCCAGGAGCATTACATAAACCAAAAGGCATGCGTTTGTAAGCAAATGTTCCGTAGGGACAAGTGAATGTGGTCTTTTCTTGGTCCTTGGGATCGATGGGAATTTGAAAATACCCGGAGAAACCGTCTAAAAAGCAGTAATAATCATTACCCGCTAGACGCTCGAGCATTTGATCCATGAAGGGAAGAGGAAAGTGATCTTTTCTCGTGGCATCATTGAGCTTGCGATAATCAATACAAACTCTCCACCCAGTAACGAGACGAGTGGGAATCAACTCGTTGTGTTCATTGGAAACAACGGTTATTCCGCCCTTTTTGGGCACACAATGGACGGGACTTACCCAAGGCGAATCCGAAATAGGGTAAATCAAGCCGGCATCTAGAAGTTTGATAACCTCTTGTTTGATGATGTCATGAATTCGAGGATTAACCCTTCTTTGGCTATGGATTGCGGGTTTAAAGTCATCTTCCATGAGAATCTTGTGAGTACAAAAGTTCGGATCAATTCCGCGGATATCGGAAATTTTCCAAGCAATTGCTTTCTTATGATCTTTAAGCACGGCGATGAGGCGAGATTTCTCTTCTTCTTTCAAGTCCTTCGCGATGATGACGGGCGACTGCTTGTTGTCTTCAAGGAACACATACTCGAGATGGGGCGGCAACTCCTTAAGTTCTAAATCCGGAGGATTTTCTAGGGGAGGCGTTTTCAAAGTCGGAGCATCGATAGCAATAACCGTGGGAGATGGTGGAGAAATATTGTCTTCTTTAAGAATGTTCTCAATGAGGCGAAGATCTTCATCCCAATCGGTGGGAGAATCGTCATGTTCTAAGTTCACATCTCCCATGGTGGCTTCCAAATCTTTCCAAAAGAAATCACTTTCTCCAAATAGAGATAGTGATGAGTCAATAGAGGAAACGGTCTCAACATTGGGAAGAGAGGTAGGAATACTTTTACAAGCATCTTTGAAGTGTTCTTCACAAGCCTCATCAAGAACGTCAATACAATTAACACTCTCGTTAGAATAAGGCTGTTTAGAAAGCTTTCCCATGTTGAAGACAATTTTATCGTCACCCACTCTCATGATAAGCTCACCTGCTTCAACATCGATGAGAGTGCGACCGGTCCTCAGGAATGGACGACCAACAATTAATGGCACACGAGGGTCCATCTCGTAGTCGACGACGACGAAATCGGCAGGAAAAGTGAATTTGTCGACTCCTACAAAGACGTCTTCGGCTATCCCCACTGGATAAGCAACCCTACGGTTAGCTAATTCCAAAGTCATTTTGGTGGGGACTAGCTCAGGGAGAGATAATTGCTTCCAAACGCTTAGAGGCATTAAATTATTACTGGCACCTAGATCGGCTAGGGCCATGCAATTCTCTACTCCCGGGAAGTTACAAGGGATTAAGAAGCGACCCGGATCACCAAGCTTTGTTGGCAATTTCCTTAAGAGCACTGCAGAGCAATTCTCATTAAGTTGGGTGTTAGCAATATCAAGAAGCTTCTCCTTGTCGCTAAGAAGATCTTTGAACATTTTTGCATACTTAGGCATGTGAGCGAGAGCCTCAGCGAAGGAGATGTTAAAATTCAATTGTTTAAACATTCTTAGAAAGTTCGAAACTTGAATATCATCCTTGCTTTTGAGCTTCTCTTTCCTCAACCTTGATGGATAAGGTATATCGGAAGAAGAGGAAGGCTTTGGGAGAATAGGATCACTCACATCCTTGGGTGGAGGAGGGGTAGAAGTAAGAGGTGGAGAAATTGGGGAAGTAGAAGGATGAGGAATAGGAGCAGATGACTCGTTCTCCTTAGTCATAATCACCGGTGGAGGTATAGGAAGCTCGGTTTCCTTGGTACCTTTGCCACTGCGAGTGGTGATTGCTTTCATCTCCCCTCTTGGATTCGCAACGGTGTTACTCGGAAGAGTACCCGAAGAAGATGGTTGATTACCTTGGAAGAAACTAGCCATCATGTTCTTTAAGTCATTCGTTTGACTATCCAAAGTGTTTCTCATATTAGCTCTCAGATCGTTCCCTTGTTTTACCAGGTCTGCTTTCAAGTTGAGCACTTCCCGTTGGAGATTGTCCACGATCACATCATTAGTCTTCATGTAGGTTCCAATGTCTTGGTGTAATGCGGTGGGTTGGTTGGGAGGAGAATTGTATGCGGGTGGTTGATAAGCAGGTTGCTGGTAAACTTGGTTGTTTCTTTGAGGTGGATATGGTTGTTTGTGAGGTGGTATGTATGGTGCACGAGGTTGTTGTTGTTGTTGAGGAGGGCGATTGAGGTTTTGTTGTTGGTTTGGGTTGTTAGGAGGAAAACCGGGTGGTGAGAGATAGTTGTTTGAGCGGTAGCTAAGCAAGTTGCGGTCACCTTGAGGACGAGCTTGATAAGCGGCTGGAGGATAGGTACCGTATGCTGCATTCACATTCTCAGAAGGGTAGTCTTGGGTGGCGCTACAAGTGGTGTAAGAGTGAGGACCCCCGCATATTTCACATGGTTGGCTTACAGCATTGACTTGAGCGTTTTTAGCATTGATGTTGTTGGTGTTGCTAGCGGTTTGGGTAGCAAGCGATTCAAGAAGCGCAGTGATTTTGTCAATTCGCTTGTCGCTGTCACTAGTACTAGAACTAGCGACATTGGTCCGCACACTCTTGGTTTGCACACGAGACTTATTTTCAATAATATCTCAAGCGACATTGGAAGTCTTAACCAGAATATTACCCCCCCAAGGCACTGTTTAGTGAATCTTGATCATTCATGCTTAAACCATTATAAAAAGTATTAATTTGGTGCACTTTGGTAAAACCATGTTGTGGGCATTTTCTCAAAAGATCTTTGAAACGGTCCCAAGATTCACTAAAAGATTCATCGTACTTTTGTTCAAAATTGATAATTTCATTCCGCAAAGCGGTAGTACGAGAGGGTGGGAAAAAGTAGTTTATGAATTTGGTCTCCAAATCCGTCCACGTAAGAATACTTTGTGGCGGTTCCATAGCAAGCCAATGCCGGGCTTGTCCCTCTAAAGAAAAGCGAAAAAGTTGTAAACGGATTACCTCTTGTGGAACACCATTGAATTTGACCGTATTCGTTAGTTGCAAGAATCTCTTGATGTGGTCATGTGGATCATCAATGGTACGCCCCAAGAATGGTTGAGCAGAGACCATCTGGATAAAGCCAGATTTGAGCTCAAAATTGTTGGCTGCAATCGCGGGTATGACAATTGGATCATTGTTGCCCTCCACATGTGCTTGTAACAGTTCAATCATCGGGCGATTGTCCGGTAGAGGCTCATTGTTGTTGTTATTGTTGTTGAGAGGTGGGGTGTTATTGTTGTTGTTATTATTGTTGTTGTTGAGTGGTGGGTTATTGTTGTTGTTTTGTACACCGGCCATGTCTAAGTCTTCGAGAGGCTCGTGCTCTTGATAAGACGTTGATCGTGTACGCATGCACCTGCAAAAGAACTAACAAAGCAAACAAGAAATATTTTTGGTTTTTATGGTTTTTTAATTTTTAGGATTTTTGAAAATTTTATATTTTTTTGTGTTTTTGAAATTTTTTATGAAAAAGTAACGTTCACAGTGAACGGATCCCAAAATCCAAGTTCTCACAAAAAACTGTTGATCTTAACGAGAAGAGCCGTCTGCGGCGCCATTTGATACAATGATTTTGATTGGGTTCAGTATTAATCTCGGAATCTCCTCGAATTGATCACGGTTCTAAGTGGAATGATTTGTTCTTGGTTAATAAAAAGGTGTTGGTGTGTTTATCTATTTTAAACTAATAACAAATAAGTAAGCATCGAAGAGTAAAATTAAAGCTTCAAAAGATTAAACTAAATTGACAAGTTAAAACTTAAATGTTTGAAAATGTAAAGAAAAGAGTAGAATAATACTAGAGAACTTAATAAAACTAACACTTGTGGAACTTTATAAAAACAAGAAATTTAAACAATCGGAAAGTCAAATCGGAAAGATGTAATCGGAATATGCAAAATGACACTGATCGGAATATGTAAAAAGGGACTGATCGGAATGTTAAAACGAGATTCAATCAGAATATAGGAAATAAGCTCAATCGGAATGTATGGAGGACTCCCAATCGGAATGTATAGAAATGCAGTCAATCGGAATATTAAACAAAGAGTCCTGATCGGAATGTAACAACAAGGCCCAATCGGAATGTTAGAAAACACCCCCAATCGGAATAACTAAAACAAGCCAAATCGGAATGTGCAAATACAAACTAATCGGAATGTGCTAATACAACCTAATCGGAATATCAAACTACCTAATCCGATCTGTTTGATCGGAATAATGGCTGCAATCGGAAACCCTTAAAACCCTTTTCCGATCAATTGATCGGAATGAAAGGGGGGAAGTTGGTCGGAATAAACTGATCGGAAAGGGGTTTATAACCCTTTCCGATTACCCTCTTTGATCCGAAAATTAAGCTAGTGTAATAAGCTATTTGGAATAAGCTAATACCCAAACTATAACGAATCTAATATGAAACGGATCAAATAAGCATGAATAACAACTTATCTAAACTAAAATTAAGCAAACTTTTAAATCAAACAATAAAAAGATGAACTTTTTATGAAAACTTTAAAAAAGTAAATAAGCTAAACTTACAAATAAGCCAATAAGCACAAAGATCTTAAATCTTATTCGTATAGAAACTTAAGGAAACATAAAAAGATTAACTTTTTAAGCACGAAAACATAGATGAACAACACGGATAATAAGTAATTCGTACCAAAAGTGAATCAAAATCAAAGAAAGGTAGAATGAGATTAAAGATTAAAAGCTTGAATTTAAACTTGATTAATGAAAGAAACAATACAAAGGTTTGATCTTGAAAAATTAAAAGAAAGAAAGATGAAAACTTAGTGAGAGAAAGTTGAGAACTTTCTCTCTCTAAAACTAGAGAGAATGAAAAACTAAAACTAAACAAAAGACTAACTAGCCTCTAAATTTGTGAAGTGAAGTCCTATTTATAGGCATCTCTTGTGGGCTTGTGAATGGGCTTTGTTTTGGGCTTCTTTTCTTCTTTCTTCTTTAGTCTTTACGTTTCTTTTAAATAAACGTTTCCGACTTTGGATTTTGAGAAGTGTCGGTGAATAATTCCAACTCGTCGTATAATCTTTTGTTTAATAGACTCGAGTTCTTCGACATATATGAATCTTCCATCTTTGGCTCTATTCTTCGATAAATCTTCAAATAGGCACAATGACTTCAAATCTTTTGCATCTCTTGGACAATAGACTTCGTCTTGAGTCTTTTTCCTCGATAAAACCCGTGCAATCCCATGTTTTCTTCAATATTCATCCGGTTGACTCTGAAAACACAATAAACACAAAAACCACGCATAATTCCAAACAAATGATATTAAACACGCGTTTTGGTCTTGTTTTAGTAAGAAATAAGTGGTAAAAAGATGGGTGTTTTCACACCTATCACCTAACGGTACTTAGCTATCTACCGCGCATATACTAACAGTACTTGCTATACTAACGGTACTTGGTTACATACTAACGGTACTTGGTAATATTGATCTTGTACCAACTGAATGCATTCAAACACTTCTACAAATCTTTTTCTGGTGTAATGAACTTCAATTCTTTATGAATTTCATCTATGTCTTCAAAGTATGATCTTATGTGACTTGAACTTGAACATTTTTTAATCTTTTCAACAACTTTATTGATTTCATGTATCATACCACAAAAGCTTGACATCTTTATCTCATATCCAATAATCTTCCCTTATTTGATGATGACGAAACTTCCTTGTGATCTCCTTCATCTTGAATATGCATGAATCTCCTTGAACATGTCATTAGTATAATTATGATTCTACGTCATTTGCTTGAATCTTCTCACCTGAAATAAACAGTTAACAACAAATCAATCTATAGAAAGACAAAAATGTATTCAAAAATAAGCAATTCTTTTGTGGAATTAAGCAGTTCGTTTTTTAGAAAGAAATTATGTTCAAATAGCAAATAGAAAAAATGTCAAGGTAGCAGTTACTTGGTATGGTTTGCTTCTTCTTCTAAAAAATTCCGCTGTGCACTTTAAATGTCAAAGAAAGAAGATTGCTCAAGCTATAGGTTCTGATCAAGACAGGGATATTGGTTTGGGGGAAGCTGATTCAGAAGCTTCGTCAAAAAGAAGTCTATGAAGAAAGCTTTTCAAGACATGTAATATGAATTAAGGGGAAGTTAATACAGTTCATACATGATACAATGGTTCCTCAACAAGCAAAGACAAAGAGAACTCAAACTGGGGTACAAGTTTTTCTAGAAGACTTGAAGACAACAACGTCATCCTCAACATTGGATGCAAACTTAAAACTATCATATTTTTGTTGTATTTGCATTTATTAGGAACATTATAAGTAATTCCGTATGTCTCCACATTGGGGGAAGATTGTTAGCCTTAAAATGTGAGCGACTAATGGAATTACAATAGTTTCATAGCCGAGACTTGCAGGGACTAATAGTGTCACATGTAAGTAGTTCAAGTCCTGAGCTATATATACCCCTCCATACTTCCATGAAGGGGCGAGGTGTGTCATTTCTTGTTTTCCTTTCTCTCTCTAATAAAACACACTTATTAGAGTATCTCTCTCTCTTTCTCTCTTTCTCTCACTACAATGGCTAAACATCTCTTCCACCCTCCCCGACCTCCGGATATAAACCCGAGTTATGGTGAATCACAAGTTAACAAAATCTGTATTGGCATCATGATTTTGGCAAATCATCAGCTTTCAACGGATTTGTTTTATTCTTTACCAGTTAGCCGTTTGCTCTGGAATAGCCAATACTTTATTCATCAAGAATAAGGTGTACTGATTACCTACAATTTTTGGTAAACTGTCATCCATACAAAATAGGAAGAAAACAACCACAAATAGCGTATCTACAAATGGAAGAGCGAAAAGAAAGATTACAACTTAAGAAAATAACCAAACAACCCCCAAAAGAGAAACACCATAGCTATATCATTTAATACAAGATAAAAAATGGATTAAACTTCCATGTGATCCAATTGATAGAACCCTTAATTCCTTTACTCGAAATCCAAAGCAATGATAAAACATAGGCTTGAGTAAAGATGTCTTAAGGAGCTTAAAGGCACCATCAAGTCAAAAATTTCAAGCAAGATCAAGAAGTTCAATCACAAGACATACATCAAGTCATTGTGTCACCTCTATACAGACTAGTTTCTTTGTACTTGTCATCTCATGGTATTATGTCTAAGATCTATGATCTTGACATCTCGTATGCTTCTCAAACGAGATCCATGACTTATCATCATTAATCTATAGATAGTAAGGAGCGGAAAGGCCAAAGGCTAAGTACGTGTTGACTTTATGTATATTGCCATATTTCTCCTTTGTGAGGTCTATACTCTTGATGTTTCATGACTCGAGTGTAGCTAAGTACCTGATAAAGTGTAAGCGATGTAAAAGGGTGTTGGTCCTATCCATTGTGCAAGGACCTGGTGTGTAAGCGATGTAAAAGAGACTTGTTGTACCTGTGTGAAAGCATACGACATCCTAGCTTAGGTGACGGTAAAGATTGTAAGCTAAAGTGTGAAGGTTTATCCACTGGTGTTAATACAAAGAGATTTTGCTAGGTTTGAAAGTTCGTTTCTCGGTATCTTCTCGAATTGATCACGATTCAAAGTGGAATTAGCGTTCTTGGTGACAAAAAGGGGATTGGGTTTTCTATACTACTAAAAAGGTAAATGCGTGAAGTAATTAAAAATAAGCTAAAAGCAATTAATAATGATAAAGATTAAACAATTTAAAAATAATAAAACTGAAATTTAACTTACTGAAAACATACTGAAAAGCGGGATGCTTCACTCGGAATATTCACTTCATTCGGAATAAATGCTCATTCGGAATATCCCTTCATCCGGAATAATTAAACAAAAATGATGATTCGGAAAAAATGATTCACCCGGAATATTGATTATTTCGGATAAACACACTGATTCAGAATAATTGAATGAAAATTGCTGATTCGGAATATCTTGTTGATGCGGAATAATAGAACTGATTCGGAATAAATAAAGCAAAATGCTTGATTCGGAAAATAACTTTATTCGGAATAAAAATCCTTCATTCGGAATACCTTCATTCGGAATACCTTCATTCGGAATAATAGCTTATTCGGAAAAGAAAACTGATTCGGAAAAAATGTTTACTCGGAATAAATTTGTTCATGCGGAATGTCTGCTCATTCGGAATAATAAACGAAAAATGCTCATGCGAATATTTGACCTTCATTCGGAATAAATCTGTTCGTCCGGAATATTGCTTATTCGGAATAATTTGCTTGATCCGGAATAAGGACTGATCCGGAATAAACTTGCTTATTCGGAATATTTTCGACTCATCCGGAATAATTAGCTAACACCTTCATCCGGAATAAATTGGTCTCATTCGGAATCTGGGAAAAACTTAAAGACGAAGAACACGGAAATAACTTGAACACGAATTTAACCAAAGTCCACCAAGTTTTTAACCAAAACTTAAACCAATTTAGCCACTAATCATTTCCTAATGATAAACATCAAATCAAATCAACAAAAACACAAAACCCACTTACTTTTGAAGATCAAACTCAACAAAATAAAACTTAAAACTTTAAATCAACAAGAGAAAGATGAATAAGATTAAATGAAAGATTATATTGAAAGATTAAGGTTAAACAGTCAAAGGGAAAGATTAAACTTACAAGAACTTGGAGAAATCAAAAGAAAATAAAAATCACCAAACACCCTAATGGTGTTGGTTTTGCTACGAACCAAAAAGAAAGAAACTGGAAAAGAAAAACTAGTCCCCAAGTTGTGAAGGGGAGTCTTATTTATAGGAGGTGTGGATGGTTGGTGAGTGGGCCTTCTTCTTTCTTTTTGTCTTCTCGTCTTTTCAGTAAAGTTGACGTTTTCGATTCTGATTCGGGATTTGTCGATGAATAAATTCAACTCGTCTTTTAATTTCTTCGTTTAATAGACTTGAGTTCTTCGTCATATGTAAATCTTCCATCTTTGGTCATTTTCTTCGATAAATCTTCAAATAGGCCCATTGACTTCAAATCTTTTGCATCTCTTGGACTCTAGACTTCGTCTTTTCGTCTTTTTCTTCGATAAAACCCGTGCAATCCCATGTTTTCTTCAATATTTATCCGGTTGGCTCTGAAAACACAACAAACACACAAACCACGCATAATTCCAAACAAATGACATTAAATACGCGTTTTGGTCTTGTTTTAGAAAGAAGTAAGTGGTAAAAGGATGGGTGTTTTCACACCTTATCAAATCCCCTACACTTAACCATTGCCATGCCCTCATGCAATGCTTAGTGACAAAGCAAATTTACACTTTTCTTATAATCAATCAACCTTTGCCTTATTACATTACTACTAAAACAAAGATTTAAACTATTATGAAGAAATAAAGCTTTAAAAGAAACAAAAGGGATAGAAAACCATTTTCACTTGAAAATAGCTACATGGAAATAACTTGCAAAGAGATCTAAGACTTACATTAGGGCTTTGGTTGCTGCGAAGATTTATCACCCTCAAGTTTCACGTTCCCCAAACTAAGCTTAAAAACGAGATCATTGTTATTATAAGTTAGCAAAACAAACACTTACACACATGGCTTAATTATATGCTTAAACTCCCTTATTCCTAGGTGTATCTCTTATATTTTATTGTTGTCTTAGAATGATCACGAAGATGCATTTTTGGACTTATTGCGATAGTTTATTTAGGCTGAAAGCAAAGTAGGACGATTTGATTAATATTTAGCTAAAGGACAAAATCTCTTAAAACTGCTTCTCGGGACCTCAAAAAGTTCATATCTTGGCATAACTCGCTTCACGATTTGAGACCTTTCTCGGGCCGATATTTGGCATGTACTTCATACTTCATATCTTGAGAGACGTTCTTGAGATAATGGTCTTCTCTTCGTTAATAGAGTTTCTTCACTTGGAGACTTTTGAGGGATACTCCAACCTTGTTGACCACGACTTCATCATTATTTCTTCAATCGTTAATTGGGATTTTGAGATACAACGATCCGCCTCCTTTTCGGACTTGGATCTATTTATCCTCATACCTTGTTAGGGTCTTTTCGGATAGACTTCTCCATGATCTTTATGGGAGTTGATTGCTTTTCGTCTTGAGTCTTGATCCTTCATATTGATTTTGGGAATAATGCTTTTCACATCACCTTGGATCTTTAGCAATAAAATGGAATCCTCATGCCTTGTTAGGGCCTTTTCGGACTTGCCAATCTTCGCGCCCCGCTTCATTAGTTATGCCTTGGCTATGAACTCTTATCATTACCGAGCAACTTTTGAACGATCTTGGGCTAGAATCTAAGTTATTCAATAAAATCGTACGACCTTACTTATTGCATTTATTCATTTAAGGCGATGGGAGGAAAAGCTTATAATCACACCAAGTGTGCTTGTGCAAGAATACCAACTTATAATTGGCTCTATCATTTCTCGTTCTCCACAATTTAAAATCTCAAATAATGAGACTCGTGGATGCTCAGCCTAATAAACCAATTAAGGTCTACATGGTTAAGGATACTAGCTAGAATAAACTTGGATAAGTCTATTCGGGTTGAGTCAAAATAATCGCAACGGGCCTAATATGTCAAAGACTTCTAAACTTGCTACACCACTTTATTAATATTTTTGACTTTATTGTGGGATATATACATATGAAAGCAACGATAAAAATTTAAAAAGTTACGACTATATGGCCAAAGTTAATTAAAAATTTGAAAAATGCTGAAAAAGATTATTTTCCGGTTAAATGGAGGCATTTTAATGGAAAAGTCCACTTAAAACTTCGATAGAAGTCTCCCCTACACTTAATATAAACATTGTCCTCAATGTTTAAGCATGTGGGAAAAGTCTCCCCTACACTTATGACATTGTGCACGTTGGTTAAATCAAGTTAAGGAGGAGACAACTAACGTGATCAATTTCAAATGTGAGTATGAAGAAAATTGAATCACGATAGTTGAGAGATAGAACCGGATTGCGGATAACACGGGAGCACGGTTCTTCAAAGATTCCAAAAGTGCACTTATCCCTGTAATCACATCACCACACAAACACAAACAACCTATATAGGTCCCCCTACACTTAGGAGGTAAAACGGAAAGGGATAGATACTCGGGTTGCCTCCCGAGGAGCGCTTGTTTTTCATAACCGAGTCACGAGCCTGACTCGACCCAAAACTAGTTCATGGGAAACGTGGCGAGGGATGGAATCATCTCATGAGAGATGTCCTCACCAATGTACAACTTCACTCGTTGGCCATTCACCTTAAAATTAGGTCCATTAGGTTGAGCGAGCTCAAGAGTACCATATAGAAAAATTTGGGCAATGGTGAATGGGCCGGACCAACGAGATTTGAGTTTGCCCGAAAAGAGTTTTAATCGAGAGTTGAAGAGTAAAACTTTGTCTCCAACTTGGAACTCTCGGTTTTTAATCTTAGAGTCATGAATGAGCTTAGTCTTTTCCATATAGATCAAGGAATTTTCATAAGCTTCATTCCTGAGTTCATTAAGCTCATTGAGTGGGATTTTGCGCAGGTCACCGGCTTTGTTGATGTCGAAGTTAGCCCACTTCAAGGCCCAGTAAGCCTTGTGCTCCAACTCAATGGGGAGGTGGCATGCTTTCCCGTACACGAGACGATATGGTGTACAACCAATCAGAGTCTTGTATGCGGTACGAAAAGCCCACAGAGCATCATCAAGTTTATCGGCCCATGAGGCACGATGCTCTCCCACGGTTCGTTCACGAATTCGCTTTAACCTTCGGTTAGAGATTTCAGCCTGCCCATTAGTTTGTGGGTGGTATGCGGTGGAAAGACGATGATTGACACCATACTTAGCCATGACTCTTGTGAATTGATCATTGCAAAAATGAGTCCCGCGATCACTAATAATGGCACGAGGCACACTGAATCTCGCGAATAGCTGCTTCAAAAAGTTACAAACCACCCTTGCATCGTTAGTGGGTAAAGCTTTGGCTTCGACCCATTTAGAAACGTAGTCAACGGCTACAAGGATGTTGGGACCAAAGTGACCACCGGTGGGTCCTTTGTGTGTGATCTTGCCTTGTCGTTGGCAAGCATCACAATTTTTCACCATTTCGTGAGCGTCACGATAAATGGAGGGCCAATAAAATCCCGAGTCAAACACTTTCTTTGCGGTGAAGTTGGGACCAAAGTGACCACCGGTGGGTCCTTTGTGGCAACTTCGAGAATGTCTAAAGCTGCCGGTACATCAACACATCGGCGAATAATCAAATCAGCGCATTGTTTGAAGAGATACGGGTCATCCCAAAATTAAGTCTTAATATCTTTAAAGAACTTTTTCTTTTGTTGGGATGTTAACCCGTCAATGAGAATTCCACCCGCCAAGTAGTTTGCAATGTCCGCAAACCACGGGGTTTCATCAAAATTCGAGTTGATAGACATTAAGGTCTCAAGGGGAAAAGAGTCATTGATCTCTTTGTTCGGATGATCCCCTTGATAAGGATCCTCAAGTCTACTGAGATGATCCGCGGCTAGGTTTTCGGCTCCCTTCTTATCACGAATTTTGATTTTAAATTCTTGAAGTAGCAAAACCCAGCGAAGAAGTCTTGGTTTAGAATCTTGTTTAGTTAACAAGTACTTCAACACGGAATGGTCCGTGTACACGATGGTAGTGGAAAGGACAAGATAGGGGCGAAATTTTTTAAAAGCATAGACAACAGCTAAAAGCTCTTTTTCGGTTGTCGTGTAATGCAATTGAGCCCCTGTCATTGTCTTGCTAGCGTAATGGATTGGTTGGAAGTGTTTATTCACTCTTTGGCCCAAAACCGCTCCAATAGGAAAGTCGCTAGCATCGCACATCAACTCAAAAGGTAACTCCCAATTAGGGGTAACCAAGACCGGTGCCTTAGTTAGCTTATCCTTAAGAAGGTTGAAGGCTTTAATACACTCTTTGGAAAAGATAAAAGGAGTATCTTTTTCCAAGAGGTGGGTCATCGGGCGAGCGATTTTAGAAAAATCTTTGATAAATCGACGGTAGAAGCCCGCATGACCAAGGAAACTTCTCACACCCTTTACGGTTGAAGGTGGAGGTAATTTGGCTATGACATCAACTTTAGCACGGTCCACTTCTAGACTGGCTTTTGAGATTTTATGTCCTAGCACGAGGCCCTCTTTTACCATGAAATGGCATTTTTCCCAATTTAGAACAAGGCGAGTGTCTTCACACCGCTTAAGCATACGTTCTAAATTGGCAAGGCAAGCAGAGAAAGAATCGCCATAAACCGAGAAATCATCCATGAAGACTTCCATAGTTTCTTCAACCATGTCATGGAAGATAACCATCATACACCTTTGGAACGTCCCAGGAGCATTGCATAAACCGAAAGGCATTCTTTTGTAAGCAAATGTTCCATAGGGACAAGTGAATGTGGTTTTCTCTTGGTCTTTGGGATCGATGGGAATTTGAAAATACCCGGAGAAACCGTCTAAGAAGCAATAGTAATCATTACCCGCTAGACGCTCGAGCATTTGGTCCATGAAAGGAAGAGGAAAGTGATCTTTTCGTGTGGCATCATTGAGTTTGCGATAGTCGATACAAACTCTCCACCCAGTAACGAGACGAGTAAGAATCAACTCGTTGTGTTCATTGGGAACAACGGTTATTCCGCCTTTCTTGGGCACAAAATGGACGGGACTTACCCATGGCGAATCCGAAATAGGGTAAATCATGCCGGCATCAAGAAGTTTGATAACCTCTTGTTTGATGACGTCGTGAATTCGAGGATTAACCCTTCTTTGGTTTTGGATTGCGGGTTTAAAGTCATCTTCCATGAGAATTTTGTGAGTACAAAAGTTTGGATCAATTCCGCGGATATCGGAAATTTTCCAAGCAATTGCCTTCTTATGATCTTTAAGCACGGCGATAAGGCGAGATTTTTCTTCTTCTTTCAAGTCCTTAGCGATGATGATGGGTGACTTCTTCTTGTCTTCAAGAAATACGTACTCGAGATGGGACGGTAATTCCTTAAGCTCTAAATCCGGAGGATTTTCGATGGAAGGCTTAGTCAAATTCGGTTCATCGATAGCGATATCCTTGGGAGATGGTGGAGAAATATGGTCCTCATTGAGAAGTTTCTCAATGGTACGAATGTCTTCATCCCAATCGGTGGGAGAATCGTCATATTGTAAGTTCACATCTCCCAAAGGTGCTTCAAATTCAGTCAAAAGGAAATCACTTTCTCCAAATGGAGTTAGTGATGGAGCAATAGAGGCAACGGTCTCAACATTGGGAGGAGAGGTAAGAATACTTTTGCAAGCATCATTAAAGTGTTCTTCACAAGCCTCATCAAGAACATCGATACAATTAACACTCTCGTATGAATAATGCTGTTTAGAAATCTTACCCATGTTGAAGACAATTTGATCGTCACCAACTCTCATGATAAGCTCACCCGCTTCTACATCGATGAGAGTGCGACCGGTCCTCAAGAATGGACGTCCAATGATTAATGGAACACGAGGGTCCATCTCGTAGTCAACGACAACAAAATCCGCCGGGAAAGTGAATTTGTCAACGCCAACGAAAACGTCTTCGGCTATCCCCACTGGATAAGCAACCGTACGGTTATCTAATTCCAAAGTCATTTTGGTGGGGACTAGCTCAGGGAGAGATAATTGCTTCCAAACACTTAGAGGCATTAAGTTGATACTAGCATCTAGATCGGCTAGGACCATGCAATTCTCTACTCCCGGGAAGTTGCAAGGGATTAAGAAGCGACCCGGATCACCAAGTTTGGTTGGCAATTTCCTTAAGAGAACCGCGGAGAAATTCTCGTTAAGTTGGGTATTAGCAATATCAAGAAGCTTCTCCTTGTCACTAAGAAGATCTTTAAACATCTTCGCATATTTAGGCATGTGAGCGAGAGCCTCAGCGAAGGAGATGTTGAAATTCAATTGTTTAAACATTTTGAGAAAGTTTGAAACTTGAATATCGTCCTTGCTTTTGAGTTTCTCTTTCCTCAACCTTGAGGGATAAGCTATATCGAAAGAACAGGAAAGCTTTGGGATTGTAGGATCACTCACATCCTTGGGTGGTGGAGGGGTAGAAGTAAGAGGTGGAGGAATTGGGGAATTAGAAGGTTGAGGAATAGGAGTAGGTGACTCGTTTTCCTTTGTCACAATCACCGGTGTAGCTATAGGAAGCTCGGGTTCCTTGGTAACTTTTCCACTGCGAGTGGTGATTGCTTTCATCTCCCCTCTTGGATTAGCAACGGTTACTCGGTAGAGTACCCGAAGAAGAGGGTTGATTACCTTGGAAGAAACCAGCCATCATGTCCCTTAGGTCATTCGTTTGACTACTCAAAGAGTTTCGCATATCGGCTCTACGATCATTCCCTTGTTTCACCATATCGCCCTTCAAATTAATAATCTGGGTCTGCAGACTCTTCACCAACACATCATTCGTCCGTATGTACGTTTCGACCTCGTGGTTGAAAACGGTGGGTTGAGAAGGAGGAGGTTCTTGATAAGCAGGTGGTTGGTAAGGAGCGGGTTGGTAAACTTGAGTAGGATTTTGAGGTGGATATGGTTGTCTTTGAGGTGGTTGTTAAGGTGCTCGAGGTTGGTTTTGATTGGTTCGGTTAAGGTTTTGTTGTTGGTTTTGATTGGTTGGAGGAAAACCGGGCGGGGAAAGAAAGTTGGTGGAACGATAACTTAGCAAGTTACGGTCTCCTTGAGGGCAGGCTGGATAGCCTCCCTGTTAATCCCATTCAGTCCATAACACAAGATTTAGAAGAGATATTTAGAGAGAGAGAGAAGAGAAGTAGAGAGAGAAACAAGAGAGATTTTGGAAGGTTAATGTTTACTAGAGAGAGAAAGTAAAATGAACCAACACCCTCTTCCACACATGGAAGAGGGTATATATACCCTTGGCATATGGGCCGTGGGTTTAGTATCCTTGGGTCGGGCTTGGCTTTGTTTTGGGCTTACGCCCCTAACTTATACAATATTAGCTTAAAGTCCAAGCCCGGTTTTCCCGACTAATCCTATTACAATACAAGACCATTAACGACTAAGATGACCTATTACATTCTTGTTCGACTATATAAAATATAAGGCTAACAATCTCCCCCAATGTATCGGTCATCTTAAAAAGCTTAAAAAGCATAAGATGATTGAGTGAATACATTCTTGTAGAGGATATCTTCCTACTTTGGTCTTGTATCTTGGTCTTGATCTTGTTTGTAACAGCTTTGTTCCTTCATGCTTTCGTGATCTTTATCTTGAGCCTTTGTCATTTGACTTTGAGTGCTTGAGATCTTCATTTGTACTCCTTGTGACTAAGATGACCTATTACATTCTTACATTCTTAGGTATCTTGATTATCTCCATCTTGTGCTCTTGTGACTTCTGAATCGACATCGGTTACACAGCTACGCCATCTTCTTGATATGCAGCAACATATATAGACACGGATAAAATGTCTTTGAACATTTCATCCTAACTCAGTAGCGTTTTACCTCCGGTCGGTGAAGACCATTTAGACGGTATTAGATACCGTACCTGTGATCGGGTAGATTCGATTAAGAATCTCCTTGACAGGGTTTCCCGGTGGTAGTAGCCAGTTCTCTTTACTCAACCGTCTCAAAGCAGACTGCGAACGTAAAGAGTGAATCATAAGGATAAATTATCCGTCTGATTAGAGTCGTCAATTCAGATTTCCTGGAACAAGTTTGATTCTAAGAGAATCGCACCATTGTTGCTTTCCAGTTTGTCACAAGCTTGATTCATAGAGAATCTTGCGAGTCACCTACCGCAGTGCTGTTTGATGTTGACACTGGAAGGATTTCCATTCGTCACTGTGAACACTAATGAGTGTCACTTTGAATGTTCTGGCAAGATTACACGGATTTTGCGAAGAAACCTGGAATCAAGTTTGAATCAATTAAGAATCGAAACTTAGTTGCTTTCCAGTTCTCACAAGTTTGATTCGTGTAGAATCGCACAAGTTTCCTACCATGAGCTTGTTTAATGCTGGATCAAGCAGGATTTCCATCTTCATTGTGAATCGTATCACTCAGATGTTCTGGCAATATCACAAGGATAATGCGTAGGAATCGATTGTGTCCTAATGAGATGATAGATAGATCTCGTTTTGGCTCTAGACTCAATAAGTGCATTTTGGTAATCGGAGGCTAGAGCAGACTGCCACCTTTTCAATATTAACTAACTCAGAGTGAGAAAGTCAATAGATACGTGTTGATCTCCGTGACAATGAGACAAGTTTCTTTTGAGAGAAACTCGAATGGCTGAGAAAGGGTTGTGCATCGCATCACTGGGTCCATGACACTTGTCTTCAAGATATGTGTTAACCCGGTTTCTGCCTAAGTTGCATAGAATATTCAACTCCTTCAATGCTTACCAATACGTCATCACTAGCACCTTGTTGGGATTGTTCCAGTGCTAACTTAAGTAATTGGTCCGCATTCAGCTTCATTCAACTCCATCTTTCCTAAGGACAACTATTTCTAGCTATGGAATGTCCTTGGGTAGATCCCTCCGGTTCTGGTTGGATCATAAGACTTAGTTTCCTATCCTAAACCACCTTTTGACTCCATCGTTCCGTCGTGGATAGTAGGTTGTTTTGGGTATAGATCGTAACCATAAACCATTGAAAACCATTCAAAGTGTTTGATAAAAATCAAAACTTTTAACACTTGAAAGTTTTACATTTCCGAAAAGCTCCCCCTACACACATGCATCGATATACGAAATAGTGTAGCATGTGAAGGAAAGAGTTGCACTTGAGTCTTTAAGATCACATGTTGCGATATATTACATTTTAATCACATTTTCTACCCCTATCTCTAATATAAAAATATAATATTAGAGATATCAATTGATTAAAATATGACAATTTCCGAAAAATCGACGGGAGAGAAACATGTGTGCACGCATGAATTATGGAACATTTTCAGTCGGGTCGCTCCCCCTCAACAATATATGTATGTCTTGAGACAAAACTTGACAAAATTTTAGAAAAACGACACCACAATATATGTTGAGGTACGGAGTGGAGATGCCTTTACCGATAATATATATGACAGATTTAATATCATTTTCGGAATGTGTTGGATACATAAAATATGACAATTTTAGAGATGTACCCAACAACATTATAAAGGCTTGATTTTAAAACGCTCCCCCTCAAAAATTGATCAAAATAACATATGACAATTTTGAGATATGAAAACCACATATGAGGAAGGGAGTGTTGAACACACAATTTTGAAAGATTTATAAAAACCTTTTGAGAAATTCTTGAAAAATTGTGTTCAAAGGTTTTAAAATAATCAGGATAGAAGACTTCTCTTCTATTGCTTAGGGAAAGCGCACTGAAACGTACACTTCCCTTTAGGGTCCGTTTTTCATGAGCTCAAAACTTTCATTGTTTTGTGACTAGCTCATGACCGAGAAAAATAAATTTCCCGTTGTGAAGGATAAGTTATCATCCGTGATAAACTTTCCTTAAGTTGAAGTTCGAGGTCTAAGCTGACATTTACTTAGAAATCGTTTTTCATGAACTTAAAAACTTTGAATGTTTTTATGAGAAGCTCATGACCGAGAAATATGATTTTCTCGTTGAGAAGGATAAGTTATCGTCCGAGATAAACTTTCCTTAGTTGAGGTTCGAGACCTAAGCTGTGATGCGCTTAGAAGTCATTGTGAGAGAATATCAAGCAGCTTCATTTGCCAAAACCTCCAAGTCTTCTGGAGTCATATACTTCATACCAAGACGGCCAACGAGATACGCAAACCTATCTTTCGAGAGAGCTTTTGTAAACAAGTTTGCCAGCTGGTACTCAGTTCTGACAAAGTATAATTCCACGATGCCGCGTTCCACTTGTTCCTTGATGAAGTGATATCTGACATCGATGTGCTTGGTGCGGGAGTGCTGAACCGGATTACAAGATATGGCTATGGCCGACTTTGAGTCACAATACATAGGTATTTTATCAAAGTGGAAGCCATAATCCGTGAGTTGAGTTCTCATCCAGAGGACTTGAGCACAGCACGCGGATAGAGCCACATATTCTGCTTCAGCTGATGAGAGCGAAGTGCAATCCTGCTTCTTTGACGACCAGCTGACAAGCTTGTCTTCCCCTAGAAATTGTATGCTACCAGAAGTGCTTTTTCGACTATCAAGACAACCTACGTGATCAGAATCTGAAAAAGCTGTTAGATGAAAACCGGTTTCCCTCGGATACCAGAGTCCCATGTGAATGGTATTCTTAAGGTACCGAAAGATCCGTTTAACCTCTTTGAGGTGCTTTTGAGTAGGTCTGGCTTGATATCGTGCACAATAGCATGTGGCATGATGAATATCAGGCCTGCTGGCTGTAAGGTACATAAGTGACCCGATCATACTGCGATATCGCGTTTGATCTATGGGATATGCGTACAAGTCAGCGTCTAGGGATGTGGTCGACAATGGTGTACCAACACGAGCACATGAGGTCATACCATGCTTTTTAAGTATCTCTTGAGCATACTTAGCTTGGTTAATGAAGATACCACGTGGGGATTGATGAATCTGGAGGCCTAAAAAGAATTTTAGCTCCCCCGTCATTGACATTTCAAATCTGCTGTGCATTAACTTTTCAAAACGTTTGAAAGTTTTGGGTTCGTAGAACCAAAAATAATGTCATCAACATAAACTTGCACCAGCATTATGTCATCCCCATATTTATTAGTAAAGAGAGTAGGATCAATAGAACCTTTGGAGAATCCTTTGGACACCAAGAAGTTTGAAAGTTCTTCGTACCATGCCCTTGGAGCTTGTTTAAGTCCGTATACAGCCTTCTTGAGACGATAGACTTTGTCAGGATGATGAGGACCGATGAATCCTTCCGGCTGATTCACATACACTTCTTCCTTCAAATGACCGTTGAGAAAAGCAGTTTTAACGTCCATCTAAAAAACCGTGAAGCCCTTATGTGTAGCATAAGCAAGGAATATCCTGACTGCTTCCAAACGAGCGACTGGAGCGAATGATTCATCGTAGTCTATGCCTTCTTGTTGACGGTATCCCTTAGCCACAAGACGAGATTTGTTTTTGATGATGGTTTGTTCTTCATCCAGTTTGTTTTTCCAGATCCATTTGAAATCTAAAATTGACATTCCATAGGGTCGGTCAACAAGTTCCCAAACATTTAGGCGATCAAACTGATGAATTTCGTCTTGCATTGATTCAATCCACGCATGATCAGTCATGGCTTGTTTGATGTTTGTAGGTACAGTTGAACTCACGGTGAGTGCATACATACACACATCACCATCGGTTTCGAGTTGTCTGCGTGTTCGAACCGGCTGTGAAGGATTTCCAATTACTTGCTCCAATGGATGATCACTTATCCAATGGTGAGTGGATGGATATGGTTTGTAGAATGTATGCATGTTGGACGGATCAACATGTTGAGTAGAAGACTCTCCGACTTCGTGTACCGGTGTACCGAACGGATTGATAAATTCTTCTTCGTCAGGTTGTGCATCGACTGCTTGATTGTTGTTACCTCCTTCAGCATTGACGGTTGGTGATGTTTGTTGTATGACTGTTTCTGGAGTTTGTTGAGTATCCAATGGAATATTCTCTTGAGCAACGGTTGCTGAAGTAGAGGCAGTTGTGTCTTGTGAACTTGGTTCGGGTTCATCAGCAGTATTGACAGCAGAAGACTTTGACACAACTTGATTGTTTCCATAGTAATATTCTTCAAACATTGGATCATATAAATCAACCAACTCATTCATTTGTGTTGTATCCGTCAAGTCCGCTGTAGGAGTAATTTCTTGACATTCTTGCACGGGACGTACACTGTCTTGTGTAGGTGCCATTGCTGGACATTGAGGTGCAGGACTTGAGCTGTTGTGATCAAGTACCATTTGTGGCAATTCGTCAAAGTTCACATGAATTGTTTCGACAATAATCTTTGTTCTCTTGTTATAGACTCGATATCCTTTCGACAATGTAGCATACCCCACAAAAATACATGCATCACCTTTTTCTTTCATCTTGTCGAGATTCTCACCGTCTTTAAGGATGTAGCATAAAGATCCAAATATGTGAAAGAATTTGACAGTAGGTTTCCTGCCATTGATGATGTGGTAAGGTGTCTTTTCATGTCTAGGGATGACGAGAGAATGATTCTGAGTATAACAGGCAGTTGCAATTGCTTCAGCCCAGAAGAATAGCGGTAATTTTGAAGCAGAAAGCATTGTTCGAGCAGCCTCAACCAAAGTACGGTTCCGTCTTTCGACAACGCTGTTTTGTTCAGGAGTTCGAGCAATAGACGTTTGATGTTCGATGCCTTCTTTTTGAAAGTAAGATTGCAAGTTCTTGTTCAAAAATTCAGTACCCCTATCCGTTCTTACGGTTAAGACTTGAGCTTGAAGATTGCGTTGTATCATCTTGAGAAAGTTTTTGAGAACCTCTAGTGTTTCATCTTTGGACCTTAAGAAGAAAGTCCATGTGTATCTAGAGTAATCATCAACAATCACAAGAATATACTTTTTCCTGTTAATACTCTCTACACGCATGGGACCACATAAATCCATGTGTAGAAGTTCCAATCGTCCTTTTGAGCTTGGGGTAGTCTTTTTTTGAAAGACTTCGGTTTTGCTTTCCCCAACTCACAAGAAGAACAAAGATGGTCTTTGACGAATTTCAACTTAGGAAGACCAGTCACAATATCATTCTTCGAAAGCAAGTTGATGGTGTCAAAGTTGAGATGTGACAATCGTTGATGCCATAACCATGCTTGAGATGATGTAGCTTTAGCCATTAAGCAAATTGGATTTGTTGAAGATGTGTCTTGAAGAGTTACTGTGTAGAGATCAGAACCACGAGAACCTGTAAGAAGGTCATTCCCATCGTAGTCTCTAACATAGCAAGTAGATTTCCGAAAAGCCACTTCCAAATCCGCATCACAAAATTGACCAACCGAGAATAAATTATGATTCAGTCCCTCGACGTAATAAACCTGTTTTATAGTGATATTCCCTTGAACCAAGTCTCCATATCCGAGTATCGGTGCAAATTGATCATTTCTAAACCGTACCGTACCCAGAAACTTCTCCACGAAGTTAATGAGAAGCTTGAGATTGCCCGTCATGTGCTTTGTGCACCCGGAGTCCATTATGAATAGGATGATTTCGACGAGCTGCAGAAGAATTAGAAGACAATGTAGCATTTGACAAATGTGAGCCCTTGATAGAAACGGGTTCCAAAATAGTAGTGGACCTAGATTCTAAAGGCAAGCTAACATTCATAGACCCAATTAGAATGGGGATTGTCTTAGGTACCCATTTGTATCCGAGTGGTGTAAATCTTGAATACCCCCGTGTACATGTCCTAATCATGTTCTCATAAAGCTTCTTTAACCTGCTTTGTTTACGTAGAGTAGTGGATTCTAACGCACTTAGTTTCTTAAGTGGTTGCTCAGTGGATTGGTTCAAAGTTCTTGTGGGTTCACTAGTACTAGTGGGCATACGAATAGGCTTCCTAGTTCTAGTATTCACGCCATTATGATTAAGAGCACAAGCATCATGATTGAAAGTACGAACATATTTGCCACATTCAACACAAACAAATTCAACATTCGAGGTCTTAGCATTGAAACTGTCATTACATGCAGTTACAGACGTTTTATTCTTAGAAAACTTAAAATTCCTACAGTGGTCTTGTACTTCCAACTTCTTTCCTTGACTATTGTTAGGCATGACCTTATCGTGCATTCTATCGCTCTTAAGCTGTGGTCCGCTAACGCTAGTAGTGGGGATTACTCCTGTAGAAGAAGACACACGTTGATTAGTTTTCTTAATATTTTAAGGTAACCGCGATGTTCCAGTTTGAGTGGGCTTAATTTTCATCTTATACATTCCAGGTGCTATCACATTGGTACTCTTATCATTTCCTATCTTAGGCAAAGTCTGTGGGGATTGTCCCAAAATAGATGATTTAGGGCATTTAACCGCATTAGGTTGACGAACGGCGGATGGTTTACCCAAAACAGACGTTCCTTTCATTTTCTCAATGAGTTTCTGTAACTCACTTATGGCTATGTCCCTTTCTTTTAGCTGAGCTTTCAAATCATTTATTTCGAAATCTTTTTCATTTAGTAGACGAAACGAAGAAGTTGAAATTTCTTGACACTTTTTATGATTATGAGATTTTTCACCTTTTTGTAAAGCAAGTTCAAGAGAAATGGAGTGTTTCTCAAGTTGAGAAAAACTTTTCGAAAGTTTGTTGTATGCCTGAATATGTTTTGAAAGCTCTACGTCAAGATTGCGACATTTCTCGTCCGATTCTGACACTAGACATGCTACATGACAATATTGATCAAGATCGATATACACACCAAGTATAGCATTCATATGGTCAGCATAAAATTATTCCTTAGAAAGTCGATCAATTTCGTTAGAAAGTTGGTGTTCTTGTGTCTTTATTTTAATTTGAAGAAAATCAACTTCATCTACAAGAGATTTGACATAGCTTAAATCAGTTAACATTTCCTCAGTGAGAGCATTATAAAACATTTCCACATTTTTTGAAAGATCATCAATGGTTGGAACAATGCATTGTTGAATGACGACTTCTACTTGTGGGTTAGGTTTAATATTCCAAATGGTATCCCTAGAAACTTTTTCATAGTCGACGACACCTTTGTACAAATTTAAAACCCCTTGTTTTATAAACTCAAATTGCTGAACACTTTTGCTTTTCTCATCCCATTTACGTTTTTCATCTGAGATTTGTTTTTCTAACAAAATTGATTGCTTTTTGAAACTCCTTTGTAAAGAAACTTTCTTTTGGGGTTCATCACTTGGTGGTGGAACACTATTGTACATCTTTTGTTCTTTGGAAAGTTCTTTTTGAGGAACAAACTTAATATAATTATCAGAATCAGAAAGGTTTATTAAATCACTTAAGTTTGATCGACTTTCTTCTTGTTGACGAATGATTTCGTCGCAGTCAGGGGAAAGCATAAGAGCAAGATTATCAACATAACAACCGATATCATAAAGAGCAGGCTTGGTACTTTGAACTTTCTTGAGATATTCAGGCTTGACAAAACTCGTTTTCATATTTCTATTGAGCATATTCATAGTTTGAATTGAATGACCCATTTTGTAAACAATGTTGTTTAACGTGTCGACTCTCTTTTCCAAAGCAAGAATTTTTTCAATATCCTTTTCTTCACGAGTTTTAAAAAGCTCAGTTTGTTCTTTGTTAACTGACTCTAATTCAGTAATTTGGAGTTTATGTAGCAGCAGTTGTTCTTTAAGGTCCAATATCTTTTGTTTTGACATATGAATTTCGTGTGTTACTTCAGAACAATATTGTGCATTAAGCACCTTACGTTCATATACCAAACCATTAGCTATCGCAACCCGTCGATCAGCTTCTTTTACATAATCACACTCTTTAAACCTGTCTATCTCCTCGGCTAAGGATGTGTTTGCTTGCTTCAAATGTTTATTAGCCTCTTTGTTTTCCTCAATTTCATGTTTTAAAGAATCAATAATAGACGCAAGCAAATCACGGTCCTCATCCGAGTCAGTATCCTGAACAGCTTATCCCTCATCATTACACATATGCTGTGAATCCGTAGAGATATTGCTATCATCCGTGTCCATTACATATGTGTCATTGATGCTTTCGGGTTGCTCAGGATGCCGTCGTTCATTAGCAAACACATTATAGTTATCATGTGATGGTACCTTTTCAAGTGGCTCAAAATCAAAGATGGGTCCAGAAGTATCATCAGTCTTTGGGATCACTTCTTGAATCTTTGCCATGTACACATAATGTGCCTCCAACTCTTGATCATCGGCTTCATCATTAGTGTCATCACGCCAGTCAACTTCATCTGCTGTGAGTGGAATTCCTGTTTCTTCTTTCTTACACAGCAGCATCTTTTCCTTGTGATATCCTGAATCCTTAACCCGTTTTGGCTTCTTGCATTCCTTAGCCATGTGCCCAAATCCCTTGCAGTTGAAGCATTGAATCCCAGTCTTTTGCACAACCGGAGTGCCTACAGTGTCTCTAGCCCCAACTTGATTCGGCAACCTCTGATTATCATACCTAGCATCACGATCATACCGAGGTGCATGATCAACTTCCTTATATCTAGCATTAGATGATGATCTGAGGTTGTTGTTGGTAGGTTTGTAGATCTTCTTATAAGTTGTGGTGAGTAAAGACATGAGTTCTTCAATCTTCTTGTCCCTTGAAGTTTGTTCATCATCACTGTCTCCATCTGACTCGGTGTCATACTTTGGAGGTGGAGTGGGGACAATTGCTTTTGCTTTGTGTTTAGCAGCAGCTAGAGGTTTGGTGGATGAGCTTGATGACTTCGAGGAATGAGTAGGTGGTTGTTGAGGAGGAACGGGTTTTGTTGAAGTAGCAGCCACAAAAGCAATAGAATTAGCAAACCGTTCTGTCTTTTCAGCCCTTAGTTCATTCACTTCATTCTGATATTGTTTCAAGATATCATAAAGTTTGTGATAGGAGATGGTCTTGATATCTTCCCTTTGTTTAACCAAAGTCACAAACCTTTGCCATTCCGGTTTGAGTTGAAGTAGAAACTGAACATTGGCATGATGGTTGGAGATGGTGCACTGATTTCTGACAAGCTCATTCATCATTTTGTAGAATCTCGAGTAATATGAGTCAATGGATTCACCATCTTCAGATGTGAATTTTCCAAACTCCCAAAGTAGATTAGTCTCGAGATCTTGAACATTGATCGACTCACCTTGCTTCAATCGATGAATTGCATTCCACATTTCGATAGCATTAGGACATGCATCAACTATGGAATAGATATCGTTATCAATTCCAGTGAGTATGAAGTTTACAGCATCAGCTTCAGCTTGGAGGAGTTTCTTTTTCTCAGCAGAACATGTGTCAAAATCCTCCATAGCTCGTATAGTTGATGAAGTACCATCCTCTGCCTGTGTTGTAATTGGTCTGAATTCAAAAACTGGAGGTGGATTCTCAAGGCAGTGACGAAGAGCAGTTCGGTTTTCTTTTCCGTCGAGAAATCTAAGAAAACGAGATCTCCATTGAACGTAGCAACCGGCAGTGAGCTCAGGTGGATTACCGTTGCCACCTTGTTCTAAACGAATTTGATTAGCAGTTGCAATGTTGATGTTGTTGTTAGACATGGTGAATACTTGTGAATGAATTGCAGATCTTAGTGGATTTGTTGTGATGATGTGTGGTTAAAATTGAAATTCCGAAAATTCAAAAAAAATTTCTCAGTCCGACAATAAATTCCTCAGTCTGACAAAACGGTAAGCCGAAAAATTTTGTATCGCCAAATTTTGAATTTGAGTTAGAAATAGCCAAAAACTAGTAGGGAAAAAATTTGATTTTACTTGACCTAAAAATTTTAACTCTTTTTTTTTCTTTTTTTTTTTTAATCTTCGTGTAAACGATGTTCCGAAACTAGTCTAGATAGTGGCTAAGTCTAAAAATTACTCAAACAAAATATCCATCGGAATAACCTGATCGGAATATCCCTAATCGGAATACCCTTGTCGGAATAACCTTGTCGGAATAACCTTGTCGGAATCTCCCTATCGGAATGTCCAAATCGGAATGTCCAAAATCGGAATGTCCAAATTGGAATACTCAAATCGAAATGTGAAATCGGAATGACCAAATCGGAATGCTCAAATCGGAATGCAATCGGAATCACTTGATCGGAATACCAAATCGGAATGTCCTTATAGGAATGCACCAAATCGGAATCCCTAAAGCCTATTCCGATTACACTGATCAGAATAACTGTAAACCCTTTTCCGATGACCTGATCGGAATAAATCCCACTTTTCTCGGACAAAACTCACCCAATTCGTGATTTTAAGCCAAAAAATGATCAAAACACCCAAAAATTTTGTGTTTTTAGCCAAAGTAAATATACCAAATCTCTACCACAACTATCTAGAAGATTTGTATCGAGAAAAAACCATAAAAAACACAAGAAAATTTTTTGGGACGTAAGATATAGATCAAAATACCCACGAAAAATCAAGAACACACCACACGAATCTTCAATCACCTATCCACTATAGGCTTTGGATACCAAATGTTAATCCCATTCAGTCCATAACACAAGATTTAGAAGAGATATTTAGAGAGAGAGAGAGAGAAGAGAAGTAGAGAGAGAAACAAGAGAGATTTTGGAAGGTTAATGTTTACTAGAGAGAGAAAGTAAAATGAACCAACACCCTCTTCCACACATGGAAGAGGGTATATATACCCTTGGCATATGGGTCGTGGGTTTAGTATCCTTGGGCCGGGCTTGGCTTTGTTTTGGGCTTACGCCTCTAACTTATACAATATTAGCTTAAAGTCCAAGCCCGGTTTTCCAGACTAATCCTATTACAATACAAGACCATTAACGACTAATATGACCTATTACATTCTTGTTCGGCTATATAAAATATAGGGCTAACACTCCCCGAGGATAGGTACCGTATGCTGCGTTAACATTCTCACAAAGATAGTCTTGGGTGGAGGTACAAGTAGTGTAAGAGTGAGGACCCCCGCATATTTCACACGGTTGGCTTACAGCATTGACTTGAGCGTTTTGAGCGTTGATGCTTTTGGTATTGTTAGCGGTGTGGACAACAAGTGATTCAATAAGCGAAGTAAGTTTGTCAATTCTCTTGTCGTTGTCACTAGTGCTAGCACTAGCGGCATTGGTCCGAACACTCTTGGTTTGCACTCTAGACTTATTCTCAATAATATCCCAAGCGGCATTAGAAGACTTAACCAAAATATTACCCCCCGGGGCACTATTTAGTGAATCTTGGTCATTCATGCTTAAACCATTGTAAAAAGTATTAATTTGGTGCACTTTGGTAAAACCATGTTGTGGGCACTTTCTTAAAAGGTCTTTAAAACGGTCCCAAGATTCACTAAAAGTCTCATCGTACTTTTGTTCAAAATTAATAATTTCATTCCGCAAAGCGGTAGTACGAGAGGGTGGGAAAAAGTAGTTTATGAATTTGGTCTCTAAGTCCGTCCACGTAAGAATACTTTGTGGCGGTTCCTTTGCAAGCCAATGTCGGGCTTGTCCCTTTAAAAGAAGGGAAAAAGTTGTAAGCGAATTACCTCTTATGGGACCCCATTGAATTTGACCGTATTCGTGAGTTGAAGGAACCTTTTGATGTGGTCATGAGGATCATCAATGGTACGCCCCAAGAATGGTTGAGCAGAGACCATTTGAATGAAGCCGGATTTGAGCTCAAAGTTGTTGGCTGCAATCGCGGGTATGACAATAGGATCGTTGTTGCCCTCTACATGTGCTTGCAAACGTTCGATCATAGGACGATTGTCCGGTAGAGGTTCATTGTTGTTATTATTCATGTTGTTTTGAGGTGGATTATTATTGTTGTTGTGTACACCGGCCATGTCTAAGTTATTGAGAGTCTCGGGCTCGGGATAAGACGTTGATCGAGTGCGCATACAACTACAAAAGAACTAACAAAGCTGAAATATTTTTGTTTTTTTATGTTTTTTTATTTTTTGGATTTTTGAAAAGTTTATATTTTTTAGGATTTTTTGAAATTTTTTAATGATGAAAAGGTAACGTTCACGGAGAACGGATCCCAAAATCCAATTTCTCACAAAAAACCGTGATTCCTTACGAAAAGAGCCGGCAGCGGCGTCATTTAATACAAAGAGATTTTGCTAGGTTTGAAAGTTCGTTTCTCGGTATCTTCTCGAATTGATCACGATTCAAAGTGGAATTATCGTTCTTGGTGACAAAAAGGGGATTGGGTTTTCTATACTACTAAAAAGGTAAATACGTGAAGTAATTAAAAATAAGCTAAAAGCAATTAATAATGATAAAGATTAAACAATTTAAAAATAATAAAACTGAAATTTAACTTACTGAAAAGCGGGATGCTTCACTCGGAATATTCACTTCATTCGGAATAAATGCTCATTCGGAATATCCCTTCATCCGGAATAATTAAACAAAAATGCTGATTCGGAAAGAATGATTCACCCAGAATATTGATTATTCCGGATAAACACACTGATTCGGAATAACTGAATGAAAATAGCTGATTCGGAATATCTTGTTGATGCGGAATAATAGAACTGATTCGGAATAAATAAAGCAAAATGCTTGATTCGGAAAATAACTTTATTCAGAATAAAAATCCTTCATTCGGAATACCTTCATTTGGAATAACAGCTTATTCGGAAAAGAAAACTGATTCGGAAAAAATGTTTACTCGGAATAAATTTGTTCATGCGGAATGTCTGCTCATTCAGAATAATAAACGAAAAATGCTCATGTGGAATATTTGACCTTCATCCGGAATAAATCTGTTCGTCCGGAATATTGCTTATTCGGAATAATTTGCTTGATCCGGAATAAGGACTGATCCGGAATAAACTTGCTTATTCGGAATATATTCGACTCATCCGGAATAATTAGCTAACACCTTCATCCGGAATAAATTGGTTTCATTCGGAATCTGGGAAAAACTTAAAGACGAAGAACAGGGAAATAACTTGAACACGAATTTAACCAAAGTCCACCAAGTTTTTAACCAAAACTTAAACCAATTTAGCCACTAATCATTTCCTAATGATAAACATCAAATAAAATCAACAAAAACACAAAACCCACTTACTTTTGAAGATCAAACTCAACAAAATAAAACGTAAAACTTTAAATCAACAAGAGAAAGATGAATAAGATTAAATGAAATGTTATATTGAAAGATTAAGGTCAAAAAGTCAAAGGGGAAGATTAAACTTACAAGAACTTGGAGAAATCAAAAGAAAATAAAAATCACCAAACACCCTAATGGTGTTGGTTTTGATACGAACCAAAAAGAAAGAAACTGGAAAAGAAAAACTAGTCCCCAAGTTGTGAAGGGGAGTCCTATTTATATAGGAGGTGTGGATGGTTGGTGAGTGGGCTTTCTTCTTTCTTTTTGTCTTCTCGTCTTTTCAGTAAAGTTGACGTTTTCGATTCTGATTCGGGATTTGTCGATGAATAAATTCAACTCGTCTTTTAATTTCTTCGTTTAATAGACTTGAGTTCTTCGTCATATGTAAATCTTCCATCTTTGGTCCTTTTATTCGATAAATCTTCAAATAGGCCCATTGACTTCAAATCTTTTGCATCTCTTGGACTATAGACTTCGTCTTTTCGTCTTTTTCTTCGATAAAACCCGTGCAATCCCATGTTTTCTTCAATATTTATCTGGTTGGCTCTGAAAACACAACAAACACACATACCACGCATAATTCCAAACAAATGACATTAAATACGCGTTTTGGTCTTGTTTTAGAAAGAAGTAAGTGGTAAAAGGATGGGTGTTTTCACACCTTATCAGGTGTAAAAGAGAATCTTTATTAGTGAAGTCGAACTCTCGAGTAGGTGACTCGGGGAGTGGATGTTGGGCAAGGAAGGTGTCCTTGTAGCCGAACCACTATAAATTATTGTGTCGGTTTGCATTTACTTTACTTTATCGCTTTATCCTTATACTTCCATTGGTTGCGTGTGTCGTGTGAAAGTTTATGGACTTAAAATTAATAGTCGTGTGATAGGATCGAACTCGGGATTACGGGATTGCACACATTACGTAAAGGGTTAATTTTATTTATTAAATATATTTTATATATTTATTAAATCAAACCAAAGCTTAACTAAAGATCGTTAATAATTAAGAGTTAAGCATAAACGACCGTTATTGAATTAAATAGAAGAGAAAAGAAGGAAACGGAAAAGTTCCGGAAGCCCCCTGGGTGGGCTTTGTAGTTGACGGCCACAAGGACCAAAAAGGAAGGAAAAAAATTTTGTTTCTTAATTTGTTTATTACTTGAAAACCAAGTTTTGCCAAGGCCTATATAAACAATCCCATAGCGTTCATAATTTTTATCCCTCTATCTCTTTTCTCTCTATTGATCGCCGACCAAACACCCTTATACTTAGGGTTTTGGTTTTCAATTTTGCTATTTAAATTATCTAGTCCTAGCCCCTCTCTAGGGTTGTTGGGTAGATATTCTACAAGCGTAGAAGCTCGGTTTGTTCGTGCTAGAATCATGATTAGCTCGTTGTATTACGTGTGTACAAGAACGTAATATAGTCTTACTTTAGACTATATCTTGGTGCTATTCGTCATAAACCCTAATTGGTGATTGTTCGTAATCTTGTGGTTCTTCGCTAGGATAAAGGTATGTAACCCTAATTCGATTAATTATAATTATGTTATTATCATTATGATCTTGTTTAATCGCTTCCGCTATGTGTGCTTTGATCTTGTTTAGGGTTTTGAATAATTGTTATGAACTATATAAACCTTCATCGTGACCACTCAATATGCTACTTGATTCACATAGTCCTTGAGCATAAACAAACGCCTATCATGCTTGCGGACGAAGATAGCTATAGAGTCCAGTGATTTATTCGCATGGCGCAAAAACCACTCGACCAGGGAATCTGATGACGTACAACATGGACACGACCCATTGTGCATAAAACCATACACCAAAACTTGAGCCAAATCCCAAGTAAACATAATCCCGCCACGATGGCAAAGCACTAGTAGACCAGCTCCCCGAGATCGGATCCGTAAGTAATTAGCGGATCAACTCCGCAGAGCAGATCCGCGAGTAACTAGCGGATCTAATCTACAAGAGTAAATCTGCAAAACATAATTAGTAGATAAGTACAAATGCCTTTAACCGACAAAGGCCCACTCCGAGCACTATCCGAAATACTAGTAAAACCTAATACCAAGCTCTCCTATAAAAGGTAAACTCTGGCACTCCCACAAGGGATGTTTTTCTCACTCATCCCAATACACACATATTTTCGATAACATGAAAACTTACTTTTACACCAGAGTCTAATCGTTGGGTACGTCCCCATGATAAGGCTAATGGTTTACTATTATTTGTGCAGGACATCATCACTCAAATCTCTTTTTAGTACATGAACAAACACAATCCAAGGCATCTGAACCAATTCGCTAGAAACTTAGATCCAAATCTCACCCCGACCCAATCATCGTACTAACACACGACATCACTTTAAATTTTCTTATTTCAAAAAAAACGAATTATCTTAGTTTTACAACCTCATATAATCTTAGGTGTTGTTTGCTAAGGGATATCAAAGGCATTTACATTTCGATTTCCTCCAAATATTGTATTTGGTATGAATAACAAAAGAATCTAAAATTCATTGAATTGCTAAAATAAATGATATTAGAAAACTATTTTTAAGTAAATCTTTTTTTTCTAGTCGTTTTTATTCGGGCTTTTATGTTTATATTAAAATTTATATTAAAATTGTTTTTTTGGTTTTTTAATCTTTTTCATAGCAAAAATAAAATTTATATAAATAAAATACATAAATTTGATATAATTCTTTTTATGAAATTTATATAAGAGATGAAAGTTCGATTTTTAATCGTTTAAATGTAATATTATATAATATTAATTCTTGTTAATCGGGTCGATCAGATTTCAAAATATTATGAATTTTTGTCAACCAACATGTGTAGTTATTTGTAATTTTTAAAAATTTAGATATACTAAAATTTAGAATTATAGAATTTCATAATATTAACACTTTAGTTTTACAACTTCAAAATATAATCTTAGTTTTACAAATTGTATTTGGTTTCAAATTCTCTTATTTCAAAACTACGAAGTAATGAATTATCCCCCCGATTCCCAAAATGAAAATTTTGGTTTCCCTCCCAATACAATTGGCCTTCCCCCTAAAATTTCAAATACTTTATGTATCTTCCCCATAAATCTCAAATGCCCTAAAGTCTTACTATTTCTCTCCTATTTTACATTTCACAGCCGACCCTCAAAAATCCATAGATCCAACCATCATTAATATTCCCAAGCTCACTCCTTATCTCATCATCACCATTACTTGCGGCATGTCTTATGCTTCTAGCATCATTTCCATCACAAGTTTGTCGAAAATGTCATCTGTCTGATCTTATTCCTAAGCCCACTCATCGAGTTGGTTTTACATGGTAAGTGATTGATACATGAAACCCATTGGAAAGTCAAAACAAAAGATTTACTAAGTCGGAAGTATTCTGACTTTTTAAGGTTGTTTGATTAATACCACTCATAAATATTATTAGATCCATTGATAAAGGCTCTACCTCGAGCTGGTGAATCTATGCAAAACAGTACATTTAAGGATTCTTTGTATGGCACATTTATCTGGTTCTTAATGGTCACTTGGTGTTGAAAACATATTGTTGAATAAATCAAACGAACAAAACAAATACGAACAAATAAGCGGAAGCTTTTATTAGATACCCAAAGTTACAATTCAAGAGTTACAATGAAAATTAATGACATTGGCCTCTATTTATAAGGAACCAATGACCTAAAACTTACCAAACAAAAACATACTAAAAATAACAAAGCTTGTAGGACAAGCCAAACAAATTTACTAAACAAACCCTAAAGTTTAACTCACTTTCCAACAATCTCCACCGTGAGTTCAACTTCATACGAAACTTCAAAACAAACGAATCTTGGTCTTCAAATTCAAATATCCGAATACCAAATTCCAAGCGCCCCTTCAGAGTTTAAGTCACTTTTAGAAGAATCTCCACCGTGACTTGAATTCTATTTGAAACTTCAAACTAAACGAACATTCCGTCTTAATTCGAAATGTCAAACGAACGAACGAATAACTCTTAATATGTTATTCAACAAACGAACAAATGTATTATCCGTATCAAACAAATTCAAATTAATAAATAATTTGACGAACGGGCATACATTCAAATGCCCCAAATATGATCCGGATAATACGAATAACCCACTTATGAAATAAGATTTACGGTCCAAACAAACAAACGAGCGATCGAGTAAACGATCCAAACAAACAAACAAATGATCGAATAAACGATCCAAACAAACAAACAAATGATCGAATAAACGATCCAAACAAACAAACAAATGATCGAACCTGAGAACGATCCAAAGGAACAAAGACCGAACCTAAAAACGGTCAACCAAACAAACGACCGAACCTGTAAACGGTCAACCAAACAAGCAAATCTCCTCAAATGATCTTCACCAAATACTATCAAATTCGAGCAACTAATTTTCAAAACCGGACGAACGAAGATCCCAAAAATTTCCAAACTAACGAATTCCAAACGATCCGATAATCACCAAGTCTTCAAACGCCAACCCACCAAAAAACTCCACCGTAATCGACAATTCCTAATCCAAAATCGAACAAATCCAAGTTCAAAACTAAACAAAACCAAATCATAACTGATCACCCAAAAACCCATGAAACTTATCGCAATAAGTATCTACTAACCAAAAGCCAAAATAATACTAACCAAAACAAGCCACCAACCATATTATACCAAACATAATTCTCACGTGGCATAGATATTCAGAATGTTCACACCAACCAATTGAACTTAATACCCTAAATAACGATTACAAACTTACTAGCGAATCACCGAACAAAATCGATTGAACTTCCAATCGACCTAAACCAAAAATCGAACAAGTCCAAACGAATTGTTTATTCTACCAATCAAAAACCGAATTCTAATACTAATCTAAAAACAATTCGTTGATCGCTAACGATGGTTCAAACCCAATTTCGACGAACAAACTTTTTTTTTCTTTTTCTTCATGACGAATCGACCTCTCTCAGATACCACTTGTTGAATAAATCAAACGAACAAAACAAATACGAACAAAACAAATACGAACAAATAAGCGGAAGCTTTTATTAGATACCCAAAGTTACAATTCAAGAGTTACAATGAAAATTAATGACATTGGCCTCTATTTATAAGGAACCAATGACCTAAAACTTACCAAACAAAAAGATACTAAAAATAACAAAGCTTGTAGGACAAGCCAAACAAATTTACTAAACAAACCCTAAAGTTTAAGTCACTTTCCAACACATATAAAAGTGTACCACTCGTATGATTTAGCTAATAATAATAACGTTCTTGTGTGTGATTGTAGGAAAAGGTCATTCCGAGCGCTCTTCGGGCATCAGATCTAATAAAGTGTTTCACACAACGAGTGTTTGAGGTATATTTTACAAATCTCAGCATATGCTTTAATTGGTTAATATTTGAACGCATACAAGGCATTTACTTATTTATACTCATATCGTATATATCGGTCTTGTCGCATTGCTTCATAGATTGTTATTGTGAAAAATTATAACCTATCATTTTTATTTTATAGGTAAAGGATGATACATGGTGTCTTATACGACTCGAGATCAACCAAGTGGCACTTACTTCCCTACATGAGGTTTTGAGTAGTTGTCGTAACTTCCCTCAATAGTTGAAGATGTTGTTTATATATATGGTTGTACTCTGTAACATCTATATCTTATTGCGTATGTATGTATTTCATTTCAGATTCTTGTATCATTTGGTTTAAATATGGAATGTTAAGCTCATTAAACATTTTTATGGTTTTGTGTTAATACTATTGTTTGGATCTTTGTAAAGTTTACTGTCTTGGCTTTTGTTACATGTGAGAAAAATAGTCAAATAAAGAATTTTTTTAATTAAATAAGACTTTTATTACGGTTTATAAAGAAACCGCACCAAAAAAACATCGAAGGAAATTTGCTACGTTTTTTATAAAAACCGTACCAAAAAATCATTTTCCGGTGCGGGTTCGAACCGTACCAAAAAATGTTTTATTTTTTGGTACGCTATTATTCGCTACGGTTTGAAAACCGTACTAAAAGACCTTAAAAACCGTACCTAAAGCCATTTTTTTGTAGTAGTGAGACTCGGCCGGTCCCAAGCCCGGATAAAATGACGAGGGTTATAAGAGGGGAAATGTTTCTGTAAAAAACTTGTATTCTTGTTGTGGCTGGTCTGGTGGGTAGAAGCCATTAAGCTTCAAGTTTTTGTTGTTTTTGCAGTTGGATGTGTTCACGCTGGCTTGGGGGTTAATTTTCAATGTACACATAGGCATGAAATGGTTTCTCACTATGGCAAAAAAAAAAAAATTTAGACCTCTTCATAAAATTTTAGGCCTTCCTTTTTTCTATTTATAGTAGTTGCATAAAGTTTGAAGTTAATAGCCTGTAAAAAAAGATAATTGTAATGGTCGAGTGAACGGGTGGCATTGATCTTTCAAAACTGAAAGTTTATGAACATAAATTTAAATAGTCGTGTGTTAGGATCGAACTCGAGATTACAGGATTGCACACAATACGTAAAAAGTTAATTTATTTAATAAATGTATTTATTATATTTATTAAATTAAATCGAGCTTTAACATTTAACCGTCATTAAGTTTAAGAGTTAAGGACTTAACGGTTAATGTGGAATAAAATATAAGAGTCGAGAAGGTTCCGGAAAACCTCATGGGTTGGGCTTTGGCCGGCGGTGGAGACAAAGAAAAAGAAAGGAAAGATTTATTCCTTATTGGTTTATTACTTGGACTCCAAGATTGTTTAGGCCTATATAAACACCCTGTCTCTCTCTCTTCCTGCAATCAACAAACCAATGTATTCATTATTGTATACCTTATAATAGAGGGGAATCACGTTCCCCTAGGAACAGTGATCCCCTCTCATACACAATATTTTATTAATCCACTCACATAAACACACACAGAAACACATCTCACATACTCACCATACTCACCACCCACTCACATAAACACACACAGAAACACATCTCACATACTCACCATACTCACCACCCACTCACATAAACACACACAGAAACACATCTCACATACTCACCACACCACTTCCATCACTGTGTAACTTTCTCTCTCTAACATCGATGTAATCGAAGAAAACTTTGGGTTTTGATGGAAACCCTAATTTTGTGTGATTAGTTGCTCTCTCTAACAGGATCTAATCGATCTAATTAGATCCGTATCATGAAGCCGTGGTTTTTTGGGGTTTGTTGGAGGCCCTCTCTTGGGTTTGATGGAAACCCTGATTTGTTGATATGTATCATGAAGCCGTTGTTTTTGGGTTTGTTGGAGGCCCTCTCTTGGGTTTGATGTTGATATGTATCATGAAGCCGTGGTTTTTGGGATTGTTGGAGGCCCTCTCTTTGGTTTGATGGAAACCCTGATTTGTTGTAGCTCTTCTAGACATATTGGATTCATATCAGGTTCGATGGAAACCCTTTATTGGGTTTCATGGAAACCCTAATTTTTTTTGCTACTGATTTTTATTTGTTATAAAGCAGATGTGTTTAGCTCTGATTCTTTTTTTTGCTCTGATTGATTTACCTTTATTGAAAAAAAGTGAGATAAAGAGAGAGGCACAGTGATGAGTATGTTAGATGTGTTTATGTGAAATGTGTTTATGTGAGATGGGTTAATAAAATATTAGGTTCGTCAGAGGGGAACGTGATTCCCCTCTTTTATTATAGACGTGTTTGATGGAACCGTGAGGATTTTAACCAGGTTTTACATAATGTGTATGTTGGCTCACAATTTTTCGTTGGCGGGGTTGTTGGCAGGCGACGGTAGCCACGTTTGTGACTTTCGTTGCCGCTTACAGCCGTTTGGTTTCTCTCAGGTGGACTTTTAAGGTTGCCTTTCCATTGTGGGATCTATGAGCTGTATGGGTATTCTATGCATTTATGCTTAAACTGCATCACCATCTTGATTAATATCAGCTTCTTATTGCTTATAAAGGCTACCCTGAAAGTGAACGCATTTGATGAGAGATGTGGTTTCACCACTCTTTGCGGGGAAAATTACTTAGTTTGCAGTTGTGTTTATTAATTACGTGGGTTGTGATGAGTTTGAACGGGCCGGGTTGAGGATGAGATTACGCGGATTTTGGCGGGGCAACCTGTTAAGGTTGCAGCCATGCCGTGTGTATCATCATATTCCTATGTGTTTCCCTATCTGAGCCTACCATCTTCATTATGTTGAAAGTGTGTGATTTGATCAGCAGTATGTGAAAAGTAAACGTATCTTGGCGGGGCAACCTGTTAAGGTTGCAACCATGCCGTGTGTATCATCCTATTCCTATGTGTTTCCCTATCTGACCCTACCATCTTGATTATGTTGAAAGTGTGTGATTTGATCAGCATTATGTGAAAAGTAAACGTAAATCATGCTTAAACTGCTTCACCGTCTTGATTAATATCAGATTCTTATTGCTTATAAAGGCTACCCTGAAAGTGAACACATTTGATGAGATATGTGGTTTTTTACGACTCATTGCGGGGCAAATTACTGAGTTTGCTTATTAATTACGTGGGTTGTGATGAGTTTGAACGGGCTGGGTTGAGGATGCGATTACACGGATCTTGGCGGGGCAACCTGTTAAGGTTGCAGCCATGCCGTGTGTATCCTCCTATTCCTATGTGTTTCCCTATCTGAGCCTACCATCTTCATTATGTTGAAAGTGTGTGACTTGATCAGCAGTAGCTCAGTCGTAGTTCTTCAATAAGAGGTAACTAATGATATAATCTTTTTCCTTTTGTTTTTGAATAAAATATGTATGGATACGTTGTTCATTTAAATACTGAAATTTGTATTCATTTTGGTTGGTTTGCAGAAATAAAAAAATGGCCGCATTCAGTTGCCTGAGATCAAGTGAGAGCGTCACATACGCCAACTATGTTAAGGACTTATTGTTCTTCGATGTTTTGAGCTTTTCCCGAGATTTGCCTTTCCATTGTGGGATCTAAGAGCTGTATGGGTATTCTATGCATGTGTTTCTGTGTGTGTTTATGTGAGTGGGTGGTGAGTATGTGAGATGTGTTTCTGTGTGTGTTTATGCGAGTGGATTAATAAAATATTGTGTATGAGAGGGGATGACAACGTGATTATAACCCGTTGTTTGGCGGGGCGAGTCTTTGGCTTTGCAGCCGCAACGGGTTAGGCCCTCTTTTATAACATACGGGTACTGTAATATTAGTATATGTCGTTGGAATTTGCGATCACTCAGGCAATGATGAGTTTTAACGGCGCGAGGTAAATATGAGATTACGCGTATCTTGGCGGGGCAACCTGTCGAGGTTGCAGCCATGGCGTGCATATCCGCTTTTCCCTCAACGGTGCCCTATCTGAGCCTATAATGCGTTACTCGCATTGGTTTTCGAGGGTTTGCTTCTGAGCCTCACAACCTTGATTTTTATCCGCAAAATGGATAGCTTTTTTGAAACAGTGTGAGTATAGCTTTGTTTATGTTTTTTTATGATTATGTGGATCTTGAAAGAAGCTGCCAGAAACACTTACATCATATGTTGTGTTGCTGTGTAATTCAGATTGAATCATCCGTGCCTTGGCGGGGCATCGCAGGTTTCTGTTTTGGTGTCTCTTTAACCGTCACACAAATCTATGTTTGGCATATGGGGGTTTCATTGTTTGGTTTGAACAAAGGCCTGCTGATGTTGTCACGACCCTGATTCTTTTTTTGTCGCCGCTTATGGAAGGTAACAGTAGAGATGGGTGTATGACCATAATAAACGGTTCTAAAAAAAATGATGTTTTGTTATGGGAACGATGACCTTAGATGTCAGTATGGTTTTGATTTTTGTGGCAATATGCAATGATTAGACCTGTTATGAGTTTGCACGATACAGGTTAAGCCTACGATTACCCATATCTTGCCAAGTCAGCGTATGAGCTGTCAGCATACGCGGATTGGCGGGAAGATTTCAGGCTGTGATAAATAGTGATGCCCTTTGACTGACCATGTCAACATTGTGTTTGCAGCCATGTGCGGGTAAGGCGCCCTTTTATCCAGTTCGTACCATTTGAAGAGGCTGTGATGATGTATTAGAACCTTTTTAAATGGGTTCAAGTAAAGATTGGGTTACGTGCAGCCTGGCGAGGCAGCCTTTCTAGGTTTGCAGCCATGGTGGTCGTGTTTTTTCCCGATAACTAACTTATCTGAGCCTCATAAGAAATGATTTGTCGCTTAATGTTTGGTGTGCGTTTGGGTTGTGATACATGGTTGATTTCATGAGTTGTATGTTTCCGGGTAGCGATGGGCGAAAGTGGCCCGTATATTGGCAGGCCATCACGGGTTCATGGTTAAAAGGTATATGATTCTTTCTGTTCTTGGTTTTGTGTTAAATAGGATACTTTTACAAAATATGAAAGTATTGAATAAATATGTTGAAATTGTGTGTTGCTGGTAATAAAGGCCTGTGTTTTATTCTTCCTTAATTTGGTCTCATTTCAAACTGTGATTTAAATCTAGGTTTTTGATGTTCTTTGATTGTTTGATAATTTTGTGTTAATTATGTTTAGTGTCTGATTTCATTTCAAATAATGATTTGGGTTTCTTTTACCTAATGAAATGATGAATAACTGTAGGTAAAAGAAACCCACGCACTTTTAGACAAAAAAATGATGATATGATAGTTTACAAATCGAACTAATTCGTACTCTTCCTATGATACGCGTGTGAGGGTATGTGTTTCTGGATATGTTTGATGATGGGATATGATGGGATATGTTTGATGCGTTATCAGTTATGTGTTATCAGTTAAGTTTTGTTTGATGCACCAAAACAACGATGATGGGACCTGACACCTAGGTGGGAATGAAGCAGAGAGATAAAAGGATTGTATTTTTTGGTTATGTGTGAGGACAGATTGTGAGAGTGGAATTATTTGTGAGAGGGATATTGCCCCGACCTTTGAAAGGGTTGGTAATCTTCGCGATATGTATTGTCTGTTTGGTGACCCTTTTTCCTTAGGCTATGATGAACAATGGCAACCCAAACAAGGTTGAGGTCGCCCGTATCTTGGCGGGGCAACCTGTTACGGATGAAGCCATGGCGGATGTGCACACTCTCCTTGATTTTGCCTTATCTGAGCCTACAAAGTGGAAGTGGCGTTCTTATTTGGTGACTCTCACTTTTTTTTCTAAGGGTTTATGGGTCAAAACGACCAGTAATGATTTGATCAAACCCACAAACCAGGGCGGATTAGTTAGATCGAAGAGTGGACGCCAGTTTTTCCGTTGTCGGGGTAGATAGCAGGCGACGGTTGTCACGTTCGTGACTTTCGTTGCTGCTCTTGATCCCGGGCGACGATAGGCATGATTATGTCACATTACATCTAGCTTTAGAAGAAAAACATTCCCCTAGAAAACTTATTTAAGGGTTTTTGCTTAATTATAATATTAGGTGTGTGAGGGGATCACTGTTCCTGGGGAACATGATTCCCCTCTATTATAAGGTATACAATGATGAGTTTGTGAGAGACATAGAATTGTTTGTGAGATGGGTTACTATTCATTGGGATTCGCGGTTTCCCTCTATTATTGGTAGTATAGTGTGTACGATCAGTTGGGCTATGATGAGTTTTTGCGGTACGGGCAAAACCTGAGATTACGTGGATTCTGGCGGGGCGACCTCTTAAGGTTGCAGCCGTATCGTGCCTATCCGGTTTCCCCTTAACGGTGCCCTATCTGAGCCTATAATGCGATGGTCACACAAACTGATTTTCATGAACACAAAAAACGACTATCAAATCCACACAATCAATTTAGTTGTCTTTCAAGATCGTGTCTCTCATGATGTGTGCTTGGATGATTAGGATTTCTGAGGTTGCTGATGGCTTTGTAGACAAAAAAAATTTGGTTAGTTACTTTCATCACAACTTAAACACGAAAAAAGGTAGCTGTATTTTTATAATTTATTCATAGGATTAAGTTTTTTTCTGATTGTGTGGGTATTCGTATGGATCTTTGTTTTTCAGGGTGTATCCTGACACGATTGGTATATGTGGTTACTGTCTAGAACGGGATCATGTTGGGTTTTACACACACGATGCTGTTGGAGGTACGGGCAACCATTTATTGTTGTTGTTTTATTCTATTTTTAGTCACCGTTTGCTGCATTACGTTGTCTGTTGTTGTGGATGCAGATGCGCATCGCGAATAGCTGACCAGAGCTGCCTATGGGCTGACATACTAGCATCGTATGCAACCACCGACTACACATCACCCGGTACATGCGGCTGTCTTTCTTCATGTCCCCCAGTTTGATGTCTGTTTAACAGTCTTCGTTTCACGTCATAATGCCATTGTTTCCAGTTTAATTGGCCTATGCATATGTAAATATCTAACTTATCTTCAACACATTTGTTTCAGGAATTTAATAACGGCTTTCAACGCCAAAGAGAAAATGCAATTGGATCCCATCTACGTGGTTACGAATCGGACAAGTGTAACAAAGCCTGGACAGCCGAAGAAAATTTTATCTGTGTAGGGATTACGAAAAGCGTTAAGGTTTACCCCTTAATACTGATGTTTTCCAGATGCGTCGTCATATGATATGCATAAGGTAAAAGAAAACCAAGAAAAAAAAACATTTATGTTTACCTAGCATTCTCTTGCCCTACATTTCTGTAATTTGCGGCCAGCCGAGTGTCAATGTGCCTACCAACTGTTTTCCAATGGTTTTTGTAGACTCGCCTGCTGTCTCACACGTTTCTACCATATAAATGTTGCAATTAGCGTAGTCCTGAATGATGTTCACTATTTTTTATGTAGTCGTGCATTCATGTATTCTGAACGACGTTCATATTAACAAATGATATTTATAGAAGTATATTTTACTTAAAATCATGTTTTTCATTAACCCAGACGCATGCTTTTCGCGTAATCTTTGTTGTAGCTTTAACATTGTAGACACAATAAAACGCTAGGCAAAAACGCCCGCCCTTCGCGCCGCAGCGAAGCGCGGGCAAAAGCCCTAGTATAAGTCAATAGGCAGCATCACTGTTCTTATATATGTAGTCAATAGGCGGCATATGAGGGTGTCTTGTTTCTTCTTATATGTAGCCTTCATCTATCCAATTTGATACTACTATACGTGAACGGCATGCGATTACAATTTTTTGAAGTGTCTTGAAAAGGTTCATGTATTCACTCTTACACATAATGCACTCATGACCTTGCTAGTCTAATTAAGGCTCTACATAGGTGTGCACACCAATTTCGTATCATGATCATGGCCATGTGAACGGGCGACATTACGCTATTTGCGATTCTTGGAGTATCATCTCTCTCGAATATCGAGAAACAGCTTATGTATTCATTCTTATACATAGCCTTGCACCTCAGCCAATTTGCAGGTACTATCCCTTCAGTAAAGGGGGTGAAATGGGTGTGCGCACCAACTTTGTGCCATCACCATATAACAACTCCTTTACCCCCACAGACACACGAACCATGGTTGCCCCTGGTTCTTGGCCCTTCAACAACCTTAATCCCCCCACTTGGGTTACAGGCTCGTGTTACTGAGCTCGGCAAATGAACGAACCAGTCCTAATGGTGTTTAAATATAGCACTTTGCTTTTCTTCTCTAGCGATGTGGGATAAAGTTCATGTATCTGATACTTCCTTACAACTCATCCCAAAAACGACATTAAAATGTCCTATTTCAAGGGGAAATCTTTTAACACACTCTGAATTCTAAAATTGGTTTGTCCAACCAGGCGGGAGTTTAATCTTTGGTTGCTTTGAGTGGAAATTCGATAGGCTGGTTATGACATGATAAAACATGTCATCTTTTGCCATATGATCAATCAACTTGAGATTGTCTGGTCTAGGAACATTGTTTGAATCCGGATTTTGAACTTCAAATGCCACACTACAGTTACTACTTTATGCAAACAACTTTGTTTATATTCTTATCATACCAACTATGGCCGAGTCAACGAGCATCATCACCATGCAATTCTCGGAGTATCTTGAAGCAGTTTTGTATCCATGATCGTGTGCTTCTTTCACGACATGCTCTGGTCCCGGGTGTCTTCCAGTGGTCTTCTAGCGTTAGAAGAAGTCGTGTCCGTCCCGGACTTAGCCAACTAAATTTTGGCTTCCGGTACTGTCTAGTTCATTCAAAGAAGACTACTTCTAGTCACGACCATCTTTTAACTGTTGGTTTGCACTAGCCGGGTACCCGCGCAATGCGGCGGCGGGTACCTGTGACTATATTTTGAGGCAACCGAATGAATTATGATAAAAAAATCACTGCACATTCAACACGATCGGCTAAACTATATAAGCATGTGCCACACACAATTGCAGCGCAACACCGTCAAAATAACCAACAAAAACAATTTAAACATAAGCAGACTACATATGTTGTGACGAAGATGTAGATGTAGTAATTTCAGAATATAGTGGCAGGAAAGGGTTGAGTTGTATGTTTGAGGGGTTTGAAACAAAAAACGACAGTCAACATCGTCTTATGCATGCTTTAAAAAGGTTGTGCAATGGACTTTTATAAGTTTGGTTGATATGGGCTGTTACAGTATAGGAGGACGGTTACAACCATGGTTTTAAAGAAATTTAATTTTGAAGGGTTGTTATTGACCCGACATTTAAAAAAAAACGTATACATTTATTACATAATAAATACTTTTAAATTATGATATATGATATTTAATTTTCTTAAATGTGTATACATAACTCCCAGGATTTTGAATGACTATTAAACATTGTATGCATAAACTTTCTCAGAGAAGAAATGTTTTAGGCTTAAAATTTTAAGACTACTAAATTTAGAAAATGGTCTAAATGTTTTATAAGGTATTAAGATTATTCCAGGACCCTTGATAAACACCATGCCGTTATGTGCCATGTCATTATTTCTTCTTAATAAAAAATATAGGATATAAGGAATATGTATGATGTACATGAGTGTATATGAGATCAGATAAGATGTAAGCTTTCTATACCATTTGAAAACACTTGAAATTTAAATTTCAAGTTTGGGTTCAACTCGAATAAAGTTGATTAAATTAAATTTCAAGCTCGGGTTAAAGCGAGTTTCGAGCCTGAGTTTAAGTAATTGGGTCGAGTTCAAACTTGACATTACTGTCTTGATTACACTTTAATTAGTAGTGTTTTGTACTTCATAACTCCAGTAAAAAAAGAGATGGATACGACGCCTGAGAGATTCGAACTCTCGCGGGGAAACCCCATGTACTTAGCAGGCACACGCCTTAACCACTCGGCCAAAGCGTCGCTTTTTGCTTTTTCTACATTTCGTATACCCTTAGTAAAATCTCACAACTCAAAAAATCTTTTTTTGATTGCTACTTTATTTGCCCCATTCAATACAGTAATTATTAAAATAAATAAAATGATCCTCATTTCTTACACACAAAGTACAGTAATTAATTAAATAACTGACCAAATTAGAGTTTTGGCCAAATGACAATTGTTCATGTGTAGAGTCTCATTTCAATGCTAAAAGATCAACAACACATGGAAAATAACTCGTGTTTATTCTTTCTTTTCTCTTCTTGGTGCAGGACATGCTTTTACAGCATTGTTGGGTATGTAGTATGAAACAAATGCAGTGATCCATCTAAAGGATTCTTCTGTTATGCCAAGGGTATATCACTCATTTCTTTTGCGTCGCATCCTTCCTTTGGATTACTACTATCGCTTTTACTCTACATCGTACAGGAGTAGGTATAGGAGGATGAAGTTTAACTGTATTCACTTTACCTAAACGAAAAGAGTATGTCTTTACAAGATATTTCCATATCTGGCAACATTTGAAGAACCATAGTTGCCTTTTTTTTTATTCCAACCCTTTGATTACAGTTGCTGATATAGTACATCAGATCTATAAGATTGGATACATGCGAGATTAGAGGTGGCAAATCTTGCCCATTTGGATACATATGGGCACTTTTTGCCCATTTTCAAAAAAGGATGGGGCACTTTTTGCCCGTTCTTTATAATGGATGGGCTAAACGGGCGCATATGTAAGAAACTAAATGGGCTTAACGGGCGCACTTGTAAAATACAAATTAGTATACTCGACGAATATTTTTTATTAAATTTTTTATCCCGGCTTTCAAACAAGTATTTTTATTTTTTAATTGTAGGTTTTTATATATTTTTCACTTTTTTAGCTTGAGCCCGTTTAGCCCGCCCATTTTGCCCGCGTGTTTCGCCCGTGCCCATTTAGCCCGCGCCCGCTTAGCCCGCCGCCCGTTTAGCCCGTTGCCCGTTTAGCCCGCCGCCCGCCCGTTTTGCCACCTCTATGCGAGATGCATCCCTTAGTTAATGAATTTAGACTGATAGATTGGATAAATGATATGCCACATTCATTTGGTATTGAGCCATTTCATATTCCTAGTTAACGAAAGCTAACAAAGAATGTTATTTTTCTCAGGAACATGAGTTGTTATGGCAGTTTTACGGTCTATTGGTAATTAACATGGACATCCAGGCCAGGTCGTGTAGCTGCATGTTGCTGGACAGAAAATGGACGAACAGGAAAGGCAAGTATGGATTTCGTTTTGCTAAACTGATGAAATATTGTAATGTTAACTCCCGTTGCATAAGTCAGTTCTAGAAAAAGATATCGATCCCGTTTAGTAGACAGTGACTTAGCCTTTAAAGCTCCATTATTTTTATTTGGATCCTGAAACCCAACAACCACTTGTTCTTCTACACAAACCCAATTTATAGTGCCCTTGGCGTTTCTTTCTCTTTTGGTATCCAGAAAGAGCATATATACTTACACGAAGGCTTATCAATTTGTTGGATCGGTCATATCAAGTGATTTGATCTGATATCCAATTAAGTGGATCATGATGATCCAAATCAACCTATTTGTAGTCACAATTTCAAAATCATAGCATCTTTTTGGCAAAAGACTTGCAATGAACAACTTGAAAACACATTTACTCTTTTGCACGATTATGTAAATATGTAGAGTAGAAGTTTGTTGCTGAAAGAAGGGTGAAGTTGCAGCAATTGAAGTTCAAATTGAGAAATTTTGTGATCTCAGGTCTTTGGATGATGCCTTTTAGTGATAGTATTCTGAGCCAAGTGTGAGAATGTAGCTGCACTTGGTATTAGAATAATCTTGCTAAGAGGAAATGTAGTCTGAGATTTGATGATATCCATAGAGCTTATTTGTTCAGATTTGGTAGAGTTCAGTCAATGGTGAAGCCTTTCTTTTTAAGACAGATAAAGCTGGGATAGTTTACCTACCTATTCCTAAACTGATTTAGGAATTGTAGCCATTGAATGGTATGAACTAGCATCAAGTGATACTTCGTTGGCGTTGGCTGTTATTTACCAGCCGAGCACCTTTGGCACCAAGCTGGGTACAATACGCCATTTGTAAACTTGGGCTGGTAGCTTTGGCGCCAAGCCAACAGCTACCAGCCCTATACCTCGCGGCTCACGCTGTAAGGATTACAATTTATATTTTCATATATATAGGCAAGTGATCAGCAACATGACACTGGACTAAGACTAAAGACATAATGTTGCACTACAGACAAAAGACAGGAAGTCAAACATAGGGTAGATGAAGCCTGAAGGGAACAACAATTGGAAGCTATAGGATAAACCAACTTCTGAAGTTGCTGGTAAGGGTGCAACCCATTCAAAAGATCGACTTGAGCACAAGATAACAACATTAAACATAACTTAATTCTTTTGGAATGCATAAGCTAATAGGAAACAACTTACGATTAGAAAACAGTAACCTATGTCTAGGATAAACATGAAATTAAAATGGCATTAAAGGAGACATCATCGTGACATCTTGTTCATTGTCCACAAAGGATCACACGACATTAACCACGCGCTATTGGAAAGGCTTCTCCAACTGGAACGGGAATGAATCTGCGAGCAAAAGACAGCAATGAGTAACAAGCAATCTCATCCGTAGAAAAGGGGGAAAAAAAAGCTTTACCTCTAAGCACCTCGGACCAAGGGAAATGTTGACATTGCGATTAAAGGAAAGCACATTGACATGTGAGTTAATCATTGATTCTTCCTCAGTGGGAGATAAATCCACATCATCATCTTCACAATAACACAAGTGTGCTTGGACTAACGAAGTCGTATCAACCAGCTCAAGCTGACTTACCACCAAACATCATCCTTTGAGTGTTAATGAAGTAATATAAGGAGCCCGTAGCATTACAGATATGAATCCACTGTGAAACTGCCTGTTTCCGGAGACCTCAAAGCTTTTGACACTTTTTGAATGAATCTTAAGGTTGGAAAGATCACCATCGCAGTTGTGTAACTTAAATGTTTCAAGAAGAAGACATCCAGAAAGTATTTTTTGGATAAGGGCTCATTTAAAAAATTGTCATTTTGTTAAATGTCCCAAAATTAAAACAATTAGCTAATTACCCTTATTCTACTTTATTCGACCATTTTCTATTTTATTTTACTCTATTCGACTAATTCGACCAATTAGACTCACACAAGAGCTTGACAAGTGACACTTTTTTTTTCCTATGATTGTATACGTGGGACCCGCAAGTACACTTCTTGTAAGTGTACTTGTTATTCGATTTTTACCCAAAATTATTCGACCTGTACTTTTTAAAAATAAAAAAATTATTAAAAAGTTTTAAAAATTTAAAAAAATTCGTAAAAAGTTTTAAAAATTTATAAAAACTTTATTAAAAATTTATAAAAAAAATCGTAAAAAAAATAATAAACACTTTATAAAAATTTTAAAAAATTTATAAAAAAAAATTTATTAAATTTTTATTAAAATTTTATAAAAATTATAAAAAACTTATAAAATTAAAAAAAATTTATAAAAATTTATAAAAATAAATTTTATAAAAAACATATAAAAATTTATAAAAAAATATAAACATTTATAAAAAAAAGGTTTTATAAAAAACTTATAAAAATTTTTATAAAAATTAATAAAAAAATATTTTATAAAAAATATCTTTATAAAACTTTTTGTATAAAAATTTATAAAAAAAATTTTAAAAATTTTATAAAAAAATCGTTTAAAAATCTTTAAATTTTTTTATAATTTTTTTAGTAACAGGTATATATTTTTCATTTGTTTTTGTGTGGTCTAGTAAAAGTAAAAAGCTGCTAATGTCCACATAGTATTACTTTTACTTCTTTTCAAAATGTCCACATCAATTACTACTCATCTTCTTTCTCTCCTTTATTTTATTTTCACAGCAAACCAACTAACAACCTCATAAATTGTTACGGACCGCTGAGAGTTGTGAGTTAATCAAACAGCACAACCCACAAAGCGGCGATGTTACGTCTCTCCAGCTACTTCTCCGGCCAATCACCTACTCCGGCAACCACTGCCATCATCCTCCGACACCTTCAAAACCACTATATAAAAAACCCAAAATCAAGCAAAATCCAAATACCAACCAAACCAAAAATCGGTTTCTTATTTATGATCTATATCATAGATCCAGTGGCGGCAACCATCACCACCATAACCACCGAGATCCACAGCAGACACCTCCATTCAAGCGTCGCTATTGCTTCTTCCTTGCCACCACCCGCGTCCATCTACCGAACATCCATTGTGCTCTCTCAGATTTGGAAAAAACTTTCTCTGGTCTAAAAATAACCGCCAGAACCACCAAGAGCCACCACTTTCATTTCAAATGGGTAAATCCATGGTCACCAGAAAAAGACAGACATTTTAGATCTATGTGGTTAATTATTGATTTTCAAGATTTATAGATTTGGATGGTATAATTTTTTGTTTTATTGAATTTATTTAGTTTTTGAGTTGTGAAGAAAGGTAGTGAGGAAAATAAATATAATAGGTATCAGATGTTTATTTCCTAATTAGAAACAAGTACTTGACATTTTGTTTTTTTTTTACTTTTAATCATCACCGGTAGGTTAATGGTGTGTGAGTGAACCCAGCCAAACATTAAACTAGTAAAAAGCAGAAACTACAGTACTAGTACACAGTACTATTTTATATATACAAACAAAACGACAATAATAGTATTTTAATAGATTTTTTAATAAAATTTTAAGAAATTTAATAAAATTTTTATAATTTTTTAATAAAATTTTAATAAAAATTTTATAAAACTTTAAAACTTTTTACGGATTTTTTTAAAATTTTAAAACTTTTTTATAATTTTTTTTTAATTTTTTTATAAAATATATTTTTTTTTTATTTTTATAAAAAATTTTATAAGTTTTTTAAAAAATTTTTATAAAACTTTTTTTTATAATTTTTTATATTTTTTAATAAATTTTTATAAGTTTTTTATAAAATTTATTTTTATAACTTTTTTTAAAAAAAAAATTTATAAATTTTTTAAAATTTTTATAAAATATTTATAAATTTTTTTACGATTCTTTTAATAAAGTTTTTATAAATTTTTTTTATTAATTTTTAAAACTTTTTACGATTTTTTTTAAACTTTTTAATAATTTTTTTTATAATTTATTTATTTTTAAAAAGTACGGATCGAATAATTTTGTGTCAAAGTCGAATAACAAGTACACTTACAAGAAGTGTACTTGTTTGTACTTGCGGGTCCCACGTGTACAATCCTAGAAAAAATAAAAGTGTCACGTGTCAAGCTCTTGTGTGAGTCGAATTAGTCAAATAGAGTAGAATAGAGTAGAATAGGGTCGAATAAGATAAAATAGAGGTAATTAGCTAATTGTTTTAATTTTGGAACATTTGACAAAACCAAACAACTCATGGGACATTTTTTAAATTAGCCCTTTGGATAAAGTCTTATGTTAAACTTACCTTAGAAAGAGACAAAGAATTGAGGTTATCCCAACTAAGATGGGTTGGATGACGAAAGGTGCATGATAAATTAAGATGAGTAAGATGTGAATTGATGAAAAAAGAATCATCTAGGACAATCACAAAACTCGGTCTATTAGGAAAAAAATACAATAAATCAAGCTCTTGGACTTGACATTTAAGAGCTTTAGAGACCAAACTAGTGACCTTGGACTCGTATTCATTGTCAAAAATATTAAGTAGGATTTTTTTCACCTTGAGATTGTTATCTATAACACGGGTCAATTCTTTTTCCACCGCATCATAGTAAGAAGCAAGATCACAAGTTTCCGCACAATCAAATATGAGGGTTAGTGGTTGCTGCTCCTCCACTTTAGCATCACTATTACATGCTACGAGGGACATGTTTCCCTGTTGCATCATCATTAATTAATCAGACATCAAAGGGAAATAATATATCGAATTGCAATGTTTACGCTAATAAAAATAAATCGTCCGTCAAAATCAAATAACTAATAGTACATATACTTCAATAGTCAAATAAACGAAAAAGAACATAAAGTTCCATGGGAACATACTGTAATTTTGTTATGAGTGATGCCTGATTAAAAACATTAAGTTTTTTATTTTAGTTGAGTGTTATGAAATCAATATAAAATAATCACATAGAAATCATCAATAATATTATACTTGTGTCGTACTACCTCCGTCCTAAAATTATTGTCCATAGACAAAAGAAACACAGTTTTAGAAAAACATTACTTTTACAGCTTTCTCTCTCATACTTTTTTCAAAATGACACATTTATCCTTATTGAATTAATTTTATACTTATTTATTTTTTGTAATAATAACCTCATGTGAGGGTATTACGGTAAACTCGAACTAGATTCTCTATCTATTTATAGAAGTGGACAATAATTTTGGGACAACCCAAAATGGAATATTAGACTATAATTTTGGGACGGAGGTAGTATTAGGTTAGGAGGGCGCGGCGACGGGAAGGAAGATGGGTGTTTCAAAGAGGGGTCGGGCTATTTATTTAGGTTGAAGTCGGTTGTGCGACCGACATATTTTTTTTCGGTTAAAATTGCAACTTCCTCCTTTGACTTTAGAAGTTGTATGGGTTGTTATTAACTTCGCAAAGAATAACACGCTTGGTTCCTTTACTTAACTAGTGTTATGTTGACTTTGTTATTATTTACTAAATGAAACCCGATAACCACTTGTTGACTTTGTTATTATCTCCAGCGACTTAGTGTGACCTATTTGTCTCAACAAGACGACCTTTTTTGAAAGAAAAAAAAAACATTACATTTAATTAAAAAAAACTAATTTATTGATTGCGATTGGCCCAAATGTGTTCTACTAAATCGGATTTTAGGTTTAGATGAGCTTGTTGGTCGGTAATCTGCTGAGTAATTTCGCGCGATTCTTCATGTGTATTCACCGGCTCGTTATCAGCATATTGTTCTTCGGGATGATACATGGGTGATATCACCGCCCCGCTGTGTTGAATTATCATATTATATGATGCAGGTGTACATTACATTCAATAGTCTACGTCGTGACATTCCTTGGGCCAGGTAATATATCAGCTTCCATTTCGTTTTCAATACACCGAATGCTCGTTCCACATCTTTTCTTGTTGCTTCGTGATGCGTTTTATACAATATTCGTTTATGATCATTCCTACGTGGATCTTTTATAGACTTAATATGAACCGACCATTTCGGATATATCCCATCGGTAAGATAATATCCCCGCTGATAATACACTTCGTTAGCCACGAATCCCAGTTCAGGTGCTTTTCCTGATTTATATGAGATTGGCATAAAACATTTACGTCATTATTCATTCCGGCTACACCAAATAATGCATGTCAAATCCATAAGTCTTGAGAGGCGACGGCTTCCAATTAAAAGAATGGAGTTGACCCCTGATCACGTCTACAAATTGAGCTTTGTAGGCAACGTGACAATTCTCCCTCGACCAATGTGTACAATCGATACTTCCTATCATCCCAAGAAACCCATGCTTTTTCTCGTGATGAGCATAGAGTTTCTCCATGTCAGTATACGTCGGCTTTCGCAAGTACTCTTTACCATATAATTCCATGATGGCCTTACAAAACATTCCAAGACACTCACGGGCTGTTGACGCGTCCATTTGCAAATATTCGTCAAGAGCATCAGGTACGGATCCGTACGCCATTTGACGAATAGCGAAAGTGCACTTCAACAAAGGCGAAAGACATCCTCGGCCCGTACAATTCCTCGCGTTTTGAAAATAAGAATAGTTATTTTTCAAGTCGTCAACAATTCGTAAGAATAAATCTCGATCCATTTGGAATTGTTCACGAAATGTCGCCGCTTCATACTGCGGACCGTCGGTAAAATAAGCCGCAACTAGACGATTATGTGCACCCTTTCGTAAGCCGATTCACAAGCTTGCGTAAATACCGCAAGCTCACTTGTAACTTCATCATCGTCGTCGGAAGAATCGCCAAAAAATAATTCATAAGACACTGTATTTGGAGAATTGTGTGAAAAATGGTTGAATAAATGGGGTTTTTATAGAGATCAGAAGGTTAAATTTAAAAAAAAAATTAATAAAGTAACGGTACGATTTCTCAAACAAAACACTCCCAAACTCGAGCGCATGTAAGAACGCATATGGTGGGATCGAATGGCACGAGTAGGTCGCCACAACGGGCGACCGACTGATGTCTTAGTCGCGATCGGGAAAAAAAAACGGTCGTTGTGTGTAACATCCCGCCTATTCAGACTACAATATTGTCCGCTTTGCCCGCAAGCTCACGGCTTTGCTTTGTGGCCCTCTTGTGAAGACTTCCCAGCAGGTCACCCAAGCCAGTACTACTCTTCCATGAGCACGTTTAACTGCCAGTTCCTAAGAACCCCACGTGCAGTAGACCACAAAACGCGTTGTGTCATGAGAAGGGGACTGTTATCTTATGAACCATGGATCTCTCCTGGCCACAGCCAATGTGGGATTTGCCTAGGATGTCACAATCATCCCCCCCCCCCTTCGGGACTCATCGTCATCGATGAGGTTTGCCCCACCATCTCGAACGGCTCAGGAGTGGCTCTGATACCACTTGTAACATCCCTCCTACTCAGACTACAATATTGTCCGCTTTGCCCGCAAGCCACGGCTTTGCTTTGTGGCCCTCTTGTGAAGACTTCCCGGCAGGTCACCCAAGCCAGTACTACTCTTTCATGAGCACGCTTAACTACCAGTTCCTAAGAACCCCACGTGCAATAGACCACAAAACGCGTTGTGTCATGAGAAGGGGACTGTTATCTTATGAACCATGGATCTCTCATGGCCACAGCCGATGTGGGATTTGCCTAGGATGTCATTGTGGGTAGCTTAAATCTTGTCTTCCACGTACGAGTGATCATTCTTTGGGTTTGAAATATTAACAACGACGAGGATTAATGCCCGTGCTTCGCAGCGGGTCATTTTGAAGCGACGTTTATAGTGGCCATTTTGGGGCGGTGGATTTGTATAAAAGACGGATGTTTTGGGACATAGTTAATAGGAAAAGTATTTGGAGCTATTACTTTGAAATCCAAGAAAAACTTTCAAAGTTATTCACAATTATCCGGTTTGACCCGTTTACTGTACTAAATAATCATATATCGAAAACAACGAAAAATGAACATATAAAGCTAAATGGACACTAATGCAACTCCCTATAAAATACAACCATCTTACAATGTAACTGTGACATTTTCAAGAAAAGGTAAACTTCAGCACGCAAAGAAAAGAAAAAAGGTCAATGTGTTTTAATATTTTCACATGACCCCTCACAAATTCTCTTTAGTACTTAGCTCTGCAACACTTCATATTGGCCTTCTTGCATCATGTTTCAGGCGCCACACAGTTATTGACTTCACGATGTCACTACAACCGACACAATTATATGGGGTTTTCGTGAGGTGCTAAACGAAGGTTAAAGTGCCGATGCTTCTTTGACTTGAATGGCTTGCAAGGATGACGCTATTCTCAAATGTTGACTGATTTCAGTTAAAAAAATAGATATTGAACGGATTTATCATTAATGTCTGTAATAGGTTTGCAAAAAATGGCGTTGTTGTAGACCAAGATAAGGCTCAGACTTGTAAGGAATCCAAAAGTAGGATCAATCCGCCGTGGCTACAAACTTACCATGCTTCCTTGCCAAGACGCGGATAGTCCAAGCTTTAGTGCAATGAATTCACATGAATCCAAGCAGTGTCATCACTGCCACTTATATCCGATCTAGCAGGGTTCGTAAGCTGCACCGATTGGATCATATTTTTTTTATTCTTTGTTTTGCCACAAACGACCCCATTTTAAGCACATTTGGTGTTGCCCCAATCTCCAGTATAATACTTTAATCAGGAAAAACATAAACATTAATCTGAATTGTAAATTTTAAGCACATTTTGCATCTTCCGTTGGGATCACGTACTTTAAAACTATTTTTATTCAAGAAAGGGACCATATTCCAAGTATTAACGTGCATAAGTTATAAAAAATGATAATCTAGTTAAAAGAACAATCAAACGCATAACAAAGTAAGATCTAAAGTTATATCACAACCACATAGCATCCCCCGGACCTTACACAGTAAGCTTCTAAACTGCGGTTTTCAGCAAGCAATTACTAATGAAAGCGCAAAATAATGAATTTGTCGGCAATTAGCTTGCATTTTCACTACTGTTGCGGCATTCTGGAAATGAATTACCAGATAAGCTGGTGTTTGGCATTTTGATCTAAAAGTGATTCAAATGAATTACCTCCGTGACCAGCCTTATAACGCATTCCAAATGGCTGCAAATCTAATAATGTCTAATACATGTATGGATTGCATTTGAGGCTCAGGTGTAGAAGCGAAAGCGGTACCCAAAACCTGTCATGGCTCCATCCACATGGTCCCCTGGCCAAGATACGGGTTGTAGCAAACTGCACTTACATAAGCGATCCACACAAATACACATCTGTTGGAATTTAACAATCATATGAATCATATATTCATGCATCAAGAGTAAAACGCAGCGGATATGATCGATTAACTATGCACATAATGTAATCAACATAATGATAAAGAATGCATACCTTAAGTCCAAGAACGGATGATCAAGTAACCAAAACTACAATCAACCAACCAAACCCTAAAACTAATACACCAAAATTCTAACACCCTCAATTTACATTGCGCAGCGGAAATACATAATTGGGTGCTAGACACAAGCATCATCACACAAGGTATATTGAGCGACTCAAAAGTGAGACGTTTACACATAAATATAAACAAGATTTTCATAATAGGTCTAAAACATAAATTTCATCCCATGATTGTACTAAAACGACACCAGAGTAAAGCGTTTAGTCCCCATGGATCTCGACCAACAACCAACAAGTTTAGTACAGTACATAAACATATGACAAATTGTTCAACAGTAAAGGATAGAAATAGTTTTTAGACCAACATTCTTCCAAAAGCCAAGCCACAACCTCCACAGCAAAGCTCCATGCTCCATCACTTCCTATTACCTGAAACACATGCTAAAACGAGTCAACAATAATGTTGAGCGAGTCTATAGGTTTATCAAATCACATTTGAACACAAGAAGAAAATCAATCATAATCATTTATAGAATTTTCGTACACACAATCTATATTCAAGGCAATAATAAACATTGTATTTAAGCTCATGACACCGACCCCTTAACCAAATAGTCACCCACGCCAATGTCGTCATGACTAGAATAAAACCATTGCCCCTCTAAGGTATCAGTTGCTAGAATACCACATTCTTATTCCTGTAAATTATCCTTCCCAGAGGTTACTCAACGTAATGCCCTGGTCTCAGATAGGGTGGTCAACCCAATAGTACTATCATTAGAATAAGTGGTTATTCCCGACTCACAACATCAAGTCAGAAGATAGTTAACGTCTCATGAATTTAGGGTCTTTCGCAACAAGGTACTCAATACAATGTAATCAACTTAGGCAACATTCGGGTCCAACAATTACTCATGACTTGTGTTCATTTATTTTCAAATAGCATGTATCCCCCTCCGGGTATAAAACATTTAGTAGCTAGCATAAAAAGCGAGGCTACAGACTTACCTTAGTATAAGAGATCTAGCGAGATGATCGTCGATGATAATGGATGCCTTTCAAACACGAGAACCGCTACCTATCAAATAAGGCGCGTTCATTAATAATGACTCGAGAAATAAATCATACATAAGAACATCAAACTCAAACTCATAAAATCACGATAAACTCGAGAAAAAACGATATAAATAACTTCATTACACTCTACTACACATTACTTTACCATTTTACACTTTTAACAAAGTCCGCCGGCACATACTACATGTACTAGCTTATTTACCCCTTTTAAACTCGTCAAACGTTTATGAAACGTCTCGATAAACTAACTTACTATATATAGAAAGTCCTCCTACAAGTTTATCAAATGAAATTACTTTTAAAGTCCTTTACCCGACTCATCTTCAAACTCTAAAATCCGGACAGATTTACGTTAATTTTTCATACAACCGTTTTTACTTCTTTAAACGACTCCGTTTACAAAGCCGACACTTGGGTTTTAAAATAAACTCAACCTCTAAAGTTAACACTTCATTATTAGTAGGTTACACATTTCAAAACTTCAATTTATAGTCTCCGAGATTTGATTCAAATATCGACAACAACTATATGTAGTGCCGATACTCGTCTCCCGGTACATGAATAATCAAAACATCATAACTTCGCGCTCGTTTGGAGCTAGAAGCTCTACTTTATATCAAATCGAAGCTAATCAAATTATCTACAACCCTAGACTATAAGTTAAGCCATTATCAAAACATAAAAATCCCGAAATTACAGTTTACTTACTGTTATAAAATGACTATTAAAATCTTGTACAAAATCATATTTTTGATCAAAACCAACCATAGAAGTGATCATTCCAATACCTTAACATCATCATATATCAACCATAAAATTCAAATCATCATAAAAATCAAAACCTTCAAATCAAAATCAAGTTTTAACAAAATTCTTGCAAGAATCACCATTGATCATGCTAAAAACACCATGCATGATCATGGCTTTCACCTACCAACATGAAAAAAATAAAAACCCTTGCATGTATGAAATTCTTACACCAAAATAATCCTTGTTCATTTCTAAGATAGGGACTTTGATTAGTTTAGCTGAATTCATGTTTAAAATGGAGCAAAAATTGAAAATGTGTGGGTTTGGTGGGTTGGGTGGAAGTCACGGCTACAAAGAGAAAAGAGAGAGAGAAGAGATGAAAATTTTTGAGTGGAAAAATGATGTGTATGTGTGAATTTTAAGCTTATATATAGTGGTTGAGGGACCAATGTTGTAATTTTGCAATAGTTGTGGCTAAAATAAAAATAGTTAGCTAAAAACGGGAAATAACTATTAGTCAATTTTGAAAATATTTACGGGGCTCGGGTTTCATAAAGATACTTTTAAAAATTAAAGCGTACCTCAAATATAATAATATCGACTCCCGGCTCGACTTAACACGTCATTTAAAAGAAAACATCAAAAATGACAAAAATCGAACAACCGACAATAAGACGTAAAATATTTGGCATCCACCGACATCACTCTTGCTAATACTCCTTATACTTATTAAATATAAAATATAAACATTCCAACATCGGTTTAAACTTAAACCTCCAAAAATAAATATCATTCAAACTCATCCAAAAATTTCAAAAATAATCATAAAATAAGATTAAGTAATGACCTTGGTTTTGGGTTGTCACGTCCCCCCCCCCCCTCCCCCCCCCCCCCCCCCCCCCCTTCTTAAAAGAAGCGACGTCCGCGGCGCTTAATCCTTCCTAAACAAATGAGGATACTTGTCCTTAAAGAAATCCTCACGTTCCCAGGTAAACTCTGGCCCACGTCTAGAGTTCCATCTCACCTTCACAATCGGGATTCTACTATGTTTCAACTTCTTAACTTCCCTATCCATTATCTCTACAGGTTCCTCAATAAAATGCAACTTATCATCAAGTTGAATTTCCTCCAATGGAATCACCACATCCCTTTCAGCTAAACACTTCTTCAAATTAGACACATCAAAAGTATTATGAATAGCCTTAAGCTCATCAGGCAACTCTAACTTATAAGACACCAATCCAATCCTTTGGATAATCTTAAATGGTCCAATATATATCGGGCTCAACTTTCTTCTCTTTCCAAAACGAATTACTCCTTTCCACGGAGATACTTTCAACATAACCATGTCTCCTACTTCAAATTCCAACGGTTTCCTTCGGTTATCAGCATAATTCTTTTGTCTACATCTGACAGATAACAAACGCTTCTTAATTTGCACAATCTTTTCAGTCGTCTCAAATATCATTTCAGGCCCAGTCAATTGACGTTCTCCTACCTCACTCCAACACACTAGAGATCTACACTTACGTCCATACAAAGCTTCAAATGGAGCGGCTTTAATACCAGCATGATAACTATTATTGTACGAAAATTCAACCAATGGAAAATTCTTATCCCAACCATTTCCAAAATCAATTACACATGCACGAAGTATATCCTCTAACGTTTGAATCGTTCTCTCACTTTGTCCATCAGTTTCCGGATGATATGTTGTACTTAAACATAACTCCGTTCCCATCGCTTTCTGCAAAGACTTCCAAAATTCTGAAGTAAACCTACTATCACGATCAGAAATTATCGACAAAGGCACACCATGTCGACAAACAATCTCCTTCACGTACATTGTTGTTAACCTCTCCATACTATCTGTCTTCTTCATTAAAAAGTGAGCAGACTTAGTCAATCTATCTACAATCACTCATATCATATCACAACCATTTGCAGTCCTTGGCAAACCTGTCACAAAATCCATAGTAATTTTCTCCCATTTCCACTCAGGAATCTCAGGTTGCACTAATAACCCAGACGGTTTCTTATGTTCAGCCTTCACTTTCGCACAAGTTAAACACTTATTAACATACTTTGCTATATATGCCTTCATATTCGGCCACCAATAAACTTTCTTAAGATCTTGATACATCTTGTCCGATCCAGGATGTATTGAATACTTCGACTTATGAGATTCATTCATCACCAAATCTCGCACTCCTAAAGAACCTTCCTCAGACGAACACAATGGTAACCAAATCCTATTCTCAAAATACCTCAATCCATTCGACCTTACTTCAAACAAAGGTTTCAACATTCTACCCAAATTTTCTGCTTCAACGTTCTCTTCCTTCAAACCGTTAGCTTGGGCTCTCAATATCGCAACACTTTCCATCATTACCAAAGCTCTAACTCTTATAGACTTATCTCTTTCCTTTCTACTAAGTGCATCAGCTACCACATTCGCTTTACCAGGATGGTAACGAATCTCGCAGTCATAAGCACTCAGCAACTCAACCCATCTCCTCCGCCTCATATTCAATTCCTTTTGATGCAAAATATATTGCAGACTCTTATGATCAGTGAAAACTACACACTTGGTTCTATACAAGTAGTGTCTCCACAGCTTTAATGCAAAAATCACAGCCCCAATTTCTAAATCATGCGTAGTGTAATTCTCTTCATGCTTCCTCAATTGTCTCGATGCATATGCTATTACTTTCTCCCTTTGCATCAACACAGCCCCAAATCCTTTATTAGACGCGTCACAGTACACTACAAAATCCTTAGATCCTTCTGGCAAAGACAATATCGGCGCACAACACAACTTATCCTTCAACGTACTAAATGCATATTCCTCTTCCAATCCCCATTCAAACACTCGATTCTTTTCCGTAAGCTTAGTCAACGGCTTAGCAATTAGCGAAAACTTCTCGATAAACCTTCTATAATACCCAGCTAAACCAAGAAATTGGCGAACTTCAGTCGGCGTCTTCGGCACTGACCAATCCTTAATTGCCTCAATCTTAGCAGGATCCACACGAACACCTTCACTATCAATCACGTGCCCCATAAATTGCACTGATTTTAACCAAAATTCACACTTAGAGAATTTCGCATATAGCTTCTCTTTCTTCAACAATTCCAAAAATATCCTCAAATGCTTCTCATGTTCTTCTTCACTCTTGGAGTAAATGAGAATATCATCAATAAATACGATAACAAACTCATATAAATACGGCTTGCATACCCAATTCATCAGATCCATGAATACAGCAGGCGCATTCGTTAACCCAAAAGGCATCACTTGAAATTCGAAATGTCCATATCGAGTACGGAAAGCTGTTATAGGAATATCTTCTTCCCTAACTCTCAGTTGATGATACCTAGACCTCAAATCGATCTTCGAGTATACACTAGACCCTTGCAACTGATCAAACAAATCATCAATCCTCGGCGGTGGATACCGATTCTTGACAGTCAACTTGTTAAGCTCTCTATAATCAATACACATTCTAAAAGAACCATCTTTCTTCCTAACAAACAAAACAGGAGCACCCTATGGCGACGAACTTGGTCTAATAAATCCCTTATCCATCAATTCCTTCAATTAACCAGATAATTCTTTCATCTCAGATGGAGCTAAACGATACGGTGCACGAGCAACAGGCGCAGCACCCGACACTAAATCAATACGAAACTCCACTTCACGATGTGGCGGTAATCTTGGCAAATCTTCAAGGAAAACCTCAGGATACTCTTTAATCACAGGCACATCCTCCAATTTCCTTTCATTCACACCATCATTACTTATATGTGCAAGAAACACATCACAACCTGCTTCTATATACCTCATCATCTTTAAACAAGAAACAACTCTCAAACGAGAAGTACATTCATCACCTTTCACAGTCAATACCCTATTCTTTAGCGGTATCTGAACTAATCTTTCTCCACAAACAATTACTGCACCATTACCAACTAACCAGACCATTCCAATAATCACGTCAAGAGATCCTAATTCTATAGGCATCAAATCAATACTAAACACATAATTACCTAACTTCAAGGAACAACCTTTCAGTATAGAATTAGTGCTTACAACCTTACCATCAGCTAACTCCACCTTATAACTAGTTGTCAATCTCACTGGTTCTCTATCCAATAGCTGACTGAATCTAACATCTACGAAACTTCTATCGGATCTAGAATCAAATAACACACTAGCATAACAAGCATCAAGTAAGAACGTACCAGTCACCACATTCGGCCCTTGAGGTTTGTCAGCATCTCCCACGACATAGGTTGGCGCAGCAGTCCTAGCAACAACAGCAGCAACATTGCCTCCCTGTCGTATGCCAACCCTCGGACAGTTCCCTTGCTTATGTCCACGGCCTCCACATCCAGAACAGTTAACTACCTTAACAGCATTGGCTCCAGTGGCTACATCCTTGTTTCTATAATCTGCCATCTTATGTTTGGGCTTCCCACACTTGTTGCAAGCAGGTGGACAATTTCCAACATGATACAGATTACATCGACCACACTTCAGATTCCCCTTATTACCTTGATTTCCAGTGGCAGCACGAACACCATCATTCCTTCTCAAATTGTATTGTTGATTCCTATTTGGTCCTTGGTTATTGTTATTACGATAACCACCTCGATTTTGCCCTTGGTTTGAGTGTGCATCTTCCCACTTTCTCTTATTCCCTTCAGCAATACTATCCTTTCGATCCTGCAGCTTTACATCCATTAAAGCATGGGCCATTTGAACAGCTTCATCAAATGATTTGGGTTTCGACGAAGTAGTCTCTCCCTTGATATTACTAGATAAAACTCTAATATACTGCTTCATCTTCTTACGGTCATCAGCAAAAGCATCAGGACATAACAAACATAAATCAGAAAATCTCCTTGTATAAGCTACAATATCATTGTTTCTCAGCACCAAATGCCTCAATTCATCTTCCAACTAACCTAACTCTTCCTCAGGACAAAACTTAGCAATTAATAGTCCCTTGGTCACAGTCCATGTTCTAGCATTAGCTTCAACCAATCCTATAGTGGCTACCTGACTATTTCACCAACTCAATGCATCATCCTGATAAGTAGCTGCAGCAAATTTCACCTTACTAGCTTCTAAACATCCACTGATTTCAAAAGTACTTTCAATCTTCTCAATCCACCTCCTCAATTCCAAAGCACCACCAGTACCACGAAATTGGGTAGGTCCACATTTCATGAAACTAGCATAAGAACATTCCTTCTGAACCTGCTGAACAGCAGCATTACCTCCAACTTGTCCTGCAGCATTTCCTCCTGCTTGTTCATCAGCATTACCTGCAACTGGATTTGCAGCATTCCCTCCAACCTGACCAGCAGCATTCCTATTCTCAGCCTCTTGTTTCCTCGCAGCACGTTCAGCTTCCAGAGCTCTAGCAATAGCTTGCTCAATCATGGTACTAACGGTAGCAGTCATCAATTTAGGTGGCATGTTTTTAGGAAACTAACCAAACAACAATTTAGTAAAGTCAGAAAAATGCCTCCCAACTCCTTCCTGTGTAACCATAAAAGAAAAAGAACAAGTAAGTATTCATATCAAGATAAGAAGAAGGATTTCTCAATCAAGATGTAACATGGATACTACATGCACCAACAACATAATTCACAATGAATCATTAACCAATTCACAAAAGAACTAATAAGACAAATCATAAGTCATGAAGGTAATTTAGATTGCGTTGGAAAATTTCCACAAAATTGTGACAAGTAATGTCACTACAACCCTTCATCACGGCAAACTTAAAAGTCATTAAGTTTCATCACAAACTACAGTACGAGTCTACATAAGTTCTATTACAACAAGGCTAATAAAAACAACATAAAAGAACTAAACATCAGATCCCCGCAACTTCTTGTACATCGGCTCATCATCACTACTGCTATCATCATCCTCAGAATCTTCTTCCACTTTTTCCTTTCCCTTTCGACTATCTCCTTCATTCGGCTTCACCAACACTTGAGCTTCAACCTGATTTGGCACATCATGAATCACTATACCTCGACTAGGAAAAGATCTCATAGACAGACCCCATGCATCCAACCTTGCATTCCTTTCTTGCTCCTCACGTAACCTTTCAACTTGCCTACTCAAATTCAACACCATAGCTCTTAATCTAACAACTTCATCCATTTCCCTTGCCCTAACAAAATCTGATCTCCTCACACTACTAACAAACCTGTCAAACTTTTTCTCATTCTGCTCAAACCTCCTAATCACACGGGTCTCAACCAAATACCTTTCAAATAAAGACCTATCAAACTTCTTAAGAAACCAGAAAATATCATCATAAGACCTAGGACCTGGACAATAAACCTTAGATATACCATCATGAATAGATCGAGCACTAGCAGCACTACTCGACTCAACAGGAACATCACCCCTAGCAAATGAAATCCCAGGCAAACTGCTAATATAAGCATCACAAGTAGGCGTTGAAGAACGAACAACAGGTCGCTAACAATCTGGAACAGTCTGTGGCACAACATTAACCCTTGGAACATAACTACCTTGTATCAATTCAGGCTCGGTCTGTCCAACTACAGTAGGTGCAATTCCATCATCTAAATACTCATAAGGCTCCTCATCGGAACTAGCACCAAAGTTATCTACTTCCTCACCGTCCAATACATTAGTCATGTCAATCCATCCATCCTCACGAGGTAAACCAGCCATTTTCTACAGTTATAAGGGTTCAAGGATACTTAAGGTTATTGTTAATAAAATAAGAATTAGTATGCAATGCTTATGCAAATGTTATACATAATCCATGCTATGCAACACAATGCAAATGATGTTTATGCAATGCTCGCAAAAAAATAAATATGATACTGCCAAGCACTCAGCGTACTTTCAATAATTCCAATACAATATCGTAGTATTTACTTAATAAATACTCGGGAAATCATTTCAGTTATGCGGGATACATCTACAATGCAAAACAAAACTAAAAGTGATCTTACCGGAGCGTTGCAGAGGAGTTCTGTGCTTTTGGAGAATAAGTACTTTCGACACCAAAGTTATAGTTTAGGACAATTTTCAAAATCGACCTGGTTCTCTATAACTTCCAGCTCTGATTACCAATCTCTAACACCCCCAATTTACATTGTGCAGCGGAAATACACAATTGGGTGCTAGACACAAGCATCATCACACAAGGTATATTGAACGACTCAAAAGTGAGACGTTTACACGTAAATATAAACAAGATTTTCATAATAGGTCTAAAACATAAATTCCATCCCATGATTGTACTAAAACGACACCAGAGTAAAGCGTTTAGTCCCCATGGATCTCAACCAACAACCAACAAGTTTAGTACAGTACACAAACATATGACAAATTGTTCAACAGTAAAGGATAGAAATAGTTTTTAGACCAACATTCTTCCAAAAGCCAAGCCACAACCTCCACAGCAAAGCTCCATGCTCCATCACTTCCTATTACCTGAAACACATGCTAAAACGAGTCAACAATAATGTTGAGCGAGTCTATAGGTTTATCAAATCACATTTGAACACAAGAAGAAAATTAATCATAATCATTTATAGAATTGTCGTACACACAATCTATATCCAAGGCAATAATAAACATTGTATTTAAGCTCATGACACCGACCCCTTAACCAAATAGTCACCCATGCCAAATGCCGGCATGACTAGAATAAAACCATTGCCCCTCTAAGGTATCAGTTGCTAGAATACCACATTCTTATTCCCGTAAATTATCCTTCCCAGAGGTTACTCAACGTAATGCCCTGGTCTCAGATAGGGTGGTCAACCCAATAGTACTATCATTAGAATAAGCGACTATTCCCGACTCACAACATCAAGTCAGAAGATAGTTAACGTCTCATGAATTTAGGGTCTTAAGCAACAAGGTACTCAATACAATGTAATCAACTTAGACAACATTCGGGTCCAAAAATTACTCATGACTTGTGTTCATTTATTTTCAAATAGCATGTATCCCCCTCGCGGTTATAAAATATTTAGTAGCTATCATAAAAAAGCGAGACTACAGACTCACCTTAGTATAAGAGATCTAGTGAGATGATCGTCGATGATAATGGATGCCTTTCAAACACGAGAACCGCTACCTATCAAATAAGGCGCGTTCATTAATAATGACTCGAGAAATAAATCATACATAAGAACATCAAACTCAAACTCATAAAATCACGATAAACTCGAGAAAAAACGATATAAATAACTTCATTACACTCTACTACACATTACTTTACCATTTTACACTTTTAACAAAGTCCGCTGGCACATACTACATGTACTAGCTTATTTACCCCTTTTAAACTCGTCAAACGTTTATGAAACGTCTCGATAAACTAACTTACTATATATAGAAAGTCCTCCTACAAGTTTATCAAATGAAATTACTTTTAAAGTCCTTTACCCGACTCATCTTCAAACTACAAAATCCGGACAGATTTATGTTAATTTTTCATACAACCGTTTTTACTTCTTTAAACGACTCTGTTTACAAAACCGACACTATGGTTTTAAAATAAACTCAACCTTTAAAGATAACACTTCATTATCAGTAGGTTACACATTTCAAAACTTCAATTTATAGTCCCCGAGATTCGAACCAAATATCGACAACAACTATATGTAGTGTCGATACTCGTCTCCCGGTACACGAATAATCAAAACATCATAACTTCGCGCTCGTTTGAAGCTAGAAGCTCTACTTTATATAAAATCGAAGCTAATCAAATTATCTACAACCCTAGGCTATAAGTTAAGCCATTATCAAAATATAAAAATCCCGAAATTACAGTTTACTTACTGTTATAAAATGACTATTAAAATCTTGTACAAAATCACATTTTTTATCAAAACCAACCATATAAATGATCATCCCAATACCCTAACATCATCATATATCAACCATAACATTCAAATCATCATAAAAATCAAAACCTTCAAATCAAAATCAAGTTTTTAACAAAATTCTTGCAAGAATCACCATTGATCATGCTAAAAACACCATACATGATCATGGCTTTCACTTACCAACATGAAAAAAATAAAAAACCTTGCATGTATGAAATTCTTACACCAAAATGATCCTTGTTCAATTTTAAGATAGGTAATTTGATTAGTTTAGCTCAATTCATGTTTAAAATGGAGCAAAAATTGAAAATGTGTGGGTTTGGTGGGTTGGGTGGAAGTCACGGCTACAAAGAGAAAAGAGAGAGAGAAGAGATGAAAATTTTTGAGTGGAAAAATGATGTGTATGTGTGAATTTTAAGCTTATATATAGTGGTTGAGGGACCAATGTTGTAATTTTGCAATAGTTGTGGCTAAAAATAAAAATAGTTAGCTAAAAAGCGGAAAATATCTATTAGTCAATTTTATAGGGCTCGGGTTTCATAAAGATAATTTTGAAAATTTAAAACGTACCTCAAATATAATATTATCGACTCCCGGCTCGACTTAACACGTCATTTAAAAGAAAACATCAAAAATGACAAAAAAACGAACAACCGACAATAAGACGTAAAATATTTGGCATCCATCGACATCACGCTTGCTAATACTCCTTATACTTATTAAATATAAAATATAAACCTTCCAACATTGGTTTAAACTTAAACCTCCAAAAATAAATATCATTCAAACTAATCCAAAAAATTCAAAAATAATCGTAAAATAAGATTAAGCAATGACCTCGGTTTTGGGTTGTCACAAAAATCGATCACCAAAAACCACTAGATCAAAGTAGATCTTCTCCAAGCTTAGTCCACACAACACCAAAATCAATCACCTTCGATTGCTAGATCTTGATTAAGTAATAATTAATAAAAATCAAACCTCGAAAACCCTTGTGGCATTTTTTGAGCCGTCGACCTACAAGAAGAAACAAGGGGAAAAGTTTGGTTTTTTCTAATGAAACAATGAATAACATCCCTTTCTTTATATAGTGGAGTTCTAGGTTTAATTATAGAATAGATTACAACTTTACCTCCAAGTAATTAACCTTCTAGAACCAAAAAACCTTCTACCCTCTTCTTTGTTATATTCGGCCGACCAACACCTTAGGGGTGTTTGGTTTGACTTTTTGACTTTCTATGTTACTTAATAATGTAATTACATTAATTATCTTAAAGTATAAAGTCTTATTAATTAATCGTCGTTAAACCTTTTAACTTATTAACTAACAACTGTTAAGTATTAACTTATCAAATTAAAAATACACAATAAATATAGCCATATTTATTATATATCTTTAATAAAAGATGATCTCGATGTCTAATTTTGTGACCCCTTAGGCCCACACACTTTCGGTCATATTAAATACTATCTATAACTTACGCACATTCCAACAGCTCCCACTTGCAGAAGTCGTAGCTATAGTTTAATTTAATAATAACACTGACAGATAGTCTAGCAACATCACCAATGCTCCCAAAACCACCCGAGTTTGGTTCCTGGTAAACTGCTTTAGCCTTATGGTAATTTAATAACAAATACTACTTCCCTTTTGTTATTGATACGGTTAATCATGAATATGGATCATATGTCACTTCAGTGGATTAACATTATGTTTCTCGTTTCTTCGATTCAATCAAGATTACTAAATGTAATAAGAAACTTCTTAACTACCATTTGGGCACGGCCATGCAAACATTTGATTAATCCTACGAGAGGGCCTAGTATGTATCATACTCCATTCATGGAGGAACAAAATCCTATTTTGACTACAAGTACCTTTTACACATGTAATAAACACTTCTGGAATAAGTTTTATAACTGCCCATGCGAATGACGCAGCGTTTTCTTAAACCAAGAAATGTCATCCATCCATGCAAAGATCCACTTGCATCTCAATTCTAAGGATCGCAATACTTACCATCTATGTAAATTCTCAATGATGCTGATCCATAAAGAATCCTATACGAGTTGGGGTAGTCCAATTATTCAACCACATTGAACAACCTATGAGTCTGGACCAACCCTCATATTTGCTTTAGTTCATTAATACTCCCATATTAATTATCGACAACGGAATTTAGAATATATGTTACACTCCTATAAGCAGACGCTATATTCATGGATTAAACATGAAAATATAAGATACGATTATTAGGAAATAAAAACAATATTTCCAACAAAAAATAATTCATTTATTAATAACAGCTGCTTAAAAATCTATTGTCCAAACACTAATACATAAAACTAATTTTATCACAGATTTACATGAGACTAGCAGAACGAACAAGACCAATTGATTCGGCATGCTTAAAATGCTTACTCAAAGGCATTAGTTTTGTGAAAGGATCTGTGACGTTCTCATTTGTGTGAACTCTGCTAATGATGACTTCACCATTTTTGATGACTGAATATAGTGAAACCTTCTTTGATAATGTCTAGCACCTCACATGATTCCAGTATCATCAGCGATGGAAATTGCGACAGAATTGTCGCACAACATTTTCATAGGTTCATTATTAGTTGGTATGACTCCAACAAGACCACTAATAAACTTCCTAATCCAGACAACCTCCATTGCAGCATCAGCAGCAGAACATATTCAGCTTCAGTAGAGGACATGGAAATAATGCTTTGCTTACCGCTCTTCCAGTCCACGGCTCCACCATTAAGCACAAACACATACCTAGTTTGGGATTTAGTATCGTCCTTGTCGGTTTGAATACTAGCATTGATATAACATTTAACGTGAATCTCGTTTTCCTTCTTAGCCCCATAAACAAGTTCCATGTCTTTAGTATTCCTAAGATACTTAAGAATGGTCTTAACAACATTCCAGGGTATTCTGTTAGAATTTCAGAAAAAGAAAATATAACATTACTTGTCATTTTGAATAGAAAAATTAAAAGCATGGTCCTTAGAAACGCCAACAAAAAAGAAATAGATGCGACGCCTGTGAGATTCGAACTCTCGCGGGGAAACCCCATGTACTTAGCAGGCACACGCCTTAACCGCTCGGTCAAAGCGTCACTTTTTGTTGTTTCTTCATTTTGTATACCCCTTACTCGTTAGTATAGCGGGGTATTTTTTTCCAACCCTTTAATTACAGTTGCTCATATAGTACATCAACTCTATAAGATTGGATACATGCCAGATGCATCCCTTAATTAATGAATTTAGACTGATAGATTTAATAAATGATATGCTACATGCTTACATTCATTTGGTATTGAGCCATTTCATATTCCTTGTTAACGAAAGCTAACAAAGAATGTTATTTTTCTTAGGAACATGAGTTGTTATGACAGTTTTACGGTCTATTGGTAATGAACATGGACATCCAGGCCACATAGGTCGTGTAGCTGCATGGTGCTGGACAGAAAATGTGTAGCTGCATGGTGCTGGACAAAAAATGGACGAACAGGAAAGGCAACTATGGATTGGTCTCAGTTTGACTGCAAGATTTTCTGTTTTTGGTCATTTCTTTCCCTTCTCTTTGGCTTTTGTTAGATACATGTCTTACTACTGTTCGTTTTGCTAAATTGATGAAATATTGTAATGTTAACTCCCGTTGCATAAGTCAGTTCTAGAAGAAGATATCGATCATGTTTAGTAGACACTGACTTAGCCTTTAAAGCCCCCCGCCTCAGTTGGTATTAGCTAGTTTATCCTTAGCTGTTGTTAGGTTTCCATTATTTTTATTTGGATGACAACCACTTGTTCTTCTACACAACCTCAATTTATAGTGCCTTGGTGTTTCTTTCTCTTTTGGTATCCAGAAAGAGCAAATATACTTACACGAAGGCTTATGAATTTTTTGGATCAATCACATCAACTGATTTGATCTACTATCCAATTAAGTGGATCATGATGATCCAAATCAACCTATTTGTAGTCACAATTTCAAAATCATAGCATCTTTATGGCAAAAGACTTGCAATGAACAACTAGAAAACACATTTACTCTTTTGAACGATTATATAAATATGTAGAGTAGAAGTTTATTGCTGAAAGAAGGGTGAAGTTGCAGCAATTGAAGTTCAAATTGAGAAATCTCGGTTTAAATCTGGAAGGTATTAAGCTCTATGTGATCTCAGATCTTTGGATGATGCCTTTCAGTAATAGTATTCTGAGCCAAGTGTCAGAATGTGGCTGCATTGGTTTTAGAATAATCTTGCTAAGAGGAAATGTAGTCTGAGATTTGATGATATCCATAGAGCCTATTTGTTTAAATTTGGTAGAGTTCAATCAATTGTGAAGCCTTTCTTTTTTAAGACAGATTAAAGCTGGGATAGTTTACCTATTCGTAAACAGATTTAGGAATGTAGCCATTAAATGGTATGAACTAGAATCAAGTGATATTGTTCTGTTGAATGTATGAACGCACAAATAAAAAAAATCGTTGGCGTTAGCTGTTATTATTTACCAGCCGAGCACCTTTGGCACCAAGGTGGGTACAATACGCCATTTGTAAACTTGGGCTGGTAGCTTTGGCGCTAAGCCAACAACTACAAGCCTACTATACCCCACAGCTCACGCTGTAAGGATTAGTGTGATAACTCGTAGTTTTCCTGGTAATTAAATTATTCTTTTATTCGTACTTCTCGATTTTACAATGTTTTACTTGTTCCTCTTTATTTTTTTACTTTTTTTCTATTTTTTCTCATACGTAAATCCTGAGATTTCGAGAATTTTAATTAAATTATATTTTAAATATTTTATGATCATTGATAATAATTTTTTCGGAATTATAAAAAAAATATTTTTATTTTTCCATATTTATTTACTATAGTAACCGAAATTTAAAATTAACATTTAGACCGATCTCTAATTTATTCTATTATTCGGGCCAATATTTATTACCCAACTTTTATTTGTCATGTTCGTTCTACGATTAATATTGAATTCTTGACTAATTTAACGTATCGAATACGTGTCAATTATTATTTATTGAAAAAGTCTATGTTCGTTATCAACCGTAAACATTATTGTCATGACATAGAAATATTTCTATTGTCGTCATTTTAAAAATTTTTGTTTTACGAGCATTTTATTGTAAATTAAGTTCAACCTTTAAGCGCCATTCGTTTAAGCCATTTTAATATTTATTAAATTATAAGCCCTCATTTATATATCGAAATATAAATGTTCTTCGAATGTCGAAGTATTAATATTATATTGGGCGTTTAATTTTCCTGTATTACATGTAACTTTTATATCGCGTAACATTTAAAATATCGGGTCTCGATAATACCCGCTTTCATTTTATTGTTGGACAAAATTAAACAATATAAATCCTCATTTGATGTACACGTCTCTTGTGACTCAATTGCTTATATTTTCCCTTGCAATCCCACGTGTCCTAAAAGTTAATTCAACATTACAAGTAAATATAATCATCTTATCTTTTGATAGCTCATTTTAGACAACATCAAAAAAAAAAAAAATGGGACACGGATATACTTTTCCTCCGCAGCTACATACGGCAGCAACAACATTTTAGAAACCCGTATTTCCAATATTATTTAGAGTGCATAAGGAGGATTGATTTGGGTATAAGTTAGCTTTGGTTTTATAAGGATTTTATGTCATTTTAGTGGCTAATTTTTACTCGCCTCGTCTCCGAATCTTTGTAAGCATTAATTTATATATCATATAATAAGCATGTATATCATTTTTACATTTATATATATATATATATATATATATATATATATCACCAACATGTGCTTGTAACTTTAAAACAAAATGTTTTGGGTTGCCAAAGTGGGCTTTCTAGTCATCTTGAAACTTAAGAAAAACTTGATTTTAATTATGTAACTTTTATATAAAATATATTTTGGAAAATAAAACTTAAACGCAATGCATATTGGTGATATTGTGTTATATTTATATGAAACTTAATAAATTCATCGCATACTCTAGTTTTCGTTTCGGGCCTAAGTCGTGCTACTTTATTTTAGGTCTTGTTTAGTCGTGTGGCGACCGTTGGATATCCAGTACTTGATTATCGTACTCAATTATCTTGTGATCGTCATATCAAGTGAGTTCATAACCCCCTTTTACTATTTATAAAATGTTTCTAAAACGCGGGGTGAGATTTTCATGTTGGAACACAATCTTTTAAACTGTATGCTATCCTGAACTGTATGCTATCCTGAACTGTATGTTGCCCTGATCTGTATGTTGCCAGATGAATACAATATGTTATTGCTTTTAGTGTCCATAGCCGCTAAGTTTCCCCTCAATATCATGAACCGTTAATTTACTTGTGTTACTAAGCGCGAATGATGTGGGTGGATCCATCGGGATTGACAATCCCCGTCTCGTATTACTTTGACGCATTACATTTGTTGATACTTGAGTATTTAGGCTGAATACCCACTAGGGGGAACTTGCCTTTGTTAAGCTTCGGTGTCATGAGCTAAATAGCAATAATATACATCATGACTATGGATAATGTACATAGTCATCCCCCCCCCTTACTTGTTTTACAAATGAATGCTTGTGTTCCACACCTTTACTGCTAAACCTATGAATATCACTCAACTTTGTGTTGATGATTTTACATGTTTAATCTCAGGTATTATTACTTAGCTTTGCTTTGATGGGAGCCCGTAGGATATTATCGCAGCTTGGAGATTCCTGTGTATATTTAAACTTTTGTTTTAATAAAAATTGTCAGAAGTTTATTATATATTCTTGGTAACAATATGTTACAAAACCACAATGAAATAATAGATTTTCCGCTTATAAAATTTTGGGACCTTTGTTTAAAAAACTATGATCTTTTATGATGTAATGTGCATGTTTTTATTACGTCAACTTTGTGTCAACAGAATTTCATTGTTTCTTGTACCATGATGTGGAACCCCCTCGCTGCCTACGTGTTCCCTTGCCTGATTTTGTGGGTCTCACAGATTGGTATCAGAGCGATGGTTATAGGGAACTGAGTCGTTTTTCAAAACTTAGTCTATAACCGAAAGTTCAAATATTTCATGTTTCTGGGTGTCAAACACAGAATCTGCCATTGTTGTTCGATATCGGCGTGGGTAACTCTCTAATCTTTATTATTTACTTTTAATTATCGTTGTAGTATTTCATCTCTTGATTACATTTTGAAATATTACATTACCCTAATGACGATAATTACTATCTCTTTCCATGTCCTTTGTGTTTCATAAATTATCATTAGATATTACTGTGATTCCATCTGCCCTTACTGTATTTCTTGAATTCTTGTTCTTGTAACTTTATCTTGTTACAATAATTTTAAATTGTTATGGCATTACATACTTGTATTCGGAGTGCATATGATGCCGACTTTTCATACTCACTTTTCTTAGTACTATTGCTATTTCATTTATGCGTGATATGACTGACCTCACATACTCGTTCGTTTTGGACCGCTTGTTTTTCTCGACTCACTGTCACATTTTGTCGTATTCTCGTGATACCATTGTTCGGGAGTAAATAAGTGTTGTTGTTTTCAATGAAAATTTTGATTTTCATTTTACTACCGTGCGTGTTACTTTCATTGTTAAACCTCTTTAAAATATCTATTTAGATATACAGATTACTTTCCGACCATTTGTGACTGGATGTTTTGAAAAATAGTCTATAGACCATTGTGTAGCTCAATGAGTCTCCGAAAAAGACTAAAGGACATCATGTGAGTCACACATCTCGAAGCATTCCTTGAACCCGTATTGAATAATATCGTGAGTTTTCGTAATCTTGATTGGCCCTTACGTTATCGTTTTACGCGACACTCGAATATCGATTAAATATTACTTCATTGACCATTCTACATTTCGACTTCGAATTACCACGTTCGTTTGTACTTTGGAAACACCACCGTCATCTTGTAATTCATATCCTATAATATAATATGGCGCTTGTTAGGAATACGATTCTACTTCTATAAACTTGTACCCTCCCCTTTCATTAAACCTCCTCGATCTTGGAGTGCGAACCGTTAATGTTTCATTTCTTTCTCGGTATGTCTTGTGATTTTGGAAAATCACGCCGCCCAGAGACCTTCCTACATTGCATCTTGAAATCAAAGACACGAATGTCATGCACCATTTTTGATTTCTTAGATTATCGTTGGTATTCATAAACCAATTTTATACTATGTTTTTCTTTATATGCTTAATTATACAATCTATTCTTTTTCATCTATATTGAATCTACAAGTCATATGTGTACATAAATTTCGAGTTGTTATAAAGTTTGATTAAATTTCGAGGTGTGTCGAAAAATATACTTTGTGCAGAAAATTTACAGGTAATTTAACGATGTCGAGAAAATATTTTTATAAGCTTTAGACTTAAAAATATGTTTATATTTGTTGAGACGGTCGTTTAGGACATAAAATTCGACCCGTAAATATTAAAAACGAGCAAGTTACACTCATTTGAAATTGTAAAATTTAAGAACTTATTTTCTGCATAATCTTAAAATATCATTTTGTTGACAGATTTGATGCGGGGGCATTTTCATCCATTTTTTATCCGTTTCAAGTCTCGAGTAAGACTAGAAAGTTGTCTGAAACGTCGTTTTACACCAAATTGCTTTAGACTCCGAGTGTCGAAAATGTCTTTTACCGTGTTGATTGATCGGGTCAGACCTAAAAGTTAAAATTGACTAAAAAGTCAAAGCTGATAGAAATTTTGAAATGTGGTTTTTAGGCGTTTTTTTAGTTCGTTTGAGCTTGTAGAAATATAACAAATGAGATTTTACAACTACCAAATATTGATTGCATTTGAAAACGTTTAGAAATAGTAACTTTGAGTTCGGTCATACATACATATATATCGAACTTTTGGAACCAAGTGATTTGACAAACCGATAATGAACTATATGTTTCGAAAAATGTGTACATTTTTATGCGTCATTATTTACGTGTTAAATTCTTAAACTTTCCTAAAATATAAACTTTTCGGAATAGTTGTACTATTTGAGAACTGATGCTCTATTTTCTTAAAAGCATATTTATGTCAAATAAAGTATAATGTGAGTGCATATGGATTTCCTTTATCTGTTATTTTATACATGACTCATTTGTCATATCATTTTATCCTTCATCTACTTCTAATGTACCACTGATTTGGGTCGAAATTTGAAGTTTTTATTTTCACATCGTTCGTTATCATATTGACACGTGTCTCACAACGATTCCGGCTAAACCTTTAGAAACCTTATCACCTTGTAACCATTTCATCGATTATCTTATGAACTACTCTTTACTACTCTCGTGTAACCCACTCGCTATTTTGTAAACTACCATAATGTCACCATATATTTTAAATTGTTATTGTTTTTACGAATAACTTTACCAACTTGTATTACTAGGATTTATAAAATACTTGAATAATACCTTATAAGGTTAATGGTCATTGTTTTACGAGGTATTTTCACAAATTGTTCAACGTTGGTCTAATAAAGAATTCTTATAACATTAATTGTTGATTTTTATATTTAGCCAATTACTTACTTGTGCAAAGTTTCATAAATCATTTTAAATCTTGTTTTACAAATTGCATTATATACATATTTTAAATTATATGACATGTAATACTGGTTTGACGAAGCTGAGCATCACATTGCTAGTCCTAAATTATGCATGGCCTGATCACCTATGCGTAATTTAGAAGGAGCCATGTGAGGCTGAATAGTAGTCACTTTAAAATCTTGTTAAAAAAATTATAAAAACTTTTATGCGCTATGTAAGTAGTACAAGTTCATGACAAATGTATATGCTTCCTTATCTTTTCTTGAACGAATTACGTGTATGCGAGTACAAACTATTTTTCTTTACTTAACGAGCTTTGCTCTACTTGTTACCTCATTTTCTCTCATGATACAATTCTATTTACCGCTCATCTAGTTACTGACTATTGATATCATACTTGGAAGTTCTAGTGTTTTTATACTTTCACCTCGCCCAACTTTCTTTGAGTAAATTTTGGTATACCTTTGAAATGTCTCCGGACGAGTATAACGATTAATGACTGTACATGAATAGTGTTATCGTATATTCGTCATGATGTGTGTCAGACTCTATTGCCTCGAAATTCGCTCGTGTAAACCATATGTTTATTTCGCTCTCTAATTGCCAATGTTTACTTGAATCATAGACAAATGACTAATTAAGAATTTTTCTTTGATTCAAAAATTGTTGTGTGGTTTTTTTTTTCAATCGTGTAAAGATTACCGAGAAATTAATAAGCCGATGTTGGTGAGACCAACTGCACTCAAGAAGTGACGAGTTGCTAAATTCTTTGTTTCTTATTGTCTTGTCGTTGATGCCTCTATTCTATCCTGTTCGTTAAGAATCTTTACGACTTTCGTTTTATTCCCTTGTACCATTGCATACATACTAATTGTTGACTATTATTTGCTTCATATTCATTTGCTATCTTGTCATCTTTTGAAAACCGAGTATGTCCTTTGTTTATCATTTGATGCATTAAACACCTTCTTGGATTTCTAAAAATTATTATAAATTTTTAAGAATGTTTTACACATTTTACCAAGTGGTTAAATTACCAAAATATCCGTTTCAAGTTTAATGTCCGATCTATACATCCTCTTTGGTAGATTTATAGCTAGTGTTTAAAACGATGTCAAGTTTTATCATTTAAAGTATTTGATTCTATCATACTTTACTTTCAATCTAATGAAATTATCGATTTAATTTATAATTTCTATCAATGATTCTAAATAATTTGAAAATTTAATTTTCTCTAATGATAACGATAAACCCGAGTCTTTAATAATAATTTTATACAATTATCCAAAAGCTAATTAACTGGACTGAGTTACTTTTACTTTGAAACCCTTATCGAGAAAATACTTAAGCTGAGTTTGAAAGTAATACCAAATCCTAGAAAGATAATTGTGACAACTTGCATTTTAAATGTTCATATCTAATTCATTTTCTCTTGTAATCAGATTGTTACGTTTTAAAATTGTCATGTTTTACAGTTGCATGATTTGCGATTCCTTGTTGATTAACAACATTGATTCATTTTATCGCACCTTGTCTGTTTAAGAAATTTTTGTGTTCATTCTATCCCTTGATATTTCTCCGTACTGAAAGGTAATTATTTTAGTCCAAGTTTGAAAATTTATTTGAAAAGTAGTTAAGAAAACCGAAGCATAGTGAATTCTAATTGTTAAGGTACGCCGTGGTGCAGAAATTGCCTGGGAAGCAATGAATCAATTCTAAAATAGGTATTTCCATTTGTTCGCATCTTCTTTCATCTCTAGATGAACTCTGAGGGACCAGAGTTCCTTTAGGGGGGCCGACTGTGATAACTCGTAGTTTTCCTGGTAATTAAATTATCCTTTTATTCGTACTTCTCGATTTTATAATGTTTTACTTGTTCCTCTTTATTTTTTTATTTTATTCTATTTTTTTTCATAAGTAAATCCTGAGATCTCGAGAATTTTAATTAAATTATATTTTAAATATTTTTATGATCATTGATAATATTTTATTCGGAATTATAAAAAAAATTATATTTATTTTTCCATATTTATTTACTATAGTAACCGAAATTTAAAATTAACATTTAGACCGATCTCTAATTTATTCCTATTATTCGGGCCAATATTTATTACCCAACTTTTATTTCTCATGTTCGTTCTACGATTAATATTGAATTCTTGACTAATTTAACGTATCGAATACGTGTCAATTATCATTTATTGAAAAAGTCTATGTTCGTTATCAACCGTAAACATTATCGTCATGACATAGAAATATTTCTATCGTCATCATTTTAAATTTTTTTGTTTTAGAGCATTTCTTTGTAAATTAAGTTAAACCTTTAAGCGTCATTCGTTTAAGCTACGTTAACATTAATTAAATTATAAGCCCTCATTTATATATCAAAATATAAATGTTCTTCGAATGTCGAAGTATTAATATTATTTTGGGCGTTTATTTTTCGTGTATTACATGTAACTTTTATATCGCGTAACATTTAAAATATCGGGTCTCGATAATACCCGCTTTTATTTTATTGTTGGACAAAATTAAACAACATTTGATGTACACGTCTCTTGTGACTCAATTGCTTATATTTTCCCTTGCAATCCCACGTGTCCTAAAAGTTAATTCAACATTACAAGTAAATATAATCATCTTATCTTTTGATATCTCATTTTAGACAACATCAAAAAAAATAAAAATGGGACACAGATATACTTTTCCTCCGCAGCTATATACGGCAGCAAGAACATTTTAGAAACCCGTATTTCCAATATTATTTAGAGTGATAAGGAGGATTGATTTGGGTATAAGTTAGCTTTGGTTTTATAAGGATTTTATGTCATTTTAGTGGCTAATTTTTACTCGCCTCGTCTCCGAATCTTTGTAAGCATTAATTTATATATCATATAATAACCATGTATATCATTTTTACATTTATATATATATCACCAACATGTGCTTGTAACTTTAGAACAAAATGTTTTAGGTTGCCAAAGTGGGCTTTCTAGTCATCTTGAAACTTAAGAAAAACTTGATTTTAATTATGTAACTTTTATATAAAATATATTTTGGCAAATAAAACTTAAACGCAGTGCATATTGGTGATATTGTGTTATATTGATATGAAACTTTTATAAATTCATCGCATACTCTAGTTTTCGTTTCGGGCCTAAGTCGTGCTACTTTATTTTAGGTCTTGTTTAGTCGTGTGTCGACCGTTGGATATCCCGTACTTGATTATCATACTCAATTATCTTGTGATCGTCATATCAAGTGAGTTCATAGCCCCCTTTTACTATTTATAAAATGTTTCTAAAACGCGGGGTGAGATTTTCATGTTGGAACACAATCTTTTAAACTGTATGCTATCGTGAACTGTATGCTATCCTGAACTGTATGCTGCCCTGAACTGTATGCTGCCAGATGAATACAATATATTATTGCTTTTAGTGTCCATAGCCACTAAGTTTCCCTTCAATATCATGAACCGTTAATTTACTTGTGTTACTAAGCGCGAATGTTGTGGATGGATCCATCGGGATTGACAATCCCCGTCTCGTATTACTTTGACGCATTACATTTGTTTATACTGTAGTATTTAGGCTGAATACTCACTAGGGGAACTTACCTTTGTTAAGCTTCGGTGTCATGAGCTAAATAGCAATAATATACATCATGACTATGGATAATGTACATAGTCATCTCCTCCCCCCATTACTTGTTTTACAAATGAATGCTTGTGTTCCACACCTTTACTGCTAAACCTATGAATATCACTCAACTTTGTGTTGATGATTTTACATGTTTAATCTCAGGTATTATTACTTAGCTTTGCTTGGATGGGAGCCCACAGGATATTATTGCAGCTTGGAGATTCCTGTGTATATTTAAACTTTGGTTTTAATAAAAACTGTCAGAAGTTTATTATATATTCTTGGTAACTATATGTTACAAAATCATAATGAAATAATAGATTTTCCGCTTATAAAACTCTGGGACCTTTGTTTAAAAAAAACTCTGATCTTTTATGATGTAATGTGCATGTTTTTATTACGTCGACTTTGTGTCAATAGTATTTCATTGTTTCTTGTACCATGATGTGGAACCCCCTCGCTGCCTACGTGTTCCCTTGCCTGATTTTGGGGGTCTCACAATTAGTGGTGCTGATTTTGACCAATTTATATTTTCATATATATAGGCAAGTGATCAGCAACATGACACTGGATTAAGACTAAAGACATGAAGTTGAGCACAAACTGACAAAAGACAGGAAGTCAAAGATAGAGTAGATGAAGCATGAAGGGAACAATAATAGAGCTATACGATAAACCAACTTGTGAAGTTGGTGGTAAGGGTGAAACACATTCAAAAGACTTGAGCACAAGACAACAACATTAAACATAACTTAATTCTTTTGGAATGCATAAGCTAATAGGAAACAACTTACAATTAGAAAACAGTAACCATGTCTAGGATAAACATGAATTTAAAATGCTGACGACCACACTCTATTAGAAAGGCTTCTCCGACTGGAACGGGAACGAACCTACGAGCAAAATACAACAATGAGTAACAAGCACTCTCATCCCTTGAAAAACAAAACAAATGCCCGAGAAGAAGGGGAAAAAAAGCTTTACCTCTGAGCACCTCGGACCAAGGCAAATGTTGACATTGACATTACGGGAAAGCATTTTGACATGTGTGTCAATCGTTAATTATTCATCAGTGGGAGATAAATCCCCAGTATCATCTTCGCAATAATCCAAGTTTGCTTGGACTAACGAAGTCGTAACCCACAAGTCAAGCTGATCCAACACCAAACTTCATTTTAGTGTTAATGAAGTAATATTAGGAGCCTGTAGCCCTACACAAGTGCGTCCATTGCGAAACTGCCTGTTTCCGAAGACCTCAAAGCTTTTGACACTTTTTGAATAAATATTAAGGTTCCAAAGATCACCATCGTAGTTGTCTAACTTAAATGTTTCAAGAAGAGGACATCCAGAAAGTATTTTTTGGAAAAAGTCTTCGGTTAAACTTATGTAAGAAAGAGACAAAGAATTGAGGCTTTCCCATCTAAGATGGGTGGGATGAGGAAAGTTGCATGATAAATTAAGATGAGTAAGATGTGAATTGGTGAAAAAAGAAGGGTCATCTAACACAATCTCATAACCCGGTGCATAATCAAACAAATACAATAAATCAAACTCTTGGACTTGGCATTTAAGAGCTTTAGAGACCAAACTAGTGACCTTGGACTCGTATTCATTATCAAAAGTATTCAGTAGGATTTTTTTCACCTTGAGATTGTTATCTATAACACGGGTCAATTCTTTTTTCACCCAATCATAGTAAGAATCAAGATCATAAGTTTCCACAAGTTTTTCATCAAATATGAGGGTTGTGGTTGCTCCTCCACTTTAGCATCACTATCAAATGCTACGAGATAACTCCTTTTCATGGGTAGGCCTGACATGTTTCCCTGTTGCATCATCAATAATTAATCAAACATCAAATATATCGAATAGTAATGTTTACGCTAATAAAAATGAATCGTCTGTCAAAATCAAATAACTAATAGTACTTCTGATAGTGAGACTAGGGGTAGTATCGTCTTTTATACACATTTGACTAATTATTCCATTGCAACAACGGTCCCTCACGTTTTCTATAAATATAATCGAGTATCACATATCTCGTTACCAGTTTTTCCCCAATTGGCAATGCCTACGAGTCTATATATGGTTGAACTCCTTCTAGGCATTTAAATAAGATACAGGTTTAAGGACCTATAACGAGCCATGCTTCCTATTTCTTTTTTGTGGATCTGGTCATTTGTTAAATCGGGTCTGGGTAAGCTTTGGAGATTAACTCAGCAAACTTAAATTACAAATCTTACATACAGGCCATAATGGATTTTGAAGACAGAGGTCGATTACTCTTTCTGGTTGACAAAACAAATAACTCATGAAGTATAAATGTTTCGAGCTACAAGTCTATAACGTATAAAGATACTATTTATTAGGTTCTTCTAAATCTTCTTATTGGGTCAAAGCTTGCGGTACCAATATGCATTCACCTTCTGCAGTAAATCGGAAATAATATCCTTTTGAAACCTTGCTGCCCCGTGTCTCCATTGTTCTGTTTTTGTTTTTCAAACTGAGATTCAACCGTTAACAGAACATACCCTCAACTATAAATACAACAAGTTTGTGACTAAAGTCCCTCTATACTCAAACACCCGCTGGATCATACAAGCGACATGCGTGAATTATTTAACTTTTGGATCCAATAACGCATGGTTTATGTAACTGAAGAAGTATTTATTGACAAAGTGACTGAATTGCATCAAAGATTCTTGGAAAATGATCACAGGATGTTGTCTACTAATGAAAATTTTAAAAAATGAACTGATAAGAATGAGGTTAAAATCTAACGATTATCAGATTGTGTTTGGGGAATAAAAGATGTCGGTGAATATGAAAATGGTGGTGGGTCATGATGATCCGAACTATGAACCATCAAATTACCATCATAAGCGAATAACTCGCAGATCTTTAGCCTCTTAATTACATCACATGTACGATATAGCTTTACGTGAGTTTGAGGTTTTGGGTTTCATGTTTTGTTGGGTTTACTTCTTGAAGAATCTTTGAAGCCTTGATCACAATACAAAGAGTGTGCAGAAACCAATCTTTATATATAAGAAGAACAATAAAAATAACCAAACATCCAAGCCTCAATATATTAATACGACCACTCTTAATAGTGATAGGGTTTTACAACCTTGAAGCTATATTAAACAATGAGAGAAATGTGTAGAGAATATGTGTGTGTCGAAGTATGTTCATCTCTACACCCTAGGATCTCCTTTTATAGTGCAAGGGGTCCTAGGTGGTTACAACATAATTTAATATTTGCCAAAATATTATACATTAATACCATTTAATTATTTCCTAAATAATCTTGTAACCTTCTCATCATAATCAGTATATTTAATACTTTCCATATGAATAGGAAGACCAAATATTTGATCTTATCTTCTACAATCTTCCTTGATCATATCTTTTATAATCATCTTTCAACTTTATAATACGACCAGGAGGAACGAAGTACTCCAGTAGGAACTGCTATATGACCAGGAGTAACTTCTAAATACTTTGTTCCTAACAATCCTCCCCTAAACTTGAATTTAACCTGGTTGAGTTCAAGTTTCCAAGTAGATGTGCCACCAATAAGCATGAGGATTGGAATATGAACCACAACAGCAACAATCGCACTTGATAACACTAGAAGAAACACAAAAGTAGTTGCTGATACACTAACTGCTGAACTACTTTAAAGCTTGAAAACATCTGCACATGTTGAATCTTGAGAGCAACAGGAGCAGATTTGATAAGCCTTTACCAAGTAGTTGCTCACTCTTAGGCTAGCCAGCCTTTTGGTGGAATCATGACATCACCCTGGGAGACTAGTACCCAGTCCAACTCTTGGAACGTGAATCATCGGTGAGTTGGATTACCCTGATGATTTTGGGTAAACCATCACAGCCGTCAACGGATTTGATATGTCTTTACCAGAAGCCGTACCCTTCTGGACTCGCCAACTCTTAGCAATGAAGCATCGGTGAGCTGAAAACCCTATAGCTTTGAGCAAGCTATTATAGCTATCAACGGATTTGATAAGATCTTTACCAAGAGCCGTACCCCCTTGGATTAGCCACTTTTCAGTCTAGGACCATGACAAGTGAAAACCATCCAGTTTTGGGTAACCTGGCAACCATCAACGGATTTGACTATCACACCAGAGCCGTACCCTCATGGTGAATCAACTCTTTCTTGTCTGTTAAACATGGTGAGTTGAGCACCATTTTTTGTGTGGGGGGCAGCCAACACCTAAGTACCAAACAAAAACAGCCCAAAAAGTGAAATATATACAAAGCTATTTTGATTATTATTATTATTATTATTATTATTATTATTATTATTATTAACCAAACAAAGACTATGAGTCAAACAGCAGGAACGTAGAATGCAACAGGAAGAACAATGGTCCACCAGAAGCAGGATGAGTGCAACCAGGAGGAACCATTGGTCGACCATGAGCAACTTAGTTCTACTAGGAGGAACCATATCCACCAGCACCAATGTCAACCTGTAAATTGATTAGACAGAAAAACACTAGAATATACACAGTTATACATGCAACAAGCCTCCCCTTAGGCTAAAACCTCCCCTCAAACGGAGCAAAGTATTCACCAGCAAGGATTTTTGTTTTTATTTATTTTTATTTATTTATTTATTTTTTTTTATTTTTTTAAGACTTCTCTTTTCCTGCAAAAAGTTAGTTCACACAAATATTAAAAATACAAAACATAGTAATTTATAATCACACTTGCTGAAATAAACACAAACCAAACAAAGATTAGTGTTTATGGAAGACCCAAGCTAAGACATACTTGAATCTTCCAAAAACATAAACATAGTCATATCTTGTTAAGGTTTTTGATGCACTATTTGATTTAGAGACATGTTGTAAACCATCTTGTTTAGGTTTCCAAACCCACCTAGCTAAAGCCTTACCAATATTAACCTTTGTTTTTTACCGTGCAGACTCAACCCGTGTACCCTTAACATTGTTAAAACATCTTGGTTGTGGAATAATGTTATTTTTAGGATTGGGGTGAAAACTCTACCAAAGTTCTTGTGATTCACCCGTCTTGAGTTATTCCATACCGGTTTAACTTGTTGTTGATCATTAATATTTCTCTTGTGTTTACAAGTATATTGCAAGTGATCAAAACTACCACACACATAGCAAGCCTTACTTTTGAACTCAAAGTTATCACCTAATTTCTGAGTCATCATGCCATTCCAACCTCTTTGATTACCTCTAGGACTTGTATTGTTTTTCCTAGGATTATCTGCTTTGCTATTACTTTCATTCTTAGCACAAGCAGATTGAGGATAGAACTTAGGTGATTTAGCATTTAAGGTAGACTTATAAGAGGCATATTTACGAGTCATAGGCTCAATTATAATTGGTTCAGGCACAGACTCAAGTGTTTCGACACTAGAGTCGGACTCACAAGAGTCAAGGTCACTAGTCTTAGGTTCTAAAGACTTGTAACTAGAGTTACAATCAGTTGAGCTAGTGGACCTTGTACCATATGTCATTTGTGACTCGTCAAAGTCAAAGTGGTCTAAGGTAGGCATGAATGTCTTTGCGAGAGGTGGAGGAACAGCATGTATCTCTGCAGTTGGTTTATACCTATTGCAAACAGGCCTACCTTCCACATCTTCAGGGGTAGTATCAAACACACTAGACAAATAAGAGTCAAAAACATCATTTGGCCTAATATAGTTTTTAAACCCCAAACCAATTTTAGTCCTACCAGACATGGAGCTATCTACTAGTTTGATTAGGTTTTTAGAAGAACTTGTCCATTTATCAAACCTAGCCAAAGCGCTATCCAGATTAGCTTGTAGCTCCTGCTTTTCTTTGTTTAAATCAACATTAAGTTTTTCAGAATATGACAATAAGTTAGTTGTGTTTTCTAAGTCAAAACTTAATACCCTAATCTTATCTTCATACTCTAGTTGAGTATTTTGAAACCATTTCTTCTGTTGTTCTAATGTTTTAAGAGCACTTTTGTATGACTGAACTTCTAGATAATATTTATCATTTTGAGCATTCAGATCAGCACATTGTTTTTGAAGTTCTAAATATTTATGTTCACATGATTCTACAGAACTAATTTCCAAGTCATAGTTATTATAAACATGCATTTTATTCTTTAGTCTAGCATTATATTCTCTAACTTTAGATTCAGTCATACGAATTACCTCATTTTCTAGAATTGAAGTTCTGCACGCCATGTATTCTTTAGAAACACCTTAACTAGAAATTTTGTTCTTCTCAATCAAAGCTTCTCAACGAGGCTCTGATACCACTTGTTGGGTTTACTTCTTGAAGGATCTTTGAAGCCTTGATCACAATACAAAGAGTGTGCGGAAACCAATCTTTATATATAAGAAGAACAATAAAAATAACCAAACATCTGAGCCTCAATATATTAATACGATCACTCTTAATAGTGATAAGGTTTTACAACCTTGAAGCTATATTAAACAATGAGAGAAATGTGTAGAGAATATGTGTGTGTCGAAATGTGCTCATCTCTACACCCTAGGACCTCCTTTTATAGTGCAAGGGGTCCTAGGTGGTTACAACATAATTAATACTTGCCTAAGTATTATACATTAATACCACTTAATTATTTCCTAAATAATCTTGTAACCTCCTCATCATAATCAATATATTTAATACTTTTCATATGAATAGGAAGACTAAATATTTGATCTTATCTTCTACAATCTTCCTTGATCATATATTTTATAATCATCTTTCAACTTTATAATACGACCAGGAGGAACGAAGTACTCCAGTAGGAACTGCTATATGACCAGGAGTAACTTCTAAATACTTTGTTCCTAACAATCCTCCCCTAAACTTGAATTTAACCTGTTGAGTTCAAGTTTCCAAGTATATGTGCCACCAATAAGCATGAGGATTGGAATATGAACCACAACAGCAACAATCGCACTTGATAACACTAGAAGAAACACAAAAGTAGTTGTTGATACACTAACTGCTGAACTACTTTAAAGCTTGAAAACATCTGCCATGTTGAATCTTGAGAGCAACAGGAGCAAATTTGATAAGCCTTTACCAAGTAGCTGCTCACTCTTGGGCTAGCCAGCCTTTTGGTGGAATCATGACATCACCCTGGGAGACTAGTACCCAGTCCAACTCTTGGAACGTGAATCATCGGTGAGTTGGATTACCCTGATGATTTTGGGCAAACCATCACAGCCGTCAACGGATTTGATATGTCTTTACCAGAAGCCGTACCCTTCTAGACTCGCCAACTCTTAGCAATGAAGCAACGGTGAGCTGAAAACCCTATAGCTTTGAGCAAGCTATTATAGCTATCAACGGATTTAATAAGATCTTTACCAAGAGCCGTACCCCCTTGGATTAGCCACTTTTCAGTCTAGGACCATGACAAGTGAAAACCATCCAGTTTTGGGTAACCTGGCAACCATCAACGGATTTGACTATCACACCAGAGCCGTACCCCATGGTTAATCAACTCTTTCTTGTCTGTTAAACATGGTGAGTTGAGCACCATTTGTTGTGTGGGGGGCAGCCAACACCTAAGTACCAAACATAAACAGCCCAAAAAGTGAAATATATACAAAGCTATTTTGATTTTATTATTATTATTATTATTATTATTATTTTTAACCAAACAAAGACTATGAGTCAAACAGCAGGAACATAGAATGCAGCAGGAAGAACAATGGTCCACCAGAAGCAGGATGAGTGCAACCAGGAGGAACCATTGGTCGACCAGGAGCAACTTAGTTCTACTAGGAGGAACCATATCCACCAGCACTAATGTCAACCTGTAAATTGATTAGACAGAAAAACACCAGAATATACACAGTTATACATGCAACAAGCCTCCCCTTAGGCTAAAACCTCCCCTCAAACGGAGCAAAGTATTTACCAGCAATGATTTTTGTATTTATTTAGTTATTATTTTTATTTTTTTAAGACTTCTCTTTTCCTGCAAAAAGTTAGTTCACACAAATATTGAAAATACAAAACATAGTAATTTATAATCACACTTGCTGAAATAAACACAAACCAAACAAAGATTAGTGTTTATGGAAGACCCAAGCTAAGACATACTTGAATCTTCCAAAAACATCAACATAGTCATATCTTGTTAAGGTTTTTGATGCACTATTTGATTTAGAGACATGTTGTAAACCGTCTTGTTTAGGTTTTCAAACCCACCTAGCTAAAGCCTTACCAATATTAACCTTTGTTTTTTACCGTGCAGACTCAACCCGTGTACCCTTAACATTGTTAAAACATCTTGGTTGTGGAATAATGTTATTTTTAGGATTGGGGTGAAAAACTCTACCAAAGTTCTTGTGATTCACCCGTCTTGAGTTATTCCATACCGGTTTCACTTGTTGTTGATCATTAATATTTCTCTTGTGTTTACAAGTATATTGCAAGTGATCAAAAATTACCACACACATAGCAAGCCTTACTTTTGAACTCAGAGTTATCACCTAATTTCTGAGTCATCATGTCATTCCAACCTCTTTGATTACCTCTAGGACTTGTATTGTTTTTCCTAGGATTATCTGCTTTCCTATTACTTTCATTCTTAGCACAAGCAGATTGAGGATAGAACTTAGGTGATTTAGCGCTTAAGGTAGACTTACAAGAGGCATATTTACGAGTCATGGGCTCAATTATAATTGGTTCAGGCACAGACTCAAGTGTTTCAACACTAGAGTCGGACTCACAAGAGTCAAGGTCACTAGTCTTAGGTTATAAAGACTTGTCACTAGAGTTACAAGAGACAAAGTCATTAGACATAGAATTAGTTTCAATTGAGCTAGTAGACCTTGTACCATATGTCATTTGTGACTCATCAAAGTCAAAGTGGTCTAAGGTAGGCATGAATGTCTTTGTGAGAGGTGGAGGAACAACATGTATCTCTGCAGCTGGTTTATACCTATTGAAAACAGGCCTACCTTGCACATCTTCAGGGGTAGTGTCAAACACACTAGACAAAGAAGAGTCAAAAACATCATTTGGCCCAATATAGTTTTTAAACCCCAAACCAATTTTAGTCCTACCAGACATGGAGCTATCTACTAGTTTGATTAGGTTTTTAGAAGAACTTGTCCATTTATCAAACCTAGCCAAAGCGCTATCCAGATTAGCTTGTAGCTCCTGCTTTTCTTTGTTTAAATCAACATTAAGTTTTTCAGAATATGACAATAAGTTAGTTGTGTTTTATAAGTCAATACTTAATACCCTAATCTTATCTTCATACTCTAATTGAGTATTTTGAAACCATTTCTTCTGTTGTTCTAATGTTTTAAGAGTACTTTTGTATGACTGAGCTTCTAGATAATATTTATCATTTTCAGCATTCAGATCAGCACATTGTTTTTGAAGTTCTAAATATTTATGTTCACATGATTCTACAGAACTAATTTCCAAGTCATAGTTATTATAAACATGCATTTTATTCTTTAGTCTAGCATTATATTCTCTGACTTCAGATTCAGTCATACGAATTACCTCATTTTCTAGAATTGAAGTTCTGCACGCCATGTATTCTTTAGAAACACCTTAACTAGAAATCTTGTTCTTCTCAATCAAAGCTTCTCAACGAGGCTCTGATACCACTTGTTGGGTTTACTTCTTGAAGGATCTTTGAAGCCTTGATCACAATACAAAGAGTGTGCGGAAACCAATCTTTATATATAAGAAGAACAATAAAAATAACCAAACATCCAAGCCTCAATATATTAATACGATCACTCTTAATAGTGATAAGGTTTTACAACCTTGAAGCTATATTAAACAATGAGAGAAATGTGTAGAGAATATGTGTGTGTCGAAGTGTGTTCATCTCTACACCCTAGGACCTCCTTTTATAGTGCAAGGGGTCCTAGGTGGTTACAACATAATTAATACTTGCCTAAGTATTATACATTAACACCATTTAATTATTTCCTAAATAATCTTGTAACCTCTTCATCATAATCAATATATTTAATACTTTTCATATGAATAGGAAGACTAAATATTTGATCTTATCTTCTACAATCTTCCTTGATCATATCTTTTATAATCATCTTTCAACTTTATAATACGACCAGGAGGAACGAAGTACTCCAGTAGGAACTGCTATATGACCAGGAGTAACTTCTAAATACTTTGTTCCTAACAATCCTCCCCTAAACTTGAATTTAACCTGGTTGAGTTCAAGTTTCCAAGTAGATTTGCCACCAATAAGCATGAGGATTGGAATATGAACCACAACAGCAACAATCGCACTTGATAACACTAGAAGAAACACAAAAGTAGTTGCTGATACAATAACTGCTGAACTACTTTAAAGCTTGAAAACATCTGCACATGTTGAATCTTGAGAGCAACAGGAGCAGATTTGATAAGCCTTTACCAAGTAGTTGCTCACTCTTGGGCTAGCCAGCCTTTTGGTGGAATCATGACATCACCCTGGAGACTAGTACCCAGTCCAACTCTTGGAACGTGAATCATCGGTGAGTTGGATTACCCAGATGATTTTAGGCAAACCATCACAGCCGTCAACGGATTTGATATGTCTTTACCAGAAGCCGTACCCTTCTGGACTCGCCAACTCTTAGCAATGAAGCATCGGTGAGCTGAAAACCCTATAGCTTTGAGCAAGCTATTATAGCTATCAACGGATTTGATAAGATCTTTACCAAGAGCCGTACCCCCTTGGATTAGCCACTTTTCAGTCTAGGACCATGACAAGTGAAAACCATCCAGTTTTGGGTAACCTGGCAACCATCGACAGATTTGACTATCACACCAGAGCCGTACCCTCATGGTGAATCAACTCTTTCTTGTCTGTTAAACACGGTGAGTTGAGCACCATTTGTTGTGTGGGGTCAGCCAACACCTAAGTACCAAACAAAAACAGCCCAAAAAGTGAAATATATACAAAGCTATTTTGATTTTATTATTATTATTATTATTATTATTATTATCACTTTATTAAAATAATAGGATTTACAAAAAGTTAGTGGGAAGCCTAGAAACAATTTGGGCCCCCACTCCTCTAGCAATAGCAAACCCGATCCTATTAAACATATAACAAGCACCACGTGACCCAATATCCTGAGTCATAGAGTATCTTCGGATCCGCTTTAGTAAGTCCACCGCATCCTTCTCAAGTTCCCCGAAAGAAGAAAATGAGAAGGGGAGAAAACCATATCCGATATTTGCACACTTAGCCTCATATTTGACACGTTTACGTCGTGCAGCATCAACCACCACACGTCCTGGTGCAAAATCATTCATCCCAGTTTGCGTCAAGGGAGATGAACCTGTCAGATCCACACATACATCAAGTCCTCCATTCCAAGAATATAGCAACATATCAGCTGGGCGTAAAGGTTTGTACCGTCCTCCACCAAGCCCAATATCCACTTCTTTACCAACTGAGATCCCGGACCGAAAACATATGTCGACAAGGGTATCACGCACAATATTATGACGATGCTTGATACCAACAATACCAGCACACGATACAGCATGGTCCCCATAAATATCATCCACAAAGACCCTCGAGCAAGCTGAGCATGGCTTCGAGACAGAGAATAAAGGAACACCCAACCGATAACATAATACACACCTGTAAGTCCTACTGTTCATAGTTTGTCCCAAACCAGAAATTGGAACCACCCTAAGCCAGTCAGAAGTATGTTCCTCCATTTGAGACTTCCATAAAGCCATTTGTCGAGTAGATAGAGAAAACTTAGATTCAGCCGTTTGAGTAACATGTGTGAAATATATGTCTGCCAATTTCTTCATGAGTTTGGGGGCAGCGATCTCACTAGGATTACTCAAAAGATCAATCTTCATTTCCGCATTAAAAGAGCTCAATGCATTATCAAACGCAGACCCATAAGTTACAATATTAGAATGTCGTAGGAGTTTAGTTTGCAAACCAGCAGACTGAAGTCTAGACGCAAGAAATGCATAATTTAAAACATCACCTGCAGAGTAGACACCAAGTCCCCCGAATACAATGGGTAGGGTGGAGAGCCTCCATTGCCAATCACCAAATCCAGGACCAGAAGCTGTGACAATACGCTCCAGAGCCGAACGAAGAGCCATATCAAAAGCACTCTTAGCCCGCTCGAAGACACGAGGAGAACATGTACGCATGGAAAAATATAATTTGGAAATACCTGCACAAGCACGTAGGAGCAACAACTCACACTGAGGGTCATTAATCTTAGCAACATCGTTCATAAGCACAATAGATTTGGTAACCCTCTTCATCACAAGCTCACTACTAAAGTCAAAATCTGCACTTACGGGTCCACCCAGTAGTTTAACACCTTGCAAGGGTCGAGAAATATTAGGCGGGAAAACACCCACAAACCTGCTTCTTGGGTCCTCCTTTGGCCAAAAAACCTCAGTTTTATCAACATTTAGATGCAAGCCGCGGCAAGGTCCATCCTCCATAATAAACTTTAAAACCTCCCCCACAACCAATGTATCTCCAATGATGGTGCCATCGTCTAGATACCAAGCTTGAAGAGAAACGTTAAAGGAGTCTTTAATCTTATTATTATTATTATTATTATTAACCAAACAAAGACTATGAGTCAAACAGCAGGAACGTAGAATGCAGCAGGAAGAACAATGGTCCACCAGAAGCAAGATGAGTGCAACCAGGAGGAACCATTGGTCGACCAGGAGCAACTTAGTTCTACTAGGAGGAACCATATCTACCAGCACCAATGTCAACCTGTAAATTGATTAGACAGAAAAACACCAGAATATACACAGTTATACATGCAACAAGCCTCCCCTTAGGCTAAAACCTCCCCTCAAACGGAGCAAAGTATTCATTAGCAAGGATTTTTGTATTTATTTATTTTTATTTATTTATTTATTTATTTTTATTTTTTTAAGACTTCTCTTTTCCTGCAAAAAGTTAGTTCACACAAATATTGAAAATACAAAACATAGTAATTTATAATCACACTTGCTGAAATAAACACAAACCAAACAAAGATTAGTGTTTATGGAAGACCCAAGCTAAGACAGACTTGAATCTTCCAAAAACATCAACATAGTCATATCTTCTTAAGATTTTTGATGCACTATTTGATTTAGAGACATGTTGTAAACCATCTTGTTTAGGTTTTCAAACCCACCTAGCTAAAGCCTTACCAATATTAACCTTTGTTTTTTACCGTGCAGACTCAACCCGTGTACCCTTAACATTGTTAAAACATCTTGGTTGTGGAATAATGTTATTTTTAGGATTGGGGTGAAAAACTCTACCAAAGTTCTTGTGATTCGCCTGTCTTGAGTTATTCCATACCGGTTTAACTTGTTGTTGATCATTAATATTTCTCTTGTGTTTACAAGTATATTGCAAGTGATCAAAACTACCACACACATAGCAAGCCTTACTTTTGAACTCAAAGTTATCACCTAATTTCTGAGTCATCATGCCATTCCAACCTCTTTGATTACCTCTAGGACTTGTATTGTTTTTCCTAGGATTATCTGCTTTCCTATTACTTTCATTCTTAGTACAAGCAGATTGAGGATAGAACTTAGGTGATTTAGCGCTTAAGGTAGACTTACAAGAGGCATATTTACGAGTCATGGGCTCAATTATAATTGGTTCAGGCACAGACTCAAGTGTTTCAACACTAGAGTCGGACTCACAAGAGTCAAGGTCACTAGTCTTAGGTTCTAAAGACTTGTCACTAGAGTTACAAGAGACAAAGTCATTAGACATAGAATTAGTTTCAATTGAGCTAGTGGACCTTGTACCATATGTCATTTGTGACTCATCAAAGTCAAAGTGGTCTAAGGTAGGCATGAATGTCTTTGTGAGAGGTGGAGGAACAGCATGTATCTCTGCAGCTGGTTTATACCTATTGAAAACAGGCCTACCTTCCACATCTTCAGGGGTAGTGTCAAACACACTAGACAAAGAGGAGTCAAAAACATCATTTGGCCCAATATAGTTTTTAAACCCCAAACCAATTTTAGTCCTACCAGACATGGAGCTATCTACTAGTTTGATTAGGTTTTTAGAAGAACATGTCCATTTATCAAACCTAGCCAAAGCGCTATCCAGATTAGCTTGTAGCTCCTGCTTTTCTTTGTTTAAATCAACATTAAGTTTTTCAGAATATGACAATAAGTTAGTTGTGTTTTCTAAGTCAATACTTAATACCCTAATCTTATCTTCATACTCTAATTGAGTATTTTGAAACCGTTTCTTCTGTTGTTCTAATGTTTTAAGAGCACTTTTGTATGACTGAACTTCTAGATAATATTTATCATTTTCAGCATTCAGATCAGCACATTGTTTTTGAAGTTCTAAATATTTATGTTCACATGATTCTACAAAACTAATTTCCAAGTCATAGTTATTATAAACATGCATTTTATTCTTTAGTATAGCATTATATTCTCTAACTTCAGATTCAGTCATACGAATTACCTCATTTTCTAGAATTGAAGTTTTGCACGCCATGTATTCTTTAGAAACACCTTAACTAGAAATCTTGTTCTTCTCAATCAAAGCTTCTCAACGAGGCTCTGATACCACTTGTTGGGTTTACTTCTTGAAGGATCTTTGAAGCCTTGATCACAATACAAAGAGTGTGCGGAAACCAATCTTTATATATAAGAAGAACAATAAAAATAACCAAACATCCAAGCCTCAATATATTAATATGATCACTCTTAATAGTGATAGGGTTTTACAACCTTGAAGCTATATTAAACAATGAGAGAAATATGTAGAGAATATGTGTATGTCGAAGTGTGTTCATCTCTACACCCTAGGACCTCCTTTTATAGTGCAAGGGGTCCTAGGTGGTTACAACATAATTAATACTTGTCTAAGTATTATATATTAATACCATTTAATTATTTCCTAAATAATCTTGTAACCTTCTCATCATAATCAATATATTTAATACTTTCCATATGAATAGGAAGACTAAATATTTGATCTTATCTTCTACAATCTTCCTTGATCATATCTTTTATAATCATCTTTCAACTTTATAATACGACCAGGAGGAACGAAGTACTCCAGTAGGAACTGCTATATGACCAGGAGTAACTTCTAAATACTTTGTTCCTAACATGTTTAGTAATTGAAAACTCTTGGAACACTTCATTCCTTTGCAAATGATTACCTGGATCAGTCATTATCTTTAATCAAGGTTTTATCAAGGGGGAAGAGAGGGTGGGTAATGAATCGTTTTTATTAATGGGGAAGAAAGGGGGATCGGGTTTTTATACAATCGGGTACTAGGCCCAGTTAAATTGGTACGGGCAAAACCAAAAATGGGTTTATTATTTTTTGAATATTAAAAAGATGATACTACCCTTAGTCAAACAAAGATAACGAGTCAAACTTAATACTGTTAGAGGTTGGGGAGGCCGCCTGCAGACTTATACTAAATGTTGGGGAGTTAAAATGCACTTTCGCCAAGATGGGAAGGCCACCTGCTTTTTTAGCAAACTACAGAGAGCATATTTGCATTTCCCTCTAGATTTTATGTATCTTTTTTAATTAAAATTTTAAAGTAATACAAGTTTAACTCATGTTGTCAAAGTGAATTACTTCTGAATAATTAATTTTAATTCATAGATATTATTAAAACTATGTTACAAGTACATATTAATTTATATACACTTTCTGTCTTAATTTAGTTGTTTACTTTTAAGTTTTTTGTTCAAATTTGATTGTAAATTATTATTTTTCTGTTATATAATAATTAATAAAAAAATATACCAATGAAAATACATTTAAAACTCAGACTATACATATATTTTATGTTAAATATTATATAACACAAAAAATAATTTAGTATCAAAATTGAATTAAAAAGTCAAAAGTGGACAAGTAATTGGGACGGAGAGAGTATTAAACACCCTAATGGAGTAATATTTTGAAAATACACTTAAAATGAAAAAATACATCTTAGTATACAATTGTACAACTAATAAAACATAAAACTGAAACTATCTTCGCAAAAAACTTTATTGCATTATATTCGTTGTTGCAATGCGTGAATACCTACTATAATTACTTTACGATAAATCCTGATCTTATTTGATCTTTTTACTGTTTGAAACTATGTAGCGAAAGTTTTCTTGGACAATTAGTAACGAGGCTTAATCTTTCTTTTCGTGGGATAAATATATCCACTATTCTTTGTCCTTTGCACCCTCGTGGAGTCCACATCTCATCTCCTCTTCTTGGGTTATATGAAAGTTTTAGAGTCACTTTCTTGTTTGATGATATTGTTTGTTTGTCTTATACATGGTGTTCTAGCCGTAGTAACTCTAATTCTTCTTGGGACGCATGGATGAAAAGTTCTAATTTTATTAGTTTGTAATCTTTTCTAACTCTTTGCTAGTTTTTTAATTAATTGTAGTTAAAAAAACTATTTGATACTATGTATAATTAGAAAACCTGAATGTTCAAATATCATCCGTTACTTGTTATGGACATTAGTTTCCATCACCCAACCTCAACCACCCTCTTCATTTACTAGCTAGGACACATCTTATATTTCACTTATGAAAAATGATATTTCTTCCTATAAACACTTCCTATAAATCCTTCTACACATAAGATTCTGACAAGTGATAGAATTGACGATTTAAGTTTAGAGAGATAATAGGTGAAAAAAATGTATATTATATTATTGTGTATAAGAGGATAAGTAGGAGAATATAGCAATGCTCTTCACTTATACCTCTATAACACAAGAATAAAAAGGATACATTTAGTATAAGCAGTAGCACACAATTACAAAGATAGTTAATCAGGTTATTGGTCGGTTAAAACAAACTTTGCGATAACCCAATAATTGTTTTTGTAATATATTTGACAAACAACTTAGGGAAATTATCTTTGGGAAAATATTTAAATTAAACTTTGAGAAACAAATTACGCTAAACTTAATGACTAACTCTCCATAACTATATAGACCAATATAGCAATCTTTTAAAATATGTTTTTTAATTGACTCGATTAAATTACCAGATTACGATTCAATCGGGTATTTCGTTCAAAATCAACATTCGGTCACCCGATCGGTTCACACTTCAACCGGCCAAGTCAAACCAAACCCATAAACATTGATATGAACACTCGTGTAAAGTTATAAAGATAGTTAACGCAAAAAGTTAGTAATGAACCTGTCAGTGTTAACGCAAAAAAAAATATATATATAACATTACTTGTCCTAGTAAATGAAAAAAAGTAGAAAATTAAAGCTTGAAATTTAGGAATAAAACTCCAAAAAGATGATGAATGCGACGCCTGAGAGATTCGAACTCTCGCGGGGAAACCCCATGTACTTAGCAGGCACACGCCTTAACCACTCGGCCAAAGCGTCGCTTTTTCTTGTTTCTTCATTTCGTATGCCCCTTAATAACCAGTATAGCGGGCTATTTTTGAAAGACTAGATCTGCAAGTCTTAGTGAACTCTGTAATTTCCATTGCATAAACAAACACAAGTTTTCAATAAACTGAAATTGACCATCAAAAAAGTATCTGTTAGTGTCTTTAGCTTCCATCTTTTTCGCTATTGACTTATCGGATATATCCCGGAATCTGGCAAGGTGTACTTTGTATGCATTAAGTCCCCAAGATCATCTATGCAAATAAGAGATTATTGTCGAAACAATACAAATCATATTGGTCACTCTAGTTATTTACAAAGGAACTTAAGAATCAGGAGAAAGTGTTTGGGGCTTACCCAGCCCCAACCAAATACCCGCCCATTTCACCACCTCTAAGATGCCATACATGCAAATCTAACTTTTTATGTCATGGGTATTTGCACATTTCACCACCTCTAAGATGCCATACATGCAAATCTAACTTTTTATGTCATGGGTATTTGCAGGTTACGCGAAAGCATCAGAAGATAGTTCCCAAAGAAGTTAAAGTCAAGAAGTCAACAATCTCAACACCACTTGTCTCTTTGAAAACAGATAACCAACATTAGTTGCAACATCAGGAAACCCAACCATTTGGAATCTTGTCAACGAGGCATTTAAAACATGCTCTGAGAGAATTAATGCAAGTGATCGATTTTTTTTTCCGGACAAAAGAGGCAACAACAGCGCCCCTAAGTATCTAAAAATTGGGTTGCTTAGAGCCTCGAAAGAGATTCCATTCTGTAGTGATTTTTGTAGACACCATTTATCAGTTAGAAACTAATGATGTAAAAAGACTTGCTAGTTACGGTTGTCTTTGGCCAATCGATGTCTTGGATAGTTATAGGTAAAGACTCGTCGTCAATGGACCTTTGTGTGTATTTTGACCAAATACCAAGTTTCTGTGAATTTATGCTGTTCAAAATGTACGAGTATGTGTTTGTATTTTGACATTACACACCATTTGTTGAACTCCCTTCCTATCCATTAAGGTTTGCGGAAATTATATTTTCCTTTTTTTTGGTGAAATAATGAGATTGTCCTCACTTTAAATGTGAATTATAATTGCAAGAAAAAAAAAAACACTAGCACAAATTACACATCCATCATCTTGCAGTTGAACGAGTCTTACCATTTTGCCATCGAAGGCGTGTGGTGGGGTGACCCTAATAGGGAAGATTCGGTCTTGGCTGCCAAAGACTCAGTTTTGGGTGCCCAATACTCGGTCTTGGTCTCGCACTATTCCTGTGATTTTAGCCTGTGTACTATAGGAGTAAAAAAAGCTCTCTTGATTGGGCTTTATGGCTTTCTCGTCCAATGGACTCATGTTATGTTCCTAGTACTTGATCTATATTTTTTGTAATTCGTTGCCTTCTAGCTCCTTGTTAGATGCGTTTTTTGTCGTTCAATAAAATTAGCCATTTCAAAAAAAATAAAAGAGAGACAAGTCTTTAACTCAAATGTACAGGGCTCAATCAGGATAGAGAGTGACCATTTCCAACTACAAGCAAATAGAAAACCAACTTACAATTAGGAAACAGTAACGATGTCTAGGATAAACATGAACTTAAAATGCCATTAAAGGTCATCATCACAGCATCATCATACTCATTATCACATCTTCATCCATATGTCAAAAAATCCTCAACGAAACCACTTATAAGAGTCCTCCTTATAATAGTCCTCAATACAGCAACCTTTAGCTCTAAAACGGGATTCAACCTACAAGCAAAAGACAGCAATGAGTAACAAGCAATCTCATCCCTTGAAAAACAACACACATGCCCTAGAGAGAGAAAAAAAGACAGTATAAACTCCAAGAATGAGTTTTAAGAGCAGAATAAAAAAGAAAAAACACGAGCAACAAGAAACTACTAATAAGTCCTTTTTCATAGCAAAGAATTATGAAATGGGTTCATAGTTTCTTCTCCAATGTAGTTTCATTATAAGTAGAATCAGTGTTGCGAGTTAATACCGATCTATATTGAAATGTTTCGTTACAATTAAATATCGTGTAGCGAGTTTATATTGATCATTACTGCGACTTCTCTAAATAACCAAATGTAAATTATCGAGTAATTGACTCTAACTAATTAAGTGAAGTAAAATGTGACAAGCTAATGTATGAAAAACAATATATTGAACTAAATCACCTACTTACAAAAATCACAATGAAAGTGCATTATTATGCTTCTATAAAAGTTAAAACAAGGTACTAGTTTTTAAAATTGCATGCGTAGTCCCTACCTAGAGTCGTCCCAAAGTGAAATGACAAGGTCTATCTTGAAGGCAAGGCATTTTAATCAATTCAGTTTGAACCAAAGGTTTCCCACATGGACAGACACTTGGGACTTTCGAAAAGGTAAGGTCTATGGCAGGCACGATTTTTGCAATTTACCCATAATATAAATGAACAATAACGCTCGCAAAGACAAAATTTGCCAAGAGATAGAGAGAGTGTTACCTCTAGGCACCTCGTCCCAAGTATAGGTTCGACACCGGCACCACGAATAAGTCCGGCATGTCGGTAAACAACTTCTTCTTCGTCCATGGGAGATAAATTCCCCTCATCATCTTCACAATAATCAATTTTGGCTTTTTCTAACGAATGAAGATCAAACAACACAAGCTGATCCAACACCAAACTTCCTTTGATTGTTAATGAGGTAACATGAGGAGCCTTGAGCCTTACACATGTATTGCCATGACGAAACTGCTTGTTTCCAGAAATCTCAAAGTGTTTGACACTAGTTGAAGTAATATTAAGTTCCCAAACATCACCATAGCAATTGTCTAACTTGAATGTTTCAAGAAGAGGACATCCAGAAAGTATTTTTTGGAAAAAGTCTTCGGTTAAATATAAGTGAGAAAGCGACAAAGACTTGAGCTGATCCAAACTAACATGGGGTGGATGAGAAACGTTGCAGGATAAGTTAAGATGAGTAAGATGTGAATTGATGAAAAAAGAGTCGCCTAAGTCAATCTTAAAATCCTCCTCCGGTTCATAATCAAACAAATACGATACATCAAGCTCTGCGACTTGAGATTTAAGAGCAAGAAGAACCAAACTAGTGAACTTGGATTCGTGTTTAGCATGATAAGCATTCAGTATGATTTTTTTTACCTTGAGCTTCTTATCGATAGTCTCCATCAAATTTTTTTCCACGCTATCATAGTAACAAGTAACATCAGAATCAGAAGCTTCCTCAAGATTTTTATCATATGTGAGAGTTAGTGGTGGCTCCTCTTTAGCATCAGTGGTACATAGGTATGACATGTTTCCCTGTTGCATCATCATTAATTAATCAGACATCAAATATATCGAATAGCAATGTTTACGCTAATAAAAATGAATCCTCTGTGAAAATCAAATAAATATTAGTACATGAGTGAAGCCTGATTATAGAAATTTAAGTTTAATTTAATGAATTGTATTACTAACCAAAAATATATCAGTTTGTAAAGATGAGACTAGGAAGTCGGTTATAATAACTTTAAGGGGGTGTTTGGTTGGCGAGTTAAAAATACATGAATTAGATAGAAACCCAATAGTAGTACAAATGGCTACAAAGCTGTAGTTTACAAACCCCATTCATATGTGAAGTCATAAAAACAACAACAAAAACAACAAATGCATAATTGATTCAGAGACAATCATTTGCAAACACAAAAATATCAATCAGTTACTGTTATGAAATCAGTACAAAAAACTCAGGTAGAAATCGATAATAATAAACCTGATAATGAGGTGGTCACCGATCGATCGTGATTGACGATGAGACCAGGTTATCGGAAGGAAGATGGGTCTTTCAAAAGAGGGGTGTTACATTCAGGTAAAAATTATACTCTTTGTTCACTTTTAAAAATAGATAGAAAATTTAAATAAAAACTTACTATGCTATTCTTATTTGAAGTTAAAATTATAAATTTTAAAATAGTGTTAAATTAATTAATTAAGAGTAAAATTGTCTTTATAAAAAAGTAAAAAAGAAAAAATTATAAAATTGGTATTTTTATTAAATTGTGTGATTTTTGTCGGTAAACAATAATTTTAAAACAGAGGAAATATATTTTTAAATAATATAAATTTTAAAACATATCATATAAGTCAAATAAGCATGTTTTATAAGCGCATTTTCTTTTATTAAAATTTTATACTAATACAACTTTTAAATCATACTAGGCGAGTACCCGCGCATAGCGGCGGAAAATCTAGTAACACATAATTAACGATATACGATGTTGTAGTAAGTGTTTCGTGTCCTATTCGAAATAAACCGTGAATAAGTTAAAATGTAATTGGAAACGGTTGTAAAATACGATAATTCAACTCTAGCAAGAATTCTTAACATATATCAAACAACATAGAAAAACATTTAGTGACATTGAAAGTAAAATACTACATGACATTTGAGGTGTAGACTACTCATTTACCGAACTCTTTAACTTTAACTGTTTTTATTAAGGGAAAATCACCTAAAAATACATTAAACTTACCACTTTTTATGGTCGTCTGTAGTCAACTTTTTTTTTTCTTATTGTACTAACATACTTTTAAATTTCGACATTTGTGTATAGCGGGTGACCTGCTAAACCTGTTAATCATACATAGAACAGGTTACACTAACGATCATCTATTTTTATTACAATGAAAGTCCCTTTTACTAACTGAGTTAACTGGAAAAAGAAATCTTTATTATTATTATTGTTATTATTACTATCTTTTATTATAAATACTATTAATAAAAATAATAAAAGACCAAAAAGTATAATTAAATAATAATAATAATAATAATAATACATAAATTTATAAAAAATAATAAAAATATTATTACTATTATTAATAACAATATTATTATTAAAAAAATAAAAAAAATTAACAAATAAAATATTTTAATAATATTAATAATAAAAAAATATAATAATAATGATAATTAACATCAACCTACGTCCCAAAAAATACCAGCCTCCTATTATTATTATTATTATCCCAACTTTTTTTAGAAAGGCACAAAGGATATTATCACAGCCTTTATTTTTCCAGATCCATTTTGCAGATCCATGTTTCAACACCGAGCCATTTTTCCAGATCCATTTTGCACAAAATAAACCTTCATCTACATCATATTTTGTCAACTTCATCATCTTCTCTCTTTACTAAACAATCCAAGCCTCATATTCTTATCTATTACAAATTTACACAAGCATTTATCCTCATCAAATAATCTAAAAAACATACTTAACACATCTTTATATCCCACCTTCTGCTAACGTTGCCTGATCTGATCGGCCGCCGTCACCACCAAAGCACCCATCACCATCAATTTTGAGATCTGTTCGTGATTTGGGGAGAAGCGCCCAACAACCAGATCTATGGTTTTCGTTGTTGTTTAACCAGATCTATGGCACCTAACAACTGTTGGTGATTTTGGGAGAAGCATCAGACAACCAGATAGATAATTTAATTGTAGATTAAGGGTTTTTAATATTTCAATTAAATGATTTGGGAAATATGGGATTAAGTTTTTTTTAATATTCCAATTAAATGATTAGTTTTGAAATTATATTTGATAAAGATTTGTGTTTATGTTTAGGAGGAAATAAGTGTAGAGATTTAGTGGGATGTGTTTTGTGATTCTGTTTGGAAGTATATACTGTATATATATATTTTTTTGTTAATAAGAAATTAAATAAAACAACATATTATTTGAAAATTGAAAGGAAATAAGGTAATGGCAATCTTACCCTTTTATTTAACGGCTAAACTCGTCTAATCTAACGGTGTCATTAAAGCTGGACTAATGGTGCAAAATTTTGTGGATAACCAACCGGTTAAGGGTTTAGCAGGTCATCCGCTACACACAAAGGTCGAAATTTAAAAGTATGTTAGTACAATAAGAAAAAAAAAAGTTGACTACACATAACCATAAAAAGTGGTAAGTTTAATGTATTTTTAGGTGATTTTCCCTTTTATTAATACCTTTTTAGTTATATGTGAATTTCATCTACACAACGGAATATAAAGTTGGTCATGCGAGAAAATAGACTCGGGGAAATAGACACCCATATTTAAAATTGTTCAGGCCTGAGCTTTATTAATAATTATCGTAAAACTAACGCACACATGAAATCGTATTCTCTCTAACTTGAAAAAGAACGTTTTTTCTTTATAATAAACATTAGGCATTTTTCAAAAAAAAAAACTCGTACACTTATTAAGATTAAGACATAAGTTAATTTTTGTGAATATGTGTTCAAAATATTAAAAAAAATTGTATGTATGTGTAAGATTATTTCTTAAAGTAGAATATTAAATGAAGAACATGAAATACCCCGTATTATTTTTGACGGTGTAGATTCAATATTTTGAAGATGTTTGACTTAGTATTTCGAGGTGTTAGACATATTGATCGTTATAAAATGGCGTTTTGATTGAAAATGTGGTAATATGGAATGCTGAAACGTATATTCCTTTTATAAAGTACATAAGATAAAAAAGACAGTCTTATAAACGCATTTAGCTAACCGATATAGAAATAAGTGGTTTCTAATATTTAAATAAGCTAATATAAGCAGGTACTGATATATATAGATAGTGTCACAAACAAGCTAAGTTTCATAAAGCATCATGGTGATGCATATTTAAAAAAATGAACTCTTACGCTTAAAGTTGCAAAAATTGCTAGACGTTATTTCAGTGGTCTGGAATCGTCTAGCGATTAATTGGGTAGGCGAGGATTAAACAAGTGTTAACGGATTGGAAATTTTTATATAAAAAATTATAATTTTTCAAACTGTATGGCAGACATTTATCGGATTTGGCCGATTTGACCAATTTTTGTTGATTAATCAGTATGTTAATCCATTTTTTACCAAAACGATTGATAAGGCAACATGTCCTTAACGGGATAACACTGACTTTCATATAGGTGTTGCATGGCTGCCGTCAGCTCGTGTCGTGAGATGTGCAATATGTATAAATCAGGACGGCTAATCTCCGCCTAGCGATTAATCGATCATCAAGACCGATGTTAACACTGCTTATGCCCAAGCTTTACTAAAAATAATGTAACTCTCATACACACCTAATTATATGTATACACCATATATGCATGACATGGTTCTATGGACACTAAATAAAGACTAACATAATTCACAACTTACAAGAAAGTTTTCACCAAAACTGGTGGTGCCTAAGAACAATTGTAAGCTTTTGGCGAAACAAAAATAACACAAAACTGAGATACCATAACTTGCAAAACAATGAACCTTATATTCTTTTTTTACCAACATTCATAAATAAAGATACCATTTTCATTCTTCTAAAAGTAAAACTTTCATCTCAAAACATACAACTTCCAACTTAACAAAGTAAAAGAAGTTGGTTAATAGTAACCCACAAGCCGATATAGCATTAAGTTTTGGTGCTTCAATTGCTCACTTCTCTTTTTGTAGCATATCCAGGTTTTGTCTAAAGAACTCAACAAATTTTGTTAGAAACAATATACATAGAGCATAAGTACTTACCTTCTTGAAATTTGAAACCATAGATCTTCTTGCTTTTTCTTCCTTGCCTTAACTATTTTCTTAACCTCTCACACTTTAAATCAAGTCCATTCTGCATAAACTCCAGATTACAAGGTTGCTCTAGGTTAAGATCATCTACAAGCATGTCACATTACACATGCAACTATAATGTATCTAAATCCGGATATAAAGAAAACAAACATCAAGATCATTGTGAACATTGTTTTTATTTTCGTTGCCACCATCTTTTGTCTTCTTCTTGCTCATGGCTTCTTTTTACAAACGAACATTGTTAGAACATGAACAAATGTATAGTAAACAAATACTCACATTAATACACTTTAGAATTAAGAATTAAGCAGGTAGTTACAATGCAACATCATTACCTTTCTACCAATTGATTATTCACTTACAGATTGTTATCAAAATGAGATACTAAAGCAAACGTTACACTTTGAGTGTTTTGATGAGATCATCATTCATGTTGTTAATGATGATGTGAAACCAAAAGAAAGGACTATTTATACTCAAACTTTTCACAATAGTTTTCTATACAATTTTGAATATGATTTTAAATCATTGTGATTACATTTAATTTTCAATTAACATATCAATCAAATTTTAAAAGAAATTACGTTTCCTCATGGTTAACAAAGTAGCCAAAAACTATTGTATAACCCGAGAGAAAAACTTGTATAACCCAACAAAACGGACGGTTAGATATGAACAAAGGTAGAAACAAACAAATAGAAACCAACAACAAAGCTACCTAATGAAACCACCTAGCTCATAGTAACAAATGAGTATGCTTGGTTACAGTGGCGGTAATTTCAGTGGCAACAAAGAAGTGGTTCATGTGTGTTTTGTTTCTAGAGAAAGAGGGAAAACAGGTGTGATGGCTGTCCGTTTTAGAGAGAAATAAGAAAAATGAGAGCAGCGAGAATAATCCGTTTTAGGGTTTATGTTGGTTGATATAAAGTTTTCAACAAAGAGTATTATTCATTTATCTAATTTTACATTCCATACAAAAAGTTATTAATACTTACTAAAGTTGAATATATTGATAATTAATTTTGTGATTTGCTTATAACTAATTTGATTTGCTTTTGACTTTCTGGTATATGTAGTCAAGAGAACTGTAGCTACACTTCAAATCTAAAATCATTTCTAAAACCGTGTACTTTTGATTGAGTTTCAAATATGAAATGTTTCATAAGTTTCAAACATTTCGTATATATTGTTTCATTAAAATCGATATAGAGTTTCCGTGTTTATGAATTTTAAAAGCACATGGTCAAAATTCCACGGTTTGTAACAATTATATTTATGGAATTGTTGAAAATTCAACTTTTTCAACTTTTGTGATGGGCTCTTTATAATGTAGTATAGAAGATAGTATAGATTATCTAAGTCAATCATTTTTCTAAAAGTAATTTTAATTAATACATGTTATAAACTATATGTTATATATATATATTAATTAATATATATAACACTCTAATTAATAATATTTTTAAATATTCTTAAAATTTAAAATACATCTTATTATACATATTGTATAACTAATAATCGCACAAAAAAAAACTTCATATAACTTTACATATATGGTTTAAAATCGGATTAAATCAAAGGGTTTAACCGAAAACTCGAGGGGTCGTCAGTTCGGCTAGCCACTATGAGCCCTGCAAAATAGAAACCGAGATAATCGGGTGAACTCGTTATAAACGGGTGAACCAGGTCGGATTATGATCATTTCTTTTATTATACTCCTAGTAACCAGTTTATCATTTTTATTTTATGACAACATTAACGACAAAAGAAAAAAACAACGTTATTGTAATCAGAATTTGAAAACAAATAATGCAAAGGTGCAAAGTGGTAAATGCTAATATAATTATAATATATTAATAATTATATAGTTATGTCCACACGGTTTTGATAACATTAATTTTTTTTATATTATAAACACTTTTTAGTTTATAAATATAATATATTAATAATTATATAGTTATGTCCACACGGTTTTAATAACATTAATTTTTTTTATATTATAAACACTTTTTAGTTTATAAATATATATATTTCAGTTTATAATATGTATATTCACAAAGCTATTTTGTGTTACCATATAGAGAAATATATATAAAGTTTTACATGACGTTTATGAAAAGAAAAATTAAAAATTTTATTTATTTATTTGGAGGTACAATTTATTACATATATATGTCATACGATTTTATCATCATCCATTACTATCTATAATTAAAAGAAACCCTAATCTTGTTTTATTCAACTATCTATAATTAGAAAATTTGAATTTTCAAACATTATCTGTTACTTATTATGGACATCCGTTTTTATCACCTAACCCCAGATACAATCTTCACTTATAGCGTGGACAAATATCTCACTTATACCTCTATCTATAACACAAGAATAAAAAGATGTAAGTCTTGGATGCATGTTATATAAACAGTAGCACTCGGTTAAGAAAATAGTTGATGAGATTATCGGTCCGTTAAAACAAACTTTGTGATAACCCAATAAATGTTTTTATAAAAAAAATTGATAAACAATTTACGGAAATTATAAACATTGATATAAATGGTTATAAAAGGTTCTAAAAGGCGTGCTTTGGCGGCGCAAAGGCGCGACCTCGTTATAATAAGGACCTTAGCGTTGACATTGAGCGTGGTGTGGGTCAAGACGCCATTTTTAGTGTTAACTGTTAACGAAGATAATCCAAAGTAATAAAGCTCACCATTTTTAGTGTTAAGAGCATCAGGTATCACAAAGAGGTGTTTACCTCTTCACTGCGCCACATCAGCGCCACGTCATACCAACTAATCTCTCTCCTCTTCTCCAAAAACACCCCCTTTATCACAACTAGTCTCTCTCCTCTTCACTTGGGTCCCACCACTCACCATTTTATTTAATTTTTCAATTTTCACACAAAATAAAAATTCATTTCATAAAATAAAAAATTACAAAATACTTCAAATAAAAATACAACTACTTAAAAAAAAATACAATACGGTCGATTATTCATGGTTGATCTTGTGCCCAAACATGCTCAATGAGGTTCCGTTGAAGCCTTGAATGTACGTCTCTATCTCGGAGTTCTCTTTGTCTCCTGCGACGTATTTCACATCGCTCGACCCATGACCTTAACAAATGGTTCCCAGGAGGGATGTACATTTCAACTGCTTCAGAAATCGCATACCCTTGATTCTTCAAAATCATATTATGCAAAATGATGCACGTGTACATGACCCTGCGTAGCTTGTTCACAGTCCAAGCACGCGCCGGTTGAGCAATTATACGCCATCGTCCTTGTAGGACACCAAATGCCCTTTCAATATCTTTCCGGGCACTTTCCTGACGCCGTTTAAACGCAGCGATTTTGTCATCACGTGCTTGGCTGAACGACTTAACAAAACATGACCATCGAGGGTAAATACCATCTGTAAGGTAGTACCCTCTTTCGAATAGCTGCCCGTTTACAAGATATGGTGCCACTGGTTCGTTGTCAGCCAAAAGGTCGTCGAACAATGGTGAATGATGCAACACAGTAATATCATTATTCGAACCTGCAACCCCGAAAAATGCATGCCAAATCCACAAATCGTATGATGCAACGACTTCTAGAATGAGGGTTGGGTGTTGTTTATCACCTCTCCCAAATTGCCCGTGTCACGCTTTAGGACAATTAATCCATTCCCAATGCATACAATCAAGGCTACCTAGCATACCCGGTAACCCGTGAATCGTATTATGTGCGTTATATATGTTTTGAACGTCATTTGGTGTAGGCTTTCTTAAAAATTCGGGCTTATACAAATCTATAACGCACATACAAAAATAGTCTAGACAATCACGGGCACAATGTTCACCCATTTGCAAGTATTCATCTACCCCATCCGCCACCGTGGCGTTTGCCAATTGGCGAAGAGCGGATGTGCATTTCATGATGACACTCATACTTTTCATACCCGTAGCATCATATCGAATAGTAAAAAAATGAAAATGCTTGGGTAAAGGATTATTTGTTGCACAATAAGTTTCAATACGTTCAACAATTTCCAGAAACAGCTCCCGTCTCATCCGATATCGTAATCTGAATTTTTCTGCCGGGTATTTTGGATGTGGACCAAAATAATCTTCCATTAAACGTTGTTCGGCGACGTCACGTTCACGCCAAATGTATCTGCGATGTGAATGAACTTCATCTTCTTCCTCTTCGTTAATCTTCCACACCATTTCTACTTCTTCCATTTCTTCGATATCTGACTGGTACGAATCCGACGAGGTGCTCATATTGAAGTTTTTTGTGAAAGTTTAATTGAATGTTTTTGTTGTGTGTGGTTTTTAAAGAAGTTTGGGTGGTATTTATAAGAATAAAAAGTTTTAAATTTTTTTTTTTTTTTTTTTTTTAATGAAATTAGCCGTTTTCAAACGGTAATAAAAAAAAATGGGCCCCACCTTCTTTTCCAACGAGCAATGTCACAAAATGACATTTGAATACCGGCGAGAGGGGGGTCGGTGTAGCGGCGAAGGGCGGCGAGCGGCGACGAGCCTGCTACCTAGGCACGACGAGCCTGCCTCGCCGCCACACCGTTCCCTCTAATTGTTAGCGCACATTACTTGTCCATTATAAAAAAGAAAGTAAATTAAAAGCTTGGAATAGAAACTAGTCCATAAAAACAATTTTATATGCGACGCCTGAGAGATTCGAACTCTCGCGGGGAAACCCCATGTACTTAGCAGGCACACGCCTTAACCACTCGGCCAAAGCGTCGCTTTGGATATCAGTGTTTCTAATCACATTATGTATCTAGTTGTAAACCGATCATCTTTTTTTTGTTTTCTGACAATACCCCATCAAAATTTACACTTTACTTAGCTTTACCCCCAATTATTACAAAAGCAAATGATGATCAATTCTTACACACAAAGTAACCAACCAAGCAACTGACTAATAAACAGAAGAAAGGAATAGTAATAATAATCAATGGCGAGTAGTAGTAGTGCAGTGTTGGGTAATTTAAGCGTTGGAGAACGACACATACTGACGGCGGTTAACACCGGTGCATCAACTTTATCTCTTTTAGGTTCTGGGTTTATCGTTCTTTGTTATTTAGGATTTAAAGACCTCAGAAAGTTCTCTTTTAAGCTCGTCTTCTTTCTCGCTTTATCCGTAAGCTTGCTTCCTTTCAGATCCAAATCATATGTATTAGTTTGTTCCTTAATTAGTTAGTTCAGATTTAGGAAGTGGTTTATAAGTATAATATTAGCCCATATGTACCAAAACAAACACCCCCTTAGACTTAACTCGTGCGAGCCTTGGGGCCTTTTTAGTTCAATGTGATTTTTAATTCAATGCCGTAACAATCTAGCCTTCTTAAGTTTTTGTGACTTTCTTGTCACTCCCACACACTCGAACTAGAGTTTCAAATATTCATATATCGTTAACGTTTTCATGTTTACATTTGAAGCCCAATATATTTGAAGGAGCATATGATTTGAGGCACCCTCATATACGGCTATTTTTATTCCGGTACTAGTTTTTATTAGAATGAAATGGTAAAAAGCTATGTGAGGTTTAACAAAATATCGAACTTAGGTTTTGTAAATAACTTTTGCTAATTACCAATGAGTCCTAGTAGACGATTGCATCTTGCTTTTGGTGGAATGTATTATATGCGAGTTAGACGCATGTGGTTGAGGTTTTAGTGATTGCCACTTACAACTTACAAGTGTAACATGCCTGGGTATTTGATAGCCAAATTCCTTTGAGCCTTGGTTTTAAAAGGCGAGAAGCGGTCCGTTGTCCGAAGCGAGAAGCGCCGGACAATGAGGCAAAAGCGCACGCCTCTCGTAGGAGAGGCGCTTACTTTGTACACAACGATTCCGACTTTGTTAAAACCCATAATTCAAACTCTTTGAGCTTAAATGTCATTTTTAGACTAACAAAAGTCCAAATGTCATTTTTAGAACAGAAAACCCTTTGAGTTTAAAAGTCCACTCAAACCCTTTGAGTTCAAATGTCATTTTTAGAACAAAAAGCACTTGAGGCAGTAAAAAGCGGTAGAAAGCCTTCCTCTAAGGCGTAAAAAAGCACCGCCTCCAATCGCTTTTTGTAATGGCTGCGCATCAGGGGTCCCGAGGCGATGACCCCATTGCCTCGCCTCGCCTCGCCTCACGCCTTAGGCGTAAAAAGGCACGCTTTTTTAAACCAAGTGTTTGAGCTAAAACCTACATGCTATCAGTGCTTTTATCTCACAACTCTCTATCCTCGAGGACATTTTAGACATTGTTGTTGATTCACTTAACAAATATCGTTGTCTGCATAATTTAGTTTGACACAATCTTTTGGGACATCTCAATGGCTAAGCAACCGGTTTTCCAGCCCTGATGGTAATACCCACCTCCAGTGGTTCAAAAAGATACATGCGTTTAGTATAGAGTCATGGCGCTAAGCAAGTCCTCTAGTTATTTACCTTTGATTGAATGTCTAGCATCTGTAACACTTTTTTCCTTAGATACATTATCAGAATAATGAGTCACAAAATTGTTCCACATAGAAGAAAAGTTGGTGTTCAGTGCCGATCTAGGTCAAGTGAACAACTAAATTATGTGGCATAATAAAGGCCTCCATTTGTTTTACCTGTTGAATAAAAGACAAACTTGTTGTTTTAGCCAAAAGACCATTGCCCAAATTTCGAAATTTCTAGGCAATCCGTGGAATTGTTCCCGTGTAGAAACTTAACAAATTGTGCTATTCTCAATCTCATTTCAGTGCTAAAATATCAGCAGATGGGTAATAACTTATGTTTATTCCTCCTTTTGTTCTTTGGCAGGATATGCTTTGCAGCTTTTTCAGTATTGTGGGGTATGGATTAAATGCAGTGATATAAGTTTTCTTTTTTTGATAGAGTTCTCTGTCCGCTTAGAGCCTTAGATGGTTTTCTTGTTTATGCAAGGGTCCATTTAGTAGTTTATTATGTTGTATTCAGGGTTAATTAACAAAAATAATTATATTATTGTATGTGCAGTGATCCATCTAAAGGGTTCTTCTGTTATGCCCAGGGCTATAGCACTCATTTCTTTTGTGTGGCATCTTTTCTTTGGACTACTACTATTGCTTTTACTCTTCATCGTACAGTTGTCAGACATAAAGCGGATGTCGAGGATTTTGAGCCCATGTTTCACTTGTATGTTTGGGGTATGCCCTGACTTTTTTGTATGTTAGTAAAGTAAGAGATGAAGTTTAATTGCATTCACTATAGACAGAAGGAAAGAGAGCTATATGTCTTACCAAAATATTCCACGTCTGTCAATGTTTGAAGAACCGTTTTCTTCCAACCCTGTTAGTACACTAGCTGATACAGCGTGCATCAGATCCTTAAGATTGGATATCTGCCAAATACTGTATACAACTGATCCTACAGTTATTGAATTTTGACTGATAATTTGATAAATGATATGCCATATACATTTGCTATTGGGCCATTTCATATTCCTCACCAGTGAAAGCTAACAATGAATATTGTTCTTTTTCAGGAACATCAGTTGTTATGACAGTTTTACGGTCTATTGGTAATGAACATGGACATCCAGGCCACATAGGTCGTGTAGCTGCATGGTGCTGGACAGAAACTGGGCGAACAGGAAAGGCAAGTATGGATTGGTCTCGGTTTGACTGCAAGATTTTATCTTTTTGGTCATTTCTTCCCCTTCTATTTGGCTTTTGTTAGAAACATGTCTTACTACTGTTCGCTGTTCTGAACTAATGGAAATATTGCAGTATTAACTTCTGTTGAATAAGTCAATTCCAAAAAAAGATATCAATCCCTTTTAGTAAGGGACAGTGAGTTAGTCCTCAAAGCTCCCACACCCCAGCTAGTATTAGCTAGTTTATCCTTAGCTGCTCTTAGGTTTCCATTATTTTTATATGGATCCTGAACCTCGACAACCCACTTGTCTTCTGCACAAACCCAGTTTATAGTACCCTTGGCGTTTCTTTCTCTTTTGGTATCCAGAAAGAGCATATTTGCTTACACGAAGGCTTATCAATTTTTCCAATCGATCACATTTAGTGATTTGATCTGCTATCCAATTAATTGCATCATGATGATCCAAATCAACCTATTCGTAGCATCACAATTTCAAATCATACATTTTTTTTTGGCAAAAAAACTTGATGAATAACCAGAAAACACATGTACTGTTTTGCACAATTATGTAAGTATGTAGAGTAGAAGTCTATTGTTGAAACCCACAGTAAATGATCATGCATGTTTATTAATTCGATGTATTTTGTACAGGCTGTCCACTTCTTTACCTTTTATGCACCTCTTTGGGGTGCAATTCTTTTCAACGGGATCGTCTACTTTCAAGTTATACGCATGCTTAACAATGTGACCCGAGTAAGTTTGTATTATTCCTTTTATTTGTGGCTTTTTTCATATGTAGTGCGATAAGACTGTCCAGACATTGGTCTAAGATGTTTTCTGTTAATCAGATGGCAGTGGGGATGTCTGATCGAGGTTCCCAGTCAGATACACGTGCAGACATGAGGGTATGTATTTTTTCCATTACTTCTATTAAGGTGGCAATCTCAACCCCTTTACTATCCAATTGGTCATTTATGCTTTGTATCTAATGGGTGAAGTATAAAAAAATCTTTTTCGAAGACAGGTCAAATGGGTCACTATTGGCCCAAAGTAACTTAAAGTTCATAAAATGTTAACCTTTTTCACATGTTACCCAACCTGTCCATTTTGCAACCTTTTCTTTTTGGGTAAAGGGGACCCTGGTAAAATAAAATGTTAGATGCGATGCCTGAGAGATTCGAACTCTCGCGGGGAAACCCCATTTTGCAACCTTTAACGCCCGTTTCAGTAGAATAGGGAGCTCATGGAAAATCTAGAAACTATATATATGTCAGGGGGATAGTGAATCTATGTGATTGTATCATCATCTGTCCAAAAAATATTACCATATCTATTTAGTAACCGAATACTCCCCAAAGTACAATTTCTATGCACTGGTAAACATCTTTCCCAGGATTCTATTTGGGTCATAAAAATGGCTTGCAATATGCAACGCAAAGGTTGCATACAAAGTCTTTCCCCTTTGGCCACGCTTTTCTTTTAAGTTCTTGTTTAGCTTCTTTGCTCATTGCTATATTTCGTTGTACAGGCTTTGAATCGGTGGGGTTACTATCCACTCATTCTTATAGGAGCATGGAGTTTTGGCACTGTCAACCGTATACATGATTTCATAGAACCGGGTCACAAAATCTTTTGGCTTTCTGTTCTTGATGTTGGAATGTCAGCACTGATGGTAAGTTTCCATTTTGACTTCGTTTATCTCTAAACTAGCATGATTCAGCTGCTTCTTATGTTAATTATGATATAATCTTATCTGTTCCTTGAATCTTGCCACAATGCTGCCTTTGACTCAAATTCTAATTTTCAAATCAAACCCCTTAGTGTGTGTCTGATTATTTTGATAGTTTTAAATATAAAATCCTGTGAAGCAAATTAATACCATTACTTTAATTTGTTACTACGGCAGATATGCTATTCTGTAACTAGGAATGTGTAGAAAAAGTAACAGTGTAACACAATGTGATTTGCTGATTATTATGAGATATCTGGTGGTGATTACATTGAAACATGATGCAGGGTCTTTTCAACTCAATAGCATATGGCCTCAACTCTTCAGTTCGGCGGGCTATTTTTGAAAGACTGGATCTGTAAGTCTTTGTAAACTTTGCAATTTCCATTGCATAAACAAACCCATATTTTCAAGAAACTGAAATTGTCATCACAAAAACATCTGTTAGTGTATTTAGCTTCCAGTTTTTAGTCTTTGACTTATCGAATGTATCCCGGAATCTGGCAAGGTGTATTTGACTATTTTCTATGCATAAAGTCCCTAAAATCCTGCAAATAAGAGATTATTTTCACCCATTTCACCATCTGGCATACAGCAAATCTAACTTTTTTTGTATGGGTATTTCCAGGTTACCTGAAAGCGCCAGAAGATGGTTTCCGCAGAAGTTAAAGTCAAGAAGCCAACAAGCACAGCACGAGAGTGAACTCGTCTCTTTGAAAATTGATGAACAACATTAATAGCAACATCAGGAAACTAAACCATTCGGAATCTCGTCTTTCTTTTCATCAGTGAGGTATGAAAACGCTCTTAAGGAGAACTGATCAAGTTATCAAATTTTTTAAGGACAAAAGAGGCAACAGCAGCACCCCTAAGTATCTTAAAAAATGGGTTGCTCATAGCCTTAAAGGAGATTTCATTCTGTAGTGATTTTTGTAGACGCCAGTTATCAGGTAGAAACTAATGATGTAAAAAAACTTACTAGTTACTGTTCCTTTTTTGCCGATGGATGTCTTGGAAAGTTATAGGTCATGACTCGCCGTCAATGGGCATTTGTGTGTATTTTGATCATTTAGTGGTAGCACGCTCATGTGTATTTTGTTCAGAATTTAGTAGTATGTTTTTGTATTTTGACATTACACCATTTGTTGAACTCCTTAATCCAAGATAACACTTATTTTTAGCTTACATTTTTTTCTTTTTTCTTTTTTTGCTAAAAGGGCCTTAGAATAGGGCTCAGCATTTGGACCTGTGATCCGGACTGGACCGGAAAACCAAACCGGACCAGACCGGAGAGTTTCGGTCCGGTCCGGGGTTTGGGACTAATTGGGTCCTCGGTTTCGGTTGGTCCGGTCTATTCCCGTTCGGTCCTACCAAAACCCCGTCGGTTATGCCTAATAGGACCGGACCGGATCAAACTATTTCGGTCTGGAATTTTGGAACATTTCGGTCCTCAGTCCGGTCCAGTCCGAACTTGATGCTCACCTAGGCTGAAATACCACAATAACCTAAGTAACAAAGCTTACACCTCTAGTAATAAAACTACCAACAGAAATTACTAGAGATAACATGCCAAAATGAAAATACAAAACAAAAATTGGCGGATTCATCATGAATATTTTTAACCTCCTCCCCATCCGTGTCTTCCAAAGCATCAAAGAATTACAAGTTGTAACAGTAACACTCTTATGAAGTGATGAAAAATAGATACCCTTCTTTTGTGTCGTTGAATGAAAAGTTTTTGATCAAACAAATTACATCTATTAATATATTTTTGATGCTCTAGGTGGGAATATGTGGGGTTCCGCCCTATAAATGCGTCGATTCGAGACTGACAGAACTAGAGTAGAGTATGTGGAATCACAGACGATAGTATTATACTAACTCGCCGTTAAAAAAACACACACAAGCGCACACACAAAAACACACACCGGACGACTCGGTCTTGCTTTTGGCCAAGTCTTTGCCATTTTGCCACCAACCAGAAAAAGTATAGGATTTTAAAAAACCCCCCAAATTTTTATACCAGCATGATCCAAACACCCCGGAAATTCTTGATTTCTTCAAAACCGGAACCTTAACCTTTGCAGCATTAACCTTGAGAGATACACAAACACATTATTTCATGCTCAAATAACATTACCGACGAAGAACAAAAAAACATTTACTTACAGTAGAGCATCACCTTCAATTAGATGCCCTAATCCTAAAGAACAAAAACCCATTTGTAACAAGTCCTACATTTGATGTTTTTGAGTCATTTGATGATCAAAATGAAGTAAATATTGGATCTTTAGTAAAAAAAAAGGATACCCATTTGTTAAAATTGGGCGAAAAGTTGGGATTTTTTATTTTTTTTTGTTGGTAACCGTGATTTCCGACTCATTGGCCGACTAATCTACGGGGTTTGAGTCCACCGCCACACAGACTCAAACCAGGTAAAACCCTTCATTTTCAGGAGATTGGCGTGGCCACTTTAAGGTTGTTTGCACCTAGTGGGAATTGAACTTGAGACCTCACACACTTTGGAGTGATAGTGTCGTGGAATGTATATGTTAATTAGATACGTTATAGGGTAAAATAGAAAATTACCTTTAGGAAGAAGTAATAGACTAAATTCACCAAAGACGGATTTAATTAAACACGTTGATGAACCAAGTTCGTTGTACATGAAGATCGAGTGAATTTGAGACGTTTTTGTTTCGATTTGGACAATTAATTTGAATGGATTTTCGGTTTTTAAACTAAAATTTAATTTTACAAATTTAAAACCTAAGTGCGTGAATCGTTCCCCGTATTAAATCTAAAAAACAATTATCAAAAATTAAAACTTTAAAACTGTTTAAAATAAAAGTATCTATTTAAAATCAATTTAAATTTAATCTAATAAAAATATTTTTACACTATTAAAAAAAATCTATTTAAACAAACTTAAAAACTATTTAAAATCTTTAAGCTAATTAAATCCATAAAGAAAATTAACTTTTACTTAAAATAAACTAAATCTATTTAAAACAAACCCATATGGTAAATTTAGTTTTAAACTGAGGTAACGGTAAAATATATAAGTAGCTAAACAAATGACTAAGGGTCCGTTTGGTTTGTAGATGGGTTTTACTTTAGGAATGAGTTTATAAAGTAGAGGGTTTAGGATTGGGTTTTTAATGTAGGTTTTAAAGAGAGAAAATATTTATTGAAAAAAAGTAAAAAATATAAATTAATAATTATTTTATTTATATGTATTGTTTATTACTAAATTGAAATAATATATATTATAGTTTTGCATTTCACGAGACAAAAAAAGAGAAAGATAAAACATACGTGGCTTAAAATTTTTGTGAATTAAAAAATGGAATTTAATGCAGTGTTTTCTGTCAAAATCCACTAGTAGAGGCTGGGTTAAAAATTAGAAGAAAAAGTCGCGCGTCAGCCTAACACCATAGTACCAAACAATTGATTCAATGTATCCTTCAGCCTAAACCTAGTAAAATCCAACTACCAAACGGGCCGTAAGTTAGCGTTAAAAAGATTGGAGGGAAAGGGTTCAGTTTTTGACTGATAAGATATTAGCGTTGAAAGGTATGATATTAGCGTTAAAAAGATTGGGATACCCGATGAGATTTTAGTGTAATTTTTCTACAATTTTTAAGATTTTTCCAAATTGCCCCCACTTAAAACTCAAAATGCCCCACTCAAAGTCCACATTTAACACTCTAGAAGCCTACAAATCCTTCATTTTTAAGTAAGGGTCAGTTTATTAAAGTTCAAGAGATTCTTGAGCTGATGCACAAACGTGGGTGTGAACCGGATCTTGTTAGTTTCAATACTTTTTATTAATGCTCGTTTTAGGTGTAGTCAAATGGAACCAAACATGGGTCTTGATTTGTTGAATGAAGTAAAACGGTCAGGACTAAGACCTGATATAATCACTTGTAACACGATTGTGAGTGCGTGTTCGCGTGATTCAAATTTAGAAGAGGCGGTTAAGGTGTATACTGATATGTAGGGGTGTTAAAAAGACCGAGAAACCGACGAACCGAGCCGAACCGCTCAATCCGAAACCGAAAAAATATTCAAATTATAATACATTAAACATGTATGTGTAAATTTAATTAATGTGATCGTAGTTTATAAATATTGAATAAATATTTTTTATTTAATATGTTATTTATTTTTTTTATTTTTTTTGGTAACCGTGATTTCCGACTCATTGGCCGACTAATCCACGGGGTTTGAGCCCACCGCCACACAGACTCAAACCAGGTAAAGTCCTCCCTTTTCAGGAGGTCAGCGTGGCCACTTCAAGGTTGTTTGCACCTAGTGGGAATTGAACTTGAGACCTCACACACTTTAAAGTGATAGCCACAAATCTTTTTGCCACTAGGTCACCCTTGAGTGGTTAGTTAATATGTTATTTATGAATATTCTAATGGACTTTTTGTAACGAAATAAATTTTATATGATTTTTAGCTATTTAATGTCGTTGAATTATACGAAAACGACATTCTATGTTCTAAATCATGTTATTATTTATAAACTAAAATTTTATGAAACTTATATAATGGTTAACCGTGACCTGAACCGTGGGTAACTGCTCATTTCGGGTAACCGTATGTCCGGTTAACCGCCTTGTGCGGTTCGGTTACGGATAGTAAATTTAACTAACCGAACCATGATGGATAGTCAAAATCGTCTAACTAACCGAACCGAACCGACCCGTGAACACCCCTTACTGATATGGAAGAAAATAAATGCCAACCTGATTTATGGACTTATAACGCCATGTTATCGGTTTATGGTAGATGTGGACTGGTCAACGAAGTCGAATAACTGTTTTTTGACATAAAGTCAAATGGGTTTGAACCTGATGCAGTTACATATAATTCCTTACTCTATGTGTTTGCTAAAGATGGCCATGTAGATAAAGTTGAATAACTTTGTGACGATATGGTGAGGTTAGGCTTTGGTGAGGATGAAATGGCTTACAATACTGTTATAGTGTTATTCATATGTACGGGAAGTTAGGTCAACATGATTTAGCGTTGATACTATATAAAGAAATGAAATCGCGTGGTTGTGATCCTGATGTTGTTACATACACAGTTCTTGTCGATTCTTTAGGAAAAAGTAACAAGATTGCTGAAGCTGCAAATGTGATGTCAGAAATTATGGATGCGGGGATTAAACCGAGTCTAAGAACATATCACCTATATCTTTACATTTATTTACAAAAAAATAGGTACTGTACTGTTTACAATGAGTTTTTTTCGCATAAAATATACTGTACGAATCAACGAATACGGCTCACGTGGCCAAATGGTTCACATGGGCCGGCTTTTAGGGCAGCTTTTACAGCTTCTGGGTCCCCAAAAATGTTCCACAATCTCAACGTCTCATCTCCAGCTACTGATGCAACTGTACATTCATTAGGCTAGGCACAACGCCCCGGATTTTTGTCGATCGAGTATCGGTCGCGACCGAATCGTCGCGTTGCGGCGATTCGGTCGCCGGTGTAAATCGTGGGCAAATCGACCCTAACCGCGACCCATTCAAAAACTTGTGTAAAATTTGACCGTTTGAATATGACCGTTACATTTAAAAAAAAAAAAAAAAAATTTCAAATTTTTTTTAAAACCTATATAAATCAATACATTCTTTCAATATTTTTTACATTTCACACACAAATTTCAACACACATTAAAAATGTCTAGCAAGAGAACTCCCCAAAACAAAACCCCAAAATCCCGAGTTCGTCAAGAATCTGTTCCACATGTGACACCGGACTCGAATTTTCGATTATCCGGTGTGTCTCCACAATTCCGGTTTAGACCCACCGATTTTGAATATCAATCACACCAACAACCTAACTATTCAAACCGTCCTTTTTATCCCCCACAACGTGATAACCAACAACCTAACTACGAATCGCCTTCGGGTGTGTATCGGGCCTAGCCAAGATCAATCTATGGGTCAAGGTTCGGGACACGGGTCTTTTCATGGTGCATACAACCTTGAAGACGATGTGGAAGAAATGTCCCCAATCAAACCTAAGAAGCCCTCAAGACGTGCTACGAAAAAGAAACAGATTGATACAACTGAGCCACCAAAAGAATGGACAAGTGAGGAGGAGTGTGCGTTATGCAGAGGTTGGTGTTATATTTCCAAGAATTGCATCCAAGGAAACAGTCAAAAATCTAAGGGCTTTTGGCTAAAAGTAGTGAAGTACTATGAAACCGAGACGGGTTCTGCTAGAGGGTATGACGCGGTTGTGAGCAAATGGAAAAACAGGTTGCGTCCTAGTGTTGGTGCATTTTGTGGTATTATGAATAACGTTGAGCGTACTCATGATAGTGGTGCAAATGATCTCACTGATTTCCAAAAAGCTTGTGCTGAATACAAAGTGACTTACAATAAAGAGTTTCAATACCGGGAGGCGTGGAAGGTGCTCAAAGATCATCCGAGTTGGATAGAGGTTGAAATGCCACGGTTTACAAAGAAAATAGCCAAGACTTCTGAAACCACTTCTGGTTCTGGACACGCTAGTTACATGGATGTGCACGATGATTCTGAAGAAGAGAAACAAGAAAATCGACCAATGGGTCGTGATCGTGCTAAAAAGAAGTCATCAACCTCTTCGTCAACTGGGAAGTCTTCATTTGTTGAAGCTGTAAGCTCCAAATGGGAGAAGATGAAAGACATTGGATGGGGAAAGAAGAAGCAACAACAAGATTCCTACTTTGACTTGAAGCAACGGGAGTTGGCTTTGCAGGTGAAAACCGCGGAAATCAAAAGAGAAAAGCTCGAGTTACAACGTCGGGCTATCGAGCTTGTTGAATCAAAGAAACGAGATAAAGACTTGATGTTCTACAACTCGGAAATCGACCCCAACTTGCCGATAGCCAAACAACAAGCACAACAAGAAATGAAGGACAAAATCAAGAAACGTTATAATTTAAATTACTAGGATTATTGTAATGTTTTTTAATTTCGAATAATTGTGTAATGTTTTTTTTTAAATAAATGTAATGTTTTTTATTAAATTTATTGTGTTTAAAAAAAAAATTTTTTTTTTTTTTTTTCAACTAGGTCGCACTAGGTCGCCGGGTTGTGGCAAATAGGTCGCACTAGGTCGCCGGCCGAAAAAACTAGGTCGCGACCCCCATGCGTTGTGCCTAGCCTTAGGACTCCGTGTCATGTTAAGAACTCTCGATGTATGACCTGGAAGGTCCACCATCTTTACCATCGAAGGGTACTTCCATAAAGTCAGCTGATTCTATGAAAATCCCCGTGTAAACTGAGACCCCGTGTAAACTGAGTTCAAACAAGCACCAGTGCACGTCTTCCAAAAATTAATATGCTCATTTCCTTCACCGCCAACTGAAGTAAGAAGATTCCCCTGATACGGGCACCAATCAAACGCCTTAACAGCTGCACTCTGCTCCCGCATCCTGTGAAGATATCGGGTTGGTGATCTGATGTCCCATATGTGAAGCAGATTATCGTTTCCACCACTAGCTAATTGCTGTCCATAAGCTGACCATTTCAACCCGCAAACTTCTTGGTGGTGACCACTGTATGTATTGATCGGTTTTCTAACTCTCACATCGATGTTTACAATCTGACCATCCATTCCTCCAGTTGTCAACATGTGATTGTTCCAATCCATTGCTCCAACTCGAGACTGATGTAAACCTCTCTCTGTCCATAAATGTTTGTTAGAGGTGGGATCCAAAGCTGCACATCAGAACTGTTTAAACCCACTGCAATGTGGCGACCATTAGGTGCCCATTTAACACTAGTAACTGGACCACTTTCATTACCAAATGTCACCAATTCAAATGTATAATCTAATGAATCCCCTAGTGAAACATCCCACACATACACCGCGTTTTCAAGAGTGCATCCAATTTTTTATCCCATGTCTATACACACAAACGAAACACAAAAGCCACGTTTCAGTATAAAAACACAAACATAAAAGCAAATGTTTCTAAAAGAGATGGTTTACTACGTACCTTAGGAATGATCCTAAGCGCTTTGACTGGTTTCAACTCTGGGATTGGGTCAAGAAGGCGACGCGGAATTGGTTCAATTGTTGTTGTAGGCTTGTTCTTGAAAGCAAGAATCCTGGTCCTATTCATGTTGCAGGCCTCTGCTAAACGCTTCGTGTACGGCGACCACTCAGCTGGATTCTCCTCACATTTCTTCGCTACTGTGAGCATATAATGCCCATAATCGAAATCCATGGCAGATCTATTCGGTATAAACCTATCCAACTACACACACATAAAACCCCAAATCAGTAAAAAATACCCTTTAAATCAGAAAGAAAACTTTTTAAAAATAAGTAAAAACAAAAAACATTAAAAAAACACTTTACATCAGTAAAAATTCACATCAGTAAAAATTCACATCAGTAAAAAAAAGCCTTTGATTCAGTAAAAAAAGACCCTTTAGATCAGAAAGAAAACTTTTTTAACAAAAAAACCTTAAAAAAGACTTTACATCAGTAAATATTCACAGCAGTAAAAAAAGCCTTTAATTCGGTAAAAAGACAACTTTTTGAATCAGTAAAAAAAGTACTTACGTTTTCGCGGGCATTTTTCCGACGATAGTATTCTTCTTCAAATGCGTGGTAGATCCTGCATCCATTATTAATTACAAAACAGTAAAAGGTAAAAAACAAAATGAAAAAAAACCTGCAGAATTGACGAAACCCTAATTGACGAAGCCCTAAAGAACTGATTAACACTAATTGATGCAGCCCTTCAGAAATTGATAAACCCTAATTGATGAAACCCTTCAGAATTAATGGAATCCTTAATTGATGCAACCCTAATTGACGAAATCCTGCAAATTTTATATATATAAATCGATGAAACCTGCAAAACAAGGAAGATTAATAGTATATGAAAATGCGAAGAAAAAAAGAAAAAGAAATTTGAAAGAGAATGATAATGATGAGAAGAGCAGATTGAATATTTGAGAGACAGAGTGAATATTTATACCGCCAACAACAAGGAGGCGGTAACGCGTAGCTTTTTTCGCACGCGATTCATTATTACCCGCGTCAATTTTCTTTGTTAATTTTGCTCCTTGTGTGGTGGTATTTCACTTTTAGTCCCATTTTTTAAAATGCACTAGAATTTTTGTCTGCGCTTCGCTGCGACGCGAAGAGCGAACGTTTTGCTAATCCGAGGCATCATCACAACATATTGCAACCATCAGCAAACCAAGTTTGTAGGCATTAACTTAGAGGGACGATTCTTGGGATGACGACCTCATTCAACATTAGAAGGCGTGTATAACGCGAAACATTCTTAGTTGCAATTTATTTATCTGTAGGATGTTGGACCGGACATCTCTCCAAACACTCGCTGCAGGATGATAACATAGTTCACGGCTTATGAGCACTTGTCACACATCTTTGCAAGCGTCTCGCCCTGTATCAGCGTACACAATAAGAGGTTATCAGGTTATGAGCACTTATTCCCTGCTCGAACTAACATAGGTCAGCTTTCTTTAGCTTTGTAGTCTATTGTTCGTTCATGCAACAAGAAAAATTCTAGAATCTTGTAATTTGGAGTATGCTGAGAAACAAAATGTATTACATAAATACTATGAAAATGATGTATGCACGTCATACCTTGCTGCAATCTGTTGGTAGACGCTTGGCATTCAGATCTATGCGCTTATACCGCTATTGTTTGCACTCTTCACTTATCATAACTTTTCATCCCACCAAAAAGAACACCCTAAAGAGATAAAAAAATGAAACAGATTATTATTTTCATTTCGGATATAAGTCTTAAGAACATCCTAAAGGGATAAAATCTTGGCATGGCGACCTTTGAAAGCACCGAAATGAAAAGTTATGAAAGAACATCCTAAAATAATAATTTTTTTGTAAACATACCTGGCAAGATACGGGCCACTTGTGCCAGCATTACTTCCATTATGTTCACCCGACAGGAAAGCACCGAAATAGAAGGTGCATTGTTTCAGCATAGAAAATACGCCAACACAAATGTGAGATGACATGAATATAAGCTTTTATTTGACCCGTAAATCTGTTTTTAATCTCGAACTTCGTTCCCAATTTTTTGCGGGTTTTAGCATAGGCTCAGATAAGGCGTTTTTGGGAAAAAGAATCATAACCCGGCATGGCTGCAACCTTCAAAGGTCGCCCCGCCAAGATCCGGGCTATCTTGTCTTTACCCACGGCCGTTTAAACTCATCACGGCCCGACATAATTATAGAAGCATACCATCACTCATCACAGCGTGCCATTAAGATACCCGTAAGTCTGGTTTTATTCTCGAAATTCGTTCCTAATAAGGCGTTTTTTGGGAGAAAGTGTCATAACCCGGCATGGCTGCAACCTTCAAAGGTCGCCCTGCCAAGATCCGGGCTATCTTGCCTTTCTCCCACGGGCGTTTAAACTCATCACATGCCAACATTATATTATTATATCCTTAATAAAAGGGGGAAATCTCGGTTCCATATGAACAGTTCCCCCTCACACCAAAACTTATTATATTATCTCCTCACAATTCACAAACACACCTCACAGACTCTGATTAAAAAATGATCTCCCCATGTTTTGTTCTGTATATTATATTGCATCTCCTTACAAACACACCCCTCACAAACGCAATAAAATATTTGCCTCTCATTCTCTCATCTTCACACACCTTATCCCGACCCACCATAACGCACCGAAGTATAAGGTGCATTGTTTCAGCACAGAAAATACGCCAACGCAAATGTGAGAGGACATGAATATAAGCTTTTATTTCACCCGTAAATCTGTTTTTATCCTCGAACTTCAATCATTATTTTTTCGGGTTTTAGCATAGGCAAGATAAGGCATTTAATAAGTGTGAAAACACTTATCCTTTTACCGCTTATTTCCAATAATAACAAGACCAAAACGTGTAATTTATGTCGTAAAAGTCGGAATTATGCGTGGTTTGTGTTTTTATTGTGTTTTAGGACCAAAAGATGAAAAAGGAAGAAAACATGGGCTTTCACGGGCTTTTATCGAAGAAAAACGAGAAAAGACGAAGTCAAGAGATCAAGAGTGCTTAAAGAACGGATGTCCAAGACCTATTCTGAAGATTCATCGAAGAAAAAGTCTAAAGACGGAAGTTTAATGAAGTCGAAGAACTCAAGTCTAAATTAAAGAAGAAAATTATTAAGACAAGTTCAAATCCCGAGACGACGTCGAGAAGAGACAAAGAATTAAATCGAGTCGAAAAGAAAGAAGGAAGAACACCACACATGCACTCCCCATTTTCCCTATAAATACCTTCCTAATCACATTAGGAAAGGAGGGAGCTAGTTTTAATTTTCATTTTTTCCTTTCTAGTTTTTAGAGAGAGAAAGTTCCCAACTTTCTCTCACTAAGTTTTTCATCTTTTCTTTCTTTTAATCTTTCAAGTTTAAGCTTTGTGTATTTGGATTTCATCAATCAAGTTAAAAGTTAAGCTTTTGTTCATTAATCTTTTTCTTCATTTCTTGATTTACTTTAGTTCTTGATCCGAAAAACATTCTTCATACAGACTGATTTTCTTTCTTGAATTTACTTTACTACATAAGCTCCATACGGATTAGGCTATAAGCTCCTTGTGCTTATTGGCTTATTTCACGTTTTAGCTATTTGCTTTTCGGATTTCTCAAAGGTTTTAGTCATTTTAAAATTTCTTTTATAAAGTTTATGATTTCATGTTTTTGAAAGTTATCAAATTTAAGCTTATTGAGTTATTTAAGATTTGGTTAAGATAGCTTATTATCCGTGCGTATTGAGTTTTAAGCTTACCACTAATTTCGAATTACTACTGCTTGTGTTCATCGCAATATTGGGTATTGCACATTCCGATTGGACCTTGGTTTTTATCGCAATAATAACCCATCAAGGGTTCTACTTTGCGATAACTTGTACTTCCCCCTTATTCCAATCTGGATTGCGATCGCTCATTGCGATCGCATATTCCGACGGGACTAAGGTTACTTTGAAACGAAACTCTGCCCAACTTTAGTTTATAACTTTCCGATCTGGACATTGCGACAGAGGTATTTAGAATATTCTGATCTGGACATTGCGATCTAGGACATTCCGATAGGCAACATTGCGACAGGATAAATTTTGACATTCCGATGGTTATTCAGATTAACATTCCGATTGCTTTACATTTGGTTATTCCGATGGCTTTCATTTTGATACATTCCGATAGAACATGTTTTTAAGTTTTATGTTTTAAGTGTTTTTCTAAATAACTTTTAGTTTAATTTTTAAAAGCTTTAATTCACTCAACGACATTTTCATACTTGCTTTTAGTTTAAAATAGATAATCAAACCAACCATTTATTATTCCACCAAGAACAATTGAGTCGCACTTTCTACCAATAATCAATTCGAGGAGATTCAGACGATAAGATTTTATACTAGCCCAAAAGCTTTGTATTAAATGGCGCCGCTGCCGGCTCTTTTCGTTAAGATTAACGGTTTTTAAGTGAGAGACGCGTTGGATTTTGGGATCCGTTCATCTTTGAACGTTATTTTCCTTGCTTTAAAATTTTCAAAAAACCTAAAAAATATAAAATTTTCAAAAATACAAAAAAATTAAAAAAACATAAAAAACCAAAAAATTTCTTGCTTTGTTAGTTCTTTTGCAGGTGTATGCGCACTCGATCAACGTCTTATCCCGAGCCCGAGACTCTCGATAACTTAGACATGGCCGGTGTACACAATAATAATAATAATCCACCTCAAAACAACATGAATAATGACAACAATGAACCTCTACCGGAAAATCGTCCAATGATCGAACTTTTGCAAGCACATGTAGAGGGCAACCACGATGCTATTGTCATACCCGCGATTGGAGCCAACAACTTTGAGCTCAAATCCGGCTTTATTCAAATGGTCTCTGCTCAACCATTCTTGGGGCCTACCATTGATGATCCTCATGACCACATTAAGAGGTTTCTTCAACTCACTAATACGGTTAAGTATAATGGGGTTTCACAAGAGGTAATTCGCTTGCAACTTTTTCCTTTCTCCTTAGAGGGACAAGCCCGACATTGGCTTGATAAGGAACCGCCACAAAGTATTCTTACGTGGACGGACTTAGAGACCAAATTCATAAACTACTTTTTCCCACCCTCTCGTACTACCGCTTTGCGGAATGAAATTATTACTTTTGAACAAAAGTACGATGAGACTTTTAGTGAATCTTGGGACCGTTTTAAAGAACTTTTAAGAAAGTGCCCACAACACGGTTTTACCAAAGTGCATCAAATTAATACTTTTTACAATGGTTTAAGCATGAATGACCAAGATTCACTAAATAGTGCCTCGGGGGGTAATCTTTTGGTTAAGTCTTCTAATGCCGCTTGGGATATTATTGAGAACAAGTCTAGAGTGCAAATCAAGAGTGTTCGGACCAATGTGGCTAGTGCTAGCACTAATGAGAGCGACAAGAGACTTGATAAGCTTACTTCGCTTGTTGAATCACTTGCTCTCCAAGCCGCCAACAATACCAAAGCTATCACTGCCCAAGCTAGTGCTTTGACTCAATCATGTGATATATGCGGGGGATCTCACTCAAACACCGATTGTCCTTCGACTCACGACAATCCGGAAAATGTGTATGCCGCCAACGGTACCTATTCTACAGGAGGCTATCAAGCACGTCCTCAAGGTGACCGTAATTTGCTCAGCTATCACTCAAACAACTTTCTTTCACCACCCGGTTTCCCCCACAAAACTCAAACAACCTCAATCGCAATAATCAAAACCAACCTCGTGCTACAACTCCATACCAAAACCAAAGAAACCCATATCCACCTCAAAGAAACAACCAAGTTTACCAACAACCTACTTATCAACCACCCGCCTACCATGCTCCTCCTCCCAACCAACCCACCGCATTACACCAAGATGTTGAAACCTACATGAGGACTAATGATGTGATAGTGCAAAATCTTCAGCGGGAAATGCTCAACATGAAAGCAGATATGGTGAAGCAAGGAAATGATCTTCGATCTGATATGCGAAACACTTTGGCAAGTCAAACGAATGACTTGAGGAACATGATGGCTAGTTTCTTCCCAAGTAATCAAGCCTCTGGATCGGGATCTCTTCCAAGTAACACCGTTGCTAATCCAAGAGGGGAGATGAAAGCAATCACCACTCGCAGTGGAAAAGGTTTAACGGAACCCGAGCTTCCTACACCTACACCGGTGATTGTGACAAAGGAAAACGAGTCTCCTTCTTCTATTCCTCCACCTCTAATTCCACCACCTTCTACTTCTACCCCTCCACCACCCAAGGATGTGAGTGAGAATTCCATTCCTAAGCCTTCCTCTCAACCCAGTATACCTTATCCCTCAAGGTTGAGGAAAGAGAAATTGAAGAACAAGGATGATATTCAGGTTTCTAACTTTCTTAAAATGTTTAAACAACTGAATTTCAATATCTCCTTTGCTGAGGCTCTCGCTCACATGCCGAAATATGCTAAAATGTTTAAAGATCTCCTCAGTGATAAGGAGAAACTTCTCGATATTGCTCAGACCTAACTTAATGAGAATTGCTCTGCAGTGCTCTTAAGGAAATTACCAACCAAACTTGGTGATCCGGGTCGTTTCTTGATTCCTTGCAACTTCCCCGGGGTAGAGATTGTATGGCCCTAGCAGATCTAGGTGCTATATAAACTTAATGCCTTTAAGCATTTGGAAACAATTGTCTCTACCCGAGCTAGTCCCCACACGAATGACTTTGGAATTAGCTAACCGTACGGTTGCTTATCCAGTGGGGATAGCCGAAGATGTCTTCGTCGGTGTCGACAAATTCACCTTTCCGGCGGATTTTGTTGTCGTTGACTACGAGATGGACCCCCGTGTTCCATTAATCGTTGGACGTCCATTCTTGAGAACCGGTCGCACTCTCATTGATGTAGCCGCTGGCGAATTAATCATGAGAGTTGGTGACGATAAAATCGTCTTCAACATGGGTAAACTTTCTAAGCAGCCTTTTGAAAATGAGAGCGTTAATTTCATTGACGTTCTTGATGAGGCTTGTGAAGAACATTTCAAAGACGCCTGTAAAAGTAGTTCTTCTTCTCTACCCAATGTTGAGACCGTTGCCTCTATTGCTCCATCACTAACTCCATTTGGAGAAAGTGATTTCATCTTGAAAGAATGTGAAGCAACTTTGGGAGATGTGGACTTGCAATATGAAGATTCTCCCTCCAATTGGGACGAAGACATTCGTACCATTGAGAAGCTTCTCAATGAGGACCATATTTCTCCACCATCTCCTAAGGATATCTCTACCGTTGATCCGAATTTGACTACGCCGTCCATCGAAAATCCTCCGGATATTGAGCTTAAGGATCTTCCGTCTCATCTCGAGTACGCTTTCCTTGAAGACAACAAGAAGTTACCGGTCATTATCGCTAAGGACTTGAAAGAAGAAGAAAAATCCCTACTTATCGCCGTGCTGAAGAATCATAAGAATGCGATTGCTTGGAAAATCTCCGATATTCGTGGAATTGATCCTCACTTTTGCACACATAAAATTCTCATGGAGGATGACTTTAAACCCACTATTCAAAGCCAAACAAGGGTGAATCCTAAGATCCATGACGTAATCAAAAAAGAGGTTATCAAACTTTTTGATGCAGGAATGATCTATCCTATCTCGGATTCACCATGGGTTAGTCCCGTCCATTGTGTGCCTAAGAAAGGCGGAATCACCGTTGTTCCCAATGAAAACAACGAGTTGATTCCTACTCGTCTCGTTACAGGGTGGAGAGTTTGTATAGACTACCGCAAACTCAATGATGCTACGAGAAAGGATCATTTTCCCCTTCCTTTCATGGACCAAATGCTTGAACGTCTAGCGGGTAATGATTATTACTGCTTCTTAGACGATTTCTCGGGTTATTTTCAAATACCCATAGATCCCCAAGACTAAGAGAAAACCACATTCACTTGTCCTTATGGAACATTTGCTTACAAAAGAATGCCCTTCGGCTTGTGCAATGCTCCTGGGACATTCCAAAGGTGTATGATGGCTATCTTCCATGACATGGTTGAAGAAACCATGGAAGTCTTCATGGATGATTTCTCGGTCTATGGCGATTCCTTCTCTTCTTGCCTTGCCAATTTGGAACGCATGCTTAACCGGTGTGAAGACACTCGCCTTGTTCTGAATTGGTAAAAATGCCATTTTATGGTAAAAGAAGGCATTGTGCTAGGACACAAAATCTCAAAAACCGGTCTTGAAGTTGACCGTGCTAAAGCGGATGTCATAGCTAAATTACCCCCACCTTCAACCGTGAAGGGTGTGAGAAGTTTTCTAGGTCATGTGGGCTTCTATCGTCGTTTCATTCAGGATTTCTCTAAAATCGCTCGCCCGATGAACCACCTCTTGGAAAAAGATACTCCCTTCATCTTTTCCAAAGAGTGTCTTGAATCCTTCAATCTTCTTAAGGACAAGCTAACTAAGGCACCTGTCTTGGTCACCCCTAATTGGGAGCTACCTTTTGAATTGATGTGTGACGCTAGCGACTTTGCTATTGGACCGGTTTTGGGCCAAAGAGTGAACAAACACTTCCAACCAATCCACTATGCTAGCAAGAAAATGACGGGGGCTCAATTGCATTATACCACTACCGAAAAAGAGATTTTAGCTGTAGTGTATGCTTTTGAAAAATTCTGCCCCTATCTTGTCCTTTCTACCACCATCGTGTATACCGATCATTCCGCGTTGAAGTACTTGTTGACTAAGCAAGATTCTAAGCCAAGACTTCTTCATTGGGTTTTGCTCCTTCAAGAATTCAACATTGAAATTCGTGACAAGAAGGGAGCCGAAAACCTAGCAGCGGATCATCTGAGTAGACTTGAGGATCCTTACCAAGGGGATCATCCGAATCAAGAGATCAATGACTCTTTTCCCCTTGAGACCTTAATGTCTATTCATTCCAATCTTGATGACACCCCGTGGTTTGCGGACTTTGCAAACTACTTAGCGGGTGGTATTCTCATCAAAGGGTTAACATCCTAACAAAAGAAGAAGTTCTTTAAAGATGTTAAGACTTACTTCTGGGATGACCCTTATCTCTTCAAACAATGTGCTGATCTGATCATTCGTCGATGTGTTGATGGACCGGCAGCTTTACAAATCCTCGATGCTTGCCATAAAGGACCCACCGGTGGTCACTTTGGTCCCAACTATACCGCGAAGAAAGTATTCGACTCTGGATTCTATTGGCCCACCATTTACCGTGACGCTCACGATATGGTTAAGTATTGTGATGATTGCCAATGCCAAGGCAAGATCACACATAAAGATGAGATGCCTCAATATTTCATACAAGAATGTGAAATTTTTGATGTATGGGGTATCGACTTTATGGGGCCATTTCCATCATCTAAAGGGAATAAGTACATCCTCGTAGCCATTGACTACGTTTCTAAATGGGTTGAAGCCAAGGCTCTTCCTACGAACGACGCGAGGGTAGTTGTGAACTTTTTGAAGCAGCTTTTTGCTCGATTCAGTGTTCCTCGTGCTATCATCAGTGACCGCAGGACTCACTTTTGCAATGATCAATTTGCACGAGTCATGGCTAAGTATGGTGTCAATCACCGTCTTTCCACCGCCTATCATCCCCAAACCAATGGGCAAGCCGAGATTTCCAACGTGGATTAAAGCGAATTTTGGAGCGTACTTTGGGAGAGCATCGTGCCACATGGGCCGATAAGTTAGATGATGCTTTGTGGGCTTTCCGTATCGCTTATAAGACCCCGATTGGTTGTACACCTTATCGTCTTGTGTACGGGAAAGCATGCCACCTCCCCATCGAGCTGGAACACAAGGCGTACTGGGCCTTGAAGTGGGCTAACTTCGACATCAACAAAGCCGGTGATCTTCGCAAGATTCAACCCAACGAGCTAAATGAACTGAGGAATGAAGCTTACGAGAACTCACTGATCTACAAAGAGAAGACCAAGATCATCCATGATGCAAGCATTAAGAACCGAGAGTTCCACGTTGGTGATCAAGTTTTACACTTTAACTCTCGGTTGAAGATCTTCTCGGCCAAGTTGAAGAGCCGCTGGTCTGGTCCATTAACCATCGCTAAAGTCTTTCCATATGGCACCATTGAGCTTTCTCAGCCAAATGGGCCCAATTTTAAGGTGAATGGCCAGCGCGTGAAGTTGTACTTTGGTGAGGACATCTCTCATGAGATGATTCCATCCCTCACCACGTTTCCTATGAACTAGTTTTGGGTCGAGTCAGGCTCGTGACTCGGTTATCCAAAACAAGCGCTTCTCGGGAGGCAACCCGTGATCTATCCTTTACCATTTTCATAATAAGTGTAGGGGGAGCCCCGTATGTGTTTGTTGTCTTCTTTCTCATCATGTGCAGGAATTAGAGCTTTAAAGACACGCTCTTGATGACTTATGATGACCCGTGATTCCGTGTTCCCATCTTCCCGGTTCTATCCTAAACTCTTTTGATTCTCTATTTTATATTCTTCAATAGTAAAATAGGAATCACTTTAGTTGTCCTTTCCTTAGCAAGATTTAAACAAAGTTCACAATGTCCTAAGTGTAGGGGAGTTTACTCCCACATGCTTAAACATTGAGGACAATGTTTATATCAAGTATAAGGGGGACTTCTATCGAAGTAATGGTCTTTTCCATGAATTTGCCCTCATTTTAACTGGAAAACTCGATTTTTCGACATTTTTCAAAATTTTTAATCTATTTTGGCCTTGTAGTTTAGTAGTTTTTCCCTTGTCATAGTTATTTATTTTCTTTTCTAGAATAAATTTTTAATAAAGAGGTTTTAAATTTTTCAAAGTCGTGAATATTTTGACTCAACCCGAGTTTACTTATCTAAGTTTACTCTAGCTAGTATCCTTAACGTGTTTAAGTCAAGTTTTGCTAGGCTTTTATATAGGGAACTTTAAAACGCGAAAGTCTTAACTCTCACGGGTTAAGAACAAGAACTTTTCGCAAGTTCCTATAATTGATCCTAGAGAGTTGTTTATCAAGGGAACTTTGATTTCTAAACTTGAAAAAGTCTAAGAATTTGCAAGATCCTATATATAACTCAAAAACCCAAAACTTTGATTTAATAGGCTAAGCATCCACGATTCTCATTCCTTGAGATTTTAAACTGTGGAGGACGAGAGATGATAGAGTCAATTATAAGTTTGGTATTCTTTCGTGAATTTATGTGAGTTAATTATGAGCCTATTCTCCCATCGCTTGTTAATAAATTTATCTGCAATAAATAAGGTTGTACGATTTGAAAAGTTACTTAGCTTCTAGCCCAAGATCGTTTAAAAGTTGCTCAGTATTAATTAGAGTTCATAGCCAAGGCATAACTTATTGAAGCGGGATGCGAAGATTGGCGAGTCCGAAAAGGCCCTAACAAGGCATGAGGGCTACATTTTGTTGCTAAAGATCCAAAAGTGATGTGAAGAATCGTTTATCGAAAATAAATATGAAGGATCGAGACACACGACGAAAAGCAAAAACTCCCCAAAAGATCATGGAGAAATCTATCCAAAAAGGCCCTAACAAGGTATGAGGATAAATAGATCCAAGTCCTAAAAGGAGGCGGATCGTTGTATATCAAAGTCCAAAATAATGATTGGAGAAAAATGAAGAAGTCGTGGTCCAAAGATGAAGAATCTCTCAAAACTTCAAGTGAAGAAATTCCTATTATGAAGAGAAGACCATAAATTCAAGAACGTCTCTCAAAGATTCAAAGTATGAAGTCGCTGCCAAATATCGGTCCGAGAAAGGTCTCAAATCGTGAAGCGAGTTATGCCAAGATATGAACTTTATGAGGTCCCGAGAAGCAGTTTTAAAAGATTTTGTCCTTTAGCTAACTGTTGATTAAATCGTTCACTTTATTTTTGGCCTAAATAACTATCGAAATAAGTCAAACAATGCATCCTCGTGATCATTCAATACAAAATTAAAATATAAGAGATACACCTAGGAATAAGGGAGTCTAAGTAAATAATTGGCCCACATGAATTCATGTTAGTTTGCTAACTTATAATAACAATGATCTCGTTTTTAAGATTGGTATGGGGAACGTGAAACTTGAGGATGATAAAAGTTCATGGCAGCCAAAACCCAAAGTAAGTTTTTGATTTCTGTACTTGTTTTGTATATATTTCTATCTTTTATTTTTCCTAATGTTTGGTATTTAATAAAGGCCAAGGTGGGTTATTTATGATGGAAAATGTAAACCGTGCTCTAAAATTTAATGCATTGCATGAGGGCATTGCAATGGTCAAGTGTAGGGGATTTAATAAGTATGAAAACACTTATCCTTTTACCGCTTATTTCCAATAATAACAAGACCAAAACGTGTAATTTATGTCGTAAAAGTCGGAATTATGCGTGGTTTGTGTTTTTATTGTGTTTTAGGACCAAAAGATGAAAAAGGAAGAAAACATGGGCTTTCACGGGCTTTTATCGAAGAAAAACGAGAAAAGACGAAGTCAAGAGATCAAGAGTGCCTAAAGAACGGATGTCCAAGACCTATTCTGAAGATTCATCGAAGAAAAAGTCTAAAGACGGAAGTTTAATGAAGTCGAAGAACTCAAGTCTAAATTAAAGAAGAAAATTATTAAGACAAGTTCAAATCCCGAGACGACGTCGAGAAGAGACAAAGAATTAAATCGAGTCGAAAAGAAAGAAGGAAGCACACCACACATGCACTCCCCATTTTCCCTATAAATACCTTCCTAATCACATTAGGAAGGGAGGGAACTAGTTTTAATTTTCATTTTTTCCTTTCTAGTTTTTAGAAAGAGAAAGTTCCCAACTTTCTCTCACTAAGTTTTTCATCTTTTCTTTCTTTTAATCTTTAAGTTTAAGCTTTGTGTATTTGGATTTCATCAATCAAGTTAAAAGTTAAGCTTTTGTTCATTAATCTTTTTCTTCATTTCTTGATTTACTTTAGTTCTTGATCCGAAAAACATTCTTCATACGGATTGATTTTCTTTCTTGAATTTACTTTACTACATAAGCTTCATACGGATTAGGCTATAAGCTCTTTGTGCTTATTGGCTTATTTCACGTTTTAGCTATTTGCTTTTCGGATTTCTCAAAGGTTTTAGTCATTTTAAAATTTCTTTTATAAAGTTTATGATTTCATGTTTTTGAAAGTTATCAAATTTAAGCTTATTGAGTTATTTAAGATTTGGTTAAGATAGCTTATTATCCGTGCGTATTGAGTTTTAAGCTTACCACTAATTTCGGATTACTACTGCTTATGTTCATCGCAATATTGGGTATTGCACATTCCGATTGGACCTTGGTTTCTATCGCAATAACCCATCAAGGGTTCTACTTTGCGGTAACTTGTACTTCCCCCTTATTCCGATCTGGATTGCGATCGCTCATTGCGATAGCATATTCTGACGGGACTAAGGTTACTTTGAAACGAAACTCTGCCCAATTTTAGTTTATAACTTTCTGATCTGGACATTGCGACAGAGGTATTTAGAATACTCCGATCTGGACATTGCGATCTAGGATATTTCGATAGGCAACATTCTGACAGGATGAATTTTGACATTCCGATGGTTATTCAGATTAACATTCCGACAGCTTTACATTTGGTTATTCCGACGGCTTTCATGTTGATTGATAGTTGAAGTTTTGCAACTCTTTAGGAAAAGAGAGCAATAAAATAGGGCAAGTGAGCACGACGATTTAGGAAAACCGTGTGTGAATGACCCAATTAAGTTCGTTCTCAAGGAGGCTAGTGTGTTATGTGTGTAATGATTTGGATTAATTTGTGATTATATTTGAATAAGAAGAATAGAAAGGGGATTAGAAGAGAATGGCGGTTATGAAGACGGATAAAACTAAGTCTAAAAAGGCGTACACGTAAAGTCGTAAAAACCACCAAAATTAAAATCTTAACCTAAAAATTTCTAAAAATTACCAAAAATCCTTAATAATATTCTAAGAGTTTACAAGAAATCAAAACTTGCAAAAACCTTTTAATTAATTAGATAATGACTTTTTAATGCTAATTAAAGCCCTAAAAATCAAAATTAATTATTAAAAAGCCCTAAACAAGATTTTCAAGTTTGTAAACCTCAAAAATGACCTAATTAAGCTAAAAACTATTTTTCAAAATTTTAAAACCAATTAAAACTATTTTTAAACAATTAAAAACTCCTAAAATCAATTAAATCTTAAATTAATTATAGAAAATAATTAAAAGACCTAGAAAATAATTGGAAAGTTGCAAAAATCCTAATTAAGTATTTAGAACCTAAGAAAAATATAAAAACCTAGAAAATCAGACTTTTAATTTTTAATAATAAAATAATATTAAAATAATATTAAAAATCCCAAAATTATAAAAAATTCTAAAAACTTGCAAACTAGCTTAATTTAACCTAAATAACTCAGAAATGAAAGTGAAATTACCTAAATACCCCTATTGGGCCTAGAAAATGGGCCAAACCCAAAACAGTCCCTTATTGGGCTTAATTAAGGCCCAATAAGAAAAAGTGCTTAAATTAAGCTCAAAAAGCACAGGTTGACTCAAAATTTGATTTTAAACAACTTTTTCCAAAGGCCCAAAAGCTGAAAATGTGAAATAAGCTAACTTATAATAAGCAGCTTATTCTTAATGGGCTTTTTGGCCCATTAAGCCATAAGCTGATGCCATAAGCTAAAATTTAACACACAACCTTCTTTTGACCTAACAAAGACTTTTGCAAAAAGAAATTTCAAATAAGACCACTCAATAAGCCAGAAACAAGTCAACAACTTATTCACAAAACGACAAAATAGTCGTATTTATGATCTAGACCACCTCAGAAGCTGATTCAAGTTGCAAAAGCTCACAAATAGCTTAACTAAGAATAATCAATCAAGAAAATCACAAAAAAGCCAAGTAGAATAAGCTGTGAGAACAGATAAGCTGGCTGAAAAAGCCAAATAAGCTAGTTTCCTAGCAAAAGCTTAACCAAAAGACTTGTAAACTTCCAGACTTGATATTAAGCTGAGAAAAATGAGTTCTATTACAAAAACTAAGTTGTTGCATGTACCAATAAGCAAAACAGATTTAATAAGCTTAAAACCAAGTTTGACCAAAAGTCAAACGCTGATAAGTTATAATCAAACGCTGACAGGAACAAAATGGACGTTGACAGACTTAATGAAGTGAAAGGACTTGTTTTTCACCCTGCTGGTCAAGGTTTGAGTGCAAACCTTGTGAATCAAGGCTTACCAGTTGGGTAAACTTGATGTGTTTTGGCACAGATAAGCCAATAAGCCAGTGGGCTTATAAGCTATGAACAAAGCAATCCAAGTAGCAAAAACCAATCACAAGCAGCACATGAACAAGATCCAAGCAACAATACAACAATCCTAATGCTAGAAATCACAATGCAACACCAAATGAGGTGGTCACTTTGCTGATGCAAATGACCACTTCAGCAGACTTTGATAAGCTATAAAAATCACAATCAGCCAGCCAAATTCAACCAAATGCACACACAAGCTATAATAAACTCCAATAAGCAAGTCTAAACAGGTTTCATGCACTGGTTCAAAGAATTAAGCAAGATTCAAGCAATGAAAGTTACTGATGAACACTACACATGCAGTTTTCTACTTTTGCTGATGTATTTGACATACAAGCCAATTTCAACACCTCAAATCTTTCAAACAGGTTATGTTAACTTTGTTTAAACCACTTTTATCCCTAAGCATGCATACACACTAAGTGTTCCCAAAATCCTAGGTCAAAACAAGCAGAAACAAGGTCTATATAGCAGATTGATCAATTCAAGTGTTCAAACCCAAAAACTTGCAGCAAAACACTCTCAAACAAAGGTATAGCAGATACAAAGCATAAACAACACTTTCCCTTAACACAAAAACAGATTACAGGCATAAACCAGTAGACCCAAACACCCCTTTAACTTTTTCAAATCAAAATTTTCAAAAGCAAAACAAGATTCCAGGCCAACCAAGCATCAATTAACACTAAAACAAGTCTAATAAACAGATTCAAGCAAGAACAAGCCTCAAAATTCACAAGAACAACAGTTTCATACAAATATCACCAAAAATCACAATTTAAGCAGATTTGGAGATTAAGTATGCAAACCTCATGGATGTACATCCACACCCACGAATTTTGAGCTTATGTTCTAGCAAGAACAAGCACAAGCTTCCACAAAAGCATGCTAAGATTGAACAAGGGTTAAGCACAATAACATGAAAAATCAGAAACTTGAGAAAAATCTTGATTGATGCAAACTTGTTACCCTACACTTGATTATCCCCAAGTTATAAGCCTCACCACACCTTAACCAACTCAGTTAGGATGCTATGATCAGCCCTATAGCCCAAGAATTCCAAGATTGGAACAAGACTTAGCAAAATATCAAGAAAATGAGGAAAATATGCAAACTTGTGGACACTCCTCTTTTGAAAACAGGTTTTAAACTTCAAAAGCAGTAAACTAAGAACAATAAACAAGTAGAATAAAGATGGCACTTGGTCTTTCTTCAAAGCACTTAACTCAAATTCATTAATCAGAAAGAGGATTTACAAGTGTTTGAACAAAGGAAAAACTAAAAGCAACTGAAAAATGAAGACCTAAGTGGCTTTATATAGCCTTACAAGTGAACTATGAAAGCTGAAAAACGTGTAACCCTAGCTACTTGATCTTCCAAAAATGCCCTTGAGGATTGGCTTCATGTGACAGATTTCTTGGCTGTTTGTGGAGCTGGCAAGCATGTGAAGTTGATCAAAGGTCTCCAATAAGCTTAACTTTCAAGCTTTGTTGTGGGACGTTGGATTTGCTTTACTGTTTTGTCTTCTTCTCCAAAGTGAAAAAGCAGGGGAAACATGTGACTTGGTTGATGATGTGGCAAGCTATTTGAAAGTTGGGATGTGATTAAGGCCACCTTAATCATGAATCTGCACTTTATCAAGGCCTAATTGTAACAGGATTAAGAAAACCCAAATCGGCTTAAGAACACCAAGAACATGTTTTTGATCTGTTTTTGTTTTTAAATAAGTGTTAACCGATTAATTTAAATAATTAATTAAGGGTTAGTTATAACAGATTGTGAGTGGAAAGTGAGGTGGAGTTTTGGTGGGTTGTGATTGGAGGAGAGGGTTGAGTGGGACACGTGGGAGATGCTGGTTGGTCTAGGTTAGAATCATGTCTGGCCAGCTTTGGTCCCTTGTTTTCCTTCTTCTTGCCTTTTCACTTTTAATTCTATCAACGCCCATTTCCTTCTTTGTCAACTTTTGCATTTTTACATTTTTGGCCCAAAAACTTTTACAAAGTGAAATCAGGGGTATTTCTTGCCATAATTGAATTCTTCAAGGGCTGGTTTGGTATTTTCTTCAATGATAATGGTCTAGACTTGCAATATTGATAATTAGGAGGACTGAATTTGCCAAGTCTTGATGATTGAGGGACCATTTTTGCCAATTCTTCAAAGTTAAGGGTCCTTTTTGTAATTTTGATAAACTTTAGGGACCAAACTTGTAATTATGAGGATACAAGGGTATAAAGTGTCAATTCTTCTTAATTGGAGGACCCTTCTTCGTAATTCTTCAAATCTTCAAGGGTTGATCTTGGGAAAGTCTTCACTAGGGCTTGGTTCATTGTGCGGCTTCGTTTCCCGTGTTCGTTTTTGTATGATTCTTGTGATCTTTTGTCATTATCTCAATATCCGTACCTAAAATACACAAGCAACAAACACAAGCATATATTTGGGTATTTTGATGATATTTAATGCATTTTAAGCCCTATTTGGAAGATGAGACTATGTATAAAAGCAGTCTCATCACTCCCCCATACTAAACCATTATCGTGCCCTCACGCAATGCTAGAATAAAGTATCAAAGCATCTCCATAATTCATTTTATTCACTTTATTGGAATGATAAACTAGCTACACTACTACTATTACTACTACTACTTGTGTTATAGACATAATGTATGATTTTCATCGCAAAATGGGACGTTTAGGTTCATAGAACAAGAACACGTGAATGCTTCGTTAGAAATAATTTCATCGTCCTCGATTTTCACTCCAATTCCATGCTAAGCGTGCAACAAGATCATTGTCATTATAAGTTAGTAATGCTAACACTACTCATATGCCCTAATCACGTACTTATCCTCCCATTATTCCTAAGTTGTATCTCTTATATTTTATTTTGTCTTGAATGTTTCACGAGGATACATTGTTTGACTTATGCGATAATAGAGATTTAGGTCTAAAAATAGAGTCCTAACGGTGTAACTAAGACCATCAAATCAATAACCCCTCCTAATAGACGACGATGTTAAAAAATTAAGTTGACAAGAAGAATCGATAAACACGGTTTTATAACGGTTTTAAACATGAGACTTATTACCAAGACTTTTATACGCCCCCTAACGGAAGGGCCTTATTATCTTTGGTTTACCTCCATCTTTTATTCAACTTCGCCATGAAGCTTTTATTATGACTTTGGTCTTGCCTTTTCTCGGCCTTAAGCATCTCTTGTTTAATCTCATGTTGCCCTTGTTCCATTTTTTGTTGGTTTTGTTGCAACCTAGTGACATTTCCTTCCATCTTGTTGGTGTGGATTTTAAGTTCATTAGCTAACTCATTTTTCAACTCTTTCTTCAAGTCGTTTTTAAACTCGGATCTTAGGCTAATTATTTCTCTTTGAATGTTGTCAAACCTAGCATCATTCCCACTAGCATATTCAACAAACTCACTTGGAAGATCTTTCAATGTTTGCAAACTTTTGTTGTTATTTTGAAAATCATTTTTGTTTGAAACTTGATTATTAGCCCCTTGATTCCCATAGTTTCCCTTGTTGTAATTGTTCTTAAAACCAACTTGATTGTTGCGATAGTTGTTAGCATTTTGATTTGATCCAAAACCCGGTGGAGTCATTTGATTAGAGCGGGAAACTTGACCGTTTTGGTTGTAATTTCCCGTGGCCGCGAAGGCACTCGAAGTGTTACCACCGTTGGTAATGCACTCGGAGTAATCATGACCTCCACCACAATACATGCAAGAAACCTCAACCGCTTTAACCGTAGCGGGAGCACTTGGTTCACCAACTTTAAACTCAATCAAAAGTCCTTTCAACTTATCAAAAATCTTGTTTTCCAAGTTCGCCTCAATTTGGCAAGCATCGATGGTATTAGACAAAGAAGGTGAAGCCGAAGACGAAGCCTTACGAACACTAGACGTGCTACGAGGACTATACACCTTAGATCTATTTTCAATTATCACCAAAGCTTCCTCAACCGTTTTACACAAAAAATTACCACCCGCGGCGGCATTCAAATAATCCCTTTCATGATCATTAAGTCCATTGTAAAACGTGTCAATTTGATGCAAATCGGAAAAACCGTGATGAGGACATTCATGTAACATTTCCTTAAACCTATTCCAAGCCGTTGAAAAACTTTCATTAAATTCTTGTGAAAACTTTGAAATCTCGTTTTTCAAGTGCGTAGTCTTAGAGGGCGGAAAAAATTGGTTCACAAACTTAGACACGAGATCCTTCCACGTCAATATAGAATTGGGTGGCTCTTTCTCTAACCAAATTTTTGCGGGCCCCGCTAAGGAATACGGAAAAAGCATCATCTTAATCGAGTCGTTAGAGACATCCTTAAACTTGCAAGTAGCGGTAAGACGATTGAATTGGCGGATATGGTTGTGTGGATTGTCCTTCTCATCACCACGGAATTTGTTGTTTTGAATCATGGACAACAAACCCGTTTTCACCTCAAAATTCTCCGCAAGGATAGCGGGAATCACAATAGCCTCTCCATAACCCTCGGTGGGTGCTTGAAGTAACTCCATCATAGTTCGATTTGCCATGGTTGGTGCTTCTCTTACAATGGGTTCGTCAATAGGAGACTCCTCACTAGAATTGTTGGGAGTGGGAGTTTTGTTCTTTCGTTTACGAGCACGTCTTGCTTGATTTCGAGTTAGCATAAACGTCACGTACAACGAGGGGATGAGCAAAGAAGATTATTTTTGGTGTTTTGTATTTTTTCAATTTTTTTTGTGGTTTTTGATTGTATTAACCTTTTTGGAGTTTGGTGAAATGTATTAAGTAGACAAAAAGTCCACAAATCTCCTCACTAATCAAATCTCTTGATTTACGAAGCCTCAAGGAATGAAAACGAACACGTGGAGTGAACGCCTTCGATGACTTTAGAACGATGGTGGAACACCAAATCGTTCAAGAGGGTTTAATCAATAGAAACCAAGAAAATATATATGATACTTAGTAATACTTTGGGCGGCAAAACCCTCGATTCACTCTCACAATCAAATACTCACAAGCAAGCGGGGAAACGAGGCGGCACGAAGCACTTAAGAGCCTTTTTCCTTAGGATATATTTTATAATATCCGCCTTATACCCACCTTATAGTTTGTATTTTCAAGATTAAGCTTCACGGAAGTATTTATCTATTTTTGCCTTTTTCTTTGGTTTGAGATTCGAATACAATGGTCGAGTGATGAAATCCCGAATCAAGGTTGTGATTGCTCACGTATTTGGAGTACTTGTGTATTTATTGTTCTACGTATACAATATATTAATAATATTCACACAAAAACCGAAAAACGATAATACGTATTAGTAGAGTGCTACTAATACAAATACTAATTATGGTTAGTATAAAAACAACAATGCCAAATCAAAACACAACACGCCTCCCCGGCAGCGGCGCCAAAATGATAGTTGAAGTTTTGCAACTCTTTAGGAAAAGAGAGCAATAAAATAGGGCAAGTGAGCACGACGATTTAGGAAAACCGTGTGTGAATGACCCAATTAAGTTCGTTCTCAAGGAGGCTAGTGTGTTATGTGTGTAATGATTTGGATTAATTTGTGATTATATTTGAATAAGAAGAATAGAAAGGGGATTAGAAGAGAATGACGGTTATGAAGACGGATAAAACTAAGTCTAAAAAGGCGTACACGTAAAGTCGTAAAAACCACCAAAATTAAAATCTTAACCTAAAAATTTCTAAAAATTACCAAAAATCCTTAATAATATTCTAAGAGTTTACAAGAAATCAAAACTTGCAAAAACCTTTTAATTAATTAGATAATGACTTTTTAATGCTAATTAAAGCCCTAAAAATCAAAATTAATTATTAAAAAGCCCTAAACAAGATTTTCAAGTTTGTAAACCTCAAAAATGACCTAATTAAGCTAAAAACTATTTTTCAAAATTTTAAAACCAATTAAAACTATTTTTAAACAATTAAAAACTCCTAAAATCAATTAAATCTTAAATTAATTATAGAAAATAATTAAAAGACCTAGAAAATAATTGGAAAGTTGCAAAAATCCTAATTAAGTATTTAGAACCTAGGAAAAATATAAAAACCTAGAAAATCAGACTTTTAATTTTTAATAATAAAATAATATTAAAATAATACTACCTCCGTCCCATATTAAGTGTCCACAATGGAATATTCCAAGTCTTTGTAATCGAACTTTGACCTTAAATATTTTTATTTGTGTTATATAATACTTGATGAAAGTTATATGAATAGATTCGGTTTTAAAATATATTTTCATTCGTATAATTTTTATTAAGTATTATATGACAAAAATAAAAATATTTACGGTTAATGTTTGATAACAAAGACTAAAAAAAAGTCCAAGTGGACACTTATTATGGGACGGAGGGAGTATTAAAAATCCCAAAATTATAAAAAATTCTAAAAATTTGCAAACTAGCTTAATTTAACCTAAATAACTCAGAAATGAAAGTGAAATTACCTAAATACCCCTATTGGGCCTAGAAAATGGGCCAAACCCAAAACAGTCCCTTATTGGGCTTAATTAAGGCCCAATAAGAAAAAGTGCTTAAATTAAGCTCAAAAAGCACAGGTTGACTCAAAATTTGATTTTAAACAACTTTTTCCAAAGGCCCAAAAGCTGAAAATGTGAAATAAGCTAACTTATAATAAGCAGCTTATTCTTAATGGGCTTTTTGGCCCATTAAGCCATAAGCTGATGCCATAAGCTAAAATTTAACACACAACCTTCTTTTGACCTAACAAAGACTTTTGCAAAAAGAAATTTCAAATAAGACCACTCAATAAGCCAGAAACAAGTCAACAACTTATTCACAAAACGACAAAATAGTCGTATTTATGATCTAGACCACCTCAGAAGCTGATTCAAGTTGCAAAAGCTCACAAATAGCTTAACTAAGAATAATCAATCAAGAAAATCACAAAAAAGCCAAGTAGAATAAGCTGTGAGAACAGATAAGCTGGCTGAAAAAGCCAAATAAGCTAGTTTCCTAGCAAAAGCTTAACCAAAAGACTTGTAAACTTCCAGACTTGATATTAAGCTGAGAAAAATGAGTTCTATTACAAAAACTAAGTTGTTGCATGTACCAATAAGCAAAACAGATTTAATAAGCTTAAAACCAAGTTTGACCAAAAGTCAAACGCTGATAAGTTATAATCAAACGCTGACAGGAACAAAATGGACGTTGACAGACTTAATGAAGTGAAAGGACTTGTTTTTCACCCTGCTGGTCAAGGTTTGAGTGCAAACCTTGTGAATCAAGGCTTACCAGTTGGGTAAACTTGATGTGTTTTGGCACAGATAAGCCAATAAGCCAGTGGGCTTATAAGCTATGAACAAAGCAATCCAAGTAGCAAAAACCAATCACAAGCAGCACATGAACAAGATCCAAGCAACAATACAACAATCCTAATGCTAGAAATCACAATGCAACACCAAATGAGGTGGTCACTTTGCTGATGCAAATGACCACTTCAGCAGACTTTGATAAGCTATAAAAATCACAATCAGCCAGCCAAATTCAACCAAATGCACACACAAGCTATAATAAACTCCAATAAGCAAGTCTAAACAGGTTTCATGCACTGGTTCAAAGAATTAAGCAAGATTCAAGCAATGAAAGTTACTGATGAACACTACACATGCAGTTTTCTACTTTTGCTGATGTATTTGACACACAAGCCAATTTCAACAACTCAAATCTTTCAAACAGGTTATGTTAACTTTGTTTAAACCACTTTTATCCCTAAGCATGCATACACACTAAGTGTTCCCAAAATCCTAGGTCAAAACAAGCAGAAACAAGGTCTATATAGCAGATTGATCAATTCAAGTGTTCAAACCCAAAAACTTGCAGCAAAACACTCTCAAACAAAGGTATAGCAGATACAAAGCATAAACAACACTTTCCCTTAACACAAAAACAGATTACAAGCATAAACCAGTAGACCCAAACACCCCTTTAACTTTTTCAAATCAAAATTTTCAAAAGCAAAACAAGATTCCAGGCCAACCAAGCATCAATTAACACTAAAACAAGTCTAATAAACAGATTCAAGCAAGAACAAGCCTCAAAATTCACAAGAACAACAGTTTCATACAAATATAACCAAAAATCACAATTTAAGCAGATTTGGAGATTAAGTATGCAAACCTCATGGATGTACATCCACACCCACGAATTTTGAGCTTATGTGCTAGCAAGAACAAGCACAAGCTTCCACAAAAGCCTGCTAAGATTGAACAAGGTTAAGCACAATAACATGAAAAATCAGAAACTTGGGAAAAATCTTGATTGATGCAAACTTGTTACCCCACACTTGATTATCCCCAAGTTATAAGCCTCACCACACCTTAACCAACTCAGTTAGGATGCTATGATCAGCCCTATAGCCCAAGAATTCCAAGATTGGAACAAGACTTAGCAAAATATCAAGAAAATGAGGAAAATATGCAAACTTGTGCACACTCCTCTTTTGAAAACAGGTTTTATACTTCAAAAGCAGTAAACTAAGAACAATAAACAAGTAGAATAAAGATGGCACTTGGTCTTTCTTCAAAGCACTTAACTCAAATTCATTAATCAGAAAGAGGATTTACAAGTGTTTGAACAAAGGAAAAACCAAAAGCAGCTGAAAAATGAAGACCTAAGTGGTTTTATATAGCCTTACAAGTGAACTATGAAAGCTAAAAAACGTGTAACCCTAGCTACTTGATCTTCCAAAAATGCCCTTGAGGATTGGCTTCATGTGACAGATTTCTTGGCTGTTTGTGGAGCTGGCAAGCATGTGAAGTTGATCAAAGGTCTCCAATAAGCTTAACTTTCAAGCTTTGTTGTGGGACGTTGGATTTGCTTTACTATTTTGTCTTCTTCTCCAAAGTGAAAAAGCAGGGGAAACATGTGACTTGGTTGATGATGTGGCAAGCTATTTGAAAGTTGGGATGTGATTAAGGCCACCTTAATCATGAATCTGCACTTTATCAAGGCCTAATTGTAACAGGATTAAGAAAACCCAAATCGGCTTAAGAACACCAAGAACATGTTTTTGATCTGTTTTTGTTTTTAAATAAGTGTTAACCGCTTAATTTAAATAATTAATTAAGGGTTAGTTATAACAGATTGTGAGTGGAAAGTGAGGTGGAGTTTTGGTGGGTTGTGATTGGAGGAGAGGGTTGAGTGGGACACGTGGGAGATGCTGGTTGGTCTAGGTTAGAATCATGTCTGGCCAGCTTTGGTCCCTTGTTTTCCTTCTTCTTGCCTTTTCACTTTTAATTCTATCAACGCCCATTTCCTTCTTTGTCAAATTTTGCATTTTTACATTTTTGGCCCAAAAACTTTTACAAAGTGAAATCAGGGGTATTTCTTGCCATAATTGAATTCTTCAAGGGCTGGTTTGGTATTTTCTTCAATGATAATGGTCTAGACTTGCAATATTGATAATTTGGAGGACTGAATTTGCCAAGTCTTGATGATTGAGGGACCATTTTTGCCAATTCTTCAAAGTTAAGGGCCCTTTTTGTAATTTTGATAAACTTTAGGGACCAAACTTGTAATTATGAGGATACAAGGGTATAAAGTGTCAATTCTTCATAATTGGAGGACCCTTCTTCATAATTCTTCAAATCTTCAAGGGTTGATCTTGGGAAAGTCTTCACTAGGGCTTGGTTCATTGTGCGGCTTCGTTTCCCGTGTTCGTTTTTGTATGATTCTTGTGATCTTTTGTCATTATCTCAATATCCGTACCTAAAATACACAAGCAACAAACACAAGCATATATTTGGGTATTTTGATGATATTTAATGCATTTTAAGCCCTATTTGGAAGATGAGACTATGTATAAAAGCAGTCTCATCATTGATACATTCCGATAGAACATGTTTTTAAGTTTTATGTTTTAAGTGTTTATCTAAATAACTTTTAGTTTAATTTTTAAAAGCTTTAATTCACTCAACGACATTTTCATACTTGCTTTTAGTTTAAAATAGATAATCAAACCAACCATTTATTATTCCACCAAGAACAATTGAGTCGCACTTTCTACCAATAATCAGTTAGAGGAGATTCGGACGATAAGATTTTATACTAGCCCAAAAGCTTTGTATTAGCGTTTTTGGGAAAAAGAATCATAACCCGGCATGGCTGCAACCTTCAAAGGTCGCCCCGCCAAGATCCGAGCTATCTTGTCTTTACCCACGCCCGTTTAAACTTATCACAGCCCGACATAATTATAAAAGCATACCATTACTCATCACAAAAAGAAGTGGTTTCACCTTCCACTCAAGTGTATCAAGTTCCTTTGTTACACATTCAGACGATATTCTTATGGCTGTCACCAAAAGAATAAGCATCTGATGAATAGCCATTGACTGCAAGCGAGTCCAATGGTCAGTCATTTCATTATCAAGCTTGATCATACTACTCTTGAATACAATGAGTCACAACATCTTTGATTTACAAAACAACAAAATCAGTTCCACCTAGGGACTCTCAAATATCAACCGACGATCAACAAACATATAGGCTCAGGTATGGCACACTGTGGAAAAAAACGGACACACTCGCCATGGCTGCAGCTGCAACAGGCTGCCCCGCCAAGATATGGGCGGTCTCAAATTCGTCTGTTGCCTTATTGTTCATCATAGCCCGAAAACATTTTTCCTTTGCAATACGAACATATCACAGCTGCCATTGATAACACTCACATAATGTTATTGCTAAACTAATATAAGTCACATTTACACACCTCTCTGGGTTAGCCTTGGTAGACTAATAAAAATGCCTTGTTACCGAACCAACACATTTGTATTAAAGGTGTAAAGGTGTAAAGTCAGCCTTGTTACCCAACCCCCTTTTTTGTACAAAAAGGGAGTTTGCTCGTCCAAGTTTGTATTAAAGGTGTAAAGTCAGCCGTTGTATTTTCTAGCCAATAACCCTACCACCATCGTCACCGAACCAGCACATTACCGCACGCTATGGATAGCGGCAACGAAGAGCGTGGTGGCATCGAAGGAGCATAAGGCTAATTTGGCCAACAAAGGCTTCAAAAATCGTGAGAATATAAAATCAAAGCCTCACACTAATATGTTTAAATCAGTTTTAGGGCACTAAAAGAAAGTTTTCAAACTTCGTGTAAAGAGCTTCAAAGTAGAAGGCCATATCGATGGAAACCTGAATACCCAAGAGTATGTTTTTCGCAAACTAACCATTCCCAAACAGCCAGCCAAGCATAACCAAATTTCCAGTTGAACATGTAAAACCACAATATAGGCATTAGAATAGTGATCATCTAAACTCTTCTCAATCTAAGCATTCCTAAACAGTAATCCACAGAAAGACGGTCAAAAACATTAACGAGTGGTAATATGGGTAAAGAGGGTCCGACCCGACATGGCTGCAAACACCATGGGCGCGGTGCTGCCCCGCCAAGATACGGGCCGTAATGAAGCAAACACCCTTAAAAGGCCACCTAAGCAAAACCAAACGGCTTTATAAGCACATCAGTTTATCGTAAATAAGCTAACACCGTAATGAAGCAAATACCCTTAAATAAGTTTTCTGGGGCATTTTTTTTTCATCTAAAGGTAGATCTAATGTGATACAACCATGTATATCGCCGCCCGGGATCAACAACGGCAACGAAAGTCACGAACGTGACTATCGTCGCCTGCCCAACCCCGGTAACCAAAACATTGTGACCCACATAACTGAAACATTATATTGATGCTGCTTGCACATACCTGGATTGTATTAAAGTAGTAGCGATTGAGCTAATTATTGCTCCAAATTGTCCCCGTGTATGGAATTTTTATACTACATCTTTCAGATACTAAGGGGCAGTTTAAATGAGTTCTCCCAAGACACTTCTTTGCTTTTCGACATCCGACCAACAATCCAAAAATGTGAAAGATCCAGATAAGCTGAGAATTTCAAACTTTCCCTGCAATAGTAGGATAGAAACTAATATCAGTCGTTTGCATACAATATGCCAATCGTGAAGCATAGTGAAATCAGGGCCACTACGTGTGTAATATATATTCTCCCAATGTCGCAGCCCTGCTGGTGTTGTTAATAAATAATTTAACATTTGTCCCAAAAGCTGATCTAGAAGTGATGAAACCATTAAAGATAGGAGCGAATAAAAATAAGAATGGATACTTATTTCAAAAAGTGAGCTACAACTACACCTTGTTCGTTGTAGTAACAAACTCCAAGCAGCTTCGCTGATCTTCCCTGAGAGGCTGAGCTATATCAGGTACTGAAAAAACAAAGTTTCAAGTTCCTTTTTAGCTTCAAAACCTCATACCCGATTTCTAATCAGCAGATTCAAGATCAGTGGCCATTGTGCGCACCTACAAACACACACTACTGTCACACCCCACCATTGCGGAATATGGGGCGCGACGTATGGATATCATCATAACAATAGCGTGTCTATAGAGATAACTAAATGAAATGGAAATATCATAAATGGTGACACAATGTCATGAAGATATCTCAAACAATGCAGGCGTCTAGGTAAGTAGGTAACAAGTCTACCTTTTACCAAAGACATACAATTAACAAATAACAAACATATAGGTGTCTATAAAGTATCACTTATTCAAACATAAATAAAGACTAAGAGGAAAGGGGGTTCCTCCAAATGCAATCCTAAGCCTTCCAGCTAGCCACTCCTATTCTCACGCTTAACCACATTCTCACCTGAAAGAGACACTAAAACACGTCAACATAATGTTGGTGAGAGTCATAGGTTTAGAATCCAACGCCAAATCAGTTATAAGCTGTGAATAACAACCATTAACAAAAGAACATATGGACAATGTGCTATTATTATGTATTAACAACTAGCATTCAAGATTAAATGATCACCACAAATCCAAGGCTCCAAGCCTTACCAATAACCACAATTCCAAGGCTCCAAGCCTCACCAATAACCATGGTCCCATAGGTGCCCATACACCTATGAACCAATCCCAAGGCCTCGCCTTGTCAACATCCCCTTGGTACCAAGTCAAACCATAATAACTGAGACGGTACGTGTCCCCCGATCCAAATCATAAACACAATCAAGAATCACATAGCAGTTAATCACATAAATGCACACACAAGTCCATCACAAACCATAAAAACATTCACAACATTAGTTACAAAACCATAGAGTGTCTCTTCCATCCCATCTGGAATTCAAATCATAAAAAGACATGGGACTATGAAACTCACCTGAACAAGCTTCTCCAAGTACCCGCGCTCTAGCACAAATCTAAACACACAAACGTATACAATCAAGACATGAACCACATACCAAAATGACTCATTAATCTATGATGGATATCTAACTTTATCTTACAACTTAAACCCATTTATACGCCATATGAATCTCATTACACCCCTATATAAAGCCCTTAACTTAGTTTACTTCATAACTCGTCCCGTTAGCATTTAACTCAAAACAGTCCCGTTTTTCATACTTCAAACTATTGGTCGAACACCCACTTAACAAATATAACATGCCCTGTAAAAGAAACCCTATGCTCTTAGAAGTGTTAGCTAACTCTCCTCTTTTGCCTCAACCTTAAAGCTATTGTTAAGGCCTCCATATATATATATATATATATATATATATATATATATATATATATATATATATATATATATATATATATATATATATATATATATATATATATACTTTTACCTATCCAGAATTTACTGATTTTGAACATATGAAAAGTTTGTTATGACCAGAGGGTCTTACCCTAACCCATTTGTTTAGCCTTCAGTCAGATCTTTTATTTAATATATAATATAAGTATAATGTTCGTTTGAAGGTCCAATTATACTTTTGAGTACCCTAAACATCTTAAAACATTAATTTAAACCCGATTGATTTCAAAACTGATTTGACCTTCGACTGTTGTAACCTGTATTTGACCCACTTCCCTAACTCCAATTTAGTTCTCGTTTCTTTCACTTGAAAGCCAACTCAAATGACTTTCCAGGGGTACTAAGATCGCAATTTAAAAGTTTGTAAAACTCTAGATATGATCAAAACAATAGCCCAAAATTTCTGCCCAGTTTTTAATGACGAATTTAATATGATTAACCTAATTAATCATACATAAACCCTAATTAAAACCTAAAAACGATTTCCAATGATAAAAACCCATTAATTACATCACTAATTAGAGGTCATTAACAAACCCTAATAAAAATTATGAATCTCAACCCTAATCCATCATATTAAGTTACATATACGTAAATTAAACGTTAATTGTCATAGTTTTAGTGTGTACCTTAAACCCTAATTGAATTATTGGGTTTTCTTGCTCCTCCATTGATAGAAAACACTGAGATTAGAGTTATGGAAAAGATAAATTCGTTTTTGGGGCTAAAGGGAGTAATATGGGTAATTAAAACTAACCAGGAAGCCTAATAGTACTCAAACTAGGCTCCCCTTCCTTTCCTTAAGCAAAATTCGGCCCAAAATCAAGTCCAACACCCTATGTCCGAATTTTTTAACTATATTACTGTAAATTAACTATTAATTTTTATTACCTTAAATTCCCTTCATTTATTTCAGCTCCTAAAGCCTCCCGAACCTCAAAACCGTAAAACTAGTCAAATTTACGCGTATACCGTAAAAGACCTAAAATATAAGGTTTTATAAAAACTCTTAAAATATGAAATAAACTAATTAACTAAGTCTTAAATGACTTAAAACCATCCCGAAAAATACTCCCGTGACCAATTACCTGATCCGAGACCTCTAAATGCTAAACCTTAAATCGTAAAAATACGATTTTCTATAATACATATACGTATACGTAAAACCACGAAAAACACCATCTCATTTCATAGTCACTACCTTGTGAGCTCATGAACATGAAATAACCGTTCCTCGATTTACATATGAGTACCATATACCCATAAACGATATCCAAACCTCACTTCAAACACACAAAAGAAACACATAAGCTCATAAAAGCACATATTTGCACAAAACACCCTAAACTATAGTCTAAGTGACGAACCCCAAAACCATGGTTGTCACATCACTCCCTCCTAATAGAAATCTCGTCCGGAGATTTACTCCTTAGGATCAAACACACAAACAACAAATCACATGAGGATACTTGTTTTAAATGAACTCCACTCATTTCCATGTGTACTTTAGTTCAAGTCTCAAATTACCACATATATTAACCAACATTATTTGAATTCATTCCCAAACTATTGACGTCACAGCCCATAAATCTCACAAATGACTATTTTTAACACAAATCCCTAATAACCGCACATGTAAATATGCATTCTCAAACCATATTTCCCAAATCTCAATACATGAAATATATCATGTACACCACTCAATTACCCATGTAATTCTATACCCATAAACTACTGGTCTAATCGTTCAAAAGATCATAAATGGACCTACCAAACTCGACATCAACTTTTCCTTTTTTCTTAAACATGGCGCCCGTTACTATAGGTGAAACTTCCTACATAACTTTGTCACTAAACTGTAGTGGTTTCCTCCTTTTTAACATATTATCTCTTGTTTCTCTCGTCCTTTCCACAAACACCATTATTATATTAGCAGCCTCTTTCACCAATTCTAGTCCACAATAGGGAAAATCACCCTATCCTTCCATATAGTGCCTCAAATGGCATTCATCGACTTATAGTATGATAATTATAATTATATGAAAACTCAGACATTGCTAACGAGTTTCCCACCTCCCTCTAAATCAGTCACCCAAGCTCTCAACATGACTCCTATACTTGTAGAAATTTCTCACTTCTTCCATCTATTTCCAGTTAGCCGGATATACTCATGTCCAATCATGTTCATCAATCCCTTTTGTCTGTACCCCAAACCACTTAAAAACTCCAATTTCCTTACAAAAGTGACCTATGACGGTCTTTCACATATTCATTAGTTAGTTTTATCAACTGTCATCCAAACCCATGCTACAAATACTTCCATTAAATTTGGATAGCTCATTAGTAGCACCCATACACTTCTTTTCTCAATGAAAGATTTTTTTTGATACCCAACACTTCCTTTATACCTACACAATGTCTTACCTTCAAGGTCATAGTGCTCCTCATCTTGTCTCAGTTAGACCAAACCCTTCGTATCTCATGACACATCACATCTATAACTCCTCATCCATTCGATTATCGATACTAAGCCTTTCAATCCAACAATATCGTTCAGTGCCATTCCCTTTTCCACACTACAACAATATTAGCATGCTTTGTGCTTTAGTCTACTCATTAGGCTATACCAAAGTTTTACATTCGGTTCCTATCTCGACCTATTTCATTCATGATTCGCATCTATCCACACTTCCTTCTTCTTCCGCAGCTAATGGCATACATAACGAGTTTATGCTTCCCGTCTCTCAAGTCATCTATACGTCAAAATTTTCCACGTAGCTTCACTAGTTTTCCTCACGACCAGTTCTCCCACTCCCTCCTAATAGGGACAAACTAGAGTTTCATGTGATTACATGCGCATCCACTCTCATCTTATACCCATATTAGTTTCCATATGTCTAAACTAAGCCATATTCTAAATTCTTACTCAAGTCTCACACTTCTATTATGACCTTGCACCTAACATGAGGTACTTTCAATCATCATCTTCTAAGAATACTTGGTTCTCTCCTTCCATGGTTCTCCCTAATTCCTTCACTATCATGTCCAACCAAAATTTCTCACTCAATTCATCAACTCTATGGAAATCGGTATTTCATTGGATAATGCATAACTGTCTCTTCCAAAGATCCTTCATAAACACCTTCACTAAACTGACCCTATAATCACTTCTCCACAAACGTATTCCGCTCAACTTCACTACTCATCCCTCGATATTGATTGCCACAAAATTCTATCTTTGTGTAGTCACTCGACTCCCCTTGTTACTTCTACGAGCTCCTAATCTCCCATGTTATGTAGTCACTCCATCATGATCCGTTGGTTCAGCTCTTTGTAGCTCCACTCCGGTACTTGATATGTCCTTCTTTGTCACGAACCATACGAAGATTCCCATCATAGTGCTTGTCACCTTTCCAGTCCTTGCAACTTCTATGACTCCTTCTAAATCTCTTGCATCCTTCTAGCAGCCGACACGTAGTCCTTTCGGCTCCTTGCTTCACGATGTAGCTCTTCACGCACTCCTTCTCGTCTCCATGATGTTACCTAGGAACTTTACACTACGCAGTAGCTTCCAACTTCAACTCATCAACCACAATATTTCTGAAGGTACTTCAACCCCTTAATGGCACACTCTTCCTTACTTGTTGTACTTCACCATTAATCAGCCTCCTACCAATCATTCTTTCACATCCATGTTTTCCTTCACGTGTCTACTACTACCTTGCCTCCATAACTATACCAATTCCCTAGCGTGTTATTTGCCCCCATCTTTCCATCAGTAGAAACTGTCTACTATACCCTCACATCCTCTAGTACTTTCATCAATCTCCTAATGGTACTTCAACCAACTTCTCATAGCATGACATCTCGTTCCCACGACCAGTCAACTAACTTTACTTACTCCCTTATTCCCGTAACCAATCTAAGTTTCAAAACTCCACAAATCTTAATCATTCCTTCAACACAACCTTTAAACCAAAATACATCTCTCCATTCTAATATCTAACCATAAGTAATACTACCCAACTCTATCCTCTCATCCTAACGTTCCCACAACCGCATAATAAATCAACCATGACGTGTACCAAAAGAATTCCAAACAATCGTGCCCCAAAATAAAATATAGGGTAAAACGAACCCTAGCCAAAACAACTGAAAACAAAACGATGTAATCTGAAAGATCAATGGAGTGTGCCAACAACAAAAGATAGACTCATCACGATTTGTATTACCAAATTTCAATATCTTAGAAAATTTTAAATTTTCATCTCAGTTAGTTACTTCATATTAGAACCATATTTTAACACCAATAAATGAAATCATAGTCATATTTTACCATCTTCGTTACTATCAAAGGGCATAACTCAGTTAGTGTACTAAAACTCACTTTATCTATCATCTCCTTTAACAATAAACTCTTCTTTTGTCTTCATTATTTTATCAAAGGTATCCACTAGTTAGTATAGTATAACGTTATTCTAACCATTATCTTGTTTACTCACATTAAACTCATTTCACTTGTTATTATAAAACCAATACGTGTTTATAAAATATGTTGTTTTTATTCATTTTATTCTATATTATAATTATTTTATATAATCCATTTAGGCTTGTTATAACTAACTATTACACGTCTACAAAGTGTGGTGTTATTATTATCATTATTATAATAAAATCTTCCTTTTTACTCTTTCCTCTATTTAAATACTTCTAAAATTGTAACTCCACTTTTAAGAAAAATATCGTAAAATTTCTTTACCCTTTATATGTACTATCACATGTTACCTAGAAAACTAATCTATTCATTGTCAAGATTTTTTTTAACTTATTACCAATAAACTTAAAGAAAAGATATGTAAGTCAGCAAATCATACCGTACACTTACAAAGTATTTTCAAAAGAATTTTCTTTTAATTAGCTAAACTCCTTTGCAAGAAAATTTTGGTAGTTCTCATCAATTAAAATACATACCCGAATGTAGACACACTTCAAAAGATTCAAAACGTCGTTGGAACTCCATCAAACTCTAGCACTAATAAACTGTTTAAACACGAGAGAACACTAGGTACGTTCAAGTTATAATAACTATTGAACGACCGTATATCATAACATAACATCTACTAGTATATATACCTCCGCAGATATATACCTATTAAATCACCCAAAACATACTCGTTATCATACATGTCAAGTCAATAGATCGCGTCATACACTCGTTTTTGCATACGAGTAATCACCATCTCACCATCCCACCATGCCACAACAAGGCATAAAACCCATCACTAAAACCAGTCCATATCGTGTGACCCCATAATCACACAACATGAGTATAACCAAAACATATAACACACTAAAAAATAGCCATATGGTAGACAACCGTTACATAACCCATATATTATACATATACCCAAAAATCCACATGTCATCATATAAAAGCATGTACTAACCCTCTTTCATGCAATCATACTTAAGAACCCATTGAAGTTGTGGTACTTGTATAACTATGTTGGCCACCATACTTATACAATTACCCTTTTCTTAATGCACTCTCTCCTATGATGACACTTATAAGAATCAATACAACATATAACACATAAATCCATCTACTCACATAAGCTCATAACCACATAAAAAATAAGGTCCAAAACTCCATCTATTAAAATAATATAGTCAAACTCTTGGAATACATAAATCCATAGTCTAGCTAAAACAGCATAGACAAACTCTAACACAACATCATAATCAGTTATAAGTCATGTCGCCCATAAGAGTGGAAACAACTTAAGATCCTTCCTATCCACCTACTCCTAGTAACTCGAATCACCACATGATTCTTAGGGAACATGACTTAAACATCAAAAGAAAAATACTATACATTAGATATACCAAATAACTTACTATGGTGAAAGTAATTTATATATCAAAAGCAAAACAGAAATTAACAGATGACTAAGTATGGGCAACTACAGTTCAACTCATACTAGTCAAAATTCACAAAAATAAAATTTAGGATAATACAATCAAGACCACACGTAATCCTATGACGCCTATATGCAGGGATCCTTAAGCTATAGACTAGGCTAGGCAACCTAATTCTCTATAACCATTGGCTCTGATACCATTCTGTCACACCCCACCATGGCGGAATATGGGGCGCGACGTATGGATATCATCACAACAATAGCGTGTCTATAGAGATAACTAAATGAATTGGATATATCATAAATGGTGACACAATGTCATGAAGATATCTCAAACAATGCAGGCGTCTAGGTAAGTAGGTAACAAGTCTATCTTTTACCAAATACATACAATTAACAAATAACAAACATATAGGTGTCTATAAAGTATCACTTATTCAAACATAAATAAAGACTAAGAGGAAAGGGGGTTCCTCCAAATGCAATCCTAAGCCTTCCAGCTAGCCACTCCTATTCTCACGCTTAACCACATTCTCACCTAAAAGAGACACTAAAACACGTCAACATAATGTTGGTGAGAGTCATAGGTTTAGACTCCGACGCCAAATCAGTTATAAGGTGTGAATAACAACCATTAACAAAAGAACATATGGACAATGTGCTACAATTATGTATTAACAACTAGCATTCAAGATTAACTGATCACCACAAATCCAAGGCTCCAAGCCTTACCAGTAACCACAATTCCAAGGCTCCAAGCCTCACCAATAACCATGGTCCCATAGGCGCCCATACACCTATGAACCAATAGCAAGGCCCCGCCTTGTCAACATCCCCTTGGTACCAAGTCAAACCATAATAACTGAGACGGTACGTGTTCCCCGATCCAAATCATAAACACAATCAAGAATCACATAGCAGTTAATCACATAAATGCACACACAAGTCCATCACAAACCATAAAAACATTCACAACATTAGTTACAAAACCATAGAGTGTCTCTTCCATCCCATCTGGAATTCAAATCATAAAAAGACATGGGACTATAAAAATCACCTGAACAAGCTTCTCCAAGTACCCGCGCTCTAGCACAAATCTAAACACACAAACGTATACAATCAATACATGAACCACATACCAAAATGGCTCATCAATCTATGATGGATATCTAACTTTATCCTACAACTTAAACCCATTTATACGCCATATGAATCTCACTACACCCCTATATAAAACCCTAATAAAATATTATGAATCTCAACCCTAATCCATCATATTAAGTTACATATACGTAAATTAAACGTTAATTGTCATAGTTTTAGTGTGTACCTTAAACCCTAATTGAGTTATTGGGTTTTCTTGCTCCTCCATTGATAGAAAACACTGAGATTAGAGTTATGGAAAAGATAAATTCGTTTTTGGGGCTAAAGGGAGTAATATGGGTCATTAAAACTAACCAGGAAGCCTAATAGTACTCAAACTGGGCTCCCCTTCCTTTCCTTAAGCAAAATTCAGCCCAAAATCAAGTCCAACACCCTATGTCCAAATTTTTTTAACTATATTACTGTAAATTAACTATTAATTATTATTACCTTAAATTCCCTTCATTTATTTCAGCTCCTAAAGCCTCCCGAACCTCAAAACCGTAAAACTAGTCAAATTTACGCGTACACCGTAAAAGACCTAAAATATACAATTTTATAAAAACTCTTGAAATATGAAATAAACTAATTAACTAAGTCCTAAATGACTTAAAACCATCCCGAAAAATAATCCCGTGACCAATTACCTCATCCGAGACCTCTAAATGCTAAACCTTAAATCGTAAAAATACGATTTTCTATAATACATATACGTATACGTAAAACCACAAAAAACACCATCTCATTTCATAGTCACTACCTTGTGAGCTCATGAACATGAAATAACCGTTCCTCGATTTACTTATGAGTACCATATACCCATAAACGATATCCAAACCTCACTCCAAACACACAAAATAAACACATAAGCTCATAAAAGCACATATTTGCACAAAACACCCTACACTATAGTCTAAGTGACGAACCCCAAAACCATGGTTGTCACAACTAACCCTTTTAAACTCTATCTATTGTGAGTATAAAAAATCATTCACGCACAAATCATACATATTCAATACACTAAATGCATTAATTAAAGCAAAGTGAGGGACTTTGAGGTCCTACTAAGTGGATAACCAATTATAAACATAAATTATTAGTCATCAAATATTCGTATGAAGCGTAAGAATTTACATAACGATAAAGAACGCATTCAACAGAATTATATCACGAATTTTAGCACATATTATACCCTGGAACTACGCTAAAAATAACGTGCTTCACCCCACAACCTGTGCACTCTTACAAACCTAAGTGATCGGGCATCATTCTAAAAAAATGAATAACAACACTAAAACCAATCTAAACATCGCACATCTCTAACAAAATACAACCCAACTTATGAAAACCAGTAAAAATAATTTTTTTACCTCATTAAGCATACCAAAACTCACCAATCCGAATATGAAAATAACTTTCCTCTCAGCAACAATCATTTACATAATTTTCGCCTACCATTAAAAGTGATCGACGTCGAAGTGCCGGTAAAACATAAACCTAATTACCTTATACTAGATAGGGTAAGCGGGTATCGATCCACGAGGAATATGTGGTTTTAGTTTAAGTTTTGGGGTGATCAGTGATCAATAAAAGTTTTGGTTTTGAAATCTAACAACTAAAATACTTTTGATAATAAAAATGCTGATTAAGAATTAAAATAATTATTAAACTAATAATAAAGCTAAAAAAATATAATAAGGATGTAAACAATTAAAAGAAAAATGTAATCCCTTCCAGCTCCTAATATTTATGGTTGATCACACTTATGGATTATCGAAACTTTTTAGTTCGTTTACAAAGATTATTTCGACTTAATATGAATGAATTATTGTCGGCATTTATTATGTTTATCAACGACTCGCAATAATAAATCTTATATTAATCCAACCAATAATTATGTTTTAACAATTTATTTAGGTACAACTTATGTTGATTATACGACCATCTTTTTTTTAACTAAATAAAACAAGTATGAATCGTTAACTAACAATAAATTGTCTCGCACAAATAATTAAACATAATATTAACTCAATAAAAATAATTTATAAATAAATTATAAATCAATGTAATAAAAATATAATAATCCAAAAGTGAAGATCAAATCATAAATAAAGTTACCGGGAGGAATTACAACAAAATTAGCCGGACATCGCAATGTACCTGACTCTACGTACACACTTCATTCTCTTTATCTCTATTCCTTTATATTGTAGCAGCTGAATAAAACAATCCAAAGGACGAATTGTATATTAACAAAGTGGTGGCTGATGTTGTTTTATTCCCAAGTACCAATTGTATTATATTCTTTTTTTTTCTTGATAGCTCGATTGACTTTTTTTTTCTTTTCGGCTCTTCACCACCACAGGGACGATTCTATTTTTTTTCTTTATTGTGTTTTGATGCTGCGTCCAAATCCACCCAGGGCAATTGTCTTCTCTCTTTTCTTTTTATAGTCGACCTCCCTATATATATATAATATTCCATCGGTGGGTTATTGGGTATTGGGCCCAAAAGTTTTTTTTCTTTTTCTTTTATTCTTTTGGCATATAATAACTTTGTCCTAATAAAAAATAACCCAACATCAATAATTGCTCGAACGAAGCCCGGACAAATAAAAGATGACCGAAAATATTGCGACGCGCTCAAATCTTTTTCTTCAATATTTTTTCTTCATTTATCGGCGCTCACAATGTCTTTTCTCCAAAAAATTAATTAAGCAACCATTTTATTCCATTTCGATCGTAACCTACATAATCACAAAACACACTCAAAGTACATATATAATAACAAATAAATATACAATTATGCTAAATTAACATGCTATGAGGTGAATGCAAAATACACCGATTAAATGCTCTCAACTTAACTTTTACCGTCTCGAGTAAAAATAAAATAAAAATATACAAGCATGTTAATTTCATAATTTTTAATCATACTATTGAAATTTCATCAAAAAGATCACATTCAACCTAATACACTAATAACCATCCTACATGACAAATAATCTAAAATGATTACTAATATTTTTGTCCTTCTTAAACACTTAGCATAACCATTCCCATTGATTCCATTTACTTTATGTTTCATATAATTAACCATGTGTCCAATGTACCTAATGCACACCTATAATCAATCTAAACATTAATCTAAAACAAGAGGTGAGAATATTGTACATCTTTTATAACATTGGAGTTTATATACCATAAGAGCACATTATAAGCCATCATACTTTAGCTTACTTACTTTCACCTCCTCTCTTTTTTCCTTTTTCAATTTTTTTTTCGTTTTTTTTTCTTTCATTTTTTTCTTTGTTTTTCACTTCTATTTTTTTTTTCACATCACACATAAGCTCTTTTTTTAGCCATTCGGGACCGTTTCTTATACAAGTCATCCCGAACGCTTTATACACTCCTTTCAAGGTTGATATAAAGACCAATTATTCAGAAAAATGAATATCTATCCAATAGGTACATACTAAGACACATTAGCACATGAGAACCGGTTAATTTTTCTGTTTTAATTAAATGAGAACAATTATACTTCGTGCCTACTGGTACATCACATGATGGAATTATCTACCACATAGTATAATTATACAATGCACTAAATTAAACTAATATTTCTAATTTCATTACAATAATACAAGGATTGGGTTATTTCACATAAAATTGTCTCAGCTAAGTGCAATGCTATCCATCATAAAAATTGGCGTCTGACCCATGTTAACAACTAAAGTATCACCTTGCGCGGGTGACGAATCAGATAGGCAAGCCCAGCATATGACTACCACCAATAATTATGATAGTTCTCCAACTCTTTTCTAAGGCCACCGTGCGCGGGTGGCGAGCCGAATAAGATCAATTTCAAGTGTCCTAACCCAACTATTACATTACTATATTTCATATTGATTATTCAAACTTTCTACTCGATCTAAGCAAACGTAAGTAGAGGGAATTCAACCGGCGTGGTTTGATCATCTAAATTACACATATGCCTAACTACATGTAAACAATCAAATCAATTTAATAACCAAATTATACAATGGAATTGGGTGTACCTGATAATTATGACCAAATCCTCTAGCTTGCTCCAATAAATCATCCACAAGCTAATCTTTAGAATCTACAAACACTCAACAAACATATATGTAGAAGAAACTTCCACATCTAATTAGCACAAGAATCTTATAATGTGATTTAAAATTTTAAAAATTTTCATTTTTTCCCAAAAATCACATTTTAACCCATTTTGACCAAAATTTCACACAAAAACATGTAACACATGTGCCACCCCCCTCAAATTAAAGCATTGAATTGTCCCTAATGCAAAAAACTTTAAATTGAAATTTTGGTTAAAAATCAATTTGACAAACTCACACAAAAAACAAAAACCTAACTCACTTTCGTAGGAATCACGTTTGCATTTAGCATATGCAACAAGCCTTTAAACCACTCGGTAGCCCGAATGGACGAGTTTTGTCTCGTGAGGGTTTGTAGTGAACACACCCACCAAGTTCCACAAACCACGGGTTGCCTCCCGCAAAGCGCTAAGTTTACCGTCTTCAGCCAGATATAACTCATATGAGCTATTGAGACGGTTGGAGTGGTTCCAAGTAAACCACATCAACCGTTTCCATCTGATCACTCTCCAACTCAACATACGACTTCAAACGGTGTCCATTAACTTTAAAAGGCTCTCCACCCACCATATTTTTTATTTCAATGGCTCCGTGTGAAGAGACTTGAGTCACAACGTATGGACCCGTCCATTTACTTCTCAACTTTCTAGGAAAAAGCTTAAGTCTAGCATTGAATAACCAAACTTTTTGATCAACCAAGAACGATTTCTTGGTGATGTGTCGATCATGAAAAGCTTTGGTTTTCTCCTTATAAATCCTAGAACTCTCATAAGCATCACGTCTAATCTCATCTAGTTTAGATAATTGAAGTTTCCTAGAACTACCCGCTTTCTCTAAATCTAGATTAACAGTCTTAATCGCCCATTCAGCCCTATGCTCTATCTCAACCGGTAAATGGCACGCCTTTCCATATACCAAATTTTACGGTGACATACCAATAGGAGTCTTAAAAGCCATCATATATGCCCACAATGCATCATCTAACCTCAAGGACCAATCTTTCCTATCACTACGAACGGTCTTTTTCAAAATTCGCTTAATCTCCCTATTAGATACTTCAACCTGTCCACTAGTCTGTGGGTGATAAGGGGTAGCTATCCTATGATTAACTCCATAGTGTTTTAGTAATTTTCCAAATCTAAAGTTCTTAAAGTGGGAACCCCCATCACTAATGATAGCCTTAGGAATTCCATGCCTAGCAAAGATATTCTTCTTAACAAACTTAAGAACTACACTATGGTCATTTGTTCTAGTAGCCTCAGCCTCTACCCACTTAGACACACAATCAACTGCCACTAAAATGTACACATTGCCATGGGAAGTGGGGAATGGTCCTATAAAATCAATACCCCATACGTCAAAGATCTCAACAACAAGTATGGGATTCATAGGCATTTTGTTGATCCCAAACTTAGATCGATTAAGCTTTATGTATACGAGATTAGATCAAGTAATACACGTAGAGAAACCTTTGCTTATGAATAAAGTAACTAAGTGTTATGCGGAATTAACACTTAATCTAAAACACAAAGATGTTAAACAAACTTTCACTTGTATTAGAATGATCGAACTTGATTACAATGAAAGAGGTTTAACTTGTGAAAACTTATTATAACTGACGATTAACATTAACCTAAAAGATCTTCTTTTATAGATTAAGAAGTCTTGTACAAAAAGCTACGAATCAACTATTCTAGGTAAAGATAATAATGGAAAATACAATGTCGAGTTTATCTTTACCATATACAAATAAAGAAACAAAAGATTCGTATAAGATAACTTCCATCAGTGCTTGTCTTCCAGGCTATCAGCGTTGACTTTCCTAACTGTCAACGCTTGGCTGTCAGCGTCCAATGTCAACTTATCAGCGCTTGAACTCTTCTTATCAGCGTCTAGTGAACTGACCCATAATTTATTCCCAACAATCCTCCCCTAAACTTGATATCTATTCCAATGATCAATTTTCTGAATAAAAACTTAAGGCTAGGAGGAATCTTACAAAAACTTCTTATGTTGGTGATAAACATATCTAATTAAGTCTTTGGCCACGTCACTAGTATAATCAATCTCCAAGGGTGTCTCCTTCATCTTCTCCAATACTTCTTTGGACAAGAAATAGTCAGCATCCACAAGTAGATACTCTGAAAACTTTGTAGAGCTCAAATGAAACACACCACAAGTAGAATAAAGCCTCCAATGAAGACCACTGAGGTCATCTTCAAGATTCTTCCATATGGCAGGATCTGCTTCCCTTGGACCACACAAAGTCAACAATGTGTGCCATAGTCTTATTCCATTTGCTGAAGTAGGTGCTTCAGCCGTATACTTGGCCTCTATCAATCTCCATAGATGCACCAAGTCTTCTCTGTCTATGCTTGCAAAGATAGAAATAATTGAAGTGAAAGTGTGTACCTCCTTCCCAAACCTGCCAATCTTCCAAAATCTACACTCATCTTCATCAAAACTTATGATTGGATTTCTGGCATCTAGAGGTACTACATTAACCAAATCTGAAGCTTCCAATGGAGAAAGCTTGAGATGCTTCCTTATGATAGTTTCATTTGGATAATACACATCCATATCTTTGGGAAATTAGAGAGGATCTCCTTTCTTCACTGGTCTTTGAGCAATCCTCATCTCCTTTTCAATCTGCATTTCCTCAGCAAGCTCTTGTTTCCTTTCTTCTGAAAGAATTTGTAAGACATTATTTTCTTGCACATGCCTCCAAATAGGATGTGCCCTGTACTCTAGCTCCTCAAAAGATAAAGCCAACAACTTCTTGTATGTCCATCCAGGTTGATGGCATCTAAGCAACTTGTAATACAACTGCCTTCTATCTCTTTTAAGCCAAGTCTTGACCTCTTGTGCATTATACCTCAAAATCACCTTTATATCATCTTGTACCCTGAGAAGAATTTCCAACCCCCAAATTTGATCTGATAAGCTCATCCCTGGGTTTTCCATTACATTGTCTTCCCAAGCATGGTACATTCTGGTGATTTCTGGAAGGTCCCAATCAACCTGCTTCTTCAAATCACTCAATCTTTCTTTTGCCAACTCATCCCCATATTCAAGTCTTTCTGGATCTTCAATGATTTGAACACTTGAATCTGAGCTATCTCCTTCTTTTTCATCACCACTCTCTTCCTCACTCTCAGAAGTGGCAACAAATGGTGATCTACCACTCCTCTTCAAATCTTTTTCCAAAAGTTGTGCAGCCAACTGTTCATCAAATGCAATTTGTGCTGCATCTTTCTTTGGAACATCTTCTTCAACCATAATTCCTTTACCTTTGTCTTTTGGATCAATGATAGGTAAAGTAGATGAAGATACCTGTGTAGACACATCTTTGATGATTGTTGATGACTGTAATACATCAACACCACCTGCAACTTTGTCAGCGTTCAAGTTACCTTTATCAGCGCCCCGATTACCTTTGTCAGCGCTGGATGTGTCAGCGTTCAAACCTGTATCAGCGCCCATTGTTGCTGTGAAAGATCCTTCCAAGTTCAATGGAGTTACCTTGGATGTATCAATAATTGGGTGCTTCTTCAAGTTGGTGAGTGCTTCAGCAACATTTAAAGATTCACTAAATTGTGAACTCTTCTCACTGGCTGTATGAATCAGCTCATCCTCTTCATCCTCCCCTTTGGAAGATTCCTCCATTCTACTCCTGCTACTAGGATTCTCCAAAACAGTTACCCGCTCCCTCAATACTTGGAGTTCACGGCCCTGATTATTGACAATTTGTACAAGGCTGACATTTTGCTTTTGCAAGCTAATGACAGCAGCCGCCAATTCATTCAATGTCATAGGTTCCAATCTGCCCTCAGCTAGAATGGGGATTTGACCTCCCAAAATAGAATCATAGGGCATGGATGAGGTCTTAATGATGTTGGGACTGTCTTGACCAGCGTCTAAGCCTGTGTCAATAGCCCCAGCCTCATCTATGTCACCAACCACACTTGTGGAGGTGGTTCTCTCTGCAACAAGGCTAGGACCACTAGAGGAGAACACTCCAATAGTCCTTTGGCGTTTATTCAACCTAGATTGTAATGGGGTGGAAGATGAGGTAGATTGTGTGGGTGTTGGTTGGTTAAGGGGTGTTTGGGATTGTTCAGGGATGTCATCAGCGTTGGGATTGGCTGTGTCAGCGCCAACATTTTGAGTGTCAGCGTTGACATTGGCTTGGTCAACGTCCATGTGGTCAGGTGAAGGTAATGGTTCAAGAATAGGCTCAAGTTGAGGTGCAGGGTCTGGTTGTGGTTGGTCAGCCTGAATTACTTCAAGCATGGCTTGGGTGAGAGGTATAGATCTGTTTGTGGAGCTCATTTTGTCAAAAATGGTTTTCTTTTGCTTAGGGATCTCATAAAAAGTGTCATGATCCCTAGTACAATATTCTTGTAAATCAAACACCATTTGCAAAAATCTTGGGTAAGCCAAAGTCATTTTACTTCCCTTATTTTTACACATCCCTTCAAAAATCATTTTTGAAAAATTATACTTAAGCCCACGTGACATACAAACCAAAGCACTTGCAATGGACCTGTTTATTTCATTAAAAGCAGTACATTTTGGACTTAAGCATTGAAGAAGGACATGTATCAAATATTTCCAATCCGAGGGAAATTCCTGCTTATGATATTTATTTAAAGTTTTACCAGCAGGAATAGGATAACCCAATTCCCTAAGACCTTGTTCTATTGTTGCAATGGCAAGGGTAGTCACACCATCAGCGTCATTAAGACGCAAAGTTTGGCGAACCAAAGCTTCAGTGACCACCCATGTTCTACCATGAACAGTAGATGTCAATGTAGTCACTCCATTTGCTGTTGTGGAACTAACATTATTCCAAAACTGTCTAATGTGTGCGACAGGGACTAGTGGTTCATGAGAAAGTGCATACCTTATTGAGGATGCATTCAAAAATGCCACCATTTGTGAATACTAAGGGAACAAATCATTATCAGCGGCCAAGTAAGCTACCATATTATGTTGGCTCTTGAACTCCAATGTCAGATTGTTTGAGTTGAACTTTGGTGCCATGTTTAAAGCTGTTTAGGTTATGTGATATGGGAAAAATCTAGGAGAAAAATGTTAGACAAGAAAATATGAATACCCAGAATGAAAAGTTTAGCCAAATTTATAGGAGAGATGCATGATTATGATTGGTCAAAAATGAGGCAGTTATATTCAAAGAGTAATGATGAAAATATTGAATCAAATATAACTTATCTCATGCATTAATTAAAAGTAACAACTCCCCAAAATTACGGCCAAAGATTAGTCAAAAATAACAACTGGGTAGGGCCCACTAGGTGTCAACGGTCAAAAATAGCCCATCAACGCCCAACGGCTATATTTTCTTGTCAGCGTTTGCCTAAAGCCTTGTCAGCGTCACGATTGGACGTAACAACCTTTGGAGAAAAACTTGTCAGCGTCTAAAAATAAAAATATTTAAAAAGAAAAATACCTCAACAAAGTAATTTATCCTAAGGGAAATATCTTGTAAGTTGATAATAATTACTGGGCGGCAAGCACTGTCCACTTATGCACACTTGCTTAAGCAAGATAGACACAAATGTCCTCAAGTGTCCCTTGCTAACCAAAATACTTACCAACAAAGTTATTTCACAAAATCCTTTGTAACTCCCAGGTAAACCCATAACAAAAATATTCCCAAGTCTCCCAACAAACCACAACCAATTCTAGGCCAAAAATGTCTTGGCAGCATGCATAGTTTGTCAACTTTGCATGCTACAGTGCCTCATGGTTTAGTAAAACTAACCCATACTCACCTGTGGACACAATCTAGAATTGTGATAAGAGTATTATAAGAATACCTAAGAGTCCTAAAGGTTCCTTAAACCTCCCCTTAAACTATGATACATGAGTTTCTCAAAATATATATGAACATTAAAAATTTATGTCAAGATAGGAATATAAATATTCCAACCATCATCCATAAACAAAAACATGTCCAAATAGCTCTTCAAAGATCCATAAGCAACTCTGTATCCAATGGCATAAAGCTAACACCACCTATACATTTAGATTGAAAACCACAAAACTAACATTGTTGCTGACAGCGCCCCGACAACACTTATCAGCGCCCCGACAACACTTATCAGCGTTGAAGGAACTCTTGTCAGCGTTAGACAATAATATCTCTAACAACGGCAAAATAACACTTGTCAGCGTTACATTTACCTTTGTCAGTGTTAGAAAAATAAAGTGGAAAAATCTAAATCATCACAAAGACCAATAACAATGCATTATCCTGTACATACTTTTACAAAAAGGTTCCAAAACACATATTAAGTGAGATTAACCATTCCAATATTTGTTACCAAATATTGAAATCTTCCAGCATCAAAAGGTTTAGTTAATAAATCAGCCACATTATCTTCTGTGTCTACCCTATCTGGTTGTATTAAACCTTTCTCAAAGCAATCTCTTATAAAATGATGTCTAATTTCTATGTGTTTGGTTTTAGAATGATGTACAGGATTTTTAATAATGCATAAAGTACTGTTATTGTCTACAAAAATCTTGGTATGCATGAAATTATACCCATAATCCAACAGCTGGTTCTGAATCCATAAGACTTGTCCACAACAAGCAGCTGCAGCTACATATTCTGCTTCAGTTGTAGAGTTTGCCACCACTGTTTGTTTCTTGCATTGCCAAGATATCAATCTACTCCCAAGAAATTGACATCCACCAGTTGTGGATTTCCTATCAAACTTGTCACCACCATAGTCACTGTCCGAATATGCAATAAGCTCCAATGGAGAATCTTTTGGGTACCATAAGCCAAGATCTGGATAACATCTTAGGTACCTAAAAATTCTTTTCACAGCAAAAAGGTGACATTCTTTGGGAGTCACTTGATGGCGTGCACAAGCACACACAACAAACATGATGTTAGGTCTTGAGGCTGTAAGATACATCAATGAACCAATCATTGATCTATAGTGCCTAACATCCACATCCTTTCCAGCTCTAATTTTTCGCCAAGGGTGTTCCCTATCCATAGGAGTGGAAGCACTCTTTTCATGTGGAGAAAAACCAAATTTCTTCAAGATTTCAGCTACATACTTGTCTTGGGAGATGAAGATACCATCCTCTTTCTGCTGAACTTGTAATCCTAGAAAGAAGTTCATCTCACCCATTGCACTCATCTTGAATTTATCTGTCATAAGCTTAGAAAAGTCTTCACTCATCTTTGGATTAGTAGATCCAAAAATGATATCATCAACATAGACCTGAACAAGTAAGACATCCTTACCTTTCTTCTTTGTGAACAATGTCTGATCTATGGTGCCCCTTTTAAAACCATTTTCCACCAAGTAGGTGGACAATGTACCATACCATGCTCTTGGGGCCTGATGAAGTCCATACATGGCTTTCTTCACTCTATAAACCTTGTCTGGATTCTCAGGATCTTCAAAACCAGGAGGTTGCATAACATATACCTCCTCAACAATTGTTCCATAGAGGAAATCACTCTTCACATCCATTTGATAAACAGTGAAGTTCATACAAGAGGCATAAGCTAGGAAAATTCTTATAGCTTCAATTCTTGCAACAGGAGCAAAGACCTCTTCATAATCTATCCCTTCCTCTTGTGTATATCCCTGAGCTACCAAACGTGCCTTGTTTCTGACCACAATACCCCTTTCATCTTTCTTGTTCCTTAGAACCCATCTTGTCCCAATTGGTCTCACATATCTAGGACAATCAACCAGCTCCCAAACATCCTGTATAGCAAATTGGTGAAGCTCATCCTGCATTGCTTCCACCCAACTAGGTTCTTTGAGAGCATCAAAAATCTTCTTGGGTTCCTGTTGTGACAGAAAACAGGCAAACAAACACGTTTGTACAAGAGGGGTATCAACCTTCTTGTGGATATTAGCAATGAAGCTATCATGAGTCTGGTGAGATCTTCTAGTTTGAACAGAAGTCATGATATTCCCAATGATTTGAGAGGGAGGATGATTCTTCAAAGTAGATCTAGGAATTCCATTTTCAAGAATTCTGTTGTCTTCAATATCATCCTCCATGTTGCTAATATCTTCTTCAGACTCTCTTCCATCTTGAACCTCTTCATTTATTCTTGAAGGTTCACCTTGTTCAAAAGTGGAAGATAAGAAATGCTCATGAGTGTTGTCAACGTTGGAATTTTGCTTGTCAGCGCTGGAATTACTTTTGTCAGCGCCAGAATCATTGTTGTCAACGTTTGAGCCATCAGCGTCTGAATTGGTCTTGTCAGCGCTGGAATTGTTCTTGTCAGCGCCTGAATGACCATGCATGTTATCAACTGGTGGTATTGAAGAACCACCTTTATCCTTTCTAGCAGCAGCAGCAGCAGCATAATACTCATTTGTCCATATAGGAAATGTAACATATTCTTGTGTGGGAGATGACTCAACTGCTGGTGGTCCATCCTTCTTAGCAACCTGTGTACCTGAAACATTACCAATTCTCTTCTCCAAAACACTTGAAGTTACCTTCACAATGTCTGGATTAGTAACAGGCATATAATTTAAAGCTCTAGATAAAGGTTCCAAGTCAAACAACCAATTTGGACCACTTTCAGGATCACTAGGTTTACTCTCTAAAAACCTAACATGTACTTTTTCAAGTATACGTTTTTCCTTTTTAATGTAAACCCTATATCCTTTGCTCTGCACTGAATAACCCATGAAATAGCCTTCATCACCTTTTGCATCAAATTTACCTAGGGCATCACTAGTTTCTAAAACAACTACATGACAACCAAAAGGCTTGAGAAAGCCAATATTTGGCTTCCTTCCCCAAAGTAACTCATAAGGTGTCTTATTATGTATTTTGTTGACCAATGCCCTATTTTGAACATAACAAGCTGTGTTAACAGCTTCAGCCCAAAAGGCTATAGGAAAGTGGGCATCAGCCAACATGGTTCTGGCTGCTTCAATTAGGGTTCTATTCTTCCTTTCAGCAACCCCATTTTGCTGTGGGGTTCTAGCTATGCTAAACTGCCTAGTAATCCCTTTCTTGGCACAAAAATCATCTAACAATTGATTTCTAAACTCACCCCCATTGTCACTTCTAAGAATTTTAACCTCATTACCATTCTTCTTTTCAATCTGGGTAATGAAATTAATCAAACTTTGGGCAGTTTCACTTTTCTTGGCTAAAAAGAAAGTCCATGTAAACCTGGAAAAATCATCAGTGATGAAAAAACAATATGATTTACCCTTCAAACTTTCTATATTAGTTGGACCAAAGAGGTCCATATGCAATAAGTGAAGTGGTTTAGAACTAGAGTGCACCAGTTTATATTTGAATGAGACCTTGTGCTGCTTGCCCTTAAGACATGCAACACAAGTGTGGTCATTGTGGAAAGCTTTTTCAGGCAAACCATCAACTAAACCAAGTCTCACAAGTCTATTGATATTTTTAAAATTTATGTGCCCTAATCTCCTGTGCCAAAATTACTTTCATCTACTGAAGCTTTAGCATAAAAACATGACATCATTTTATTATTCATCTTAATTCCATTAAGATTCACATTATATATGTCTTTATGCCTTGGTGTTCTAAACTCTATGTATTTCTCCTCAGGGAGCTTGTAATCTTTGCTTAACACCAAGCACTCAGTATCTGTGAAAAGAACCTTATTTTTGTTATCACACACTTGTGATACACTAAACAAATTATAATCCAGTTCTTTTACCAGGAAGACATTCTCAAAACGTAGATTATTGGTGATAAGGGTTCCTTTTCCTGTGATGGTGCCATAGCCCCCTCCAAAGTATACCTTATCACCATCTTGAATAGGAGTGAAGTTTGTCAGATAGTCTTCCTTTCCTGTCATGTGCCTTGAGCATCCACTATCCCAATATCCATAATCATTGATCTTCTTTTGAATGCCCTGCACATAAAGAAAACACATTAGTTTTCTTTGGGAACCCAAGCCTTGGAAGACTTGGATTCATCTGGTTGTTCAACAAGAACAGACTTGGTTCTCATAACAACCCCATTTTCATCCCTTTTTGGATGAAATGCCCAGTTAACCCCAATTGGTCTTGACATGACCTTTGAAATATAATGAAACCTGTTGCATGTCATAGAAAGACCAGTAGAATTAGGGTTTTGGTCTTGTTTTGGTCTCCATGTTAAGCTAGTAGAAGCTTTAGACCCATTTCCCTGTGGTTGCAAATACCTAGGTTTGGCAGTGTGTCTGTCAGCGCTGAAATTGCTCTTGTCAGCGCCCCGATTGCCTTTATCAGCGTTGAACCTAGGGTTTGCTACAGGAACCCATTGCCTATTGGACCAAGTGTTTGACTTTTGGAAAGGTCTTAGGCCATGTGTGTTAGACCCTCTAGAAAAGAATGGGGCTGGTCTAACAACTTGTGAACTTTTGTTCACAAAGGTATTGGGTCTGACAGTGTTTGACCTATGTTGACTTTTGTCAGCGCTGAAATGGTTCCTATCAGCGTTGACATTTGAAGCGTTGACACATTTGTATGCCAAATGTGAAAAGCTACCACAAGTGTAACAGGCTTTTCTAGACATAGTCTTAGGTCTAGAAGCAAAGAAGCCTGTTCCATGGTTACTAACTTGGCTTTTTGGTGACCTAGTATTCCTATACATCTCTGCATACTTAACACTAGGTTTTCTAACAGTTTGTGAGCCAAGGTCAACAGCTTTGCCAGTGGTTGGGTGTGTGATTTTAATAGGTGTAGGATCATGGCTCGTGATTGGTGTGGGCTCATTTGGACTTTCACACAACAACCCTCCCTTAACAAACAAAGTGTGGTTAGCTTTCTTCCACTCATCTAGGTCAGTCAGTTTTTGATTATACTCTTCAACTGGGGAAGTCACTCTAGGTCGAGGAATGAATTCCTTCTCTTGGAGTTCTGGCAAGCCAGTCCAAGATAAGTCCTTTGATTGGACACCATAGAAATCCCCAGCTGGTGGTGGAACACCAGTATAATCTTTCATCCCAATCCCACTCATGTCCTTAGAGTCTCTTTGTTTACTAACACACTCTCCTAGGGCTTGTGTGGCCTTATCAAATCTCTGGATTTTAAGACTCACATTATCTTTATTTTTGTTAGCCTCATCTAACTTAGCTATCAAATCAAGATTAACCCTGTTTGTGATATCTTGAATATCTTTACTTTGATGTAACTCATGATTTAAGATATTTATTTTATCCTTTAAATCAAACTCCATTTTCTTATACTCAGCTACTGTCTTTTCTGTTTGGGTGAGAGCAATTTGATAATTAGATACTTTGCATCTTTCAGCACTTGCCTCATCTAGTAATTTTACTATCTCTTGATTTAGTTTTTCAGTATTTAAACGACAACCCTTAGAACAGAAAGCATCATCATATACCTCATTATCTGATGAAGAGGAGGAGTGTGCCATGAGAGCATATTCAATATGCTCTTCTTTAACTTCAACAACCAAAGCTCTGTCCTCTTCCTCATCCTTAGCCAAAAAGTTCCAGCTCCAGTCCCATCCTCCAACACCATCAATTTGTTGAACAGCTACCATGGCCTTGGAATCTTGGCTCTTAACCATTTGGCTTGAAGGCTTACCTGCATCAGATCTTCTTGGAGATCTACATTCCCTCATAAAGTGCCCCATACGATGACAATTGTAGCACTTAACTTTGGATTTGTCAAATCCAGCAACATCCTTAGCATCAAAGGTCATCTTCTTCTTGAACCTTTTATTAAACCTGTTTGCTCTTAAACTTACAAGAGCCATAGTCCACTTGATGTCCATCTCTTCCAATTGCTCATCACTTATCTGCTCAAGATCTTCATATGTAATCCTTGAATCACTGGGCAAAGAAGCAATGAATGCACACACAGTATCTAGATCTAAACCAGCAGGTTTAATTCTATCAGCGCCAAAGTTGTGAGTGTCAACGCTTGAGTATGAGGCGTTGACAGGATATGATGTAGCGCTGACAGAATGTGTTCCAACGTTGATAGGATGTGATCCAGCGTTGACACATTGAGATCCAGTGACTGGATGTCCATAGGAGTTCATGGAATCAAATTGACCTTCACTTTGTGAGAAGAAGGCCATGTTGCTACTGGAAGATTTATTATCACTCTCCAAAAGCCATTCATTCTCCAACAGTCTTAGTTTGTTGAAGATGTCATCAAACCTAGAGGTCTTGTGGGTGTTATTGACAAGAATGGATCTTGCCTCAATCTTCCATACATCACCAAGGCTTTTGAGAAAAGTAGCATTCAAGTCAAGGTCATCAATCTGTGTTCCCATGAAGGAAAGTTGACTTGTAATGTCAAGCAGTCTACTTCTCACACTGCTGAGATTCTCATTGGGTTGAGCCTTAAAGACAGCATACTCATGCATGAGTTGCTTCTTCTTTTCTTCTTTTGTGTCAGCATTGCCACCATGTGCTACTTCAAGAGCTTCCCAAAGCTCTTTTGCAGACTCAAAGCGTTTGTACTTGTGCTGATTCTCATGACCCAAGGCGTGTTTCATGATGTTCAAAATTTTCATGTCCACCCTTTTCTTGGCTATATCTTCAGCAGATACAGCTCTTCCATCTTTAGGCTTTTCCTTCTTATCAGCTTCAGGACAATTAGGAACAACTATCCTTGTGGCAATAGCATTAGCAATCTTTTGAGCTTTGTTGAATGTGTTCCCATATTCAACAATCTCCCAAAGAGTGTAATCATGGATGGCTACATATTGCTCAAAATTAGACTTCCAAAGCTCGAAGTTCCTGGCATCAAACATGGGAATTTTGATACTAGGGTTTGTGGTGTTGTTTTTTAGCAAAACAGGAGCAGGAGGTTGTTCTGAGACAGACATGATGTTTTTAGGGTTTTGAGAAATTTAGGGTTTCGTTGTTTTAGGGTTTTTGGTGTTTTAGGGTTCTTGCGTTACTTAAAGATCAAAAGTTTCTCAACAAGCTCTGATACCACTTGTTGATCCCAAACTTAGATCGATTAAGCTTTATGTATACGAGATTAGATCAAGTAATACACGTAGAGAAACCTTTGCTTATGAATAAAGTAACTAAGTGTTATGCGGAATTAACACTTAATCTAAAACACAAAGATGTTAAACAAACTTTCACTTGTATTAGAATGATCGAACTTGATTACAATGAAAGAGGTTTAACTTGTGAAAACTTATTATAACTGACGATTAACATTAACCTAAAAGATCTTCTTTTATAGATTAAGAAGTCTTGTACAAAAAGCTACGAATCAACTATTCTAGGTAAAGATAATAATGGAAAATACAATGTCGAGTTTATCTTTACCATATACAAATAAAGAAACAAAAGATTCGTATAAGATAACTTCCATCAGTGCTTGTCTTCCAGGCTATCAGCGTTGACTTTCCTAACTGTCAACGCTTGGCTGTCAGCGTCCAATGCCAACTTATCAGCGCTTGAACTCTTCTTATCAGCGTCTAGTGAACTGACCCATAATTTATTCCCAACACATTTGATTACGCCTTGAAATTCCACCAACTTGTTGGCAACGAATACATGATTTCACAAAAGACTGGGCGTCCTTGAATATAGTCGGCCAAAAGAAACCACTTTGTAGGACTTTATGCCCAGTTTTTGTAGCACCAAAGTGACCACCACATGCATAAGAATGGCAATGAGCCAATATGTCCATATGCTCATGGTCAAGAACACATCTCCTAACGACTTGGTCAGCACACACCTTATAGAGCTCCGGATCCTCCCAGAAATAATGCTTCAACTGGGAGAAGAAGTATTTTCTTTGTTGTTTGGACCAAAAATCCGGAAGCTTTTTAACAGCTAGGTAATTTACTATATTTGCGTACCAAGGAACCTTAGAAACCTCAAACAAGCTTTCATCTGGAAAGCTTTCCTTAATCATATCAGAAGGGTTGAACGACGGAGGGATAGTTCTAGACAAATGGTCGGCAACTACATTTTCTGACCCCTTTTTATCCCGGATTTCTAGATTAAATTTCTATAAAAGAAAAATCCACCTAAGCAACCTCGGTTTTGTCTCTTTCTTAGTCAACAAATGTCTTAAGGCACTATGATCTAAAAATACTATCACCTTAGAATGCCCCCAAATATATGACCTAAACTTATCAAGAGCAAAAACCATGGCCAACAACTCTTTTTCAGTAGTGGTGTAATTCATTTGAGCTTCTTAAAAAGTCTTACTAGCATAAAAGATTACAATGGGTTTCTTATCGACTCGCTGTCCTAGAACCGCCCTAGCGGCATAATCACTTGCATCACACATGATCTCAAAAGGCTTCGACCAATCTGGTGATTGGAGAATAGGGGATTCTACAAGCTTTTGCTTAAGCATGTTGAATGCTTTAAGACATGATTCATTAAAGTCAAAGCGTGCATCTTTTAAGAGTACATTACAAAGAGGCTTTGATATTCCACTAAAATCTTTAATAAATCGCCTATAGAACCTGGCATGACCAAGAAAAGAACGCACACCTTTGATGGTAGTGGGAGGAGGAAGGGTTGAAATTACTTGAACTTTGGCACGGTCAACCTCAAATCCTTTTTCAGACATAACATGCCCTAATACGATTCCCTCTTGAACCATGAAATGGCTCTTCTCCCAACTAAGCACCAGATTAGTTTCGGTGCATCTTTTTAGAACACTTTCAAGCTGATCAAGGCAGCTTTCAAAGGATTGACCAAAGATGGAGAAATCATCCATAAATATCTCTACAGATTCTCCAACCATGTCATAAAAGATACTCATCATGCACCGCTGAAAGGTAGCGGGTACATTACACAGGCCAAAAGGCATTCTTTGAAATGCAAACGTCCCATAAGGACATGTAAACGTAGTTTTGGCCTGGTCATCAGGATGGATGGGTATTTGATTATAACCGGAGTACCCATCCAGGAAGCAATAGAATTTCTTACCAGAAAGCTTCTCAACTATTTGATCAATGAAGGGTAGTGGGAAGTGATCTTTAGATGTGGCATTATTCAGCTTACGGTAATCTATGCAAACTCTCCACCCACTAACTGGTCGGGTTGTGAGTTATTCCCCATTCTCGGTTTCCACAACGGTGATTCCGGCCTTTTTAGGCATCGTTTGTGTAGGACTTACCCATTTACTATCCGAGATAGGATATATGATACCAGCATCTAACCATTTAAGAACTTCCGTCTTTACTACCTCTTTCATATTAGGATTCAGACGCCTTTGCGCATCTCTTGCTGGCTTAATATCTGGGTCCGTAACAATTCGATGCATGCATAACGAAGGGCTGATCCCTTTCAAATCTGCAATTGTCCATCCCACTGCTGCTTTGTACTTAGCAAGCACTTTTAGAAGTGTATCCTCTTGTGATTCAGAAAGATTAGAAGTAACAATATTGGGTAACATATTGTTAGGACCTAGAAAAGCATATTTAAGGTTGGATGGCAAAGGTTTTAGTTCAAGAGTTGGAGGCACCTCTAGAGACGGCTTCGTGGCCATGTCAAAAGTAGAAGGCAATGGCTCCACTTTATAAGACCAAGGTGGTTTTTGATGGTCCAAAGAACTGACCAAACCCTCTTGAATCTATTGAACTTCAGTAACATCAAGAATCTCCTCATTCTCACCAGTTAAATATAATTCCAAAGGATCATCCTTAAGCATACTGGATGCATGCTTTTGGACTTCCTCGTCGATCACATAAACTTGGTAACATTCATTCATCATAGGAGAATTCATAGAATTAAACACATTCAATCTTATCTTCTTATTACCGAATGCAATATCCATGGCACCAGTCCGACAATTAATCCTAGCATCTATCGTGGCTAAGAATGGGCGCCCCATGATAATAGTTGGTTGAACATCCTTGTATTATGACTCGGTGTCCATAACCAAGAAGTCAACTGGGTAATAGAAGTCATCAACTTTCACAATAACATCCTCTAAGATACCTCTAGGAATTTTGGTAGATCGATCGGCTAAGGAAATAATGGTGTCTATCTTACGAAGAGTTCCTAAGTCATACTTATCAACCAAACTAGCAGGAAGGATGTTAATACTGGCACCAAGATCAAGGAGCGCCTTCTTAATGGCAATATTTCCGACCATAACTGAAATCAACGGTGCTCCAGGATGTTTGAATTTAGGAGGAAGGGAGCTAGATAAGACTGCACTAACATGCTCAGTTAGGTCAATCTTTTTAGGCAAAGACGCCTTCAGCTTCCTCTTCTGGGTACACAAGTCCTTTAAAAACTTGGCATATGCAGGAATTTGCTTGATAGCATCATTAAGGGGATTGATTTTAACTTGCTTAAAATTCTCCCACATATCCTCAGCATGAGGACCCTTTTTAGTTAACCTTGTAGATGTCGATTTCTCCAAAGCCGTAGGGTAAGGTGTGCTGGACACACCACCCTCCCCAACTTCGGGAGATTCAGTAGCTTTAGGATTCAGTTTTGTTGGTTTAGGAAAATCATTTAACAAATGATTTACCAACTCAGAACCGGACTTAACATTATCAGAATTTTTACCTTCAACAATAATTTCGTCATCAGTAACGAAATCCTCGACATCAGGAGAATTTGGAATTCCCTTGTCATTGTTGTATATTTTACCGTTTCGAAGAGATGTCACCATATTCACATGCTCATTTTCATTTTTCTTGTGTGCGAGGTTCATGGTGGGGTAGCTCGGTAGCCTTCCCTCATCTCTTTTGCTTAATTGATCCGCCAATTGACCAACTTGTCTCTCAAGAGCTGCAATAGATTTAGTAGTGGTCTCGTGTCTTTGATTAGTGACCTCAAATTTTCTATTGATCTCTTGATTGTTGGTAGACACTGAATCCATAAGCCTATCAAACTTTCGGTCAAGGTTTAAGAGACGGTTATCATCTTGGCCTTGGCCCTGATTTGGATATTGTTGTTGTGGCCTATGGTTGTAAGAATTTTGTTGGAAGTTAGATGAATCGCCACCCTCGTACCTTGGTTTGTAACCATAGTGTTGTTGTTGGGTATTATTAGGGCGATTGTATTCATCTTTCCAACGGAAATTGGGGTGATCGCGCCATCCAAGATTATAACTTTCGGAGAATGGGTCATTTCGTGGACGGATACCATAGACTCCATTTACCTCCTCATTTGGTGGCGCCCCCCAACTTTGAAAATTATCGGCTGAGTGACTCGGATCACCACACATTGACCACCCACTATGCGACACATTAGACACATTTGGAACACCTTTTCCTATATTTTTCAACAAAAGATCAACTTTCTTACTTAACTCGCTAATTTCAGAATTTGTGCCACGTTGGTTAGACACAGAATTGGCGGAAGATGGGTGGTTGTTTCGATCCACTGAAGCTTGGGTCTTGGAACCTTTGCTTAGTTTTTCAAAAAACTCCCATTCTTCCTCCATAAGTCGCGAGAAAAACATACCCCCACTAGTGGCCATCACAAGTTGTTGGTTGTTATAATCCAACCCATCATAGAAGACTTTGACAAGCTCCCATTTTGGAACATCATGATGAGGGCATGTTCTTAATAACTCCTTAAGTCTACTAAATGCTTCATGAAACTACTCGCCTGGGATTTGACGAAAGGATTTAATCTTATTTCTAATGGCAGCAGTATTACTTATAGAATAAATTTCCTCAAGAAAAGCAGATTGCATTTCAGACCATAAGTTAATACTACCCGGCTCAAGAGATGAGAACCAGTCCTTAGCTTGATATTTAAGAGAAAAAGGAAAAAGGCGAAGTCTTACCTCATCCTTAATAATGTTATTAACCAGATGTGTGTCAGCAATTGAGAAGAATTCTCGTAGATGTGTGTATGGCTCCTCACGACCTCTAAACACTAGCAAGATTGCTATGAGGTTCGGCTGAATCTTGAAGTTACTTGTAACCCCTTTAACCGGATCCGGATAAACGATAGGCGAGGGATCCTCGAAGATCCCCGACCTGTAATAAGAATCAACACCCCGTGGTGGGGATTCTTCTCCACTACTACTTCCGCTAGCATCTCCGCCAACATCTTCGTCACCTGGCATTTCAGCGAAAAGCTCTGCTAAACCTGAAAAATCAAGATTATTAGAAAACTGTCGAAACGTTTTTCTCCTCAACCGTGCACTTTTCTCAACCTCAGGATCGTAAGCTAACGGTGATGTACGTCCCGATCTACGTGTGCGCATACACTAACCTACACACTCACAAGAAATAAAACAAAACAAACAAAACAAGAAAAATAAAATCTCTTTGTATTTTTTTATTTTATTTAAGAAAAATATTAACAAAAACTTAAACGAAAAGCTCACTAATCCCCGGCAGCGGCGCCAAATTTTTGATCGATGTCGAACTGCCGGTCAAAAATAAACCTAATTACCTTATACTAGATAGGGTAAGCGGGTATCGATCCACGAGGAATATGTGGTTTTAGTTTAAGTTTTAGGGTGATCACTGATCAATAAAAGTTTTGGTTTTGAAATCTAACAACTAAAATACTTTTGATAATAAAAATGCTGATTAAAAATTAAAATAATTATTAAACTAATAATAAAGCTAGAAAAATATAATAAGGATGTAAACAATTAAAAGAAAAATGTAATCCCTTCCAGCTCCTAATATTTATGGTTGATCACACTTATGAATTATCGAAACTTTTTAGTTCGTATACAAAGATTATTTCGACTTAATATGAATGAATTAATGTCGGCATTTATTATGTTTATCAACGACTCGAAATAATAAAATCTTATATTAATCTAACCAATAATTATGTTTTAACAATTTATTTAGGTACAACTTATGTTGATTATACGACCATCTTTTTTTTAACTATATAAAATAAGTATGAATCGTTAACTAACAATAAATTGTCTCGCACAAATAATTAAACATAATATTAACTCAATAAAAATAATGTATAAATAAATTATAAATCAATGTAATAAAAATATAATAATCCAAAAGTGATGATCAAACCATAAATAAAGTTACCGGAAGGAATTACAACAAAATTAGCCGGACATCGCGATGTACCCGACTCTACGTACACACTTCATTCTCTTTATCTCTATTCCTTTATATTGTAGCAGCTGAATAAAACAATCCAAAGGACGAATTGTATATTAACAAAGTAGTGACTAATGTTGTTTTATTCCTAAGTACCAATTGTATTATATTCTTTTTTTTCTAGATAGCTCGATTGACTTTTTTTTCTTTTCGACTCTTTACCACCACAGGGACGATTCTCTATTTTTTTTCTTTATTGTGTTTTGATGCTGCGTCCAAATCCACCCAGGGCAATTGTCTTCTCTCTTTTCTTTTTATAGTCGACCTCCCTCTATATATATATAATATTCCATCGGTGGGTTATTGGGTATTGGGCCCAAAAGTTATTTTTTTTTCTTTTTCTTTTATTCTTTTGGCATATAATAACTTTGGCCCAATAAAAAATAACCCAACATCAATAATTTCTCGAATGAAGCCCGGACAAATAAAAGATGACCGAAAATATTGCGACGCGCTCAAATCTTTTTCTTCAATATTTTTTCTTCATTTATCGGCGCTCACAATGTCTTTTCTCCAAAAAATTAATTAAGCGACCATTTTATTGCATTTCGCTCGTAACCTACATAATCACAAAACACACTCAAAGTACATATATAACAACAAATAAATATACAAATGCTAAATTAACATGCTATGAGGTGAATGCAAAATATACCGATTAAAAAGCCATTCCAATTATTGAAGCAAAGCAATTAAAATACCTGAAAAAGGTTAGCTTTTAAACTTAGTTCATCACTCATTTTCTTTTCAAAACAGCTTATTTTACTTACAAATAATCCCAAACGCTTGTAAGAATAAATATTTACAATAACTAAATCCTAATGAAAACCCAGTTTATAAGAATCAAATAAACGAATAAAAATTGTACCTTCATTTCATATCCGGCCAACACTACCATCAGGAGAATCTTGCAGAAATATCTGTAGAACATATAAAAAAATTAGTCAAACATTGATTTTCCGATAAAATTTTCAAATCAATAAATATCCAATGAGTATTAAAAAAACCTATCAAAAGCATATACATCAGATCAAAACCGATATACATCAAAACCGGTCAAAATTATATCCAACCAAAATTAGATGCTACCAATCATAAAAATGGCCAAACAATCCAACGGCGGTAAACTTTATGAGAGTCTCACACACATGACACCCACTTGTAATTCTTTTTATAGAACCTCACACACACGATTTGATTTGACCTTTTTTTAGAGAGAGAGGTGTAGAAACATCGAGAGAGAGATAGTATGTTTATGGTGAGGGGTTTATTTTTTTAATATTTATGAAAGGCCAATCGACGTGGATCCCGTTTTAACCACTTAACAATTCTTGATTTCACAACTAAATGCAAACGGATGTTATTTAACGGAAACATAACGTAAAACGGAGAAATCGACGATGGTGGTCGCCTTTGGGGAAGGAATGGCTGAGATGTGTGTTCTTGTGTGGGAGGGGATTATAATAATAGGGATGTGAGGGGGAACTGTTCATTGGGAACCGAGATTCCCCCCTTTTATTAAGGATATACTTTTTTTTATTTTTTTATTTTTTATTATTAAAAATCACCACTTTTATTATTAAATCAAGCGGTTTATCAAGGCGAAATGTGACATTTGATAATTTTTCTTATTAGTAAATTTACACTTTTTACCCTTGATTTTCCATTTTTGCACTTATGAGTCTATTTTGCTTGCTGTTAAAAAATAGTCTATTTTGCTTAATAACCGGGAAGCTTTCTCGCGTTCTATAAAAAAAACCGAAAATGAACATGTACCATCTATAGATTATGCTAAGTCTACGTTTTTTGAACACTGCAAGTGTGTCACATTAACTTTGTACTCTTACGGTCAATATTTATCGTTTTCCGGATTGTTTTTACGATACACGATTTTACGTGCTTAAACCGTCTAGAATTATTTGTGTTATATTTTTTACTATTCGGCATATTATGCATGCATGTAAATTATATAAATTGTATAAAAACAATATTTTATTTTTCTTAATCCTAATTTATATTTTAAATTAAGCTAATTATAATTATTAAACCTAAAATCCTAACTACCCTTGTACCATGTAACCTTTTACCATAAACTATATAATTCAACGTTGGTAAAAATTAAAATATTGACCGTCAACACCCTTACACACCCACATGAGTTTCTAGAAATCTTCTTACAATGTCACTTTCATATTTTATTTATTCATGCAATACTTGAGGACAAAAGGGTTTTATGGGTAGTTCTCACATGTTTGTGTTCATCTTATATACACATTTCACTTATAATTCTCCAACAAAAATAAAAACTCTCTTTTTTGCTTCTTGAAACCTACAACCAAGCAAAACACCACACAACCACCATCATCTATGTAGAAACTAGAAGGGATGTGGTAAATAATAGTGTTACTGGTTTGAAATCGAATTTTAGAAACTTTGTATATAAAGCTGATTCGTAACTGTGTAATATAATTTGATTTTCAACATGAACATACTACCTAAAATACACAATGTAATGACAATATAAACAATATTTGAGTAAAGAAAATACATAGAGCAATCAACGCAAGATATCAAGATTTATAATGATTCGACCACGAAGCTCTTCTTCGCCATATTCCATTCTCGAGTATTCTATTTGAGATTTCACTATAATTTTGATTTGATTTACATTTAACTTAAATAGTTCGTGTTATTAAATGATTTGAATTGAAGTTTGCTATTTCCAAAAGAGTAGGAGTTCAGTTAGTATCTCGAGTTTTCACTAACTTACTTCAAACACCAATAAAAACAAAATTTAAATTATGGAATTTTGGTTATTTGGGTCAACTCAAAAACTGAACCAAACTTAGATTCATTTCTCGGTTTAGTAAAATCTAATTTGAATTCAGTTTGGTTCGGTTTTACACAAAATTCTAATGAAACTAAACATACCGAATAAAGCAAATAACCGATAACCGACTTGATTACCCGCGTCAATTTTCTTTTTTACTTTTGCTCCTTGTGGTTTCATGTACTTCACTTTTAGTCCTATTTCGTCAAAAACCATTTTCTTTATAATTATTCTTCTTTTTTATTTATTTAATTATTAAAAGTTACACTTTTATTAAGAAATTAAAGGGCCGAGCCGTCACTAAACCTGATATCAACTTCTTTCCAAGTTGAGGGCTCTAATCGAACACTGATGCACCAAAATGCCTGAGGTGTCGACTCTACCGAAAAATATGGACGTAAAATGTAAAATTCGATAATTTTTCTGACTAGTAAATTTACACTTTTTACCCTTGATTTTTCAGTTTTGCACTTATGAGTCTATTTTGCTTAATAACCGGAAAGCTTTCTGTAGGACTAAATCACACGACTAATCAAACACAAATAACATGATGATGATTAAATTAAAAAAGAAGGATTAGATTAAGATGAAGAAAAGAAAAGAAATACAAAGTTGGTGATTTCCTAGTGAGAGAAAACAAACACCTTTCTCTCTCTAAAACTAATCAAATGGAAAGCACACACACAAATGAGGATTATGAGACCTTTTATACTAACTAAGAAATGTTTAGGAGGCCTTCCTCATTTGTGTGTTCGGGACAAAATCCCGTTACATAAACAATAATAACTAAAAAACTCTCGACATCATTAACTAACATTTTTCACGAGCTTCGCAACGATATATTATATGACCATCACTTTAATTACTTCTAACAATCTCCCCCTAAGGGGTGGTCATGTAATATGTGACTTCACTTCTTTTTTGTTGCAAACTTTGAAGCTCGATGTCTTGAGAGTTTCTTCATAGTTCATTTCATGACTTGTGATCTTGGATCTTTGATCTTTGCCTTGACTTGATCTTGTAACTTTGCCAGCTTGTGTTCTTGTGTCTTTCTCCACATACTCATGTTTTGTGTTGACTTGAAAGCTTGTAAACAGTATCCCTTGATCATTAGAGTAGCGGAAGTCTTTGTCTTTAGATGTTCTTGAGCTTTCTTCATTTATATGAGCAAGTGGTCTTGAATTACGACTTCTTGAAGTTACGCCACCGTTTGCATTCCTCCGGTTTCTCGTTATATAGTAAGAATACTGTACATGTGATTAGGTAAGTTCAAAGAACTTGCTTGACAGGGTTTCCGGCTGTGGTGGCCGTTCTCAATACTTGAATTTATCGAAAGATAATTCATAGTAAAGAGTGAATCATACAGTTCCATTCTGCTGATTAAGTCGTCAATTCAATTTCCTAGAACAAGTTTGAATCAATTAAGAATCAAACCATCGTTGCTTTCCATTTTACACAAGTTTGATTCATATAGAATCGCACCAGTTACCTACCACATTGCTGTTTGATGATGACACTAGAAGGATTTCCATTCGTCACTGTAAATACTGAAAAGTATTACTCTGAATGTTCTGGAAAGATCATAAAGATATTGCGTAGAGACATGGAACGAGTTTGAATCAATTAAGAATCAAACCACTGTTTATTTCCAGTTAGCATATGCTTAATTCAAACTGAATCGTACATATGACCTACCGCAGTGCTGTTTGATGTTAACACTGGAAGGATTTCCATTCATCACCGTGAATACTAGAGAGTATCACTCTGAATGTTCTAGCAATACCACAAGGATAGAGCGTAGGACTCTGTAAATTATCGCTTGTGTTCTAATGATGAACAACAATTGATATAAGGAATAAGTGCCCTAATGAGATTTTTTATGAATCTCGTTGGCTCTAGACTCTATAAGTGCACATTTATTTGGTGATCGGAGGCTGGAGCAGACTGCCACCTATTCAATATCTACTATCTCGGAGTGAGAAAGTCGATAGAAATGAGTTGAACTCCGTGACAATAAAACAAACTTATTTTGAGAGAAACTTGAGTATGCTGGGAGGGGTTGTGCATTGCATCACTGGGTCCATGATGCTTTGTCTTCAATACCAGAAATCATCAGCGTGATTCTGATAGTAGATGTATTGACCCGGTTTCTGCCTAAGTTGTATGGAGGGCTATTTCTTTTCACCCTTTATCCTTACATTTCTTTTTCATTCTTCAACCCCTTCAATGCTTACCAAGACGTCATAACTAGCACCTTGTTGTGATTGTCCCAGTGCTAGCTTAAGTCATTAGTCGGCATTATTCCCGTACACTCAACTACTCCATCTCTCCTAAGGACTTCTAAGTTCTAATGGATTGTCCCTAGGAAGATCCCTCCGGTTCTGGTTGGATCATAGGACGAAAACCTAACCAACTTTTGACACCAATATCATCGTGAATAATTGTGTTGAAGGTATAGATATCGTAACCAGAAAAGACTTTCTTAATCACCAAAAACGCTCCCCCCTACACATGTGCATCAAAAAATAAGGTTTTTGCATATATTAGGAAGAGAAAAACACTTATATCAAAGATCTTATCCAAAAATGAAGCAATTGTGATCACATTTTAATCACTATTCTCTCCCTCAAAAATTGCATGAAATTGAAATTTTTGTGAAACTAGTGATAAAACATGGAGAGAATAATGTGTCATGAAAATTTGGAACAAATGTTTATGAAATCATTATTCTCCCCCTCGAAAAGAGATTCTATTTAAATAGAAGAGTATATGAGCACATTGTATTGAAATACTTTGAAAAATTATGCTCAAAGTTCGAGAAAAATTGTGTTTATGAGCTTAAAACTTTGAATGTTTTGATATAAGCTCATGACCGAGAAAAACAAATTTCTCGTTGTTGAGGATAAGTCAAAGACTTTACTTTATTTAGGGACTGGGTTATAGTCTGACATGTGACTATAAGCCATTATGAGACGAAAAATAGAAATGACATGTTTTGAAAACATTTGAACTCTCATTCGAACTTTATGTACGTACCCGTGTCGTTATTGAACAACATTTGTAAGTACGTCCATATTATCGATGCTGAGAGACATGTCGAAGGAGAATACTTTTGGTATTTTGAAAGATTTTCTCATTTTTTTTATTTTGTTTTTATAGGTTTTATATTTTTGTATTTTGATTTTCTGATGGATATATACAAGGTAACTGCTAATGTGCAAGACGTTCAAGTTCATCAGGAGTGAAACTACGCATACCAAGTCGACGAACCAAGAATTCAAATCTGTCTTGAGAAAGAGCTTTGGTGAAGATGTCGGCTAGTTGGTAGTCCGTCTTGACAAAATACAGTTCGATCGTTCCTCTTTCCACATGCTCCTTTATGAAATGGAATCGGACAGCAATGTGCTTGGTCTTGGAGTGTTGGACCGGGTTGCAGGATATGGCTATGGCTGATTGTGAGTCACAATAGATAGGCACTTTGTTAAAGTGAAAGCCATAATCCGTGAGTTGTGTTCTCATCCAAAGGACTTGAGCACTACACACGGATAGAGACACATGTTCTGCTTCCACGGTGGACAACGCCGTACAGTCTTGTTTTCTTGATGACCAGCTCACTAGCTTCTCGCCTAAGAATTGTGCTCCACCGGAAGTGCTCTTGAATGAATCATGACATCCTGCATGGTCGGCATCTGAAAAACAAGTGAGATTAAAGCCAAAATCCTTCGTATACCAGAGACCCATGTGAATGGTTCCCCGGAGATAACGAAAGATCCTTTTAACCTCCTTGAGGTGCTTCTCGGTTGGCTTAGCCTGGTACCCAGCACATAAACAAGTAGCATGCACAATGTCTGGTCTACTTGAGGTTAAGTACATAAGGGACCCGATCATACTTAGGTATTTTGTAGCATCCACAAATGTCCCTTTCTTATCCAGATCAAGCTTGTGTTTAGTGTCCATTGGAGTACCAATAGGATCACAGTTTTCCATTCCAAATTTCTTTAGAAGTTCAAGCACATATTTGGCCTGATATATGAAAATGCCACGGGGGGACTGGTGAACTTGGAGACCAAGAAAAAACGTCATTTCCCCCATCATGGACATTTCAAATCGACTTTTCTTAAGGTCTGCAAATAATATGGAATATTTTGGGTTAGTAGAACCAAATATAATATCATCTACATAGACCTGAGCCACCAATATGTCGTTGCCGTAGTGCTTGATAAACAAAGTTAGATCAATGGTTCCTTTGCTGAAGTGATTTTGTAGAAGAAATAATGCTAATTCGTCGTACCATGCCCTCGGTGCTTGTTTCAAACCATAAATTGCCTTTTTCAACTTGTAGACATGGCTTGGATGTTCGGTGTTGATGAAACCTTCAGGTTGACATACATACACATCTTCTTTTAACGTCCATGCAAGAGAGCCGTCTTCACGTCCATTTGATACACAGTGAACGATTTGTGTGCAGGGTATGCCAAGAAAATCCTAATAGCTTCCATTCGAGCAACCGGGGCGAAGGATTCAGCGAAATCAATTCCCTCTTGTTGTTTATAACCTCTCACAACTAACCGAGTCTTGTTCCTAATGACCGTTTGCTCCTCATCCATCTTGTTTTTGAATAACCATTTCAGAGTAAGGGGATCGATATTGTCCGGTCGAGGTACTAACTCCCATACATCAAGCCGAATGAACTGATTGAGTTCTTCTTGCATAGACTCAATCCATGATGCATCGGTCATTGCTTCTTTCACACTAGCTGGTTCCATTGTGCTGACTAATAGTGCATAGATACACATATCACCGTCAGTACGCAGCTGATTTCGTGTTGAGACTGGTCTTGAGAGATTACCAATCACTTGAACCAAAGGATGATTCTTAGTCCATTTTTGTTCATGTGGAAGTGTATGAGAAACTTGATGCGAGCTCGACGGATCCACATATGGTGTTGAAGGCTGAGTAGTACTTGTGGAAGCCGCAAATGGATTAACAAACTCGTGTTCGTTGAGCATCGCATTGTTTGCACTTTCAACAATTATTTCATTCTGAAGATGAACATGATTTGGAATTTGTTGAGAATGTTGTTGAGTTGCGTCAGCATTCGGAGACGTGGTTGGAATGTTTGGAGTCAATATGGTTGAGGTTGACGTAGATGGTGCAAAAACGGATGCCGTTGGTGTAGATGCAGTTGGTGGTTCTAGAACTACCGTAGCAGGTGCAGCCGGGGCATTTTGAGGAACACCAAATGATGAAGGACCCTCCATATATTCATCATAGATTGGCCCAAATAGAACTTCCAAGTCACGTTCCGAGGGTTGTAACGAAGATATTGCTGACGGTGCAAATTGAAGCGCGAGTCCTGAACTTACGTGTCCAGAAGTCTGACCTTGAAGCTCGGGATGTGAACTTCTATGTTGAGAGGCCATACCCGATAGTTCATCAAAAGTAACATTCATAGTCTCCATTACCTTTCTTGTCCTTCTATTATAAACCCTGTAAGCACAAGCAGTTGAAGAATAACCAATGAATAACCAATATCACCTTTAGGTTCAAGTTTACCGATATCTTCACGATCATTCTTCGGATAACATAAAGCACCAAAGACATGTAAAAATGAAATATCCGGTTTTCTTCCATTAACGATCTCCTAAGGTGTTTTGTTGAAGCGGGTGTGAATAATGGAGCGGTTTTGAGTATAACATGCAGTTGCTATAGCATCAGCCCAAAGGAATAACGGTGCACTGGAGGAGAGAAGCATCGTCCGAGCAGCTTCAACTAACGTACGATTCCTCCATTCCACAACTCCATTCTGCTCTGGAGTTCTTACAGCCGAAGTTTGATGAGAAATCCCAACTTCGTCAAAATAAGCTTTCAGTTTTGATTGGTGAATTCTGTACCGTTATCCGTTCTAACAATGATAACAGGGGCTTGAAGTAGTACTGATGTTTTATTTAAGAAATTGATAATTACATCTGGGGCTTCAGCTTTCGAAGCAAGAAAATGAACCCATGTGTAACGAGAATAATCATCCACAATCACAAGGACATACCGCTTTCCATTAATACTTTTGATTCTCATTGGGCCACACAAATCCATATGAACGAGATGCAACCTATTCGTCGAATTTGGAACAGGTTTGGGTTTGTAAGGCTTCTTCTTGCTTTTACCTTGCTCACATGATGGACAAAGATGGTCTTTAGTATATTTGAACTTTGGAAGACCGGTAACGAGATCATCTTTTGCAAGCTGGGTGATGGCATCGAAATTGAGATGAGATAACCTTTGATGCCATAACCATGACATTGTTGAAGTAGCCTGGGCCATGAGACAAATTGGAGATGCATCAAACATTTGAAAAAGATCAACGGTGTAAAGGTTTGTTGTGCGATTTCCTTTCAACAGATCAATTCCTTCAAGATCCCTAACAAAGCATGTATGACTTTTGAATGCAACCTCCAAATCTGAATCACAAAATTGCCCAACCGAGAATAAATTATGTCCCAAGCCATCAACAAAAGATACTCTGGTGATGATAATATTTCCCCAATGAAGATCACCATAGCCTAGAATTGCCGCAACATGATCATTTCCAAATTGAACAGTTCCCATAAAACGCCATACAAAGTTCTTTAGAAGACTTCGATTCCCAGTCATATGTTTGGAACAGCCCGAGTCCACGCACCTGAGACAAATTTCAACAGCCTGCCAATGATAAGAGAAAAGAAAATTTGGCAACCGAAGAAATAGGTTCCTGTATGGTTAGGTAATAATCAAGCCATATCACATACCGACATTTCATTGTCAGTATGAGATCTACTAGAATCAATAACATGACCATTAGAGGCAAAATATCTTCCAGTAGGCAACCACTTAGAGGTAACTCTAGGACTTCTAGGTGTAGCAAGACTTTCAGTGGACCCTACCTGCTTAGTTTTCGGAACATACACTTTAGCCTTAGGAGTGCTATGTGTTTCGCTGATAGAAAGCTTGTCAAGTCGAGTGTAACCACCATAGTTCAAACCATTCATAATCAAACCACAAACATCATGACTAAAAGTAAAGAAACATTTATTACATTTAGCATAAATAACTTCAGATTTTTCATTCCGAATAGCAAGTTTAAAGTCATTACATTTAGAAGAATTAAGTTTCATATTATGAATAAAAAATGATAAATTCCTACGGTGTTCTTCTACTTCCACATTATTAGCCTTGGGACGACTACTTCTAGAGGTAAAAGGGACCCTATCATTCCTTGTATTGCTCGTAGGCTGTGGCCTTCTGCTCTTAGTGTAGTTGTTCATTCCTGTAGAAAAAGACACACGCTTGTTAGAATTAGCATTTTTTAAATCAATGACTTGTGGTTGTGCAATAGTGGTCGGTTTTGTCCTAACACTTGCTTTACGTTGGTTGCTAGGCACAGAGATATCTACCCTAGTTTGAGATGAAGGTCTAACGCGAAACATTCCTAGGGCAATAACAACAGTTTTCATTCCAGCAGCCTTGGAAACGGTGTTACAGCAATACGAGTGGGTCCCGAGGTTGCTAGTTTCTTGATCATCGTATCCATAATCGAGCTAGGCTCAGAAGTCTTATCTTTTAACAAGGCCTTTAATTTAAAGTTCTCACAGATTTTATCAATAAGTTTCTGATAGACAGACTTGCTTTGTTCAACAGCCCGCTTATATGAAACAACAACAGATTCTAAATCTGCAATCTTAGCCTTAAGCTTCTGAGCATTACCATCACTAGCACTCTCTAACCTTGAAGAGGCAAAATTCGGTTCCGTAACCCCTCCTAACTGAGACTGCAACCGGGCGATAGTTTGTTGCATTTCATTGTAAGATTTTTCATACGAAATCTTGTCATATTTACATTCATCACATTTTTTGACAAATTAATTCTAAAGATCGGTGAATTCTTTATCTTTTTTAATGACATAAGATTCCATTTTCTCATTCATAATATCAAGCTCAGTTTGAAGGTTTTCATTATGCGACACAGAGGTACCTAACTCAACAGGGCTACTATCAATGCAATCACTAGCTTTAAAGAGGCGTTCAAGATCATTTTCCAAAACTTTGATTTTATCAAGAGATTCATCAGCTTCCTTCGCTAAAGATTTAAAGTCTTCAACAAAGTTGGCAAATTCTTTTAGAAAAGCGTTTTCCAAATTACCTAGCCTAGCATCAACTTGATTAATAATCGGATTAATATCGTTTTGAAGAATTCTCTGGACCTCAATCTGAACAGGTGATGTAAAATTTCCTCCAGTTATTTTGGAATTAACAACACGTTTAAGAATGACAAAGTTATCTTTAAGCTCGTTTAGAAATCGGCGTGTGATACTCGGTTTAGGAGGGTCATCAGACACTTCCTCACTTGGTAGCAAAATCATTTCAGTACTCGTTTTAGACCGAACAAAGACAGTTGGAGGATTAATTTTTGGATAATAAACGGGTGTCACTTCTTTATCAAGCTTTTTCATTCTCAAACGAGTCTCTACATCAAGTTCAGTAGTTTCCTCGGAATCATGCACACTAGGAGGATCATGCTCATCAGACATAGCATACTACCATTATATAAAGTTTCATTAGTGGCCTGAACTTGCTTAAGGTATCCGGGATTAGGGGGAAGAGGAAAACCTAAAGCCAATTTGTATCGAGTGTAATTTATCTCATTCACTTTTGGTGCGAGCATATTTATCGTCTGCATATTTTGGCCACGTTGAACTAAAAGGTTGTCTAATTCTCTAATCCTATCCTGAGCTTTGCAAAAATCCTCAAGAAGCCCATCTTCTCGAATTTTGAAATCATGTTTCAGTTTTTTTCGTTCTTCTTTTAACTACAAAATAGTAGATTTTTCAGTTGAAAGCTGTTTATTAAGAGAAGTGATTTCACCATTAGATTCGCTTATCTTTCTAGCACTACTTAAGTGTAAGGCATTTAATTTCTTAGTTGTGCATTTTTCTTGATAAACCGATGTAACATGAGCTTGTTCAAGTTCCTTTATTTTAGCCTGTTGAATTTCAAAACATTTCTCCCGTTCCTTATAGCCCGCAAGCTCAGTGGTCAATTTGGCATTAGTTTCTCTAAACTTATTATTAACCACCGTAGCATGATCTACATCCTTAGCAAGCTTATCAAATAGAGATTTATAATACGCATGAGTCTTATCAGGAAGGGTTGTAGGCTGGGCAACTTGATCCACACTAAGGTCCACACTTGGCTCATTCGAAATAATATTACTATTATTCGTTTGGTCCTCGTGTGTCTCAATGTAGGGCTCAAGCATCTCAGTATACTCTTCCTCCTGATTAGACATACTATATATATCATTATCATCAAAACTTGGGTGTACCTCAGAGGGACCGTCTGAATCATAGACGGGAGCTTTGTCACCATGCATTCCTGAGGTTGATGCTTGTTGTAAGTTTGCCATCAAGATGTAGTTGGCATTCACCTCTTCTTCCTCGTCATATTCTGCAGCAGAAGCCATAAGATCAAATTCCTCAGCTTGATGTGGAATCCCTGCCTCTTCTTTTTGTGCTATGAGAAGCTGAATATGAAGATAAGCTGCATCCCTCTTCTTTTTGGCTGTGCAATCTCGAGCATAATGACCAATTCCCCTGCAGTTGTAGCACTAAACCTGACGATTGTTGTTTCCATTTCCCGTACCAGTATTCTCAGCCCTTGCAGCCATAATGTTTCCCCTTTGATTACCAAACGCTGGCACAACTATTAACCCATTCTGATTACCCACATTTGGAACAATCGAATTCCGACCACGGATTTGTCCATACTGATTTCCTGCATTCCCAACATTCTGACCATATTGTGTCCCCGTGTTCCCAACAACTACCAATTGGCGATCTTGATTTGCATTCATGAAAGGTTGAGCAATCTGCCTATTTCTAGTGTTCGAGGAGATTCTCTGATTGTTGTTGGTGGGGTTAATGGTAAATTTGAATGCCTTTGCAAGAAGTGCCAGACCAGTATTAATCGCATGAGTAGGAACGGTGATGTCATCAAAACAGGCAATGGGTTGTTGTAAGTAGTTCACCGCAGCAGGAGGTTGATATCCATAAGGAGTGAGTTGTTGTTGTTGTTGTGGCATGAAGTTACTTGATGAGGGTTGATGGTAAGGTACCATGGGATATGACATAGATGATGGAGAGTTTTCCATGAAAGCTAATGGATCTTGTGTCTTGGCACGTCTTTCAGCCCTAACTTCGTTAGCTTCATCTTGATTCATCTTCAAATAATCATATACTTGAGTGTAGTCCACTACATGAAGATCCTTGGTTTGATTGACAAGAGTGACATATCTTGACCATTCAGAAAGAAGATTATCAAGAAATTTGATGTTTGCAGCAATTTGTGCAGGTTCATGTTTGTTTCTTCTAAGATGATTCATGAGGGTTGAAAATCGATGATAGTAAGGTTCAATTTGTTCCCCTTCAGTAGACGTAAATTTCTCCCATTCACGAAGCAACTTAGTTTCTTTTTCTTGTAAACCAATTTCACTCCCCTTCATCATTTTCTGAATCCTAAGCCACATCTCGTGTGCGGTTTCCCAACTATCGACAACAGCATAAACATCTTCGGGAAGTCCCATAAGGATGACTTGAATTGCTTGATCATCAGCGTTAAGTTATTTAGATTCAGATTCAGTTAATTCTTCATCCGTTTGCTCATGACTTGAGTCAGCCACTGGGTTAGCATTCGTAGGGTCCCCAGGCACAATGATTGTTCTTCTAACATACGAACCTTTTTGAATCGAGTTGACAATCAATTTTCCCAAAGGTTTACATTTTGCATAACGAAGGAGACGACTAGCCCATGTAGTGTAGTTCTCCTTGGTGAGCATGGGAGGACGATTCTCAGTACCCGCAGCGTAAATATCTTGTTGAGACGTCATCGTAGAAGTCGTGTGAAAAACAGGATTTCAATTCGTAGAAAGCAGAATGTTGAAGTTAAAATCCCCTAAATAGATTAAATCCCTTAAAAATGAGCTCTCCTGAAACCAAAAATTCCAAGGCCAAAAAAACACACGTTAAAATTTTCAAAAACACAAATTTTGAAAATATTTTCGGAATAATGGCTTTTTGAGAAAAATCACTTTTTCGGAATAAAGGTTTTTTTCGGAATAAAGGTTTTTCGGAATAAATGGGGTTTTCAGAAAAAACACTTTTTCGGAATAAAGACTTTTTCGGAATAAAGATTTTTCCGGAATAAAGACTTTTTCGGAATAAAGATTTTTTCGGAATAGAGACTTTTTCGGAATAAAGACTTTTTCGGAATAAAGACTTTTTCAGAGAAATGGCTTAGAATAAAGGATTTTCAGAGAAAATGCTTTTTCGGAATAAATGGATTTTCAGAGAAAAATGGCTTTTTTGGAATAAATGAATTTTCAGAGAAAATGACTTTTTCGGAAAAATGAGTTTTTCAGAGAAATTGGCTTTTTCGGAAAAAAAGTTTTTCAGAGAAATTGGCTTTTTCGGAAAAATGAGTTTTTCAGAGAAATGACTTTTTCGGAAAAATGAGTATTTCAGAGAAAAAACTTTTTCGGAAAAATGAGTTTTTCAGAGAAAAATTTTCGGAAAAATGGGTTTTTTCAGAAATTTTTTTCAGAAATATGGCAAGATTTCGGAATATAAAACTCTTTTGTGAAGAGAATTCCAAAAATACAGTGATTTAGAATATAGACGACTGAGATAAACTTAAGCCACCAAAAGCATACCTCGAATCCACCAATATCAATAACCACTTCGATCACACCAATAACAACACCTCAAAGCCTCAAATACTAATCGAATCCAGTAGCCTATACAAAAAAACCCACGTAATCAATACCAAATCCACACCAAATCAACACCAAATCTAACTACGAATCCCTTGGCGAATGATACCACTTGTAGGACTAAATCACACGACTAATCAAACACAAATAACATGATGATGATTAAACTAAAATAGAAGGATTAGATTAAGATGAAGAAAAGAAAAGAAATACAAAGTTGGTGATTTCCTAGTGAGAGAAAACAAACACCTTTCCCTGTCTAAAACTAATCAAATGGAAAGCACACACACAAATGAGGATTAGGAGACCTTTTATACTAACTAAGAAATGTTTAGGAGGCCTTCCTTATTTGTGTGTTCGGGACAAAATCCCGTTACATAAACAATAATAACTAAAAAACTCTCGACATCATTAACTAACATTTTTCACGAGCTTCACAACGATATATTATATGACCATCACTTTAATTACTTCTAACACTTTCCCGCGTTCTATGAAAAACATTTGCTGACGTGTACCATTTGTAGATTGTGCTCAGTCTATGTATCCCTTAACACTGCAAGTGTGTCATATTAACTTTCTACTATTACGGCCAATATTTATCGTTTTTCGGATTGTTTTTACGATACGCGATTTTACGTGCTTAAACCTCTAGAATCATTTGTGTTATATTTTGTGTTTTTACTTTCCGGCATATTATGCATGCATGTAAATTATATAAATTGCATAAAAATAATATTTTATTTGTCTTAATCCTAATTAATATCTTAAACTAAGTGATTATAATTATTAAACCTAAAACCCTAACTATCCTTGTACCATGTAACCTTTTACCATAAGCTATATATTTCTACATTGGTAAAAATTCAAACTCAAACAACTCCCCCCCCCCTTAAAGCTCATATTGCCGCCAACACCCTTACACACCCACATGAGCTTCTAGAACTCTTTTGTAATGTCACTTTCATATTTTTTTTATTCATGCAATACTTTGGAACACAAGGTCCTTATGGGTAGTCCTCACATGTTTATATTCATCTTATATATACATCTCACTCATAATTCATCAACAAAAATCAAAACTCTCTATTTGTTACTAACTGAAACCTACAACCAAACAAAACACCACACAACCGCAAACATTTGTATAGAAACTAGAAAGACCGGGGGGGGGGGGGGGGTGTTAATAGTTTTACTAGTTTGAAATCGTATTTTAAAAAACTTTGTATATAAAGCCTTAGATTCGTAACTATGTAATATCACTCAATTTTTGACATGAACATACTACCTAGAATACATAATATAATGACAAAATAAACAATATTTGAGTAAATAAAAAAGATAGAACAATAAAAATGGGACACCAAGATCTATAATGGTTCGGTCACGAAGATCTTCTTCGCTCTACTCTATTTCTCCTCAAATATTATACTCGAGATTTCACTATAATTTTGATTTGATTTACATTTAACTTAAATAGTTTGTGTTATTAAATGATTTGAATTGAATATTTGCTATTGCTAAATGAGTCGAAGTTTAGTTAGTATCTCGAGTTTTCACTAACTTGCTTCAAACACCAATAAAAACAAAAATTAAATTATGTAATTTTGGTTATCTGGTTCAACAGAAAAATCGAACCAAATTCAAACTTGTTTCTCGATTTGGTTTAGTCCAATTTGAATTTAACTTAGTTCGGTTTTACCCATAATTTTTCCAGCGGAACGGAACATATCGAATAAATCAAATAACCTGATGAACACCCTAGTATAAATATGTTTCATTTTATGAAATTTCTAAAAGCATCTCTTATTGTAAACCTTTTAAGAGGTTTATAGTTTCATCATGATACTAATTTATAAACTTTGAACATATTCTTACTATGTTGAATTCTCACAAATTTTTATAAACCTCATTATAAATCAAATGCATTTAATTATAAAGAGGTCTAGGATTATAAACCTTTTCATGCAACACAAGAATTAAATGGTTCTTCGCTATGATTAACAAGTTCTTAAACCTCTTCATAGTTTTATAAACCTATTTATAAATCCACCATAGTGGATGCACTAATCCATTGTTTTAGGACCAAAATCTAACTCATTTTGCAAACATTAATTGGCAAAAAATGAACAAAATGTAGAGAAAAAAAGATGACGAGATGGTTAGAGTGAGAAAGTAAAAAAAGAAAGGATGGTTAGATTACTTAGCAAGCAAATGAACCAACATCTGATATCCACATGTTGAGAGGATTTATACTCCTATAGTATTTATAACGCATAAGGTCTAGAAGGACAAGTAAGGGTTGACTTCGGTTAGACTTTTAGCCGATAATGTATGCAGTATTAGATCAAATCCCGAGCTTGAGATCCTGACTAGCCTATTATATTCTTTACAAATTTCGTATAACGTAAAGATCGACACTAAATATAATAAATGTTACTTTATGTGGCTAATAATCTCCCCCAAAAGGGATGATTATTCAAATTACATTAAATTATGTTTTTAATAAGATCATGTGTTTTCGTCTTGAACTTTGTTGTAGTAGACAAGTTTCTTCATGCTTCATGATGTTGAGCCTTTGTCTTTTGACTTTGTGTTTCGAGATCTTTAAATCTTTACTTACTTTGGACGCACTTGACAGAAGTGATTGGTACTTTAATCTTGATGCTAATGGTAAATGACAATATCTATGCATGTTGGTTGTCATTTTATGCATTTGTGTCCGTCCTTGAATCTCCTTGTGCTTTGGACCAACGTACTCAAACTTTGCATCATCCTAAAATCTAGTACTCCTCCTATTATTGAGTATATCATCAATATTTATATAACAATATCCCCTTATATAACAATATCCATTCGAACATTAAGGATGGTGTTTGACTTTGTAGATTACGTGCTTTTTTTATCTTTTATGTTGATAGTATGACTTTGAAGCTTAAGTATGAGTACGTGGTAATGAGTGTGACGATGATGGATTAAAGGTATTGAAAACGATCTCAAGCAGAACTCATCAAGTTATTGATTTTTATTAAGAGAAAAGAGGGAACAATAGCACCCCGAATATCTTATAATTATTGTTGCTTGCTACCTCAAAAGAGCTTCCATACTGTAGTGATTCTTTGTAGACACTAGACACTGATTATAAGTTAGAAACTAATGATGTAAAAAGAATTAGGTGATGGTTGTTTCATTAAGATGTTTTAAGTTTGAATCTGACTGCCACATCTTAAAAGGTGGTTTTAATGTCTAAATTTGAATGAAAAATGTTGTTCTTTTTTATAATTGTCTGAATGGTTTTAATTATTCGTTTTTAAGTATGGTTTTAGTTGTCCGTTAACTTGACTACTTTTTTTGTTGACAAAATGTAACACCCCACTTGGATAAGTAGACCGTTACGTGTATTTATGGCGTGTCATAAAAGCATATAAGGTAAATTTCCTAAAACATTAACTGACCATAAAGAAAATACCGGAATCAAACATCGGTAATCCAAACATAAGCTTAAAACATGAAAAGTAAAATACTGAAAGAAAGGACTGAACAATGTCCAAACAAGAAAATAAATGAATGAAGTGCATAAAGTAAAGAAGTCTGGATAGCTTCTATCCAATGCACGTACTCTCAGAATCCTAAGAGCGTCCTGGTGTACCTGCCGTTAGAACATGAAAGGAACTACGGCTGAGCATAACTCCCAGTGAACGGATATAAAGCATGATAATAAAATATTGGAATGAAGTAGATGATAAAATACTGAAGTTGTAAGACTGATAAGTAAAATGCAACGTAAATCTGTGTATAATCTGAAAAGTCTGATTTATAAATAGTAAAGCTGAACCGTTATCTGTTAAATCTGAAAACATGCATTTACTGTATTTTAATTGCCAAGAGCTTATATAGTTCATGTGATGTAACAACGTCTGCATGAATACATAGAGGGGTGACCTCGTCATGCTATAGAGGGGTGACCTCTAAATAATGTGCTGCGTGGAGGGATCAACTCCAATGTGAAGGATGTAGAGCACACACCACATTCACCTGATAAGCTGTAAACTGATAACCTAGGATGCATCCATACGCCTCGTTGATAATACTGATAAATGGCCAAGCTGAAATAAAGGGGCGCTGCGAGAAATCACTCCCCCGCAGAGGAGTCACGACACCGGTGCCTCAAGTTTCATGGTTACGGTACCTCCATAACTAGTACTGAACTGGTCATGCTTGTATATAAAGCTTAGGCAAATTTAACTTAGTTAATAAAATGATTAGTGATAAAACTTAGAACATATACTGGAGAAAACATTTGGCTGCAGACGGAAATCCTAATTATGCATAGAAAAGGAAGTCCTTACTGAAGGACGGAAAATCTGTACGATCGATCGAACAAACGATAAATCCAACAAAACATAATGATAGGAGAGAGATAAAGATGTTCGTACCTCAGTTATCCAAATCCGGCGTTTAACCAAACTCCAAACTTAATTATCGTCAAATAATCTACATGAGTTTAGAACTAATTAATTCTAATATTTTATTATTTACTACTTCATTAACAAATTATTATATGTTGATAAGTTGTAATAAAATATCAAGTATTTTATAATAGTTTATCTTTGTACTATTAAGGTTTCCTTATTTCCTTGCTAATGAATCTACCTCTATATACTACTCTTGTTAATTATAATATTGAGAATAGATGCTAGCAAAACTTAATATAATCATAACATGAACATGGCATGACAACTGTATTAGAAAAATAGAATATTCTGTTGGTTAGTGTATTTCAAAACCAATGCAATCAAATGTGGACATAAACGGACACAAGAATATACCTTTCAATTTGAAATGAAAATGGAAACGAAAAGAACTAAAACAAACTCGAAGCCCAACTTTAAGCCTTCAACGAACGAATCGAAACCTCTTAACCAACACGCCAATCGTATGCAGCCTGACTGTCGTGGAACACCGAACACGATGATGCCTCGATCACGAACTAAAGCTCAAACCGAACGCGAACGTAAACACAAAACCTTACATGATCGACTATGACCAGTGACCAAGATCTTAGCCTAACCATGAACCTCGAACCTCCAACAATGAGACCAAAACGAACTACCTCGACGTCACTCGAACTCAAATGAACCATCTTTATTTTGCAGCGGCAGCAACATCGTTTTGTGTAGCAATATTTGTTTTTCAATTATGGGAGCAGTAGATGCGTATTATATATATAAATACTAGACTATAGACCCGCGAGTTTCGCGGGCATCATTTAAAACATGTTCATTAACAGCAACCTATTAAATATTCAGCCATATACGTAGATGCAAATAGCTCTAAATCGTTAAAATAAATAAGGTCGTTGTGATGGAAAAGAAGTTGGATTATAACTAAGAGCATCTACAATACTTAAAACACAAAATACTTTTTACAAATTAAAGAAGTTGCTTCATGCTAGATCATACTTGTGAGACATGTAGTATAGATTTTTGTTTTATCATCGATAAAGACTATATCCATAACAGTAAAAGTACACTTTTTATATATTAGACCCACTTCACCGTTTCCATTCAAAGTGAAAATAATGTGGATTCAACGCATGCTTATACCATCAACTTGTTGTCCCATTCGTTCACTACTTTTCTACAAGAAAAGTCCTAATTTAATAAAAAATACAAAATTGATCCAAACATTATACAATGAAAAACATTAGAAGCAGAATCACGATTACGTTTCCTTTTTCTGGTGGTAAATACAATGGAACATTGAAGCTTCAGTTTAAGCAAAACCAACTTACCCCCATCGTTCTCATTTAGTCTTGATCATGTGATTCTCATCCATAACATCAATTATGAAACTTTTACCACTAAGTGTATAAAACAGATGATTTTTGCTTAACTCGTCTAAGTTAGGGGTAATTTTTACCAGGATACTAAATTCACATATCGATAATATACTTGATTATATGAACTAACTATAATCCAAAATGATGTACAATTGGTACTTTGTAATTTGGGCTTCATTTATATGGATCACATCATCATTACAGAGAATAAGTGGGCACCAAACTGATAACATCTTATTGCACGTATTGATGAAAGTAAAACCAACTATTAATAGATCAACATGGAATAAATCATGATAAACTTGGTTAATGTGTATATGTAAAGCATAAACAAGTGATCCTGTCAATTTCATTATAAACTTGTTTTACAGTTGGTCAAGCTATCAGTTATCTATTGATGCAATCCAGAAATTTAGAATGCATCCGAAAATAGTGGTACTTTATTATATCAATGCCACCAAAAGTTATTAATAAGACAACACAACATACACATAACTGCCATAATTATAAATGAGCTTACATGTTTAGTTTCAAGAACATGATGAGATATGATGTAAAATCTACTTTTAAACAGTTTGTAATTACGTTTGAGCCTGGCAATATATATTTCAGTACATATTACCCCTGTAAATGAGTTTTAGCCTAATAACACATTGTGCGGTTTAGTAAAATAAATAGCTTAGAAGTTTAGCATCTTACCAGTGTGGAACTTCCACCAGTTATCATCCATACATTCCCTTCCTCATCTGAATATGAATCTTCAAATTCGAGAAGCATCAATAAACAACGAAAGCTTTCCTATATCTTCAAAAAGAAAGTTCCGTGCTTGCTCTTTCCGTTTTAATTGACTCGTTCTAATTCAACCACTTCAATGCCATTACATTTTACTTTGGATCACATATTACTATGCAAATCCAGGTATAAAGCATGTAAAAAAGATAAACGTCCTATATGTTTATATGGAGTGGTTGAATAATAGTGAGTAAGGAAAAATATTTATCATTCTCGTTAATATTGATATCGTTGGTGGCCCTTTATGTCCAGCTGGAATTTAACTCTTCTAAAGCAAATATAACAATGTAGATTTGGTATATAGCCAGTACCCATATGCTTATTGACCTATTGTGGTGCCCTTTCTGTAGTACATTGTATAGATGCATGTTAATAATCATATTTTCCAAAACAAAACTACACATAAACCTCCCATATAATATAGGATAGTCGTTACAAAAGCTGACCTCTATTACAGAACTCGTCATGTTAATAAGACAGTAATGAATGCTTATTTTTTAGCTTCAAAAGCTTTCCAGTGTAAAGGCTTCTTATATATAATATATGTAGTGAGTGGCTTTTCTGAAACCAAAACATTCTTCTGTATATGCCAAATACAGAAAGAGAAAGATGATAGCCAAGAAGAGAATAAAGCGAGAAAGAAACAAACTATATAATTTTTCAAAAACATACATTCAATTTATCTCTCAAGCTGCTATCGAGTAAATTAAAACATCCATACACTTGACCCCTGGAAATCTGGAATTCATATGCAAAATAATTACAATAAAAACATAAGTACAAAAAAAAGAAAATGAATGATTTTAACAATTTACAATGTCGCGTGTTAACCTTAGTTGGTGTGGAAGTTGCATAAAGTCATTTAAATTTACAACTAAGATGACGAGGCATCATAACAAAGCTCCTAGTATGAATTGTTAAAATAAAAACACCAAATATGATTAGGGTATAAAAACTGAATCTGCTCAAGCTCTGATATATAACAGCATATTATAATTAAATGCTATCAAACATACCTGCAAGAATAGATCATAATTAACCAAAATATATGTTACAACCTTCATGAAATTAACAAATTATCATATGATTTTAATGGAAGTATTTCATTTAAAACTAATATGGGTGATGGTAAGTGGCCACAAATTTAACGTGGTGATGTTATTATTTGATGTTGTTGAAAAAAAAAACAAATATAGCGGTGATGTGAATTTTAAAGTTAGTTGATAGAAAATTAAGGAGATGGAATAGCAGTAACTGCACGAAAATGGTAGCGTAAATTTGGGGATAGCGAAGATTCAGTTTAAGTCAAGAAACTGACATCTGTATTTATGACGTAAGATTATGACGTCAGATATGGGATGAATTGAATTCAAAAACATTTTTTTTATTAGATATAAAGATGGAAGAGTCTATCTCAATAAAAACTTGAGAAGAAAACGGTAACATAATTGTAGAAATGATTTAATAGTTAGTCAGTGACTATAAATTGAAAACCGTAAATAATGGAAACGTAAGAGATCATATTTGACATACCCATTTTAGTTTAAATGAAGGATATTTCATGTAGGATTCATTCATAAAAATTTCAATTAAAATGATACCGTATGTTGCGTTTTAATCAAAAGAGTATACAACTGTTTATTTTTTATTTTTCTACAAATGAAAAAGTTGAAAGAGTTTTGTTAGTTAGTTTCATAATGGGTCGAGCTTTAGGCTATAGTAAACTTATAAGGCTTATGCGTCATAACCTGAGTTCTCGTGTTAAAAGTCTGACGTGTATTATTTATTTACTGGATAAATAAGGATAACGTGATACTTGACTAGCTAATATTAATTATTTTTCTGAATAGTTAATTTCGTAACGTTTTTAAATAAAGCTGAGACTGCGTATAATTAATATTCATGGATTTTTAAGGCCGGTTTTACACAAAACCAAAAAACAAATCGCACCAAATACAAATAATTTTAACAAAATTTGAAGTTTGGTTTTGGTGTTCGGTTCAATAAGATAGTTTACAAAATATTACCTCATCACGGTTCAATCATCGGGCCACGAATTCGATCACCAGGTCAACCATGCCGAGTCACTGGCTCACGCGATCGATCACCAAGTCAATTTGTAGAGTCACCGAGTCTCGAGTTCGACCATCAGGTTCATTAACATATCATTATCTATTTGTTGCTAAGCAATTTCAGCTTAAGGTGTAACATTAGAAATTTATACAAAAATTGACCCGGGTGTGTTTTCTATTGTGGCCAAACCAACTACCCATTATATATCAAAATTTTAGGCCAACCAAATTTCACTAATGACTAGCCCAAACCTAAATATATAATACAACCCTAATCTTTATCTTCACTACAAATCATAGATGCAACAAACATTTGTTGTTGTTAGTCTCATCACTTATCTGTCATTTATCAAACCAACTTTTTTGTTGTTGCATCACTTGTCTTTCATTTATCAAACAACAAGCTCTTTTTTTTATTTGAAGTAAATTTCCAGAGAATCTTATTCAGCCTTGATCCTTCAAATATTCTATGTCTACTGATTCATTAAGCCCTAGCTTGCTCCTACGGAGTATCCTACTCTAGTTCTTCGTCTCTTAGGTTGAAATAAGAAAGAACACCGTTAGCTTGCCTCGGGGTTTGAATCCGACACCAACTATGGTGTGAGAGTAAGTATATGGTTCAAGTGAATGAATGTTATAGTAAGAGAGAGTAAGTAATGAAGTGTGTGTCTATAAAACTTATTAGTTGTGCATGAGTGAACATATCTTTATATAATACTTGGAGGTGACTCTAGGACACAAGAATTGTGGAGGCAAGGTTGTCTTGTAGAAGCAGCGATTGAATAGCTGGTGGACACCATGCCTGTCTTTTGGAGCCAAGGTTGTCCTCATACTCCTCTAGTACCAATCGTGGTCCAGGCGTCTATACCATTCGTACATTATCATACCATGTATGTCAGGCGTTATCGTCCTTCCTCCGATGGAGACGATGATCTGCCCTCTGGGCGTTGCTCCCTACTTTGCTCCATGTGTAGATGTCTGCTCCATATGAAGACATGCGTAGATGTCTGCTTTATATGAAGACATGTATAGACGTCTGCTCCATATGAAGACATTTGTAGACGTCGATTCCATATGAAGACATGTGCTATATGTGAAAGTCTTGGCCTTTTGTCATTATCTCTGGATCTGAGGTGGCCTTCGTTGCCCCAACTATTCCAGTGAACCGTTCCAACATGAGGCGACTTTACTTATGAAACATTAGGTGTTAATTTGCAATTGTCTCACTGTTGGAAATATGGTTTTACCGTTAGAAGACCGGTCACTCCAACAATAGCATTACGAGCTCGTAGTTAAGTTATTAGTAAACATTATAAGCAAACCGGACCAAGCCCATGGGTTTGGCCGGCGGACCATGTCCAATATGTGGACATGGGTATATAAACCCTCTCTTTTGATGGAGAGGGTGTTCTTGGTTCATATTACACATACTATTTCACACATATTCTCCCTACTTTCTCTCTCTAGAATAACCTCTAACCCCACTCTCTCTCTAAGTTACCATCAAGGATGACTATATTCTTCAATTGGTATCAAGAGCAATATGGTGATTGTCTTGTTTTGTGTTTGTATCTTTGTTTCTGTGTGTATGTATACATATATACTCTCGGCATCAAAAAGATTCTTGTTTTTTTGTGCTTCAATCTTCACTGATAGCTCAATATCCATATAATAGAGGTGAAGTTTCCCAAAAACAAGAAAACCCTCTTTTGGGTTGTTTGGTTCACCGTTTTTAGTGGATTTCGTTGTATTTAAATTTGAAAACCAGTTGAAAACGTATTTGGTAGTACATAGCAACAATGGTTTTTATATTTGGGCCCATTAAAATACACGTTTTTTCAACTCATCCATATACGAGGGAAATTAAAATACAAAGGTAAAATAGATAAATTTAACTTACATACCCTTTAGCATTACCCGCCCACCCTAGCTACTTGTTCTTTTTCTTTTTCCTTGAATAGTTCTTCACCATTGATTAACACCTCTTATCATCATTTCTCATCATTTCAATCCTTAAATAGCACAAATGATCAAGAATAATTTGATCAATTTTTCATGAGTCACTCAAATTACACAAAAATATCTAACATGAAACATTAGTTTGTCCATTTTATATAAAAATCTCATTTGGGTATTAATGTTCATCAAATAAACTGAATCTTCGTTAACCAAAACAGATGTGTTTACAAAGAAATCGATTTTTATTAACAAAAACGATTTGTGTAAAAAAACAATTGTGTTGTAAAAAAACTTTGAGTTTAAAAAATGACTTGTGTGTTTAACTCACACACAAATTCGATTTCGGTTTACATTTTGGTGTTATAATTTCTAGAGAAATCTTCAAATAGTTTATATTTCAATTTTTGTTTTTTTATTTATTATTGTGGTTGGTTGGAGGAAGAAGACAATGGTAAGGATGCCATTTACCATCATGTTATTTCTAACAAGTTAACAAACCAAACAGGTTGATGTGTTTTTAATTGTCAAATTTTTAAAAACTTTAAATATAAAACCTCTCCAGTTTAAGAAACTCGTGATATGAAAATTTTGAACCAAACGCACCCTTTGTTTGTTTGATTTTTGGTTCGAATTTCATAAAGAAAGTATGATACTTAATTTTTGAATTTTCCGTTTAAATTTTAAAAAGTTTGCAACTTTAAGGCACTATGCACCTTGAGTCGAAAAGTACAAGTCTTTTTGTTCAAAAGTCCCAAAAATCACGTTTTTTGAAGCTTGGAAAAAGTTGGTTTCGGACTTGATAGCTCTCTAATCCCACGCGAGCAATCATCGGCGAGTTAACAAGTAACTTGGTAGGCGAATTATCACAAGCGAGCTATAACAAGTGTGTTCGATAACATACTTCTACAATCGAATTAACATCATTTCAAGGAGTCCTAATCAATAACTCGCTTCTCATAGGCGAGCTAACAAGTTTGGTACTAGGCGGGTTAACATATATTGGTACTAGGCAATTTAACAAGTTCTTCTTCTAGGCGAGTTAACAATGTGTTAATTCTAGGCGAGTTAACATATATTGGTATTAAGCGAGTTAACAAGTAAACGTAGGTGGGCTATCAACTATTAGTACAAAACGTGAATTACTTTGGACTTTGGACTTAGGCGAGATATAATTTGGACTTAGGCAACTTTTCTTTGGACTTAAGTGAACATAAAACATCAACAACAAGCAAATATTTATAAAATTTTTACGGTTTCTTCGGTGGTTTGTAAAATCCCACGATAATATACTTTCTCGGTTTCTCCACGAATTGTAATGTAACACCCCACTTTGATAAGTGGACCGTTACATGATAATTATGGCGTGACATCAAATCATGCAAGGTAAATGTCTAGAACATTAAATGACCTTAAAGGAAACCGGAAACAAACATCGGTTCCAAACATAAGCTCCACACAAAATGCATAAGTAAAGAATGTATGAAAGGACTAAACAATGTCCAACAAAATGCATAAGTATGTAAATGCATAAAATAAATGAATTAAAGGGAGCCTCCATCCAAATGCATGTACTCTTGCTTTCCTAGTTCTTCCCTTTAGTACCTGCCGTATGGTAATATAAAAGGAAAATACGGCTGAGCAATACGCTTAGTGAACGGATATATGACATATATATGAATGTCATAAACATAAGCTAAGTATGGAATGAAAGCATAACAAAAGAAAGTGCAGTGGAATAATGTAAGTCCTGGAAAACCTGGTGTATGATTATAAACTGGTTTATATTCTGAAAAAGACTTATGTTTATTTTATACTAAAAACTGTATTTTAAATATGCCTGGAGCCTATATAGGTCATGATGTATCAATGTGCATGAATACATAGAGGGTGACCTCATAATGAGATTAGAGGGGTTGCCTCTAATTATAACAGTCTAAGTGGAGGGATTAGATCCATGTAACGGATGCAAGGCACACACCACAGTTACCATGTAATCTTATTAAACTTGTCATAGGATGCACCCATTCGCCCCACATGATAATAATAATAAAATGGTCAATGACTGAAAGGGACGCCACGAGCAATCACTCTCACCGCAGAAGAGTCATAACATCGGTGCCTCCAATGTTATAGTTATGGTACCTCCATAACTAGGTGAAACTGACATGCATGTATATAGCTCAAGAAATCTATTATTAATCATGTTAATTATTGATAAGTTTACTGTAACTACTGGGGAAAATAGATGGCTGTAAACGGGGAATCCTAATAAAGAAAGAGAGTGTCCTTACTGAAGGACGGAATATCCTTATCTTGTGTCCAGTAATTAAAATGAAGAAGACGCGGAGAATCCTACTCTGACTTCACAAGTGCTACAATATACAAGGGACCTGTATGAGTTGTCTGATTAACTTATACTTAACTGATTATTAGTTTACTTGACATTTTCTTAACTTGTTTTACTTGTTCTTGTATTGTTATACATGTTTTAGACTTGTTATACTGTTTCATATCTTAATCATGTGTTTCTTAGTGTTTTTAGTGTTCTTGATTAATGTGTTTCATGTTATATGTGTTATGATACTTGTAGTAACATAATTTGTAACTTTCTAAAAATAGCAGGTTTCTATATATAGTAACTTTCCAAAAATAGCATGTTTCCATATATAGTAACTTTCCAAAATAGCAAGTTTCCATAAATAGTAAGTTTCTAAAAATAGAAAGTTTCCATAATTAGTATGTTTCCATAAATAGTGTACTTCCATATTTAACATGTTTCCATTATTAATAGTAAGCTTATTAAATAAGTAAAATGATATAAGCTATAGTTTTAATAAGCATATTATATAAGTCATGATTATATAGTAAAGTTTATTAAATAAATACTTTAGGCTAAAACAATAATTATTAAATAACAACATAATGCATGGTTTTATCAAGGATTATTAATTAATAATATGACATGATTTATTTAGTAAAACGTTACCTTAGCTTGATAAATATATAATTAAATTAAAGTATGGTATTAATTTAATTATGCAAACAAATAAATATTTAGGCTAAATTCATGTTTAGTTGTGTTAAATAATTATAACCTAAGTTCCATGGTTAATTTAATTATAACATGCATTTTATATTAATTAAACTAACAAACGTAATTTAGTAAAATATTCATGTGTACCCGAGCCTACCGAGACTCCCATGTCTTAGTCGCACTATACCAAAACAACAACACTATGCTGTCCAATAAACAAAACCAGTCCTGTCTAACATATTAACTCAGTACTGTCCAATATATACTACCATGTTCTGTCCAATATTCAAAACCTTGTTTTGTCCAACATACTATACCCAAACCTGTCCAATATATCTATACCCTTTGTTTAACAAATCTTTACCCCCGACTGTGTTAAGTTTCCTGTTGTCGTTTAATTATCACCCACTGGGAGTCTAGGGACTCTCGGTTGTCACTGTTTGCAACAAAACGCACCCACTGGGGTGTTTGGGCTTGCGGCTGACACACCCAAAACACACGCTGCCCCATAGTGGGTTGTGGTTGTGTGACCCGAAGCACCACCGAGACCATGTTTGGTCTCGGTTTGCTTGAACTGACACAAACCAAACCCGAAACCCTTAAATTCCATTGTTTTAAATCTTGTTTAACATGTTTTACAATTTCTTCTTAATGGATCTTGAACAACGAACATAAAAATAAAAAAAATAAAAAAAGATTAGAAGATACCGAATGGTGAATGGTTAAAGATTAGAACCACAAACACTATACCCGAATTCCTTAATATCCAAAACCGACAATTTCTTGTGTGTGTGTGTATAGATGCCGCAGCTAGAAAAGAGAGAGAGAGAGAGATGAGTCGTGTTTTATTTTTTTTAGGGTTTATCAATAAAGATGTATATTAATAAATCTCTTGGTGGTTTATTAATTGGACTTGGATTGCTTAATGGGCTGGGCCCTAAGCCCTTTTCCTTTCTTTTTTTGCCGACCAACACACACAACCAAATACATAATTCGTTTTTTTGTACTTGAATATTATTCGAGCGTGTTCGTAATTTTTAAATGTCGTGTTTTATTCTTGTTATGTTTTAAGTATTATACGTAAGTACTTATCGGGTATTAAAATCAATAATAACATACGTATAATATACGTAATATTTATATTAAATGTTCGTGACACGTGTCGTATATTAATTAACCGTGAAGTTTTTATTTACACGTATTTTCATGCGTTTCATGATCTAAGGTATTTTAAAAGCTGGTTTTACAACTCTTCCCCTCTAAAAGAATAATTTGTCCTAGAATTAGAGATACGATAAGCTGATGAGATTATAAACGCTGAAAGGACACATAAGCTGAAAAGACATGTAAGATGAAAAGGACATACCGGAATCATAACTGAAAATGAGGGTATGAAGTCCAGATAGACTCCTCCGTTTCCCAAGTAGCTTCCCGCTCGGAATGGTCCCTCCAAAGGATTTTGACGAATAGGATCGTCTTTCTCCTCATGACTCGATCCTGACGATCGAGAACTTTCTCGGGTTCCTCAATGTAGGATAGATCCTCACAAATCTGATCGAGTGGATATGAAACTGTGTTCAATGTATGGTAATTGTAATCTCTGAGTAAGGATACATGAAACACATTGTGTAGATGAGATAGCTGAGGAGGTAACGCTAGACGATATGATACTTCACCGACCCGTTCAAGGATTTCAAACGGTCCGATGAAACAAGGATTGAGCTTGCCCTTGAGTCCAAAACGCTTGACGCCACGTGCTGATGATACCTTAAGGTAAACATGTTCACCAGGCTGAAATTATAAAGCTCTACGATGTTTATCAGCATAGCTCTTCTAACGAGCACGAGCTTCCTGCAGCTTCGCCTTGGAGATGGCAACCTTTTCATTGGTCACCTCTATCATCTTCGCTCCTTCAATGATTCGTTCTCCACTTGATCCCAACAGATTGGAGCACGACACTTCCTTCCATAGAGCATCTCAAAAGGTGCACACTTGATACTCGCGTGCCAACTATTGTTGTAAGCAAACTCAACCAAACAAATGTAGTCATCTCAACTCCCTGTCCATTCCAATGCACAAGCTCACAACATGTCTTCTAATGTCTGAAGAGTACGTTCTGATTGACCATCTGTCTGAGGATGAAAGGCTGTGCTAAGCTTAAGTCTGGTGCCCCAAGCTTTCTGCAACCCTTTCTAAAACTTGGACGTGAATCGAGGATCTTTGTCGGATATGATATCTGATGGAGTACCATGCAGCCGCATGATCTCCTTAAGGAATATATCTGCCAATTTGCTAACTGAGAAATCTTTGCGAATTGGAAGAAAATGAGCTGACTTGGTTAAACGATCAACTATGACCCATATAGCATCATGCTTCCTCTGAGTCAGTGAAAGTCCGGTGACGAAATCCATGGAGATTTTGTCCCACTTCCATTCGAGAATCTCTAATGGTTGTAGTAAACCACTAGCTCGCTGATGTTTGATCTTAACCTGCTGGCGGGTTAGACATTTGGAAACGAAAGTAGCAACATCCTGCTTCATGCCACTCCACCAGAAATGTTGTTTGAGATCATGGTACATTTTGGTGGATCCTGGATGAATAGAGAATGGAGAGCTGTGAGCTTTGATCAGTAAAACTTCCCTGAGTGTAAGATCATCCGGAACACATAGTTTGTTACCCTGCCATACGATGCCATCTTCGTCTACACGAAATTCTGTCTGCTGCTTAATATTCTGAATAATAGCCCAAATCTCACCATCATCCTTCTGAGCTGCCTTGATCTGAGTAATTAAGTCTAGCTCAACTCTCAGATTAGCCTAGTACCCATGTTGTCCACATACTAAGAATTTAATGTCTAATCGCTCTAGGTCATGTATGATCTCTTCTTCGATCTTGATACCAGCAATCATGCCTGACTTCCTGCTGAGAGCATCTGCTACTACATTCGCCTAACCGGGATGGTACTGAAGATTGATGTCATAGTACTTGATTAGTTCTAACCACCTTCTTTGCCTCATGTTTAACTCTCGATGAGTGAATATGTACTTAAGGCTATTGTGATTAGTGAATATATTACACGATTCACCATATAGGTAATGCCTCCAGATTTAATGTGCAAAGACAACTGTTGCTAATTCCAGATCGTGGGTAGGATAATTCTCCTCATAAGGCTTAAGCTGACGTGATGCATACGCAATTACTTTCCCATGTTGCATGAGTACACAGCCAAGTCCTTTACCCGAAGCATCGCTGTAAATATGAAATCCACCTGTACCAGATGGGAGAGTAAGAATAGGTGCAGATATTGACCGCTGCTTAAGTTCTTCAAAGCTCTTCTCCCGCTCATCATTCCAGACGAATTTCTCTCCCTTAGGCATCGGCTTGGTCAAAGGCAAGGCTAACCGTGAAAAGTTCTCCACAAATCTACGGTAATATCCAGCCAAACCCAGAAAACTATGAACCTTAGTTGCAGACGTCGGTCTTGGCCATTTAGTGATATCTTCAACCTTTATAGGATCAATGGTGATCCCTTATGCGGATACAACGTGGCCCAGAAATGCGACATTGTTAAACCAGAATTCACACTTGGAAAATTTTACATACAATTGCTTCTGGCGTAAAATCTGTAGCACAGTGCGAAGATGTTCTTCATGTTCTTCCTTGGATTTTGAGAAGATGAGAATATCGTCAATGAATACGATGTAAAACTTGTCTAGAAACTCATGAAAGACGCGGTTCATTAAGTCCATGAATACCGATGGAGCATTAGTGAGTCCGAAAGGCATGACTACGAACTCATAGTGACCATATCTTGTGTGAAAAGTAGTCTTAAGAATATCCTTCTCCTTCACTCGCAGCTGATGATAACCTGATCGTAAATCGACCTTGGAAAATTGCTTGGCACCTTGTAGTTGGTCGAATAGATCATTGATACGCGGCAATGGATAATGGTTTCTGATCGTGATCTTGTTCAGCTCACGATAGTCAATGCATAAACGCATGTTGTCATCCTTCTTCTTGATAAAAAGTACCGGTGCACCCCATGGTGATACACTCAGACAAATGAAACCTCGCTCCAATAACTCCTGCAGCTGGTCTTTTAACTCCTTAAGCTCTACGGGAGCCATGTGATAAGGAGCCTTGGAGATTGGTTGAGCTCTTGGGATGAGCTCAATGCCAAACTCTACTTCGCGGATAGGTGGTATACCCGGAAGCTCTTCTGGAAATATATCGGGGAATTCTGAAACGACTGGTTGATCTTGAATCGATGGAGTTTCTGCAATGATGTCATGAATCGTAGCTAAGAAGCCTTCGCAACCATGAGCTAATAAAGCACGGGCTTGTAAGGCAGAAATGACTTGTACAGACTTTCCTGGTAGGAAACCATTATGAATGTACTCCAGAGCTTGGACGTCGCCGAATATAACTCGGTGCATATGGCAATCGATAGTGGCATGATGTTTAGCTAACCAATCCATGCCTAAGATTAGATCAAACTCGCACATATCCAAAGGAAGTGCGTCTACTGGGCGAACCTTATCATCAAATTCTAGGGGAAGATCTCTATACACATGGGTAATGCGTACAGAGTCTCGCATGGGCGTAAATATACTTAATATGTTATCTAGTGGCATGCGGATCTTATTCATACTAGTGGCATACATAGTGGATATGACTGAATGAGTTGCACACGTATCGAATAAAACACAAGCAGCATGACCGTTCATAAATAGGATGCCAGTGATAGTACCTGAAGACTTATTCGCTTGATCCCTGGTGGTGACACGACTTGAAGCTGGTGGCTTAGGAAGAGCAAAACCAGAAGTACAAGTAGTCTCTCCCTTCTTGCAGTCCTTCAACATGTGACCTGGTTGTCCACACTTAAAGCAAACGCCGGCAACCCGAAGACATAGTCCAGGATGTCTACGACCACAAGTAGTGCAGATAGGATGAGTATAACCTCCTGGAGGTACCCTCGCTACCTGAGAGCCCGTTTAAGAAGATATACGTGAGACATGATTATTTGGGCATAAACATGACTACACTGAAAGTTTAAGATATGATACCAGATGAAGACGAGTTATTAGGCTGTTGACCCTTAGCATTCTGGCCATGCCCACTCGCAGAGTTCCCGTTTATGATGCTGAGATGTTAGCATGTATGACATACAACAACTTAACATAGAAGAGTTTATGAATTTAGGGACATGTTGTTGTTGGAATAGCTGGCATTGTTACGATAACTGTCATTACTATTACGCCTGTCTGGTCCGTATCGGTCATTAGTTTGATCGTGCCCCTTTTTGTTCGTCTGCTGAGTGGCCGGTTAGGACCAGTCTCCACCCTTCTGCCTGAAAGATACAATTGGATAGGACAAGATATAAAATGAACGTACATATTTAAATAAGATGATAACGCTTGATGACTGAAATTTATACCTCTTCTCTGGACGAGCTGGCTCCTCATAGTCGTCTCTCTCATGGAGCATCTCCAAGCTACGTGCTGCGTCTGCCACTTGTGACACATTGGAAAGTGGCACTAAGTAGCCAATCAGCAGTCGAGGAGTGAAGAGCCCAGCTAAAGTGCTTTGCTTGCTCTTCAGCTGTACCTACAGCAGCGCCTAGAAATCTAGCTAACCTGAGGAACCTCTGCATGAACTCCGTGCTGTTCTCACCAATTCTTTGACGAATAGCATGCTAGTCCCTCTTAAGCCTCTCCTGCTCAGCTGTAGGAAAGAACTGATTGTAGAATAGAGTCTTAAATTGATCCCATGTCAAAGAAGCCAACCATACATCACCTCCATTGCTCAGCTTGTATGCTCTCCACCATGCCAGTGCATCGCCTTCGAAGTTGTAGAAAGACAACCTTGCCTTGTAAACTCCATCACATCCCATGGCATCGAATATTTTCTTCATGTGCGAAATCTATTTTTCCGCATCTGATGAAAATTCAGCCCTCATGAAAGATTGAGGCCTTTGCTTGTTGAACCTCTCCAGCCAGGTGTGTAGAGTAATAGGTGGAGGAGGAGGATGATTGTTCTGATTCAGGGTGTTCTGGTATTAAGCCCGGATCTGATTGCTGATCTGTAGGAGCATAGCTTGCAGAGCTGCTTGGACAGCTGCAGCCAGTTACTGCTCAGTTCGTATGTTGACCATCTGACAGTTAATCTGGTTAGAACATAGGATAAACATAAGAGGTGCATGAAAAGTTTATGAAGGCATAGCCAATGAAAACAGCCATTGGCAATGGTGGACGCCTACGGGTCGGTCCAAAAAACAAAATTTACATGAGCAAGGGTGAACGCCTATTGGTGGGTTCACAAAATATTATTCGAATGAAAAGCACATGCGACTAAATATGGCCAGTTCTGTACCAACCATTACTTAGCCAAAAACTTAACATAAAATAATGATGCATGAAAAGAAATGAATAAAATTTACTGTCAGTTTAGGAAGACTCTGGTGACTACCCTCACAGGTCAATTTTAAGAGCCTACAGGTCGAAACTTGGCTCTAATACCTTAATTGTAACACCCCACTTTGATAAGTGGACCGTTACATGATAATTATGGCGTGACATCAAATCATGCAAGCTAAATGTCTAAAACATTAAATGACCATAAAGGAAACCGGAAACAAACATCGGTTCCAAACATAAGCTCCACACACATTGCATAAGTAAAGAATCTATGAAAGGACTAAACAATGTCCAAGAAATTCATAAGTATGTAAATGCATAAAATAAATGAAGTCAAGGGAGCCTTCATCCAAATGCACGTACTCTTGCTTTCCTAGTTCTGCCCTTTAGTACCTGCCGTATGGGAACATGAAAGGAAAATACGGCTGATCAATACGCTCAGTGAGCGGATATATGACATAGATATGAATGACATAAACATAAGTAAAGTATGGTATGAAAGCATAACAAAAGAGAGTGCAGCGAAATAATGTAAGTCCTGAAAACCTGGTGTATGATTATAAACTGGTTTATATTCTGAAAAGACTTATGTTTATTTTATACTGAAAACTGTTTTTTAAATATGCCCGGAGCCCATATAGGTCATGATGTATCAACGTGCATGAATACATAGAGGGGTGACCTCATCATGTAATTAGAGGGGTTGCCTCTAATTATAATAGTCCGAGTGGAGGGATCCGCTCCATGTAACAGATGAAAGGCACACATCACAGTTACCATGTAATCTTGCCAAACTTGTCATAGGATGCAGCCATTCGCACTACATTATAATAATAATAAAATGGCCAATGACCAAAGGGACGCCGTGAGGAATCATTCTCACCGCGGAAGAGTCATAACACTGGTGCCTCTAGTGTTATGGTTATGGTACCTTCATAACTAGGTGAAACTGGTATGCATGTATATAGCTCAGGCAAATCTAAATTATTAATCATGTTAATTACTGATAAGTTTACTGTAACTACTGGGGAAAACAGATGGCTGCAAACGGAGAATCCTAATAAAGAAAGAGAGTGTCCTTACTAAAGGACGGAATATCCATACCGTGTGTCTAGTAATGAAAATGAAGAAGACGCGGAGAATCCTACTCTGACTTCACAAGTGCTACAATATAAAAGGGACGTGTATGAGTTGTTTGATTAACTTATACTTAACTGATTATTAGTTTACTTGACATGTTCTTAACTTGTTTTACTTGTTCTTGTATTGTTTTTCATGTTTTAGACTTGTTATATTGTTTCATGTCTTAATCATGTGTTTCTTAGTGTTTTAAGTGTTCTTGATTAATGTATTTCATGTTATATGTGTTATGATACTTGTAGTAACATAATGAGTAACTTTCTAAAAAATAGCAGGTTTACATATATTGTAACTTTCTAAAAATAGCAGGTTTCCATATATAGTAACTTTCCCAAAACAACAAGTTTCCTTAAATAGTAAGTTTCCAAAAATAGAAAGTTTCCATAATTAGTATGTTTCAATAAATAGTGTACTTCTATATTTAACATGTTTCCATAATTAATAATAAGCTTATTAGATAAGTAAAATGATATAAGTTATAGTTTTAATAAGCATATTATGTAAGTCATGATTATATAGTAAAGTTAATTAAATAAATACTTTAGGCTAAAACAATAATTATTAATTAATAACATAATGCATAGTTTTATCAAAGATTATTAATTAATAATATGACATGATTTATTTAGTAAAACTTTACCTTAGCTTGATAAATATATAAATTAATTAAAATATGGTATTAATTTAATTATGTAACAAATAAATACTTGAGCTAAGTTCATGTTTAATTGGTGTTAAATAATTATAACCTAAGTTCCATGGTTAATTTAATTATAACATGTATTTTAAATTAATTAAATGAACAAACGTAATTTAGTAAAATATTCATGTGTATCCGAGCCTACCGAGAGTCCCATGTCTCGGTCGCACTAAACCAAAACAACAACACTATGCTTTCCAATAAACAAAACCAGTTCTGTCCAACATATTAACTCAGTACTGTCCAATATATACTACCATGTTCTGTCTAATATCCAAAACCCTGTTCTGTCCAACATATTATACCCAGACCTGTCCAATATATATGTACCCCTATTTAACAAATCTTTACCCCCGACTGTGTTAAGTTTCCTGTTGGCGTTTAATTATCACCCACCGAGAGTCTGGGGACTCTCGTTTGCCACTGTTTACAACCAAACGCACCCACTGGGGTGTTTGGGCTTGCGGCTGACACACCCAAAACACACGCTGCTCCATAGTGAGTTACGGCTGTTTGACCCGAAACACCACCGAGACCATGTTTGGTCTCGGTTTGCGTGAACCCGACACAAACCAAACCCGAAACCCTTAAATTCTATTGTTTTAAATCTTGTTAAACATGTTTTATAATTTCTTCTTAATGGATCTTGAACAATGAACATAAAAAAAGATTAGAAGATACCGAATGGTGAATGATTAAAGATTAGAACCACAAACACTATACCTAAATTCCTTAAGATCCAAAACCAACGATTTCTTGTGTGTGTGTGTATAGATGCCGCGACCAGAAAAGAGAGAGAAGATGAGTCGTGTTTTTGTAGGGTTTATCAATAAAGATGTATATTAATAAATCTCCTGGTGGTTTATTAATTGGACTTGGATTGCTGAATGGGCTGGGCCCTAAGCCCTTTTCCATTCTTTTCTTGCCGACCAACACACACAACCAAAAACATAATTCGTTTTTATTTTTTTTGTACTTGAATATTAATCGAGCGTGTTCGTGATTTTTAATTGTCGTGTTTTATTCTTGTTATGTTTTTAAGTATTATACGTAAATACTTATCGGGTATTAAAATTAATAATAACATACGTAATAATTTTAGTAATTAATTAATATACGTAATATTTATATTAAATGTTCGTGAAATGTGTCATATATTAATTAATCGTGAAGTTTTTATTTACACGTATTTTCATGCATTTCACGATCTAAGGTATTTTAAAGCTTGTTTTACATGTAAAATCCCGTATTGTTCTTTCTTCAACAAGCGCAACTACTTTCTTTCACCGCTTGATTGAAAAGTAATCCTTACTTAGAGTAATTGATTTCATAATGACGACTCTTTACGATATGTCAATTCTCTCGGGTACCGACACTAAGCCGCCTATGTTTATCAAAGAGCTCTATGAATCATGGAAGAGTCGAATGGATGATGAACCAGACAAATGGATTGAATATTTTAGATTCGGTGAAGAATGGTCCATTAGTTTGGTCTACGATTATGAAAAATAATGTGACTCGCCCTCGTAAATATAGTAAGTTGACAACTAAAGATCAAACTCAAGCATATTGTGATGTAAAAGCCACAAATATTATTCTCCAAGGTGTTCCACCCGATATCTATGTCCTTGTGAGTCATCATAAAGTAGCCAAGGAACTATGGGAAAGAATCAACAGATTGATGCAAGGCACCTCATTGTCCAACCAGGAACGAGAGTCTAAGTTAAATGATGCTTTTGATAGGTTTGCATATATTTCAGGGGAGTCACTTCATGACTATTATTAGAGATTTGTTACGTTGCTCAATGAATTGAACATATACAACATGAATATTTCTCAAATTCAAGTCAACACCAAGTTCTTGAACACTCTAACCCCAGAATGGAGAAGGTTTATTACTGATGTCAAATTGGTGAAGGACCTACACACAACAAACGTGGATCAACTTCAAGCTTATTTGAAACAACATTGCATGAACTTCCTATGTCACAAACACAACATCATGATTTACTAGCCCTTGTTGTCTCTCATCAAATGACTCACTATAACAACTCGGCTTACCTACCACAACAGCTATCATATCAACAATCTTTGTATCAACCCTAGAATTCACCATAGTATTATTATTAACAACATCAAGTCAGTGCTCATCAACAACATCTTGCTTACCAAGCACCACCATCTTAACTAGTCACTTATCAACCAAGTGAAGTTCATCACAACACTTACTCACATGAAGTAAGTGCTCCTCAAATTAGCTAGTCTCCAAATTTTGATGTTCAACAAGCACAAGCTTTCTACAACAATGAAATCCTAGGGATTCCAATACCAGTGTTCCAACAAGGTGACAATCCTATTGAGGCGTTGAATCAAATGATCGGCTACTTTTCTAACCTTATGACATGCAGAGGACTTCCCACAACAAATAATCAACTCAGAACCTAATCGAATCCTCATCAACATGAAACTATTTAAGACGGTAGGGTTACTGTTCAAACCATTTAGGGGAGACCAAGTTCATCAAGAACGGGTACGAGGACCTTCACTACAACTGCTAGTGGAAGTTACATTGGGAAACCAAAGACCGTGACTGGTTACAACTATAAGGGGGAGGGTCATATGGCAAGGCAATGCACACAACCAAATAGGAGAAGTGATGCTTCATGGATTAAGGATAAGGTATTTTTGGTTGAGGCTCAGGCTCGTGGTCGCATGTTGGATGATGAGGAATTATCATTTCTGGCATACCCCGGTGCAACGGATAATGATGGAATTCAAGCAGCTCTCACACAAAATGCAGCATATCAAGCATATGATCTCGATGGATATGATCAAGACTGTGATGATTTCAACACCGCACAAGCAACTCTCATGGAAAACTTGTTTGTCTATGGTTCAGAAAGAATATATGAGGTACCCATTGCGAACAATGATAATAGTATTGAACCACATCAAATTGGGCATAAGTCTAAGTATCTAGAAGAAAATCCGATGGTTAGTAGCTCAAATAAAGAGATAAAAAATGATAGAATATACATTTTAGTCCTTGGACTTTGAGTGGAACATAACCGGTAGCTGTTCCGGATATGACTGTTTCTGCTCAACAAGATGTGGTAATGGTACCTGCATCTTTTTGTAGCCAAATGAATACCGTTGTTCTAGACACCCTATGTGTGAACAAGACACTTACTGTTGAGCTAGCTTTGTACAAAGAAAAAGTAAAATATTTAGAAACGGGTCCTAAGGCAGAAAAGTTAACTTACCTGAATTTGATGAGTTTGCAAAAGAAAAACTGGCACATTTACAAGAGATAGAAAATCTTAGGGCACATCTTTCTAAACACGTTCAGCAAAAAGAGTCGGTTGTAACTAATTTTCAAAAACTTAAAAATGATCTCGAAATACTCGAGTCTAAAAATGTTGAAACGGAAATGAATGCAGCTACTCAGATTAGGAAGTTAGATAACATGCTCTTAAAACTATATTAGTCGGCTCAAGCGGTACACATGTTAACGTTATCATTAGAAGATTATGATATAAAACGTCAAAAAGACAAGCCATCCAGTCTGTATTTTTTAAAACAAGCTCAGTAGAGTACCAAACTTTATGATGCCCCATCTTGGTAATTTTGTCGAGGCTCCTTATGTATATGATTCTGATGAGACTATATCGCTTGGCAAATAGAGTCGAGTAAAAATGATTTCGAAACAACAAGCAAATGATTTGATTGAGACAACCAAAATTAGTTGCAGACCGATCAATTATGCGAAGACTAATAAGTTAGCACTTGATTTTAAAACTCGATTTAACACACAATGGAAATCACGAACGATCACTTGTGCCTCAAAGCTCCTCGAGCTCTGAAACCCTAATATGTCTCCTACACTCATCGAAATAGAGGTTCCAAAAGAACTTCCGTCGTAAGTATGGTGTATATAAGCTTAAATAAGCTACCACAACATTTTGCTGATTTCGACAAGGTCATCAAGGAACGTACGACTCTGGTGGATCAAACCGAAGGTACATGAGATTTTGAACACACTAAGGTTTGTTTTCGTGATGAGATTCTTCCGTTTGTGAAAAGTCTTAAAGCGTGTTTTAATGCACTTGATCAAAGTGATCATACTTTGTGGGAAGTTATTAAGAAGGAGAATCAAAGTGCAAGTTCTTTGTAATCCTGAAAGTTTATAAAATCATATTTTTCACACCAAAAGTTTTATAATATCATTATTTAATAAAAATAAAGTTTATTTTAAGTATGATTATCCTAGTGGGCTTAATGGGCTCCTAGTTTCTATAAGGCTTAAATGGCGGGCTTAATAATCCATTAAGGCAACTAGTTAACATGTTTTGTTAGTGACCTAGATCTAATGCTTTCTAGGCTTATATGAATATTTCAAAGTTATCCATCACACTAAACAATGAGGTAAACCCCACGTCTAGTTTTAAACATGCATAGGTTTTCATGATTTTTCTAGTTAAGCGTGTTCATAAGTTTGTGGTCACCATAGTTAACAAGATTTTACATCACATAAAGTGATACATCATTTCTAGTCGTGACCTACCATGGTCTAGGTTTGCTTAGATTTATTTTAGGTTAATTTTTACTAGTGAGATGTATATATATATATATATATATATATATATATATATATATATATATATATATATATATATATATATATATATATATATTCAAGTGTATGAAAATGAAGTATATAGAAAAGATAGGTTTCATGATACTTACTTGTTTAGATAGTTCTAGGAGTGAATAAGTGAATTAGTAGTAACTTGATCTTGTTTTCAACAATGGTGGATGCTTGTAACAAAACCTAGCCGTGACCTATGAGCTTAGTGAGTACCCTTGGAGTTGTCTTGGAGATCAAGCTTATTGTGGGATTAACAATGATTGGTATTCAAGATGAAGAGACATAGATTGCCTTAGTAAATGAAGTAGTAAATGGATTTTGAAGGATTTTGGTGATGAAAAGTAATATAGCCGTGGGTTTGAGAGAGTGAAATGAGGATGTTCAAGTGTTTTGTGTTGTGTGTGTTTGTGAGATTCAAGTTATATTCGGATCTGGTGAGATACAATGAGGATCTTGTGTATCTATTTCTAGTACTATGTGTCTTGGATTAATACACTTAGATATGGTAAGATATGTTGTAGGATTTTCAAACACATGCCTAAATTAGCAAATGTATTTCCCTTTCCACTTGTGTGTTTTAGCCGTGTGTTTTCAATAGTCAAAGGGGGACAAGATTGACACTAAATAGTGTATTGTGTATGGACTAGGTATGGTGTATGTAAGGCATAGTGTACTTTTGGTTATTGTTTGTGATAGCTTGCAAGTTAGTAAGTTATTATGGATGTGTAAGCATGCCCATATACACGGCTACACATGCATATTTGGGAGACATGTGTTGATTTGTATCAAATATTGGGAGTTAATAATAGTCCATGTATTATAGTGTATGCATTTTTTAAGGTTCTAGGTATTTTGGTTAAACCTTTAGATCACTTGGTGAAAGTATATAATGAGTATATCACAAGTATTTTACTTCGATAAAGTAAATAAATGACAAAGTGAAATAATATACATTGTTTTAAAGTGATAGGTGCTTGTTCATAGTATGAGGTATATGTAAATATATACATATAAATATAAATCCAAGTACTTAATAAATTAAGTAAATAATGTTACAGTTTATCAAAAGTGTGTACTGAGGTGATGAGTCCTTGTTCAATCATGTGGCCAGTCAATTGCCAACGTAGTCGATAAAGACTAAGGTTCATATAAATGTACAAATAGATATGAATAATAGTATGACAAAAAGGATATGATTATTAAAAAGTCATATAAAAGTGGAATTTTATAGATTCCAAAAATAGTGAGTACAACAGTTGACAAAGTCAATAAGGTAAAATAAGAGGTTTTACAACATCATCCCGTTATTTTAGCTTTGTCCTCAAAGCTTAAGATGACGTCAACGGTCAGGTGAACAAGTGTGGGTACTTGGTTTTGAACGAGTCTTCTCGTTCCCAAGTGAAATCAGGACCTCTCCTCGAGTTCCAACGTACTTTGATCAACGGGATGCGACTGCGTTTCAATTTCTTAACCATCCTCTCCATGATTTCTACTGGTTCTTTTGTGAACTGGAGTTTGTCGTTAAACTGAACTCTTTCCAATGGCATAACCAATGGTTCTTCAGCATAGCACTTCTTCAGATTAGATACGTGAAAGGTAGAGTGTACCCGACTCAGCTGTTGGGGCAACTCTAAACGATAAGCTACCTCCCCGATCCTGGCTATAACTTTAAAAGGGCCGACATAACGTGGATTCAGTTTTCTACGTTTACCAAAGCGCACAACACCCTTCCAATGCGATACCTTGAGCATGACACGGTCACCTACTTCAAATTGCATAGGTTTGTGTTTCTGGTCCGCGTAGCTCTTTTGTCGATCGCGAGCAGCTTGAATTCTTTGATTTATGAGAACGATTTTGTCTGTAGTCTCTTGGATTAACTCTGGTCCAGTGAGCTGAAATTCACCTACTTCCTCCCAGCACACAGGTGAACGACACTTTCGACCATATAGTGCTTCAAAAGGGGCAACCTGAATACTGGCATGATAACTGTTGTTGTAGGAGAATTTGTAAAACCCGTAAAAATAAGGTCATAATTTAATTCTACTTTCAATTATTTTGAAGTATTTTATAACGTTAAATACTATTATGCTTAACGGTTTAAGTTGAAACTGATATTAAATATTATATTTTAATATTTTGACGAGTAACGAGGACTACTAGTGATCGCGATACCGACGGATGCCAAATTTTTTATATTTTATTATCGATCGTTTCGATAATTAATACCTTCGACGATATCGTTTTAATTACGTATCGAGTCGTTATATTATTATTTTTCGTGTGCGTTTAAATTTTTTAGTATTTTTACGAAACCCGAGTCTCGTAAATATTTCAAAATTTACAATTTATATTTTCTACCCTTTTAAACTATTTTATTACATTTTGGACCAAAACTATTACAAATTGGCAAAAAGTACCCTAACCCTACACTATATATATAAATTCCACTAGCAACTTTCCATTTAAAAATCAATAAAATAAAATTCACCATTTTCTCCTTCCTTTTCTTTTTAGGCCGTACACCACCACGCACCATAACCATCAAAAATTTTGATTTTAACTTTGAATCTTCCAAAACTAAAACAAGACCCATCTTAGTTTTGATCTTGTGATCACAATGGTATGATTTTCTTCAACATGCATTAACATTTTTTTTTCAAAATTTATTTTCTTGATGAACTATACTTGTTTGATCCATTTTGAAGGAATAAATAGGTGTTAATATTATTATATTACATAGTGGTGTGTTTGTATGTTTGAGTTTTTGAGTTTGATTTATTAGATTTGTACATACAAGTGATTTAATAGTGTTAGGATGGGTTTATGGTGATATTAGAATCTTAGAATGATGATAAAAGTTGTTGGTTTTGATCAAAAACTTGATTTTGTAAGAGATTTTTATAGTCAATTTTAGGCAGTAGGTTTGAGGCCAATTTCGGGGGCCTTAAATCTGTAAATAGATTGATATTATGGGATTATGTCGTAGATAATTTCGTTAGCTTAGATTTGATATAAAGTAGGTCTTCCAACTCCAAACGAGGTGGAAGATACACTAGTTTGATTTTCGTGTACCGGGAGACGAGTGTCGACATATTCCGAAAATTATTGTCGATATTTGGATCGAATCTAGGGGACTATAAAATGAGTTTCAAAATGATTCAAAGGTTGTTCTCAGGCTCCAAGTTTAGCATTTTGAGTCTATTTTTAGAATCAAGTGGCGGTTTTACAAACGGAGTTGTTTAGAATGGTCAAAATGGTTTTGTAAGTCAAGGTCGCTAAACTGTCCGGATTTTGTAATTCAAAGATGAGTCGGGCAGGGAACTTTAGAAGTAAAATCTTTTGATGGGCTCTTGGGAGGACTTTCTACATATAGTAAGTAAGTTCTCTGAGTAGTATCATAAAAATTTGATATGTCTAAGTATGGGAAAACGGCTTGGACATTCGGTATGTTCCAGCAGATTTTTATTAAAGGCGTAGAATAATAAAATGAATATATAGGAGAGTGTAATAGAATTACTTGTATCGTTTTCTCTCGAGTTTGTCTTGATTTTATGAGTCGAGTTTTATATTCTTATGTATGGTTTATTTTTGGAGTCTATTATTAATGAACGCACCTCATTTGATAGGTTGCGGTTCTCGTGTTTTGAAAGGCATCATCTATCGTCGGCGATCGTCTCATTACCACTATTGGCTAAGGTGAGTCTATAGCCTCGTTTGCGCAATTATATGATTTTAAAACCCGCGAGGGGGAATGCATGTTTTATAAACTTAGAACACAAGATTTTCATGGTATGCTTGTCCTTCTATGAATGGACCCGTGGTTGCCTTTAAATTGCATTAAGTGATTGCATTTGTTAAATCCTCAATTATGGACCGTTAACTAGCTTATGATTGGCTAGCCGCTAGTACAATTAATAGATCTATGGGGGAAGCCGCCCCAGTTCAGTTTGTGTGGACTTGTCTTAGAAGCTTAGGCCCGACCTCCGCACTGTTTGAACATATTGTATTAAGAAGTCAGGTATACGGCAATGTACCATTAATCTGGAGGTAACGACAATTAATAAATCTCTTGTCTTATTAGACCTAACGGAGTGTCTAAGGGCTCGGTTCCATGAGCTTATTGCATTTATGCTATATACAATTATTATTGTTGATGCAAATTATTATTCGATGCTTTAAGCATGCCACAAACTTATAATCTTTGCTTGTGTTCAAATTGATTACATAAACCTATAGATTCACTCAGCATTTTTGCTGATTGTTTTACTCACATGTATTTCAGGTAATCAAGAAGTGGAAGCTTGGAGGTCACGGGAATGAAGTTGTGCACTGCTTTTGTTGTTCAAACTCTTTGATTTATTTATCGTTCCATTTTTGAAACAAACTAATATGTTGTTTTAACTTATCTTTTGGTAACGATTACTTGGGACTACGCTACTCTGATAAATGTTTTGGGAACGATAAATTTGAAACGTCTCTTTTCGAGTCGTTCTTTATAAATTATGTGTTATTGTATCATTGTTTAGCACCCAAAGATGTACTCCGCTGCGTATAAATTTGGGGGTGTTAAAGATTGGTACCAGAGCCATGAGTTATAGAGAACTAGGTCTTTATTTTAAAAACCTAAACTATAACTGTCAGTTTTATTTTCAAAGAGTCATGTGCACCGGACTTCGCGTGACTTCAGGTTCAAGCTACTTCTAAGATTACAATTTTAGTATACGTTATTACGTATACCTTATTGGCAAGTATTTATAAATAAATACTATGATCCATTTACGGATATATATTTATATCTAGGATCCCTTTTTTGATATATATTTATGTCGTTAAACTTTTCGATAAAAGTTTATCATTTATTAATGATTAACTAAAATAAATACAATGAATTTTCAAGATCTCTCTGTATTTATTTTTGAAGTATTTAAATTGCTTTTATTATAAAATTTTATATTATGACCTTACATACCTTCATCTGCGCGCGTTACTTTCATTGTTTAACCCTTTGTGATATCTATAGATATCCAAATCGCTTTCCGGCTGTTTGTGCTTGGACGTCTTGAAACGTAGTCTCTAGACCATTGTGTAGCTCAGTGTGTCCTTGGAATAGACTAACCGCTATCGTGTGAGTCACACATCTTGAAACACTTCCTATAATCGTGTTGAATAATATCATGGTTTTTCATAATATTTTGTTGATTTTATTATCGTTTTACACGACATGCGAAGATTTAATTCGTTGACATTTATATGTATCGACTCCGAAGTGTATTGTTCGCTTATATCTCGGTAACGTCATCGTCATTTTATAAATCATCGACTAGATTATGGCGCTAGATTGGAATACGATTTTACATCTATAAACTTGTATTATCCTCTTTCATTAACCTTCTTGCTCCCGGAACTCAACTCGTTAATGTTCCATTCTTTTCTTGTTATGTTTTGTGTTTTTGGCAATCGTGGCACCAAGGAGAATTTCCTACATTGCATTTTGAAATATAAATTACGAACGTCTTTCACCGTTTTGCTTCCTAAATTTCGTGTTAAATATCTTGAAGCATCTTATGTCATTCCTTATACTATATTTTTAAATGATGCTCATTATGAGATTTATTTTTCGTTGTTGTAAAATCCACAAGACATGTGTGTATATATATATATTTTGAGCCGTTAGGAAGTATCAAAAAATATATTTAATCGAGGAACTGCAGGGGCAGTATAAACAAGTCACAACTTAAAAGTAAAACATGCTTTTTAAAAATAAAATAGTCAAACCTGCACATAACTTGCAGGGGTAATTTGGTCATTTTATACTGGGTTTCAGGTCTCAGGTAAAACTAGAAAGTCGTCTGAAACATCGTTTTGCATCGAAATGCTTTAGACTCCGAGTCTTGGAGATGTCGTTTATCGGGTCAATTAATCGGCTCATATTTAAAAGTCAAATCTAATAGAAAATTCGGAACATGAGTTTTAAACGTTTTAAGTAGTTTTGAGTTCATTTGTGATCGTAAAATTTAAACGAATATTATTTTGTAGCTAACTAATACTAGTTGCATGTGAAACTGTTTAAAAATAGAAACATTACAGGATTAGCAATTATCGGATTAATGGTGTAATTTGAAAATGAATAATATATTTTCTTAAAAGCATGTTGTGTCGAGTATCTTACATAGAATACACATATGGATTGATTTATTCTTTGTATATATATGACTCATTTGTCATTCGATGTTATTTTATTTTTATTTTCTTCTAACCTTCCACTGATTTGGGTTGAGTTTCGAAGTTTTGTCTTCACATTCTTCGTCGGTATTTTTATCGCGTGTATCATGGCGTTTTCGTCTAAACCTTATAACCTTTTGAAACCTTAACAACTTGTAACCATTTCATTGGTTGTTTATTGAGCTACTATTTGCCACTTTTTGCAAACCTTTGGCTACTTTATACGTTGTCATAATGTCACCTTATAAATAAATATGATATTGTTTTATGATTATTTTCACCAATTGTTTTTACTTTGGTCTTATAAAATACTTTTTGTAACATTAAAAGTTGTTTATTGAGTATCTCACAAATTACTTGTATCCTATTAATTTATAAACTATTTTTAAATCCCATTTTACAAATGGCATGGTTTATATATAAAGATAAGAAATGTAACACTTTTCGACGAAACTGAGCACTGCATTGCTATTCCTAAATTATACATGGCCTGATCACCTATGTCTAATTTAGAAAGAGCCATGCTAGGCTGAATGGTAGTCACCTTAAAAATCTTGATAATAATCAACTTTTTACTTGTATTTATTATAAAGATAAATAAAATGAAATAAAGTGAAAAGAAGTTTTGAAAACCTTCATATTTTATGCAAGTAGCGCAATTTCTATGCACCCGGATATGTTTTCTTACCTCCTCTTGGATGAATTACACGTTTACGGGTACGTTTTTACTCAATGATTGTTTTTCCACTTGTTACTTCGTTTTGTCTTATAACTGATTTCTTTTGACCGTTCGTCTAATTACTGACTGCTGATAAATGACTTGAAAGTCTCGATGTCTTATCCTTCCTTCTCGTCCAATCTTCTTTATGCGACTGGGTAGATCTTTGGAATGTCTCCGCACGTGAATAACGATTTATCACTAGAGTGATTTCCGTATATCCGGGATGACGTTCGTCACTCTCGTTTGTCTCGAAATCTACTCTTGTGAACCATGCTTTGACTTCTCTCTTTAAACACTAACATCGTTCATTTGATTTGTTTTAATTACAAGTGATTATTAGGAATTTTCTTTTATTAAAAATTTTGTATGGATCTTATTTCCGATCGTGCATCGACCACTGCTAAGTTAACGAGCTGATGTTGGTGAACCACCGACCGCACTAACAAAATTGACAACTTATTTAATCTATTATTTCTTATCGTCTTACCATCAACGTCTTTATCTTATTATTCTCTTTAATAATTCATACGACATTTGTTTCGTCCCCTTTTGTACCGTTGATTTCGTACTAATTGTTGACCATTATTCCCATTCGTATTCATTTGTTATCTTGTCACATTTGGAAACCCGAATATATCCCATGTTTGTTTTGAAGTAATAAACACCTTTATGTATTTCTACAACGTATTATAAAATTTTCATGGAACTTTTTAAACATTTTTCCAATGATTTTCAATTATCGAAATAACCATCACAAGTAAAAGGTCAAATTTACACATCATATTTTGTATAACTAAAACTAATGTTTAAAAATAAAATTATGTTCTACCTTTTGAACTAATTGACTTATCATACTTTACCTTTAATGTAATGAAATTACCGGTTTAATTTATATTCCTAATAATGATTTAATTTGGAAATTATATTTTCTAAATCGTAACCATCAATATGAGCTTAATTAATAAATTCATGTCTTTCTTCCAAAGTTTCTTAAGACAACCAAAATAAATTATGAAGCTATTTTACTCCTATATTTGATATATCATCCTTATCAAGAAAGTACCTAAATTCAATTTTAAGGTAATACAAATCCGGAACGGATAATTGTGACAAACGTTATTTTAATGTTAATATCTTTCTTCGCTCTCATTTTTCTAGTATTGTGAATTATTATGTTTTACGGTTACGTGATTCGATATCCCTCGTCGATCGTCAACCTTAAATCATTTTACCACATATTGTGCGTTTATGCGTTTATTGAATTCATTTTTATCTCGTTCTGTTCCTCGTATTGAAGATCACTATTTTATTCTGAGTTTAAAATAAATCTCGGGAAGCAGTGTATAAGAAGAAACGATAAGTGTCACCAGGATTTATGCGTGTACTTGTGGAATGATTGAAGACCGAATCTCTTAATGAATGGAGTTAATAAATTTATTACAACCTCGAGGAGTATGTTGAAGCCGACACTGCAAGTGGAAAGACTCTTGAGATCAAGTGGTTATTATCAAGGGTTCGTTCAAGGATTTCTCGATGATTATGTTCGACCTTTTATTTTATGTACTTATATGGTGTGTGATCTAGTCAAATGATCGTAAGTTGTGAGAACTTGAGACGGCATCATCCGATGACGTCCGATCATGTAGAACACATATTATGAAATATCTTTTTGACTTTCAACGACGATGTTCATTGAGACTTTAATGCGCGTTGGCGAAAGTGAGTTGGTGTCTTTGTATTATCTTTTGAGTAGGGACCCGCGTGTGAGCACCCTCCGATGACGAAAGTGTTTTTCTTGTTAGTTCTTTTTGATGTGTGTCCATGGCTATCCGGTCGATGGATATCCTTTAATTTGCAACATTCCTTTTAACTGGACTTACCCGAAAATCCTGTCATCTATTCTTTTTGTCGAATGAGCTTCGTGTGATTCATAAAATTTTCATGTGTCAAGCTTGACTGGTGACTGGTGGATAAGGATCTATTTATTCCTTTTTGGTGTGATACAACTTGACGACAAGTTGCGTTTTGTAAAAGAACCAGTGGAGATCGTGGATCGAGATTCATGTGGGAACGTGAGGACTTATTTATAAGGAATGCCCTCATCCATCCGGGTAGTGAATGTGACAACCTTGGTTTTGAGGTTCGTCACTTAGTTTTATTTTGTGCTAGTTGCGTGTCTTTACGTGTTTATGTGCTTATTGGTGTGTATAGATTGTGGTTTGGATATCGTTTCTGGTACGGGTACCTTGTGAATGAAACGATGTGTGATGATTTCATGTTCATGAGTTCACATGGTAGTGACTGTGAAGTGAGATGGTGTTATTTGGTGGTTCTAAGTATACGTATATGTATTATAGAAAATCGTATTTTTACGATTTACGGTTTAGCATTTAGAGGTCGCGGATGAGGTAATTAGTCATATGAATATTTTTCGGAATGGTTTTAAGTCATTTAGGACTTAGTTATAAAGTTTATTTCAAAATTTGAGATTTTTTTTAAAAGTGTATATTTTACGTCTTTTACGGTAAAACGCGTAAATTTGACTAGTTTTACGGTTTTGTGGTTTTGGAAGCTTTAGGAGCTGAAATAAATTAAGGAAATTTAAAGTAATATTAATAACATAATATTAAATAATAAAAGTAAAAAAAAACGAATTTAGGGGTGTTTGGGTCAGTTTAGACGCACCAAAGAAGAAAGAAAGAAGGGAAAAGCCCAAAATAGGCCCAATGGACTTGTAATGGGATTAGGGGGCCTTTAGGACTTAGCTAAACCCAAATCATAACCATATTAATCAGGTTTTTAACCTCCATAACATCTTATAGCCAAAATTCATCAATGGTGGCCAATTAGGGTTCTTCAAAAATTAGGTTTTCTTCATCTTCTATTAATTCAAAGGTAAAACCTTCTTAACCCTTTTCATATTAAATAATTTTAATGTTTCTATGATCATATGATGGATTAGATTAGGGTTTAATTAAAAACAGTATATTAATCTTATTTTAATGATTAAATAAATTAGGGCTTGTAATTAGAGGGATTAGGGTTAATTAATGAGGTTGATTTTGTTAAACCCGTTTTTAAAAAACTGGGCAGAATTTTGAGTCAATTGTTTTGATCATATCGGGAGTTATATAAACTCTTATTTTACGATCCAAGTACCCCTGGAAAGATATTTGAAGTGGCTTTCCAATTCAAGAAACGAGAACTAAATTAGAGGTAGGGAAGTGGGTCAAAAACAGGTTACAACAGTCGGAGGTCAAAACAGTTTTGAATTCAGCCTGTTTTCTTTTTAAGTTTTTGGTTGTTTGGGGTACTTAGGGCTACATTGGGATCTTCTCACGAACGTGAGAGATGGTTTATATATTGTAGTAAGTATCTGCACTTGGGATAAGGTTGTGGTTTAGTTTAAGACCCTTTAATGGTAACAAACTTTTAGTACGTTTAAAATCAGGAAATCTGAAATGACAAAAGTAGATATGTGTATATCGGGGCCTTAACAGTAGCTTTAAGGTTAGGGAAAGTGGGAGGTGTTAGCCAACATATGTAAGGGTATGAATATTCCTTTAACAGAAACCATGGGTATGTTTAAGTGGACTTTTGACTTAAAGTTTTGAGACTTAAAAACTGGGACTGATTTGTGTAAAATATGAACGGGATAGTTATTAAACTTAATCAAGTTAAGGACTTGTTAGGGAAGGTTAATGGGATGGTTAGAGCTTATCAATGAGGTTTTTATATGGGAATAGACTAGATATCCATCATAGGTTGATGAGCCATCTTAGTGATAGGTTCGTGTATTAATTTCGTGTTTTTGGTTTGTTAGCTTGTTGCTAGTGCGAGGACTTGTGAAGAAGCTATCAGGTGAGTTTCATAGTCCCATGTTTACTATTGATTTTGACTTCCAGATGGGATGGAAGAGACACTGTGTTGAATTATTTTCTAAATTAATGTTGTGAATGTTTAAGGTTTTAGATGGACTTGTGTGTACATTTATGTGATTAACTGCTATGTGATTCTTGTTTGTGTGTGATCTGGATTGGAAAGGTACATAGGTGTATGGGCGCCTATGGGACCTATGGTTAATGATAAGGCGTGATGCCTTGGAAATTGTGATTGTTGGTAAGGCGTGATGCCTTGGAATTGTAATGATTGATTGAACTTGAATGCTAGTTGTTAGTACATGATTATAGCGCATTGTCCATATGTTTATTGGTTTATGGTATTCACAGCTTATGACTTGTCTTGTGTTGGAGTCTAAACCTATGACTCTCACCAACTTTATGTTGACGTGTTTTAGTGTCTCTTTCAGGTGATACTATGGTTAAGCATGAGAACTTAAGTGGCTAGGACTTGGAGAGAATAGGAATACATATAGAAGGATATCCCCGTTTCCTTCTTAGTTTTATTTGTTTGTTCATTTTAATAAGTGATACTGTGGCACACATATGATTGTTTTGGTATGATATTTGTTGTCTTGGGTAAGAAGTAGGACTGTTACTTACTTACCTAGACCCCTTGCATTTGTTGTGATATTGTCATGACCTTCGTGTCACCATTTTTACGGCATTTCTTATTTCATATAGTTATCTCTATAGACACGCCATGTTGTGATGATATCCATACGTCGCGCCCCATGTTCCGCCATGGTGGGGTGTGACAGAATGGTATCAGAGACAATGGTTATAGAGAATTAGGTTGCCTAGTCGCGTAGCCTAGTCTATAGCTTATGGGTCCCTGCATATAGGCGTCATAGGAGTATGTGTGCATTTTATTATAATTGATGTGTTTGATTATTATTTTCGCAGTATTTGTTAGGTTATGAACTACTATGGTTTATACTTAACTACATGTTATTTTCTTTACGAGTTTTGAATAGTGCGGGTTGAACTATAGTCGTATACGTTCGTCATTGTTGGATTCCGTTTAATTACGTTTTCATGTTCTTTATACATTTTGAATTTTGTCTACGGTGGTTCAGCTGGATTACGAGTTTATATGTTTCATGCATTGGCTACGTTATTTTAATACATGGGTTTTGGATCTTATTGGTTATGTGGTTATGAGCTTATGTGAGTAGATGGATTTATGTGTTATATGTTGTATTGATTCTTATAAGTGTCATCATAGGAGGGAGTGCATTGGGGAAAGGGTAATTGTATAAGTATGGTGGCCAACATAGTTATACAAGTACCACAACTTCAATGGGTTCCCAAGTATGGTTGCATGAAAGAGGGTTAGTACATGCTTGTATATGATGAGATGTAGAATTTGGGTATACGTATTATATATGAGTTTATGTAATGGCTACCTACGATATGGCTATTGTTATTTTTGTGTTATATGTTTTGGGTTATAGTTGTGTTGTGTGATTTTGGGGTCACACGATATGGTTTGGTTTTGGAGGTGGGCTTTATGCCTTGTTGTGGCACGGTGAGATGGTGATTACTCGTATGGAAAAACGAGCGTATAAAGCGATTGATTGACTTGCGTGTATGATAACGAGTATGTTTGGGATGTATATATACTACTATGTGTTAAGTTATGGTATATGGTCGTTCACTAGTTATTATAACTTGAACGTACCTTGTGTTTGTTCGTGTTTTATGGTGCTGGAGTTTGGTGGAGTTTCAACGACGTTTTGAATCTTTTGAACTGTGTCTTGTAGCGTATTCTTTGAGTTTCGTATTTCACGTGTACGTTTTAAAACGGTGTTCTTGGTTTTAAGTCTATTGAAATAACATGGGATTTCTTTTGAGATAATGAAATCTTTTGTGTTGAGTCTTACATTTCTTCTGGTTGGTATATGGAAAAAGGGGACTTGGAAATCTAGTATAGGGTTAGATAGTTGGTCGTATTCGGTAAAATAAGGGTAAGGTGTTAGGGTCGTGTTTGAAACAAGATGTAACATAAGATTTCTTTTTAGTCAACACTTATTTATTTCAAATTCTAAAAGACTTTCTTTAAAATAAAGCGAAGTAAAATTTCTTTCTACTTACATAGTTTATATAATTGGGTTTAACCGATTCACGTCATTTATAATTATTAATTCAAGGTTAAATTGAGTTTATGAAGATTTCACATACAATTTTATCTTTCATTAATATAAAACTGTTTCGGTCATAACTTGCTCGTTTTTAGAGCTTTTTGAGTGATTCAAAAGCCAAAAATTATGTACTCGGAACGTACTTTTAAAATATTCAGAAAGTATAGTCATGGGAGGTCAGTGGACTGGTCGGAATTGTTGTACAAGTGTCGGGTTCAAGGTTGAGTTTTGAATAGTAGTTTATTTTTATTTGGGGTGCACGGGATACCTAGTCCTTGGGTTGAGTTTTGAGATCGCCTAGAAGGTTGTTTGTAGATGGTTTGAGTCACATAGATGTGGGGAGGTAAAAAAAATAATAATAATAATAAATAAGAGTATATTCTTTTGGAAAGTCGGTCTTTTGCACGGTTTAAATAATATGTTGCGGGGCGTAATATGTTTTGGTTGCCATTGGGTGTTTCTTGGATTATTTTTTGTTGTCATGGGTCATTTTGAATTGATACATGTTCTGGGTTTGAGTTTTCTTTTGAGTCTCGTGGTTTTTGACTTGTTTTAATTGGTGCACGTGAAATGTCGTTAGTTATCCGTTGGTTTGATTCGTTGATCGTATCTGATGGATTCAGGATGTAGTTTTGGTTTCGTATTGTTCGGGAGCGTTGAGGTAGTCGTATGAAAGACTTGGTCGCGCCTACACGCTTAAGTAGGTGACCATGGGAGAACGGTCGGAATACCCTTAGTGGGGAGGAAAGAAGTTCGTAGACGAACTAGTGTGGTCATGAGGTCTCTTAGGAGTACCAAGGAGATGAATAGAGATTTGTGGGATATTAGCACAAGTAACGCGCCATAGAGAGTGTTGGAAGGGGAAGTAATACCTCAAAGGTATTTATGATTGTTCGTAGGGCATGTAAGTTTTTCGAAAATTTCCTGAAATTTAGTAGGTTTTCCTAATACTGTGAGGTAGAACCATAAATAGAGCAAGTAGGAGAAGTGAGAGGAGTTGTAGTTAGTGCCCTTCTAAGACAAATCGTTGATGGAGTGATTTAAAAACAAGAGCTGTTAGAGATTGCAAGGAATGCCAGATAAAAGTTGAGTTGCTTAGTAGTAGATTGGATGTGGAAAGAGGTTGAGTGGTTTGATGATAGGAAGTACCGGTCTTTTAAGATGCGTGTAGAATTTTGCAAGTAGAACGAGGTAGGAATTTATTCGAAGTTGCCGCTAAGAGAGGGTGCAAGGAGGACATAGTTGAAACTGCTAAGGATGTTGTATGAACGCTTTGGGTTTACGGTTATGTATTTGGATTCACCAAAGCACTAGCGGTTTTCATGGTGTCAATGAACCAAGTGTGCATGAACGTGTATAAACGAGTTGTTATCGGGAGCGTCGACGACATCTTGAACTACTCAAATCTGAGAAGGAGAGTGAGGCGAATTATGTGTTGGTTTTGGAGTGGAGTTATACGTGAGATTTTCGAGTGTGAGTTTTTAGTATTAAGTTTACCATGATGAGTAGTTAGAGATGATGGCGTATCATGGAACCAGCATGGGGCGGAGTGAAGAAGGATGAGGAAGCGTTTTGGAGGCTGAAGAGGTGGATTGGATAATGAGCCGATCTTGGCATTATCGGAAGGACCGGATGAATTCGCGAAGCATGACGATACGTGGAGCAAGGATTTGGACGCGTACGAGGAAGACAAAGAAAGGCGATCGCTTATACGTTGCAGGAACTAAAGATTTGGAAGAACTAGATGGACTTAGTTAGTGGGGATGGATTGTTATATCTGCCTAGAATGCTAGAGCCATTTGGTGTACGAGACGTAGAGAATGATTTATACGGATCATGAACGTCTCCAACACATATTCAATCATCTTGATTGAACTTTTGGCAAAGGTGATGGGTGGAGTTAAGTGATGAAAGAAAATTGCAAGGCCAAGTACCATCTGGGAAAGGCAAGTATGGTTGATGAGACATGGAATAAGAAGAATAAAGTGAAGCAGAGACGAACTGGAACAATATGGATGACGTATTAGGGTGATTTGGATGAAGGGTGTAGGTTACACGAGTTGAGTTTTCTAAAGCGGAGAACGCGTCAACCTGTAAGTTGCGTGGCTTGGATAATCATATTGAGAAAAGGGACGTAGACTATACTTCCTACATAGATAGGAGTAGCTTAGAAAGGGCGATGTAAGGACGAAGTTGGTGAAAGGGATACATAATGCGGTGGAGGAATAAGTACGACGAGAGTTGGGTGATAGACGATAGACTAACTAATTCATCTCATATTTCAAGAGGAATGAAAAGTCACGTAGTTAAGAAGTTAGAAGGATTGCGTACGGATGTGATGGAATAGAGGATTTTGCGTAAAGGTTATCCTAATATGTATGGAATGCCTTATGAAGGATTATGGCAAGGGAAGAAACGATGGGAAGCATCACATCGTGATGTATGGTAGGAGTTGAAGAAGAAGAAGGAAGTGTGTATAGAAGCGAAGCATGAATGAAATAGGTCGAGATAGGAACCGAAGGTAAAACTTTGGTAAAGCTTAATGAGTAGAATAAAGCACAAGCAGGCTAATACTGTCGTAGTGTGGAAAAGGAAATGGCACTGACCTATACTGATTGATTTAGAGGTAGTTAGGAAACTCGTTAGCGATGGCTGAGTTTTCATATAATGATAGTTTTCATACTAGAAGTCGATAAATGCCATTTGAGGCACTATATGAAAGGATAGGGTGAGTTGCCCCTATTGTGGACTAGAATTGGTAAAAGAGGCTACTAATGTGGTAATGATGGTTGTGGAAAGGATGAGAGCAACAAGGGATGCTATGTAGAAAAGGAGGAAACTACTAGAGTTAGTGACAAAGTTATGTAGGGAGTTTCACCCATAGTAACGGACCATTAGCTTATGAGCATAGAATTTCTTGGGGGAAATGAGTTGTATACATGATACATTTCATGTATTGAGATTGGTAAAGGTTATTTGAGAATGCATTTTGCATGTACGGTTATTCGGGACTTGTGTTAATGAGAGTTTTTGTTTTATCAACGAGTCATCTAGGAGATTTATTGACTGTGAGGTCAAGAGTTTGGCAATGAGTTTAATTGTTTTTGGTTTGTATATGTGGTATTTTGAAACTTGAACTAAAGTTCATGTGGAAATGAGAGGAGTTCTTTTAGAACAAGTATCCTCGTGTGATTTGTTGTCTGTGTGTTTGATCCTAAGGAGTAAATCTCGGGACGAGATTTCTATTAGGAGGGAGTGATGTGACAACCCTGGGTTTGAGGTTCGTCACTTAGTTTTATTTTGTGCTAGTTGCGTGTCTTTACGTGTTTATGTGCTTATTGGTGTGTATAGATTGGGGTTTGGATATCGTTTCTGGTACGGGGTACCTTGTGAATGAAACGATGTGTGATGATTTCATGTTCATGAGTTCACATGGTAGTGACTGTGAAGTGAGATGGTGTTATTTGGTGGTTCTAAGTATACGTATATGTATTATAGAAAATCGTATTTTTACGATTTACGGTTTAGCATTTAGAGGTCGCGGATGAGGTAATTAGTCATATGAATATTTTTCGGAATGGTTTTAAGTCATTTAGGACTTAGTTATAAAGTTTATTTCAAAATTTGAGATTTTTTTTAAAAGTGTATATTTTACGTCTTTTACGGTAAAACGCGTAAATTTGACTAGTTTTACGGTTTTGTGGTTTTGGAAGCTTTAGGAGCTGAAATAAATTAAGAAAAATTAAAGTAATATTAATAACATAATATTAAATAATAAAAGTAAAAAAAAACGAATTTAGGGGTGTTTGGGTCGGTTTAGACGCACCAAAGAAGAAAGAAAGAAGGGAAAAACCCAAAACAGGCCCAATGGACTTGTAATGGGATTAGGGGGCCTTTAGGACTTAACTAAACCCAGCTCATAACCATATTAATCAGGTTTTTAACCTCCATAACATCTTCTAGCCGAAATTCATCAATGGTGGCCAATTAGGGTTCTTCAAAAATTAGGTTTTCTTCATCTTCTATTAATTCAAAGGTAAAACCTTCTTAACCCTTTTCATATTAAATGTTTTTAATGTTTCTATGATCATATGATGGATTAGATTAGGGTTTAATTAAAAACAGTATATTAATCATATTTTAATGATTAAATAAATTAGGGCTTGTAATTAGAGGGATTAGGATTAATTAATGAGGTTGATTTTGTTAAACCCGTTTTTAAAAAACTGGGCAGAATTTTGAGTCAATTGTTTTGATCATATCGGGAGTTCTATAAACTCTTATTTTACGATCCAAGTACCCCTGGAAAGATATTTTAAGTGGATTTCCAATGCAAGAAACGAGAACTAAATTAGAGGTCGGTAAGTGGGTCAAAAACAGGTTACAACAGTCGGAGGTCAAAACAGTTTTGAATTCAGCCTGTTTTCTTTTTAAGTTTTTGGTTGTTTGGGGTACTTAGGGCTGCATTGGGATCTTCTCACGAACGTGAGAGATGGTTTATATATTGTAGTAAGTATCTGCACTTGGGATAAGGTTGTGGTTTAGGTTAAGACCCCTTAATGGTAACAAACTTTTAGTACGTTTAAAATCTGGAAATCTGGAATGACAAAAGTAGATATGTGTATATCGGGGCCTTATCAGTAGCTTTAAGGTTAGGGCAAGTGGGAGGTGTTAGCCAACATATGTAAGGGTATGAATATATCTTTTACAGAAACCATGGGTATGTTTAAGTGGACTTTTGACTTAAAGTTTTGAGACTTAAAAACTGGGACTGATTTGTGTAAAATATGAACGGGATAGTTATTAAACCTAATCAAGTTAAGGACTTGTTAGGGAAGGTTAATAGGATGGTTAGAGCTTATCAATGAGGTTTTTATATGGGAATAGACTTGATATCCATCATAGGTTGATGAGCCATCTTAGTGATAGGTTCGTGTATTGATTTCGTGTTTTTGGTTTGTTAGCTTGTTGCTAGTGCGAGGACTTGTGAAGAAGCTATCAGGTGAGTTTCATAGTCCCATGTTTACTATTGATTTTGACTTCCAGATGGGATGGAAGAGACACTGTGTTAAATTATTTTCTAAATTAATGCTGTGAATGTTTAAGGTTTGAGATGGACTTGTGTGTACATTTATGTGATTAATTGCTATGTGATTCTTGTTTGTGTGTGATCTGGATTGGAAAGGTACATAGGTGTATGGGCGCCTATGGGACCTATGGTTAATGATAAGGTGTGATGCCTTGGAAATTGTGATTGTTGGTAGGGCGTGATGCCTTGGAATTGTAATGATTGATTGAACTTGAATGCTAGTTGTTAGTACATGATTGTAGCGCATTGTCCATATGTTTATTGGTTTATGGTATTCACAGCTTATGACTTGTCTTGTGTTGGAGTCTAAACCTATGACTCTCACCAACTTTATTTTGACGTGTTTTAGTGTCTCTTTCAGGTGATACTATGGTTAAGCATGAGAACTTAAGTGGCTAGGACTTGGAGAGAGTAGGAATGCATATAGAAGGATATCCCCGTTTCCTTCTTAGTTTTATTTGTTTGTTCATTTTAATAACTGATACTGTGGCACACATATGATTGTTTTGGTATGATATTTGTTGTCTTGGGTAAGAAGTAGGACTGTTACTTACTTACCTAGACCCCTTGCATTTGTTGTGATATTGTCATGACCTTCGTGTCACCATTTTTACGGCATTTCTTATTTCATATAGTTATCTCTATAGACACGCCATGTTGTGATGATATCCATACGTCGCGCCCCATGTTCCGCCATGGTGGGGTGTGACAATGAACAACTCGAGTATGAGGTGAGTTGAGCGTCGGGACGTCGCTCCCTTAAGGTGGTGAGGATGTAAAACCCGTAAAAATAAGGTCATAATTTAATTCTACTTTCAATTATTTTGAAGTATTTTATAACGTTAAATATTATTATGCTTAACGGTTTAAGTTGAAACCGATATTAAATATTACATTTTAATATTTTGACGAGTAACGAGGACTACTAGTGATCGCGATACCGACGGATGCCAAAAATTTTATATTTTATTATCGATCGTTTCGATAATTAATACTTTCGACGATATCGTTTTAATTACGTATCGAGTCGTTATATTATTATTTTTCGTGTGCCTTTAAACTTTTTAGTATTTTTACGAAACCCGAGTCTCGTAAATATTTCAAAATTTACAATTTACATTTTCTACCCTTTTAAACTATTTTATTATATTTTGGACCAAAACTATTACAAATTGGCAAAAAGTACCCTAACCCTACACTATATATATAAATTCCACTAGCAACTTTCCATTTAAAAATCAATAAAATAAAATTCACCATTTTCGCCTTCCTTTTCTTTTTAGGCCGTACACCACCACACACCAAAACCATCAAAAATTTTAATTTTAACTTTGAATCTTCCAAAACTAAAACAAGACCCATTATAGTTTTGATCTTGTGATCACAATGGTATGATTTTCTTCAACATGCATTAACATTTTTTTTTCAAAATTTATTTTCTTGATGAACTACACGTGTTTGATCCATTTTGAAGGAATAAATAGGTGTTAATATTATTATATTACATAGTGGTGTGTTTGCATGTTTGAGTTTTTGAGTTTGATTTATTAGATTTGTACATACAAGTGATTTAGGAGTGTTAGGATGGGTTTATGGTGATATTAGAATGTTAGAATGATGATAAAAGTTGTTGGTTTTGATCAAAAACTTGATTTTGTAAGAGATTTTTATAGTCAATTTTAGGCAGTAGGTTTGAGGCCAATTTCGGGGGCCTTAAATCTGTAAATAGATTGATATTATGGGATTATGTCGTAGAGAATTTCGTTAGCTTCGATTTGATATAAAGTAGGCCTTCCAACTCCAAACGAGGTGGAAGATACACTAGTTTGATTTTCGTGTACTGGGAGACGAGTGTCGACATAATCCGAAAATTGTTGTCGATATTTGGATCGAATCTCGGGGACTATAAAATGAGTTTCAAAATGATTTAAAGTCTGTTCTCAGGCTCCAAGTTTAGCATTTTGAGTCTATTTTTAGAATGAAGTGGCGGTTTTACAAACGGAGTTGTTTAGAATGGTCAAAATGGTTTCGTAAGTCAAGGTCGCTAAACTGTCCGGATTTTGTAATTCAAAGATGAGTCGGGTAGGGAACTTTAGAAGTAAAGTCTTTTGATGGGCTCTTAGGAGGAATTTCTACATATAGTAAGTAAGTTCTCTGAGTAGTATCATAAAAATTTGATATGTCTAAGTATGGGAAAACGGCTTGGACATTCGGTTTGTTCCGGCAGATTTTTATTAAAGGCGTAGAATAATAAAATGAATATATAGGAGAGTGTAATAGAATTACTTGTATCATTTTCTCTCGAGTTTGTCTTGATTTTATGAGTCGAGTTTTATATTCTTGTGTATGATTTATTTCTTCAGTCTATTATTAATGAACGCACCTCATTTGATAGGTTGCGGTTCTCGTGTTTTGAAAGGCATCATCTATCGTCGGCGATCGTCTCATTACCACTATTGGCTAAGGTGAGTCTATAGCCTAGTTTGCGCAATTATATGATTTTAAAACCCGCGAGGGGGAATACATGTTTTATAAACTTAGAACACAAGATTTTCATGGTATGCTTGTCCTTCTATGAATGGACCCGTGGTTGCCTTTAAATTACATTAAGTGATTGCCTTTGTTAAAGCCTCAATTATGGACCGTTAACTAGCTTATGATGGGCTAGCCGCTAGTACAATTAATAGATCTATGGGGGAAGCCGCCCCGGTTCAGTTTGTGTGGACTTGTCACAGAAGCTTAGGCCCGACCTCCGCACTGTTTGAACATATTGTATTGAGAAGTCAGGTATACGGCAATGTAACATTAATCTGGAGGTAACGACAATTTATAAATCTCTTGTCTTATTAGACCTAACGGAGTGTCTAAGGGCTCGGTTCCATGAGCTTATTGAAATTTATGCTATATACAATTATTATTGTTGATGCAAATTATTATTCGATGCTTTAAGCATGCCATAAACTTATAATCTTTGCTTGTGTTCAAATTGATTACATAAACCTATAGATTCACTCGGCATTTTTGCTGATTGTTTTACTCACATGTATTTTAGGTAATCAAGAAGTGGAAGCTTAGAGGTCACGGGAATGAAGTTGTGCACTGCTTTTGTTGTTCAAACTCTTTGATTTATTTATCGTTCCATTTTTAAAACAAACTAATATGTTGTTTTAACTTATCTTTTGGTAACGATTACTTGGGACTACGCTACTCTGATAAATGTTTTGGGAACGATAAATTTGAAACGTCTCTTTTCGAGTCGTTCTTTATAAATTATGTGTTATTGTCTCATTGTTTAGCACCCAAAGATGTATTCCGCTGCGTATAAATTTGGGGGTGTTAAAGAATCCCACTAAAGGAATGTGGTCAACCCATCCATTTCCAAAGTCTATCACACATGCTCGTAGCATATCTTCTAGATTCTGGATGGTTCGTTCACTTTGACCTTCACTCTGCAGATGATAAGCGGTGCTCATGTCCAAATTGGTACCTAAGGCTCGTTGGAAAGCCTTCCAAAAGATTGATGTGAAACTACCGTCTCGATCACAGATTATTGAGACTGGTATCCCATGTTTGGTCACTATCTCCTTCAGGTACGTCTTTGCGAGTTTTGTCAGGGAATCATTCTCCCTAATTGGCAGGAAATGAGCGGACTTGGTGAGTCGGTCGAGGATTACCCATATAGTATCATAACCGTGAGATGACTTTGGGAGTTTGGTGACAAAGTCCATGGTGATGTTGTCCCACTTCTATTTCGATATCTCGGGTTGTACAAGTAAACCCGATGGTCTCTGATGTTCAGCTTTAACTCGTGAACATGTCAAACGCTTCTGCACATAAGTGGCGATGTCAGCTTTCATATTTGGCCACCAGTATAATTTCTTCATATCCTGATACATCTTTTCAGATCCGGGATGTATATAATATTTAGACTTATGAGATTCGTGCATGATCACGTTTCTCAAATCTCCATAGCAAGGTAACCAACTCCTTCCGTGAAGGCATAGGGTTCCATCTGCTCTTGGCTCTAGCTTCCCCTTAGTAAGGTAGGTTCTGAGCATTCCCCCGACGTCTTCCTTCACGAGGTTTTCAGGTAGTTGAGCTTGAGTCTGAGCTTCCAAAATTTGTTTGGGTAGATCCAAACTGATTGTCATAACTAATGCCCGAACTCTCATAGGAGGGTCCGTTTCCTTACTACTTAGAGCATCAGCAACCACGTTTGCTTTACCAGGGTGGTATTTGATCTCGCAGTCGTAGTCACTCAACAGATCAATCCAACGGCGTTGTCTCATGTTCAGCTCCTTCTGATCCAATATGTGTTGCAAACTTTTGTGGTCAGTATGCACTGTGCACTTCGTTCCGTATAGGTAATATCTCCAAATTTTGAGAGCAAATACTACGGATCCAAGTTCTAGATCGTGAGTGGTGTAGTTCTTCTCATGCTTCTTCAGTTGTCTTGAATCATAGGGGATCACTTTCATTCTCTGCATCAATACTACACCCAAACCTTTGTGTGAGGCATCACAGTATACAACGAAATCATCGTTGCCTTCTGGCAAGGCTAATATAGGTGCACTACACAACTTCTGCTTGATCAGCTGAAAAGCTGATTCTTACTTCTCTCCCCAATCGAAATTTTGGCTATTTTGTAGAAATCTTCGACAAATCTACGGTAATACCCGGCAAGGCCTAGAAATTGGCGGATCTCTGTCGGCGACTTAGGTGATACCCAATCTTTGACAGATTCGACCTTTGCTGGATCTACGTGAATATCGTCACAATCGATATAATGACCGAGGAATTGCACTCTGGGAATCCAGAATTCACATTTAGAGAATTTAGTATAGAGCTGTTCCTCCTTGAGTACCTTTAGTACTTGTGCAAGGTGTTCCCCGTGTTCCTGTTCGTTCTTGGAATAAATGAGTATATCGTCAATGAAGACTATCACGAATTTATCCCGGTAGGGTCTGCACACACGATTCATAAGATCCATGAAAATGGCTGGTGCATTGGTCAACCCAAATGGCATAACCTGGAATTCGTAATAACCGTAACGGGTTCTGAAAGCTGTTTTTGGAATATCTTCCTCACTGACCCTTAGTTGATGGTATCCAGATCTCAAGTCAATCTTGGAATACACACTTGACCCTTGTAGTTGGTAAAATAGGTCGTCAATGCGAGGAAGCGGATAACGATTCTTCGCAGTTAACTTATTCAGTTCTTCGTAATCGATGCACATTCGAAAAGAACCAACTTTCTTTCTGACAAATAACATAGGATCTCCCCATGGCGAGGAACTAGGTCGGATAAATCCTTTGTCAGATAGTTCTTGAAGTTGTTCGGCTAGTTCTTTCATTTCTGATGGTGCCAACTGGTATGGAGCTTTAGCTACAGGTGCAGCTCCGGGAATCAAATCGATTTGAAATTCCACTTGTCGGGTTGGTGGTAAGCCTGGAAACTCACCAGGAAAGACCTCGGGAAAATCTCGGATGATAGGTACGTCCTTGATTTGCTTCTTCTCGGGTTTGTCCTCCTCATCTGTATGAGAAATATGGGCCAAGAAGATAGGACATCCTCACAACAAATATTTCTGGGCTTTAGTACAAGAGATAACACTAAGTCTAGTGTCAGTAAGGTTGGTGTTACCGTCTCCTCGAATGATTAAAGTTTCGTTTCCCCATGGAATACAGACTAGTTTTTCATCACAAACAATGACTGCGCGGTATCTTGCTAACCAGTCCATACCAATAATAACATCAAAACTACCAAGATTTACGGGAATAAGGTCAATGTTGAATGTATGTTTAGAAAGATTTAAGGTACAACCTCTAATGATAGTGTCAGCATCTACAGTTTTACTGTCAGCTAATTCTACGGAGTAAAGGTGATCTAAAAATATAGGGACGACTTCTAGTACTTTGCTAAATTCAGTGGATATAAAACTTCGATCTGCTCCAGTATCAAACAAAACAGATGCATAAAGATTTTTTAGTAGGAACGTACCAGTAACGACATTAGAATCAGGGTTGGCTTTTGCATTGCCGACCACGTACACTCTTGACGAAGCTCCTCCACTGTTCTTGTTCTGGTTGGCCAACTTGGGACAACTTGGTCTCACATGTCCTGGTGCTCCACACTCATAGCACACAACTCCCTTCTTAGGTCCATTGCCATTCCCTCTAACAGTATTGCGGTTTCCTTGATGTCCGTTCCCGTTCCCACGAGCATTGTATCTGCCCCTGTTGTTGTAGTTCCAGGTGTTCTGGTTGGGTCGGACCTGAGTGACAACATTGACAAGCCATGCTTTGGTAAAATGACCAACTTGTCCACACTTTTGGCAGGACTGACATGGGCTATCAACAGTATGATGATAGTTGCATCTTGAGCACAAGGGTTTTGCACCCACATATGGCCTAGTTCCTGAAGTGGTAGCACTATAAACCTGTCCAGCATTTGGCCTTTTTGGAGGCTGCTGGTGCTGACTATGGAAACTTTCATCTTCCTTCCGCTTGTTTTCAGTGTTCATCTCAGACATGGTACGGACTCTCTTGTTTATCAATTCAGTAGCGAACTCAATGGCATTCTCGACAGTAGTCGGTCGAGATGCAAGTACGCTGTCATGAATGGCGTCTGGGAGTCCACCAACATACTATTCAATCTTTTCATCCACCTCAACAAACATCCTGGTACACATTAGAGTCAACTCTTGGAATCTCTGGTTGTAAGCAATGATGTCATTGTTCTTGCATCTGAGATCTCATAATTCAATCTCAAGCTTCTTCATCTCACCCCTTGGATAGTACTTCTCTGTCATCCTCTCTTTCAGATCAGTCCAGTTGAGAGCATAGGCAGCATCGTGTCCAAGAGTGGCAACTATAGAGTTCCACCAAGTAAGAGCACTCTCAAGCAACGTGCAGATGGCAAACTTGACTTTGTTCTCGTCTGCACAATCGCTGATACAGAACACAGTCTCTAACCTTTCAAACTACTGCATCAGCTCCACAACACCCTCTTTGCCTTTGTAGTACGAATGCTTACACTTTAGAAAGTCGGGATAAGAGCAACCCCTAGTGGTCTGATTATTCCTGCGATTATTGGAGTTTTGGCTATCGTCCATGTTTCTGCTGGCAGCCATCGCAGTTGCGATGCCTTGATCAATCATTTCCCTTAGTTGGGTAGCAGTGACGTTTTGAGTAGCGTCGGCATTGTTGGGGTTCGTTCTAGTGATTACCATTTGTCTATAATCATACACAAAAATGAAATCATTAGTTTAAGGTGTTAGCACAATTTATATATATAAATACACGAAAAGAAATTCATGCATAGACTTCACAACAAATTGGATAACCTGTTAAAAGTTCATAATATAATACAGTACAGAATATAACAAAAGATGATGTGTACATGCCATTTCTAGAATAGAAAAACAATACAAAATGTACAACCAATCCAAGAGAGAGCACAACCCACCTGTCTGGGATGGTGGTACACATAATCTAGAGTACATCGTCTACGAATACCTATTCTAAATAGTATAGTACAATGATACAACTGATAAAAGAAAGTACAAAAACATGAGGTCCTATATCATGATAGATGTGATGCAACCCAAAAGCTTATCATGATGTACAAAAGATCTAGCACATCTAGTCTACTCGTGTCGGACAGACTCCTCCGAGATGGCCGGTGCTGCTGATGGTGATGAGACAGCTGGTGCCTACATAGCATCCCGCATCGAGGTCATGGCGGCTCGAGTCTCTTTAAGGAGTCGAAGTGCGTCAATGAACTGATCTCTGAAGGTCTGGTGAGCTCCTCAAAGATGAGCAGTCTCTACCGTCAATCCCTGATGACGAACGTCTTGGAGATCGAAGAAGATAGAAAGCGCCTGCTCCATAGACATAAGAGCGATGTGAGTCTCGTACTGCTGACTCTGTAGGGTGTAGATCTGCTCACGAAGGGACTCATTCTCCTCCAGCAACCACTATAGAGAATGATAAGTCGTAGACCACACTCCTCGAGCAGCGTGCGCCTCGGCACTAACGGTCCAACACCAAAGGTCCTGACGCTCCTACAGAGCAGTGCGTCCAAGCTGTCCCGCTGATAGCAGAGTATGAATCTCTGCTACGTCATGTGCCTGGCGTGCAACCAGTGCAGTAATCTGGGCCTAAACAGGTCCACGCGTCTCGCACCAGAACCCTCGCCGACCTCAAAAGTAGAGTCGACAGGTGCCTCGTACCTCCTCTTACGAGGTGGCAGAGACTCGGGTGCGTAGCCCAAGAGTGAGGAAGCTGGTGGTAAAGGTGGTAAGGCAGCAGTCGGCTGAACCTCCTCCCCAACGGGGGATACAGGTGAAACAGGTGGAGTAGTGATGAGAGCAGCTAGGGATGGCACCCGTGGGTAATGGGTACGGGTATCTCAAACCCGTCACCCACCCACGTAAATATTTTCATACCCACCACCCACCCGTTACCCATTAGTGGGTATAATTTAATACCCACACCCATACCCATACCCGTGGGTATTTGTAACCCATGGGTTAATGCGATAAAACAAAATCACACAATCTTATATGAAAAACAATTATGTAAGTACGTTTCAAGAAACTGAATTAAAGACAATATCAATAAAACAACGAAACTAGAATAAGTGAATAATGATTTAGATGTGTTTGAGGACTAGAGGTGTGTCGTGTACCTTGTAGAGTGAACAAAATATGCTAGAAGTGTAAAACAGTAGTATCATATATGTATTAGTATGGACGAATTGATGTTTGGTAGCACAAGAAGAGACGAACTAGATTATCTATGTATAATATTTGATGATCTGATATTTGATCTTCACTTTTTAGTCTAGCAAATCGAATAGTGTTTTTTAGTTTAATGTGTTTTCTTGACAAGGTAGCAATTATAGTTTATAATAGTCTCACAAGTCACAACTATCTAAGTACAACTATTTAAGAGGTATAATGAATTTTATCTTATTTTAAATGGGATTATAAGAACACCCAAAATTATATTGATGGATACACATGTGCGTATATCAAATAGGTTTCATAGATTTGCCCGTGATGGGTATCATGGGTTTACCCATGACGGGTATAGCATACTCGTCACCCACCCCTACCCATTAATGGGTTTTGATTTATACCCACGACCTACCCGTGGGTGTAAAATGACGAAAATACCCACCCATTTACGTGTGGGTGCCCGTGGGTTATGGGTTTTTTCTTACCCGTTGCCATCCCTAAGAGCAACAACGAGTGCGGTGTCACCAGAAGTGTAACTATCGTCAGACTCGCTAGTAGATATCCATCCATGCAAGACGGATGTCGGTGATAAAGCAGCAGGAGTATCAGCAGGTGATGTCATAGTAAATCTGAAAATAATATCGTTTTAATTGACGTAAGTATATTCTTACTCAAGTTAAAAGTTTTCAGGAATTATGATTAAATTATATTATAGTGCCGTTTAACATCGCCAGTTAAAGGTTACGTTAATACTTATAAGATTAATCAACCGGATGTTAATAATCAATGCACAGTTAGCCACATAAAATGTATGCTCTACACTCTATATGCTTAACTATTCTAGTCCCGAAAATCCTAAAAGATTGTTAAAGCAGTTATAGTCCAGTTTATATAAAATTTTCATTTTTATATTTATTTTAATTTTTCGTTCTGGTTCTCTATAACTATCTCTCTGATACCATTTCTGTAACACCCCCAAATTGGTCAAATACAACAGAAATAATATTTGGGTGTCACGTGACGTGGATCAACAGCAGATAGTATGTAGAGCAACAGATAAAAGATTATCATTACATTTATTACATGAATAAAAGTGCAAATGTTATTAAAATAGTCTTAAACATTATTTAGTAGTTGAAATCATTCCCAGTTTAATAAACGCCAGATGAGCTCCATAAATGCAGCGTATCATGATGCTTGAGTCCATGCACGTCAATAGTTGCTTCAGTTTCCTAAGAAAACATGCTTAGAGAGTCAACATAAAGTTGGTGAATTCACAGGTTTAATAAAATGAGTTTAAACAATAAACATTCACTTAGGTAGTAATGCACATAGCATCAACACTTAAAGGTAATTACATTCCCTATTGCCCGAAACTGATACTTGACACGTTAAGTCCACAACAAATAAGGACCCTTCACATTAATAAAAATGCACCCAATATAATGTTCCGACATGTTAAACATTTGTTTACCTGGCCTAGGCACAGTGAGTGCAACTCACCCAGATGGGGATGGTCAATCCCAAATAGTCTATTTATACATTCAGGCAATTCAACAATTTTAACAGTTTCATATGCAGGGGTCATGCGGGTTCATCTACAATAGGCAAATGTAATCAAAGGTTTCGTAGTTCAGTTTATGTCCATCAAATAAAATATGTTGCATGTTTTCTTCCCTATAAAAGGCTTTAAAAGTTTGTCAATATACAAAGTGGGGCCATGAACTCACCTCAGTAGTACAACAATAAGTCACAAGAAAATCTGATGTGATGCTCACGATACAGTCAACGACCTAAATAATTATAAGGTCTCAGTAAATGCATAACATAATGCATAAAAGTTTCAGAACAAGTATGTGCATGCTTATACTGGTTTTATGCATTTTATTACGATATCTGTAATTTAGCTCATCGTCGTACAAGTTATAGAAGTATTTATTTTTAAGTGTAAGATAAATAGTATCGTTTAATTAATTAATTTGTTTAATTAATATTCTCATACTTGTATCGTTTATAAAGTAATTTAAATATTTATAAAAGGAAGTTTTATATATATTTAAAGGTAAAAAGAAATAAATATAATTAATATATTTATTTTTATAAGTTAACCATATTTAATTTATAAAACATATACAATTAACATTTATAAAAATGTGTAACATTTTAATTTAATTCAACGTTCCCGAAGTGTGTATAATTATTAAATTATGAGTTTGGAAAAATAACGAGTGTTATATTTATTTAAGTTTTACGTTTTTAATATTGGGTATTTATATAGTAAATTAGGATTTTCAATAGTTTATAAAAATTACATTTTAGTCCCTCGATTTATATAATTACCCGCGGTTAATTACCATAATACCCCTAGGGTTTGTAAAAGTTTCAAGTAACTGTAAAACTAGTCCCTCCCTAATTACACGTGTAACTAGGGCTTGTAAAAGTTTCAAAGGTTGTGAATTTTAGTCCTTGTATTATACGGTTAGGGTTAGGAAATGTTTCATAAACGCCCCCTAGGGCACCAATTCGGTATATGCCATAATGGCCCCTAGGGTTTTATTAGGGCTTGATTAAATTAACTATCTTGGCAAGAAAGGCCCCTAGGGCTCCTAACAGTTTCGGCAAGTGTCAAAATAGGTCCCTATTACATAGGTTTTACTAAGTTCGTTATTCTCGGTGTCTAATCGAACTGATCTCCGGTAAAAAGTGCGACTCATTCGTCCTTGGTGAATAAAAAGAAAATTATCGTTGTCTATAGCTAATTAAAAAGTAAATGCGAAAAGTATTTAAAAATTAACTAATGATAAATGATAAACAATAAAGAAATGAAACAAAAGTTAAAACAAACTTATATTAAAACAACTACTAAAACAAATATTAAAACAAAAATTAAAAAAAGAAACAATTAATAAAAACAAAAGTAAAAATAAGAATAAAGATTCGAGTTAAAAATAAAACTTACTAGATAAAAATGAAAGAAATTGAATTATAAAGCTATTTTAAAAAGTAACGAGGTAAATATTAAATCGGGCACTTAATAAAAGTTAAAACTAAAACTTTTTGAAAAAATACCGTTGGGAATAAAAGGTAGCCAGTACACTTGGACGCTGAGAAGAGCAATCGGGACTTTGATAAGAAGAAAACAAGCGTTGGCAGAACAATCATTGACATGAAGAAGTCAAACGTTGATAAGAAGAAGTCAAGCACTGATAAAAGACTTAGTCTACACGTATTATGTTTCTAGTTTGTTTCTAGTAAAGATATGATCAACAATGTATTTTCTATGTTTATCTTTACCTAGAATAGCTGATATGTAGACTCTTATACAAGGCTTCTTATTCTATAAAAGGAGACCTTTAGGTTTATGTTTCATATACGTTATAACACTTTCATTGTACGCAAGTTTGTTTTATCAATCAAGTGAAAGTTTGGTTTACATTGTTTGTGTGTTCTTGTTTGAGTATTAATTCCACATAATACTTAATTTGTTTTATACACAACAAAGTTTCTCTACGTGTTTAACTTGATTTAATCTCGTTTGCACAAGCTAAATCGATCTAAGTTTGGGATCAACAAGTGGTATCAGAGCTTGTTGAGAAACTTTGATCTAAAGAACACAAAAACCCTAAATCGCCAAAAACCCTAATTTTCAAGAAACCCTAAAAACATCATGTCTACCCTAGAAGTAAAATCTCGTCCTCCTCAACCCCCAACATCAAGATTCCCATGCTAGACCCAGACAATTTTGAGTTGTGGAAGTTTAACTTTGAGCAGTATCTACAAATCCATGACTACACCCTATGGGAAATTATTGAATATAGAAACACATTCAATAAAGCTCAAAATATTGCAACTGCCATCTTATAAAGAACAAATGTTCAAGGCTCTACTGAAGAGGATCGAAAAGAAAAACCTGAAGATGGTAGAGCTGTCTCAACTGAGGACATAGCAAAGAGAAGGAATGACATGAAAATCCTAAGCATTCTCAAACTCTCTTTGGGATAAGAAAATCAGCACAAATATAGAAGCTATGAGTCTGTAAAAGATCTTTGGGCAGCCCTTGAAGTTTCTTATGGTGGTAATGCTGATACTGTTCAAGAGAAAAAGAAGCAACTCTTGCATGAGTATGTTGTTTTTAAAGCTCAACCCAGTGAGAAGCTAAGTGGAGTGAGAAGCAGACTTCTTGACATTACAAGTAAGCTTTCCTTCATGGGAACAGTGCTTGGTGATGTTGATATTATCACCACTTTTCTTAAAAGTCTTGGTGATGCATGGAAAATTGAAGCAAGGTCTATAATTGCTAATAACACTCACAAAAGTTCTACTTTTGATGATGTTTACAATAAACTAAGGCTGATAGAGAATGAAACTCTTTTGGATCAAGGAAGAAAGTCTACCAATGGAAATATGGCCTTCTTCTCACATAGTAAAGGTCAATTTGATCAAAAGGAGTCATACATGCACCCCATTACTGGATCAACTTGTGTCAACGCTAGATCAAGCCTTGTCAACGCCTCACATTCAGACGCTGACACATACAAAGTTGACTCACCGAGAGTTAAGCCTGCTGGTATTGATCTAGATATTGTCTGTGCATACATTGCTTCATTGCCCAATGGTTCAGTGACTACATATGAGGACCTTGAGCAAATTAGTGATGAGCATTTGGAGGAGATGGACATAAAGTGGAATATGGCTCTTGCAAGTATAAGAGCAAACAGATGGAATCGAAGATTCAAGAAGAATATGACTTTTAATGCTAAGGACACTGTTGGATTTGATAAATCCAAGGTTGAGTGTTATAATTGTCATCGAATGGGACACTTTATGAGTGAATGCATATCTCCAAGAAGATCTGATGCTGGAAAACCCTCAAGCCAAATCATCAAGGCTCAGGATTCCAAAGCTATGGTTGCCATGCAAGACATTGATGGTGTTGGCTGGGATTGGAGCTACTTGGCCAAGGATGAGGAAGAGAACAAAGCTTTGGTTGCAGAAAAGGAAGAAGAAGAGCATGTTCACTATGCTCTCATGGCACACTCCTCATCTTCATCAGACAATGAGGTATATGATGATGCATTTTGTGGTAAGGGTTGTCGTCTAAACACTGAAAAGCTTAACAAAGAAGTTTTAAAATTGACAACATATGTGGTTAATGAAAGATGCAAGTTATCTAACTATCAACTTGCCCTTACTCAAACTAAAAAAACTGTAGCTGAGAATAAGAAAATGGAGCTTGACCTAAAAGATCAAATCAATATTTTAAATCATGATTTAAATGCTAGTATTGAGATTAGAAACATCATGGAGAGAGTCAATGCTGATTTACAAGCTAAATTAGATGAGGCTATCAAAAATAAAGATAATGTAGATCTTAAAATTCAGAGATTGGATAAAGCTTCACAAACCCTAGAAAAATGTGTTAGTGAACAAAGGGATTCTAGGGATATGACTGGGATTGGGATGAAAGAGTATGTTGGTGTTCCACCACCTGCTGGGAACTTCTATGGTGTCCTTAGAAAGGACTTGTCTTGGACTGGTTTACCAGAACACCAAGAAGAGGAATTTATTCCTCCACCAAGAGTTCTTACCTCAGTAGAGGAATACAGGCAGAAGTTGACTGATTTGGACCAATGGAAGAAAGCCAACCCTACCTTGTTTGTTAAGGGTGGCATGCTTAGTGACAGCCCAAATGAGTCTTCACCCATAAAGGTGACAAACCCAACCACTGGAAAGACTGTTGACCTTGGCTTAAACGTTGATAGAAAACCTAGTATTAAATATGCAGAAATATATAGAAAACCTAGGTCACCAAAAAGCCAAATTAGTGATAATGGAACATGTTTCTTTTCTTCTAGACCTAGAGTTATGTCTAGAAAAGCCTGTTATACTTGTGGAAGTTTTTCACATTTAGCCTATAAGTGTGTCAATGCTTCAAAGGTCAACGCTGATAAAAAATCAAACACTGTCAAACCCAAACCTTTTGTCCAGCAAAGTCCAGAATTTGTTAGACCAACCCCATTCTTTACTAAAGGGTCTAATACTTATGGACAAAGACCTTTTCAGAAGACCAATTGAAAGTCCCTAATCAATGCAAGAAACCCTAATCTTAACTTAATCAACACAAGGTATTACTTTTCAAACGTAATCTTATTATTGTATAATAAAGAATTACAAGTGTTATGGATAACACAGTTTGATGACAATGTGTTGTGCACACTTTGAACAACAATAAACCCTAACTTATGAACACAGTCGTAGCTGTTTGATTCACTAAGTTATATGCAATAATGTTCTTAATATCTCAAAGTGTTGAACATTAATGCATGGATACACATCCTATTTATAGTGTTACGAGTTTGACTTAAACAGTACTTGATGGCGACTACACAAGCTTTTACAAGTTCCCACATCAGTCAAATGATGTCCTTCTATTCTTGGTAGTCTTCCATTATGCTTTAAGGAAACAGTTGTCAAAACAGTTTCCTTTTTCTTCATAGTCTCGAACACACAAATGGCATGTCCAAAGTGTGCTGAGAGTTATCAGGGTATTGCCACCCCTGTTAACTCTCAACCCCTCAGAGTCCCTGATACATCTTGGCTGTTATCCATCACAGCCAATGAGTATGTCTTCAGGTAATTCTTCGACTTCCCTGACAATGTCTCTGACATGGACTCCTCTGAGGTTGCTCACATAGACTTGGATCTCTATGAGTCTTGCGAAACTTGCCTGCCTCCTAGGCACAGGCAAGGGACTATCTAACAGCCTAATTATGTTTAAATCAATGATCAGGGAATCTAACAAGTTTAGATTCCCAACAATCTCCCCCTATTTAAACATAAATAATGCTAGATCTAACTAAGTTAAGGTAAGTGAGTTTAAAAGGTTCTTCTTACACATAACATATCTAAACAAACATACCTCATGATTTTATTAAAACTTAAAGAAAATTACAAGTGCATTACATAAGAAAAATAAAAGATGAAGGTAAAAGGGGCTGTGAACATCTTCAATAGTCATTATTTTTAATTCTTTCTTCAGCTTCAGCCAAGTCTAATATGTTATCAATTTCATCCTGCAAAGTCTTTGCAAACTTCTTGGAATACTCTGTGTTGATCTTGAGACATTTCTTGTGACAGAGTAGCTGAATAGTTGAAGCTAAGCACAACTCATCTTCCCTTTGAAAAGCATACTGGCAAGCCTTGTTCATGAATGCCATTCCTCTTTCAGGCTCTGTGTATGTCTGACCATCAACAGGGCCAACAATACCATTTGGGAGGATCAAATCCCTGTGCATGCCATCCACTTGAACATCTTCAGTAACAAAAGTTTCATTAACAATTTGTGAAATCCTTCTCCTTTTGTTGCCTGTCTTTGGGGGTTCTTGTTCAAAAAGCTGTGGTGGGGGATCAATATTAAGTTTGGCTGCTGTTTCCTTGATCCAGTTAAACTTGGCCTTAAGAGTTTTAAGCAGAAGAAAATTAGCCTGTCCAGACTTTTTGGCAGCTAAGGCTTCAAGTTCGAACCATTCTGATAACCCAAGTGTCTTTAACCTGAAGTTGTCAAACACATCCATATTTCTCTGTTGGTTTTCCCTCCATAAGATCATCTGTGGGGTGTTTGTGGATTTATGAATGGTGTATTTGAACTTGGTTATCTTGCCAGAAGCATATTTGTTGTTCACGCAGGCATCATAATCAGCTTTGACTTTCCTTAAAGCCTCAGCGCGTTTTGCTTCCATTTCCCTTAACCTTTGTTTTTGTTTTTCCCTTTCAGGTGGTGTCATCTTCCTCAGAGTAGCTTCATTCAATTCTTTGGCTGTCTTGAGTTCATTTAATCTTTTAAATTCTTCAGCCTGTTGCTCTATTTCTTCAGGGGTTAAAGGAATCTCATCGGAAGGTGTAAAGGTTGAGAATTGGGAAAGGTCTGTGGTGGATCCTCCTGTCTCTAGCATCGCAGCTATCTTCTTAAGTTTTGTATCTGTGTCAACCAAAACTATCTCCTTTCCTTTCTTCGAGACAAAGGACTCCACACTTATGTTTTTCAAAACATCAGCTCTTTTGATAAATGCTGTCTGAGCCTGAGTTAGAATACTTTGGGGAGAGAGCTAACAGTGAATTTTAATTTCTTGACAGCTGGTTCATCATCATCCTCAGGCTTGCTGGTGTTAACCAAAACCAGAGACTTTGATGAGTCAGCTCCATCTTGAGTTTGTTGCTCCCCCTGAGTATTATCCTCATCATCAGGTATTATAACAGGTGTGATGACTTGGAGAGGAACAGGTGTAATGGTGGGGTTAGCTGATGATGAGCCTTGTTCAGCAGATGCAAGGCTGAGTGTTGTATTTTTCTCCCCCTCACGTTTATCCTGACTTCGCAGATGTTTGGATGAACGTGCTTGAAAACGTCTTGCAATCTGCTCCACAGAGGCAGCCATAGCACGTTGTCTTTTTCTTGAAGCCCTGGCAATCTTCAGCAGGAGGTTGGCATTTGCATTAGTATTTGCCTGAACACGCCTGACAATAAAGTTAGCATGGCGGTATTGCCTGGTGCGAACAGCATTAAATTGCTTGTGCATGGTGAGTTCATGTTCATGGAACATGGCAGGGACTGCTAAGTCAATGACATCCTTTATTCTTGTTGAAAGATGACTGAGTCCTTGGGCTACACCTCTTCTTGCACCATCCTGAATTGGCTCAGTGACAGCCTCAGCCACAGCCTTTTTGATGATGCCTGGAAATGTCACAGTGAAGTTGTGCATCTCAGACTTGATCACATCCAGCTTCCTTGATAAGCGCTCAATATCTGATTGATGATGAACAGGCTGAAGATTCTTGATATTGAGGCTTTGCTGAGCATAGTCATCCCCCCTTGGTAGAATATCAAATTTCGTCTGGGCAGGATGATCAAACAAGAGAAACTCCGCTGTTGGATCATAGGCTGGAGATTGGAAAACTGTTGTTGTGGATGTAGCAGAGTTGGGAGTATCAACAACATCCTTGGGAGGAGAAGTCTTATTACCAGCTGGTGTAGACACAACTATTTCTTTTGGAGGAGAGACAGACAGCTGGTCTTCCTCATCTTCTTCATCCTCTTCATCGAACATCCCTTTAGGGAATTCATCCTCAGGCATGGACTCAATATCAGAGACATAATCTTCCAATGATAGCATTTCTTCATCAGCATTTAACAAAGGCTCTTCATCATTGGGTTTGTCTTGAGTCATTGTATCAGCCTCCTTTTCTTGTTGTACCTGAGACTCGATGACTGGCTGTACAATTTCAGCCTGCAAATTTGTTGTAATTAGTAACAAGGGAAATATAAAGGGAATGGTCGCCATTTCGCTGTCCCAGAGAGGCTGAGGGTGATTACTCAGCCACTCCAAAGGATAAATCCTTGGGATTCTTTTAAGTGTGAAAAAAATAAGGTTAATGATCGCCATTCGCTGCCCCTAGGAAAGCTGAGTGTGATTAATACTAAGATTTTTGCTCGTTGAAAGTTCGTTCTCGGTGTCTAATCGAATTGATCTCCGGTTAATTGTGTGAGATTAGTTGTTCTTGGTGAAACAAATATTTTTGGTTTTGGAAAATAAATGAGCAAGACTTAATAATAAATGACGAGAAATAAAAACGAGTTAAAAAGTAAACGGTGCTATATTTAAAACTTTAAAATTAAATGACGAGAAATGAAAGGACGTAAAATTAAATCTTGGCGAAACTTAAATTGCGAGAAAATTAAAAGGTAAATAAAGTAAATGAATCAAATCAAAAACTTAAACTAAAAAGAGAGCAGATAAAAATTCAATTAAAGAAAAAGACGGGAAAAATAAAACTTGAAAATAAAAGACAAAAATTTAAAAAGAAAAACCAAAAAGAAAAGCTTGACAGATCATTAGATTCGAAAGTTAAAAACTTCCGAATGAAGGACCAACTTCCGAACGAAGGACAAAGTTCCGGATGAAGCCCAACTTCCGGATGAAGCCCAACTTCCGAATGAAGGACAAAGTTCCGGATGAAGCCCAACTTCCGGATGAAGCCCAACTTCCGGATGAAGCCCAACTTCCGGATGAAGAAAAACTTCCGGATGAAGCCCAACTTCCGGATGAAGAAAAACTTCCGGATGAAGAACAACTTCCGGATGAAGCTTGCTTCATTCGGAACTTTTCAAGTTCCGGATGAAGCTTGCCTGGGAATGATGGAATACAGTAACCACCAAACGAAGAACAGGGGATAAACAGTAAACGCGATTTATCCTTAAATAAACCAAAATCAAACGAACGATTAAACCAAAACAACCACTAAGCATAAACTAACAATAATCAATCAAAACAAATCATCAAAACTAACAAACATAACCAAATTAATCAAAACCCACTTAATCAAAAATCTTAAAAACTCAAGAACATGAACAATCAAGATAAAGCACAAATCAAACAAGAAAGGTAGAAGAAGATAAATGGAAAGCTTAATTAAAAAGCATGGATTCAATAACAAAAGCTTAAAATACAAATTAATCTAGAGAGATAAAGCATAAGTCTAGAGAGAGAAACTACCTACTCCTAATCTAATCCTAAAAACTAACCAAAACTCTCACATGTTGTGAGGGTGGTATTTATAGGAGAGGGGAGTGGTTGGTGGCTTCCTCTTTCTTTCTATCTTGGTCCTCAGTCTTTCAGTCTTCTCAAATTCTTCGACTTCTAAGACTTCGTCTCGGGATTTCTTTGAACTCGTCTTGTAATTTCTTCATAATTTAAACCTGAGTTCTTCGGCTTTTTAGTAAACTTCCGTCTTTTGACTTTTTCTTCGATAAATCTTCAGAATTGGTCTTGGACTTCCGTTCTTTTTCCACTCTTGATCTTTCAACTTCGTCTTTTGTCTTTTTCTCCAATAAAAGCCCGTGAAAGCCGTGTTTTCTCCACTTTTCACCTTCTCGACCCTGAAACACAATAAAAACACAAACCACGCATAATTCCGCCATTTACGACATAAAATATACGTTTAGGTCCCGTTTTAATGTAATTAAGTGGTAGAAAAGATGGGTGTTTTCACATCTATCAAATCCCCTACACTTAACCATTGCAATGCCCTCATGCAATGCTTAGTGATAAAGCAAGGTTTACACTTTCCATCATAATCAACCTACCTTGGCCTTTATTAAACAACTAAGGAAAATCAAAAAGATAGAAAATAACAAGATGCAACAAGGAAGAAACATGTAAAGAAATCTAAGACTTACATTAGGGCTTGTGTGTCATGAATGTTTATCACCCTCAAGTTTCACGTTCCCCATGCCAAGCTTAAAAATAAGATCATTGTTAGTACAAGTTAGCATAACAAACATTTACTCATGTGGTTCAATTAATCACTTAAACTCCCTAATTCCTATGGGTATCTCTTATGTTTTATTGATGTCTTGAATGATCACGAGGATGCATTGTTGACTTATTTCGATAATTTATTTAAGCTGAAAGCAAAGTAGGACGATTTGATCAATAGTTAGCTAAAGGACAAAATCTCTTAAAACTGCTTCTCGTGATATCAAAAAGTTCATATCTTGGCATAACTTGGTTCACGATTTGAGACCTTTCTCGGGCCGATATTTGGTATGTACTTCATACTTCATATCTTGAGAGACGTGCTTGAGATAATGGTCTTCTCATCGTTCATAGAGTTTCTTCACTTGTAGACTTTTGAGGGGTACTCCAACTTTGTTGACCACGACTTCATGATTATTTCTTCAATCTCTAATTGGGATTTTGAGATACAACGATCCGCCTCCTTTTCGGACTTGGATCTATTTATCCTCATACCTTGTTAGGGTCTTTTCAGATAGACTTTTCCATGATCTTTATGGGAGTTGATTGCTTTTCGTCGTGAGTCTTGATCCTTCATATTGATTTAGGAATAATGCTTTTCACATCACTTTGGATCTTCAGCAATAAGATTGAATCCTCATGCCTTGTTAGGGCCTTTTCGGACTCGCCAATCTTCGCACCCCGCTTCATAAGTTATGCCTTGGCTATGAACTCTTATCATTACCGAGCAACTTTTAAACGATCTTGGGCTAGAAGCTAAGTAACTTTTCAAATCGTACGACCTTACTTATTGCAGATAATTTATTAGCAAGTGATGGGAGAAAAAGATCATAATTAACTCACATGAGTTAATGAGAGAATACCAAACTTGTAACCAACTCTATCATTTCTCGTTCTCCAAAATTTAAAATCTCAAGGAATGAGACTCGTGGATGCTTAGCCTAATAAACCAATTAAGGTCTACATGGTTAAGGATACTAGCTAGAGTGAACTTGGATAAGTAAACTCGGGTTGAGTCAAAATATTCACAACGGGCCTAATATATCTAAGATATCTAAACTTGCTAAAACCATTTTATTAAAATAAGAGAAGAATAGCAAAAATAATGGGAACTACAACTAGGCCAAAATAGATTAAAAATTTTGAAAAATGTTGAAAATTGATTTTCTGGTTAAAATGAGGATAAATACAAGGAAAAGGCCACTTAACTTCGATAGAAGTCCCCCTACACTTAGTATAAACATTGTCCTCAATGTTTAAGCATGTGGGAGTAAACTCCCCTACACTTAGGACATTGTGCACTTTGTTTAAATCTCGTTAAGGGAAAGACAACTAAAGAGATTCCTATTTTAATATTGAGAAATATAAAATAGTGAATCGAAGAGAGTTTAGGATAGAACCGGGAAGAAGGGAACACGGAATCACGGTTCGTCAAAAGTCATCAAGAGTGTGTCTTTGAAGCTCTAATCCCTGCACATGATAAGAAAGAGAACAAGAAACACCAACGGGGGCCCCCCTACACGTATGGTGAATTAAGATAGATAATTGGGTTGCCTCCCAACAAGCGCTTGTTTTTGGTGACCGAGTCACGAGCCTGACTCGTCCCCGAATTAAATGGTCCATGGGGAAGCCTCGAATGTGATACCGGGATCAAAGACCTTGTCCTCGTTCCCGGTTGACATCAACAAAGGAGAGGCTGGGGGATAAGTCTTGAAAGGGAGAAAGGTCCTTTCAACATACGTATAGTATGTGAAGTCAAGATCCACGGGAGGTGGGTTGGGTAAAGTAAGCACATTGTCCTCCCCCAAAGACAATGGAAGTTGAGCAAACGGCAAAGCCGTGATGGTATCACTCATAGCATAATCAATGTCACCTCCCGGGTCAAAGCACTCATCCTCATTTCCCGGTATAAAACGAGTAGAGTAAAAGTGATACATCACCCGCTTGGGTGTGCACGTGGGAGGATGAGGTGGCAATATAATATGAGAAGTATGAGAACAATTACCTTCTACCTGCGTCCCTTTTTCAGTAGATTCACATCTTTCCACCTCTGGGATAGAAGGTGTAGTGTCATCGTGTAATAAATCCTCTAGAAAAAGTATATCTCCTTCCACATCAGCATACCCGGATATGTATTCCATGGGTGTATCAATATCAAGAAACTCATCGATCTCAGGAATGTGAAAACCATCATCACTAAGGAGTGAAGTATTTTGCTTTAGGAATTCCTCCTCGTCGAAAATAACCTCAATATCGTCATCACTTTCCTCATTATTTCTAGGGCCAATAATATGCTCAGGGATATGGGTACTCGTCTGATCTTGCTGCTGTAAAAATGACTCCATACAAGTTCGCAGCGTGTGTAAAAGCTCTTTTGATTGCGCTTGACAAGCTGTAGCAAGATCGACAATTGGTTCTTGGTAACTCATCCCGTGACGAGGCTGATGATCGAGTGAGTGCGGTGGGGGCTCATAGTGTTGAAAACCTGAATTATAGCAAGGTTGTGGCTCATAGTTGTTCATCGGTTGGGAATAATTAGAAACCGGGTTTGGTTCATAATAATCCATAGGTGAAGAAAACTGAGGATCCGGATTTTGCTCATAATAATTCAATGGTTGACAATAATAGGTATCGTGAGGACCCCCATAGTTGTTGCAAACCGGGTGTGGAGAAAAATTAGATGCGTCTTGTGGATAGCTATTTTCATTGTCATAATTGTACCCCGGTTCTTGCCCGTGACCATACGGGTATCGAACCGGGCACGAAACATGCCAATGAGAATCGCTTCCACAATAGATGCACGGGGGAACTGGAGGTAGGTTCAAAAAGTACGAATTAGTCGAGTTGCACAAAGGAAAAAATCCGGATTGTGTGTAGTCGATATCGTTTCCGCACCGCTCACATGTACACCATTGGCAAGAGTTGTTCCCAGATAATTGTTTCCCACACCGGACGCAATGGACATAAAAATCCATAAAGAAAGATAGATAAGCAAGAAGAATATTTTTGGTGCAAAACTTTGAAAAGGAAATGCTTTATATGATTTTTCAAATGTTTTTGGATTTTTGAAAATTGTTGAACACGAAAAATAACGTTCAGAAGTGAACGGATCCCAAAATCCAACGCGTACTCACAAAAAACCTTCGATCTTCACGAAAAGAGCCGGCAGCGGCGCCATTTTAATACTAAGATTTTTGCTCGTTGAAAGTTCGTTCTCGGTGTCTAATCGAATTGATCTCCGGTTAATTGTGTGAGATTAGTTGTTCTTGGTGAAACAAATATTTTTGGTTTTGGAAAATAAATGAGCAAGACTTAATAATAAATGACGAGAAATAAAAACGAGTTAAAAAGTAAACGGTGCGATATTTAAAACTTTAAAATTAAATGACGAGAAATGAAAGGACGTAAAATTAAATCTTGGCGAAACGTAAATTGCGAGAAAATTAAAAGGTAAATAAAGTAAATGAATCAAATCAAAAACTTAAACTAAAAAGAGAGCAGATAAAAATTCAATTAAAGAAAAAGGCGGGAAAAATAAAACTTGAAAATAAAAGACAAAAATTTAAAAAGAAAAACCAAAAAGAAAAGCTTGACAGATCATTAGATTCGGAAGTTAAAAACTTCCGAATGAAGGACCAACTTCCGAATGAAGGACAAAGTTCCGGATGAAGCCCAACTTCCGGATGAAGCCCAACTTCCGAATGAAGGACAAAGTTCCGGATGAAGCCCAACTTCCGGATGAAGCCCAACTTCCGGATGAAGCCCAACTTCCGGATGAAGAAAAACTTCCGGATGAAGCCCAACTTCCGGATGAAGAAAAACTTCCGGATGAAGAACAACTTCCGGATGAAGAAAAACTTCCGGATGAAGAACAACTTCCGGATGAAGCTTGCTTCATTCGGAACTTTTCAAGTTCCGGATGAAGCTTGCCTGGGAATGATGGAATACAGTAACCACCAAACGAAGAACAGAGGATAAACAGTAAACGCGATTTATCCTTAAATCAACCAAAATCAAACGAACGATTAAACCAAAACAACCACTAAGCATCAACTAACAATAATCAATCAAAACAAATCATCAAAACTAACAAACATAACCAAATTAATCAAAACCTACTTAATCAAAAATCTTAAAAACTCAAGAACATGAACAATCAAGATAAAGCACAAATCAAACAAGAAAGGTAGAAGAAGATAAATGGAAAGCTTAATTAAAAAGCATGGATTCAATAACAAAAGCTTAAAATACAAATTAATCTAGAGAGAGAAAGCATAAGTCTAGAGAGAGAAACTACCTACTCCTAATCTAATCCTAAAAACTAACCAAAACTCTCACATGTTGTGAGGGTGGTATTTATAGGAGAGGGGAGTGGTTGGTGGCTTCCTCTTTCTTTCTATCTTGGTCCTGAGTCTTTCAGTCTTCTCAAATTCTTCGACTTCTAAGACTTCGTCTCGGGATTTCTTTGAACTCGTCTTGTAATTTCTTCATAATTTAAACTTGAGTTCTTCGGCTTTTTAGTAAACTTCCGTCTTTTGACTTTTTCTTCGATAAATCTTCAGGATTGGTCTTGGACTTCCGTTCTTTTTCCACTCTTGATCTTTCAACTTCGTCTTTTGTCTTTTTCTTCAATAAAAGCCCGTGAAAGCCGTGTTTTCTCCACTTTTCACCTTCTCGATCCTGAAACACAATAAAAACACAAACCACACATAATTCCGCCATTTACGACATAAAATATACGTTTAGGTCCCGTTTTAATGTAATTAAGTGGTAGAAAAGATGGGTGTTTTCACACCTATCAGTGATTATTCAGCCCCCCCAAAAGGTTAAAACCTTTGGGACTCTTTTGATTGTGAGACATATGTTGTTTATGGATCGCCAGTCGCTGCCCCTAAGAAAGCTGAGTGTGATTATTCAGCCCCCCCAAAAGGTTAAAACCTTTGGGACTCTTTTAAGAGTGAAACATATGTGGTTAAAGGTCGCCTGTTACGCTGCCCCTAGGAAAGCTGAGGGTGATGATTCAGCTCCCCCTGAAAGGATAAATCCTTTGGGACTCTTTTAAGGAGGGAACCAAGAGGCTGTGTGAAGTACAGTTGAGCAAGGTTGAGACATTAGTGTATTCAGGTTGTTGTAAGCCTGAATACTGTCTAGAGGGTGCAGGGTCATCGGGGTGCTTTATAAACACAAATGAATCATTCCCTGGTGCAAAGACAGGGTGTACAGAAGTCTTAAAGGATTCTAAGTGTATTGACAGACTTCTATGGGTCGAGGATTACCCTAACTTCACCACTCTCTCCTACAGACAAATGAGAGTTGCTGCTTGTGAACCTCTAAAAATGTACACTGATTACCTGTGAGATATCAGCTTGATCAGGCTGGTTTCCTGTCGTCTCAGCTGACTTTGAGACACTAGACTCCTGTTGTTTGTCAGCCAATGAATCCGAATCCACATGAGTATCTGGACCAGAGGAGGTGTCAGTCTTCTTTCCCTTGGCCTTAGAAACAGCTTTGGAGTGGGAAGAAGAGGGGATTTTCTTCTTCTTAGGTTGTTGGCCAGATGAAGCCTTGGACTTAGTAGTGTGCTGCCCAGAGGTCAAAGACATAGACTTGCCAGCAACACTAGAAGTATTCACCTTCTCAGAGGAAGGGAGCAAGGGCTTCTCAGCGTTTGGTACTTGGTTGGCCACATTCATCATATGGGCGGTGACAGGGACATCTTCAGCTCCTATTTCCTTGTAGATAGCGCCTGTGATGCGGTAGGGCTTAAGAGCAGTCAAGGCCTTGTTGTGATAGTTATCTCCCAACAAACTTTCGAAGATCAGAGACAGGAAGCGCACATAGCAGATATTCTTTTCCCTGACCTGATTCCTTCCCTTCAGCTGTTCTACCAGGTTGGAGAAGAGAATGCTTCCAACGTTAACATCAGCTCCCCAGATTAATCCTTAAGCAATAGCCTGATGGTTTAAAGACATCTGATCCTGTGATCCCTGCATTCCTCCCAGGGATTTAACAATGTGGGTGAAGAGGACACGTCACATGGGAGTGAAATACTTAATCTTCAAAGGAGATTTGGCGAGGACCTCAGCTGGTGTAAGTGCAGGGTTAACGTCATGGCAAGGGTTGAGTGTGGCCAGGGCTTCTTTGACAGCCTTTTTGTCAACTACCTTCAGGCATTCATCTCCATGCTTCAATCCGGCCACACTTGAAAAGTCTTTAAGGGAGAAGGCAAAAGGGTGTTCATTGCATGAAAGGCTAAATTTTATGGTGTCTTCTACCACTTCAACAGAATACCAGAATTCCCTAAGGTATTCTTGGTAAAAGGTGGATGGGGATTTGGTGAAGGCTTCACTTAGGTCACAATTCTGCATGAAATTTACCAGATCTGAATAGGTGCTGTTTGGTGCCTTAATCCATCCAATGGCGTTGTTGGAGGTGAGGATGCTCTCGTTGATCTCGAAGTTAACATTTGAAGCTTTGGGAACTGAAAACGCCATGGATTTGAGGTTGAAGGTGAAAGAAAATGGCGGATAGGTTAAGAGAGATAAGAACTTAGAGAGAGAAGTAGATTTTAGAATGGTGGTGGGTGAGAAGAGAAAGGAGACAATATATATTCAAACTAAGTGAACAGTTATTCAACCGTATTAAATGCAAGGTGCAAAAATGACTGCTCAAGTGGGTCCCCTTGACCTTTTAAAAAGTTTGTCTCCTCGTTATCCGAAAAATAAATGATTAAATATTTGAGAATTTTTTTTGCATTTACTTGGAAAGTAACTACCTAGTTTCATGTGAAAAACATTTAATATAGAATCAATCATTTAATGAACACATTTAATATCAAGCCACAGGCTTTGAGATATTGAGCATCCCTAGCTCAGCAACTAGCCTGTTGAACGAAGGTTCAGCCAAAGGCTTTGTAAAGATATCAGCTAGTTGCAGCTCTGTGGGAACAAAATGCAGCTCAATATCTCCCTTCATTATATGATCCCTGATAAAATGATACCTGATATCAATGTGTTTGGTACAAGAGTGAAGAACATGGTTGTTGGATATGGCAATGGCGCTGGTGTTGTCACAAAAGATTGGCACTTTGTCATACAAGATTTCATAGTCAGCCAATGACTTTTCATCCAGAGCACCTGAGCACAACAGCTGGCTGCAGCGACATATTCTGCTTCAGCTGAAGACATAGCCACAGAGTTTTGCTTCTTAGCACTCCATCCAACCAATTTTCCTCCTAGGATTTGACAGCTGCCTGAAGTGCTTTTCCTGTCAATACAGCATCCAGCATAATCTGAATCTAAATAGGCCTTGAGATCAAAGCCTGATTCCTTTGGATACCATAGACCTAGGGATGGTGTTCCTTTGAGATACCTGAAAATTCTCTTAACAGCCACTAGATGGGATTCTTTTGGGTTAGCTTGGTACCTTGCACAGAGACATGTGGAGAATTGGATATCTGGACGACTAGCTGTTAGATACATGAGTGACCCAATCATGCCTCTATATAAAGTCTCATTGACAGAGACTCTTGACTCATCAGGGCCCAAGTTGTTGGGTGAAAGCATGGGACATTTCACTGATGCACAATCAGCTAAGTCATATTTTTTAAGTAAATCCTTAACATACTTTTCTTGACAAATTGAAATTCCCTTAGGACATTGTTTAATTTGAAAGCCCAAAAAGTAAGTTAATTCACCCATCATACTCATCTCATATTTCTTGGTCATTAATTTAGCAAAACGTTTACTAAGATTGACATTTGTTGACCCAAAGATGATATCATCCACATAAATCTGCACAATGATGAAATCACTCTTGTCCTTGAAGGTAAAGAGTGTTTTATCAATAGAACCCCTGACAAATTTATTTTCAGTTAAGAAATTTGAAAGAGTTTCATACCATGCTCTTGGAGCTTGTTTCAGACCATACATTGCCTTGTGAAGTCTGTACACATGGTTGGGAAACTCGCTGTTCTCAAATCCTTCAGGTTGTGCAACATAAACTTCCTCAGCCAAATCACCATTGAGGAAAGCACTCTTAACATCCATCTGATACACAGTGATGTTCATATAGGCAGCATAAGCAAGGAAGATTCTGATGGCTTCAAGTCTAGCAACAGGTGCAAAATTTTCATCATAATCAATTCCTTCAGTCTGAGAGAACCCCTGTGCTACCAGTCTGGCCTTGTTCCTGATGATGTTCCCAATCTCATCCATCTTATTTCTATAGATCCATCTAGTGCCTGTGATATTCTTTCCAGGTGGAGCTGGCACTAGTGTCCATATTTTGTTCCTTTTGAACTGATTGATTTCTTCTTGCATAGCAGCTACCCATCCTTCTTCTACCAGAGCCTCAACTACCCTTTTAGGTTCAATTTGTGAGAGAAATTCAGCAAAGAGACATTCATTTGCTGAGGCTGACTCTGAGTCTTGGATCCGCTGTCTAGTTGTGACCCCTGCATTTGGTTCCCCAATAATATTGACAAGAAGAATGTGTTGATCTCTTGACCACTTATTTTGAGGAGCTGGGGACTCAAGGACAGGAGTACTTGTGGGCACAGCTGGTACAATTTAAGTTTCATTCTGCTGACTAGGAGGGCTTTCTTCAAAGACTACTTCAGTGTCAGAGTCTTCTTCAGCCATATCAAGGGGTGCTATTTCATTATCAGCAGAAGAATCTTCAGGGATTTGAAGAATTGGTGAGTCATCAATATCATGAGAAGGACCATCAGAAATTTGAGGTTCTTCTTTATCAAGTTCCTGAGAGGTAGGAACTTCTATGTTGTGAGTAGACAGAGGGTCAAAGGCAGGGACATAAGGGGTGAGAGTATTGAAGTGATGATGACTGGTAGGTCTGGGTTCTGTGAACTCATCACTTGGAAAATATACATTTTCATTAAAATCAATTTCATCACCCTCTGTTCCTGTTCTCTGTATGACTTCATCATCTTCATTGAATCTAACATGGAATGTTTCTTCTACTTCTTGTCTTCTGATGTTGAATACTCTGAAGGCTTTGGCTGTTGGAGAGTATCCCAAAAAGAAACCATCATCAGCTTTTTCATCAAACTTTCCAAGTTTATCCCTGTAGTTATAAATAAACACAGGGCACCCAAACACATGAAAATAGCTGACGTCTGGAGATCTTTTTCTGAAAACTTCATAGGAGGTTTTACCATGTCTTTTGACAATGATTGATCTGTTTTGTGTGTAGCAAGCAGTGTGGGCAGCTTCTCCCCAAAATTGCTTTGGTAAGGCTGCACCATTTAACATGGTTCTTGCTGCTTCAATCAAAGTCCTGTTTCTTCTTTCAGCCACACCATTTTGTTCAGGGGTGCCAGCTGAAGAGAAGTTCTGTGAAATCCCTTTCTCATCACAAAAAGATTCAAGTTGATGATTCTTGAATTCAGTACCATTATCACTTCTTAGAGCTTTGACTCTAACATCATTCATATTTTCAACATGTCTGATGAAGGACATGATGGTTTCAGCTACTTCACTTTTCTTTCTGAGGAAGAACACCCATGTGTATCTTGAAAATTCATCAACTATGACCAAGGTGTATTTGTTGTGATTAATGGTCTGAGGTTTGACAGGCCCAAACAAATCCATGTGAAGGAGATGTAAGCACTTGTCAATAGAGAATGATTGCCTAGTCTTGAATGAAGACCTGTGATGCTTTCCTTTGACACAGGCAGAACAAGTTTTGTCTTTGGAAAACATTACAGAAGGTAGACCAGCAACCAAGTTTTGAGTGGCTATCTTATTGATGTTCTTGAAGTTGAGATGAGACAGTTTTTTGTGCCACAGCCAATTGACACTTTCAGAGGCTTTAGCAAGAAAACAATTTGAGCTGTCTTCAGAGCACACAGCCATGTTGATGACATAAACATCTCTCCTTCTAGGTGCAATCAGCACAACATCATTGTTTTTGTTGAATATGGTTCCCTGAGTCTTAGTAAACAAAACCTTATAGTCAGCATCACACAATTGGCTGATGCTAATAAGATTGTGTTTAAGACCATTCACATATGCAACCCTGGTAAATGTAATCCCATTGCAGTTCACTGAGCCATATCCTTCTGTGTCACCTGAAGAGTTATCTCCAAACACCAGTTTAGGACCTGGCTCCTTTGAGTATCTGTGCATTTATTGTTGAATCCCTGTCATGTGTCTAGAACAGCCACTATCTAGATACCATACCGATTCCTTGAGATATTTCTGCACATATACATAGAAACAGATTAGTTCCTATGGTGAACCCACTTTCCAGTGGGTTCCCTGAATTGCTTATTAGCAACTCTTGTGTTCCTGAAAAACTTTTGGCGTTGGGATGGACAGTTCATTGTTTCATGGTTATAACTCCCACAGATATCACACCCAGGGAAGTCACCACACTCGTCTAAGTGATGGTCTGTGAACCCACAAAATTTACAGGGAGGATAAGGTATGTAATTTCCCTGTTGTCTTTTGGAACTTTGTGGTCTGTCCCTAGAGGGTGTCTGAGCTCTTTTAGCTGCCATGTGTCTGTCATGATCTAAGGTCGAATGATGAGAATTTTTACATATATTGCAATAAGGTTTGATTAACCTTTCCCCTTTGGGTTCACCTAGGACAGACTTAGGTTCATGAGAAGTAGAGCATTCAGCGGAAGGCTTAATATGTTGTTTCAAGAGTTCTACTTCTTTCATAAGAGACAACAGGCGATCTTCAGTGGTAGGTTCAACCTTATTCACAGCTTTAGTAGTAACAGGCTTAAAAGCTACTTGTTTACCAGTTTGTTTAGCAGGCACATGAAAAACTTTAGCTGGAGGATTCTCAATATCTGTCCTAAGTTCATCCTTAGCAGATCTAGAAGAACTGTTGGGTTCAACTCTAGAGAGTTTGGGCAAGGGTGGTAGCTCAGCCACATCTTCAGAGACAGGGTTATTTGTCAAAGTGGTATCTGACATATGAATAGTCTCTGTAGATTTAAAGACAATGTCTTTGGGTTTGGTGAGAATTCTCAGCTTATTTTTCTTAGCAGATATATCCCTTTTTAAGTCAGCAGGCACTTCATCCCTAAGCAATTCATCAATAGTAAACCTAGCACACAGCCATTTTTCAATAATCTTGTTCAATTTAGAGACTTGATCATTTAAAGCAATGTTTTTCAAGGTTAATCTAGCTACTTCATTTTGCAGGGATATTTTCTCTGAATTAACCCGCCTGAGGGTTTCACATTCAGCCTTAGCATTTAGCATTTAAGATTTAACAGAGTGAAACTTATCAAGTAGGTTCTTTCTTTGTTCCTCAACAAAGTGTAAATCAACAATGGTGTAATCAAGGACATGCTTACGTTCATCACGATCAGACATAGATAAAATCCTGTGTACCTTTTTCATTGTGATGTCAACCCATTGTCCTGATCTTGCATCACCTTTTCCAACAGCTGGTTCATCCTCAGCTATCGCCATAAAAGCCCTGACTCTGGTGGTGTCTTCTTCATCTGAAGTCAGTGGCTCATCATTCTAATCATAAGTTTCAGCAACCAACCCTTTCTCTGTCTTTTTCTCACCACCTTTCTTTTTGGACAGAGCTTCAATCTTCAAGTTCATTTGTTCTAACTCAGCTTTAAGTGCCTTGTACTTATTTTTGTAATCTTTCTTCTCAGTGTCTGAAGAATTGGATTGAGATGAGTTGTTATGTTGTTTGAACTTGTAGGGTTTGGATGAAGATGATGGATAAGAGGGTGAGGATGTCTTGGTAGAAGGACAGTCTTTTTGATAATGTCCAAGCTTTCCATAGGCAAAACAAGTTTCTTTTGACCTGTCAGTTGGTTTACTAGCTGATCCTACTCTTCCTGATCTTTTGAAGTATCTTCTTTAGTTGGCTAGCAAGGCTCTTTCATGGAACTCTGCATTGAGGTCTGTCAAGAACTCTTGGCTACTACGGGTATCTTCTTCAACATCAGAATCGCTGTCATGAGGATGTGTTGCAGAGATCAATGCTTTGGAAGATGCTCCTTGGACTACAAATCTTTCAGTCTCTGATTTGTAGGTAGTATCGATCAACCCTTCTTCATAATTGTACTTACCATAGAGCTGAGCAAGGGTATCATTTTTGATTGAGTTGTTAGCTCTCTGAGTCTGATTCATGCTCAGCCACTTTCTTGGAAGGCTGTTGACAAAAGTAGCATTGATCTCAGCTTGACCAATAGTGACATCATTCATAGCTAGGTCATTTAGAAGAATCTTCAGCCTAGTATAGGTTTGCTGAACCTTTTCACCTTCAAGTGACTTAAAGGCATTAAACTGAAGTCTGAGTGCCTGAATCTTTGTCTCTCTTGTTTCAGAGGGTCCTTCATGGCCAAGAATGAGGTCTGTCCACATTTGTTTAGCTGTGGGACACTGAATGACAGACTTCATGATATGCTTGGGAAGGCAGGAAATTATGATGCTTTTGAGACGTTTATCTTGGTTTGCTAATTTCCTATCAGCTGGAGTCCATTGTTTGAGAGGTTTGGGAAGAGGGTTTTCTTCAGTGGATGTAAGCGCCATGGGAATATATGGACCATTTTCTAAAATTTCTAAAAGAAAAGGTTCAAGCCCATCAAGATATACAAGAAATTGACTCTTCCAACTGGCAAAATCTTCTTCATCAAAGACTGGTACACTTGTGACGTGTGATCCACCTCTTGAGTCAAGAAGTTGGGGTAGATCATCGTCATTGGCAGGAGGATTAAGTCTTGGTGAAGATGGGTTTGTGGAAGGTGATTGTGGTGGGTTAGAAGTTTCTGGCATGGTGGATCTTGATTATAAAACTGAGAACGATGTTTCTTGAAGGTTTTAATATCAAACACCGCTCTGATACCAATTGAAAGTCCCTAATCAATGCTAGAAACCCTAATCTTAACTTAATCAACACAAGGTATTACTTTTCAAACGTAATCTTATTATTGTATAATAAAGAATTACAAGTGTTATGGATAACACAGTTTGATGACAATGTGTTGTGCACACTTTGAACAACAATAAACCCTAACTTATGAATACAGTCATAACTGTTTGATTCACTAAGTTATATGCAATAATGTTCTTAATATCTCAAAGTGTTGAACATTAATGCATGGATACACATCCTATTTATAGTGTTACGAGTTTGACTTAAATAGTGCTTGATGGCGACTACATAAGCTTTTACAAGTTCCCACATCAGTCACATGATGTCCTTCTATTCTTGGTAGTCTTCCATTATGCTTTAAGGAAACAGTTGTCAAAACAGTTTCCTTTTTCTTCATAGTCTCGAACACACAAATGGCATGTCTAAAGTGTGCTGAGAGTTATCAGGGTATTGCCACCCCTGTTAACTCTCAACCCCTCATAGTCCCTGATACATCTTGGCTGTTATCCATCACAGCCAATGAGTATGTCTTCAGGTAATTCTTCGACTTCCCTGACAATGTCTCTGACATGGACTCCTCTGAGGTAGCTCACATAGACTTGGATCTCTGTGAGTCTTGCGAAACTTGCCTGCCTCTAGGCACAGGCAAGGGACTATCTAACAGCCTAATTATGTTTAAATCAATGATCAGGGAATCTAACAAGTTTAGATTCCCAACACCAATACATGGTCTAATAGACAATGGGTTCCTGTAGCAAAACCTAGGTTCAACGCTGACAAGGGTAATTTCAGCGTTGACAAGACCAAATTAAACGCTGACAGAAACGTTGCCAAACCAAATAATGGTATATATTTGCAACCAAAGGGAAAGGGATCTAAAGCTTCTTCTAGCTTGGCATGGATACCTAAGCAAGATCAAAACCCTAATTCAGATGGGATTTCTATGACCTGTAACAGATTTCATTATATTTCAAAGGTCATAAAAAACCAATTGGGGTTAACTGGGTGTTTAATCCAAAAAGGGATGAAAAAGGGGTAGTCATAAGGACTAAGTATGTTCTTGTTAAACAACCAAATGAATCCAAGTCTGCTCAGGCTTGGGTTCCTAAAGAAAAATAATTTTTTTTCTTTATGTGCAGGGCATTCAAAAGCAGGTTAATGATTATGGCTATTGGGATAGTGGATGCTCTAGGCACATGACTGGGAAGGAAGATTATCTCACAAACTTCACTCCCATTAAGGATGGTGACAAAGTTTACTTTGGAGGAGGATATGGAACTATCACAGGCAAAAGAACTCTTCTCACCAACAATTTGCGTTTTGAAAACGTGTTTCTGGTAAAAGAACTTGACTATAATCTATTTAGTGTATCACAAGTTTATGATAACAAAAATAAAGTTCTTTTCACTGATACTGAATACTTGGTGTTGAGCAAAGATTTTAAAATTCCAGATGAGAAATTCATTGATTATAGAACACCTAGGCATAAGGACATTTATAATGTGAATCTTAATGGAATTAGGATGTATAATAATTTGTCATGTCTATATGCTAAGGCTTCAGTTGATGAGAGTAATCTTTGGCACAGGAGATTAGGGCACATTAATTTTAAAAATATAAATAGACTTGTGAGACATGGTTTGGTTGATGGTTTGCTTGAAAAGGCTTTCCACAATGACCACTCTTGTGTTGCATGCCTTAAAGGCAAACATCACAAGGTCTCATTTAAGTCTAAACCAGTGCACTCTAGTTCTAAACCACTTCAATTGCTGCATATGGACTTGTTTGGTCCAACTAATATAGAAAGCTTAAATGGTAAATCTTACTGTTTTGTCATCACTGATGACTTTTCTAGATTTACTTGGACTTTCTTTTTAGCTTTGAAAAGTGACACTGCTGATACTTTGATTAACTTCATTACCCAAATAGAAAAGAAGTCTGGTAATGAGGTTAAGATACTTAGAAGTGATAGTGGTGGTGAGTTTAGAAATAAGTTGTTGGATGATTTTTGTGCCAAGAAAGGGATTACTAGACAGTTTAGTGTAGCTAGAACCCCACAACAAAATGGGGTAGCTAAGAGAAATAATAGAACCCTCATAAAAGCAGCTATGACTATATTGGCTGATGCTCACTTTCCCATTGCTTTTTGGGCTGAGGCTGTGAATACAGCTTGTTATGTTCAGAATAGGGCATTAGTCAACAAGATTCATAACAAAACACTTTATGAGTTAATTTGGGAAAGGAAACCTAATATTGGTTTTCTTAAACCTTTTGGATGTCATGTAGTTATGTTGGATACTAGTGATGCCTTAGGTAAATTTAGTGCTAAAGGTGATGAAGGTTACTTCATGGGTTATTTTGTGCAGAGTAGAGGATATAGGGTTTACCTTAAGAAAAAAAACGTATACTTGAAAAGGTACATGTTAGGTTTTTAGAAAGTAAACCTAGTGATCCTGAAAGTGGTCTAGATTGGTTATTTGACTTGGAACCTCTATCTAGGACTTTGAATTATATGCTTGTTACTAATCCAAACATTGTGAAGGTGACTTAAAATGTTGTGGAAGAACCAGTTGTTGATGTTTCAGGTGAACAGGTTGATGAAGAGGTTGGATCAGAAGCAAACAAATCAGCACCCATACTTGAGTACGTTACTATTCCCATATGGACAGATGCATTTGCTGCTGCTGCTTCTGCTGGAAAGGAAAAAGGTGGTCCCCTAGTATCACCAGTTGACAACATGCATGATCTTTCAGGCGCTGACAAAGGAAATTCCGGCGCTGACAAGACAAATTCAGGCGTTGATGGCTCAAATGTTGACAGCCTTGGTCCAGGCGTTGACAGCTCTTTTGACCATATTTTCTCTTCCAATAATTTTGAACAAGGTGAACCTTCAAACAGAAATGGAGAGGTTCATTCAGATGTTGATGGAAGAGAGTCTGAAGAGGATATTGGTAACATGGAAGATGAGATTGAGGACAACACACTTATTGAGGGAGGAGTGCTTACTTCTACAATCAAAAATCACCCTTCTTCTCTAATTATTGGTGATGTGATGACTCCTGTGCAAACTAGAAGATCTCATCAAAATCTTGGTGGATTTATTGCCAATACTCACAAGAAGGTTGATACCCCTCTTGTTCAAGCATGTTTGTTTGCCTGTTTTCTGTCACAACAGGAACCCAAGAAGATTTTTGATGCTCTCAAAAAACCAAGTTGGGTGGAAGCAATGCAAGATGAGCTTCACCAATTTGCTATCCAGGATGTTTGGGAGTTGGTTGATTGTCCCAGACATGTCAGACCTATTGGGACAAGATTGGTTCTTAGAAAAAAAAGGATGAAAGAGGCATAGTGGTCAGAACCAAGGCACGTTTAGTGGCTCAAGGATATACACAAGAGGAAGGGATAGATTATGAGGAGGTCTTTGCACCAGTTGCAAGGATTGAGGCTATAAGAATTTTTCTAGCCTATGCTTTCTGCATGGGCTTTACAGTCTATCAAATGGATGTGAAGAGTGCTTTTCTTTATGGCACAATTGCAGAGGAGGTTTATGTTATGCAGCCTCCTGGTTTTGAAGATTCAGAACATCCAGACAAGGTGTATAGAGTGAACATCCAGACAAGGTCTTCTTATAATACTCTTATCATAATTCTAGATTGTGTCCACTGGTGAGTATGATTTAGTTTACTATCTCATGAGGCACTGTAGCATGCAAAGTTGATATACTATACATGCTACCAAGACCTTTTGGCCTAGAATTGGGAGTGGTCTGTTGGGAGACTTGGGTATGATTTCTATTGGGATTACCTAGGAAGTTACAAGGGATTTTATGAGATAACTTCACTGTTAAGAACCTTGGTTAGTAAGGGACACTAGAGGACTGTTATGTCTATCTTGCATAAGCAAGTGTGCTTGATTGGGCAGTGCTTGCCACCCTATGGTCATTTTCAGTTCATAGGTTATCTTCACTAGGATAAATTACTTTGTTAAGGTCCTTTTTCATTTTTATTATTTTTATTTTTGGACGTTGATAGATATATTTTCAAACGTTGTTGTGACCAATTTAGACGTTGACATGGCTTTTACCAACGTTGACAAGAATATAGCCGTTGGGTGTTGATGGGTTATTTTTTACCGTTGACACTCATTGGGTCCTACCCAGTTGTTATTTTTGACGAAACTTGGGGCCGTAATTTTGGGAGTTGATAACTTTTAATTAATGTATAAGATAACTTATTTTATTTTCAATATTTTCATCATTATATTTTGAAAATACTTGCCTCATTTTTGACCAATTACATGTGCCTATCCCTCCTATAAATTTGGCTCCTTCTTTTTAAACAGGGTACTCTCATATTCTTGTCTAACAACTTTTCTCCTATAATTCATCTTTTATAATCTTTCACAAACAGCTTTCTACATCAATGGCGCCTAAGTTTAAACCAAGTGACTTGGTATTGGGATTCAGAAGTCAGCATAATATGTTTGCTTATTTGGAGGCTGATGATGCTCTGTTTCCTCAATACACCCAGATGGTGGCGTATTTGAATGCATTTCCATTACGGTATGCTCTTTCTCATGCTCCTCTCCTCCCTGTCACTCATATTAAACAGTTTTGGGACACTGTTAGTTCCTCAACACTTAATAATGTGACTACATTAACAACTATTGTCCATGGGCGTTCATGGTGGTTACTGAAGCCTTGGTTCGCCAGGCTTTGCATCTTAATGATGCAGATGGTATAACCACTCTACCCATTGGTGAGATAGAACAAGGCCTCCAAACTTTGGGTTATCCTTTCCTTGAAGAGGGAACTTTAAATAAATACAACAAACAGGAATTTCCCCCAGCTTGGAAGTACTTAATACATGTCATCCTTCAATGTTTGAGTCCCAAATGTACTGCACAAAACGAAATTAACAGATCTATTGCTAGTGCAATTGTGTGTATTACAAATGGGCAAAAGTATAATTTTTCTAAACTGATTTTTGATGGCATGTGTAAAAACAAGGGTAATAAGATGACTTTGGCTTACCCAAGATTTTTACAAATGATTTTTGATGAACAAAGGTATTGCACCGGGGATCATGATGATTTTTATGCGATCCCTGTGCAAAAGAAAGCTATTTTCAGTAAGATGAATTCACCCCCTCACAGAGACTTACCTCTTACCCAATCCATGCTTGCTGTTATTGCAGCAGCACAACCTCAACCTGACCCACAACCATTGCCTGAACCATCACCTTCACCTCAACACATGGAACTTGACCAAGATCCCTTCGACGCTGACACGTTAAATGTTGGCGTTGACACTTCAAATCCAGACGTTGACACCTTTCTACAACAGACCCAAACACCCCTTAACCTTCAAACTACCACCCAATCCACATCATCTTCTACACCCCCTGAATTTAGGTTGGTAAAACGCCCAAGGACTACTGGAGTATTCTCCTCTAGTGGTCCTAGCCATGTTGTAGAGAGAACCACCACCACAAGTGTGGTTGGTGATATGGATGAGGCTGGGACTATTGGTACTCGCTTAGATGCAGGCCAAGCCAGTCCTAACATCTTTAAGACCTCATCCATGCCCCATGACTCTACTTTGGGAGGTCAAATGCCCATTCTAGAGGAGGGCAGATTGGAACCATATACAATGTTGGAATTGACGGCTGTCTCCATTAGCTTGCAAAAGCAAAATGCAGACCTAGTACAAACAGTGAGTACACAAGGCCTTGAAATCAAGCAATTGAGGGAGAGGATTGTTCTTTTGGAATATGCTCACAATAGGCGTGGTATGGAGGATTCTTCCAAAGGGGAGGATGAGCAGGTACATGTGAGTGACAAAGGCTCACATGATGGAGAATCTTTAGGTGTGGCTGAAGCTCTTACTGAATTGAAGAAGCAACCAGGTTTTGATTTATTTTTGGTTACTCCTACAAATTTGAACTTATCCTTTACAGCAATGATGTAGCAGTTCACAAGAAGCGCTGACAAGAATAAGGTGAGCGTTGACAAGTAGATTTTGGACGCTGACACACCAAGCGCTGACAAGAGTATGTTAGGCGTTGACAAACAGGATTTGAACGTTGACAGACCCGCAGATATGGTTGATGTATTCCTGTCATCAGCTATCATCAAGGAAGTGTCTTCACATGTACCATCATCATCTTTACCCATCATTGATCCATTAGATAAGGGTAAAGGAATCATGGGAGAAACAGAGGTTTCAAAGGATGCAGCACAAGTAGAGTTTGATTCAAAGTTGGCTGCATAACTTATGGAACAAGAAATAAAGAAGATTGGTGAGTCACCATTTGTAGTTACTTCTGAGGAGCAAGAAGGAATTAATGATGAAAGTTCAGATTCAAGTGTTATGATAATTGAAGAACCAGAAAGACTTGAATATGGTGATGAGTTGGCAAGGGAGAAACTTGTAGAGTTAAAAATGAAGGTAGATTATGATATGCCAGAAGTTGCTCAGATGTACCATGCTTGGGAGAATAGGGTTATAGAGAATCCAGATATGACAATTTCAGATCAAATTTGGGGTTTGGAGATTCTTCTAAGAGTTCAAAGAGATTGCAAGGTAATTCTGAAGCATAAGGCTAGCAAAGTTTTCCCACTACTGAAGAGAGATAGAAGGGAGCTTTATTACATGTTGCTCAGATGTCATCAAATAGGATGGACTTTTCCGAAATTGCAGGGATTATCCTTTGAAGAATTAGAGTATAAGGCTTATCCCATTTGGGAAAGTGTGCAAGAGATGAACACTATCAGACTTCTTTCAGATGAATGGAAAGAAGAACTTGCAGAAGAGATGGATATTCAAAAGGCTATGATTGTTCCAATGCCATTGAAGAAGGGAGTTCCATTTGAATTCCTTAAAGATTTGAATAAAGTGAATCCTAGTGAAGCTGTTATTAGAAAGAGCATTAAGCTCTCACCCATTAAAGCTTCAGATATGGTACAAGTGTTACCTCTTGATGCTAGAAACTCTATCATTAGCTATGAAGAAGATGCAAGTGGGTTTTGGATGATTGGCAGATATGGGAAAGAGGTACACACCTTTACTACTCTTATGTCTCTATTTGCAAGTATGGATAGGGAAGACTTAGTAGACCTTTGGAGGTTATTGCTGGACAAGTATGAGACTGAAGCACCTACTTCAGTCAATGGAATAAAGCTTTAGTCAACATTCATGAGAATGTGTGCACCAGAAGAAGAAGATCTTGTTTGGAAGGATCTTGAGGATGATATCAGTGGACTTCAATGGCGTTTGTATTCAGCAGCTGGTGTGTATTATTTGATTTCTACAAAGTTTTCTGAATATCTTCTTGTGGATGTTGAGTATCCCATGTCCAAAGAAGTTTCTGAAAAGATGAAGACAACACAGCTGGAGATTGACTACTCAAGTGATGTGGCCAAAGATTTGATTAGGCATGTTTATTACCAATTTGATAAGATTTGTAAGAATCCTCCTAGTGCTTAGTTTTTATTCAGAAACTTGATTGCTAGAGTAGATATCAAGTTTAGGGGAGGATTGTTGGGAATAAAATGTAGCCAGTACACTTGGACGCTGACAAGAGCAATCGGGACGTTGATAAGAAGAAAACAAGCGTTGATAAAACAAGCGTTGACAGGAAGAAGTCAAGCGTTGATAAGAAGAAGTCAAGCACTGATAAAAGACTTAGTCTACACGTATTATGTTTCTAGTTTGTTTCTAGTAAAGATATGATCAACAATGTATTTTCTATGTTTATCTTTACCTAGAATAGCTGATACGTAGACTCTTGTACAAGGCTTCTTATTCTATAAAAGGAGACCTTTAGGTTTATGTTTCATAGACGTTCTAACACTTTCATTGTACGCAAGTTTGTTTTATCAATCAAGTGAAAGTTTGGTTTACATTGTTTGTGTGTTCTTGTTTGAGTATTAATTCCGCATAATACTTAAATTGTTTTATACACAACAAAGTTTCTCTACGTGTTTAACTTGATTTAATCTCGTTTACACAAGCTAAATCGATCTAAGTTTGGGATCAACAAATACTAATACTAAAATTTGTAGAAAAATATAACTAAAAATAACTGACTTTTAGAATAAAAATTAAAACGACTTTCGGATAAAACTAAACGGCTTACGAAACAAGTGTTTAACAAAAGGAGACATGTCTCCCATGAGGAGACATTAAAATTGGCGAGAAAAAAAAGAAGCTAGCAAGCTAGCATGTCATTTTACAATCTGATTGTTATTCGGAATGTTTACTTCCATTTACTATTCGGAATATTAATTTGCTTGTTATCCGGGATGTATTTTTTTTATCCGGAATGTCGTTTGTTTGGTTATCCGAAATGTGTTTTTTTTTTGCTAATCTGGAATATTTTTGTTTTGTGTGTTATCCGGAATATCTTAAACAAGTTATCCGGAATAAAATGTTTTTTGTTTATCCGGAATATGTATTATTGTGTTATCCGGAATAATATTTTTCTACACCTAATTCGGGAAAAGAGGGTTTATAAAACCCGGATATGAAACAAATAAGCTAAAAACAAATAAGCACTTAACCAAAAACTTAACCAAAATGATTTTAAGAAAAAGCTAACAAGCCACAATTTAAAAACTTTAAAAACACTAAATAATCTAAATAACTAAAATCAACTTTTTATAAAAAGAAACTATTAAGGACACTTAATTAAAAATAAGAAAATCAAACAATAAGCACTAAACACAATAAGCTAAAAAGATCAAAAACATCAAACCATAAGAACAATCAAACAAGAACATCAATTAAACAATAAGCATAAAAATTAAGCAACTATATGATTAACCAAATAAAAACATAAGATTTAAAAATAAGAAAGGTAGAATGAGAATGATTATAAAAAGCTTGAAATTAAGATGAAGATTAAAGATTCAAAATTACAAGATTAAAGATTGAAAAGCTTGAAAACATGAAAGTAAATCTAGAAAGAGAAAGTAATTATCCTACTCCTACTCCTAAAACTAATCTATCTAATAATGAAAATTTTTCAAATTAACTAACTACAAAATGAAGGCTTCATGGTCTACTTATAGTAGAAGGAGAGTTGGTGTTGTTTCTTCCTCTTTCTCTTTGTCTTCTCGTCTTCTTAATTTATTCGTCTTTCTCGACTTTGCCTCAAGATTTGTCGATAGATAAAATGAATTTTTCTTATAATTTTCTTCTTTTATTAGACTTGGTTCTTCGACTCCGTTAAACTTCCGTCTTTAGACTTTTTCTTCGATAAATCTTCAGAATAGGCCTTTGACTTCCGTTATTTTTGCACTTTTGATCTTTTGACTTCGTCTTTTGTCTTTTTTCTTCGATAAAAGCCCGTGAAAGCCCGTGTTTTCTTCCTTTTTCATCTTTTGGTCTTAAAACACAATAAAAACACAAACCACGCATAATTCCGACTTTTACGACATAAAATACACGTTTTGGTCTCGCTTTTGTTATAATTAAGTCGTAAAAGTATAAGTGTTTTCACACTTATTAAATCCCCTACACTTGACCATTGCAATGCCCTCATGCAATGCATTAATTTCAAAGCACAATTTACATTTTCCATCATAATTAACCCACCTTGTCCTTTATTAAACACTAGACACTAAGGAAACTAAAAAAGATAGAAAATTACAAAATTTTTGAAAGAAGAACAAGTAAAAAGATCGAAGACTTACATTAGGGCTTTGGTGTCATGAATGTTTATCACCCTCAAGTTTCACGTTTCCCACACCAAGCTTAAAAACGAGATCATTGTTATTATAAGTTAGTAAAGCTAACACGCCTTCATGTGGCCCAATTATTCACTTAGACTCCCTTATTCCTAGGTGATCTCTTATATTTTATTGTTGTCTTGAATGATCATGAGGATGCATTGTTGACTTATTTCGATAGTTTATTTAGACTGAAAATAAAGTAGGACGATTTAATCAATAGTTAGCTAAAGGACAAAATCTTTTAAAATGGCTTCTCGAAACCTCATAAAGTTCATATCTTGCCATAACTCGTTTCACGATTTGAGACCTTTCTCGGATCGATATTTGGCATTGACTTCATACTTCGAATCTTGAAGGACGTTTTTGAAATAATGGTCTTCTCTTCATAATAGGAATTTGATAGGTGTGTAAACACCCATCCTTTTACCACTTAATTCGGGCTAAAACAAGACCAAAACACGTATTTAATATCATTTGTTTGGAATTATGCGTGGTTTTTGTGTTTATTGTGTTTTCAGAGCTAACCGGATAAATATTAAAGAAAACATGGGATTGCACGGGATTTATCGAAGAAAAAGACTCAAGATAAAGTCTATTGTCCAAGAGATGCAAAAGATTTGAAGTCACTGGGCCTATTCGAAGATTTATTGAAGAAAAGGACTAAAGACGGAAGATTTTCATAAGTCGAAGATACTCGAGTCTATTTAACAAAGAAATTAAAAGACGAGTTGGATTTAATCGACGACAAATCCCGAATCAGAATCGAAAACGTCAACTTTTCTGAAAAGACGAGAAGACAAGAAGAAAGGGAGAAAGCCCACTCACCAACCAACCACTAGGAGTATAAATAGATCTCTCCCTTCACATTTTAGGGAGTTAGTTCATTTTTCTTTTTCCCAGTTCCTTTGGTTCGTGGTTTTCATCACAAACACCACTAGGGTGTTTGATGATTTTTCATTTTTCTTTTCAATCTTGTAATCCTTAATCATTAACCTTGTTACTCTTCTATTAATCAATCCATTCCATCTTTCTATTCATCTTGTTCTTCATCATTTTTATTGCAAGTTTCTAAGTTTCTTTTGATTCTAGTTTGATTCTAAAAAGTTGTTGATTTAATGTTTTTATTGGTGGGATTTATTTCTTATGGTATGTTAATGATTAGTGGTTAGTTTGGTAAAACCTTTTCGCGTATTTAGATTAATTTTGATCAAGATCCGGTTCCCCTGTTTTTGCTGTTACTGTAACTGTTCTTCGTTCCCAGACTTTCCGAACAAGACAGATATTCCGAATAGACTAGCTCACGTTTGCCTTACTCGGAATATTTCAATTATTCCGAGTGGAGGTTTTATTTCTTCTTTATTCGGAATATCCCAGATATTCCGAATGGCTCATATTTTCCGCATAAAAGTTTATTTTTCCGCATAAGCAATTTTTTTCCGAATAGCATCATTTTTTCCGCATAGAAGTTCATTTTTCCGCATAGACCCGATTTTCCGCATAGAGAGCTTTTTTCCGCATAAGCAATTTTTTCCGAATAGCATCATTTTTCCGAATAAGCTCATATTTTCCGCATAGAATATACTTTCCGAATAAGGCAAGTTATTCCGCATAGAGAGTTTTTTCCGCATGAGGCAAATTTTCCGAATCATACAATTATTCCGCATAGAATTCAACTTTCCGCATGGGGGAACTTTCCGAATGGCCATACTTTCCGCATAAGATCAACTTTCCGCATGGGGTATTTTTCTTAAGAGTATTTTTCCAGCTTTAATTCAAGTTTTGCTTTTTATTCGTTGCTTGGTTTAAGTTTATTTCCTTACCATTTTATTCACTCACCTTGTTTAGTAGAATAGAAAACCTAATCCACTTTTTGTCACCAAGAACAAATCATTCCACTTTTAACTGAGATCAATTCGAGAGGATTCCGAGAGAAATATTTTGAACCAATGAAAAACCTTGTATTAAATGGCGCCGCTGCCGGCTCCTCTCGTTAAGATCAAAAGTTTTTTGTGAGAACTTGGATTTTGGGATCCGTTCCCCGTGAACGTTACTTTTTCATAGAAATTTTCAAAAACACTAAAAAATATAAAATTTTCAAAAATCCTAAAAAGTAAAAAAACAATAAAAACCAAAAATATTTTTGCTTTGTTTTTCTTTGTTCGTTCTTTTGCAGGTGTATGCGCACTCGATCCACGTCTTATCAAGAGCCCGAGCCTCTCGATAACTTAGACATGGCTGGTGTACAAAACAACAATAACATACCACCTCCGAACAACAATAATCACAACAACAACCCGCCTTTCAACAACATGAATAACAACAACAATGAGCCCCTTCCGGATAATCGCCCAATGATTGAATTGCTCCAAGCTCATGTCGATGGCAACACGGATCCAATTGTTATACCACCAATTGCCGCCAACAATTTCGAGCTCAAGTCAGGCTTTATCCAGATGGTCTCAGCTCAGCCATTCTTGGGACGAACCATTGATGACCCACACGACCATATCAAGAGATTTCTACAACTCACCAACACGGTCAAGTTCAATGGTGTTCCACAAGAGGTTATAAGGTTACAACTTTTTCCCTTTTCTTTAGAGGGACAAGCCCGGCATTGGCTTGCTAAGGAACCGCCACAGAGTATTCTCTCGTGGACGGATTTGGAAACAAAGTTTATCAACTACTTTTTTCCACCCTCTCGTACTACCGCTTTGCGGAATGAGATCATAAATTTTGAACAAAAGTACGATGAGTCTTTCAGTGAATCTTGGGATCGTTTTAAAGATCTTTTAAGAAAATGCCCACAACATGGTTTCACCAAAGTACATCAAATCAATACTTTTTACAATGGTTTAAGCATGAATGACCAAGATTCACTGAACAGTGCCTCGGGGGTTAATCTATTGGCTAAGACTTCCAATGCTGCTTGGGATATCATTGAGAACAAATCTCGTGTGCAAACCAAGAGTGTTAGGACCAATGTTGCTAGTGCTAGCACTAATGACAACGACAAGCGACTTGACAAAATCACCACGCTTCTTGAATCGCTTGTCACCCACACCGTCAGCAACAACAACAGCAACAACGCCAAAAACGCTCAAGTGAACGCTGTCAGCCAACCTTGTGAGATATGCGGTGGTCCTCACTCTTACACAACTTGTACCGCTACCCAAGATTACCCTGCTGAGAATGTTAATGCAGCATATGGCACCTATACTCAACCTGCTTATCAAGCAAAACCTCAAGGTGACCGCAACCTGCTTAGCTACCGTTCCAACAACTATCTCTCACCACCTGGTTTTAATCCTAACAACCAAAACCAACAACAAAACCTCAACCGCCCTCCTCAACAACAACAAACTCGTACACCATACATCCCTCCTCACAAGCAGCAACAACCACCGCAACGAAACACCCAAGTTTACCAGCAACCTGCTTATCAACCACCCGCATACACTGCTCCTTCCAACCAAACCCCCGCATCACATCAAGACATTGGAACCTACATGAGAACTAACGATGTGATCGTGGATAATCTCCAACAGGAAGTGCGCAACTTGAAAGCAGATCTGATGAAACAAGGGAATGATCTAAGAGCTGATATGAAGAACACTATGGATAGTCAAACGAATGACTTGAGGAACATGATGGCTAGTTTCTTCAACAGTAATCAACCCTCTTCTTCGGGTACTCTTCCGAGTAATACCGTTGCGAATCCAAGAGGGGAGATGAAAGCAATCACCACTCGCAGTGGTAAAGGTACCAAGGAACCCGAGCTTCCTATACCTCCACCGGTGGTTGTGACTAAGGAGAACGAGTCACCTGCTCCTATTCCTCACTCTTCTCCTTCCCCAATTTCTCCACCTCTTCCTTCTACCCCTCCTCCACCCAAGGATGTGAGTGATCCTATTCTTCCAAAGCCTTCCTCTTCTTCCAATATACCTTATCCATCTAGGTTGAGGAAAGAGAAGCTCAAAAGCAAGGATGATATTCAGGTTTCGAATTTCCTTAAAATGTTCAAACAACTGAATTTCAATATCTCCTTCGCTGAGGCTCTCGCTCACATGCCTAAATATGCTAAAATGTTTAAAGATCTTCTGAGCGACAAGGAAAAGCTCCTCGATCTCGCCAACACCCAACTTAATGAGAACTGCTCTGCAGTGCTCTTAAGGAAATTGCCAATCAAGCTTGGTGATCCGGGTCGTTTTCTTATCCCTTGCAATTTCCCGGGAGTAGAGAATCGCATGGCTATAGCCGATCTAGGTGCCAGTATTAATCTCATGCCTCTAAGTGTTTGGAAGCAATTATCTCTCCCAGAGCTAGTCCCTACCAAAATGACTTTGGAATTAGCAAACCGTACGGTTGCTTATCCAGTGGGGATAGCCGAAGATGTCATTGTAGGAGTCGACAAATTCACCTTTCCTGCTGATTTTGTTGTCGTCGACTACGAGATGGACCCCCGTGTGCCACTTATTGTTGGTCGTCCATTCTTAAGAACCGGTCGCACTCTCATTGATGTTGAAGCCGGTGAGCTTATCATGAGAGTGGGTGACGATAAAGTAGTCTTCAACATGGGAAAGTTGTCTAAACAGCCTTATTCATATGAGAGTGTTAATTGTATTGACGTTCTTGATGAGGCTTGTGAAGAACACTTTAATGATGCTTGCAAAAGTATTCCTACCTCTATTCCCAATGTTGAGACCGTGTCCTCTATTGATTCATCGTTGTCTCTATTTGGAGATAGTGATTTGTTTTGGAAAGATCTTGAAGACACCATGGGAGATGTGAATTTAGCTACTAATGATTCTCCTATCGATGGGGATGAAGACATGAATTTCTTTGACAATCTTCTCACCGAAGACAATCCTTCACCTCCATCTCCCACGGTTATTGCTATCGATGCCACGACTTTGAAAACGCCTCCCGTCGAAAATCCTCCGGATTTGGAACTTAAGGAGTTGCCGCCCCATCTCGAGTATGCGTTCCTTGAAGCAGAGAAGAAGTTACCCGTCATCATTGCTAAGGACTTGCAAGAAGAAGAGAAAACTCGTCTCATCGATGTGCTTAAAGCTCATAAGAAGGCAATTGCTTGGAAAATTTCCGATATCCGCGGAATTGATCCGAACTTTTGTACTCACAAGATTCTCATGGAAGATGACTTCAAACCCACAATCCAGAACCAAAGAAGGGTTAATCCTAAAATTCATGACGTCATCAAACAAGAGGTTATCAAACTTCTAGATGCCAGCTTGATCTACCCTATTTCGGATTCCCCGTGGGTTAGTCCAATCCATTGTGTGCCCAAGAAGGGCGGAATAACCGTTGTTCCCAATGAACACAACGAGTTGATTCCCACTCGTCTCGTTACTGGGTGGAGAGTTTGTATAGACTACCGCAAACTCAATGATGCCACGAGAAAGGATCATTTCCCTCTACCTTTCATGGACCAAATGCTTGAACGATTAGCCAGTAATGAATATTTCTGCTTTCTTGATGGTTTCTCGTGTTATTTCCAAATACCCATCGATCCCCAAGATCAAGAGAAGACTACATTCACCTGTCCCTATGGCACTTTCGCTTACAAAAGAATGCCTTTTGGCTTATGTAATGCGCCCGGGACTTTCCAAAGGTGTATGTTAGCTATCTTCCATGACATGGTTGAACAAACCATGGAAGTCTTCATGGATGATTTCTCGGTCTTCGGAGATTCCTTCTCTGCTTGCCTTGCCAATTTAGAACGTATGCTAAAGAGGTGCGAAGACACTCGCCTAGTTCTAAATTGGGAAAAATGCCATTTCATGGTAAAAGAAGGCGTCGTGCTTGGACATAAGATCTCGAAAGCCGGTCTTGAAGTTGACCGTGCTAAAGTCGATGTAATCGCTAAGTTGCCTCCACCTTCAACTGTGAAGGGTGTGAGAAGTTTCTTGGGTCATGCGGGCTTCTACCGTCGATTCATCAAAGATTTTTCCCAAATCGCTCGCCCGATGACCCATCTCTTGGAAAAAGATACTCCTTTTACCTTTTCCAAAGAGTGCCTTGAAGCCTTCAACTCGCTTAAGGATAAGCTAACTAAGGCACCCGTCTTGGTTACCCCTAATTGGGAGCTGCCCTTTGAGTTGATGTGCGATGCTAGCGATTTTGCTATTGGATCGGTTCTTGGACAAAGAGTGAACAAACACTTCCAACCGATCCACTACGCTAGCAAGACAATGACTGGGGCACAATTGCATTATACGACAACCGAAAAAGAGCTTTTAGCTGTTGTCTATGCTTTTGAAAAATTCCGCCCCTATCTTGTCCTTTCTACCACCATCGTGTATACCGATCATTCCGCGCTGAAGTACTTGTTGACAAAGCAAGATTCCAAACCAAGACTTCTTCACTGGGTTTTGCTACTCCAGGAATTTAAAATCGACATCCGCGATAAAAAAGGAGCAGAAAACTTAGCCGCAGATCATCTCAGTAGACTTGAGGATCCTTACCAAGGGGATCATCCGACCAAAGAAATCAATGATTCTTTTCCCTTGGAGACCTTAATGTCTATAAACTCGAAACCGAATGAAACCCCGTGGTTTGCGGACTTTGCAAACTACTTGGCGGGTGGAATTCTCAAGGAAGGGTTGACGTCCCAGCAAAAGAAGAAGTTCTTCACCGACATCAAGACTTACTTTTGGGACGACCCTTACCTATTCAAACAATGTGCTGATCTGATAATTCGCCGATGTGTTGATGGACCGGCAGCGTCGAACATCCTTGATGCTTGCCACAAAGGACCCACCGGTGGTCACTTTGGTCCCAACTACACCGCTAAAAAAGTGTTTGATTCGGGATTTTATTGGCCCTCCATATACCGTGACGCTCACGATATGGTCAAGCGATGTGATGTTTGCCAAAAGCAAGGCAAAATCACACATAAAGACGAGATGCCTCAGAATTTCATCCAAGAGTGTGAAATTTTTGATGTTTGGGGTATCGACTTTATGGGGCCATTCCCTTCATCTGAAGGAAACAAATACATCCTTGTAGCCGTTGACTACGTTTCCAAGTGGGTTGAAGCCAAAGCTTTGCCTACTAATGACGCAAGGGTGGTTTGTAACTTTTTGAAAGCTCTTTTCGCTAGATTCGGTGTGCCTCGTGCCATTATTAGTGATCGTGGGACTCATTTCTGCAATGACCAATTTGCTCGAGTCATGGCTAAGTACGGTGTACATCATCGTCTTTCCACAGCCTACCACCCACAAACTAATGGCCAGGCTGAAATATCAAACCGAGGTCTTAAGCGAATTCTTGAAAGAACCGTGGGAGAGCATCGTGCCGCATGGGCTGATAAACTCGATGATGCTTTGTGGGCTTTCCGTACTGCTTACAAGACCCCGATCGGCTGTACGCCTTATCGTCTTGTGTACGGGAAAGCGTGCCACCTCCCCATTGAGTTGGAGCACAAGGCTTACTGGGCCTTGAAGTGGGCTAATTTTGATATAAACAAAGCCGGTGACCTACGCAAAATCCAACTCAATGAGCTGAATGAACTTCGGAATGAGGCTTATGAAAATTCTTTGATCTATAAGGAACGAACTAAGCTCATTCACGACTCCAAGATCAAAAACCGAGAGTTCCATGTTGGAGACAAAGTCTTACTTTTTAACTCTCGGTTGAAAATCTTTTCGGGCAAGCTCAAATCTCGTTGGTCCGGCCCATTCACCATTGCCCAAATTTTTCCATATGGTACTCTCGAGCTCGCTCAACCTAATGGACCGAATTTTAAGGTGAATGGCCAACGAGTGAAGTTGTACTTTGGTGAGGACACCTCTCACGAGGTGATTCCATCCCTCACCACGTTCCCCATGAACTAATTTTGGGTCGAGTCAGGCTCGTGACTCGGTTATCAAAAACAAGCGCTCCTCGGGAGGCAGCCCGAGTTTCTATCCCTTTAACCCCCTAAGTGTAGGGGAGGACCTATTTTGGTCATTTGTGTTTGTGTGGTGATGTGATTACAGGGATTACTGCAATCTTGGACATCTTTGAAGAACCGTGTTCCCGTGTTATCCGAAATCCGGTTCTATCTCTTAACTATCGTGATTCAATTTTCTTCATACTCACATTTGAAATTGATCACTTTAGTCGTCTCTTCCTTAACTCAAGTTAACCAACGTGCACAATGTCATAAGTGTAGGGGAGACTTTTCCCACATGCTTAAACATTGAGGACAATGTTTATCTTAAGTGTAGGGGAGACTTCTATCGAAGTTTTAAGTGGACTTTTCAATGAAAATGCCTTCAATTAACCGGAAAATCCTATTTTTCAGCATTTTTCAAATTTTTTATTAACTTTGGCCATTTAGTCGTAATTTTTTAATTTTTATCGTTGCTTTCATATGTATATATCCCGCAATAAAGTCAAAATTTTAATAAAGTGTTGTAGCTAGTTTAGAAGTCTTTGACATATTAGGCCCGTTGCGTTTATTTTGACTCAACCCGAATAGACTTATCCAAGTTTATTCTAGCTAGTATCCTTAACCATGTAGACCTTAATTGGTTTATTAGGCTAAGTGTCCACGAGTCTCATTACTTGAGATTTTAAATTGTGGAGGACGAGAAATGATAGAGTCAATTATAAGTCGGTATTCTTGCGCAAGCTCACTTGGTGTAATTATTTGCCTATTCTCCCATCACTTGCTAATAATTTATCTGCAATAAGTAAGGTCTTACGATTTGAAAAGTTACTTAGCTTCTAGCCCAAGATCGTTTAAAAGTTGCTCGGTAATGATAAGAGTTCATAGCCAAGGCATAACTTATGAAGCGGGGCGCGAAGATTGGCGAGTCCGAAAAGGCCCTAACAAGGCATGAGGATTCAATTTTATTGCTGAAGATCCAAAGTGATGTGAAAAGCATTATTCCTAAAGTCAATATGAAGGATCAAGACTCACGACGAAAAGCAATCAACTCCCGTAAAGATCATGGAGAAGTCTATCCGAAAAGACCCTAACAAGGTATGAGGATAAATAGATCCAAGTCCGAAAAGGAGGCGGATCGTTGTATCTCAAAATCCCAATTAGAGATTGAAGAAATAATCATGAAGTCGTGGTCAACAAAGTTGGAGTACCCCTCAAAAGTCTCCAAGTGAAGAAACTCTATTATGATGAGAAGACCATTATCTCAAGAACGTCTCTCGAAGATATGAAGTATGAAGTACATGCCAAATATCGGCCCGAGAAAGGTCTCAAATCGTGAACCAAGTTATGCCAAGATATGAACTTTTTGATATCCCGAGAAGCAGTTTTAAGAGATTTTGTCCTTTAGCTAACTATTGATCAAATCGTCCTACTTTGCTTTCAGCCTTAATAAACTATCGAAATAAGTCCAAAAATGCATCTTCATGATCATTCTAAGACAAAAATAAAATATAAGAGATACACTTAGGAATAAGGGAGTTTAAGCATTTAATTAAGCCATGTGTGTAAGTGTTTGATTTACTAACTTATAATAACAATGATCTCGTTTTTAAGCTTAGTTTGGGGAACGTGAAACTTGAGGGTGATAAATCTTCGCAACACCAAAGCCCTAATGTAAGTCCTTGATTTCTTTACAAGTTATTTCCATCCTTTTGTTTATTTTAAAGTTTTAATTTCTCTTAGCATTTTAATTTTTGTTTAGTAGAATTTAAATAAGGCCAAGGTTGATTGATTATGAGGAAAATGTAAAATTGCTTTTTCACTAAGCATTGCATGAGGGCATGGCAATGGTTAAGTGTAGGGGATTTGATAGGTGTGTAAACACCCATCCTTTTACCACTTAATTCGGGCTAAAACAAGACCAAAACACGTATTTAATATCATTTGTTTGGAATTATGCGTGGTTTTTGTGTTTATTGTGTTTTCAGAGCTAACCGGATAAATATTAAAGAAAACATGGGATTGCACGGGATTTATCGAAGAAAAAGACTCAAGATAAAGTCTATTGTCCAAGAGATGCAAAAGATTTGAAGTCACTGGGCCTATTCGAAGATTTATTGAAGAAAAGGACTAAAGACGGAAGATTTTCATAAGTCGAAGATACTCGAGTCTATTTAACAAAGAAATTAAAAGACGAGTTGGATTAAATCGACGACAAATCCCGAATCAGAATCGAAAACGTCAACTTTTCTGAAAAGACGAGAAGACAAGAAGAAAGGGAGAAAGCCCACTCACCAACCAACCACTAGGAGTATAAATAGATCTCTCCCTTCACATTTTAGGGAGTTAGTTCATTTTTCTTTTCCCCAGTTCCTTTGGTTCGTGGTTTTCATCACAAATACCACTAGGGTGTTTGATGATTTTTCATTTTTCTTTTCAATCTTGTAATCCTTAATCATTAACCTTGTTACTCTTCTATTAATCAATCCATTCCATCTTTCTATTCATCTTGTTCTTCATCATTTTTATTGCAAGTTTCTAAGTTTCTTTTGATTCTAGTTTGATTCTAAAAAGTTGTTGATTTTATTGGTGGGATTTATTTCTTATGGTATGTTAATGATTATTGGTTAGTTTGGTAAAACCTTTTCGCGTATTTAGATTAATTTTGATCAAGATCCGGTTCCCCTGTTTTTGCTGTTACTGTAACTGTTCTTCGTTCCCAGACTTTCCGAACAAGACAGATATTCCGAATAGACTAGCTCACGTTTGCCTTACTCGGAATATTTCAATTATTCCGAGTGGAGGTTTTATTTCTTCTTTATTCGGAATATCCCAGATATTCCGAATGGCTCATATTTTCCGCATAGAAGTTTATTTTTCCGCATAAGCAATTTTTTTCCGAATAGCATCATTTTTTCCGCATAGAAGTTCATTTTTCCGCATAGACCCGATTTTCCGCATAAGCAATTTTTTCCGAATAGCATCATTTTTCCGAATAAGCTCATATTTTCCGCATAGAATATACTTTCCGAATAAGGCAAGTTATTCCGCATAGAGAGTTTTTTCCGCATGAGGCAAATTTTCCGAATCATACAATTATTCCGCATAGAATTCAACTTTCCGCATGGGGGAACTTTCCGAATGGCCATACTTTCCGCATAAGATCAACTTTCCGCATGGGGTATTTTTCTTAAGAGTATTTTTCCAGCTTTAATTCAAGTTTTGCTTTTTATTCGTTGCTTGGTTTAAGTTTATTTCCTTACCATTTTATTCACTCACCTTGTTTAGTAGAATAGAAAACCTAATCCACTTTTTGTCACCAAGAACAAATCATTCCACTTTTAACTGAGATCAATTCGAGAGGATTCCGAGAGAAATATTTTGAACCAATGAAAAACCTTGTATTAGAATTCCTTCACTTGAAGTTTTTGAGAGATTCTTCAAACTTGGACCACGACTTCTTCATTTTTCTCTAATCTTTATTTAGGATTTTGATATACAACGATCCGCATCCTTTTAGGACTTGGATCTATTTATCCTCATACCTTGTTAGGGCCTTTTCGGATAGACTTCTCCATGATATTTAGGGGAGTATTTGCTTTTCGTCGTGTGTCTCGATCCTTCATATTGATTTTTGATAAATGATTCTTCACATCACTTGGGATCTTTAGCAACAAAATGTAGCCCTCATGCCTTGTTAGGCCTTTTCGGACTCGCTAATCTTCGCACCCCGCTTCAATAAGTTATGCCTTGGCTATGAACTCTAATTAATACCGAGCAACTATTAAACGATATTGTGCTAGAAGCTAAGTAACTTTTCAAATCGTACGACCTTACTTATTGCAATTATTTATTAGCAAACGATGGGAGAAAAAGCTTATAATTAACTCACATAAATTCATGAAAGAATACCAAACTTATAATTGACTCTATCATCTCTCGTTCTCCACAATTTAAAATCTAAAGAAATGAGACTCGTGGATGCTTAGCCAATTAAATCAAAGTTTTGGGTTTTCAAGTCATCTATAGGATCTTGCAACCTCTTAGACTTTTCCAAGTTTAGAATTCGCATTTTAAAGTTCCCTTGATAAACGACTTTCTAGGATCAATTATAGGAACTTGCAAAAAGTAAACTCGGGTTGAGTCAAAAGATTCATGACGGACCTAATATATCAAAGACATCTAAACTTGTTAAAACCATTTTATTAATTTATTTTTCTTTTGACTTTATTCTTGAAATGAAATATATACATACGATGCAAGAAAATAAAAGAAAATATTTGAAAAATACTACTAGGCCAAAATAGATCAAAAATTTTGAAAAACATCGAAAAATTAAATTTTCCTGTTAAAATGAGGACAAATTCATGGAAAAGCCTACTTAACTTCAATAGAAGTTCCCCTTACACTTGATATAAACATTGTCCTTAATGTTTAAGCATCTGGGAGTAAACTCCCCTACACTTAGGACATTGTGCACTTTGTTTAAATCTTGCTAAGGAAGAGACGACCATAGTGATTTCAATGACAACATATAAGATATGAAATATTAAATCACAAGAGTTTAGGATAGAACCGGGAAGACGGGAACACGAAATCACGGGTCGTCAAAAGTCATCAAGAGTGAATCTTTGAAAGCACCAATCCCTGCACATCATAAGAAAGAAAACAACAAACAACAACAATGGGGCTCCCCCTACACTTAGGATGAAAAATAGATAAAAAGGATAGATCATCGGGTTGCCTCCCGAGAAGCGCTTGTTTTTGTTAAGCGAGTCACGAGCCTGACTCGTCCCCGAATTAAATGGTCCATGGGGAAGCCTCTAATGTAATACCGGGATCAAAAATCTTGTCCTTGGTCCCGGAGGAACATAATAAATGAGAGGCTGGAGGATAAGTCTTGAAGGGTAGAAAAGTCCTCTCAACATACGAAAAGTATGTGAAATCATGATCCACGGGAGGTGGGGTGGGTAAAGGAATCCAAATGTCATCCCCAAAAGACATATGATTATCACTAAGTGGAAAAGTCGTAAAGGCGTCAATCATAAAATGGTCAATGTCACCTCCCGGGTCAAAGCACTCATCCTCAGTAATGGTCTCCAAAGTATGGGATGAAAGGTGCTCGTGAGGGGAACTTAGGACTATATCTTCATGCATCAAAGTATCAAAAAGAATATCCCCATCCGTGTCATTATCATCAATACCCAGAGGTATTGAGAGAATGTCGATTTCCTCCATAAATGTGTCATTATTCTCAACGGGAGTAAGAGCCGGGGGTAAAGACTCGGTATTAGGAGCAGAATTCAACGCTTCAATTTTAGCAATAAGTAGACGAACTTTCAGTAATTTGTCACGAAGAATAACGTCTTTCACCTCATCTACAAGACCAAGTTCCGTGGTGAACTTCTCGTAAGTCGGAGAGAATAAATCAACATCGCCCTCATCTCCCGGAGGAGAATGAGAAATTTCAAAGGTGAAATTCTCATAGCATGGAGAAAAATCATCATTAAGAGCGACCTCGTCCGTAAGCTCAGCAAAAGTCGGTACATCACAAACCTCCTCAAATAATTTGTCGAGACCAAATTCACCAATCTTATTCGATGTATCATAATCCTTAGACGTATTTGGGATATCGAGAGAAGGAATTACAATTGCACTAGGATGTTGAGCAACAAGATCATTCCAAGAAATAGTATTATCATCGTCATCATCATCATAATAGTAAGAACGCACAAGAGGAGGAGTAGAAGCACTAAGATTAGATACTTGATCTTGTCGGCTTCGTCATGCAAGCTAGCTTGGAGTTGATTTAATCTTTCTATAATTCCAGCCAAACTAGTGAGTTGTTCCTCACTCATTCCAAAAGAAGGTTGATGATGGAGGGTGTATTATGGGGGTTCAAAATTATGAAAACCGAAATTATAGCACGGAGTTGGTTCATAATAATTCATCGGTTGACAATAAGAAGTATCGTGAGGGCCCCCACAACTATTGCAACACGGGTATTGAGAAAACCCCGGTGCGTCTTGTGGATGGCTATTACCATTGTCATAATTTTAACCCGGTTCTTGCTCGTCATGAGACGGGTATCGAATCAGACACGAAACTTGCCAATGAGAATCGCTTCCACAATATATGCAAGAGGGGTGAGTAAGTGCATTAGAAGCAAAGGATGAGTTAATCGAATTGCACGAGGGACAAAATCCAAATTGTATATTGTCGATATCATTTCCGCACCGCTCACATGTACACCATTAACATGTTTGAAAACCATACAATGGTCTCCCACACCCTACGCAATAGACATACGAATCCATGAAGAATTAAAAATAAGAAGGGTTGAGAAAAAGAATTAAACACAATAGAGGATTAAGAAGAATATTTTTGGTGCAAAACTTTTTGGAAAAGGAATGCTTTTTATGATCTTTTAAATGTTTTTGGATTTTTTAAATTTTTGATTTTTAGGATTTTTTTGAAAAATTTTGAAAATTTTGACAAGAAAAGTAACGTTCAAAAGTGAACGGATCCCAAAATCCAACGCGTCTCTCACAAAAAACCGCTAATCTTCACGAAAAGAGCCGGCAGCGGCGCTATTTTAATACATAGGTTTTACTAAGTTCGTTTTTCTCGGTGTCTAATCGAATTGATCTCTGGTTAAAAGTGCGACTCAGTCATCCTTGGTGAATAAAAAGAAAATTTTCGTTGTCTATAGCTAATTAAAAAGTAAATACGAAAAGTATTTAAAAATTAACTAAAGATAAATGATAAACAATAAAGAAATGAAACAAAAGTTAAAACAAACTTATATTAAAACAACTACTAAAACAAATATTAAAACAAAAATTAAAAAAAAAGAAACAATTAATAAAAATAAAAGTAAAAATAAGAATAAACTTTCGACTTAAAAATAAAAGTTACCAAATTAAAATGAAAGAAATTGAATTATAAAGCTATTTTAAAAAGTAACGAGGTAAATATTAAAGCGGACACTTAAAAAAAGTTAAAACTAAAACTTTTTGAAAAAATACGAATACTAAAATTTGTAGAAAAATATAACTAAAAATAACTGACTTTCAGAATAAAAATTAAAACGACTTTCGGATAAAAATAAACGACTTACGGAACAAGTGTTTAACAAAAGGAGACATGTCTCCCATGGGGGACATTAAAATTGGCGGGAAAAAAAGAAGCTAGCAAGCTAGCATGTCATTTTACAATCTGATTGTTATTCGGAATGTTTACTTCCATTTACTATTCGAATATTAATTTGCTTGTTATCCGGGATATAGTTTTTTTTCTATCCGGAATGTCATTTGTTTGGTTATCCAGAATGTGTTTATTTTTTTTGCTAATCCGGAATATTTTTGTTTTGTGTGTTATCCGGAATATCTTAAACAAGTTATCCGGAAAAAAATGTTTTTGTTTATCCGGAATATGTATTATTGTGTTATATGGAATAATATTTTTCTACACCTAATTCGGGAAAAGAGGGTTTATAAAACCCGGATAAGAAACAAATAAGCTAAAAACAAACAAGCACTTAACCAAAAACTTAATCAAAATAATTTTAAGAAAAAGCTAACAAGCCACAATTTTAAAACTTTAAAAACACTAAATAATCTAAATAACTAAAATCAACTTTTTATAAAAAGAAACAATTGTGGACACTTAATTAAAAATAAGAAAATCAAACAATAAGCACTAAACACAATAAGCTAAAAAGATCAAAAACATCAAAACCATAAGAACAATCAAACAAGAACATCAATTAAACAATAAGCATAAAAATTAAACAACTATATGAGTAACCAAATAAAACATAAGATTTAAAAATAAGAAAGGTAGAATGAGAATGATTATAAAAAGTTTGAAATTAAGATGAAGATTAAAGATTTAAAATTACAAGATTAAAGATTGAAAAGCTTGAAAACATGAAAGTAAATCTAGAGGGAGAAAGTAAATATCCTACTCCTACTCCTACTCCTAAAACTAATCTATCTAATAATGAAAAATTTTCAAATTAACTAACTACAAAATGAAGGCTTCATGGTCTATTTATAGTAGAAGGAGAGTTGGTGTTATTTCTTCCTCTTTCTCTTTGTCTTCTCGTCTTCTTAATTTATTCGTCTTTCTCGACTTTGCCTCGGGATTTGTCGATAGATAAAATGAACTTGTCTTATAATTTTCTTCTTTTATTAGACTTGGTTCTTCGACTTCGTTAAACTTCCGTCTTTAGACTTTTTCTTCGATAAATCTTCAGAATAGGCCTTTGACTTCCGTTCTTTTTGCACTTTTGATCTTTTGACTTCGTCTTTTGTCTTTTTTCTTCGATAAAAGCCCGTGAAAGCCCGTGTTTTCTTCTTGTTTCATCTTTTGGTCCTAAAACATAATAAAACACAAACCACGCATAATTCCGACTTGTATGACATAAAATACACGTTTTGGTCTCGCTTTTATTATAATTAAGTGTTGGAAATACGTTTTACGTATTTATGAAGGATCGGTCGCTCCAACTATAATTATGTAACGGGCTCGTGATCTATTTACTTATTGTATAGTCCATATAGCCCACATGTAGGGTGGGCTATATATAACCCCTCCTAGCATGTTAGGAGGGGGTTGTGGATTCCATTTGTGAATTAATCACTTTTCCATTTCACTTTCTCTCTCTACAATTCTCTCCCTTCTCTCCTTTCTCTCTCTAATCCCTCATCTCATTCCTTCATTTCTTCATTAATTATCAATCAATCAACCACATAAATCCACCAAATCCATGATATAGAATAGGCCATTAATTACGTAGACCTTCAATTGGTATCAAGAGCCATGGTTAGTTTGGTTTATTCTTCTTTTCTCTCTTTTTGATTTTGGTGGGTTTTGATTTTATCATGCTTAAACTTTAAAAAGTTTGTATTTTTATAAAAAGTTTGTGTTTTTATGTGTTAAAACATATCAAATCTTCAAATTTATTTACTTTTTAGATAAAAAATCACAAATTTTTATATAAAAATCAAATTTTTCTTATATAAAACCTTAAAAAGTTTGTGTTTATAAAAAAGTTGGTGTTTTTTATAAAAGTTTTTGTTTTTCTCTTTTTAATTTTGTGTTTTTTATAAAAAGTTTGTATTTTTTTTATTGTTTTTTATCACAAATTTAATAATCAATTTAGATAAAAAGTTGGTATGTTTTCTAAATTTTATCAATTTATATAAATTTTTATCAATTTTTATTTTTTTATTTTTTTATTTTTTTTTTTTTAATCAGTTTTTTATTTAAATTTTTTTTTTAATCCGTTGTCTGTTATCAGTTATCAGTCTTTTTCGTTTATCCTTTTTTCGTTTATCCGTTTGTTTTCTTTTGGTCAAGTTATCAGTTTTTTTTCAGTTATCAGTTATAATTTTTGGATTTCTTTTTTAATTTTTTGGTCAAACTACCTATTCTGTTAAATCTTTCTGTCCTTTATGGTCCATTGTTTCTGTCCAATTTTTGTCCAACAATACTAATTCGCAAGTTCCGTATCCAATTCAAATGTTCCGAATCAATATTTAAGTTCCGAATCAAGCAGAAAACTTCCGAACCAAGAACTTCCGGATCAAGCCAGAAGTTCCGGATCAAGAAGTTCCGGATCAAGAACTTCCGAACCAAGAACTTCTGGATCAAGCCAAAAGTTCCGGATCAAGAAGTTCCGGATCAAGAACTTCCGAACCAAGAACTTCCGGATCAAGAAAAAGTTCTGATTCGGAACTCTTCCGAATGAAGCTCTTTCAAACATAACGGACAAATTGGGCAAATCATCGTCTTTCAAAAAGACTCATTCCCTCGAAAACCTTCTCAAAAACAAACAACTTCGACTCACTCAAAATCAAAAACAGACCACAAACATACTCACCCGTAACAAACACCCTCTCACCCTCTCATCTCTCGACTACCCACACCATCAACCAAGACTCACTCGACTCAAACACCACTCGACTCTCGACTCTCTCTACCAACATCAACAACACCCTCGACCCTTAACCCAAACAGACCCAACATCACACAAAAACAGGTTTCAAGTTTTGATGTTTTTAATAGAAGCTGTTTAATTAATCATCATTAGGTAGCAGTCTCAAAACACCCACCGACACAACGTTTTGCCTCTCGTCTCCTAACAAGACTCGAAAAACCTTCACTACTCGACTCAAAACAAAGATCTCAGATTTCTTTTTTATGTTTAGAGACATGCATGTCGAGATCTTATAGATCCAACACGAATTCATAACATCATCGATCTGTGTGGGTTTTACCCTTGTAATATACGATAGTAAAGTGAGAACAATAACAACTATGTTATATTCTAACTTTGCCTCGATCTGTCGAAAACAAACACATGCATCATAGATCCGTTATTTATTTATTTATTTACGAAAATAGAGAAGATTCATAACAATAGTGTTATTATCTTTCTCTGATTCCTTCAAAACGATTATCACAAATCAAAACGACTTGCACCAGTTACTTAACCTTACCCGAGACCCATTATTGGATCTTGATGCTTAGATTGTTGCACATCTTCGTGGGATTTGGTTATATGTACGAACAAACGTGATTTAATCATTGGAGTGATAAGGATGATTTTTTGGATGATAAGAGATGAGATTGAATGTGTGTTGACTGTGTTAGTTTAGTTTGAATTTTTTGTGGGTGTAAGAGAGAGAGTCGGGGGTTACAAACAAGGTTGAGTGTGAGTTTGGAGTATTTGAGGTAAATGTGAAAAGAAACAAGCTTTTTATATAAATTGTAGGGCGGAGAAAACAAAGTAGTGAGGGTAGGTGGGACGATTTGTATTTGCCACGTGTGGGGACACAAAGTGATTAATATCAGTTTGGTTTAAAAATATCAGATTTTTATTTTCTATTTTAGCTAAGTATTTTTTTCTTAGTAAAACATTTTTTTTTTTTTTTTTTTTATTTAGCCGAGTAAAACATTTTTTGGACACGTTTTATCTTTTAAAAAAAAAAAAAAAAAAAAAGTAAAATATTACGTTTTATTTTAGTTCAGTATAAGTTTTTTTTAAAAAAAAGTAAAAAGACGTTTTTATTATCTTAGTTAAGTTAAAAGTTAAGCAAATTTTTTTTATATATTTATATTTTTAAATTCATTATTTTTTATTTTTTTTTTAGTTAGTTAAGTTTATTTTTCTGGCCGGATTTGAAGTCAAATTTACGAGTGAAAGTGACGGGATATATTTTTAGCAATTACGGATTTTTGATCGGGTTTTATTCATAATCTTTTGAGCCGATAACAATTTTTGAGCCAAGTCGTATTGTTCAAACCCGACAACAACAACAGCCATATCATTTTTCCTCGATTACCAATGGAATCGTTAAAATCGACACTTAAAGAGGGAGACTTGCATCAAATGCACGACAAGGCTAGAGAAAGTGGTATAACTTCATTTCAAATGCTTCAGTCTCATCTTGTCACTCTTTCGGGGATTCAAGGAGGGAGCGAATTTGTGACAATCTTTGGACACGATCGTCATATATTCATCGACTCAATTTTCACCGCTTTGACCCAACTCGCCGAGCAACTCAACCATGGAAACTTTAATCACTCTGCATCGGTACTTGCATATAAGGCTCTTGTGACACACCTCACGCCTTTCCTCCAATTTAATATCATCAAGCCTGAAAGTTCAATGATTTGCCAATCGTTTCTTCGAGACACACATACCGAGCTTCGAGTTTTCCGTGATACGATTTTGAAACTCATGTCATCGGTCTCGTCTTCGATATATCAAAGATCACAACTTCAGCAAGTGTATGTTAATGGAGTGCAAGAATCAATGACGCGGATGCAAGAGGATAATGGTCATACGGTTGACAATTTGGAGCCTAACGATGGCACGAGCACAGAATCAGGAGGACAACATGATGCCAGTGGCACGTCAGGGAATGTTCACGAGATTTCTCTTGATGACACCTTACCCATTTATGACGCAGAGCCTGCAAACATGGTACAATGTAATGTGGTTTATGATGTATATGCTGATGATATGCCGCATATTGAGCATTCTGAACCTAATTATGACAAACATGGGATGGACAAGAGTGATAGAAATACCACTTATGATTCATCCGATGTGAGTCATAATGGGGGAGAAAGTGTTCAAAATGCTATAGTTCATCATGATAAATGCTTTATAACTGCCTCGTTAACTGATTCTGATTCTAAGATTAAAGAGCTCGAAACGATCGTAGCTCGGCAATCTAAAGACCTTGAGGATGCCAAACTTGAATTTTCTAAGAAAACGGACAAATTTGAAACATATTTTGAAAAACTTGAAAAGTCAAACGTTGTTCTTGAAAGAAAATTGGATCAAACTGTTCTAGATTCTAAAGCTGAAAAGGATAATCTTTTGAAACAAATTCAACTGCTTGAATCTAAGTTGGCATCCCAAGATAACTTGCTCAAAGAGAATGAGACTTTGAAGGCCCAAGTACAGGAAAAGGTTTTTGCTATAGCTGCGTTGAAAAACGAGTTAAGGAAAAGTAAAGGACCTAGTGTGGACACTAAGCTTGAAAAACCAACAATCTTGGGGAAACCGCCTACAAATCAGTTCGTCAGACAACCGATCGTCAGACAACCTACTGCATTTAGATCCGAGCGACCACAATCCTCGAGACCGCGGTTTGCCTCCCAAGTTGATTTGGTTCATCTTATTAGACCAGTCTCTCCAGCAACTAGGCCCAATGTGATCACTCCAGCTTTAGCAAGACCAAATCATATGATTGCCTCTAGTTTCCCTAAAAATACCAAGACCACGTCTAGAACTAGTTCAAATGACGTTTGCCATGAATCTGATCTTAGGGAAGCTAAGCAAAAGACACATGTAAGAGATAGGAATTTCAAACCTAGTCAGATGCCTTCTAGTTTACTCAACACTGCTAACCGTAGCATGTCCAATCCTAGGAGCATCAATCAATCATCTAGGGATTCTAGATCTTACTCGGACATTAAATATGCTACCTGTAAAACATGTAGAAAATGTGTCTTTACGGCAAATCATGATGCTTGTATCAAAAAATTGCTTAATGAGGTGAACTCCCGTGCTAGACTTAAATCCCAGTGGGTCGCTAAAATCAAACCCGTTGGTAAAATGTGGCGCCCCACTGGTAGATCTTTCACTCTTGTAGGAAACGAGTGCCCTTTAACTAGGATAGTCTCCAATTCTACTAAGTCTACTAGGGAGGAAACTGATAAAGATGATACTTCACTTACGCCTGAACTTAAGATTTTCTATAAAAGGAAACGTTTGCCAACTAAGACAAGTGAATCATCCCCTCAGGCCACCTCTGACACAAGAAAAGAAAACCGTGAACCCCCACGTGCTTCTAAAATTGATATCTCTAACCCATGCAAAAGTATACAAACTCCTAATGAGATTGCAGGTACCAAAGTTGATGTTCCAAAAGAACGAAGCGGTCCAATCGTTGTGTACCGTTCAACTAAGGATACTCTTAGAGTTTGGTTGCTGAAGAAGCAGATATCAGAGAAACAAATGTCTCAGGGGATTCATGGTTAAGCTGCAAAAAGGACTTACAGTCACATAACAGACTGTAACTCGATCTTCAAAGATAGGAAAGTTCATCCCGATGATGACTTATCCTAAAAACGAGAAATTAATTTTTCTCGGGCATGAGCTTATATTGAAAACATTCAAAGTTTTTAAGCTCATGCACAATGGCTTATCGTTAAATATCAGACGATAACCCGTTCCTCAAATAAAGGAAAGTTTATCGCCGATGATAAACTTATCCTTACAACGAGAAATTAAATTTTCTCGAGCATGAGCTAAAATTAAAAACATTCAAGGTTTTTTAAGCTCATGCACAATGACTTACAGTTAAATGTCAGACTGTAACTCAAACTTAAAATAAAGGAAAGCTTATCGTTCATGATAACTTATCCTCTTTAACGAGAAATTCACCTTTCTCGGTCATGAGCTTGTCTTAAAACATTCGAAGTTTTAAGCTCAGAAAGGAAAGTGTATCTTTTAAATAAGAGAACTTTTCTTCATAACGAGAAATTAACATTTCTCGGTCATGAGCTTTCCGTTAAAACAGTCAAAGTTTTCAAGCTCATGAACACGACTTCTAAGTAAATGTCAGCTTAGGACTCGTTCTTCAAATAAAAGGAAAGTTTATCGCCGATGATAAACTTATCCTTAACAAACGGGAAGTTTACAACTTCTCGGACTTGAGCTCGCTTTTAAGATATTCAACATCTTAAGCTCAAGTAATTGTTTTTCAAAACTTTGAACACAATTTTTCGAGAATTTCTCAAAAGGTTTTTCTAAATCTTTCAAAATTGTGTGTTCAAAAACGTTTTGATAAAACGAGCATGTCTTCTGGAATCGATAATATTTACGAACCTAGAAATGTCATTCAATAATGACACGGGGTTGTAAATAAAGTTCGAGCAGAAGTTCAAACTTTTAAAACATGCTCAAAATGGTTTGCTATTATTTCAGATAGCAACCCGCTTTTCATACTCAAGTCAAGCATTTCACCGGAAAGCTTTGACTCAACAACGGGAATTAATTTTCTCGGGGACGTGACGAGGTGACCAACATTCGTGAACAAGAACCATGTGCTTCTTTCATATGCTGTTCTCCATTATTCAGGTCCAACCTCGTACATTACTAATCTTGTGAATTCATTATTATATCTGATCTTTACACGTGATAAATACCTTACACTTGTGTTTAAAAGGTATTTATTTCACGCTTCAGCACACCCTCATTAATTTGAGGGGGAGCTTGTGGATTTCATGAAGATAATTGGACTTGCATTTTTCTTCCCAAATTTTCTTAAAATGCTATTAAATCAATTGATATTAAAAACATCGATTGGGTTAATATTTTTAATATGGGGGAGAAAATGTGATTTAATACGGGATATGATCAATCATGAATGGTTTGACTTAACGTGATAGCTCATCCCGACATATGCAAAATGTTTTCGGATATCGTAGCATATGTTAAGGGGGAGCAAAATGGATTTCATGGTGACATACACTTACCCAAAACATCTCTATTCACGGCGGTGAAGATTGTGGTGACATAAGGATGGTAGGATAGGTTAAAGTCCAATGATTTCTCTAGAACCGGAGGAATCTTCCCAAGGACATTCCATAGCTAGAAATAGTAGTCCTTAGGAAAGATGGAGAAAGATTGTGAACGTAGCTGAATGCCGACCAAGTACTTAAGTTAGCACTGGAACAATCACAACAAGGTGCTAGTGATGACGTATTGGTAAGCATTGAAGGGGTTGAAGAATGAAAAAGAAATGTAAAGATAAAGGGTGTAAAGAAAGAAGCCCTCCTTACAACTTTAGGCAGAAACCGGGTCAATACATATGCTATTGAGGTCATTTTTGTTAATGATTCTCGATATTGAAGAAAGACGTCATGGACCCAGTGATGCAAAGCACAACCCTTCCCAGCTAACTCAAATATCTCTCAAAAGGTATTTGTTTTAATCACACGGAGATCAACACATTATCTATTGATTTATTCACTCCGAATAAATTGGTATTGAAAAGGTGGCACTCCTCTCCAGCCTCCGATCACTAAAAATCCAAAATGCACGATCGAGTCTAGAGCCATTTGAGATCATCAAATATCTCATTAGGACACACTTTCATTATTCCTTGCTTCTTCACACACTGTGAGAAGTAAGAACGATCTTAAGAGTCCTACGCAAAATCTTCATGATCTTGCCTGAACATCCGAGTAATACGAAAGTATTTACAATGAAGATGGAAATCCTTCTTGAGCGAATATCAAAAAGCTCATGGTAGGTGACTTGTGCGATTCTTTATGAATCAAACTTGTGATAACTGGAAAGCAACAGTGGTTTAATTCTTAATTGAACTTAAATTCGTTCCAGGCCTCTTCGCATTATCATATGATCTTGCCAGAACACTCAGAGTGACTCTTTATTGATCACAGTGACGAGTGGAAATCCTTCTAGTGTTAACATCAAACAGCACTTGGTAGGTAACTTGCAAGATTCTATATGAATCAAGCTAGTGACAACTGGAAAGCAACGATGGTGCGGTTCTTAATTGAACTTCACTTGTTCCAGGAACATGAATTGACGGCTTCAAATCATGCGGATAATATTATCCAAATGATCCACTCTTTACGTTCGCAGTCAGCTTTGGACGGTCGAGTAAAGAGAACGGGTTTACCCGCGAAATCTTGTCAAGGAGGTTCTTTATTGAAACTACCTGCCACAAGTACGATATTTAATATCGTCCAACGGTCTTCACCGACCGGAGGTAAATTGCTACCGAATTAGTATGAAATGTTCAAGGCCATTTCATCCGTGTATATTGTTTTGTTGCTAACTGTCTTATGCAGCGTAACAAGAAGGTGGCATTGCGGTGTACAATCCAGAAGAAGTCGTCACCACATGCTTATACTACATACAAATAGTACTTCAACAAATTCAAGAAAGCCTGAAGGTCAAGTCTTCCGCTGTATCAAACTCTGAAGCTTTCAAGAATTTAAAAGTATAAGTATGTGGAACATGAAGTCACAAAGAGGCAAATATCACAAGTGAATAATGCACAAGGTCAAGGCAAGGAAACATGCTCAAGACTAAAGTCAAAGATCACATCAAGCATATTCACAAGAACAAGATCGAAGACTCAAGCATAGATGCTAGGTTTAAGATTTTGTAAAAAGATGTGACCTCCCTTAGGGGGAGATTGTTGGAAATACGTTTTCCCTATAAAGTCTCGGTCACATCTTAGTTAGCATAGATCACGAGTTATAGACTATTTAGAACTTTGTAACTTGGAGCGACCTCCCTTAGGGGGAGATTGTTGGAAATACGTTTTACGTATTTATGAAGGATCGGTCGCTCCAACTATAATTATGTAACGGGCTCGTGATCTATTTACTTATTGTATAGTCCATATAGCCCACATGTAGGGGGCTATATATAACCCCTCCTAGCATGTTAGGAGGGGGTTGTGGATTCCATTTGTGAATTAATCACTTTTCCATTTCACTTTCTCTCTCTACAATTCTCTCCCTTCTCTCCTTTCTCTCTCTAATCCCTCATCTCATTCCTTCATTTCTTCATTAATTATCAATCAATCAACCACATAAATCCACCAAATCCATGATATAGAATAGGCCATTAATTAATTGAAGGTCTACGTAATTAATGGCCTATTCTATATCATGGATTTGGTGGATTTATGTGGTTGATTGATTGATAATTAATGAAGAAATGAAGGAATGAGATGAGGGATTAGAGAGAGAAAGGAGAGAAGGGAGAGAATTGTAGAGAGAGAAAGTGAAATGGAAAAGTGATTAATTCACAAATGGAATCCACAACCCCCTCCTAACATGCTAGGAGGGGTTATATATAGCCCACCCTACATGTGGGCTATATGGACTATACAATAAGTAAATAGATCACGAGCCCGTTACATAATTATAGTTGGAGCGACCGATCCTTCATAAATACGTAAAACGTATTTCTAACAATCTCCCCCTAAGGGAGGTCGCTCCAAGTTACAAAGTTCTAAATAGTCTATAACTCGTGATCTATGCTAACTAAGATGTGACCGAGACTTTATAGGGAAAACGTATTTCCAACATTAAGTGGTAAAAGGATAAGTGTTTTCACACTTATTAGTCCCTAAGGTTCTAACCAAGTTACACAACTACACATAACTTAACAATAAATGCAATATGAGTCCTCTTACTTTGATTCAAGCCTCGAATGGTTTAACAAACCACCCTTAACTCTCGGCGAATTACAAAGTAGCTCCTTAGGTTTAAACTTTTGTTAAAATGGGTTTCTAAACATGACCATTTAAGTCCCTAAGCTTATTTAATTTACAAAATCAATCCGAAACTGTATATTTACATTTTTAATCCGAAACTTTATTAAATCATCATTTTAATCCGAAAGTTTATAAAATCATATTTTTCACACCAAAAGTTTTATAATACCATTATTTAATAAAAATAAAGTTTATTTTAAGTATGATTATCCTAGTGGGCTTAATGGGCTCCTAGTTTCTATAAGGCTTAAATAGTGGGCTTAATAATCCATTAAGGCAACTAGTTAACATGTTTTGTTAGTAACCTAGATCTAATGCTTTCTAGGCTTATATCAATATTTCAAAGTTATCCATCACACTAAACAATGAGGTAAACCCCACATCTACTTTTAAACAAGCATAGGTTTTCATGATTTTTCTAGTTAAGCGTGTTCATGAGTTTGTGGTCACCATAGTTAACAAGATTTTACATCACATAAAGTGATACATCATTTCTAGCCGTGACCTATCATGGTCTAGGTTTGCTTAGATTTTTTTTAGGTTAAGTTTTTACAAGTGAGATGTATATATATATATATATATATATATATATATATATATATATACATATTCAAGTGTATGAAAATGAAGTATATAGAAAAGATAGGTTTCGTATTACTTACTTGTTTAGATAGTTCTAGGAGTGAATAAGTGAATGAGTAGTAACTTGATCTTGTTTTCAACAATGGTGGATGCTTGTAACAAAACCTAGACGTGACCTATGAGCTTAGTGAGTACCCTTGGAGTTGTCTTAGAGATCAAGCTAGTTGTAGGAGTAATAATGATTGGTATTCAAGATGAAAGAGACATAGATTGCCTAGTAAATGAAGTAGTAAATGGACTTTGAAGGATTTTGGTGATGAAAAGTAATATAGCCGTGGGTTTAAGATAGTGAAATGAGGATGTTCAAGTGTTTTGTGTTGTGTGTGTTTGTGAGATTTAATTTATATTCGGATCTAGTGAGATACAATGGGGATCTTGTGTATCTATTTCTAGTACTATGTATCTTGGATTGATACACTTAGATATGGTAAGATATGTTGTAGGATTTGCAAACACATGCCTAAATTAGCAAATGTATTTCCCTTTCTACTTGTGTGTTTTAGCCGTGTGTTTTCAAGAATCAAAGGGGGGCAAGATTGACACTAAATAGTGTATTGTGTATGGACTAGGTATGGTACATGTAAGGCATAGTGTACTTTTGGTTATTGTTTGTGATAGCTTTCAAGTTAGCAAGTTATTATGGATGTGTAAGCATGCCCATATACACGGCTACACATGCATATTTGGGAGAAATGTGTTGATTTGTATCAAATATTGGTAGTTAATAATAGTCCATGTATTATAGTGTATGCATTTGTTAAGTTTATAGGTATTTTGGTTAAACTTTTAGATCACTTGGTGAAAGTATATAATGAGTATATCATTATAAGTATTTTACTTGGATAAAGTAAATAAATGACAAAGTAAAATAATATACATTGTTTTAAAGTGATAGGTGTTTATTCATAGTATGAGGTATATGTAAATATATACATATAAATATAAATCCAAGTACTTAATAAATTAAGTAAATAATGTTACAGTTTATCAAAAGTGTGTACTGAGGTGATGAGTCCTTGTTCAATCATGTGGCCAATCAATTGCCAACGTAGTCAATAAAGACTAAAGGTTCATATAAATGTACAAACAAATATGAATAATAGTATGACAAAAGGATATGATTATTAATAAGTCATATAAAAGTGGAATTTTATAGATTCCAAAAATAGTGAGTACAACAGTTGACAAAGTCAATAAGGTAAAATCAGAGGTTTTACAGTTGTCAACTCTTGGCGCTTCTATCTCAAAAGAAGAAACAACCATGAAGTTTCTAATAGGAGTACCGTCTGAATGGAAGTCTCTAGCTCTTAACTTCTTAACTAGAGTTGATTTAGATACTACTCCTTTTGATGATCTTTAAAATAATCTTAGACATTAGAGGAACAACTCCATCTATATCATCTTCTTCAAGCAAGCCAAACCTTGCTTTTGTATCTAAAGACACTAGCGGTAACTCATACCATGGTACCGCTAGTGGTTCATCATCTACCTCTAAGTCACGGTGAAAGAATAAATCATCATATTTTGATGAGATCATTTATTCCTTCTTTGGAAATTAAGATAAAGGACTGATATTGTGTATTTTTATACAACTTACTTTAGGAAAAGTAAGTAACAAACGGATAAGTATTAAGTTTATACGTTTAGGAAAACATAAAAACCGACATGTGAGTTCGTTCTAGAATGAGGTGTGGTTGCGTGGCCAATAATAAACGTTTTTGGATTAGTTGACGTTTTTGGAACATAAGAGATGTGAAAAGTAAAGATGGATTACCTAAGATGATAAAACTAAAACGAATCGCGTTTTCACGTAAAACGAGACAAAAAATAAAAATTAATGAAAAATTCTAAAAACTTTGCTAATAAATCCTAAAAAGTATTACAAACAATAAAAAATCAAGGAAACGTTTTTTAAACCTTTTAATTAATTATTATTTAATTTTAAAATATAATAAAAGATCTTAAATTAAAAATAAACAAGAAAAAGTCTAATTTCTGATTTTAATGTTTGTAAACCTCAAAACTACTTAATAAAAGCTAAGAATAATTTATGTAAAACTTTAAAACTATTTTTCCTACTTTTTTAATGATTTAAATAAAAACAGAAAATGAAAAATGATTAAAAATATAAAAGAAACGAGAAAAATCTTAAACTTCTAGGAAAAGTCCTAAATACTAACTAGATTAAGGGGAAAATGAAAAGGGTATGCTAACTTATCCCAGTAAGCCAGAAATGGCTTAAAAGCCCACGACTTATTTAAACTAAGGAGAACGAAAAAGATGTTAAAGAAAAGAAAAACCAAAGGCTAACAAGAAAAACGAAATGGTACACTGGTAAAGCTATAAGTCCCCCATCTAGGGGTCATGAGTTCGAGCCAGGCCATATGCTGTTATTTATTTATTTATTTATTTTTGTTTATTTTCTTTTGGGCAATTACTACCTCAACAAGCAGTTGGCTTATTGGGGAGTGATAATAAGCTAAAACTAACAAAGAAATAGACCATGAAAGGGAAAAGGAAATAAGCAGGAAAGCTGATTAAGCAAACAATGGTTTTACTCTATTATCAGATATCAAACAACAAACCAATTAGCTGTGTCAGATATCGGATAACACTAAGAAACAAAGAAATCAAACAGGTTCTATTTATGCTGATCTAATTGGCTAAAAACGGGTTTAAGCTAAACATTACTTAAAGATAAGATAGCAAAGCACCTAAACAACCTAAAATAATCATGAGGCAACCGTAAGTCTAGCAAATGTGCTAAGTTCTAGACCTAAAAACTAAAGATAAGGAAGAAAAAAGGATTTGAGTGACTGACTGCAAATGTGCACAAAATTAGGGTTTGCACTCACTCAATTTGTGTCCATTTGCACTCAAATCACCCAAGTCTTTTGTAGACAACACTCATATATCATAACAAAAGTAACCTAATCTCATGAAACAATAAAACACTATAGCAGCAGACAAGATGTGCAGATTTCACCAAGACAATCAGATTACAAATTTTAAAATAATAACACCAAACAAAGAGCAATTTTACACTGCCCTAGGTCTATCTAACAAGTGCAGGCATAGAACATATAAAGGTTGTGTCACCCAACCCTTATCACATTGTAAAACCCACATGCTTTTACCATGAACAGTACACTTAGTAAACGTACGTACATATAAAAAACTTTCCTTTTATAGCATGACCACGTGTCACGATTATTAATTACAGAAGTTATATACGTGTTATTACACGATAAGTATTAAGTACGTGATAATACACGATAATTATAAACAATAATAATTATAATCACGAACATGAAATCATGAACGTAAAAATCATGAACATGTAATTACGTACTTATTTATGATAATACGATTAATATCGTTACGTATAAGTATTTATATATAACGCGAACATTTAATTATATTATAACACGAAAACACGAACACGTAAAACATTAGACACGGGAAAACTTCGGGTTTTCCCATGTGGGCCTTGGTAGCCGCGGACAAGGGAGTCAAGGAAGGGGGCCCAAGCTCATTTTTGGATTAACTAAAGGAAACTAAAAACACAGAGTTTATCATAACATAATTTTTATAGAAAAATCAAAAACCCTAGCCTCCTTCTTCCTTCTCTTTGGCCGCCGGCATCACCAACACCACAAGGGGTGTTTAATTTGATTTTTGGTTGATTTATTCAAGCATTGTGTTCGTCTTATTAAACTCCATTCGTTACACACATTCGGTAATCCGTTATCCCTTTTATTTTAATTCTTTTGTTTAATTATGAACACGTAAACATGGGATTAAATAAACAAGTAATTAAAATCATGTCATGAAATCATGGGGGGAAATTAAGGGATATTTTTGGGTTGGTTTACTCGGTCGACACCCAACCGAGAGCCCCATGGCTCTCAGCGTGTCTTGGTTCGTACCACCAACCGAGACCTCATGTCTCGGTGGTGTTGGTCTCGGTCGGCAGCAGGGACAAGGGACCCCGACTCGCGTCGGGGTGTCCTTGTGGTGTTTGGGGGTCTCGGCAGCAAGCAGCCACCACCACCGGCACACAGCTGGTGGCGGTTTTGGTCAAGCAGGGGGAACGCAGGCTGCAGCAGTGTTGGGTCAAAAAGTTGATGTGGTAGAAACTCAAAACGAAGAAAACATGAAGGCATTTTTTCAAGCGTTCACACATTGTGTCTAAGCGTTGACAAGTGTAAATTAGGCGTTGACAGAATTCAACAGAAGTCAAACGCTGTTGGAAACATCTATTTAGGATAAGTATTCAGAATATTATTTATTAATATTCTGTATTAGTTATTTAAATAGAAGATATGCATGTTTATTCATAGTTATCTCTTGTAAAACCCTTATCCTTACACTATAAAAGGAACCAAGGGTTATTAGGTTTTATATATCATTCATACAAGATGTAAACCTAAAGCGCGTGTCGACTAGGTATGGGATTCAATGTATACACACCTAGTGATTGTTGATTATTAATATAATTAGCAATCCGTTTGTTTAATTCATGTGTTATTGTGCCTAAACACCTTGTTTCCTAATTGTTGTTCTATTCCGCTGTGATTGTATGATCACATGAACAATGGTTATGCCTAGCAGCTAAATGATTCGAGGAAACCAAGGTTTCTAAAGTTGGTATCAGAGCCTCGTGGCTCGTGATGCTAGGACCAACAAGGTGTTCGTGTTTTGAGAAGAAAAGAAAAATCCGTATAGGTTTTTCTGGGCGATTTTTATGTGCGCAGTAGTATTCAGAAGGCCATAACTTTTTATTGAACCGTTGGATCGCCACGAAATTTTATGTGCGTTTTCTACACACATATATCTAGATATCCACCAGAGGGATTGTCGAGGTCTATCCCCAAGAAAACGTTATTAAGCATCGAAGTCAGCAGTGATCATATGCTATTTTCTGTGAACAATAATAGTAAAAACGCGATTTCTCCTTCGTTAACCGTTGGATCGTCGTGAAATTCACGCTGTAGGTTCTTGACACTTGTGTCTAGGATCTCACTGAAGGGACCTTCGATCTGCACTCTCACGAAGAATATATTCGATGTCGAAGTTCACTGCAGTTTATGGTTTTCACATAAAATCATGATTTAGGGTTTATAAAACCCTAGATCGATTAGCCGCTGATGTGTGTTATGTAGAAGTTGATAGATGTTCGTGTGACGCTGATAGATGTTGGTGTGACGCTGACAAGGCATGGATGAGGCGTTGATGGCCAGGCACTGACAGGTACAAAATTGGCGCTGTTAGGAATAAAGTTGACGCTGACAGGAGGCGTTGACACTTTTTGTCCGATATATGGTGTTTCAAACACAGTCAGGTGTTGTCCGATATTGGACAACACACAGTGTTGATATCTTGGACAAAGGAAGATATTGGGAAACAAAAGGAATAGCTGCTGTTTGGAAAATTGATATGATTTTGGCACACAAAAAGAGGTATTTACACACGAAGGTACATGGAATCTCCGTTTTTATATAGAATATCAAGTTGATATTAATGGCTCGGATATTTTTACAAGGGATTAATGATTTTTAAGTAAGTTAGAAACAATTCATGAAGACTTTGATTAATATTAGATTATGTAATCGGGATAGCCTTGTGAAAGAGTTATTCAGTTACAGCTTTTACATATGAAGATATTGACTTGTCATAAAGAGGTGTTGGCTTAAGGGGAAGAATTCTTATGGTAAGTTTGATGTTCCAAGAAGATTTTCGCGAGTTTATGTGCACTCCCAGTCATTAACTTTTAAGATAACTTGTTTGTGCTTTTAATGGTTGGTGACGAAGACTTGTCATAACACTTGAAGGAGTTACATTATCATGTTGTGTCTCACAAAGGATGAGAATGTTGACAAGAGATCGAGGTCTACTTATACTTCACCAATGGTATAAGTTCTTTATCACGTGGATAGTACAAGATATGGAACACAAGATTGGGTTATTCTACTTCTACATAAAGAATATTATAATTATTTTTCTTCAAAATCATTACACAGAGCCTACGATTGGAGAATCTTCGATTGCATACTTTATTTCCTTCCATATTGATGTGACAAGAATGGGAAGAGATGCATGTTATACTTGAGGGGAAGCAATTTGATGATGATGTACCACTTACAAGAGATACACAAAGAGTTTTGCTGACATCAACTAGGGGAAGATTGTTGGGTCAAAAAGTTGATGTGGCAAAAACTCAAAACGAAGAAAACATGAAGGCATTTGTTCAAGCGTTGACACATTGTGTCTAAGCGTTGACAAGTGTAAATTAGGCGTTGACAGAAGTCAAAATAAGTCAAACGTTGTTGGAAACATCTATTTAGGATAAGTATTCAGAATATTATTTATTAATATTCTGTATTGGTTATTTAAATAGAAGATATGCATGTTTATTCACATTTATCTCTTGTAAAACGCTAATCCTTACACTATAAAAGGAACCAAGGGTTATTAGGTTTTATATATCATTCATACAAGATTTAAACCTAAAGCGTGTGTCGACTAGGTGTGGGATTCAATGTATACACACCTAGTGATTGTTGATTATTAATATAATTAGCAATCCGTTTGTTTAATTCATGTGTTATTGTGCCTAAACACCTTGTTTCCTAATTGTTGTTCTATTCTGCTGTGATTGTATGATCACATGAACAATGGTATGCCTAGCAGCTAAAAGATTCGAGGAAACCAAGGTTTCCACAAGCAGGGGAACCACCAAGATACAGCCGGTGGGAACCTGTTGTGGTCAGCGGCTAGCCGAAAGGAAACCACCGGCTGCAGCCGATGGTGAAGTTGCACAAGCAGTGGCAACCGACCGAGTCGGTTTACCACTGTTAAATGGGTGTTTGGTTGGTCCGGTTCAAGGGTTTAATCTAAATTAAATTCACGGGTTCGGTTCTTGACTAAAATTGTACTAGTATTTTATTTTTACAAGATATATTATTTGACAAGATATTAAATTAATTAATAACATGACTTATAATTTGTTTAATTGATCACGAACTTAGGTTAATATTATTTATGAAATAATACATGTTTTAACCTAAGTATTTATTTGTTTAATTCAGACTGTTATATTAATTAACTATTAAGACATGGAATATAATTAATTAATAATCATGACTTACGTTATAATTAATATAATATTAATACATGTTTTAACTTAAGTATTTTATACACCTTAATTTAATTAAGTCATGCTTATATTTAATTAAATCATATAACCTATAGTTTATTTAATTAACATGATATTATTAATAAACTATACTAATAATCACATGACTTATGCTATTTAACCAGTAAACTTAAGCTTATATTGTTAGCTTATTAATCTAGCTTAATTCTAAATATGGAAACTTTCTAATTCGGGAAACTTACTATTTTTAGAAACTTTCTATTTTTAGAAACTGATATATTTTAAAAAGTTAATCTATTTTTGGAAACTTTCTATTTTTAGGAATTTTCTATTTTAGGAAACCTGCTATTTTTAGAAAGTTACTTATTATTACACAACAAGTATAATAATACAAGAAATACAAGTAATACTTAATCAGAATACGTAGAATACATGATAAACACAGTATAACCTTAAATCAGTAAAACAAGACATGAACATATAAAACAAGCTAAGACACGATATAAAATCAGTTAAGTACTTAGTAAACAGAATACCTATGCATGTACCCTATTTATGTAGCATTAGTGAGATCGGAGTAAGACTCCCTTTCGTTCGTCTTTTCCGCTCACTGGACATAAGGTACGGATTTCCCGTCCTTCAGCATGGACATGCTTTCCTTATTAGGATTCTCGGTTTGTAGCCAACTATTTTCCCAATATTGTTTTATATGTTTGATACTTATGTTAGTTTAAGAGCCTAAGCCATATACATGCATGACCAGTGTCACCTAGTTATGGAGGTACCACAACCATAATACTAGAGGCACCAGTGTTATGACTTCCCCACGGCAAAGTGATTGCTCGTGGCGTATCTTTTTCTGCTTTAGCCATTATATCATATTATCATGTGGGGCGTATGGGTGTGATGAACTGCAATTATACATAGTCTCATCGTCCAAATCGGGCTTAAAACGCTTAAAATATCATTAAAATACGCCAAAATATGCTTGTGTTTGTTCATTGTGTATTTTAGGTATGGATATCATGAAATCAACAAAAGATCACAAGAATCAAGCAAAAACAAGAAACGAAGCCGCACAAAGAACCGGACCCAAACGATGAATTTCTAAATAAGTCCTTGAACTTTTGAAGATTGTCAAGATTGGTCCCTCAAGAATTAAAGACTTGTCACTTTTAACCCTTGAAAATCTCAAAAATTGCATTTGGGTCCTTAAAGTTTCCAAAATATATCATATATGCCCTTGAAGAATGAAGATATTGCACAAAAGGCCCTTATGCAAAGTATGGAGATACAATGTGCCAAAATTGACAAGAAAGGCAAAGTTATATCAAAGGAATGGGAGTTTTTTTGGCTATGAAAACTTTATATGCTAAATTTTGTAACATTAGGGGGGCAAAACTACCAAAAAAACAATACTCCAGACCCGGTTTTGACCCAACATCTACCCATAAACCCAACTAAAACCCACTTAACCCCTCCCCACCAGTCACAAGCTGCCATGTCACCATCCCTAACCCGTTTACCCAACCAACCGACCCTACCTGATCCAACACCCCCTCCCACGTCACTATAATATTTCACTAATAATTAGTTTTTTTTAAAACCTATTATTATACATATTTAGTACGTGGGTTACACATACTGTGTTCATCATCACCCCCAAAACACATCCCTAAACCTTCCATAAACCCTAATTATTAACAAACTAAAATCAAAGGGGTTTGCATTGAGTCTTTCCATATCATTAATTGGCCCTCTCCTAAGCCAACCCCACCACCAAAAACACCTCCCGTGACTCCTACGACCCCACCCAAATGGTCCCCTACTGCTAAATGACAAGATTAGTTAAAGAATTTTATTGGCCTTGCATAAATAAAACTGTGTTCCATCTTACTTTCCTTGTTCTTTATTTATATGCAGCTAGTGTAGAATTATTCAATCAACTTTTTGAAAAAAAAAGTGTTTTGGAAAAGTTTTTGAAGATCCATGAATTTTTAATTCTGATTTTACTGAATATTTGACAATTATTTTGTAAGATAAGGTTTAAAGTCATGTAAAGTTTAGGGTTGAGACTCCTTTTTATGTTTACAAAGTTTGGTTTCCGGAAAGAAAAAAAGATTTGTTCTAGATTCGTAGTCGTGAAAAAAAGAGGCATTGTTGGTCACTGAGTGACGAGAAAAAAAGAGTGTTTTGTGTTACTCTACCGATAGAAAAAAAAAGGAGAGTACTTGTTCTTGGCTACTATTACTAAGAGAAAAAAAAAGTTACTGTTAACCGGGTTACTGTTCATTAAGCTCTTAGATAAGCTACTTGACAATTAGCTGGTTTATAGAGTTGGTTTGATGATCGTTCTTGGTTTGGAGTTGTGGAGGCTTGTATGTTTTTTGTTACATGGTTAAAAGGAATTTCAGCGAGTTTCTATTGGTTTTGGAAGTGATGAGTTCTTAGTTATAAGCTGCTGGTAGTTTGTGGTGTGTAATAGGGTGGAAAAAGCTGAGGTCGAGGTGCTTGTGTTTGTGGTTAGAAGTCTTCAAGCTTTGGACCCTATGTAAGTGATTTCCCATTTTTTCTACACTTATTTGTCTATAATTCTGCCTATGCTTGTGGTTAACTGCTTATTAGCTTTTTGATTGTTGTTTCCTGCTTATTTTGTTGCTTGTTTACTTTATTTGCTTTTAATGTATCTATGTTCCATTTAGTTTACTATTTCATATTGTAATTTTCAAAATCTGCTCATAAATTGGTGTGTGGTTTAAGTAGTAGATTTGTCATAGGCTTGGATCTTTAGTTTAAGTTTAAGTATAATTGATTTTAGAGGTTAGTGTAAGGTTTGTGATAAGTGTGAAAACACTCATCAATAATGATCCTAAAACCACTAAAAACACAGTCAAATACATAATATTGAACTGAAAATATCATAATTACGTGGGTATTTGTGTTTCATGTGTTTTCAGGTAAACAAGATACATTTTTGAGCAATCACGCGGTTTCAAGGACTTATTTGATGAAAAGACGAAGAAAATGACGAATCAAGCTTCAAGGACCTTACTTGCCAATATTATCAAGATGGAGGCCTAGACTTGTAACTTTCATAAGACAAAGGACGAAATGGAAATAACTTAAAAAAATTTTAAACACATTTGGAAAGAAAGAAGAAAATGAAGGACTAAAAGGCAAAATAGGTGGAAAGTTTATTAACTTGGTCAAATGACCAAGTCACGGTCAAAGGGATACAAACACACGCGTCTGTCTTTCTTCTCCAAACGAAGAGAGAGAAACAAGGAACGGTTTCATTCTCCTTTATACCACAAACCTGCAATTTCCAATCATGAGAGCTACACGAGGATTCAACCAAAACCTAAAACACCAAATTGTTCATCATCACCTCCTCTACACGATGGTATGATTTAATTAGATCAAGAGCTGAAGACGAAGAAACCCCCAAATCCAATTTAAAGAAGTAAGAACGAGTCTATCCTCGTATTAAACACGTGGCGACTGCAGATTAGACAAGACACGTCACTCTACTCTTCAAACGGCTATAAATAGAGATCAAGACCTTCAGTTTTCGGCGGTTAGCTAGGGCGTAGATTACACATAGTAGAATTAGTTAGGAGTAGCAATTAGTTAGTTAGTTAATCTTTTTCATTTTTTCTTTCATTTCTGTTATAAACTTTCAGTTTTCAGTTGTAACAATCTTCTTATTCGCCATTAATGAAACGTTAAAGCTTTATAATTCTTTCCTTCTAATCAGTTCTAAAGTTAGTTAATTCTTGTTAATCTGTTCAAGTTTTCTTGTGATCATTTGAAACCGGTTTTACTTAACTGCCATTAATGGAAGTTTTAAGCTTTTCAATCTTCTATCTTTTTGACCTTGTTAATCTTGTATTCATTTAGATTACTGCTTTTCTTTACTGTTACTATTCACGTGATATCTTTTGTTCATTTTACTTGAGATGTTGATAGAAGTATGATGATATCAGTTTCTGTTTTAGTCGGTTAGAAGTTAGTTAATTTGGTTTTCAGTGTTATTGTTCTTAAGCTTTTGTCTTCATTTTGTTCATAAGCTAGTTATGAGATCAAGAACTCAATAGTGTTACAGTTACAACAATTTAGTTCGAGTTAATGTAGTTTTTTGTAGATCAAATTGATTAGAAGATAATGATTGAATCCAGTAGCAGATTAGTTAAAAAAAGTTTCAGTCTGCATTCTATCTGATCAAGTTGAAACAAGATGTTTTAGTTTGTAGAAATCATTCGATACAGATCAGAACTGTAGGTTTCAGATTAGAAGGTTTTGTTGTTTCTTGTTTTGGTTTGATTTTGCAGGAGCACTTGGAGTTTATGCAGGTGTTTACAGTTCATCAGTTAGTTGAATAGATGAAGTTTGAGGTGTGATAGCAAAAGCAGGCTCAACGCCGAGCTTCGACATCAATGGACTGAACTCCGGACGAATAGGTCAAGCGCAGATTTTGTTTTTCTGCATTCTTAGTGTAATGATGTTAGTAGAATAATGGTAGTGTAATATTGTTTGCCTATGTGTTCAATTTGATTTGATTTGTCATGTTTGATAGTTATAAATATTCATTTTTATCATAATTCAGTAGCTGATTTCATATTAGGAATGATGGAATTAAGTTTGTAGATGTTAGTTCTAGTCAGTCGAGTAATTGGTTAATCAGATTTTCATTTCTATATTTCTTTCACTTGGTCAGATGCTTAGTTTAATTCTTGTTTCCTATTCATTAGATTAGCGCAGTTGATAGGAATAGACTAGTGATAATTCAACACAGTAGAGTGACTTTAGCGTTTGAGTTTCATGACAAGTTTTTGGATTTAGTATCTTAGATTTAATCTTTCATCTTAGTTTGGAATTGAGTTGCTGATATAAGATTGTCCACTGTTAGGATAGAAGATTTGAAGGACTTTGGTGCCTATAGAGATAAGATAAGATTTATGTTCATGTTGTAGTAATATCTGTAGTTGATCTGATTTGTAGAGAAATGATTGGACGTGTAATGAGATATAGAGATAAGAGTTGTTTGAATTGAGTTTAGTGGCTGATTGGTTTGCTATGTTTTTAATCTTTAGGATTTAGATCTTATTAGATGTGCTTAGAAGTTAATTTGTTGATTAGTTGGTTAAGCAAATCTGTTTGAGGCTATTTAGGATAGTAGATCACTTTATCAATCTTTATTAGCTTATAGATATAGGGAAGAATTATTCCATAAAGTAAAACTTGGTTGACTGAAAAGTCAGTAAGCTTGTTAGTTTTTTTTAGTGTCACGTTAGTATGTTGTTTCTAATTGGAATTGCTATATTGGGCCGTAATGATTAAATGGTTTTTATTGGGCCTTAGCACACAGTTATCTGCCAGATTCAGTTTGTAGAATAAGTTTAGATTTGGTTAATTTGTATTTGACTAGTAAGAATTTAGATTTTATAGAGTATATTAGTTTTAATAAAAATTCTTAGTTTATATTTTGTTATTTACATTTTTTCATTTGTATTATAAATTTACATTTTACATTTTATACTTTGTGCAATCAAATGTCGTACTTGCAATGTGTTTTGTAGATTAGTATGTATATGTAGAAATAGAAATTATTTTACCTTTTTAATTGCTTTTGTGCCAATTAGACATAGATTATCATCCAACTTTTATCACCAAAAACAATTAAGTCGAGCTTAAAATTGTTATATCAATTCGATTAGATACCGAGACGAAACGATACTAAAAAGACAAATATTAAATGGCGCCGTTGCCGGTTCTTTTCGTGAAGATTAACGGTTTCGAGTGAGACGATTGGATTTTGGGATCCGTTCACTTTGTGAACGTTATTTTTACGTATTATAATCAAAAACATAAAAAAATCAAAAAGATAAAAATACAAAAAAATAAAAAATTACAAAAATCAATCCTTTTCCAAAAGAATTGAACCAAGAAAAATAAAAAATCCAAAAAGTAATCTTTTTCCTAAAAGATTACACAAAAAAGTATATATTATATCGGTTTTTATCGTTTTTACGTACATATACTATTTTTCTTAGAAAATACAATAAATACAAAAATATTTTTGATATATTATTATATGTAGATACGTATACGTAGATACGAACACTTAATTTACCTACTTCCATAAGTATTGCCAAGGCAATACACCGTGTTAGGGGGCGTTCTGGTCCTTGACACGTGTATCGACCAAATTTAATTAAGCAAGAATAGATAAATACTTCCAATAGGCAATAATTCTAAGAATACAAACTACAAAGTGAATAGAAAGGCGATGTGCTATAAAATGCCATCTAAGGGTCAATAGGTACTTAAGTGCTTCGCGCCACCTAACCCCCCGTTCACTAGTGCGTGTTCTAAGAAGGAAGGCTTTATTGGGGGTCTTGCACCCAAGTAGTAATTACGTATATTATATTTTCTTGTGGATATTAATTAATGCACCTCGAGGGAGATAATCTCTTCTCCTTCAAAATTCGACCGAGAGCTTATCTCTCACTCCTCGAGTTTACTTACACGTGTACTCGCACACGTGTAACCATACCACCTTTGGTGTATTACTTCCTTCCCCGAGGAAGCTTTTAAACGTCATTTTACTTGTATATACATTCGGCCACCTTGTTACACATGGATACTCGTTCCATGTTGGAGATTTTGCAACAACGATCCGCCAACGCTAATTATTCACCTTGTTCGACTTGTGGTGGTTTCCACACGATACTTATTTATGTGATCAAAACAATGGCTATTATGGGGAGGGATATGCTTATAATGGAACCGAGAACCCTAATTTTCGACCTAACACTCAGATGGACTACACTTGTAATGACTATATGGGATATTCTGATTTTTCATCACGATCTCCACCATCATATCATGATCAACCCTTTGATGAGCCATACCAAAACCAAGGATTTTCAACTAATGAAGGTTTTCAAAGTAATGATACTTTTCAAGGTTATAATCAAGAAACCTTTCAAAACCAAGGATTTTCCAATTATGAAAGTTTTCAAAATAATGATAATTTTCAAAGCTATAATCAAGAAACCTTTCAAAACCAAGGATTTTCCAATAATGAAGGTTTTCAAAGTAATGATACTTTTCAAGGCTATAATCAAGAAACCTTTCATAATCAAGGATTTTCAAACAATGAAGGCTTTCAAAATGAAGGAAATTTTCAAGGTTACAATCATGAGAACTTTCATAATCATGACTCTTTTCAAAACTATAATCCACCTAATTATGGAAATCCATCTCCACCATATTCTTCTACTTATTCATGTGAGTTTTGTGGGAACGCACCCCATTATGGTTATGATTGTAGACTGAGGGATCCGCCTTCTTATGCCCCACATATTTGAAATAGTCGCCTTCTTTACTTGTGATAATAAATGAGTCGATCGATAAAATTTCTAAGGCGATTGATAGTAAGAAAGACATAAGCATTGAGGAAATGAAAGATGCGTGCCCGTTGTTAGAGGAACAAATTAAGTTTTTTGAGGAAGTGGAAATTAAGACTTGGAAATTTTATGACAAGGAGATAGGTGAAATGTGTCGTGAATCGTTGAAAAAAGGTTCTTGTCACCTCAGGAAATATTTAAATAATTTCCTCTTTAAGATTGCTACAATCGAGGAAGAAGAACAATATTTTTCTACTCGTGCTCGTTTGCTTAAACAATGCTTATATGACAATGATGACGATCCTCCGATTTGTATGACATTTAATAATGACACTCCTTCATCACCTTTACCTCACATGGAACCCACCGACTCTTTAACCATGGGGGACGAGCCTCTTAGCACTAATACAAACACCGATTTTGATGAATTAACCTCTTCTAGTGTTGAGAACCTTATCCCAATCCAAAGAGAGCTTGAGGGTGTTTCCAATGAACCATGTGACGAGCTTTGTATTGATACATCTTCTCCTCATGATCACATTGAGATTTCATCACAAGTTGACCTGCATGCTACTACTAGTGATTTTGGTGATTTTGATCTTGATGAATTGTTTAAATAAATAGATAATGAGATTGAGGAAGAATTTATGCAAGACTTGCCACAAATAGAGGATGATGATTGTGATTCTAGTGAGGCATCTTATGATATATCATCCGATGATTTGTCTTGTCAAGATGACATTCCTAATTTGGATAATGATGTTGATCATATAGAAGAAGTGGAAGATGTCCATATTCGTGAGGTTTTATTAAACGTTTATCATCTTATCTCCTCGATTGAAGCATTGAACACACACCATAATGATGATTCCATAGAAGAAGAACCTTTCATTGATATTTCTTCACCGGTTTTTGAGGTTGCACCTATTGATTTTTATGATGATATCATCCCTTTGAGTGATTCTCTCATTAATACACCTTCTTTTGAGCCTTCTATTCCCACCCTCCCACCCTTGAAGTTGGTTATTGATGAAGATCCTATACTCTTAGAGATTGATCCTTTTTCACCTAAGGTAACTTTAGAACCCAAGACCTTTGATATGGATTCTCATATGGATATTGATGCCACCATAGAGGCTTATCTTGCTAATACTGATTTAGAGGTCGATGATAGTGATTCTAATTGGGAAGAGGATATTCGTCTTATTGAGAACATGCTTTTTGGGACTATAGAGCCTACACCTTTTCCACAAGATACTATCACTATTGATCCTCCTTTTACTATGCCTTCTATGGAAGATTACCCACCTTTTGATGATGATGAGGAGCCCAATATGGATATAATAGTTATGAATGTTTTGATACCTACACCTTCATTGTCTCATGATGCTTTGATATCTAAGGGGGAATCTTATATGGTTGATACGAGTTCATCTTCTTATTTTCCCATGAAGGGGAAGGTTTTTGATCCTAGGATCCGTCTATTTGGGAAATATTGGTTTTCATCTACTCCACTTAAGAGTGTGATTTCGATTGATTTGGGCTTTTCGTATGAGCTTACTTTGGTGATGCTACCTACTTTGGAGTTGTTCACTTGTCGAGATGGAAACTATGTATTTGATCATGGTGTGCTTCCTATTTGAGAGATTTCGTATGTTGGACAAACTTGAGACACGTTGGACCGTTCCATTTATCAAGACGGATATTATCAATCTTATAGTAAATGGCAACGTGCTAAGTTTGAGTGTATCATGTGAGGTGTGCTTCAAAATGGATATCCTTTATTCTCCATGATGGTTTCCCCAAGGACAACCTAATTCGGGGCCGAGTCGAGCTAGAGACTTAGGGTTAAAAAACTCAAGCATTGAATAACTAGGTTAGAAAACGTAGAGTAGATTTTCAATAGGTTAGGTTTAATTAAAAGGATGTTATAGTAAAGTTGAAGTGGAGGGGTGCCTTTCTTCGTCTTTTGGTGTTTGCTTCAAGGGTTGCTCTCTCACATTTCATGCTTGGAACTTATGGAGGAGGCCCGTGTATCTGGTTCATTTCGATTAGTTTTTGCTATTGTGATATTCAACATTGTGCTTAAAATGAATACCCTTTAGTTGTCTCTTCCTTAACTTGGGTTAAGCATCAATGTCATAAGTGTAGGGGAGTTTACTCCAATTCTCTTAAACATTGAGGACAATGTTTAGCTTAAGTGTAGGGGAGACTTCTATCGAAGTGACTTACCTAGACCATTGCCTTAACTTCATCATAACTTGGAAATTAATTTTTCAAACATTTTTCAAATTTTTGATCTACTTTGGCCACTAAAATATGCATTCATAATTTTTGCATCAATCATTTTTCATTTGCATAATACATTTGCATTGTATATATTTCTTCTTTTATTTTTCATCAAAAAGATATAAAAAGAGAAAAAAATAATATAAAGGACATGGTTTAACAAATTTAGACTTCTTTGACATATTAGGCCCGCCATGGATATTTTGACTCAACCCAGGTTTGCTTATCTTAGCATTCTCTAGCTAGTATCCTTAACCATGTAGTCCTTCATTGGTCTATTAGGCTAAGCATCCACCACTCTCATTATTTGAGATTTTAAATTTGTGGAGAATGGGAAATGATAGAGTTGAAGCAAGTATAAAAGGGCTAGATAAACATAATGATAATTACTTGTGGCTAAACCCTTCTCTTCTTTACCTCTATTTTCTTAGCATGTATATATGTTAATAAATAATCAAGAACGGTTTTAATTGGTTTGTAATCTCTTATGCATTTTTGTCTAATCATTCATGGTTGGTATAAGTACGTCTTAAGATTCTAAGTTAGAACGTTTTATGTGTACTAGACTTATGTCATGCTTAATACTTAGCGGGTGTTTTTCCTTTTATTCTTTTCAACTTTATTTGTGAGGAATAAAGAAAAATAAGAGCGGCTTACAAAAAAATGAGTGGCTAGAAAAAAAAAGAGAAAAAGAAATAAAAAAAAAATAAAAAATAATTATACAAGACTCCCAAGAGGGGCAGTGAAGTGTTAATTATAGTAACTATTAGATTCCAATATTACCTTAATGGGCTGCGGGGATTTAATAGTTGCTCCAATCCAATATTACCTTGACTGGTTGCGGGGTTGAAGATCCAAAGTCTCAAAAAGGCGGCGGATGTAAATTATTGCGTGAGTTTTATTTTTCTTTCATTAGCGAGTAAGTAGTTACTTATTAATGCATGACATGAGGATTTTACACATAAGGCGAATGACTTATTACTCTTGAAACGGACTTGTATTAATTGTGAGCGGTTTTTCAAGTAATGGATGAGAGGATTACTTAGGGTTAAAACCGTGCTTCTTTATTTTTGGATTTTACATTTCTTATATTTCACACTCTAAATAATGACAAATTTTCCTTCAAGCAATTTGCTCAAATAATAACCGATTCCACATTTAATTGTCATGAATAAGTTGATGCACTTTTTACTTGTGAATACAATGATCCCATTTTTAAGCTTGGTATGGGGAAAGTGAAACTTGAGGGTGATAAGTGTCCATGGTACCAAAGCCCTAATCTAAGTCATTGATTTCTGTATGAGTTATTTCCATCAAAGCCATTTCAAAAAAAAATCAAAAATATATAAATAAAATTGTTTTCCTTGCATTGCATTGTAAATATTCAAAACCATTCATCATGTAGTATAGTTTAGTTTATTAAATCATAATATGGCCAAGGTTGGTTAATTATGAGAAAAGTGCATTCTAGAGCTTTAAAATGCTGCATTGCATGAGGTCATGGCAATGGTCAAGTGGAGGGGAGTTGATAAGTGTGAAAACACTCATCAATAATGATCCTAAAACCACTAAAAACACAGTCAAATACATAATATTTAACTGAAAATATCAGAATTACGTGGGTATTTGTGTTTCATGTGTTTTCAGGTAAACAAGATACATTTTTTAGCAATCACGCGGTTTCAAGGACTTATTTGATGAAAAGACGAAGAAAATGACGAATCAAGCTTCAAGGACCTTACTTGCCAATATTATCAAGATGGAGGACTAGACTTGTAACTTTCATAAGACAAAGGACGAAATGGAAATAACTTAAAAAGTTTTTAAACACATTTAGAAAGAAAGAAGAAAATGAAGGACTAAAAGGCAAAATAGGTGGAAAGTTTATTAACTTGGTCAAATGACCAAGTCACGGTCAAAGGGATACAAACAAACGCGTCTGTCTTTCTTCTCCAAGCGAAGAGAGAGAAACAAGGAACGGTTTCATTCTCCTTTATACCACAAACCTGCAAGTTCCAATCATGCGAGCTACACGAGGATTCAACCAAAACCTAAAACACCAAAAGTGTTCATCATCACCTCCTCTACACGATGGTATGATTTAATTAGATCAAGAGCTGAAGACGAAGAAACCCCCAAATCCAATTTAAAGAAGGAAGAACGAGTCTATCCTCGTATTAAACACGTGGGGACTACAGATTGGACAAGACACGTCACTCCACTCTTCAAACGGCTATAAATAGAGATCAAGACTGTAGACGTATAGTCGGTTAAGGGCCCGGCCAAACAGGCCCACGGCCCACACACACCTAACTTATCCTTCAAGAAACCCCAAGCCTATATAAACAGGGGTAGGGGTCTCATTATAATCAGGTTATCTCTTCTACTTACACCTCTCTACAATATTCATCACAATACTAACTTGACCGTCGGAGGTGGACCCCGGGGCTCCGGCCTCGGGTCCACGTCTAACCGGTTTTCTATTGTTTGCAGCATTACTCAAGACCGGGGAAGACGATTAACGGCCCAGGAGAGTCGTCGAACCGGCCTAGCCAAACTATGCTTCAACAAGTTGGCGCCATCCGTGGGACCCTGACTAAAACTATGTTCGTGGTCTAATACTACCAAAAAACAAAGACCCATGTCGAATGTCGGTAATTCTCTCAACTTAGTATTTTTATTTTTCACCATTCTGCCGCCAGGCAATCATGCGTGCGGATATACTTGTTTTATCTTTTGTGTGCCAATTACATACTGTTTACCTACATGGTGTATACTTAATCACGATGCATCACATATATGGAACAACCATTTATTGTGCAAATTAATACTCCGTAATAAAGATATTTTGATATTAGCAAAAGATATCCAATATTCCAAAAAGTTAACTAGATTATCTTGGTACATCTATCATTCTTAGATAAGTATTCCTATTTGAATAGTTAGCTTTGCTATGTATTTTTAGTGTTATTGATATTTTTAAAATTAGTAAAAGATATTACATATATCTTTTAAAATATTATTGATATTTTTATTAAATAAAGGATATTACGTATATCTTTTAAATCGGCAAAAAAGATATTTTTTATATTTTTTTTGATTTGATTAAATATGTTTACCGTATATGTCGTGACGCGACCTACTAATATTGTATCGCGGCCCGACCTATTTTTCCGCGGTCATGGTACGTCCATCCGCGTTGATCTAAACTTATTTTATTTTATCCGCGGATATGGTATATCCAGCCGCACTCATTCGTATGTTGGGTCATATTTTATTACTGCGGTCATAAGCCGCGTCTTCCGTCATTAATCCGCATGTTCGGATATATTATTTATATTAATAATATTTTCTAATTATTACTTATCTTTTGAATTCGTAAAAAGATATCTTAAAGTTGGCAAAAGTATATTCTTACTTTTGAAAAAAGGATAATATATTATCCGTATCTTTTAAATAGGTAGTTGGATATTACCTATATTTTTAAACTAACAAAAGATATTATCTACATTTTTAAAATGCTTAAAAATATTATCAATATTTTGATATTAATAAAAGATATTACATATATCTCTTAACTTATTAACAAGATATTTTTTTTATCTTTTAGCTTTGTGCGACTTTCTTTTATTATGATAAATGTTCGCATCTCTCAATACATATCTAGATAGATATTTTCATTTCTAGTATTAAGTGATTATATATACACATGCTAGTCCGTACACTCGGATATCTTCTGCCTACGGGCGTACATGTACACATCGTTCCCAGGTGGAATAAGAGGATTGAGTGAACCTAATAATTCAACTTGTCGTGTAAGAGGGATGCAACCCCAACGACCATGGATCATGTATCCTTGTTAGACACCTTGCTATCAAGACGTTGTAGTAAGTTACGCAAACCACATGACTCATGATGGACTTGCAAAAGACACACTGTGCACGTCTAACAAAATTTTGTCAAAACTTTGACCGTCCTTATGGTAGTAGCGGTACGCCGCACGTAATGACATAGGTCATCCCATAAGTTAGTTAAGATACGTCTTATACTATATGACAATTCGCGGTTATGGCACGACCCATCCGCGTTGGTTCGCACGTTCGAACCCAATTTTTATCTTTAGTACGCGGCTATGGTACGTCCATTCGCGTTGGTCTACACGACCGTAATTTTTTGAATACTTGATTAAGTTTAATACAACTAATCTAGTGTAGCACCATTAAACTTGGAGGGCTACTAGGGTATAATAATACCACTATTTATGTGCACGTCAGACAAATATCTTTGGATATATTTCTTTGCCGCAGAAGTCCGCCTTCTGCCGGGTTATTCCTTTGCCGCAGAAGTCCGCTTTCTGCCGGTTTATTCCTTTGCCGCAGAAGTCCGCCTTCTGCCTGTTTATTCCTGTGCCATGGAAGTATCTCTTCCATTGGCTTATTCCTTCGCGCGAAAGTACTCCTTCCGCGCACTTGTTCCTGTGCCATGGAAGTATCTCTTCCATTGGCTTATTCCTTCGCCGCGGAAGTACTCCTTCCGTGCGCTTGTTTCTGCGCCATGGAAGTATCTCTACCATTGGCTTATGTCGTTGCCACGGAAGTATATCTTCCGGTGGCTTATTCATGCGCCGTGGAAGTATCTCTTCCACGTGCCTATTATCTTCACCGTGGAAATATCTCTTCCACGTGCTCATTATTTTCGCCGTGGAAGTATCTCTTCCACACGCTTGTTATTTTTGCCGTGGAAGTATTTCTTCCACGTACTTGTTATCTTTCGCCGTGGAAGTATCTCTTCCACGTGCTTATCATCTTCGCCGTGGAAGTATCTCTTCCACGTGCTTATTATCTTCGCCTTGGAAGTATTTCTTCCATGTGCTCATTATCTTTCGCCGTGGAAGTATTCTTACACGGTCTCATTATCTTTCGCCGTGGAAGTATTCTTCCACGTGCTCATTATCTTTTGTCGTGGAAGTATTCTTCCACGTGCTCATTATCTTTCGCCGTGGAAGTATTCTTCCACGGCCTCATTATCATTCGCCGTGGAATTACTCTTCCACGGGGTCATTATCTTTCGTCGTGGAAGTATTCTTACACGGTCTCATTATCTTTCGCCGTGGAAGTATTCTTCCACGTGCTCATTATCTTTTGTCGTGGAAGTATTCTTCCACGTGCTCATTATCTTTCGTCGTGGAAGTATTCTTCCACGTGCTCATTATCTTTCGCCGTGGAAGTATTCTTCCACGGCCTGATTATCATTCGCCGTGGAAGTACTCTTCCACGGGGTCATTATCTTTCGTCGTGGAAGTATTCTTACACGGTCTCATTATCTTTCGCCGTGGAAGTATTCTTCCACGTGCTCATTATCTTTTGCCGTGGAAGTATTCTTCCCCATGCTCATTATCTTTCGCCGTGGAAGTATTCTTCCACGGCCTCATTATCATTCGCCGTGGAAGTACTCTTCCACGGGGTCTTTATCTTTCGCCGTGGAAGTATTCTTCCACGTGCTCATTATCTTTTGCCATGGAAGAATTCTTCCACGTGCTCATTATCTTTTGCCGTGGAAGTATTCTTCCACGGCCTCATTATCATTCGTCGTGGAAGTACTCTTCCATCTTTCGCAGTGGAAGTATTCTTACACGGTCTCATTATCTTTCGCCGTGGAAGTATTCTTCCACGTGCTCATTATCTTTTGTCGTGGAAGTATTCTTCCACGTGCTCATTATCTTTCGCCGTGGAAGTATTCTTCCACGGCCTCATTATCATTCGCCGTGGAAGTACTCTTCCACGGGGTCTTTATCTTTCGCCGTGGAAGTATTCTTCCACGTGCTCATTATCTTTCACCGTAGAAGTATTCTTCCACGGCCTCATTATCATTCGCCGTGGAAGTACTCTTCCACGGGGTCATTATCTTTCGCCGTGGAAGTATTCTTATACGGTCTCATTATCTTTCGCCGTGGAATTATTCTTCCACGTGCTCTTTATCTTTCGCCGTGGAAGTATTCTTCCACGTGCTCATTATATTTCACCGTGGAAGAATTCTTCCACGGCCTCATTATCATTCGTCGTGGAAGTACTCTTCCACGGCCTCATTATCATTCGTCGTGGAAGTATTCTTCCACGGGCTCATTTTCCTTCATCGTGGAAGTACTCTTCCACTGGCGCCTTATTTTAGTCGTGGAAGTATTCCTTCCACGGGCTCGCTGTCTTCGTCGTGGAAATATGTCTTCCACTCTCTTGTTACCTTTGTCGTGGAAGTACGCCTTCCAATGGCTCATTCGGCCACAGAAGTACGTCTTCTGTTGGTTCATATCTTTGTTACGGAAGTACGTCTTCCGCGACGAATTACTTTGCCCGGCCACGAAGTGATTTCTTTAAAGTTTGCATTGTTTGACCTTTATTAGGCGAAGCCTGATTAACTACGCCTAGTTCAGAAAAAACCGTGACAAAATTTTTAAGTCATTATCGTGTGTCGTGGCCACAAGACGGATGTACCATCCGTATCACCTTGCCACAGAAGTACGTCTTCTATTTGCCATAAGACGAATGAAATATTCGCATTATGTTGCATCATCAGTGGGTACAAGAAGTACGCCTTCAAAATATTCACAATGTATCATACGGGTTCCACCTCCACCTTCACAAAATCTTCTTATCATCCTCACGTTAGCGATGAATAAGAACGATACCTTGCCAATGCCAGTGTTACCCCGGCTATAGAACACGTTTTCTTCTTACGGGGTCCTTACCGTCTAATCACGGGAAACCAAGCATTCGAGCACAACCACCCGTCTTACGTATACATGTTTTCCCATTTCTTTCAACGTGGATATGCTTACAGGTAGCGGATATGGTGTAAAGTCTAGTAACCTCGGTGACGACCTCGCATACTAGACTGGGGGGACATGATGGCGTATAGTGGCTATGCTCACTATTCGTAATCCCAACCCATCATCTTTTTGCTAAAAGGTAGCCCATTTACGAGTGAATCCATATGTTACGGACGACCCACGAGGATGTCCTAGCAGCAAGCCGCACGCGGTTGTTAGTGAGCATGATACACGAATGAGTCTAGCATAACATGATCATGAACCATATCATACTAGACTGGGGGACATGTAGACGTATAGTCGGTTAAGGGCCCGGCCAAATAGGCCCACGGCCCACACACACCTAACTTATCCTTCAAGAAACCTCAAGCCTATATAAACAGGGGTAGGGGTCTCATTATAATCAGGTTATCTCTTCTACTTACACCTCTCTACAATATTCATCACAATACTAACTTGACCGTCGGAGGTGGACCCCGGGGCTCCGGCCTCGGGTCCACGTCTAACCGGTTTTCTATTGTTTGCAGCATTACTCAAGACCGGGGAAGACGATTAACGGCCCAGGAGAGTCATCGAACCGGCCTAGCCAAACTATGCTTCAACAAAGACCTTCATTTTTTGGCGGTTAACTAGGGCGTAAATTACACATAGTAGAATTAATTAGGAGTAGCAATTAGTTAGTTAGTTAATCTTTTTCATTTTTTCTTTCATTTCTGTTATAAACTTTCAGTTTTCAGTTGTAACAATCTTCTTATTCGCCATTAATGAAACGTTAAAGCTTTATAATTCTTTCCTTCTAATTAGTTCTAAAGTTAGTTAATTCTTGTTAATCTGTTCAAGTTTTCTTGTGATCAATTGAAACCAGTTTTACTTAACTACCATTAATGGAAGTTTTAAGCTTTTCAATCTTCTATCTTTTTGACCATGTTAATCTTGTTATTATTTAGATTACTGTTTTTCTTTACTGTTATTATTCACGTGATATCTTTTGTTCATTTTACTTGAGATGTTGATAGAAGTATGATGATATCAGTTTCTGTTTTAGTCGGTTAGAAGTTAGTTAATTCAGTTTTCAGTGTTATTGTTCTTAAGCTTTTGTCTTCATTTTGTTCATAAGCTAGTTATGAGATCAAGAACTCAATAGTGTTACAGTTACAGCAATTAAGTTCGAGTTAATGTAGTTTTTTGTAGATCAAATTGATTAGAAGATAATGATTGAATCTAGTAGCAGATTAGTTAAAAAAAGTTTCAGTCTGCATTCTATCTGATGAAGTTGAAACAAGATGTTTTAGTTTGTAGAAATCATTCGATACAGATCAGAACTGTAGGTTTCAGATTAGAAGGTTTTGTTTGGTTTCTTGTTTTGGTTTGATTTTGCAGGAGCACTTGGAGTTTATGCAGGTGTTTACAGTTCATCAGTTAGTTGAATAGATGAAGTTTGAGGTGTGATAGCAAAAGTCGGCTCAGCGCCGAGCTTCGACATCAATGGACTGAACTCCGGACGAATAGGTCAAGCGCGGATTTTGTTTTTCTGCATTCTTAGTGTAATGATGTTAGTAGAATAATGGAAGTGTAATATTGTTTGCCTATGTGTTCAATTTGATTTGATTTGTCATGTTTGATAGTTATAAATATTCAGTTTTATCATAATTCAGTAGCTGATTTCATATTAGGAATGATGGAATTAAGTTTGTAGATGTTAGTTCTAGTCAGTCGAGTAATTGGTTAATCAGATCTTCATTTCTATATTTCTTTCACTTGGTCAGATGCTTAGTTTAATTCTTGTTTCCTATTCATTAGATTAGCGCAGTTGATAGGAATAGACTAGTGATAATTCAGCATAGTAGAGTGACTTTAGCGTTTGAGTTTCATGACAAGTTTTTGGATTTAGTATCTTAGATTTAATCTTTCATCTTAGTTTGGAATTGAGTTGCTGATATAAGATTGTCCACTGTTAGGATAGAAGATTTGAAGGACTTTGGTGCCTATAGAGATAAGATAAGATTTATGTTCATGTTGTAGTAATATCAGTAGTTGATCTGATTTGTAGAGAAATGATTGGACGTGTAATGAGATTTAGAGATAAGAGTTGTTTGAATTGAGTTTAGTGGCTGATTGGTTTGCTATGTTTTTAATCTTTAGGATTTAGATCTTATTAGATGTGCTTAGAAGTTAATTTGTTCATTAGTTGGTTAAGCGAATCTGTTTGAGGCTATTTAGGATAGTAGATCACTTTATCAATCTTTATTAGCTTATAGATATAAGGAAGAATTATTCCATAAAGTAAAACTTGGTTGACTGAAAAGTCAGTAAGCTTGTTAGTTTTTTTTAGTGTCACGTTAGGATGTTGTTTCTAATTGGAATTGCTATATTGGGCCGTAATGATTAAATGGTTTTTATTCGGCCTTAGCACACAGTTATCTGCCACATTCAATTTGTAGAATAAGTTCAAATTTGGTTAATTTGTATTTGACTAGTAAGAATTTAGATTTTATTAGAGTATATTAGTTTTAATAAGAATTCTTAGTTTATATTTTGTTATTTACATTTTTTCATTTGTAGTATAAATTTACATTTTACATTTTATACTTTGTGCAATCAAATGTCGTACTTGCAATGTGTTTTGTAGATTAGTATGTATATGTAGAAATAGAAATTATTTTACCTTTTTAATTGATTTTGTGCCAATTAGACATAGATTACCATTCAACTTTTATCACCAAAAACAATTAAGTCGAGCTTAAAATTGTTATATCAATTCGATTAGATACCGAGACGAAACGATACTAAAAAAACAAATATTAGTTTGGTTAGCTTGTCGTCTAGATATAGAAGCCCAAATCTCATTTTTGATGCCAAGTGCATCAGCAACTTAGCACAACTGACTGCACCCTTTAGGCTTTGCATTTGAAGATTTGGTGTTTGGAAATTAGTCATTGGGTAGTCTAAGATTAGGGTAAAGTGTGCATTATCCGGTATATTAGGTTTTGTTAGTTTCGGGTGGGCAAATCAGCTATTCAGCTCACTATTACCATTACGCAGCCATCAGTATACCTTTCTCTATTGTCATTGTAGACCAACAGACCTACAAGGTCTTAGTTTTGTGGTTTTGTGTTTCGAATCTTGCAAATTGATAGATTATAGGATAGTCTTGATATATAATATCGGATACTTAGGACTTTAGGAGATTTGGCAGCTCTAATTGCATTTGTATCCCACTTTTTGGGCACTTTGCACCAGCAAAGCGCTTTCTTGCCCATTGTCTTAGCAAAACGCCCCCACATTGCTGCAACAGTATGGTTCTTTTAGAGTCTTTTTCCACAAAAGTCTTGGTTCTTGTAGATGATAGGTTAATATGTTACTTGATGAGAGAATGGATAACTAAACCTCAAGATTTGGTAGGGTCAAATTCACCATTCATGAATAAGAATCAGTAGGTGTTAACTTTTTATTTGCAATCTACATCAGCAGGGATTTAAAGTTCATTTGTGGTTTTTGAAACTTAAGAATTGGTTAATCTGTTAGCTCATAGATTAGGGTAGGACTTAGACGTCTAGTCTTAGGGTTTGGTTCACTGTAGGTTGGTCATAGTCGATTTATTAACTCAGTGTTTTATACAAGCAGTAGCCTTCAAGGTTTCTTTCCTTTATCAATAGGATTCTAGGCTTTTGCTTATGTTTTTAAGAATTGATTCTTTGTCACAGTAGCTATTTAGGTTAGGATAGGAGCTATGTTTTCTAGTTTGAGGTTTGTGACAGGTTTTGAGTTAGCTAAACGAGCTATAGAGTCCACTAATGTAGCCTCTAGACACAACAACCTTCATTCTCTGCATATGCTTGATCTTCTGTAAATTTTGTGGCTTTAATTGTGTTTGTATTCGCATATTGGTGTTTGTGTTAGACTCCCTACAACCAACTGGTTGCAGGGGTGCCGTTTGTGCCCAAAAACATCGACAAACGAACTCGAAACAAACAAAAACGTGCTCCAAAAACTATACAACAACATTTCTCTTTGTTGTCCGAGAACGTTGCATTTTTGTTTGTGTTGTCCTATATCGGATAACACAGATCTTGGACAAGACCTTTCTCTGGTAGGATCTTGGACAACACAGAAGTACTCCAAATTGGAGTACTTTGGGGTACTTCTATTTTTAGCCATTTTTTAGTTTTTTTAAAAGTTTTTCATTTTTCCCTTGTTAATTTAAATAAAATATAATTTTTAGAAAAATAAAATTTATTTTTATCATCATTTTATTAATTTTTATCATTATTTTAGTTTAAAAATTGTTTTTAGCCTTTAAAAATTAGAAAAATAGTTTCTAAAATTTAGGAAAAAATACTTTTTAGTGTTTAAATAATATAAGTGAGATATTTGTTTGATAAAATAATATTTTGGGCTTTTTGTTAATTATATTTAATTTTAGGGCTTTAATTAGCATTTAAAATTGAATATTTAAATTAATAAAAGGTCTTAAAATTTATTTATTGAATTTTTATTCTATTTATATTATTTTAGACTTATTTTTTATTTTTAAATACTTTTTAGCTTTAATTTTTATTTTCGTCATGTTTTCTGTAATTACGTTCACGTTTTACGTCACTCGTCGTAGTTTAATCGTAGCATAGCTCGTTTTTTAATTTTCTTTCTTCTCAAAACAAAAAACGACACTAATCCAAACTTGATTTTATATTTTGGCATACATCACATACACCTCCTTCGAGAACGAACTCGCAATTATTTGGTTTTACAGTTTTCCTAAATCGTATAACTTAATATTTGCCGCTCATACGCATTTTTCCTAAAATTTGTATGATTTTACTACATCAGGGTGCATCCGAGTTACATGTTTACCAGTATTATCATAGTGAATGCGATGTGTGCCTTGTATCCTTCACTAGGAGTTGATCCCTCCTACCCAGACTATTTAATTAGAGGCAACCCCTCTAATTGCATGACGAGGTCTCCCCTCCAAGTATTCGTGTACGGTGGAACCTCATGACCTATATGGGCTATTTGGCTAGTTAATATTGATTTTCATAGAAACATAAGTCTTTTCAAACTATAAAACCAGTTTTATAAACATGTTCCAGGTTTTCCAGGACTTATACATTTTCGCTGCTATTAGTCTTATTTATGTTTCAGCCATTCATACTATGCCGTATATCCGTTCACTGAGCGTATTGCTCAGCCGTTACTTTCCTTTCCATGTCCCAAAACAGCAGGTACCCAAGGACAAACTTGAGCTTATGGAGGACGTGCATAGGATGGAAGCTGCCTTAGACTTCTTCTCCTTTTTGCCTTCATATACCTATGCTTGTTTGGACACTTGTCTTGTCCTCCTAGTTCATTTATTTTATTTATGTTTTGGGCTTATGTTTGGGAACCGATGTTTGATTCCGGTTTTCCTATGGTCATGTATGTTTTAGTACATATTACCTTGCATGCATTGATGACACGCCATAATTGCGCGTAACGGTCCACTTATCAAAGTTGGGTGTTACAATTATGGTATCAGAGCCAAGGCTTCGACCTGTTGGCTCTAAAACTCGACGTGTGACTAGTGGGTAGTCACTAGAAGCTTCCTAAGTCAACGCTTGTTATTCCAAGTATTGGTGTTTTCAGCACTTTGTTGTTTTACCATAATGTTTTCATCGTTATTATTTTACTAATATGGATGAACAACCGTCATCCATACTTAGTTATATGTCATTGTTTCATGCATGATGTTCCTTGTGAACTGTGGCTAATGTGGACTGAACCCCGATAGTTCATAATTGGTCACATAAAAAATTTCTGTTAGGTTTTGACAGCTGGGTTTCACTCATTTATTCCATGATTATTGTTGCAGGTATTTTGACTAAGTAATGGTTGGTACAAGACTGGCCATGTTTAGTCGCATGTACTTTTAATCGAATCATTTTGTTTTGATGAACCGACCCATAGGCGTTCATCCTCGTCATGTCATTTTCATTATCATGCATCCATATACTGTTTTCATGCACAAATTTTTTTCATGTTTACATGCATAAAAATTTTCTCATGATTATGTATTATGTCCTAATTAAATAAATCATGTCAAATTTTATTTTGTGAACCGTCCAATGGTCGTCCACACCAGCGATCTCCGGATTCATTTCATTACAGTCATAAAAAATTTCATGTCCCCTCATTAGTTACTATATTTCTTTATGTCAAGTATGTTTTCATGCTATCATGGTCAACTTCGTTTTCATGCTGATTATGTTTTATACTCCTTCACGATAAGTCTGTTCCATGTTTCTTCATGTTGAATTCGTCTTCATGCTAATTATGTCTTATGTTTCTTATGGGGTTATGCTTTCATCTTGTTGATTATGCTTTCATGCAAGACATTAACGGATTTCATGTAATCCTACTTTCATGATAGTCATGGTTGGTTTTCATTAATCATGTTTTCATGCAAATCATCGTTGAATTTCATTTAACCACACTTTTAGTGTTTCTCTATGCAACCAAAATGATGTCTATGCTGGCATTGCCAGGTTATTATGATGGTTTTCCTAACCGTTTAACCAATTATTTTCTTTTAAAATCATGACAGATGATTGACCCCATACCGATCATTTCATGTACATTCCATGTGTACTCCATGTACCATATTCCATGTGTATTACACGTACCTTCATCCATGTGTATTTCACTTGCAATAGTTCACGAGTATTCGTTAGTCGATTCTGAATCATCTCAGGCGTATTCCATTTGCTGATATTCTACAAGATTGATGATGCCGCTAATAACTTGGAGATGTCACTAAAGGTTGATGCTGCTGATTTTTTTTAGAGACGCTACGAGATACTAATGTTGTTCACAACCTGTAGATTTTACAAGACGAAGACAAAGGCATTAGATCAAAGCGATCGGACGAGGAGATACTTCACCATCAGACGATTTTCCATCATAAATCATGCCTAATTCTTAGTTACATGTCACATGTCATTCAATTGTCTTTTCAGTCATATGAGTGAGAACCGGCACCAGTCGACCACTCAGCTGAGTAGTTACATGAAATATAGTCATGAGAATGACCGTCATGGAACTGACAGACAAGACGACAATAACCACTACTTTGACAGCAACTATCCTAGTAATCGTAATAGAACACCGGTCACGGACGTGATCAGATATTACAAATAGTCAGCAGTCCAACCGATCCGCCAATTCGACGTATGATAACCTAAGATTTGTAGTTTTATTTATTTCACACCTCGAGACACATGTCAAGACATGTGTCTCACGTTTATTATCTGAAGACACATGTCAAGACACATGTCATACGTATTTTTTTCAAGACACGAGTCAGGACACATGACTCACGTCCATTTCTGGAACATCCCTAAGAAATTCAGAGTACCCTCCAAGGGGTATATCCATCATGTTGTGCCATGTATTAATCAGGACACAAGAATTTCAGTACCATCACCGGTGTGCCATTCGCGTTTGGACACGTAGGGTTCGTTCTGCGTGAGACAGGCAAAACACATCCAGTAAGATCTGTCACGCCTATTTCATGACGCTTTCATTTCTTGACTTCATATTTCATATACCCATGACCATAAAGGATGCCATTCGTATAACCTAATTATACGAAGGTTTTTCCTTCAGTCTAATGATAAGATCCAATTTGCTAACGCATTTACCTCGGACTGGTGTGAGTTAAATATGATTTTAATTATGGACTAAAAACATCACACCATGCTACGATTCATGATTATGTACAGTAATGTTCAGACTCCTGAATACATTCAGCATGGTTTTCTATCAAGAAAATCTGTACAAATTATCTATGCTTTACAAGCACGTGCTTTGTTAGCCATGGCTGCTAAAATTTTCTAGTTGTATGTTAAGACACGACCACTAAAGTTCCTTTTATGCATAACCAGCCGATTATTCCAAAATCTTCCCATACATTCCAGAAGAACCTTCAAGGAGAAGGATGGTAACATGAGATTATGTGTCGACTACTGTCGATTTAAAAAAATCACCATTCATAACCGTTATTCTCCTCCACGTATTGACAACATGTCCAATCGACTTTAGGGTGTTAGGAACTTTTCCAAGATATGGATTGCCAACAGTGACGAGGGAAATATCAGGGTTTTCCATGACTGCTATTCGTACACGATTTGGTCATGCTAAATTCATGATTTTGCTTTGGCCTTATGGATGCTCTAGCAGTATCACGTACTTGATAGATCGAGTTCCCAGGGACTCATAAACAAATTCGTTATCATTTTCTGCTATGACAGTATAATCTTCTCTAAGTCTAGAGAAGAGCACGAAGATCATCTTCACTCTATGTTACACAAGAAGAAATTTCACCCTGAAAATTTTCCAATATAAATTCTAGTTGATTACAGTGACACGCTGAATCACATGAATTCTCACGGTTAATTTTACCATGACTCAGCTTATGCGTGAAGGTGAGAACCCTACACTACATTAGGTGTGCCAGAAAATCCTACGCTAAAAGAAGTCTATATTCAGAGACACATAGTTTTCCAAACTTCTACGTATCCAGTTTCTATGAAGCAGGATACATTTACGTTCATATCTAAGTACCTGTCATACCAACAGGCTAAGATAGAACACCAACAGACTGGGATGTTTTTCCACCATCAAAAGTTGTGACCAGAAATGGGGCAAGATCTCCATGGATTTTGGTTACCAGATTACCGCAAACTCAGAAGAAGCATGATGCTGTCTGGGTTATTGTCAACAGTTTGACCAAGTCTGTAGAATCCTTACATCCACGAGGATTTCAGAGTCAACAGATTGATCAGACATGTTCCAACCAAGGCTCATCCGATCACTTGGTAATCCCTCAGCTATCGGGCCAGACAAAGGTTCACATTTGTACTCCTCATTTACGTTCACGTCCTTGTTCTACTTTTACGACTTGCTTTCGCGCTCACGTTCATGACACTGTCACGTTCATGATCGTATCCTGGCCTACGATTTATGTTTCATGTTTCGCTCGGGAAGTTTTGCAGAAGCTTGAGAGACCAGACTTAAGTCTAATAAACTTTCCATCACCTTATATCGTTGGCATTACCTCCTCAGTTATCTCACGTTCACGATATGTTTCACATGTCATCTTCATTCTACGTTTCTCATATCACGTCCATGGTATGTTGCACGTATCATTGTCTGCCATATGTTTCTTATATTACACTC